>CAJGYO010000001.1:41257367-42599030 GCA_904845875.1 Miscanthus lutarioriparius
ATCAATTTTGTTATCCAACTCCTCAATTTTAGTGACATCTAACCCCAGCAATGGCAAGGGGTCGGATCTCACTCAGGGGCTGATATGAGCATATCTATCTGACAAACAATCTCTGTGCCTTCCCCTCTTTTCAAGTTAATACCTAGGAGCTAGGTTTGCGGGAACAAGCTCTGAGTATAATTGGTTGGACTACAGGAAACCTATGCCCCCGCGTCTATGGTGTCTTTGCTCACCAGCGTGATCAGAATTGGCTCACCCGTGCTCCAAGCTTTTACGACCTTAACGATAAAAAGGGTCAGAGTGCGCTAACCTTTTTATTCAAAAAGGAGAAAAGAGCTAAAAAACCATTTGCTATAACAAAACCTAAAAGCTTGTCCATTTGTTACAAGTTTCTTAGCCTGGCTTATCTGCCTAACTAAATTCTTGTGCGGGATGTTCTCATCCTCTATCTCCGCAGGAAAGTCTTGTCTTAGCAGGTAGCACAAGTTGACTCGATGCCTTAGCCACTACCGAGAAATGGGTAGGGAGCAGATAGGATCCCGCTCATAACCGATGGAGGCTTCCTGAACCCATCACTCTTACCATCGAGGTAAAACCGGTGCCTAGGTCGATCGAATGGCTCAAAGCCGCTGCCGAGAGACAAGCACCTTTACTTTACGCATTAATTTTGCTACCGAGCCTCCGACCCCAGCAATGGCAAAGGGTAGAACATCGCTCGGGGGATGGCGAGAGTGTCTATCCGGTGGACATTCTCTATGCCTGACCCCTCCTTACATTAAAAAATTGGAGGCAGTGTGTGCGGACACAAACTCTAAGTAAACCTGGTCGGACCGCTAGGACCCTACGCCCCAGCGGCTATGGTGTTTTCGCTCACTAGCGTGATCAGAGTCTTTGTCTTCGCACCCTGAGCTCTAGCCTCCACCTTCTCATGAAGGGTTTAGAGGGGCCTATTTGCGGAATCTCCATCGAGGAGGGGCCATTAGGTCACCCAAGACGATCGAACGGCTCCGACCACTGCCGAGAGACTTATAGGGAGTAGTAGGATACCCCACGTAGGTTACGCCGGCTCTATCACGAACATTGGACCTAGACCCCACACGGACATATCCGGTAAGAGCTCCTCGAACTCGTCACTCGAGCCATCGGGGTAACTTTACTGACCCCCACTTTTTCTTTTCCATCGCATGATCATTCATTCTCACGCATGCATTCATATGATCATTCATTCATGCATGCATTCATCCCATACATCCAAGCATTGCATATGCAATTGCTGCATTACAACGCTTCGCGTCGCATCATGAAGTGGTGGTCATCTCATTCGATATGAGTGGTGACCGACCAAAGTTCGAAGGTTGGCCTGCGAAGGGCTCGTGGCCGCCTCACGTCATACAGAGTCAGGGGAGAAAAACCAAGATGAGCCCCACTGGCCTTGCCCGACCCCATTTAGAAGCGGACAGGGACACCTCGACCTTTTTTCGTTTGATTCCAACCTCGAGCCAAGCCCATAGAATCTCCATTGAGGAGAGGCCAACGGGCCACCCAAGCCTATTGAACGGCTCGGACATCTGCTGGGAGGTGGGTTAAGAAGTAGTGGAATGCCACATGAGGGCTCTGCCGACCCTGTCAGCGGATGACGGACCCGGATTCCACTAGAACATGCCCGTTAGCGAGCTCACCAAGGGCGACACTCGAGCCATCGAGGCAAGTGTCTTTAGCTCAACCCCTCTGGTTGCAAAAACCAAGGATGGGGTGATGCATGAAATAGGCTAACCCCAACTAAGACCCACTGGGCTCAGGGGCTCGAGCCACCCGACCCTAAATCAGGAGACCAAGGTTTGAAGTCCAGCCCGTGGAGGGCTCGAGGCCGCCTCGTGTCAAACAAGAGCCAGGGGAGAAAACATAGATGAGCCCCTATGTCCTCATCTTGACCTTCTCGTTTGATCCTAGCCTCTAGCCGAGCCCATAGAATCCCCATTGAGGGGGCATCTGTTGGAAGGCGGGTTGAGGAGCAGCAGAATACCACACAAGGGCTTTGTCGACCCCATCACGAATGATGGAACCAGATTCCACTCGAACATGCCCGTTAGCGAGCTCACCGAATGCGTCACTCGAGCCATCGAGACGAGTGACGATTAACTCAACCCCTCCGGTGCGTAAACCGTAGATGGGGTGACAATCACAAAGACAAGCCGACCCTCGACCAAACCCTTGCTACGCGTGGGGGCTCGAGGAAAGTTGGACTCACAAGGAGACCGAACGCACGGTCATAGAACAATAGCTTAGATCCTAGGGAGGGAGTACGTGCGAATACAAGAGATGCTTTCTCCTACTAGTGTCGCTATCCTCTCCTCGATCTTCAGTGACATCTGACCCCAGCAACGGCAAGGGTCGGATCTCACTCGAGGGGCTGATAAGGGTATAAATACACCGTTTTTTGAAATAGTCGCCACGCCCGGCCTCTTCCTCACGTTAAACCTAGTGGCAAGGATTGAGGAAATGAACAACTGAATAGGCCTGGTCAGACTATAAGAAATCTATGCCTCGGTGGCTATGGTATCTTTGCTCACCCGCGTAAATAAAGTTTTCCTCCTACACCACGGGCCCTATGGTCTTAATGAACAGAAGGGTCAGAATATGTGAGCCCCTTTTTCACATACAAAAAGGGAGGAAAATAGGTTCAATCAAATGAAACAAAATAACAAGTTTGTTTTTTGCAATACATAAGGGTCGGCACTTGTCCACTGATTACAATAATAATCATCTCACCTATTTAACTATGTCTTTGATTTTGTCCGCCAGGTCCCGCGCAAGAGGAGCCACCACCGTCTCTATCTCATCCAGCTCATGGGCTTCATAGTCAGGAGCAAAGCCGAGGCTCATCGTCTCTAAGTCGATGATGTCCACGTAATGAGAACGAGCAATTGCAAAGGCTTGGTTGACCCCAGCGTGAAGGGTGTTCCTTTCAAGCTGGCGCACACGCATCGTGATCTCAACGGCATGAGCAGCGAGCGAACTGGTCCCCTCTAACCGCACCACCTCTAGGTCATCGCAGACCACTCTGAGGGCGACGTTCAGGATACCGAGCTCGTCGCTCTTTGCCTAAAGGTTCCTCCTCGCATTGGCATGCTCCATGGCTAGCCAGGTAGAGACGCCCTTGGCCTCCAGCCTCTGGGTTGTTGCGGTTCTAAGCTCGGCCTAGAGGGAGCCAATCTTCTGCTGCGTGTCGTCGTGCTCTCGGACGGCCTGGTTGCACTCCTCGTGGGCCACGCCACGCTCCGAGCGGAGCCTCTCCGTAGTTTGGACTAGCTCATCCTGCTCCTTGTGCAGCCGGGCGACCACCTCGGCATCCTGACTCACCCTCCACTCTAGAGTTGTGAGCTTCTCCTCGGCTCCTAGCCTCAGCTCCCGCTCCCTCTCAGCCTCGACCAAAAGGTCGAGGATCCACCGGTGGGTCTCGGCGTCCTTCTAGAGCAGCTCGTCCTACTCCCAACTGACTTTGGTGGCCTCCTCATCATCCTGCCGTGACCTCGCCGATAGGGCCTCGAACACCCTCTCGGCCTTGTCCACATGCCGACGGGCCTCGGCCTCCCGCAGTCGGAGATTGCCCGCCTCCTCGGCAAGGGGAGTCAGCTTGGCCACCCTCTACTGGCTAGCAACTAGCTGGGCGGTCACATCCCTGCGTAGCCACGCCACTTCGATGAGGTGGTCTTAGTTCTCCTTCTGCTCATGAAGGAACCGTGATTTCTCCTAGCTGCGAGCGATAAGGGAATTAAAAAAGATAATGGTCAGAACACAAAAATACATGAAGAAAGAAGAGGGCGAGAGGCAAGATCTAGTGAATACCCAGCTAGTGGGAATGACGACTTAGTGTAGGGCACCCCTGGCATGGTTCAAGGCTTCCAGCACGGCCGTAATCCCCTCATCGAGACTCTCCTGCTCCATGCTCTCAGCAGCATCATCGAGGGTGAAGAGTGTTGACGTCGGGTCCTGCGGATTCGTCCACCGGAGTAGGGGCTCATCCCGCATGGGTGAGTGGCTATCCCCCAACGTCAGGGCTAGGGATGACTCCCCGCCAATCCTGTCTGCCACTACCACGATGGCCGGGGACCTCCAGCCGCGTCCCCCTCTGTTCGGCTCATGTCGGGTGCCGTCACTTGGGCCGCCAGTGGCATGGGTCGCGTTGCTGCCTCGGGCACCACCATGGCTGCATCCGACTGTGTCCCGCCTATCACAGCTGCTGTCACCTCCGCCTGCGTCGGTGGGGCCTCGATCGGTAGTGTCGCACCCGCCGCGGTCGACGCCACAAGTGTGACCGGCAGCTCCGTCCGCCCCGTCGTCGACAGTGTTATCACCTTTGTCCCCAACTGATAGTGACCTTTGAGGGCGTCCCTCAAGCCCCAACGCCCACTTGTCCCACCGAGGGCACAGGCGCCACCATGGGTGGCGCATGACCGGCCAGCGAGGCAGTCACACCGGCGTCGCTCCGGCCTAAAACGGGCGCAACACCAACCAACGATCGCCGCCCTAATCAGAGGGCGAGGCTCTTCTTTTGGTGCTAGCGCCAAAAGATTACACTGCCTCAAGACATTGCGAGAAAGAAAAGCATGAGTCACGATGAAAACAGAGAAAAACATAGGAGTTGGTGACTTCATTGGTTCTATTGGGCAACGGATACATTTGGGGGGTGAACCCCAAGATCCCTGCTCCACCTCATTGGGGTAGGGCCGTTTTGAGCCTGCCCCTTCTCGCTAGCAGAGGGGCTCGGCCCCCTTGCATCTTGGGGTGCGACGGTGGAGCCACCCTCCTCCGCTGGCACCTCAGGCGCGGCGGTAGGCCCGCTCGCCCCTGTTGGCTCCTGGGGTAGGCCGATGGTCTAGCCTGTCTCTGCCGGCCTTTTAGACGCGCCCTCCCCTCCATGGAACGAGAAGGGCCCCGACCCCTGCAAGGATGAGCGGATAACTATCAGCACATCCTCGCTCTCTAGGACATAATGCTCGGTGTCGTCGACTACCTCATCGTCGTCTTCCTCATCGTCGTCATCGTCGTCACTGTTAGTGTCCTCCCCTCTCTCCCACGCCCGCAATTTCTGCTACCTCTTCTTCTTTTTGTCCTCCTTCGCCTTCCTCTACCGCTCGGCCATGGCGTGATTCACCGCCCTCACGGATGGATCCCTCGGCAATGGAGCCGGGTGATCCATGCGGACGAGGTCCCTCGGCTAGTCCCCCAATTTCATTATCAGTATCAAGGGGCTGGGAGTTCAATTGAAGAAGAGGCATGAGAAAGGGAAAACTTATAAAGATGATGTATCCCGATTCCGACCGCATCGGGGGATGCCTAGGCACCGGGTACACAAAATCAAGAGGGTTGCCCGCGTCGTCCTAAGAAGGCTCCATCGCCTCCTTAATGCGATGTGTGACTTCAGAGGGGGAGAGCGCCCCCTCGACAAGCGTCGTCCCGTCGAATGACGCCCCGAGTGCCATCGTGTATAGGGGAAGCACGCGCCTCATCAGTGGCGCCACCCTCCTCACGTGGTTGGCGCCGATGATGCCCGACCCCTTTAGCCCCTTCTAGTTTAGGATGCGGATGGCGGCAAGGTGGTCTAGGATTTTCTTCTTGTCCTTCTTCAGGACACCCCACTTCCTCCATGAATCCGGGGCCTCTTCGATTAGACATCTAGTGAACTCCGGCAAGGGGGAGGCGGCGACGTTCTTGAGATAAAACCAATGCGAATGCCACCCCTTGTTGGAGGTAGACAGACGCATCGACGGATACTCGCCAACCTGGTTGTTTCGAAGGTGGATGTCAGCGCATCCCATCGGCGTGTTCAGCTCCTGCTTCTTCTCCCTCTTCTTCTAGAGGGTGACGGCAAAGAAGTGCCGCCACAGATCAAAGTGGGGACCGGTCCCTAGGAATCTCTCACACAGGGCGACGAACGCCGCCATGTGCTGGATTTCATTGGGATTGAGGTGCTGCAACTTGATCTGGTAGTAGTGCAGCAGCCCCCAAAGAAATCTATGAGCAGAGGTAGCAAACCCCCGCTCATGGAAGTGCACAAACGAGACGACATAGTCGTCGGGCGGTGATGGCATGTCCTCCTCACCGGGCAGCAGCCACTCCTCGGCCGTGGTCCACGCACAGAGAAGACCGTGGCAGATGAGTCCCTCCAAGCACTGAAAGGTGATATCAGAGCAGCACCACGGATCCATTGCATGATGGGGGTGGGAGGATGTGAGTTCGACGGCGGCTGAGACGCGGATACGGGAAGCCTAGGCGATTGGCGGCGGAGGTTGCAGATGTGAAGGAAGGAGGCAAAGTACGAAACCCTAGGGGTGAACCCTTTGGTTTTATAGGGGCGACGGATACGAGAAAACCAACCGTCCGCCTAGATCTCAACCCCTGCCATGATCTACCACAACGTCACGCCGCGGGATATGCGCACACAATCTCTATCCTTTCCTTCGGAAGACTCACCGGACATTTTGCCTCCCCGGGCGGACCAGGACTCGATACGAGTAAGAGGAATACAGATTAAAAAACACCTCTATGGCCCGTTCGGGCCTAGGAGTTCGACGGTTGGCCCATCAACGGGTCCAATAGCCACTCCAAGCACCCCTACAATAAGGGATAGAAAGGGATGGGCCCTGCAAGTGGCCAGTACCTAGGCGCATGAGCACCACGGGTATCTCGACCCACGATCGAGTCTCAGCCATGCTGACCCTGGCTGGATCCCCATGAATGGGATGCCTGGACCCTAATCAAACTATCTAGCTAACGAACCACCAAATCTCATAACCATACCCGTGAAGGATCCGACCTCAATAAGAAGGAATAACCATCTTCAGGACAAGCCGTGGGCAACGATAGAAGGTCAGGGCCCTCAGAGTCCTCTCTTTTGAAAAAACCTCCGAAGGAGTATTCTATTTCTCCATAGGCTCAGCGGCTACACCCACTGGGTGCGCTCACGCGCACCCGCTAGCAAGTCAAAAAATCCCCCAGGCGATTCTACTTGAATCGCTCGGGGCTCGGGGGCTACTGTCGGGGACCAATACTAAGGTACCCGAAGAGGGGGAGTTAATGACTATCAACATTAATTCATCCGTGCGATCAAGAGCGCGACTACGCCTCTTGCCAGGCTCTGCCTCATTCAGCAACTGAGGCCATGGGCCCTGCCTCGTCTGAACCCCGAAGGTTGGCTCCGCCTTGATGGGCTTTGCGACCACGGGCTTCGCCTCGCTCGACCCCCGAGGGTTAGCTCTGCCTCGCTTGACCCTCGAGGGTTGGCTCTGCCTCACCCGACGTCCGAAGGCTGGCTTCGCCTCGTCCGACGTCTGAGGGCTGGCTCCGCCTTGCCCGACGTCTGAGGGCTGGCTCCGCCTTGGCCGACTCCCGAGGGCTAGCTTTGCCTCGCCTGATGTCTGAGGGCTGGCTCTGCCTCGCCCGATGTTCGAGGGTTGGCTCTGCCTCGCCTGACATCTGAGGGCTGGCTCTGCCTCGCTCGACGTCTGAGGGCTGGCTCTGCCTCGCCCGACATCTGAGAGCGGGCTCTGCCTCATCTGATCCCTCAGGCACGAATTCTTACAGAAGCTCACGACAACCACTACGGTCCAGAAGGTGTGACCCAAGGTCAAACTTTTAGAATCGTGCAGGGAGCGGTCACATCTCAGCATGACCCGTCCCCGCGACATGTCATTCTAGGGAACTCACATCACCCATAGTGGCAGACGTGTGGTCACTGTGCTACCTATTCTCTGTATGGCCGCTGATCAGCACGCTGGTTCGCCGCGCCGCCCACCGGGGTGGAGTGGGACATGACGACCCACTGACAATGCTAGGGCATGGCATTGTCAGCGGATAGACACCCGGCGTGGCCCTGTCATGGTCAGCGGATAGGCGCCCGGCGTGGGGCTGTCCCTATCACCGCCTGCCATGTCAGCGGGGCCTGCACGGAAGAAAAGGAAGACCTGGCGACCCTAAAGGACTTCCCTGGCCTCTCATTTTCTTTTTTTCTCCCATCCATAACCCGTACTCTCCCTTGGCCTATAAAAGGGAAAGCAGGGCACCCCACCAAGTGTCATCGATTCACGGCATCGCACATCACACCGCATCACAGCAGAACCACTAGCATCGAATCTCGAACACATAGCTGAGTAGTGACCAAGCTCTCGGCACCCATTCGATCTTTGCATCAGAGACTTAGGACCTATCCCTCTCTCGCCCGTTTGTAACCCCTACTACAAACTTTTCAGTGCTAATAATACGAGCAGCAGCCATGAACTGAACGTAGGGACATTCTGCCCGAACCAGTATAAACCTTGTGTCTTTTTAGCACACCATTCGGGCCAGACGCGCAATAATATAAATTTACTCGTTGATGTTTACTCGAAATACCGACACATACAATGCTATAGTTGGGTAGTGGCATAATTTATGTAAAATCCTGTAGGATCAAAGCAAAAATCCACTTTCTATGTTAGCCTTACTAGCAAAAATGGTTTGGCTGCTATTTTGCTTTTCCAAATTAGGCTCATGTGAGCCTAAATTCATCAAACCTTAATTAACTATCAATTAATTAAGATGATCCGATTTTGTTGCAATTAGAATTAATTGCCGAAGACCAAAATCGACAAACTATGTATATTTAGGCATGAACAATTTTATGGTCTAAAAACAAAATAATGTATAGGAGTAAAACTCTACCATACAGTACTGTTAAAGTCTATGACTGAAACAGAAAATTATAAACACATAAAAAGATGTCTAGACATTAACATAGTAAATATCTACAATATAATAATATATCATGATGCAATTTCTAAGAACTTAGGTTTCGACAAATTGTCTATTTACACAAGGTAAATATTGAGCATCATAATCGTTTTAAACAATAGGTCTAAATGGAGCATTTATATAAGGTATAAATGCAATATATATTGCAGTAATATTTTCACATGCACAATTAATCTAGAAAGACAATTATGTAATGTATAGAAAGTACAGGGACATTTCTGTAAACGATGCACAATCTTATCCTCTCAGGAGGAACGAACATTTTCTCGATGGCGTCGCTTGGAACCGACGTCCCTTGGCCTAGTGGCCACGTGTACACCACCGTCGGTCAGCCGACCACCCCTGCCACGGGTCGGGCCCTCAGCCGCCGGGCCGAGGCCGCAGCTGCGAGCGCCTTCACTGGCCGTCGAGAGGCAGGCCTGCCAGGCGAGGTGCAGCCGCAGCGCAAGGCTGCTGGCGCAGGTCGCTTGCCATGGGGAGTAGCCGGCCGACGCTACCCTGTCGCGGGCACCAGGCCGCATGGGGCCAAACCGCAGCGAGGACGAGGCTATCGGCTGCAGGCACAAGGCCGTGCAGGAGGCCGTCTATGGGCCACCGGCCGCGGTTCTAGGCTATGGCGCGGAGGTCGCTGGCCGCGGAGGCGCCGTAGCTGAGAGGCCAGGTGTTGGATCCACCCACTGCTATGGGAGACTAAGGGCCTGCTGCCTAAAAAGACGGTGCGCCAGGCACTGGAGTCGGCCACCACCGTTGCCAGAGTGCACGCGGGCACCGTCGCCGCAGTGCCCGAGCGCAGGGATCCACAGCCGACCGAGCATGCGGGCTCCGCTGTCGATTGAGCACTACCACCGCATGGCAGGGCGCGCGAGCGCCATAGGCCAGAGGGGCACATAATTCATCCGTCCTTTGATTTCTTAGAGAGGTAAGAATCTTTGATTGAAAAATATATACCGTTCTTGGATCGAGGCTTGCAATCCTTTCATGTTCTTTTCCAATTAGCACACGTTCAACAAAGCCAAAGAGAAGGCCATCGGCCATGCGGGAGGAGAACGAAGACTTGATCTCCGGCGAACTGCTTGTCGGCCTTTCTTCAGTTAAGAACAACATGCGTGATAACGTGTTAGGAAGGAGAGAGCGAGAGACAAGCGAGTGATGTAAACGATTTTACGTGGTATTTCGATGAACAATGTGTACATATATACTTGCAGAGCCTGTGTGGACGGTTACTCTTGTGAAAGAGAGAGATGAAAAGACACCCTTTAGAATAATCTCTAATTAAATACTAAATTATAATTCTCAACAAAAAGTACTAGGAGTAGGCACTTCTTAACTGGAGTACATCCATCAAGGATATGCAGCCAATTGAGAGCTTTACATAAAAGAATACAACTATAGAATTTATACAAGTAAAATTGGCTTAACTTTATCAAATTTATAGTAAATAGTATTAATATTTATGTCTCTAAGTAAATTGAACTATAAAAATATATTTTAGAATTAACTTTAATTGTACTTATCTTGTATATTATAAATGTTAGTATTTTTTATATAACTTCGATAAAATTTTAAAGAGATCTTTTACGATGGTCGGAAAAGTTCCTTGGTACTGTCAATGCGGGACCCACGGGATACTCCGCAAGGAAGGGAGAAGATCTAGTCTAACTATGATTCTTCCCATGTAATCTTAGTAGTAGTATTATTCTGTAATCCTACTAGGAACTCTCATTGTAAACCGACTAGGACTCTGGCCTCCTGACTATATAAAGGAGGGCGGGGTTCCTGGAGACGAGGGGGACTTTTCAGACAATCAATCCAACGCAAATGCTAACGCTGATTGGACGTAGGGCTATTACTCGATCACGGTCGAGGGCCCGAACCAGGATAAATCGATTGTCTCTTGCGTTAACCGTCGAGTTCTGCATACGTTGAAGCCCGAACAAACTGCCCCAGGTACCCCCGTGGCAGGCTATCGATGGTGAAACTTCGACAGCTGGCGCGGCAGGTAGGGGCTTTCAGCAAATTTGCATCCGAGAGCTCGATTGACCTCAACAATATAATCTTCTCGATAGGATCAACCTTCATCTTCGGTTCATGGATCTGCGAGGCAGGAGACAATGGCAAGCTCCAAAGCTGTCTCCTCAAAGATTCGGATCACCATGAAGACCTTTCTATTTCGGCGACTATGACAGATCAACTCGCCTGAAGATTCGTGCAGCTCGTGATGTCCGATCCAACTCAGATTTCGCGGCTTTGCGCATCTGATTCAAACTCAGGCTCCACATCCGAGATGGAGTCTTATCCGAGTTCTTTAGAGAAACTGAGATCTTTTCCAGTGGGACTCCAGAACGCGGCCTCGGCCTATCTAGAATACAACTCAGAGTACACTCAGAGTCTTTTCAAGAAGTCAGATCATTTTCCGTTCGGACTCCACAACATGGCAAAATCTTATCAGGCATGGCTCGAAGGGTCCCTCGATCCGGTGCTCAGAATGCCACTGAAAGGAGCTCAGGAAGGTCTCGTACTAACTATAACATCTGAAGACTGCATCGTCCACTGGCCAGGTTCTGTTCCTAAGGATAGCGGTACCCGACTAGTCGACACGACAACAACAGCAATTCTACCTTACCAAGGAGACTCGATCTGTGACCTTGAAGCCTCTACTAAAGTTGTCAACAACTCCGACAGTGTGGAAACCAACGCCGATAACAGAACAATTCACGTACGAGAAGTATTCATGGTTCGCCGTCCTCGATCACCATTGGTCTCCCCAGAAGCACCCGACATCAGGTCATCGGATGAATCTTAGTCCAACATATCACCCTTCATCTAGGGGCACGATGGTGAGACCGAGAATCAGAAGCAAGCCAGAGAAAGAAGAAACAAATTGAAACAAGGACGCCAACGCCGTGCTAGGTAGCTCAAGGAAGCTTGGATCAGATATGAGTCAGATCTGACCAAGTACAATAGAAGAAAATCAGAACAAGAAGTCAAAGAAAGACGCGCGGCAAATACACCCTACAATAGGATCCGAGAAGCACTAGAAGAACTCGAAGCAACATCACATCCCAGTGAAAAACAGGAACAGCTCTGGGACCTTCTCCGGTCAGCAGCCCTAAGGACGCACGATGGAAGGACCCGCTCAAGACTACCTGCCATGTCAACATCTCATAGGAAGGAAGATCAAAATCAAAGGAAGTCCGCTTTCAAGAGACTTGGACCAAGTGGAAGTCACAACAGAGAAAGTAGAAGGGACCACAGTCAAAACTACCGAGTCGAACAACCAAGAAAGATCAGAAGCGAAGCACCCATTCAGACAGCCCCGCAGAACTACTCTCACCAAAACAACAGTTGGCTAGAAGGAGGTGCTGAATCAGAATACAAAGAAGCCAGAACGCACGATAGATTCCTCTGTTTTGCAAACAGACTTGCTTCAATACGACTACCTCACAAGTTCAAGCCATCCAACAACTCTAAATATGATGGCAAGATCGAACCAAGGCAGTGGCTCAGGATTTACTCGCAATAGATTGAACTAGCCGGAGGAGATGACGATATCAAGACCCTATTCTTTCCCATGGCCCTAGAAACCATGCCCCTCCAATTGTTCAACAAATTGAATCTAGGGTCACTCAGAAATTGGGAGGACTTGCAAAGAGTTTTCTGTGAAAATTTCGCGGGTATCATTACGCACCCCATCACCTGTGCAGAATTAAAAGGACTCAAGCAGAAAGTGGGCGAAAGTCTCAGAAATTACTATCGACGATTTGGCGAACTACGTGCTCAAGTACATGACATCACCGAATGAGAAGTAATCGAGGCTTTCTCTCACGGAATCATGGCTAGGTGGCAATTTCAGGACTTCTGCAAAGAAAACCCGAGAAACAATGAAGAATTCAGACGCACAGTAGAAAAGATGATTACTGTAGAGGAGAAGACACGAGAAAGGTTCTCGGATAGAAACAATCGAGACAACCCGGACAAGCAAAATCATCGAAACATCAGACATCAGGAAAGGAAACGTGGACCAGACAACACCATAGCGGTGGCTGACAAATCAAGGAAGTTTTTCAAACCCAGAAGGTATGATGGCAGTGAAAACATGCATTGCATCTTGCACCCTAAAGGAAATCACACCATCGGAAATTGCTACACCTTCAATGATCGATACACAAGAAAAGATAGTAAGAGGAACACTAAAGAAGACAATCAGAAAAAAAAATGAAGACAACCACGAAAAGAAGGGATTCCAAAAATCTAGAGGGACAGTAGCAGTGATCTTCGTCGGGGCCCCAGATTTCAGAAGCAAACATCAAGAAAAGCTAGCTCTACGAACCATCATGGCAGCAGAACCGGCTACTCTAAGATATCTCAATTGGTCACAGTATCCAATCCAGTTTTCAAGAGAAGACCAATGGACTAGCGTAGGAAACGCAGGCCATTACCCACTAGTTCTAGATCCAACTATCACCGGTATGACTGTCACAAAAGTACTAATCGATGGGGGAGCCGGACTCAACATCATTTTTTCAGAAACCCTAAGGAAGATGGGACTACAACTCACCGGGATGATTACACCAACGAGCACCCCTTTTTATGGGATAGTACCCGGCAAGACAGCCATTCCACTTGGACAAATCACTCTACCGGTTACTTTTGGGACTCCCTCAAACTACCGTACAGAGTTCATCAAGTTTGAAGTCGCATACTTCGATTCATCATATCACGCAATCCTCGAGCGCCTAGCACTAGCAAAATTCATGGCGATACCGCATTACCCGTACCTATTGCTTAAGATGCCAGGGCCTAACGGTGTCCTTTACCTTCGAGGTGATTTGAAGCGCGCTTTTGACTGCGATGTTCAGGCAATCCAAATTGCAGCCAAAGCACAAGCCACCAATGGTAGAAAAGAAATAGCCACTATTGCCATAGAAATGAGCCTAGAAGAACTAGAGATACCGGCTAAAAAGCCCAGCATCCTCGCACCACCAAAACAAGCCGACGTCAAGCAAATCGACCTGGGCACTGGTGATCCCTCCAAAATGGCAACCATCAGCGCCCACCTCTCGACAAAATAGGAACTCGCGCTCACCAATTTTCTTCGGGACAACAAAGATATCTTCGCTTGGAAGCCGGCCGACATGCCAGGTGTCCCAAGAGAGTTGGCAGAGCACAGAATCGATATCAATGAAGGCTCCAAGCCTGTGAAGCAACGGCTACGACGATTCTCACCCGACAAGAAGGCAGCAATTAAAAAAGAAATCACAAAGCTAATGGCAGCCGGATTCATCAGAGAAATCCTTCATCCAGATTGGCTAGCAAACCCAGTTCTAGTACAAAAAAAGAATACGGATGAGTGGCGCATGTGCGTCGACTACACAGATCTCAACAAACACTACCTGAAAGATCCATTCAGGCTACCACGCATTGATCAGATAGTTGATTCAACAGCAGGATCTGCCCTATTATCCTTTCTTGATTGCTATTCAGGATATCACCAGATTGCATTAAAGGAACAAGACCAGAGCAAGACATCTTTCATTACTCCATTCGGTGCCTACTGCTATAAGACCATATCGTTTGGACTCAAGAATGCTGGTGCCACTTACCAAAGAGCTATCCAAACGTGCCTTGGTGAACAGATTGGCGAAAATGTAGAGGTATACGTGGATGATGTAGTAGTAAAAACAAAGAACCTGGACACACTAATTGAAGACTTAAAGCAAACCTTCAAAAACCTAAAAAGGTGGAGATGGAAATTGAACCCAAACAAGTGTGTATTCAGAGTTCTTTTAGGACAACTACTCGGATTCTTGGTCAATCATCGTGGAATCGAAGCCAGCGCCAAGCAAATTCGAGCCATAACAGAGATGGGCCCTCCTCGAAATATCAAAGATGTGCAGAAACTAACCGGCTACATGGCGGTCCTCAATCATTTCATATCAAGACTTGGCCAAAAAGGGTTACCTTTCTTTAAACTACTAAAGAAGACAGACAAGTTCGAGTGGACAGAAAAAGCCAACGAAGCTTTCAAAAGACTTAAGGCTTACCTCACTTCCTCGCCTGTTCTCACACCTCCAAAGAAATACGAAGATATGATGTTGTACATTGCGGCAACTTCTGCTGTGATCAGCACAGCGATAGTCGTAGAAAGAGAAGAAGAAGGGCGCGTATATAAAGTACAATGCCCCGTATACTACATTAGCGAAGTACTATCAGATTCAAAAATCCGATACCCCCACGTGCAAAAACTACTCTACGCCCTCCTGATCACTTCACGCAAGCTTCGCCACTATTTTGAAAGCCACAAGATTACCGTGGTGACAGATTTCCCACTCGGAGACATCCTACACAATAAAGATGCAACGGGATGCATATCTAAGTGGGCAGTTGATCTTGGTGCTCTCAATAACGATTTCACCCCACGGAAGGCAATTAAATCTCAAGCCCTTGTCGATTTTGTTGCCGAGTGGACAGAAATTCAACAACATATGTCAAATACCATCATTGACCATTGGAAGATGTTCTTTGATGGATCACTCAAGCTAGGCGGAGCCGGTGCAGGTGTTCTCTTCATTTCTCTAGATGGAAAACAACTCAAATATGTCCTTCAGATATTATGGCAAACTACAAACAATGAAGCAGAATACGAAGCCCTCATCCACGGGCTCCGAGTAGCAATTACCCTCGGAATCAAGCGATTGCTCGTATACAGCGATTCGGCAGTAGTCATCAACCAAGTCAACAAAGACTGGGACTGCACCAAAGAAAACATGGGCGCTTACTGTGTTAAAATACGAAAACTCGAAAAACATTTTCAAGGGTTAGAAATTCTACATGTCCTGCGCGACTCTAATATTGCAGCAGACGTCCTCGTCAAGCTCGGATCGAACAGGGCAAAGGTCCCACCCGGCGTATTCATAGAGTAATTATCAGCTCCCTCTATCAAACAACCCGGTGAGATAACCCCTGAACTCTCAGCCAAAGGCACCTAGATTTTGGTAATCAACACCTCATGGACCTAGGTTTTTATTGATTATATCAAAGAGAATAAGTTGCCAGCAGATAAAGAAGAGGCTACCCGAGTTGTTCGCAGAAGCAAAAACTACGTCCTAGTGGGGGACAAGCTTTATAGAAGAGCCTCATCATCAGGAGTACTCCTAAAATGTGTCTCATTTGAAAAAGGCAAAGAGATCTTAGACAAAATACACTCAGGTTGCTGTGGAAATCATGCCGCTTCAAGAACACTAGTCGGTAAAGCATTCCGCACCAGATTTTACTGGCCAACCGCTTTGAAAGACGCAGAAGAACTCGTCAGAAAATGCAAAGGTTGTCAAATGTTCGCAAGACAAGCTCATGTGCCAGCTCACAATCTCATCTGCATCCCACCCGCTTGGCCTTTTTCCTACTGGGGGCTGGATCAAGAAGGACCTCTCAAGAAAGCAAAGGGCGGTTTTGAGTACATCTTTGTAGCAATTGACAAGTTCACCAAGTGGATTGAATACAAACCACTCGCAAAATACAGCGCAACCAAAGCAGTCGAGTTCATCCAAGACATTATGCACCATTTCGGCATGCCCCATCGAATCATCACAGATTTGGGTTCTCTCTTCACAGCTATAGAATTCCAAAGTTGGGCACAGGATTGCGGCTTCGGCATAGATTACGCATCAGTCGCACATCCAGAAGCCAACGGACAGGTAGAAAGGGCTAATGGACTCATACTAGCCAGATTAAAACCAAGATTGTATGAAGAACTAGTGGACTATGGATCCAAATGGATTGAAGAATTACCCAAAGTAGTATGGGGGCTATGAACTCAAATAAGCAGAGCCACCGGATACTCACCTTTCTTCCTAGTTTACGGATCAGAAGCCGTACTACCTACCGACTTGATCTGGACGTCACCAAGGATAGAACAATATGACGAAGGAGAGGCAGAACACACCCGAAGGTTAGAACTCGATAGTACAGAAGAAGTCAGAGTAAACGCTACCCTTCAATCAGCCAGATACATACAAGGTTTAAGACGCCACTACAACAAGAATACCCAGCCTCGATCACTCCAAATCAGAGACCTAGTACTAAAAGAATACAAAAAACTAACGGACACCATAAACTACTTAGTCCATGGGAAGGTCCTTTTATCGTCACAAAAGTCACCGGACCAGGCACGTACAAGTTGATAACTGAAGATGGAAAAGAAGTCAACAATACATGGCACATCAGCCAACTAAGAAGATTCTACGCATGAAAACAACTCAAGCAATAATATATATATACAAGCCACAAGAGATCAACGTTCATGATCAATAAAGATGGTGTTCCTCGACAACATATGTATTATTATGGCTTATCAACATTCATGATCAATAAAGATGGTTTTTCTCCACAACATATGTCTTATTATGGTTTTCCCCGAGTTGTTTTCACATAGCTTACCCGCCGAGAGCAAAAGAGCTGAAAAGATGCTTGAGCCCGCCAATGAGGGTAGCTAATAAGCTAACACCCGAACCAAAAAGCAAAATGGCAGAAATTACGCCTGAGCATATCGGCCAAGAGCAAAAGAGCTGAAAAGATGCTTGAGCCCGTCGATGAGGGTAGCTAATAAGCTAACACCCGAACCAAAAAGCAAAATGGCTGAAATTATGCCTGAGCATACCGCACGAGAGTAAAAAGAGTGAAAAAGATGCTTGAGTCATTGATGAGGGTAGCTAATAAGCTAACACCAACCAAAAAAAAATAAAATGGTGAAATTATGCTGAGCATACCGGTAGAGCAAAAGAGTTGAAAAGATGCTTGAGCTCGCCGATAAGGGTAGCTAGCTAATAAGCTAACACCAACCAAAAAGCAAAATGGTTTGAAATTATGCACGAGCATACCGGTGAGAGCAAAAGAGCTAAAAGATGCTTGAACCCACCGATGAGGGTACCTAATAAGCTAACACCAACCAAAAAAGCAAAATGACCAAATTATACTTGAGAGCATACCGGTAGAGAGCAAAAGAACTAAAAAGATGCTTGAGCCCATGGATGAGGGTAGCTAATAAGCTAACACCAACCAAAAAGCAAAATGGTTGAAATTATGCCTAAGCATACCGCCGAGAGTAAAAAGAGTGAAAAGATGCTTGAGCCACCGATGAGGGTAGCTAATAAGCTAACACCAACCAAAAAAAAGCAAAGTGGTCAAATTATGCCTGAGCATACCGCCAAGAGCAAAAGAGTCAAAAGATGCTTGAGCCAGCCGATGAGGGTAGCTAATAAGCTAACACCCGAACCAAAAAGCAAAATGGCTGAAATTATGCCTGAGCATACCGGCCGAGAGCAAAAGAGCTAAAAAGATGCTTGAACCCGTCGATGAGGGTACCTAATAAGCTAACACCCGAACCAAAAAGCAAAATGGCTGAAATTATGCCTGAGCATACCGGTCGATAGCAAAAGAGCTAAAAAGATGCTTGTGCCTGTCGATGAGGGTAGCTGATAAGCCAACACTCGAACCGATCCTAAGATGTTTCTACAACCAGGGAAAGAGCCAGATACTGGATACATCTCGAGTTAAGCAAAAAAGCTAAAAAGAAGAAGCTGAAGATACTTGAGATCGCTGGTCCTAAGTCTTTTCAGTTCTAACAAAGAACAAAAAGATTGTCAAGACAAAGATCTACTTACCCCGAGTTGTTTACACGGCGCAGATGAAAGCCAGACAAGCACTCGGCAAATCAAGAAAGTTTGTCAGCACAATGATCTACATATACCGACTTATTTACACAGCGCAGACGAAAGCCAGACAAGCACTCGGCAAATCAAGAAAGTTTGTCAACACAACGATCTACATATACCGAGTTGATTACACGGCGCAGAAAAAAGCCATACAAACGCTCGACCTATCAAGGAACGATCCTACAACGGATGAAACAACACGACCACCATAAACTGTGGATGCGCACCATGACCAACAAATGACTACTCGGAAAAAATTCTGATCACTTGGACAACTCATTGAAAGAATAAACAAGGCAAAAACATCCATGCAAAGAAAACATCAACAAAAATAAAGAATCTTCATTCAAAAAGAAGTATAATATCCTATTACAGAGGCTGGAGTACAAAGGTCAATTACATCAAGCATCGTCATCAGGAGAAGAAATATCAATATTAAGATTATCCACAATCCTCCTAGCTAAATCTTCGACCTCAGGCTCCACCTTTTCAACGGCATCTAGATATTCTTGACTCTCGGCTTCCTCTGCAATCTTGGACAAAGGGACCTCTGGAGCAAGAACCCGGACCTGGGCAAGAACATTTCTGGTACATAGTTGGACGCACCTCTTTACGAACTCCTAGAAACGGGTCGGAACTTGGGGAATAAACTGAGCCCAAGATTGACCATGATCTGTTGGAGTCCGGAGAAGGTCGACCACTAACTGAAATGATTTCCACAAAGCATTCCAGTTCTCAGTAGCCGTCGTCAACTTACCAGTCAAGACTTCAACAGTTTTTTGGGCCTGCACAAGATCCCTGTCAGCTCCACGCCTAATCAACTTAGCAAGCGCGAGTTCTTCTTCAGCACGAGTAATTACCTCCTCAGCCCTGTTGTGATTATTGCGAACAAGGATCTTCATTTCCTCAACACCCTCCGAGAGCTTTTGCTTTTCAACTCGGAGAGCTAGACCAGGCACCAAAAAACAAGTCAGTAGAAAGGGAAATTTAAATACAAAAAGAAACAAAAAAGAACCCGCAATACGATTGCACTCTTTCTTCATGGCCTCCACATTCTTCATGGCCTCCTGGACAGCAGCATCCCTTCACTCTTCTGCCTCAACCACCCGGGCACGGAGAGCCTGTTCCTCAGATGGACCCACCGCCGTGGCCATGGTCACCCTTGGAGCCAGCAAATCAGCAGCAACGTCATCACCAGGGAGCCTGTTCCTCAGATGGACCCACCGCCGTGGCCACGGTCACCCTTGGAGCCAGCAAATCAGCAGCAACGTCATCACCAGGGAACCCTGTCTCCCTCACAGCCACCTCGCCGACCGTACATTCTGAGTCTCGAGACTCAGCACACAGGGGCACACCAGAGGACTGACAAGAGGTCGACTGAGGGTTAAGGGAAGGCGAGGGTCTGCAAGATGATAAGGAAACTTGACGATAAGAATATGAATTAGAAAAAAGGAAAAACAGAAGCAAAGAAACATAACCAGGATTCACTCACTTAGCTATCTTCTTATTCATAAAATCCCCAAGACAAACAGAAGATCTTAGAAGGGGAACTATAGCAGCAAAAATATCACCACCACCCTACGACAGGAGTGGCGTGGTCGGTACCGGAGCCCCAGAAGAACTCAAGCTCGATGACCGCTTACTACAATAGAACAAGTCCAAAGTTAGAACAAAAAGAGGTGTTCAACAACAGAAAAATAAGAAAACAACTCACCGACGCATGATAAGGGCCGCATCATCATCCTCATCTTCCTCATTCTCAAACATGGCAACCATAGCACCATCTGAAAAAGGAGGAAAGTACTCGGTTAAAGGGACAACCAAACAACAAGAAGACAAAGCGTATTAATATGCTCACCTAGGAGCATGCTACCTAAAACTTGAGTACCTAGACGAGTACTCGACTGGCAAGGCTTCCTGGTAGTAGACAAACCAGAAAAAGAATAATCCGCTCGCCCCCTTTTTCCGACACTACGAGGAGCTCGAGGAACTGGATGAGGAACATACTTTACATATACGTCAAAAACTATGGAAGAAACACCAAGAAACATCGTGGTGGTTTGAAACTTACTGGTTAAAGATGCCCCAGCAAGACTCTCCCCAGTCTCCACAATGGCAGGGCAGTCATCAAGGGGGATCGGATCAACGAAGTTACGCCCCAATTCCTATAAAAGAGTAAAACAACCAGACAAGAAAGATTAAGCAAAAAGTAGAGACAGCAAAGGAAATACAAAAAGTACCCACATAAGGAAAAATAACTCACAGTAGGAGGCGGGTTGTTAGCACAATACTCAAGGACAGCATGCGGAACGACGCTTACTCCTTTCAACATCTTCGGAAGTCGCTCGAGCACCTCCTCATCAGTCAACTCAAGGGCAGGGACCATACGAGAAGGATCCTCCGCCCTAGAGTACTTAAAACCATAATTCTCTCGCTCCTTCAGAGGCTGAACACGGCGGTGAAGAAAACTGGAAACGATACCGAAGTCGGTCAAGCCCTGCTGTTTCAGAGTACATATCCTCTCAAGAAACGGCTTGATCGCCTAGAGCTCATCCGTCGTCAAGGGATTCTTTTCCCATCGGTCATTAACCACGGGACCAGAACCAGAATAAACAGCAAGAGGAGGAATCAAATCGGCGGCATAAAACCAGTCGGCACGCCAATCCCTCACAGAATCAACCAAGTCATAATCAAAGAATTTACTCTTAAGACCCTGACGAAACTGAATCCCGCAACCACCAAGAACATGGGTGTCATCGCGGTGGGGTTGTGGCTTCAGACGGAAGAAGTAACGAAAGAGAGAAAGAGAATGAGGAATTCCAAGAAAAGTTTCACAAAGATGAACAAAAATAGAAAGATGAAGGACAGCATTGGGAGCAAGATGGTTCAAGCTAATCCCAAAATAACTGAGAAATCGATGAAGAAAAGCAGAAGCAGGAAGGTAGAGTCTAGCACAGATAAAGGAGACAAAAAAAACAATCTCATCAGGACCTGGAGTTGGGACCCGATCTTTGGCACGAGCTTTCCAATCAAGAAACTCCTTGCCCTGGATTAGACCATCACTGACAAGCTCGCGCAACTGATCCTCAGTCGTAGTCAGAGCCGGCCAGATCTTCTGAGCAGCCCTCATGGCCATTAATTCTTGATTTTCAATCACAGAAAGCGATGCCTCCTCGTCTACAAAGGTTACCTGGGACTTGCTCGCTGATTTCTTCCTACCCATATACTAGCGAAAGCAATAAAGCACTAAGAAACGATGAGGCTCAGACGGCGGCGCTTAGATGACGGTGACAATGGCGGTGGCGGAGTTTTGAAGACTAGAGTTTTCAAGGCAAAAGCAGGGCAGCAAAAAAAAAGAAGAAAGGCCTTTAAATAGATTTTACAGCAATAAAAACATGGCCCGCCAGGCCCGTTTAAACACGGCATGAGAACGCAACGATTCATTTCTCACAACAACTGACACAGCGGAAATGACGGATGGCACACTTCTACACAATGGTGCAGTTCAACGGGCAGATTTCAGACTTATCCATCCAGCACAACGGCAGAGTTATCATATTGCTACAAAAAGAACTCATCAACCATGAAGCAACGAGGGGTTACCTCACAAGGAACACAAGAACCCGGTTCTTATAGAAAGAACTCGGGAATCTCATAAACAACCAGGACATCAGCAGAAAAAATGACAACTCAGAAGACAATATTCTTTCCATTATAAATGGCTTCAAAAAAATACAAGATTACACATCTTACAAGACCCAACAAACTCGGTACTACGACAAGCAAGGTAGCAAAGAGTAACCCAGACACAACTAGGCTCTAGAATGACTACGTGTTCCAAATTGCTACTCGGTAGAACAAACCGCACTCGGCTACACTGTTTTCTTCAAAGGACGAACACAGTACATCCAAGGTGGAAATCAGCAGCACGGCGGGACAACATGGACCAGGGAAGGCCGGTAGACATCTGTCTACCCAAGTCCGATGTGATGCTGGATATGGTGTTGATCTGCACCGGATAGTCTCAGGGTAGGCGACGAGGATCAACCCAGAACTGCTGGATGAAGGAACGTATCCCACATCACAAGACTTCCTACAACTACCGCCACGTACTTCCCGGTACAATGCCGCTGCGGGATTAGTCTACCCCTAATCCCTATCACAAGACTCCCTCCAGCTACGACAAGATATACAACAACTACAAAATACGTCCGGGGGCTACTCTACTTCATAAACTATCATATTCATGACTACAGAGATTTCAGACCACGCAACAAAATGCTCGATGAATCAAAACAGCACACCAGGAGGGTATTTATAGACCAAAGAAGCGGTACACATGGACCGGAAGCACAAACGGAACAAACGTAACAAATGACACAGTGAAAAAACAGAATTCAATGAAAGAGGACTCAGGCGTAAAGGAACAGTACTCAAGAACGAGCATATTCGGAAGAATATACCAACACTGTACAACTCGTGAACAAACAACATTTACTCTCAACCACCACCATACAACTACATCTGACAACAGTATACTACCAGAGAACATTCCAAGATCCTGTATTTGAGTTCTTTTTGAATAAAAGAACCCAGGTATATGCTCGGGGGCTGCAGCAGGAGAGGTTTTCAGTTCTTTGAACAACTCAGATTCAAGACCCTAAACTCTTTATTCCAAATAGCAAGAGGCTCAGGGGCTACACTCAGTGAGTGCAATTTTTTCTTCAAAAAAATGCACGTCACTTAGAAGACTTCTTCAAGACAGCAGTTTTCAAACAATATAAGATTCAAGACCCTCTAACTTTTTGTTCTAAATAGCAAGAGGCTCGGGGGCTACACTCAGTGAGTGCACTTTTTTCTTCGAAAAAGCGCACGTCACCAAGAAAACTTCTTCAAGACAGACCACTTCAAGACCCCACGACAAAAAGAACCCGGACTGAAATATATCCGAGTTCTTTTTTATAAAGAACCTGGGTATATGCTCGGGAGCCATTCGACGAAGAATCAGAGCAATTTCAAGACAAGACCCTCCAGCTCCTTGTTCCAAAAGTAAGAGGCTCGAGGGCTACACCCAGATGGGTATACTTTTTTTTTCAAAAAAGCACAAACGACTCGAAGATCTCAAGAAGCGCTACACGGTTTTGCTCAAGAAAGCTCTCGGACGACGCTTGTTCCTACTCGGCAAGACCTGAAGGAACAAGACGAGGCTTCCAGAGCTCAACCATGAAGTACTCAGGAGCTTGTCGATGTGGGACCCATGGGATACCCCGCAAGGAAGAGAGAAGATCTAGTTTAACTAGGATTCTTCCTATGTAATCTTAGTAGTAGTATTATTCTGTAATTCTACTAGGAACTTTCATTATAAACCGACTATGACTCTGACCTCCTGACTATATAAAGGAGGGCGGGGTTCCTGGAGACGAGAGGGACTTTTCAGACAATCAATCCAACGCAAAGGCTAACGCTGACTGGACGTAGGGCTATTACTCGATCACGGTCGAGTACCCGAATCAGGATAAATCGACTGTCTCTTGCGTTAACCGTCGAGTTCTGTATACGCTGAAGCTCAAACAAACTGCCCCGGGTACCCCCATGGCAGGCTATCGGAGGTGAAACATCGACAGTTACCTCTGGCTATTTTTATTTTTCCTATTTTTAGCTAACTAATTGAAAAACATTATTTATTAAATATAATTTGTAATACTGAGGGTATTTTCGTAACCGCCCAAGATCCCTGTCACACCCGTTCAGGCCTCCGAGCTCCTCTTCGACCTCGCCGGGTCCGCGCGCCGGCGAGACGCCGCCTTGCAGTGCGCTGAGGTGGTCGCCAAGATAAAGGCCCTCACAAGGGACAGCGGACGGAACATGCGCTGCTTCGCGTCCATCGGCACGGGCCGCGTGCTCGCCACTGCGTTCGAGTCGCTCGCTGTTGCTGCTGGTGCTGATGCCGCACCGGCGGGGCGCGTCCTTGAGGACATCCTGGCGGCATTGGTCTGCATGACGCCGTTGGACGAGGAGGCCACCAGGACGTTGGGCTTGCCGAGCTCGCTGGGGGTCTCTGGTCACCACTGCTGAGAACGGCACCTTGGCGGGAAGGCTGAACGCCGTGCTGGCGATCAAGGAGGTCGTCTCATGCGACGGGGCGTTCACTGAATGGATGGCCCATGTTTTTCCCTACTGCGGCGAGTTGATTAAGAGGATCGGCGCGCTGCTGGATCGAGCTTCGGTCTAGGACCTTCTGATGCCTGCTGAATCCGGCGAGGACGCGATGTATAATGTTGACATGGTGGCTGCGATACTGCCATACTGGAGGAGTTCATGCTGAGCACAAAATTAATGGAAGTGATGCAAAGCTGCAGGAAGATGATGACAACATGGATGTAGCGTGATCACTTCCTTCGAAGCTGGCGGCTGTCACAAAGCTGGTGGATGTTTAATTATCTCTCTGAGATCGCCAAGAACCCGTGCCTTCCTCTGGACAAGTTCATCGCCCTTGCCGAATTGACGACTGATTTACACTTATTCAAAAATAAAATACAAAAATAAAAAATAGATCTTGCTCCATACTGGCTCCCGACTAATTCGGTGCTATCTCCACTTATTTGGTATCTCCAAATACTTTCAGTTAGGTACCTTTTATTTTTCCACCGTCCGATTTCACCAAATGGACGGCCTCTGTTTTTCCCAACCATTCTAAATTTTCTCTAACTTTAAATCATATGATTACTCGAAAAGTAAGAAATGCATTATTTTGTGGCCGGATCTATTGCTAGCGGCATCAAACGAGGCCTTAGTAGTATACATAAACCTTGGTTTAGAAATCTTTTTCTCCGATTTAGAACTTGTTTGGATGTAATTGGATTCGTATCAATCCATATGGATTGGGGTGTATATGATTTAAACTTGAACTAAATTTTATCCAAAATCCACTTCGACATACATGAATTGAGGTGAATCCGATAATATCCGAACAATGCATTCGGTGAAAGGGCATATACGAGCGAGGGGGAGACATGAATGTGCACTGTGCACACATGCTGCGCGATGTGTTGGCAAACACTAGCAGGGCAGGACAGGTTGGGGGTTGAGATATGAGAGACCTTTGTCTCTACGTCACTCGTTTTCCTTTGTTTCTTTCATTATCCGATCAGATCCATCCCTTTCTTATATTTCTTTATTTATCTGTATCTTATAGCGACACACACACACATTATTCTGGATACCAAATAATAATCAGTACCCGAACCAACCCAACCCACCGGCGGCACCGCTACCCGAGCCAATCCATCGGCCGATCGGCGCGCGCTGGCGCCGTCTCCCGTCTCCCGCACCCATCTCCTGTTTTTAATGTTTATATTCTTTTTTCCGTTCCAATATTCATAGATAGTGGGAGATGCCGGTTTTTTTCTATCCGCTGTCGTCGCACGAACCCAGGTCGCCGCCGCCCTGCCGTTCGAGCCCAGCTCCCCGCCACCCCCGCCCCCGCCCCCGCCGCACGGCCTTAGCTCGCCGCCGCCCCTGCTCCCTGGTTCGGCACCGGTGAGCTCGCTGCACTTGGGCCCGCTGCTGCTACCCATCACGTTGCCTCGAGCTGGCAGCAGTTCGTCTGCTCGTCTCCACTTCTTCGCCTTCTTTCCCAATCCCTATGCTAAGTGAATCCGCGGCGGCGGCCGCGCCTTGTCGGCAGCTACCTTGCCTGAGGGATTCGGCGGCGGCGGCGGCGTCCTCGCCATACCTGCATTACCCGTTTACAACTGGTGGCATCGGTCCCTCCAGAGCCCCTTTGCGTGACTCGACAGCGGCTGCGGCGGCCTCACCTTATCCGCAGCCTCAGAGGCGCTGCCCTCTTTCCTGTCGCGATGCCATCGGCATCCTCTTCTTCAGGCGTGCAACGCGACGACCGTAGGAGGAGAATCGCTCACCCGAACCGTTCCCTGGTATGGTACCCATCTCCCGACTCACATTCGATACCCCAATTTTGGTCTCTTTTACTGTTGGGGATGTGGATTAATGATTGATTGGCAATATGACTTTCCCCTGTTGTGTGTAGATCCAAGACCCTAAAGTAGATTGTCTGATCCTGATCTTTTTGCTCATGGATCTGGAATCTATTTTCACGAAGATGCAAGTTGAGGTACTTTCAGGTCATGTGTTTTTGAAGTATATATGCACATAGAAACTTTTGTATTTAGCTTACAAGATATAGCTTATTTGTGTATATCATTTATAGATTACTGCAAGGGACCTTTGTTTAGCTTACTAGATATAGCTTATTTGTGTCTATCATTTACAGATTACTGCAAGGGACCTTTTTTGCTTGATATTTTTCTGACCAGTTCAGTTATGCATCTTACTTGTTTTTTATTTTTAGTCAACATTTGTGAGACCTATTCACCTGTCCAGTTCTCTAATCTTCTTTTGCTTGTTTACTTTAACAAGCTGCTAGTCTGCTATTCATATTGTTATCTCCTTCCTATCCTCATTTTCTTTTCTCGCGCTTTCTATTTTTAGAATAAAGAACCGTAGAAACAATAGTTATTTGCTCTTTAATCTGTAATCCAGTTCACTAATCTTTCTTAAATAAGTAAACATCTCAGAGCCATGGATATATAATAATATCTCCCGCAGCATAAAATAGAAAATATGTTCTCCCTTCTTGTTCACTTCTTTCAATTTGCATGTACATAGAAAAGTAAAAATAATATTAAGACTCGCATCCAAATTGAGTACAAGAAAATTTAAAAAATTATAGCAATACGAAGCTTTCTAACTAAGCATTTGCATCGATTTTCAGCTTAGCAGAAATAGGATGACTCGTACATGATTTCATTTATATGAGTATATATATTTTTTGGTCAAATATGACTTTCTTTGGTAGTTGTCGTAGTCTTATCTTTTTCTTTATGATGCTTCAGTTTTTACCTAGTCATCAGAGTACTCCTTGGGATGGAATCTATATTTGTGGTTTGATAAATGAACTTCTATGTTAAGAATAAATTTGGGCACAAGTATTTGTGGATTGAACTCACGAATCCATGTGATTTGAAAATTGAATTTATATGGTTAAGAATACATATGGTCACATGACCGGCGTGTGTATCCAAGACTCAGAACAATATTTGTTGTTTACTTGTTTGAACAAAGAGAATTTGTGGTTAGAAATAAATCTGGCCACAAGGTTTTGTGTTGAACAAATGTTTCTTTATGACTCAAATAAAACAAAGTTTGTGGTTTGATAAATGATTTTTTGTTGTGAAGGATAAATTTGGTATATCGAAAAATGTGTTCAGATCAATATACTTTTCTCATCATTCCAAATGTTCTGGAACTCTGGACTTGGAAAAAAATATGGTTCATGGTACAAACTTTGTCTAAACATAATGCCTCGTTTTTGCTCTCTATTTTGATTTCTGCCTAGGTAACAATTTGCCTTTTGAATTGAACAACTAAACTAGCTGCATTAGTAATGAAACATAGTCACATAGTGCACTCAAAAAAAGAAAGACCGCACCTGTATTCTACCTCTGAAAACAGCTCCACTTTCCAAAGCAGATTACTGGCTCTTTCTCCGTATGAAAATTGAGTCATTTTATTTTTATTTCTACCTAGGCAACAATTTTCCTTTTGAATTGAATTTGCACTATTTGTCTTATTTAACTAGAGAATATCTTGTAGGACTTATCTCCTTTATTTTAATGGTTTCTGTATAGTATTGCTAATTTCTTCTATTATTTTCTCCATCTTGCTGAAGGGTAGGCCTAGTGCAAGCGGTAGAGTCTTACCGCCTATGACTGGAAGGTCCTGGGTTCGAGTCGCAGTCTCCTCGCATTGCATAGGCGAGGGTAAGGCTTGCCACTGACACTCTTCCCCAGACCCCGCACAGAGCGGGAGCTCTCTGCACTGGGTACGCCCTTTATTTTCTCCATCTTGCAGGTATGTGTCTGTCCGAACAAATTGGCTAAATGGTGATTTTATCAAGCTTTTCAAGGATGATCATGCTGCTGGCTCAAGAACCATAGAAAAGTTCCAGTTAGCTATGTCAAATCTAAAAGCCAAAGTAAGTGATAATTGATTGTTAAGACTGTTGCTTTGGACTCAGTAATAAATATATTATAACAAAGCATGCCAAATAGCTTCTGATTGCAGAGCTTATGTAGCTTTGGTAGCTAAGCATCGTCGTTTCACACTCGTGGCTGATGTAATTTTGTTGCGTTTGGCTAAACTCATGGTAGGATTACCACAAATCTATATAAATATAACTCTCTAGGAACAAATTCCTTTGTGCATAGCCCTTCCAAAACCATTTGATATGCATCCCTCTAGAAATATTTTGAACTAGGAGCTCCACTTATGAAGCTTACTGAGTCACAAATTTATATGGTGTGATTACTTCTAAAATGTATTGTCTTTTCCCTGCTGTTGTTGCTTGTGCTTGTGTGGATTATAAATGGAAGCCCTCCTTCCTGACAAACATTTATTGGAAGTGCTTGTGCAAGCTTCTCCCTTTGATTGTGTGGAAAGTGTGTTTTGTTGTTATCTTGTTTGTTTTCCTTGGGTGCAGGTTTTTTGGTAATTTTTTTAGGCTTAATATATAGATGAGCTTAGATTTTGGTACTTTAGAATCCCCATTCTTTCAGTGTTATGCACAACTGATTTGAAGGTTCTTCAGGTTAATTAGTTCCCTACAACCGAACTGAATCTTCTTAGGTTAAGGAATATATAAGTATTTTTTTCATCTCAAGAGAGCTAAAATGTTTGTAGCTAAGACTTAATCAGCTACACAATGCAATATTCAAATGTCATATCATGAAAATTTTATATGATAATTTGCTTTCACGTGAACTCTCAACTTATATAAATAATGTTTGTCTAGATGTAATCTCAGATGGGAAGCTATATTGCAATATATATTATTCTTCATGCGATGATTTTTTTTTTAATTTCTTGTCTGAGTCCGGAGGCCAGGAGAAGTTGTTTTCTAATGGTAAACTTCGTCTTCTTACCATTTCCTTCTCAGCATGTTATTTTATTTGCCCGATGGGTGTCAAAGCATTTCATGTTCCGTTTGAGTGACACTTCAGAGTTCAGTCACACCCTAAAGTTTGATCAAGTGAAACTATTCCATTTTAAGCTAGCACTCTCTTTGCCTATTTACTAGCACAAGTAGGAGAATGCAGTAGTGAAATGTGCAATCCAGGTATAATAGAGAGAAGCCCATCCTACTATTTTGATTTTGAGATAGATTAGTTCATTCGCAAGCTTAGTTTTCTAGATTGTAGACCATGGAACTACTGCTGTGTTCCTGCTTGACGAGGTGCAGCAATGTTATTTAAATGAAATAATTTTGATTTCAGGTATCTTGAAATCATTCGAAGCTCAGTAATGGGACCGCTTGTTAGGCAAAGCAGTGATATTTTTGTTTTTGTTGGGGAAGCATGATTGCCTGTTTTGGCATGGTTGGCCTATGGTGGTGTTTGGTCCAACTTTCTCTTCCTGGAGAATATGGACTAGTACGTGCCCAGTACTACCGAATTTGCCTGGGTGTTCTAGTTCTTTACTCGGCTTGGATCTTGTATTTGTTGGTTTTAACTCACATAACTAAAATTGGTCATTTTTTTCAAGAAAGGCCTGGAAGCTAGAAGTACCTAGTGTTTATAACAAAAATACTGATATTTACGGACACTGAAATTAGAAGCTTGTTCGCCATATCTCCTCTCCTTATCATTCAAGGCAATGTTATCAAATCATCTAATCTATCCTGGTGGCCACGGCACCAATCAGCCCAACTAACCGTGACTAATCATGACTAACTGTAGTGCATAGCTGATCACCATGGCACTGATCAGTCTGACTAATCGCAACTAATCATGATTAGTCGGACGACTTGATAAACTTGATTCAAGGTGAGATTGATGTCTAGAGTTTAAGGATTAGCAGGTTCCTTGTAACACCCTCGGTGTTACACTATAAATCATTTGCTAAACATGTCATGAGCATCATGTTTATGTGTTAATGCATGTAATATAGAGTATAGATCCATTTCCGTGACTCAAAACGATCATCGAAAATGCATAACGAAAGTTAATTCCATAGTCATGTTATATCACTTAGGGTTTAAAACCAATTTTTATTAAGTAAAAATGCTATAGAACATGTATGTGATACTTGAATAAAGTTTGAAGTACAGACTTTGTAGATAGTGATGAAATACTTGCGGTCGAAAAATGATATCACTAGGTAATATTTCTAATAGCTTAGAAATTGAATTTGAAGCAAATCCAACCCAAGACAGTAGATTTCTTAAGTCGGAAAACAGGTTGACAAAGCTATGTTGGGTGATTTTTGTAGAGGAATTAGGTTAAGGAGTGGTGTTGCATTATGGCTTGTTTTAGTAGCCTCATATGCCCTCTTAGGTATAGCAACGCTGGTTTGGATGTTGGGGCAACCGATTGAGTGAATTGGACGCTTTAAAAAGCGTGCATGGCACGTTCTGGGTCGGGTTCCTCGCGAAGGCACGGTCACCGTGCTCCTGAGCCATCGGCGACGCGTCGGCCGCGCGCGTGCGCGCGTGTCTGGCCACGCTCGGCTGGCCACTGTGGCCGACAGCCCTGGCGTGCAGCTGCCCCTTCTCACTACTGCGCTGCGCTCTGCCGCTGGCGCCGCTGCTGGTGCCACTAGGGCCGCCCGCGTTTGCCCTGTTGCTTGGCTCTGCTCCGCCAGCCGCTGTTGCTGCTTGCGCCGCTGCACCCGCACTGCCACGCACATGGGTGCCGCGACCGGCGCCTGCCTCTCTCTCTGCGCTCTGGTGGTGTTGCGTCAGTTTGGGATCGAGGCCGCTGCCTTTTGCATGCACGCCTGTCCCTGCTTGCGGTCAACCGTGTCCTACCGAGGTGGCGCGGAGCTCCAGCGCCCGGCACGTCGTGCCAAGCCGCCGCTGGCCTCGCCCTACGCCGCACGTGGAGTGTCGTCCTCTCGCCTTGTTCTTTTCTGATGAATGACTACGCGACGCATCGTGCTGTCCCTTCTTGGCATCTCGCGCGAGCGCGTTGTTGCGGCCGCCTGGGACGGGCAGGCGGGACCGAGCCGCGCCAAAGCAAAATTCGCAGTGCCTGGTCGTTTTCAACGCAATTACTCACGCTAGGTGCTAGTACTGGAGTCCTGCTACCGCCCAGTCCTCTCCAGCCTTCAATTGAGCCCGACCAGACTCCCATTTGGTCGTTTCCCTCGCCGCCGAGCTGTTAAGGCCGCCTCCGGCCGAGGCGGATGACCGACACGATCCCAAGTACCGATTGAGCCAGGCAGCCGCACCATTAGCTTCATATTCCTGTCCAGGTCACTCTGCGTACCCCACTTGCACCGCCACTGCTTTCCCAGCATCGCTGATGCGGCCGTGCCACCACAGTTCGTCACTGGGCTTGCCATGTGCGCGTGGCCAGACACGCCCGGTCCGTGCCCGGTCAAGCCACCACCATAGGTAGCTACGGGGTGAGTTGCTGGTGCCCACCCATTGGTTCTATCACCGCTGTTGTGACTAGACTCTCTGGAACACAGCCGCCGCCACTGCCGTAGGGTGTCCGCCGCCGTGGAGGGAGCTCCTGGACGCATCCCAGCTCATCTCTTCACCACCCAGCAATTCGCGTCTGCACCTAGGTGAGCATCGGTCCCTTAGAGGGGGCGAGGAGGGGCTCGGATGGTCGGCGTGGCTGTCCAATGCCATCGTCGGCGCGCCGGTGCGCGCGGGGGTGGACGGAGGACCGACCCATTGTAAAGAAGCGAATGGGGAGGGGCTTATTTGTATAGGAGCAGTCTGTAAGAATAGTGTTGTGGAACTCGGGGTGAATCACCGGTAGCCCAGGGATGTTTTTGCGAAGATGCCGGCGCGCGTGGGCCTCCTCGTCGCGGGCTGGTTCCGCGCGGATGGGCCGCGCCTGCGGGTCGCATGCTACGCGCGTGTGCTCCGTGCCGCTCGTTAGTGGGCCGCGCGGGTTGAATTCAGTTTTTGTTTTTCTAGAAAGTAGGAATAGTTTTATATTTTACATTCTAAGTTGAACTTTGAAAATTAATATCAATTCATGTAAGTATCCAAAAATTGTGAAATAAATTCTGTTGAGTTCCTAAAAATATTGTCTATCTAATAGTATGGTTAGTTTATACATGTCTGTGTTGATGCTAAGGTCTATTAAATCATTTGAAAGTGTTTAATGTCCTTTAGATTAATAATTGTAGGATTTTTTGTGGCAATTTGGTAATAGATTTGGCCATGAAATTTTTACAGTAGGTTCATTAGATTATTAGGTGCTCACTGTAATTTTTTTAGCACTAGAATAGGTTAGGAAATGGGGTAGCTAAGTACTCCTTTTAGTATATATATTAAATAGGTAATCAGAATAAGGATGCCTTTAGTTGCTAAGATAATACATGAAATGTTTCATACCTATTTAGTGGGAATAATAGGTAACTTAGCGTCTTAGTCAATAGAGCTAGCTTAGTAGCTTGATAGATGTATTCTTATTTTAAGAATTGCTGTTGCCATATTACTAAGTGTTGCATTATCATTTCATGCATGTAGATAACGAGTTGGTAAAGTTTGTGACCATGGGTGAGCCGGAGTACGAGGAGATAATCGAAGAGTATGAGGAGGAGATTCTCGTCCAGGAGGGAGCCCCGGAGCCATCAGTTGCTGACTTTACTGACACCCCGCCTGCCCAAGGCAAGCCCCGGTGCATAACCTTATTTTGAATAAGCACTGAATATATATATATATCTATGATGTGCATTTATGTTACAGGCATTTTATGGAAACCACCTGCATAAATATATTTGTTCTATGAGTCCTACTAGTACGGGTGCGAGTAGCTGCTATACTTAGGATTTTCGGTAGCGTGAGTAACCTGTCGTTACTCACAATAGGTGATTATTATTATTATCACTCATGATAAAATGGTGGAAGGAATTGGAGACTGGGCAGGGATATGGTACGGGTATCGGTGGGTGTAAGAGGTTGTGTCCCGCGACCAACGGGGAATAGCTTGGTTACATTGTTTTCCCTGTCCGTGTCGGTTAAGGATCGGCCGTTGCATTGGGTTCTAGGCAAGTCACAGACTTATTATCTTGAGCACATACTTGTTTATGGGAGCAGGGAAGACTCGTTGCTCCCTTTCATGAGTTTTGGCTCTTTTCGGACCGACTGATTGGAGGCGGGGATGGTGGAGGTCTAAGCACCACACTGAGTCCGAGACTCACGTGTAGGGGCTTAGAGTCCAAGTTTGGACGGGGGCCTGGACCCCTTCACAGAAGAGTGGTGGGTTGGTCCTGCTTGTGCCTGAGGTATAAGCGGGGCGTGTGTTTTGGGGTACCCAGCTGGACACATTGATTCACGAATCGCCGAGCAATCTGGTACGGCTTGTCTACAGTCTAGCACCGTAGTAAGAACTGAAAGATGAAATGTGCTGAAATGGAACTGTTTGCTCAACTCTTGCTTGAAAGTAGAACAGATGTTTACATAGGATGGTCAGATAATGAACTAATCATGACTGCTAATAATAAACATACATAAGGATTCACTATTAGTATTGCTTTCCGTAAAAGGGAAAACTCAGCTAACCATAAAGCTTATCATATCTCTTGGAGTCGGAAAACTATTCCTACTAGTCGGATAAGTCTTGCGAGTACATTATGTACTCAGGGCTTATTTACCCCTGTTGCAGATACAACTTGAGACGTAGCTATTGTGTGAAGGATTCTTCTGGTGGGCACAGACGGATCCTTGTATATTATCGATAGATGTTTATTCTAATTCTGCTGTTTAATTTCAGCACTCTGAACTTGGTACTGTAATAATATATTTCTAAGAACTCTGGTTGTATGAAATGGACTAAGTATTGTAAACTCATTTTCATTATTGGATCTTGGGGGGAAAATATGGATTATCCGAGTTCTCCCTTGGGGGTGCTCGACGGAATCCGTCCGATGTAGCTGGCTTTCGGGATGCTTAGAGTCTGGTGGAAGACGAGCGCCTCCGAAGGTGTGTTATTTCGGGCGGTTCTGCCACACTCCTTATCTCCATCTTAGATCAACCCAGCTAAACTATTTATATTTGGATTTATTCTCTGAATTTTCATGAGTTCTAGCTTATATGTTAATTTGATTTCTGCATCACATCACTTATTTGACCTTTTGCTGGTACAGTTTTCTCGAACTGATCTGTGATTTTGTTTCACTGAAACTATTTGTAACAAAGAACTATTATATGAGACTGCTGCCATTAGTATGAGGCTAGCAGCTGATCCCCATGAAGTCCGGTTGTATTGGTGGCTTCTCCCACCACCACAGACGCATCCAGTCCTCCAAGTTGTCTTCGCTTTTGTTTTCTTTGCTTGGCTTGTTTGGACATGCTGTTGATTCATATTTTTATTTAGTTAGAGATTGTAGCATTAAATCAACTTCCTTTTTGTGTAGTCACATCTATGAATTCTACCTGCCTGTGATTTATGGTCAGCGTATGGACAACGCGCCCATAACAATTTCTGTTGTTTGTGTGCATTATTTTGAATGCAATTCTGCCCTCTACAGTGCATAGTAAATCTAATAGGCAGGCACACAGATCCTGAGAAACTTTTCCTACTACTAGTCTATTTTTATAATTAGGACTACCTGGCAGTGGCCATGGGCATTTTGTAATATGTTAAGGCTTCTTACAATTTGGCGACTTTTTGTAGCATCAGACTTTTTTCTCAGGACAGTTAATACCCACTTTCTCTGAACTTCCACTAGCCCTAGTCACATAAATGTATCCTGTTAAAGAGAATATATTAATCTCTTACTAAACTTAGAACCAGGAGTTTTTGTTATTTGATCAGCAAACTCATGGTAACCAAATAGGCACTAGACCATTGTATGGACAAGTTCATCAAGAGATACTACCAGATTAATCCAATTTTGTTGGGACGAAAAAAGTCTACAGTTCTACGATTTTCAAGAACATGTCCGAGCGACCTTCGTTGTTCGATGTTCTCTTTGGTATTTGAAGCTACCTTTTGTGTCATGGAGAATGTATTATTGGAAATTTGCCAGTTATTCCAAATTTGGTGTTACGAGACCTAATTTAGTTTGATTGTCTGTTGTCTGTATATATGTGACAATATATTTGGATCAATATACTATGCTATTCCAAATGTTCTTGACCTTTAGACATGAAATATTGTTGTTCACTATAGTAGGTTTCCGAAAGCCTTGTTTACATGCTTATGGAATGGTGGATTCTTGTGGTCGAATTCGTTTATATAAAGACCTATTGTTCATTGCTAATCAATACTGGTTCTCACAGGCGATGGTCCAGAGGAAGTGAAGGATGGCTGTGTCCATCTACTGACCTTTGTGATAGACGTAGCAGTGTCGACACATCTATGTGCTTTAAGGTGAGTATGCATTGGTAGCTGGCCGGCTTCGAATGTACTTAAACTTTACCTCTGAATTTTACGGTGCTCCTGCTGTTGGATCATGTTACATCTCTGTAGTCACAAAATCTTAATCCCTTAAATCACTTGTGACAATAGTGCTAGGTAGTTCATCAGCCATCCTTAAATTTCTTGTTCATCTGCAGCTTTGATTCAATAAATCCCTTGTAATGGCGCTGTTAAAATCACCTGCATCATTCTTTCAATACAATTTTATATGTTCACATCAGTAATTGGGACGGGGCGTTTTCGGTGCTATTGAAGGATATTTCTATGGTTTTGTTGATTTAGTATGTCGAGATCATTCAAATAAAATTTATTTTTGCAGCCACAAGCATAATTTCCTTTTTTTTTTTGCATAGGAAACTAACTCACTGGACCCATCGATTTCATGTTTGATCTGAGCTTTCTTATCTCACAATTTTGTTGACAACTAAATGCTTAGTCCTTCAACTAAACATTACTTCAAATACCATATTTCCAATAATAATTGTCCCCAAAATTGAACCGTACATATTTATTTGTGAAACCACAAATTGTTTTATGAGTTGGACCTTCAATTTCTTTGTTCCTGTACCACATTTACTGCTACACCTATTAATGTTTATTGTTAAACTCAATCGTTTGTGAGTTGGAACCTATAAAAGTCTTGGTCACACCCATTTATTTAAAGAATGTGACCATAGAAAATAATTTCTTTTTTCATTCACGAGCAATTTCATTTGAACCATGCAATCTTATGAAGAATTTTTTATTGTTACAAATTGTTATTTGACTTCAAAACTGTCTTGATTTTCCTTTTTGATTCTCACATAAGCATATTCCATACATATTTCTTTCAATTCATAAATTGCCTTCACAAATGAAATTATTTACGACCACCTTTGAGGTCTTTCTGTTCATGGGCCTTGTAATGTATCCTTGGCTTACTGAATTATTTATCCTGAGCAATAAAAGCTTTATTTTTACAGCCATGGTTATTTTTCTTTTTCTGATCCACAATGGCGTATCTCCAAAGTTATATGTAACCATAAACGTTCATTTGAAAACTACATCTCTTGTTTCCTCTATAAGATCCGCAAATCTGTATGGCTTACTTTGTTATTAATCATGAATGTTATTTTTTTAATGTTTTCTTTTGTTCCCCTTCTTTTGACAGGTGAAGCAATTGGTGACCATTTCAGGCGCGAGAAAAGGGATAGGGATGTATTAGTTTTTTCCCTTCAGATGGTGTTGTTTTTTAGATAAAAAAATGATATGGAAAAGAGTTGTTGGAACCCTAGTATTTAAGATCCCATGAGGCCTTGTTTGTATGCATTCGTATCCACCTCAATCCATGTGCGTTGGAGTGGATTGGGGGTGGAAAGTAGTTTAAGTTCCATCCCAATCCACTTCAACATATGTGGATTGAGGCGGATACGAGTACATCTAAACGAGCACTGAAGGTTATTTTAGCTGCCATATATCGTATGTGATTTTGTAGAATAGCTCAGATGCAGCCACAAACCTGTGTATTCAAACTGCAAAGTGTATTGCTATCTTCTTTCACTTTTTATTTACCTGAAAAATTATATTTTTTTGTGAAAAAGATTTATGGTTTAAAATACACTCCGATTTATTTACCGTTAAAATCAAAGTTTTATGATTAGTACCATCATAGATACATCAAATCCGTTGATGTTCCAGTTGGAGACTTTTGTTTTTGTTGCCTTATACCTATATCTCAAAATATAGAATCTACCTTCAAGACGTTCAAGCCTAGAACAAAGCAGAACACGAGACAAAAAAAAAAAAAAAAAATCGTCCGCAAGCCCAAACCACCATTTAAACAAAACCGTCCACGAGATAAAAAAAAAACAGCCAAAAACCACCGGCCTAAACAAGACCGGGCACGAGAAAAAAAAAAGAGAAAAAAAGCTGACCACGTCAAAGAAAAATAAAACGAGAAAAGGCTGTACCTGGAGCCCGGAGGATCCTCAGGCGGCCCCATATATATATATATATATGTGGGGCGGGGGGGGGGCGCACCACACATAACCACTGTGAGTCCCCTTCTTTGGGAGCTGGCCGGGGCCGATCTCAAGAGGGGTGGTTCTGGCCGGGCACATCAACAAGCTCACGAACTACGAATCATTAGATCATGATCGCCTTTCGACTTGCGCCGTACTTCACCAGTTGCAAATGTAAGTATTTTGATGATTTGGAGAGGATGTGTGAGTGTGACATAAGAGACCATCCATGATTTCAGATGGAAGGAAAAAAAACAACACCTAGCTTCTAGGTTAGTCTTTCTATTGGATGGAATTTTTCTTGTTTTTATGTTTAGTTAAAGGGCAAGGACGATTCCTACTTTTTGTTTGGTCAGAGCCTCGAGCATTTTATTGATCACATTTGTGAGTGCTGGCACATACGGTTTTTCATGGTGTGTGATTCTCTCTTGTGTAGCAATATGGCTCCACCTCTTCACTTGTCAATTTAGTACTCCCTCTATTCTAAATTGTATATTATCTTGATTTTTTAAGCACATAATTTAGTGTTGAGTGTGTCTTCTTTTTTCAGAGGGGAGGCAGTGGTATGGTTTGGTGGCGTGTTATTATTGCGCATGCCATGTTAATGTCTCAATCTAAGCGCCAGGTTTAGTTTTTGTTATTTTTGCTTGTTAGCTCTTAATTGTTTTTGGTGCTACTGTTCTTTTTAATATAATCGGCCTATTTTCCTGCCGGATTAATTTCACTTGTCCCTGTACACTCAAATAGGTCTAAAAATAAAATCGTTCCTCGTGTCCAACTAAAATAAAAAAGGCTTAAAAATAGGATCGACATCCAATGAATCGGACACCAGATTCCTGTCGATGGATCAAGCATAGGTGCACCTCTGTTCGTTTTAGCTTTTGCAGCGCTACCCGAATATAACCACCTCCTCTGTGTGTATATGTTGGTCGTAAAATAAGTTGCTTTACCAGTGACGCTTTAGGTGGTGTTTAAATTCAAGGATTAAAGTTTAGGGATGTCACATCGTGATGTTACATGGGAGTGTTCGGATAGTAATAATAAAATAAATTATCGAAGTCCTCAGTATTCCACGAGACAAATTTATTAAGCCTAATTAATCCGTTATTAGCACATGTTTACTGTATCTTACTGTAGTACCGCATTGTCAAATCATGGACTAATTAGACTTAAAAAATTCGTCTCGCAAATTAATCGTAATCTGTGCAATTAGTTATTTTTTTAAGTCTATATTTAATACCTATATATATGTTAAATATTCGATGAGATATGGACTAAATTTTAGAAAAGAAATCTTAATTTAGGTCCCAGAAAGAAAGAAAGTGTGGAGCCTGGCAGCGGGGGCAGCCTTGACTTCGAATTCGACGAGTTGAGGTCTGAGGGATCAATAGCAGCGTCGGCTCCGCTCCAAAGTCCAAACATGGAGCTAGTGCTCCGTATAGACCAGGGGGCAAGGTTTTTTTTTTCACGGAGTTCCAAGCAGGGGAGGAGGAGAGGGAGATGGGAAACCATCGCGGATGTCAATGCAGCCATTATGCATAGGGACAGCCAGGGTGACTGGTGAGGGACGGCGATCCTCTTGGCCGCTGGGTACCCGACACCCGGCTGGGGGAATCAAAAGCCGCATTTTGTTTTCTGCTCCTTGTTATCACTGCCTGCCTCCCCGACCCGACCCCGCCGAGGTTGGCTCTGCGCCCGCAACCCTCCTCCACAACGGTAACCGCCGGCAAACCGCGCCACCGACCACCGCCAAGCTTTGCTCAGCCTCCGTGCGGACCGTGCCATCGTCGACCGCGCCGGCTGGCCATGAATGCATTAGCAAAGTGTGCATGGGCTCCTAAAACACCCTAACACTCCTCTCACATCACATGATGTCCCTAAATCGAAAAAAAAAAACACATGATGTCCCTACGTTGTTGCAACTGTACGTATATATATTTATTTTCCTATGGACACGGATCATATTCACATACGGTTACTGCCTCCACATGTTTGCCCCAAAAATAAGTTTTTCACCTTTTGGTATGGCAAGATCAGCTTGCAACAAGATTGATCTGATAACCTTGCTTCTGAAGTTAAAGTACCTTGGATGGCATCATAAAAAAGAATAAAGTACATTTTTCAATCATCAAGTTTGACATGGGTTTGATTTCCAACTCTAAACTATAAAACCAGTAGTTGTCGAAACTAGATAAATTTAGTCCTTTAGCAGGTTTTAAACATTGTTTCTATTTTTCTAAATCTAAAAATAACAAAAGATATGGTTTTGATCTCTACAAATCAGAATAATTAATTTATTCAAAATTAAAAATGAAATCAGTTCTAGCTTTCTTCTAAAAATGTTTTATATTTGTTGGTGCTCTATTTAGAGTTATTTGGATCATATTTGTTTTTGGATAAATAATGAGCACAACCACAAGCAATAAATCAATATGGAAAAATAAACCAGTTTCAAATAACTATATGTACTCGTAGATCATAAACAAGTACTAGATAACATCTTTGGGAAAAATGACACTAATTTTATATTAGAAAACAGAAAACTACCTATGAAATAGGCCAAATGACCAAATTTGTCTTGTTAACAGTTGGAGGGTGTCTGCTACCCAATCTCGTAGTCCATGTTTAAATATTAGACTGACTTACAACTTGAATGTTGGAAAATATACTTTACTCCAAAAAATCAAAACTTAATACTAAACTTTGTATAAAACAAAGGGTTCATAAAAATGTACTATAATTTGGCGACCATTTTGTTTGGACGGAGAGTAATGTGGTAGAACTGCCCGAAATAACACCTTCGGAGGCGCTCGTCTTTCACTAGACACTAAACACCCCGAAAGTAAGCTATATCGGACGGATTCCGTCGAGCACACCCTAAGGGAGAACTCGAATAATCCACGTTTTTCCTCCAAGATCCAATAATGAGAACAAGTTTACAATACTTAGTCCATTTCATACAACAAGAGTTCTTATAAATACATTATTACAATACTAAGTTCAGAGTGCGGAATTTAAATAGCGGAATTACAATAAACATCTAACGGTAGAATACAAGGATCCGTCTGTGCCCACTAGAAGAATCCTCCACACAACAGCTACTCTTCAAGCTGCACCTGCAACAGGGGTGAATAAACCCTGAGTACACAATGTACTCGCAAGACTTACCCGACTAGGGAGAATAATTTCCCGACTCCAAAGGATATAATAAGTTTTATGGTTTGCTGGGTTTCCTTTTTTCAAAAAGCAATACTAGTAGTGAATCCTTATGTATGTTTTTTATTAGCAGTCATGATTAGTTCATTATCTAACCATTTTAGGTAAGCACCTGTTCTACTTTTAAGCAAGAGTTGAGCAAACTGGTCCATTTCACCATCTTTCATCTTTCAGTTCTTACTACGGTGCTAGATCTTAGACAAGTCGTACCGGATTACCCGACGATTCGTGAATCAATGTGCCTAGCTAGGTACCTGTCGGTGCGGAACCCACAGGATACCCCGCAAGGAAGGGAGAAGATCTAGTCTAACTAGAATTCTTCCTATGTAATCTTAGTAGTAGTATTATTCTGTAATCCAACTAAGAACTCTCATTGTAAACCGACTATGACTCTGACCTCCTGACTATATAAAGGAGGGCGGGGTTCCTGTAGGAAGAGAGAGACAACACTTTACAACCAATCCAACGCAAAGGCTAACGCCGACTGAACGTAGGGCTATTACTCGATCAACGATCGAGGGTCCGAACCAGGATAAATCGACTGTCTCTTGCGTTTATCGTCGAGTTCTGCATACGCTGAAGCCCGAACAAACTGCCCCGGGTACTCCCGTGGCAGGCTATCGGTGGTGAAACATCGACAGCTGGCGCGCCAGGTAGGGGCTTTCGGTGAATTTGCATCCGAGAGCTCGACGGACCTCGTCAACATGATCTTCTCGATGGGGTCAACTTTCATCTTCGGTTCATGGATCTGCGAGGTGGACGACAATGGCAAGCTTCAAGGCCGTCTCCTCGAAGATTCAGATCACCATGAAGACCTCGCTATTTCGGCAACTACGGCAGATCAAATCACCGGGAAACTCACGCGGCTTGTGATGTTTGATCCAACTCAGATTTCACGACCAACCGTTTTCCACGCTGGTCCGAGTTCTTTTCCGTTAGGACTTCACAACGCGACCAATCAGAGTTCTCTCGAGAATAGTCCGTGTTCTTTTCCGGCGGGGCTCCAGAACGCGGCCTCAACCTATCAAGAATTCAACTCGGAGAACATTCAGAGTTCTCTCGAGAATAATCCGAGTTCTTTTCTAGCGGGGCTCCAGAACGCGGCATCAACCTATCAAGAATTCAACTCAAAAAGCATTCAGAGTTCTTTCGAGAATAGTCCGAGTCCTTTTCCGACAGGGCTCCGTAACGCGGCCTTGGCCTATCAAGAATACAACTCGAAGTACATTCAGAGTTCCCTCAAGAAGTCGGGTCATGGTACGACTACGTCAAGCTGTTCGAGCCAGGGGCAAGCCAGTTGTCCGGCTGCATCCCTAGCCGGAAGCAAGTCAGTTGTCTGACTACTCGTCACAGTTTCCGACTACTTTGGCTGCGGTGACCAACTACTCGACAGCTCATGTCCAAGTACTCGCAAGCTGATGCTCGGGGGCTACAACCACTGGGGTCTCCTGAGCGCAAAATGTCAGGATCGCGCGCTGATTCTACCACGTGGTCGTTAATCAAGCTAAGTCATGGTTTAATATTTTTTCAAATATTCTTTAATCATCATATATCTCTGGATATTATCCATATGCCTCCGTGGCTCCACTACAGTTGATTTACCTAGGTTGCTGAGGCCTTAATCCGTGAAGCCTACTCGCCGGAAGGTGCGAGAGGTGTTTAAACATAACAGGCTGCCTACCTAGGGAAATTACATGGCCTAGTAAGAGCAAGACGCGAAAAAATTTAATATGCATTTTATAATGTCTTCTCTTAACGGTTGTTAATTTACATGAGTTGCTGAGGCCTTAATCCGTGAAGCCTGCTCGCCGGAAAGGTGCGAGAGGTGTTTAAACGTAACATGCTACCTACCTAGGGAAATTACATAGCCTAGTAAGAGCAAGACGTGAAAAAATTTAATATGCATTTTATAATGTCTTCTCTTAACGGTTGTTAATTTACCTGGGTTGCTGAGGCCTTAATCCGTGAAGCCTACTCGCCAGAAAGGTGCGAGAACTGTTTAAACGTAATAGGCTACCTACCTAGAGAAATTACATAGCCTAGTAAGAGTAAGACGCGAAAAAATTTAATATGCATTTTATAATACTGGGACATACTTCTAACTTGATATCTTGTGTATCAATTATTACATACTTTCGTATGATTACTTTGCAGGGAACCATTTTCTGGACCACGTCATCAAATAAGGAGCTCGCCCATCGCTGGCTGCCTTACTTGGCCACTACTTCGTTGGGTGAGACACTCGCCCCGCGCTGTCTTACTCGGTTGCTGCTCTACAAGTCGCCAGGACGTCCGACTACTCGGCCACGGTGATCGACTACTCGGTTGGGGTGATCAACTACTCGACAGCTAAGGTCGACCTTGTTGCAGTGATTTGGAAATTCTAAGGTGGGGGGTGATACAGGGTCTCCGGTGAGGGGACTACCCACCCGAAGCCTTTTGACGGATTATCTAGGTTGCCTTACTCGGATCGGATCATGGTCGAACGAGAAGATTTTGCGTCAGCAAGATGAGCACGAATATGAGGATGCACGTGCATATTTATATGTACTTTCATTACTCAAGCGAAACAAAGGAAGATGCATGACATACAGCAGCATGCAAGAAGACATCAAGCACGCAAGCTAATTATGAAAAGTACTCGGTGGCGCAACTATGTTGACTTGCAATGGTATATGGATAGCCTACTGCAGTTCGCGGGTCACTTGGATACACCCTTGAGAATGTCTACAAGATCCTACATATCCTCAGAAGAGGTTTTTAGTTCTTTAAACAACTCAGATTCAAGACCCTCTAACTTTTTGTTCCAAATAGGAAGAGGCTCGGGGGCTACACTCAGTAAGTGTACTTTTTCTTCCAAAAAAGTGCACATCACTCAGAAGACTTCTTCAAGACAGGAGTTTTCAAACAACATAAGATTCAAGACCCTCTAACTTTTTGTTCCAAATAGCAAGAGGCTCGGGGGCTACACTCAGTAAGTGCACTTTTTTCTTCGAAAAAACGCACGTCGCCAAGAAGACTTCTTCAAGACAGACCACTTCAAGAACTCACGACAAAAAGAACCCGGATCGAGCTATATCCAAGTTCTCTTTGATAAAGAACCCGGGTATATGCTCGAGAGCCCTTCGATAGAGAATCAAAGCAATTTCAAGACACAAGAGGCTCAGGGGCTACACCCAGCTGGGTGTACTTTTTCTTCAAAAAAGCACACACCACTCGAAGATCCCAAGAAGCGCTACACGGTTTCACTCAAGAAAGCACTCGGACGACACTTGTTCCTGCTCGGCAAGACCTGAAGGAACAAGACGAGGCTTCCAGAGCTCAACCATGAAGTGCTCGGGGGCTTATCGGTGCGGGACCCATGGGATACCCCGCAAGGAAGGGAGAAGATCTAGTCTAACTAGGATTCTTCCCATGTATCTTAGTAGTAGTAGTATTCTGTAATCCTACTAGGAACTCTCATTGTAAACCAACTAGGACTCTGACCACCTGACTATATAAAGGAGGGCAGGGTTCCTAGAGGAAGAGAGAGACAACACTTTACAACCAATCCAACGCAAAGGCTAACGCCGACTGGACGTAGGGCTATTACTCGATCACGGTCGAGGGTCTGAACCAGGATAAATCGACTGTCTCTTGTGTTTACCGTCGAGTTTTGCATACGCTGAAGCCCGAACAAACTGCCCCGGATACCCCCGTGGCAGGATATCGGTGGTGAAACATCTACAGTACCCGAAACACACGCCCGCTTTTACCCCAAGCACAAGTAGGACCAACCCACCACTCTCCTGTCGAGGGGTCTAGGTTCCCGTCCAAACTTGTACTCCAAACCCCCACACCGGAGTCCTGGACTCAGTGTGGTGCTTAGACCTCCACCATCCCCACCTCCAATCAGTCGGTCCGGAAAGAGTCGGAACCCACGACAAGAGAGCAACGAGCCTTCCCTACTCCCATAAACAAGTATGTGCTCAGGATAATAAGCCTGTGACTTGATTAGAACCCAATGCAACGGCCGATTCTTAACCGACACGGACAGGAAAAACAGTGTAACCAAGCTATGCTCCGTTGGTCGCGGGACACAACCTCTTACACCCACCAATACCCATACCATATCTCTGCCCGGTCTCCATTTCCTTTCATCATTTTATCATGAGAATGGTAGTAATAATCACCTATTATGAGTAATGATAGGTTACTCATGCTACCGATAGCCTAAGCATAGCAGCTACTCGACCTAAGCTAGTAGGACTTATAGGTAGGTTATCTATGCATGTAGTTTCCATAAAATACCTATAACGTAAATGCCAATCACATATATATATATATATCCTGCGATTATTCAAAATAAGGGTTATGCACCGGGGCTTGCCTTGGGTAGGTGGGTGGTCAGCTATGTCAGTCGTCGGTGGCTTTGAGGCTTCCTTTTGTACGAAGACCTCCTCCTTGTACTCCTCAATCACCTCCTCGTATTCCTGCTCTCCAGCGGTCACGAACTTCACCAACGTGTTCTCTACATACATGCAATGATGATGCAACACTTAGCATTTTAGCAACAGCAGCTCTTAAAATAACAATACATCTACCAAGCTACTAAGTTAACTCTAATGACTAAGATGCTAAGCTACCCATCCTTTCCACTAAATAGGTATGAAACATTCAAGTATTATCTTAGCAACCAAAAATGCATTTCTTACTTTATTTACGATTTCATATATACTAAAACAAGTAGTACTTAGCTATCCTATTTATCAACCTATTATAAGGCTAAAAAATTACAGTGAGCACATAATAATACAATGAACCTAAAAATTTAATGGACAAAACTATTACCCATTTGCCACAAAAATTCCTATAAATATTAACCTAAATAATACTAAACACTCGCAATTGATTTAATAGGCCCCAGTATCAACTCAAACATGCATAAACTAACTATGCCATCAGATAGACAATATTTTTAGGAACTAAACAAGTTTATTTCATAATTTTTGGAGATCTATGTGAATTGATATTAATTTTCAAAGTTCAGCTCAGAAATTAAAATATAAAGCTATTTCTAATTCCTTAAGAAAAGGAAAAACGAATTCCACTATGTGGCTCACCACCGCCCGGCGCACGCGGACGTGGCCCACCATGAGGTGGCCCACGACCGGGCGACCCGCGCGCGCTGCCAACTTCGTAAAAACGCCCTCGCGCTAAGACTGAATCAACCCACAGTCCACAGCACTATTTCTCGAGAGAGAAATTATGCGGATAGGACCCTGCAATCTATCGCCTTTACCACGGCCAGGTCCCTGGCCACCCCTGCGTGCGCTGGTGTGGCGAACGCGGCACTAGATGGCCACGCCGGCCAACCGGGACCTGCCCCGACCTAGATAGCGGGCCGATCTGCACCTATAGCCCTAGCGCCTACACTAGCCAAAGCTACGGTAGCGGTAGAGCTTGCAGGAGTGACAACCACGGTGAGCGGCCGCATGCGACGGTGGCACGACCGTATCGGCCACCCTAGACCACCGCGCAGCTACTGGCTATCATGAGAGCTTCACTAGCTTACCCCGATCACGGCTGCGGTGATGGTTCGGTTGGAGATATCCCGAGTAGGGCTGGCCACATGCGGCCGGGGGGAGGCGGCGGTGCTCCGTGCAGCTCGGCCGCGTCAGCAGCACCGGCGAGGCGGTAGAGGTGCAAGTGAGGCATGCATGGTGCAGTGGAGGTGGAGGCGAAGCTTGTGGCACAGTTGGCTGGTCGTGGGATGGTGCGGTGAGTGGTTGCCCTCGGCCACGGCCGAACCCGGCCTTAATGGCACGGCGGAGGGAAAACTCCAAATTGTAGCACGTCGTGACGCAATTCACGGCGGGGTGGGGATAGTTGGCACACAGACACCAAGGCGGAGACACAAGCATGTGAGATTTAAGGCAAGCTCCCGCGCCTGGCTCACCGGGGTCACGACGTGACCGCGGCGGGAAGCAGGGGAGGGCGCAGCGGTGGAAACAACGACGAGCAGTGATGCGGCTAGCGCTCTTTGGTGGGACACGGGCGTCGCAACCGGGGTACACACGTCAGGCGCAAGCGACGAGCACAAGCGGCCACGGCTGGCTTTGGCCCGCGTGCCGCGGCACAATTAATGGCGGACCGACGGCGCCACAAGGCGGCATCCCACGTGCGCGGTAGCAAGGCAGCAATGACGCGGTGCAGGAGCATATGGCGGTGCAATGGCAGCGAGGCACGACGTAGTGAGCAGGCATGCAGCACGGTGACGGGACAGCGGTGGCAACGTCACAGCGCAGCGGGCAGCTAGGCGCAGGGGGGCAGGGCGCGGCGGCTCGCGTTGACGGCTAGCTAGCGCACCCGAGCGGGCAGCCTGTGGCAGCAGCGGCTGGCCAGCGCGTGGCCACATGCGCGCGTGCATGCGCCGACGCCGCAACGTCGGGGCAGCGGGCCCGGTGACCGCGCACAGACTGGGAAGTCGGCCGAGAACGCGTTGTGCATGGGTTTTAAAGTTTTCGAAACCTCTAACCAGTTGCTCAAATCCCCAAACCCACTTCGCGACACCTTAGGTTGTCCATTAGGCTACTAAAAGAAGCCATAATACTTCAGTATTCCTTAACCCAATCTCTCGCGATAAATTGCTAAATATAGCAGTGTCTAACAGTCGACAGACTTGAAATTTTCTAAGTGTTTGAGCTAAAATTGACTTCCATTTGCGATTTCTAAGCTAGTGGAAATACTAGCTAGTAATATCATTTTTCGACCGCAAGTATTTCATTGTCATCTACAAAGTTTGTAATTCAAACTTTATTTAAGTATCATATATATTTCATAGCATTTTTGCTTAATAAAAATTGGTTTTCAACCTTAAGTGATATAACATGACTATTGAATTAACTTTGGTTTCGCATTCGAGTTGATCGTTTTGAGTTACAGAAATTGATCTACACAATTTATTACATGCATTAACACATGAACATGATGCTCATGATATGTTTTAGTGAATGATTTACAGTGTAACACCGAGGGTGTTACAAGTAATTTCGTAATCATGATTAGGGAATGCCCAAAAAAGTGGAATACATATATAGAAACAATGCAATAATTGTTGTTTTGATATGGTGTAGTGAATATATAAGAAACCTTGACAATGGTCACGTACGCAAAAACAATGTTGTTGTAATGGAGTACTCCTATCTCTTTTTAAGTGTCGGTACGGTATTTGTGTTAGTCAAACTTTCTAAAGTTTGACTAGGTTTGTAAAAAATATTAGCAATATCTATATCTCATATAAGTTTATCTTGAAAATAGATTCAACGGTCTATCTAAGTTTATCTCATATATGTATCATAAAATTAATATTTTTTTATATATTTAATCAAAGTTGAGTATATTTAATTTTTCGAGAAGCGAGAACGACGATTAAAAAAGGGTGGAGGGAGTAGATCCTTGCAAAACCTTATACTATGAAATTTTAAGAGTTCAATGCACCAGCGGCCCTTGAACTTATAAGGGTGTGCCACATAGGTCCACGAACTCTAAAAATGCACTTTTAGGTCCTTAAACTTGTTAACTGGTGCACTGCAGGTCCATATAATACACGTAGACATTTCTAGCTAATATGGCAAGACATCGTAGCATGTGTTTTTACATTTAACCCCTCTAATTCTCTCTTCTTCTCACGTCGTAGCCCATGACCAGCACGGGGTGCGGTTCAAAGACGTCCCGCAGGCCTAGTGAAGACACCGGGCGCTGCTGTGGCGTGCAAGCGAAGCTCAGCCTCAACAAGTTCTTCGACTTACTTGACTGTGGACGAGTTCACCGGCATGTACACCGGCACCTTGCCCGAAGCCGACGACCAGCAGGACGTCGCCGGCAGCCTCGCCAGTGGCAGCACGTCCAGGTCCAACAAGCAGCCGCCTGTCCCGCCAGGGGCGTGCTCTCCGCATGTGTGAATGAGTCATTCAAAGACGCGTTCGAATACACCATCAACCAGGTGTTAATCGTAGACCAGTGCGGCAAGGCTCCGAACTACCCTGGCTACGTTGCCAGGCAGGAGTCATGCAGATTCGCACGCGTGCATCCATGCATCAAGCACTGCGCTGTATGCGCTGTTCTTCGTGATTGTGCATGCACTTGCACTGCCGGTGGTGAAGATCGACGACAAGTACCAGGGCAAGTGGGCAACTAGGCTGACAAGGCCGCGCTGATGATGGAGCACATCATGTACTCTCTTTTCCAGAAGGCTTGGGGTTTAATTAAATGTAAGTTGGTACGAAAATTTGAGCGCAGCGGAAACACATCGGCGTCTGAGTGGGCCCAGTTCAAACGGCCAAAGGCCGATCCGGGCGGGACCCACGACCAAACCCCGTATAACACCCGATCCGCCACTGCCACTGCCCTTCCGCATCCGAACACCACTGCCCTCTGCTGTGCTCCGACGTCGCCGGCGACCCCGCAATGGTCGACGTCGACCGCCGGCCGTCGCTCACGCACGGCCTCCCGCGGCCGCCTTCCCACGCCGCCGGCCTGCGCCGCCTCTCCACCCGCGCCTCGGCACCCAGCACCCCGCGCACCCCGGCGCCTCCGTCTCCCTCCGCCGCCTCCGCGGGCCCCGCGCCCTCCCCATCCGCGCTTCTCGCCCACCTCGCCGCGGAGGGGGTGACCGTCCTCCCGGGCCTCTCCGCCACCGAGCTCGCCCTCGCGGAGGCCGCGCTCGGCGGCGTCCAGCTTCCGCCCGACCTCCACGACCTCCTCGCGCTGGGCCTGCCGTCGGGGGACGGCTTCCCGGACTACCGCTCCCCCGCGGGGCTGCGCCTCCTCCGCTTCGCCGCGCAGGAGGTCCCCGCAGCGGTCGTCGCCGCGACGCTGCCCCTCGCCCCGGGCCGGCCGCGCGCGGGGCGAGGCGCGCCGCCGCCCCCGCCCCTCGTCCCGCTGTGCGGCCGGCATTACGTGCCGGCGACGCCCTGCCTCGTGGGCAATCCGGTGTTCCACGTGTCCGACTCCGGCGTGGCGTTCGCGGGCGCCAACGTGGCCGACTTCCTCCTCCACGCCTTCGCCGCCGAGCCACCCCCCGGCGCCCCGCTCCGGCGCCAGCTCTCCGCGCCGGTCCCGCCGCCGTCCACGGCGCGCCGGAGCCTGGACTCCGTCACCAGCAGGGCCCCGCGCTGGATCGAGTTCTGGACCGACGCCGCCGCGGCCGGGGACCGGTTCTTGGAGGTCCCCACGGGCGCCAGCGCCACGAGTCCAGCCTTGAGGAGGCGGCCTCCATGCTGAGGCGCGGCGGGTGGGGCGTCCGCGAGGTGGATGAGATGATGAGGGGAGAGGGTCCCAGCGGCGTCGGCGACGTCAATGTGGTGGCGTTGGCGTTGACGGTCGACCGGTGCTGCGGCGACCTGAAGAGGGGAGGGTGGGGCGCGGAGGAGGTGGTGGAGATGCTGGGGGCGCTGCTGGGGCCGAGGAAGCCGCGGCGGGCGGCGCCAGCGCTGCCGCCAAACGTGGCCGCACGGGTGGGGCGGCTCGCCGAGGCCGTGTCGCGGGCTGTCGCGTCCCATGCCAAAGCGAAACCTCCGAGGCCATCTTGAAAATCGGGGAAAGAAGGGTGAAAAAAAAAAATCTCTGTTTCCAAACTTTTAGTCTAGGACTAGGAAAAAAAATCTCTGTTTTCCCTGTATCTGAGTACGTGCGTGTGCGTGTACTTGTACGTGAACTAGTCGTGTACAAGCAAGCATGTGCCTTGTATGGTTTTGGTAGATCTGTCATGTACATGTTAGAATGGATGAATAAATATAAGGAATTTGGCAAGCTGAAACATTGCCATTGCGCATGGTCAGATCACAAAAAGGTACTCCCTCCATCTATAAAAGAATGCAATTCTCGTTTTTTAAAAAATTAAACAGTTTAAGGTTTAATTAATTTTTTATCAAAAATATCAATATTTATAATATAAAATAAGTATCATTAAATTAGTTACAGAATATATTTTTATAATAAATTTATTTAGAGACATATATACTAATACTATTTTCTATATACTTGGTTAAACTTGTGCCGGTTTGACCGACGCGGATCTCATAATTACATTCTTTACTAGACGGAATGAGTAACTTACGTTAATCAAGGCTCAACGAAAAATTCTTGTAAGCAGATTTACATATGCAAACCCAGATTATCAGCTTGTGGTCAGTAGTCACTGTGGTTAAAATACAAGATTTGCCTCTATCCGGATGCAATTTTGGTTTTGGAATGTGTCAAGTTTATGAAAAATATTATTAATATTTATGAATCTAAATAAATTGTTATGAAAATGTATTTTATAATTACACTTAATTTAATAATATTTATTCAGTATTATAATATTAGTTTTTTCAAAAAATAATTAAATCTAAAATTGATTGACTTCTCGAAAAACAAGAATTATATCCTCTCTCTAGGATGAAGGGAGTATTTACTATCATACTTTTTCCTTGAGAAATAACACTAGTAAAAAAAAAGAGTAAAATGCACCCTGGGTCCATAAACTTTTAGGGCATTCCCATCTGCGTCCTCAAACAAAAAAAAAGTGACTATCTAGGTCCCTCATCTATTGCCGCCGTGCACAAGAGGTCCAAAACTAGCCACGTAAGCACCAACATCCGACGTGGCACACCACGATGGCAGCTGAACACTGGGGCCGTGCCACATTCTAAAAAAACCCCCGCTTTCTTTTTCTTTCTCACTCCCAAGTCCATCCTCTCTCTACCCAATCTCCTCCCCGACACCCCCCGGCTTTGACGTCGCCGCCTAGATTGCTGTCGCGCTCACCGCGTCGACGCTGCCGGCGTCCTCCACAGCCGCGGCTGCCTTCGTGGTGGCGGTGCTGCTCGACTTTGCCGCCGGCAGTGGCGGGGACATCCGTGAGCAGGCCATGGCCATGCTGGCCGACCTCGCGTCCTCGGATGCCGCAGGCCTAACCAGCCAGCGAGGTCGGCGCTGTGGTGCCTCAACATGCGTGCGCCTTTCGATTACGCTCCGGTCTTTGCCTCGATCGAGCACGGAGCACGCGAACACGTTTTCGCCGCAAGAGAGTGTGCTGGTCGGACAAGAGCTTCCCGTCGTCTGCCAGCGCCGCCGCGGCTCCTTTCGTCCCGTTCGGCAAAACATCCAAGTCGAGGGCTGCCATGGCCACACGTGAAGCTCATGCTTCGGCGCCATCTATCTAGGAGCAAGGAGAAGGAATGGACGTCGTCACACCGGAGAGTTGATCTGCACCGAGGGAGCACTGGAGATGCAAGATGCATCTACTCGAGGCCTGCAACAGGAATGCACAGGGGGTGTGGGGTCGACCGGCTCAACTGTCAACACGCACGCCATCAACCCGTCACCACGACGCCGAAGTGTGTTGAGCTACATGCATGCAGGTGCATGTGTATTTGCACGTACATGCTCACGTGCAAGCTAACAAGCCGAGAGACGGCGATGGGCGAGAGGCGACCACCTCTAAAGATGAGCAACGGGCCAAGACGGCACGCACGGCCCGAGCTCAGGCGAACACGCAGCCCGATCGGGCTCGGGCCCTTTGGCCCGCCGACCCGCCGCCATGCTGAAACAGTCCACCGTGCACAGTGGACGGCCCGAGCACGGTCCGTGGGTCGAATATCGGGTCGTGCCACCCGTTGAACCCAGCGGCCCGGCGGGTCCATCGAGCCAGCCCCGTGGCCTGCTTACACAAGAAACACCATATTTCAAACAAATAAGAATCACGAGTTTCAAACTTCAAACAATCACAGTTCACATATTCATATTCAACAATCACGAAACACCAGATGACAAAAGATTTGAGTTTGTTTGTGCAATGTCACTCATTAAAAACCTTTCTAGGTAAAACTCACACCTCGTGAGATAAAACCCTAGAAAGGAAAAAAGTACTGCCAGCTCAATAAATTAAAATGTTCAAATTGTTCAAAGTTATTACAAACCAAATAGCTCAAATGTCTCAACTCACAACTAAAGTCGCACTCACGACCTCTCGGGCTCTCGGCTCTCAAAAGAATAACCATCACCAGCAGAGATGATCCACCACTTCATCATCAAGGTCTTTGCTCTTTGAAGTATTCTTCTAGCTCTTTGTCCTCCACGATGTCTTGTCCACCGGATTCACCTAGCTCCCGATCTTTGACACAGATTAGCATCTCCACCGTCTGTCACGCCCAATCGCCGTCGCCTCCTCAATAATCCGCCAAGAAGACTAAAGGTAGACTCAAGAAGAAGTAGTTGATACAGAAAGCAGTCATAATATCTTTAGCCAAGGTACGAGAAACTGGATAGGTTAGTTTATGCTCATGCCACCAATTGAGGATATCAAAGTCATCATCATATGCCACAACATTGTCACTTTGTCAAAGGTAAAATGAAAGAGCTCAGAGAGACCAGGAGACACAATAGATCCTGCAGATGCACTTGAAGGACCAGAAGAAACTGATCCTCCAAAAATTTTGCCCCATGCCTGCTTTCTCTTACCTGTCAGTCCAGATGGATGGGTGGTTCTAGCTGGCCTAGCAGCACCAAACTTAGATTCATACTTGTCATAGAGTTTATGCAACTCAGATTTAACCTCAGCAAAGTAATCAATGTAACTCATATTGTTACTTAGAGCAAGCAAGTCAAGCACATTTCCCAGACCTTTCAACTTAGCCCTTGGGTCCAGAATAAATGCAAAAGAGTATAACAGTGGTACATTCTTCCAATACTTAAGAAATTTATTCTTCATTGGCACAACTTCTGAAAGAAGAAGAGTATTATCATGTTCAAATTCATGCAGATGGGATGCAATCTCAAGTATGTGATGCACATTACCAAAGGACTAGTGGGGTAATAAACACCAGAAAGTACAACAGTTGAATCATAGAACAACTCAAGGAACTGCAATACCTTGTCAGCAATGTACCAATGCTGTTCATTCAATAGAGGATAGCCAGACTGAGAATTGATGAACATAGAAAACACAGATCTATATGGCATGAGATGTTTTAGCATAAGGTAGGTTGAGTTCCATCTAACATCCATATCCAAAGCAAATTTACGAGGCCTCACACCCTTAGCAATGCAAGATAGTTTTTGAATTGTGCAATGCGATGATTAGATGAATTCGTAAAAGTTAATTGCGCAGACCTAAAAACCTCTATGTGTGGTTTAAGCCTTTTCAAACCAGATTTAACAATCAAATTAAGTATATGGCAAGCACATCTCTGATGCACAACATGATAGATCTTTTTACTAGGATTCAATGGATCAATATCATAACCCAAGTAACCAAAGAAGCGAGAGGACTCAAAGTAAGCATAGCGATGCATTATCAAGGCTAACAGAGAAAACTTTGTCAAGTAGTCCCCAATCTCCAAGCACACCAAAGAATAATTTCAGCAATGTTAATACCACTATGAGTCACTTCAATCGGTTTAAAGCCAACAACAACTTTCTTAAGTTCTCACTCGGAAGTAATGTAGTGAGCAACAACGATGATATAATCTTCCTTAGCATTGCGGACGGATATCGGATGTCAAACAAACAGAAGACACACGGGCATTACTTCATTTTTTAGGTGATGCACGTTTTTCATTGAAAAGCTTAGAAAGATCTCTAGATGTGGTGAATCTAGACACTCTCTTGTATCTAGGATTGTGAGCACGCTGAATGTAATCATCCCAAGCATCATTGTCGACAATAGATAAAGGCGGATCTAATCTAGCAATCAAACGGCAAAGCTCAGCTCTAGCAACATCGAGCCTATATTCCCGGTTCCTATAAGACCCATCGAGATTCAAAGCAAGCCTAGTTTGAACCAAATTAGCTTGCTCGCTTTCTTCTTGCATGAGAGCATGTCTTTTCAAATGACCAAAGTGCCATTAGCGATTTACGGACATAAACGAGACTTACAGAGCTTACAAATAGCAACAACACGTACCTCACCGTCCCTTTGTCTCTATGATTTCATCAAAGTTAGCCCAGACGAGGATCGGCGCTTACTAGTGGTGGACGGAAGCGAGATCTTTGCATCACGGTGGTCAAGCAACACTAGCTCACGATCGCCTCGTCTGGTGGTGAGCAAAGACTCCTACCGAACAAGAGATGAGCAAAGATCTCCCATGTCGCCTTCGTCATCGGGGATCTGCCATGTGGCCTGAGCTCGTCGTTGATGGTTGGACCATCGTCATCATCACCGGACTCGAGAGCCGACCATGCAGATGGCACCCACCCAACCGCACTGTTCCTCAACGCCTCCTGTGGCACCACAATGCACACCGCGACCTGCGAATCAAAAACACCGAGAAATGGATTAGGGTTCGTGTGATTGCCTACTAGATCTAGGGTTAGGGTTAGGGTTAGGGTTAGAGGTACTTGCCTACATGGAGACGGAGCCCGACGCCGGAGAAATGGAAAAGAAGACGAAGACGAGACGGAGAAGAGGCGGGAGACAAAAGGAGATCCCAAGATCCGGTCAGAGTGAGACGAGGAGGGGGGAGAGATCGAGAAGAGGAGATCTCAACATCCGGCGTCAGCGTGATAGCCTCGGGAGGTGGACGCGGCAGCGTAGCTGGGAGGTGGTTGACGGTGGGCGGGGGCGACGACCGTGAGGCGAGTGGGGATTAGGGTTAGGGTTTGAGCTCGAGGCGAGGGTGGCGTGGCGGGCGAACAGTCAAGCTGCTCAAGGGCGTGAGTGACCGAGTGAGGCCAGTAGCTGGTAGGTGGTCGACGGTGGGCGTGGCGGCGGCGCACCGGCGAGGCGAGGTGGGGATTAGGGTTAGGGTTTGAGCTCGAGGCGAGTGGGCGTGGCGATGGCGAACAGGCTGCGGGCGTGGCGGAGTGATCGAGTGAGGAGGGTCCGCCAAGGGGGGAGGCTATAGCCCCTCCAGCTTGGGCCTCCACCGGGCGGGCCGTTGTAAAGCGGGCGTCGTGCCGTGCCCCGCCCGGCCGAGGCCTCAACCCAAGCCCGGCTGCTCACGGCTTTGGGCAGCACGGGCCCGTTAGGGTTCGGGCGTGCCGTGCTGCGTCTGGTCGGGCCCAATAACCGTGCTTTGGGCCAGGCCTTTGGCCCACGGGCTGCATGCACATCTTTAGCCACCTCTCTGCACATGGCGCCAATGAGGAGATCGATGGCTCAAGGGCACGGAGGAAGTGACGGCAAGAGGCTCCAACCAAGGCCTCGAATGTGGCGGCCATGTGCACGCGTGTGCCGCATGAGGCCACGCGCAGCCCTCCACGCCGTGGAAGCAGCGCCGAGTTCGCGCCCGGGACGGACCTCCTGGCTGCTCGGTGGCGGCGATCGCGCGGCGTGGCCTACAGCGAGGGTCGTGCGGGGAGCTCCTATAGGTTCCCTACCAAGACCGGCGCCGCCGTGCAGGAGCCCATCACGCGCTCCTTCTCCATGGCCGCGCAGGAGCCCATCACGGCATCGGTCGAAAGTCAGAGACCAAGGAGGCTATCTGCTGCCGGCAGCTTTCGGGGGGCGGCCACCAAGGAGGCGATAGCGATAGCGCATGCGCGCCCGGCGACAGCGGTGCTAGCGAGATGAGTAGCCGGTTCCAACGGCTTCGCCGTCGTTCGAGCTCGACCCGCTCACGAACGCAGTCTTTGGGATCCACCGCGATTCGTGATGGTCGGAGCTCGCGGAGCACGGTGCTGGGATCCACCTCGATCCGTGATGGCCGGAGCTCGCGGAGCACGGTGCTGCTAATCTCACACGGCCGGGACGCCACGCGTGAATCCCTTCCGGCGAGGTCACGGCGGTGCTCTGCTTTCCCGCTGCGTCGGGTGCCGCGATCGCATCACCTTCGCCCTCCGTTCCCCTTCCTCTCTCTGAAACGGCATCCTCCAAAAGCGTGAGGGTTTTTTTTTAGAATGTGGCACGGGCACAGTGTTCAGCTGCCACCGTGGCGTGCCACGTCGGATGTTGGTGCTTGCATGGCTGGTTTTGGACCTCTGGTGCACGACGGTAATAGATGAGGGACCTAGATAGTCGCTTTTTTAGTTTGAGAACCCAGATGAAAATGGCCTAAAAGTTTAAGGACCCAGGGTGCATTTTACTCTAAAAAAACTTGGACTGCGGGGGTAGACACCCCGAGCTATTTTAGCTTAAGGTAGATGACTTCTCATTCAGCCCAAGAAAACTTTCGAACCCCATACCCTGCCCGCACACAGGGGGTCTGTTACCCGATAAGAGAGCCAGTCCATTTTTTCTGTGCTTTGGGAACGCGGGATAGGCGAGGAGGGGGGGGGGTTCCACACCGTTGACCAAAAAATCGTCAACCAAGAATTCGAACTCTGATCACGGGAGACGCCACCTGGAGACTTGACCAACTTGGTCACTAGTATCATGGTACTGGAGGCTTTGTAAATCACTGAGGGCGACTGACATTGCGTTCCTGCTTCGTCTGCTCCGAGTCTCGGCCCAGCAACTCAACAAGCATCCAAATGCTTCCTAGTACTCTTTATCCATTGAGGGCCCATTTGAAAGCTTTGTAGGAATCGGTTCTATTTCACATGAAAATCATAGTACAAAATAGATAAAAATTCACGCCTTCCAAGTTCCAAACAGTACAGCTGAGCTAAAGTTTGCGCTAGGAATATACCAGCGTCGTCGAAATACCCACAAGACAAGAGGAGGCCTTTGAGCGAAGCTCAAGCATCGGACGGCACGCTGGGCGGGAGAAGTCGCTTCCATCCGGGTTTCAGACTCCCAGTCAGCTACAGTGTTTTCAGCCAGGCGATCTCCCGAGTCCCGACAGGCACAACACTGAACTTTGCAACAGAGATGCCCAGTTCCCAAGGGAACCGTTCCCAAGCGACTGCCACACCCGGACGGCAACGCCGTGCACCCCAACAGTTCCAATGTACCTGGCCAATGCAAAGCAGAACCAAGCATGCATGCATCTGCTGCCACAGTCCCACCTGCTGCGATCTTCCCAGCCGGCAGCGTACATGGGCTGCCGCGACGTAGCAAAACTGGAGTACGACGAATGGGGGCACCCTCGACCATTCGGTTCTCGTAGTCTTCACCTGGACAAACACATGTATATACTGTATTACACATGGCTGTCCTGCTGTCTCGTAATGTGGGGGCAGGTATATCTATCTCCACGAAAAGCCCAACCAGAATGAAGAACGACCATTGGTGAACTTAGCAACTAGCACGGCATTCATGGTTTCGGAGCAACGTATGGCATGTATAATACCTTAATGCGGCCACAAGGAGCTGCTCTGCTTCCATGTGCCCTTACCATACCACGTTGTCACCCAACAGGAGAGGCGCCTGAGTTCAGCCTTGTGAAGTTGCCATCCTTGTGCTGCAGCAAAGGTTCCTTCAGAAAACGTCACACCAACAGGCGGCGGATAAGGCGGCGTGTGGAACCTGCAGGGAAAAGTTCACCACATGGCATTAGGAGGGTATCCGAGACCACGAGGTGATCGTCACCCAAGGGTCTACTCATTAACTCATACCAACTCTCGCTGGGCAGTTCCATATCGGCCTGACCAGGAGACAGATCCGCCCGACAATGCTATCTCCTCCTGGAGACACATGTATCAGGCCTGAAACAAAAGAATATTGGCTGGAATTTTGTAACCATAAAAGTGCAAACATAGAATGTACGAGTATCTCCAACACGAAGCTGACCAGCCTTTTTCTAATGTTCCCTCGGACACCGCTCACTGCTCAGCAGTGACCTTTCTCAGCTCTGCAAGCTTGACAATTCAATACTGTAAACAGTTGTGTGGAGTAGTACTGTAATCACGCCACACCAATCACCTGGCTCCCTTCCAGAAACAAAAGCTTCAGTCAGTTCAGTTTGCAACAGCAAATTAATTCAGCACAATCAGACAATATAAGGTGAGGCAGTGTTTTACAGATGTTGTATGCTATATGCATGTTCCCAAATAAGTTATGTTAGGAAGTTTACAAAATCAACTAAACCAGACAATGAATTAATTTAATGTAACTAAACGAGGTCAAACATAGTATCAGACAATGGTTTAAGTTATGTTTGACCTGGTTTAGTTCATTAACTAGCTTAATGTAACTAAACCAGACAATGAATTAAGTTATGTTTGACCTGGTTTAGTTCATTAAACCAGGTCAACTAAGTTATGTTGTATACTATATGCATGTTCCCAAATAGTTACAATCAGACAATGAACTAGCTTAATGTAACTAAACCAGGTCAAACACAGTATCAGAGCCTAAAAAATCAACTGAAAAACACATGGTAGCTATAGGAGTAGCCAACATAAAGATCTACCATATCATTAACACTTCCTGCAAATAAAAACAATGCACCAACTTATACTGATGAAAAATACATCAGGCATTACGATTGTACATTATGGCTACGTGAACTCAGCCAATATCCATAAGTACATCATATGAGAAGTTTGTTATTAAACACACTTGCAATTTGCAAACATAAAGATTCTAATCAGATGACCTCATAAAAGATACTAAAGTTATTTTTCTTGGTATAATTGATATAAATATAAACAAGAGCATAGTGAAGGTTGGATATGATCATCTCTAGTTGTCCAAAAGAAAATAAATCATACTAGTTATTGGTATTCTCACTCTACAGAAAAATACATCACTAGATCTAGTAGTAAAGCAATCCATTTTCAAAGCCTTACAGTTTGGTAACAAGGATGTGGTACCCCAGCATTTTCTTGGAATAGTCACAGCACTAGGGAACTCCTGGAGAGCACTATACTTGCAGACAGCTAATGAAACAAACTGTTGCTATCAGGGCCATCTATTCTTAGACCCAGCAGCCATGTTGTATTGCAGAATAAACTACTGTTGAAAAAATACAATACAAGCAACAAACATCTAACATGGTTCTGATATATCACAATTCCAACACTCATGGCTAAGATCCATAAAAGATGAAAGTGGCAGCTAGCTCAAGCAGCAGTGCCCCATACTGTCATCAGTTCCTCAGTGCTACCCAGAAAGAAGCACCTCCATTTGGGTTTGTCTTCTGCCACCGCTAGAGCTCTCTATACCAGGTCACATTACCAAACTGTGCATAATAACGCAGCAAGGTGGGCCCCAGCAACAGTTCACCATTTGGATGTCCTGCAATAATTCATAGGAGTTTATGGCATTAATGCAAAAGCCAGAAGGTACTTTATTTAGTAAATGATTCCTCAACCATTCCATGTTGGACATGTGGCAAACCTTCACCCAGTGTTACCTCATCCAAGTTTGACAGCTCCATTTACTCCATTTATTTCCCTCTTTTTACAACAGGTGTGATTGGACATGTACAGACATACAGTACTACACAATTTGGTTGCAGAGAACTGGGTGGTCATGCAAAAGGAAAAGGTTTTTCTGTCTGATGTATTGTAGATTGAGAGGAAGGGCGGGCCTGGTGCAAGCGGTAGAGTCTTACCGCCTGTGGGTCCCGGGTTCGAGTCGCAGTCTCCTCGCATTGCACAGGCGAGGGTAAGGCTTGCCACTGACACCCTTCCCCAGACCCCGCACAGAGCGGGAGCTCTCTGCACTGGGTACGCCCTTTTTTTATGTATTGTAGATTGAGAGCGTCATTATTTTGTCCATTATCAGTCTGGAGCAAAATAATGAGACAGTGACAGTTTGTAAACATGAAACTGTAAAGAAAGAACAGATTTAAGCGCGAAGCTCACAGACTTCAGAGACAATTTGTTTCTTTCCAGAACAGCGACCAGATTTACCAAAGTGTGTTTTCAAGTCTTTTGTCTCTCTTTTTCTAGAGTAGCGGTCTTCCAATTTTGGCAAGTACATCTCATGATTAAGTTTGTTAAGGTCTGCAGAAACTGTATAAGATACTTTACCAGAAATGTACCGTATGCAGAAGTACATATCGAATTTTACAGATGTTAGATGCTTCTATCCTCTAAAATCACCCAGGATGTTGTATTAAAATATGACAAAGTGCCAAAAGAACAAGGCAGGCAGCAGGGCAAAAACTGCACACTAGCATCAGACTATACAAAAACTACTCATTTTCTCAGGTTCAACACCAGAAGATCCAAGATAAAAAAAAGGCCTAACTCTGTTAAGAAAAACTGCAACACATTTTCAATCGAAGTTATTCACTACCAGATCAAGGATATATGGCAGCTGTATTGCAAGACAAAGCATTAAACCATTCTATCTTTTGGCATCAGCAAAATACTTCAGTTCAGTCCTAAACCTCATCAACACATCAAGTCACATTTCATGACCAGGCAAACTCAGGGAGAGAAAATGTTGTACAAGGGAAAATAATATATTATGTGTAACTGTTACCAAAAGTCTCCACAAGAGCAGTGCCCATCTTTAAAGTGGTGGAACCGGTTTGCATCCCGGACAATGATCTCTCTTTCAGCTATTTTTGATATATATTTGGTAGCATTGTGACAATCCCCACAGACCCGCAAATTCTTGTATATATGGAGCGGCGTTCTTGGAGGAGTATTTATAATGCCAAAGGCAATAGCTAATCTCTCACTATGATTATTCAAGATCTGTTCCTTTTCATCATCCTCTACGTCCTGTAAGACAAAACTGTAGTCAGGAACATAGCCTGCACTTTTCATCTTGGCCAAAAGGTTCTGTAGCGCTCTCTGGATTTCTTCATGCTGAGGGTGGGGTTCTGTCTGTGTGCCACTGTAAAATACACTCACTGACCCTTTCACCTCCATTGAACTCCATCCAGGGTCTTCTGCAAATTCTGGCGCGGACCAAAGACCTTACTGCATCAACTCCATCCCATTTCCCAATCTTTGCATACATGTTCGACATCAGAACATAATATCCAACATTCTTGGGATCAAGTTCAAATAGGTTTTGTGAGGCCACTTTACCCATTTCAACATTCCCATGAATCCTACAGGCGCCAAGCAGTGCGCCCCAAACAGCAGAGTCAGGCTTAATTGGCATGCCTTGTATGAACTCAAAAGCTTTGTCCAACTGACCAGCTCTTCCAAGCATATCTACCATGCATGCATAGTGCTTTGCAATGGGCACAATACCATAAACAGTTTGCATCGAATCGAAGAAACTCCGACCTTGATCAACTAAGCCAAGCGTGGCTACAGGCAGCCAATAATGAAACAAACGTGACATTATCAGGCTTAATTCCTTCTTGTTGCATTTGTGAGAAGAGATTGAGTGCCTTTGCACCATGCCCATGAACCCCAAGACCAGCTATGATGGCATTCCAAGGACCTGTGCTCCTTCTAGGCATATGCTCAAACAGAAGCATTGCTTCTACTAGCTTCCCACATTTAGCATACAAGTCTATCAGACAAGTACTGACATACACATCAAGATTTAATCCAGTCTTAATCGACAGCGCATGCATTCTCATTCCCTGCTGCAATGCACCAAGGTTCGAGTATGCGGGCAAAACGCTGACAAACGTCCCTTGAATCGGCTTCAGACCCTCATGATTCTGCATATCATTATATATCCTGATTGCCTCATTAGAAAGTCCATTCTGCATATACCCTGTAATCAATGTATTCCAAGACACAACATCTCGATCAGGCAAGTTATCAAATACCATCTGGGCAGCATCAATCTTTGACAGCTTAGCATACATATCAACCATCGCATTTCCGGCAATGATGTCACCCACATCCCAGCCCCGCCTCCTTACATAGCAATGCACCGACTTTGCACCACGTTCATCTCCACACTGAGCAATGGCAGATGCCAAGCTAACGAGTGTTAGCACATCAGGGGAAACCCCACTTTCCATCATACCATGGAACAGCTCGACCGCAGCAGCAGCCTTCCCACCTTGCTCATATGCTGAAATGATCGAATTCCACGTGACCAGATCCCGTAATGCCATTCCACCAAACACCCAACGAGCCTCCGCTAGCATCCCTAGCTTCCCGTACACATCAATCAAGGCATTGCACACAAATAGCTCGCCAGAGAGCCCGTGCTTCACCGCATACACGTGCATGACCAGAGCAAGCGCTCGATCCCCGAGCAGGACGCACATTGGCAGGAGGCTCGAGAGCGTCACGGCGTCCCCTGCGACCCCCTCGCCGACCATCCTCCCGAACAGCGCAACCGCGTCCGCGGCCCGGGCGTTGCGGCACAGCCCAGACAGCATTGCGTTCCACGCGGGCACGTCCCGATCAGGCATTTCGTCGAACACCCTGTACGCCTCCGCGACGCGGCCGAAACGCAGGTAGGCGTGGACGAGGGAGCCCGAAGCGAAGACGTTGGGGTGGAGGAGCCCCAGCCGGAGCGCGCAGGCGTGGAGCTGCGCGGCAGAGGCCGGACCGTGGGCGGCACGGACGAGCGGCGGGAAGGTGAAGGAGTCGGGGCGGAGCGGGTGCGCGCCTGCGAGGAGGCGGCGGAGGAGCGGGAGCGCGAGGCGCGGGAGGGCCGCGCGGGAGAAGGCGGCGATGAGGGAGTTGGCGAGGAGGAGAGGGGGGACCTGGAGGTGCGGATCGAGGTGGCGGAGGTGGCCTGAGGTGACGAGGACGGCGTGAGCGCCGCGCGGGAGTGCGGACGGTGGCATCGGTGGGCGCGGCATACTCGCCGCGGCGCGGGAGTGTGCTTTTTTGCGCAAATTTTGATTTGGGTTTTGGTAGTCTTTTTGCTCAGCCGCTGGAAATATCGCTTACAGTCAGTGATTTCCAACTGCAAATTTACAATGATGGTGATTCTACCCTCTAAACACTGTCACCCTCCATGACTAGCCTCGGCCGATCCCCGCTCAAGGAGCATGTGGCGTCCTGTGAACTAGTTAATCCGACTTGTTCTTATGCAACCTAGATAAGACATCTTAAGGCTCACACAACTACTCACATGCATATGTATATTATCCATCACAATTTCATCTACACATCTCCACTATCCAGCATACTCAATACAACTCAGGGGTATAGCTTAAAACACACCAGAAATACTAGAGAGCGCGCCAAAAATGCAAATCCTCAAGGACAATTGACAATCAGAAACCTTCATCTCATGCATGTGTGACAACCAACCGCCAGATGGTCAGACGAAGGCTGCCGTGCAAATTACCAGCATGTTCACTCGGTCGTATTTGACTTATAAGCCATGGCTTATCAGCCAACGAACAATATTTTTCTCACACCAAACCAACCAACAGTACTTTCAGCCATGACTTATAAGCCATGGCTTGAGGTCCTACTACATAACCATCACCTGCAAAATGCAGACAATAAATTGTGTTCAGTTACGAATCCAATTACTTATCTAGTCCGGTAAGGCTATCTCCAACAATGAGTACCCAAAAGCAAAACTCATTCCACGGTATAGGTCACGCACAGTAAAATACATCCCGCACCCAAGTCTTGAATCTCCAACAGCATGAGGCCTTAAAAGGAGGTGTGGCGCCATGGAGGGCCAGGCACGACGGAGCCGAACTCGAGGCGCCCGCTCTTGCACGGAGGAGGAGACAATGGCGCGGGATGCCATCTCCGACCGCCTCATGAGCGCCCGCCTCCTCCCCATGACCCTCTCCTCTTCCCTGCCTGCAGCCGGGGAGGGGGCCCGCCATGCTCCCCGTCACGTAGCTTCTCCGCCTCCTCGCTGCGACCCTCTCCTCTTCCCGCGCGCCCGCGCCCAGAGCCCCCCCATGGCTCCTCGTCAGCAGCTTCTCCTCCTCCGGCGGGCTGGCTCAGGCCTGACTCCGCCTCGCCTCCTCGGGCCAGGAGAGAGAGAGAGCGAGAGAGGCGGCGCCGACAGATTCGTCAAGCATGGAGGACGACTCAACTTTACGTCTCCTCTCTCCTCGAACGCAAATTGCGTCTTGCGTATTGGTCATCGGTTGGAGGCCGATTCTGGTACCTAAAACACCGTATGGGACGCAAATATGCGTTTGGGGCGCGGTGTTGGAGACAGTATAAGAACGATAAAATGACCTATTCTGAGAGAGAAAGTTTATGGCCAATATGAATCGTTGTTTAAATATTGATTGATAGAAGGGGGAAAAGGGGGGGAGGTGAATCAGTCGCCTACCCCGTTCGCGGTAAGTGCCTTTTTGGCGAAGTTTGTAGTATCTCCCGCTCGCCCCTTGGTCGTACGCTGACCTTGGGAGTGTTTTTGCTTCCAGCCAGAAGCGTCAGGTGGAGGTACCTGCCTTGGCGCCACGTAAGGCACTCAAGGTGAGCACCAGCTCCACCGCTCACCGGGCGGCGGAGAGGCACGAGCCAGCCAGTGGGTGCTGGCGGGCGGAGGCCCGGGCTGACTGGGGGGCTGGTTGCCCAAGAAGAGGCTCCCCAAGCGGCCACGAGCAGTGTGGGAGGAGGCGCCCAAGACCTCCGAGGCCGAGGTGGCCGAGGCCGTGGCTCCTCAAGTCGAGGCGCCGCGCCGGGGGCTCCCGAGCCATCGAGGCCGAGGTGGTCGGGCGAAGCGCGGGACCCGGCGTGCCCGGATCTGGAGATGGAGGCGGGGCAAGCTTTGGTGCCGCCCAGGTCAAGACCTACCTCCGCCGCAGAGAGCGCCCGGGAGGTGGAGGTTCAGGCAACCTCTTCCGACGATACTTCCCGGGGGAAGGAGGCGGCAAATGCCGAGGCGGTCGACCGCCATGAGCAGCCCAGCTCAAGCCTCGCGAGGAAGCTCGGCCCTCGTGCGGGTACGACCCGAGCCCCGTGGGTGGGATCACCCGCGTGTATCGTGGCTGAGCCGGGACGACCCTGAGGGGAGCCTCTGTTCGCCCTCGAGGACACGGTCGAGGGGGGGCGCCGGGGCTCCTTCGAGCAATATCGCCAGCTGGCGGTGCGGTCGCTGCGGACAATGATGTCCGTCATGGACGACGATTTGCCCGACGTCGCCCAGGTACGTGTTCTCTTTTCTCGTGCGATGTCGTCTTGTTCTGAGTTTCCTCGCAGCGTATGACCCTAGTTCTGTCTACCCAGGAGCTCGAGGCCCGGTCCCTCGGGAAGTCGTTGTTCCTCCGCCAGGAGAGGGACATCTAGGACCAGCTCGGGCAGCAGAAGGACCTGCTCGCCAATGCCAACAAGCTTCTGTCAGCGTGGAGCACAGAGGCGGAGGACCTCCGCCTTCGCTGTGCAGATATGAAGGCCCAGGTGGCCACGGCTCGAGAGCAGGCCGCCCCTTTGGTGGTGCGGATCAAAGAGCTCGAGGAGGAGCTGACCCGGGTTGCCGGTGAATGGGACACCTTCAGGTCCTAGACTAAAGAGGCAACGGTCTCTGCCATGGCCGTCGCTGGGCAGTTAGGGGCGGAGCAGGGCGCGCATCTGTTGATGAAGGGTGCCCTGGACGAGGCCCTCAAGGTGGCCGAGGCCTCCCGGGTCGATGCCTTGGCCTGGAAGGAGAAGTACGAGGGTGAGTTTTGTTCCCTTTATTTTACTTGTTTTTCTTGCGTTCGGCCCCTAACTCCCCGATGTGGTACAGAGCTGGAGGAAGAGGCTTCCAGGGCAGCCGAGGCCTCTCGGGTCGAGGTCCAGCACTGGAAAGAGAGGGCCGAGGCCTCTCAGGTCGAAGTCCAGCGCTGGAAAAAGAAAACCAAGGGTGAGTCCCGTAGGGCTTTGCCCCTGTCTGGCCTATTTTTCTTTTACGCTTAACCGCATCCTGCTTATTTTGGCGCAGTGTTGGAAAAGGAGGCTTCCTGGGTGGCGAAGGCCTTAGCCGCAGTGCAGGCGGCGCTCGAGGCCGAGATCGGGGAGCACGACGCGCTGCAGAGCGCAGCCCGTACCATCTGCGAGGCCCTGGAGGTTGAGGGGGTCTAGTCGGGTAGCTCCCTTAGGAGCCGCCTGACTGCATTGAGTGGCCAAGTGCACGAGCGACTTCAGGGGGCGTTGCATACGGGCGTTAAGCGCGCCCTGGCCGTCGTCTCCTCGCATTACGCCGTCAACCTCGAGGCCGTCAGCGATGGTTACGTCTTGCCTGATGATGACAAGGAGGCCGATGAGGAGGTCACGAAGCTGATGGAGGCGGCTGAGGCCCCTAGCACGGCGCTGGCTAGCCTGTTCGAAGAAGAGGTGGTTCCTCCCACGCCAGCCACCGATGCACAAGACCCTGAGCCTTGACCTGGGCCAAAAGGGCCATGTAAACGGATTAAGTTATTGTCGTATCGTGACGTTTGTGGTCGTCGAGGCCTTTATAAAGTACTTGTGTGCGTACGCTTTTTTAATCGTTTTATTGTATTTCCGAGCCTCTGCCCTCTGCCCCGTTTCTAGACAAGTCCTTTGCAAAAAACTTCCTCTGAGCCTAAGCTGCCCCTCCGACGAAAGGTGGTGAGGGAGTTGCCGTAGCCCAGAGGCGTAGGCAGTCTCGCGGCTTGGCCGGCCTTTTGCCATCGAGGCACGCTTTCGGTCCTTATGTTTTTTACAATCGACCTGTCAAAAAACGCGAGAGAGTTTGGCGTAGAAATTTATTCGAAAAGCGATTAAAAAATAGTGCCTGGGACTTAGGGGGTCCCCCCCTTCTAGCCCCAAGGGAGGCTCGGTTCTGCAGAGGCAGAGCCGAGTCTTGCTTATAACATTATCGCAACGTCGATCCCCCGTCAATGGGGGGGGGTTCTAAAAAAATTAGAACAACTAAAGAACGCTTCTTTAATATATTTTAAGAAACAATGTATACAATGCTTGGAAGTTTAAGGGTAGAAACGACGTAGCTGTTCTATGTTCCAAGCGTTGGTGAAGATTTCGCCCTTCTCGTTGGCTAGCTTGTAGGTCCCGGGCTTTAGCACTTGGGCGACGATGTACGGCCCTTCCCATGGCGGGGTCAACTTGTGGCGGCCCTTGTTGCTCTGCCTCAATCTCAGCACCAGGTCGCCCACCTTCAGGTCTTGGCTTCGAATGTGCCAGGCTTGATAGCGTCGTAGGGCTTGCTGGTACTTGGCCGAATGTAGCAGCACAACGTCTCGAGCTTCCTCCAGTTGGTCGAGGGCGTCCTCACGGGTAGTGCGGTTGCTTTGCTCGTTGTAGGCCTGTAGCCTTGGAGAACCGTACTCCAAGTCAGTGGGGAGGATGGACTCGGCTCCATAGACCAGGAAGAACGACGTGAACACCGTGGCTCGGCTCGGGGTGTTCCTTAGGCTCCAAATGACCAACGAGAGTTTGGCCAGCCATTTCTTGCCGAATTTCTTCAACCGGTTGTATATCCTTGGCTTGAGGCCCTGTAGAATCATGCTGTTGGCACGTTCTACTTGGCCGTTCGTCCTACGGTGTCCTACGGCTGACCAAACCACACGGATGTGGTGGTCGTTGCAGAACGTCAGGAATTTGTGACCGGTGAATTGTGTCCCATTATCGGTGATGATGGTGTTTGGAACCTCGAACCTGTGGATGATATCAGTGAAGAACAATACCGCTTGCTCGAATTTGATTTGAGTGATCGGACGAGCCTCGATCCACTTGGAGAACTTGTCAATAGCTACCAACAAGTGGGTGTAGCCCCCGGGGGCTTTCTGCAGAGGCCCAACCATGTCCAGTCCCCACACGGCGAATGACCACGTGATGGGGATGGTTTGGAGGGCTTGAGCCAGGAGGTGCGTCTGCCGTGCATAGTACTGACATCCCTCGCAGGAGCGTACCAGCTTGGTGGCATCGGCAACCGCCGTTGGCCAGTAGAACCCTTGGCGGAAGGCGTTTCCGACGAGCGTCCGAGGCGCAGCATGGTGCCCACAGGCTCCCGCGTGCAAGTCCCAAAGTAGGGCTTGGCCTTCCTTGGTAGTTATGCATCGTTGGAGGACGCCAGATGGGCTTCGTCTGTACAACTCGCCGTTGCTGAGGATGTAAGCTTTGGGTCATCGCGTAAGTCGTTGGGCCTCGATCCTGTCCGCAGGAAGCGCTCCTCGAACGAGGTGATCAAGGAGCAGGACCTGCCAGTCCGCCCCCTGGTCAGCCTCGGGAGGCCCTGCATCAATTTTCATGGCCTCGGGCTCGGCCGCCGGGGTCTCGGTAATAGAGGGGGACTCGGGCCCTATGGTAGGCTCGACCCGTGGGCCCTCTTCTACCACCGAGGCGTAGTTCACCGAGGGTTTGTGTAGGTCTCTGACGAATATGTTCGGGGGAACCGGGGCCCGTGCCGATGCCATCTTCGCCAGTTCGTCCGCGGCCTTGTTGAACTTCCGCGCAATGTGGTTGAGTTTGAGACCGTCGAACTTATCTTCTAGGCGACGTACCAATTTGCAGTACGCCTCCATTTTGGGGTCATGACAATTCGACTCCTTCGTGACTTGGTCGATGACGAGCTACGAATCGCCCCGCACGTCGAGCCGTCGCACTCCAAGCTCGATGGCGATCTGCAAGCCATTGACGAGAGCTTCGTACTCGGCTGCGTTGTTGGAGGCGGCGAAGTGGAGCCGAATCATGTAGCGCATATGCACTCCGAGGGGAGAGATGAAGAGTAGACCCACGCCTGCCTCGGTCTTCATCAGAGACCCATCAAAGTACATGGTCTAGCATTCCGCTTGAATTTGAGCAGGTGACAGCTGGGTGTCAGTCCACTTAGCCACAAAATCGGCCAAGACCTGGGATTTAATTACTTTCCGAGGCACAAAAGACAGGGCCTCCCCCATGAGTTCGACGGCCCACTTGGCTATTCTACCCGAGGCCTCCCGGTTCTAGATTATCTCCCCTAGAGGGAAAGACGACACCACAGTCACCGGGTGGGATTCGAAGTAGTGATGCAGCTTGCGTCGAGCCAAGACTATGGCGTAGATCAGCTTCTGGATGTGGGGGTAGCGTGTCTTAGTCTCAGAGAGTACCTCGCTAATAAAGTAAACAGGTCGTTGGACGGGTAGAGCATGCCCCTCTTCCTGCCTCTCAACTACTACGGCCGCGCTGACAACTTGGGTCGTTGCGGCGACGTAGAGTAAGGAGGCCTCACCCTTGGTTGGCGGTACTAGGACGGGAGGGTTGGTGAGCAGTGCCTTGAGCTTGGTGAGGGCTTCTTCGGCCTCGGGGGTCCAAGAAAAGCGTTCGGATTTTCTCAAGAGGCGGTACAGAGGTAAACCTTTTTTGCCAAGGCTCGAGATGAAGCGGGTCAGGGCCGCAAGGCATCCCATGACTCTCTGTACTCCCTTGAGGTCTCGGATTGGCCCCATGTTGGTCACGGCCGAGACCTTCTTCGGGTTGGCTTCGATGCTGCGTTTTGAGACTATGAACCCCAAGAGCAGGCCTTAGGGGACCCCGAAGACACACTTCTCGGGATTAAGCTTGATGCCCTTCTCCCTGAGGCATTTGAAAGCGATCTCCAGGTCACCGACGAGATCACTAGCCTTTCTGGACTTGACCACGATGTCGTCCACGTAAGCCTCGATAGTTTGCTCGATGTGCTCGTCGAAGACCTAGGTCATGCACCACTGGTATGTGGCCCCTGCGTTTCTGAGACCGAATGGCATGGTCACGTAGCAGTACATGCCGAACGGGGTGATGAAAGAAGTCGCGAGCTGGTCGGACTCTTTCATCTTGATTTGATGGTAACCGGAATACGCATCAAGAAAAGATAGGGTCTCGCATCCTGCAGTGGAGTCAACGATTTGGTCTATTCGAGGTAATGGAAATGGAACCTTTGGACATGCTTTATTTAAACCAGTGTAGTCCACACACATCCTCCACTTTCCATTTTTCTTCTTAACTAATACAGGATTAGCTAACCACTCTGGATGGGATACTTCCTTGATGAATCCGGCCACCAAAAGCTTATGCACCTCCTCGTCGATGGCCCTACGCTTCTCCTCATTGAATCGGCGTAGGCGCTGCTTCACCGGTCTAGAGCCGGCCCGGATGTCCAAGGCATGCTCAGCGACCTCCCTCGGTATGCCCGGCATGTCCGAGGGACTCCATGCGAACATATCAGCATTCACGCGGAGAAAGTCAACGAGCACGGCTTCTTATTTGTTGTCGAGGGTGGCGCTGACCCTCAACGTTCGGCCGTTGGAGCAGTTGGGGTCGACCAAGACGAGCTTGACAGTCTCTGCGGGCTCGAAAGTCCCGGCACGGCGCTTGGAGTCGGGCACTTCATTACCGAGTTGGTCGAGGTTAACGATGAGGGCCTCGGCCTCCACGATAGCCTCGGCATACTTGATGCATTCGACGTCGCAGTCGTATGCATGCTTGTACGTGGACTCAACGGTGATGACGCCGTTGGGGCCTGGCATCTTGAGCTTGAGGTAGGTGTAGTTTGGGACCGCCATGAACTTGGCGTAGCACGGGTGCCCCAGGATGGCGTGGTAGGTCCCCTTGAACCCAACCACCTCGAAGGTGAGGATCTCCTTGTGGTAGTTGGAGGGAGTGCCAAAGCAGACCGGCAAGTCGATGCGCCTGAGGGGTCGCGTGCGCTTCCTCAGTGAGGCGCCGTGGAAGGGTGTGGCACCACCTTGGAGCCGTGATTGGTCGAGCTCTAGGAGCTCCATGGTGTTGGCGTAGAGGATGTTGAGGCCGCTGCCTCCGTCCATCAGAACCTTGGTGAGTCGGGTGTTGCCGATGATCGGATCGACGACGAGCGGGTACTGCCCGGGGTTTGGGACATAGTTGGGGTGGTCCTCCCGATTGAAGGTGATTGCCTCCCGAGACCAGTTAAGGTACTAGGGAGTAGCTACCTCAACCGAGAAGACCTCCCGGTGTTCCCTCTTTCATTGACGCGCCATGAGGCACGCTGAAAGCCCGCCGAAGATCATGAAGGCATTGTGCACCTCGGGGAACCCATCGTCCTTGTCGTTGTCTCCGTCGCTGGCGCCCTTCTTCCTGGCATCGTTGTTGGGGAGCCCGAGCTTGGCGTAGTAACGTCAGAGCATGGTGCATTCTTTGAGGGTGTGCTGTACCGGGCCCTGGTGGTAATGGCAGGGCTACTTGAGCATGTCGTCGAATATTCTGGGGGCCCTAGCGGGGCCTCAGGGGTTCTTGCGATCAGTGGCAGCAACGAAATCGGCCTCGAGGGCCTCTAGCTTCCCTGGGCGCCCCTTTTTCTTTTTCTTCGAGAAACAGGAGGCCAAGGCCCTGGGGGTCTCGTCCCTCCGCTTCCCCTTTGCGTCGCTGTCGGGGAAGATGGCCCCGACAGCCTCTTTGCCCGAGGCAAAGTTGGTGGCGATGTCGAGGAGCGCGGCCGCTGAGGTTGGTATGTTCTGGCCTAACTCTCAGACCAGGTCTCGGCAGGAGGTGCCAGAGAGAAAAGCCTGGACAACTTCTGAGTCACCGATGCTGGGCAACTCGGTGCACTGCTTGGAGAATCACCGGATGAAGTCTCGGAGAGACTCGTTCGGCTTCTGGAGACAACTCTTGAGGTCCCAGGAGTTCCCGGGGCGCACGTATATGCCCTAGAAATTCCCGACGAAGACCTTTACCAAGTCGCGCCAGTTGTGGATCTGCAAGGGAGGGAGGTGTTCGAGCCAGGCTCGCGTCGAGTCCGACAGGAACAAGGGGAGGTTGTGGATGATGAGCAGGTCATCGTTCACGCCACCTAGCTGACAAGCCAGGCGGTAATCGGCCAGCCACAACTCGGGGTTGGTCTCGCCGCTGTACTTTGCGAGGTTGGCCGATTGTCAAAATCGGGTGAGGAATGGGGCGCCACGGATGGCCTTGCTGAAGACTCGAGGGCCAGGCGGCCCAGGAGAAGGACTACGGTCCTCGCCACTATCATAGCGGCCACCTTGGTGCAGGTGGTAGCCTCGGGTTGGCCCATCATCGTCGTGGCGTCATCGCCTGCTGACCACATCGTGGTCATCTTGCGCCTCGCGTCGGTCGCTGAGGCTATCGTGCACTGAGGGGGCCTTGAGGTGATCGTGCATGGAGGGCTATTTCGAGGTGTCCCCGCGCCATCGAGACACGAAGCTTTCAGCCTGCTGTACCGCAACGGTCTTGAGAAGGTCTCTGAGCTCACCGTGGACCCGTCGTCCCTCCGTGGTAGAGGGCTCGGGCATCGCTCGGACTAGCATCGCTGCTGCCGCGATGTTCTAGCTAGCACGATTGAAGATTGGGGGTTGCTCATTTCCTTCGTCGTTGTTGATGCGGCGGTGGACGTCGAGGGCCCTCCACCGGGCTCTTCCGCCATCACCGTGACCTCGCTACTCCTGCTCGAGAGTGTCTCAGAGCTGCTGCAGCAGGAGTCGGTCTTGGTCGACTTTTGCCTGGAGCTCACGGAGCTGCTCCAGGTCCAGGCGTCGGAGTTCCTCGGGAGTGGCGTTCACGTTCCGTGCTGCCCGAGGCTCGACGAGCGGAGGTGTGGCATCGCCTGCCCCTTGGCGGAGCGGGGAGCGGTTGCCTGCCCCTTCACTCTCATTACTTACCCTAGCATTTCGAGCCTGATGTGGAAGCACTCTCGAGTGGGATCGTAAGTGCCTTCATCATCGGAGTCGGAGTAGCCGAAGCAGTAGTCGCTTGCGGCCAAGAAGAGGCACATAGCTTGAGGGTCACAAAGTTTAGAGAAGTCTGCTCCGGCCCACGCCTCGTCCTCCTCCGAGGAGTCGGTGTGGGTGTGAGCCGAGGTTGTTGCCGAGAAGTCAAGGGCGAAATGTTGGTGGCATCCTAAGGGCTCCGTGTGAGCGGAAGCGTAGGTGGCGACGGCATTTCTCAACCCGAAGGGGTACGGAGACGGTGCCATCACCGGGCCCTGCTCCACCGAAGTTGGCTCCTCAGGTGGTGGCGGTGTGGAATTTGATGATGGGGCATCGCTGCACGTCACCGGTGTCTTTCCCCTTCCCAAGCTTAGGCCAGACAGGTCCCCAACTAGGGACCTTGTACCAACAGCCGGGCATGGGATACCGGCGGAGTGTGGCATGTCGCCCTGAGGTTGTGCGGTGTCGGGGTGGCTCTGCTCGCGCCATGCCTGGCGAGCGTGACGAGAGCGGCGGCCCGGGCGCCGCCTGCGCCCGGGCTGCTGGTGCGCGATGCCGTCGTCGGCTAAAGGGGCTATGGGTGGGAGGAGTACTAGGTCATACTCACGTCCTAGAGACATGAACTCTAGGCTCCCGAACCAGATCACCGTGCCGATACGTAGTGGGTGTATGGGATCTACCATCCGGAACTTGTTGGGACGGTTAAGCTAACACGTAGTATACCCCTACCTGGCGCACCAACTGTCGGTGTTTCGGACGGGGGGTCCTCAACCAACCTGTAAATTTGAACTGCGTGCCCCTAATCCCGGATGGTGATGCAAAGAGACACAAAGTTTATACTAGTTCAGGCAATCGAAGCCCTACGTCCAGTCTGAGAGATCGATCTTATATTCCTTGCACTGAGGTACTTGTAGTAGGGGTTACAAGCTAGGCGAGAGAGGGAGCTGGTCCTAGGTCTCTATGCGGAGCGGTGCGGGCTGCTTGAGACGTTGCTCTCAGGCAGCAGGTGAGCGTGTCTGAGTCTACGAGAGCTTATGTGAATTTTCGTCTATCTTTTTCCTGTTGTGGGCCTGTGTGTGCATGTGGGCGTGTGGGCGTGAGCGTCCGCCCTCTAGAAACGGCCCCGGTCACTCCTTTTATAGTTGAAGGGGGACTGGGGTGATACATGTGTTCACTATGCGGCGAGCAGAGGTGGCATGTCTAAGTTCTGTAGCTTGCTACTGTGGCGGCATGGTCAACAAAGTGGTCTTGTCCTTGATGTACTGGAGCAACGCATCGGTCACACCTGATCTTGTACGACGTGGGCGCTCCAGTGATAGCTTGACGTAGGGCATGGACGACAACGTGCTAGTCGCTGTGCGTTGATGGTGTAAAGAGCCGAGGCTCAGTTGGTGCCGAGGCCGAGCCATCACGGGGGGCTCGGCGGGCGTGAATCCGAGGCTGCCAAGCCCCTGAAGTGGATTGCCGAGGCTTGGAGGGAGCAGTTGGTCCTATACACTGATTCCGAGGCTATAGTGACCCAGACTGGACTCCCCATGCCGCGCTGATCCTGGAGCAGGTATTAGGTAGCACAGCGTAGTACGACCGCCAGTCATGGGTACAGTGCTGAGCACAGTGATAGGTAATCCTTGCTCAGTCCTGTCTCTCGTCCCGTCGGTCACTCTGTGGTACTACGCCGATGTGCGGCTGACGTTGCGGGAGTGGTTGGGCGCATTAACTAGACGCGACGCTTTGTCAGAGAAGTCGGCCGAGATGGAGGCGATGAGGTTGTTGCCGAGCCGGCCTCGGGCGAATCGGAGAATCTGTAACCCGTCCGAGGCCTTGCGGGGCGGGGCCTCAGGCGAGAGGGCCTCGGAGAGGCGGAGAGTCGTTGCGGCGTGGGCCTCGGGCGAGTCGGAGAGTCGGCCGAGACCCTGTGATCGTCCTTTGGCATTGATATAAGCGAGGCCTAAGGACTCTTTTCGATTCTTGCTTAGGGTATCCCCTTTTATGGTATCCGACATTATGTATCAAGGACTTTTTATATGGTGGTAAAATTTTGCTGCTAAAAAGTTCCCAGCTTCTTTCATCATCCAAGAGGTTCAGTTTGTGAACATAGGTTGGCATTTCAATATGATGTGCAACATCAATCTTCCTGGTGGTTATCATCACTCTACTACCATTGTTTACATCTGGAAATACTACAACAATTCTTTTTATTTGGTTCCATGTATCTGTTGTCCACACATCATCAAGCACAACTAAATATCGTTTCTCTGTAAGAAAGTCTCGTATCTTCTTTTCTAGTTCATACTCTTGCATCTCACCAATTTCTCTGCCCATGTATGTACCCTCCATGATTTGTTTCATAACATCCTTCAATAAATTGACACCCTTAAACTTCTGAGATACAGTCACCCAAGCAATTCTATCAAAGTGTTGTTTGATTTTATCTGAAGTGTAGACTTTTCTGGCAAGTGTAGTTTTTCCTGCTCCACCCATTCCAACTATGGAGACGGCACTAAGCTTGTTATCCATTTCAATTAAATTTTCAACTACTTCGTTCTGCTCATCCTCGAAGCCGACAACAGTAACGTCATGTGCATTTTGAGGTATAAAATCGTAATCTTGTGGAGACCCATTGTAACACCCTCGGTGTTACACTGTCAATCATTTACTAAAACATGTCATGAGCATTATGTTTATGTGTTAATGCATGTAATAAAGTGTGTAGATCAATTTCTGTAACTCGAAACGATCAACTAGGATGTGAAACGAAAGTTAATTCAATAGTCATGTTATGTCGCTTAAGGTTAAAAACCATTTTTATTAAGCAAAAATGCTATGAAACATGTATGTGACACTTAAAGAAAGTTGAAAGAACAAACTTTGTAGATGGCAATGAAATACTTGTTGTTGAAAAATATTATTGTTAGATAGTATTTCTAATAGCTTAGAAATGAAACTTGGATTAAAATTCAACCCAAGACTTAGCAAATTTTCAAAGTTGAAAACAGTGTGACAATGCTATATTATTGAATTAATTTTGAAAAATTTAGCTAAAGGCCTGTGCTATATTTTTGCTTGGTGGGTTGCATCCAAGTAAGTACTTGTCAATGGTATAGGGGTTGGTTTAGTTACTATGTGCTTTGATCATCAATTAATTGCTACAAAAGCTAGAAAATGTTGTTTGGGTGCCGGTTGACAGCATCCACTTGGCATACTCATATTTTCTTTTCTAGTCTACCTTGGTCTAAGTATGTTGCTCCATTCAGTAGCCCTAGGTACCATCTTCAGCTCTGTTGAGTTGGTTGGGTCATAACCGAGCTAGATGGGTTGTGGTTGACGCTTTAAAAAGCATGCACGACGCATTTTGGGTCGATTAGCCGAGTGTGCGTGGTCACCGCGTGCCTGGGGCCCCACTGGCCACCCTGACCGCATGCCTGGCACGCTGCACGTTGCTACTGGCACCGCTACCGGTGCCCTGCTCCGCTGGCCACTAGTGCCGCTGTCGTCGCGTCGCCGCTACAGCGCGCACCGCCCTTCACTGACCCTGCTGTCCTGTCATCACTTCGTCATCACGTCTTTGCACGGCAGCATGGTTTCCATTGTCGCTACCGATGCCAGGCCACGCTGCTACTGCCGCTTGCCACCGTGTGCAGGTGGGGTGCCGTAGCCACGCTCGTGCCGTCGCCTCTCCTTAATGGCGCTGCGGCCGCGCAGGCTACTCCCACCTGCCCTCCTCGCCCGCGCACGTGGTCCGGTCGTGTGTCACATAGTTCGGTCATAGGCGCAGACGCATGTTCAGCCAACCACTTGCCACCAAGGCCAACCGAGCAGTGCCATGTCGCATCTATCTCTCCCTCTTCCTCTGTTCTCGCCACCGGGTCGTGCCCAGGAGTGTGCCAGTGGGCCTGTCACCTCATCAATCACTGGCGCCTGTAGCTTCACCCTTCCATCTTCTCGCTGCTTGACCCCGCACAGCCTTAACGGCGGTCTGGCCAAGCGCCAATTTTGGCGTCTCCCACCGGCGAGCCGTTAAGGCCACGCGTCGGCCATGACTGAGCTTAGACTTTAATTCCCCGCCCTAAGCCCAATTGCTTGTGCCATTGCACTCGCACGACCCTCCTTCTCACCGTGAGAATCTAAGCCTCACCTTTACTGCCACCCTCACGGCGCTGACATGGCCATGTCACTGCAGTCCATCGTCAGGCTTGCCGTGCACACGTGTCCAGACGCGCCCGGTCCGTCCCCGACCAAGCCACCACCACGGGTAGCTACAGGGTGAGTTGCTGATGCTCACCCATTGTTTCTATCACCTCTGTTGTGCCAAGGCTCATTGGAACACGACTACCGCCGCCGCAGGGTGTTCGCCGCCATGAAGGGAGCACCTGGATGTGTCCCCGCCCATTCTACCTCTGCTCAGCGACTCGCGTCAACCCCTAGGTGAGCGTCGGCCTCTTATTTTGGGCAAGGAAGGTCCCGGGTGGCCGGCAGGAGCACCAATTCCACCACTGCCATGCCGGTGCTCGCGGGGGTGACCGGGGGACCTGGCCGATGCAAAGAGGAAAGAGTGAGAGGGCCTTGTTGCAAAGTTTCTCTCTCTAGGAATAGTCGTGTGGAGTGCGGATTGATTTGCCGGTAGCTCAAGGGTGTTTTTGCAAGAGTACCAGCGCGCGCGGGCTTCCCCACCGTGGGCCGTTTTCACGCATGGGTCGTGCCTCGCGCGGGCCGCGTTGGGCTAGAATCCGTTTATCATTTATGTGGGAAAATAGAAATAGTTTTATATTTTACGTTCTAAGTTGAACTTTGGAAATTAATATCCATTCATACAAGTATCCAAAAATTGTGAAATAAATTTTGTTGAGTTCCTAAAAATGTTGTCTCTCTGATGGCATAGCTAGTTTATGCATGTCTGAGTTGATACTGAGGTCTATTAAATCAATCGAGAGTGTTTAGTATTATTTAGGTTAATATTTTTAGGAATTTTTGTGGCAAAATGGTGATAGCTTTAGCCCTAAAAATTTTACAGTAGCTTCTTTGGATTATTATGTGCTCACTATAATTTTTGTAGCTTTAGAATAGGTTGATAAATAGGGTAGCTAAGTACTCCTTGTCTTAGTATATATGAAATTATAAATAAAGTAAGAAATGCATTTTGGTTGCTAAGATAATACTTGAATGTTTCATACCTGTTTAGTGGAAAGGATGGATAGCTTAGCATCTTAGTCATTAGAGTTAGCTTAGCAGCTTGATAGATTTATTGTTATTTTAAGAGCTGCTGTTGCTAAAATGCTAAGTGTTGCATCATCATTGCATGCATGTAGAGAACGCGTTGGTGGAGTTCGTGACTGCTGGAGAGCAGGAATACAAGGAGGTGATTGAGGAGTACGAGGAGAAGGTCTTTGTACAGGAGGAAGCCTCGGAGCCACGGATGACTGACATAGCTGACCACCCACCTGCCCATGGCAAGCCCCGGTGCATAACCCTTATTTTGAATAAGCACTGAATATATATATCTGTGATGTGCATTTACGTTACAGGCATTTTATGGAAACCATCTGCATAAATATATCTATCCTATGAGTCCTACTTGTACAGGTGCGAGTAGCTGCTATGCTTTGGATTTTCGGTAGCGTGAGTAACCTGTCGTTACTCATAATAGGTGATTATTATTATCACTCTTATGATAAAATTGTGAAAGGAAAATAGAGACCGAGCAGGGATATGGTATGGGTATTGGTGGGTGTAAGAGGTTGTGTCCCGCGACCAATGGAACATAGCTTGGTTACACTGTTTTCCCTGTTCGTGTCGGTTAAGGATCGGCCGTTGCATTGGGTTCTAGTCAAGTCACAGACTTATTATCCTGAGCACATACTTGTTTATGGGAGCAGGGAAGGCTCGTTGCTCTCTTGTTGTGGGTTCTAGATCTTTTTGGACCGACTGATTGGAGGCGGGGATGGTGGAGGTCTAAGCACCACACTGAGTCTGGGACTCAGGTGTGGGGGCTTGGAGTCCAAGTTTGGACGGGGACCAAGACCCCTTGACAGGAGAGTGGTGGGTTGGTCCTGCTTGTGCCTGGGGTATAAGCGGGGCATGTGTTTTGGGGTACCCAGCTGGGCACATTGATTTGCGAACCGCTGGGTAATCCAGTACAACTTGTCTACAATCTAGCACCGTAGTAAGAACTGGATGATGAAAGATGGTGAAATGGATCTGTTTGCTCAACTCTTACTTGAAAGTAGAATGGGTGCTTACATAGAATGGTTAGCTAATGAACTAATCATGACTGCTAATGAAACACATACATAAGGATTCACTACTAGTATTGCTATTTGGAAAAAGGAAACCCAGCAACCCATAAAACTTATCATATCCTTTGGAGTCGAGAAATTATTCCCACTAGTCAGGTAAGTCTTATGAGTACATTATGTACTTAGGGTTTATTTACCCCTGTTACAGGTGCAGCTTGAAGAGCAGCTGTTGTGTGGAGAATTCTTCTGGTGGGCACAGACGGATCCTTGTATTCTACCGTTAGATGTTTATTGTAATTCCACTATTTAAATTCCATACTCCGAACTTGGTACTGTAATAATGTATTTCTAAGAACTTTTGTTGTATGAAGTGGACTAAGTATTGTAAACTCGTTCTCATTATTGGACCCTAGCGAAAAAACATGGATTATTCAAGTTCTCCTTTGGGGTGTGCTCGACAGAACCGTCCGATGTAGCTAGCTTTTGGGGTGCTTAGTGTCTGGTGGAAGACGAGCGTGTGGCAGAACCGCCTAATCTAATGCCTCTCAGGAGTGCTTGTCTTCCATTAGACACTAAGCACCCAAAGGAGAACACTAAATTACTCGGTTCCGTCGGGCACACCCCAGGGGAGAACCCGAAAATCCACATTTTTGCCATCAGGATCACAAATGAGAGAATAAAGCTTACATCATTCTAAACCATTTCTTACATCACTTTTAGTACAACATTAGAGTATAATATTTATTAATATAACCACGGAATGTAATTATATTATCAGAGTTATGAATAACTTAATGTAACAACGGAATATAACATGTTAACAGAGTTATGACAATTTAAGTTAATAGCGGAATGTAAACATGTGAACAGAGTTACAATGGAATATAAACATCTATTCATGGCATGATGAAGTATTGATATATAAACTATGACAACAGATTATGAAGCTTTCATTTATAAAACATTTGGTGAGAGTTATAAATAACAACTACGATCGCAGCGTAAAGGAATCCTCGCTGAGCCCACTAGGAGGTATCCACACACAAGGGTCAGCTCTAGCATCCACCTGTCACCTGCAACAGGGGGAATAAAACCCTGAGTACTCAATTGTACTCAGCAAGACTTACCCGACAGGAGGAAAGAAAAGACTCCAAGGATATGCAAGGCTATTTGGCTTGTAGGTTTATTGCATTTGCAGGAAGCATTACTAAGCGTGCGTCCTTATATTCGATTTTTATTAATAGCCGTATTGGTTCATTAACTAACCATTCTATGTAAGCACCTGTGCCACTTTCAAGCAGGTGGTAAGCAATCAGATTTCCTTTTTCCATCTTCCCATCTTTTAGTTCTTACTACGAAGCTAAACCATAGACAAGCCGTACCGGATTTCCCGGTGATTCGTGAATCAATGCCCCCAGCTGGGTACCCCGAAAACACATGTCCCGCTTGTACCCCAGGCACAAGCAGGACCAACCCATCACTCTCCTATCCCAGGTGTACAGGTCCCCATCCAGACTGGGACTCTAAGCCCCCGCCCCTGAGTCTCGGACTCAGTGCGGTGCAAGGACCTCCTCCACCTAAATAAAACCCTAACAGTCGGTCTGGAAAGAGCCGGATCTACGACAAGAGTGCAACAAGCCTTCCAAGCGCTCATACACAAGTATGTGCTTGGGATAATAAGTCTGTGACTTACCTAGAATCTCATGCAACGATCGGTCCTTAACCGACCAGACAGGGAAAACAGTGTAACCAAGCTATGCCCCGTGTCCACGGCGACACAACCTCTTACACCCACCAATACACAAACCATATCCCTGCCCGGTCACCATTTTTCCTTTCCACCATTTTATATATTCCAAGTGATAATCATATAGTAATATATTTCCTATATCTCGCGAGTGACAGGCAACACTCGACTTCTACCGGAGTCCTGTAGTATAGCAATCTACACGATCCTGTCCCACTAGTAAGACTCATAGGATAAAGATATATATATATGCAAGTGGGTTTTATTCAACTCCTTAAAACTTAATGCACAGATATAATTTAAACTATAGAAAAGTAGGGGTTATGCACCGGGGCTTAACTGGGTAAAATATAACCAAAAGTTAGTATTTGCATCTTCAGATCATCCACCATCAATGGAATAGAAAGCTCATTGCATCATCTCCTAGAGAGAATACCAATACACCATCTTCGGATTCCCAATCATCCTTCGATCGATCCGTTGATCCATCATCGTACGTATATGATATGCAGTGCGATGCAAATGCAAAGACATAATTAGTCGACTACAATCGTGACTCGTAAAATACGATTTACGCCACTCGAGTTAACGGGCTAGTTCTAACGACGACCGTACTTAGGCTACATATACACTTTGTCGGATAAGGCGTTATTTCGCCACAATTATTTTAGTTATATAAACCAAGGTGTTTCTTTATTTTATTCTATCGATTTAATCATTATTTGAAATAAGACATCATTATCTATTTAGCAAACTAATTAGTCCAGAGGTACAAAAATTACAATGAATACCTAATATTGCTAGGAGCCTACTGTACAAATTTTAGATCCAACACTATTACCAATTTACCACGGAAATTCATACAAGTTTTCCTTTTAACAATATTAAGCATTTTAAAATAATTAGAGCAACCCTAAAAACTTTCCGAGTCTATGTGAACAAAATACACTACTAGGTAGATTATGATTTTAGAAGACTAACAAAACTAGTTTGGCATTTTTATGATTTTTCTACACTTTATTTTCAATTTCTGAAAGGCACTGAATTAATAAAACCAAAACAACGTTCAAGACAAGACCTGGGCGGCCAACTCGTCCCGCAGGCGGGGCGCATGACTGGCAACCCAGCAACCGAAGCGGATGGCCTAGGTGGGGCATGCGGCCAGCGGCCCAGCACAGGCAGCGGCCCAGGCACAGGACGTGGATGGCCTAGCAACGCCGGCCCACGCGGCTAGAATAGGGCAGTGGCGGTCTTTTTGCAGTGAGGCACCTACACTTTCCTCAAATTACTCCCCAAGACAAAAGCACTATTCCCCGGTGACACGTATTTGTGTAAAGAACCCTGTACAAAATGTTTTCTTGGATTTATACCCTTGCTCACCATGTCTCTCTTTATTCTCCAAACAAAGCACCGTCAGGGGAGGGGCACCGGCGGACGGCGAGGCAGCTCCGGCACCGGCGGCCAAGGTGTGCGAAAGTTCCAGCATGGCCGAGGAGCTCATGCACGGGAGAGATGGCGCGGACCAGCGCGGGAGGGGGTGCAGTGACGACGGCTACGGTCCGAAGCGGACCAGGGCTCGGGCGGTTGCTCGCACGAGGCAGAAGGGAGGCGTATGAGGGGCTCGGTCCAGTGCGGTGGTGGGCTCGCGCACTCATAGAGAAGGCCGAGCGAGAGAGAGAGCAAGCGAGCCAAAGCTGGGTCACCTCCCATCGACAGCAGAAAAGGAAAAGGAAGGAGGAGGAGCGCTGGGGAAACCGACGACGGCGGACTCAGCCAAAGCTGGTGCTCGGCTCGGAAGAGACATTGGAGACAGAGGTAGACAGGCGCACGAGGACAGGGCATGGACTGCCGGGGCTGCACAGCGTGAAACCGCGGGTGGCGATGGCGTTGAGGCGACGGCTGCATTGACAACATACACGACAAAGATTTGCAAAAAGGGGAGCAGAGAAACAGAGTCAGACCGAGACAGCAGAAGCAAGGACAAGATGGCTCAGCCTGGCGGAACATTGAGGCAGACCATGGACAATTAGACCCAGAGCAACACGACACGACGCCATAAGTCAAATGACTGATTCACAGCAGGGTACGTATAAAAGTATTTTCTCCCCCAACACTCTCATTCCTATTTATTTTATTTTAAGTTTTTAACACGATTAACTCTGAATTTTTATTTAAGTTCTAATTACAAGTGATATTTTATTTTGTAACAAAAATTGTTTTCATGCTCAATCCAACAGAATAAGCCATTCACCATTTACTTGCTAGAATCGTTATCGGATATTTTAACCATAATTTAAAATTTTAAAATCCGAGAAAATCGTTTCGGTAAATTTTATTAGGCCTAAATCACGGCGCTAAATAAGATCGTAACACCGGGGTGTTATAGAGCGCCTCCGGAAGCATGCTATTTCGGACGATTCTGCCACAGGTGGTACTAGAGCCAATAATGACTTATGAGTTTCTTAACTCTTTTCAAAACCTAAAATTTGACCAACAAAAGTTTTACGAAAAGTAGGATGCGATATAATTATGTAAATAAGTATAAGCCCTAGCAATATGATCTATCTAGGATAGCGGCATTGGTTTTATCTAATCAAGTTTTTGCAGGTACACTAACTTATGCTGCGTAAGAATCGTTTAGCGTACTGAAAGTGAGTGTGCGATGTGCCGAATTTTTTTGCGAATGACGCTATATTCCAGCTTGAGTGAACGGGTAGGCCGATGCATGCATCATGAAAAGAAAATCTCGCTTAAACTAAACTCCCCCCTACACGTATAATTTGTATTAGTGAATTGATATGATAACCTAAAAGAAAGCTTTAATAAAAGTCTTATCATTTCTCTAATCTCTTGTTCCTAATCTGGAGGGTTGTCCCTAATGGTTGGTTCCTATCTGTTTACAGATGAGCCTAAGGTCTGGTCGCGGGAGTACCAGCGCTAGGGCAGACTCGGGTGATAACGGTCGTGGTGAGGGCATTGGCAACACTAATGGGGAGAGCCACGAGGCCCTACTTCTAGCTCCTCCTCCGCCACCACCACCTTCGATGACCCATGCGGAGATGCTGGTTGCTCGGTGTGAGTCAGCCCGTGCCTTGGAGATGCTTGCCTAGGCCATTGGTGGCTTCGCCCGTGGAGGCCATGGCGGGAATGGGGGTGGTGCCCGCGATCCCGAGGGGCCCTGTTGTTACCAGGATTTCTTGAAGATGCACCCACCCATGTTCACGCTGACTGCTGAGCCTCTAGATACGGAGCATTGGCTTCATATTCTAGAGCTGAAGTTTCAGCTGCTCACTGTAACTGAGGAGCAGAAGGTGCGCTTTGTAGCATAGCAGCTGTTGGGTTCTACCAGTGCATGGTAGGACACGTTCAATACCATGCAATCGGTGGATCACCATGTGACTTGGCAGAAGTTTACTGCTGCTTTCAGAGAGTACTACATTCCTGCTGGTGTGTTGAACAGGAAGTTGACGGAGTTCCTGGATCTAAAGCAAGGGAGCATGTCAGTGATGGACTATGTAAATAAGTTCAACTATCTGTCACAGTATGCTGGGACCCACGTCGATACTGATGAGAAGAAGAGGGACCATTTCTATTGTGGCCTCTCTTGTAGTCTGCAGGAGCTGTACACAGGAAACTACCAGACTTTTGGTGCTATGATGAATGCTGCTACTGCCATGGAGGGACTTCAGCGTGACTCTCAGGCTGAGTGGAAGCGCAAGCGGGTGATTACTAGGTCTTCTAGTCACCCCCAGGCTCAGAAGGTGCATGTTGTCGGTGGGTGCCCTATCAATCTTTAGGTGGGCAGTCGTTCTGTCAACCTTAGCAGACCTACCAGGCACCTCCCACTCTATACCGGGCACCTACTCAGTAGGTGCAATAGCAGCCCTAGGGACAGCAGGTTCCGCCTCATTAGGGGCATTGGAACAAGATAGGTACTTGTTTCAAGTGTGGCAAGGAAGGCCACTATGCTCAGGAGTGTCCATAGAACCAGCCTGTGTAGTCTTCCCAGCCTTCAGCCAACTCCCATCTGGTCAAGCGGACGATTATCAAGAAGAAGGTTTCCGTAAGTCGCTTTGGGCAAGTCAACTTCACTGAGGCTAAGGAGATCTTGCAGAATGAACCTATGATGGCTGGTATATTTACCATTGATTCCCACCCAGCATATGCGATGTTTGATTCTGGTGCATTGCATTCATTCATGAGCATAGGGTTTGCACAGAGGCACAATATATCTCTTATGGCTATACCTATTGCCTATAGAATCAGTACTCCAGGTGTGTAGTTGTGCATTAATACTCAGACGGGCACAGTCATATTAGTGCTAGCCACTCACACTTACCGCCTCTAGTTCATGGTGCTGCCTGGGCAAGGCATAGATGAAATTCTGGGCATGAATTGGTTGCGAGTTTATGGGGTAGTCTTGGACCTTAAGTAGAGAGTTATTGAGTTACGACTTCCTTTTGAGGATAGGATATCTCTTCTTATGCCCTCAGATCCAGCCTTACCAGTTGTTGCTCATGTTGAAGTTTCTCCTGATCTTGCCTCTATTCCCGCGGTCTGTGAGTTTCTGGATGTCTTCTCTAAAGATCTACCTGGGTTGCCACCAGATAGGGATGTAGAGTTTTCCATTGAGTTAGAACCTAGCACTGCCCCTATTTCACGGCGTCCTTACCGTATGGTTCCTAAAGAACTAGCTGAAATAAAGAAGCAGTTAGAGGAATTATTGGAGAAGGGCTTTATCCGTCCTAGTTCTTCACCATGGGGTTGTCCGGCTATTTTTGTGAAGAAGAAGGACGGTACTCTGCGGATGTATGTGGATTACCATCCTCTCAATGCGGTAATCATTAAGAACAAGTATCATTTACCTCGTATTGATACTTTGTTCGATCAATTGGCTGGTGCCAAGGTGTTTTCAAAGATTGATCTTCGTTCTGGGTATCATCAAATTAAGATCCGACCATAAGATTTACCAAAGACAGCTTTCTCTACTAGGTATGGGTTGTATGAATACCTAATCATGTCTTTTGGTCTCACCAATGCTCCTGCATTCTTCATGTATCTCATGAATTCAGTCTTCATGCTAGAGCTGGATAAGTTTGTAGTGGTATTCATTGATGATATTTTGATATACTCTAAGAACAATGAAGAGCATGCACAACATCTTCTGATAGTACTGACTCGATTAAGGAAACACAAGCTGTATGCCAAATTCAGCAAGTATGAGTTCTGGTTAGATCGAGTGAAGTTTTTGGGACATGTTCTAACACCTAAAGGCATCTCTGTAGACCTAATCAAGGTGCAAGATGTGTTAAATTGGAAGTCTCCAAAGTCAGCGCATCAGATTCGTTAGTTCCTTGGTCTTGCTGGTTATTATCAGCGCTTCATTCCTGACTTCTCCAAAATAGCCCAACCAATGACCAAGCTGCTCTAGAAAGATATCAAGTTTATATAGAGTCCGGCTTGTGAAGAAGCTTTCCAAGCTCTGAAGAAATTTCTTACCTCTACTCCTGTTCTTGCTCAACTAGATATTGATAGGCCATTTGATGTGTATTGTGATGCCTCAAGGATTGGATTGGGATGTGTGCTTATGTAGGATGGGCGTGTGATAGCTTATGCTTCACGCTAGCTAAAAAAGCATGAGGTGAATTATCCCCCCCATGATTTAAAACTGGCTGTTGTGGTGCACACTCTAAAAATTTGGAGGCATTATTTGTTGGGAATTAAAGTACATATTTTTATGGATCACAAGATGCTCAAATATATTTTCACTCAGTCCAAGCTAAACATGAGTCAACGAAGATGGTTGGAGCAAATCAAGGATTATAATTTGGAGGTTCATTACCATATTGCTCTAGTCTTGGATTTACTTAAGCAAATTATTATAGAGCAAAGGCAAGATGTTTCAGAAATCCTGCATATCAAGAAGTTAATTGCCAAAGGGCATGGTCCACATTTTAGTGTTGATGATCAAGGTGTAGTGAGGTTCAAGAATAGATTGGTTGTTCTGTCAAGAGAGGAGCTTACAAGAAATTTTTTGGATGAAGCTCATCATTCCAAGTTGTCCATCCATCCAGGAAGTAACAAGATGTACCATGATTTATGCCACTTGTATTGGTGGTCAAATATGAAGCAGGATATCACCAAGTACGTCGTGGAGTGTGACACTTGTGGAAGAGTTAAGGCAGACCATATGCATACACCATGATTTTTGCAGCCCTTGCCTATCCCTGTTTGGAAATAGGAGGATATTTCCTTGGATTTCATTGTGGGTTTACCCCACACGTCCAAGGGCTATAACTATATTTGAGTCATTGTGGATCGCCTTACCAAGTCTGCTCATTTTCTCCTGGTGGATACCAGATATTTAGCCAAGAAGTATGCCAAGTTATATTTTGATCGGATTTTGACCCTGTATGGAGTCTTTGTCTCTCATTTTTTGGAGCAACTTCAGCAATGTCTCGGTACTAGTCTCCTCAGAAGTTTAGCTTATCATCCGCAAACTGATGGTCAGACAGAAAGGGTAAATCAGGTACTTGAGGATATGTTGAGAGCTTGTGCCATTTCTTTTCCTAAGAAGTGGGATGAATGCTTGAACTTAGCTGAGTTTTCTTACAACAATAGCTATCAAGAAAGCATTCGTATGGCACCCTTTGAAGCTCTGTATGGAAAGAAATGTAGGACACCACTTAACTAGGTTGAAGTAGGTGACCATGGATATTTTGGACCTGATTTTATCAAGGAAGCTCGAGAGCAAGTCAGTATTGTTCAGAGCCATTTGAAGGCAGCTCCAAGTCATCAGAAAACTTATGCGGACAAGAGAAGAAGGCCATTGCAATTTGAAGTGGGTGATCATGTGTATCTCAAAATGTCTCCCATGAGAGGTGTGCATTGATTTGATGTCCATGGGAAGTTAGCTCCTCGCTATGTTGGGCCTTATAAGGTTTTGGAGCAATGTGGTCCTGTTGCTTATCGTCTCTAGCTCCTGTATATTTTGACAGCAGTGCATAATATCTTCCATGTTTCCTAGTTAAAGAAATGTTTGCGGGTCTTCGATGAAGCTATGGAAATTGAAGGACTTCCCCTCTAGCCTGACTTGTCTTATATTGAGCATCCTGTCAAGATCTTGGACAAAAAAGAAAGAGTGACTAGAAATAGTGTGGAGATGTTTTACAAAGTTCAGTAGCAAAATCACTCGGAGGACGAAGCAACGTGGGAGCAAGAAAGTTATATCTTGAAGCATTATCCCCACCTTCTTTCTAGTTAACCGAGGTAATTATTTAAATCAAAATTTATTTCTTATCTCTTTTCCCATACTAGGCACATGAAATCTCGTGACGAGATTTTGTTTAAGGGGGGTAGATTTGTAACACTCTCGGTGTTACACTGCAAATCATTTACTAAAACATGTCATGAGCATCATGTTTATGTGTTAATGCATGTAATAAAGTGTGTAGATCAATTTCTGTAACTCGAAATGATCAACTAGGATGCGAAACGAAAGTTAATTCAATAGTCATGTTATGTCACTTAAGGTTAAAAACCAATTTTTATTAAGCAAAAATGCTATGAAACATGTATGTGACACTTAAAGAAAGTTGAAAGTACAAACTTTATAGATGGCAATGAAATACTTGTTGTTGAAAAATATTATTGTTAGATACTATTTCTAATAGCTTAGAAATGGAACTTGGATTAAAATTCAGCCCAAGACTTAGCAAATTTTCAAAGTTGAAAACGGTGTGACAATGCTATATTATTGAATTAATTCTGAAAAATTTAGCTAAAGGCCTGTGCTATATTTTTGCTTGGTGGGTTGCATCCAAGTAAGTACTTGTCAATGGTATAGGGGTCACTTAAGGTTAAAAACCAATTTTTATTAAGCAAAAATGCTATGAAACATGTATGTGACACTTAAAGAAAGTTGAAAGTACAAACTTTATAGATGGCAATGAAATACTTGTTGAAAAATATTATTGTTAGATACTATTTCTAATAGCTTAGAAATGGAACTTGGATTAAAATTTAGCCCAAGACTTAGCAAATTTTCAAAGTTGAAAACGGTGTGACAATGCTATATTATTGAATTAATTCTGAACAAATTAGCTAAAGGCCTGTGCTACATTTTTGCTTGGTGGGTCGCATCCAAGTAAATACTTAGTGAGTGTGATCACATTTAGGTTTGATAGCCGTACTATTAAGAGGGGTGAAACTCGTATCGAAATGCGATTAGCAAAGTGCCACTAGATGCTCTAACTCATTGCATATGCATTTAGGATCTAGTGGAGTGCTAACACCCTTGAAAATGTTTGTGAAAATATGCTAACACATGTGCACAAGGTGATACACTTGGTGGTTGGCACATTTGAGCAAGGGTGAACAAGATAGAGTTGAAAAGGAGTTAGTCGCGCTGGTCACAGAGTGACCGGACGCGTTCGATATTAACGACCAAACTCTAGCTCAGAAAGCGACCAGACATGTCCGGTTGTCACACTGGACGCGTCCGGTGTGAATCAACGAAGTCGATGTTCGGTGTAACAGTTGATCGGACGCTGGGAGCGTCTAGTCTGAAGTGACCGGACGTGTCCGGTCAGGCCTAGGAGCTTACTGGACTCGACTGGACGCTGAGGCTCAGCGTTCGGTCATTTTCTAACGACGCGTTCGGTCGACCCTGGGTGCTCTCTGGACTCGACCGAACGCTGCGGCTCAGCGTCCGGTCGTTTCTAACTGAGCATCCAGTCACAGGTGAATGTGTGGCAGCAATGGCTACTTTAGTTTGAATTGGACATGTGGCGGTCAAGCAGCGACCGGACGCGTCCGGTCGCCATACCGGACACGTCCGGTATACACGACCGGTGCGTCCAGTGCACACAACCTAGCGTCCGGTCGACGCACAGTCAACCCAATAATTGAGCCAATGGCTCTATTGTTTGGGGGTGTCTATAAATACCGTTTGGCCAGCTCAAGCTCACTCTTTTGGCCATTTGCATTGACATAGCAACCTTGTGAGCTTAGCCAAAGCCCTCCCACTCATCTCCATCATAGATTCAACATCTTTGTGAGATTGGGAGTGAATCTAAGTGGATTGCTTGAGTGTTTGCATCTAGAGGCACTTGGTGTTCATGTTTCGCTGTGGGATTCGCTTGTTACTCTTGGTGGTTGCCTCCACCTAGATGGGTTGGAGCAGCGAGGATCATCGAGCGGAGGTTGGTGATTGTCTCCGGCTCCGATTGTGGTGATTGTGAGGAGTTTTTGACATTTCCCTGGCGGAGAGCCAAAAGGTACTCTAGTGAATTGCTCATGGCTTATGTGATCCTCATCTTGTGTTGGTTGTACGGCACCCTATTGAGGGTTTGGCGTGTGATGCCAATTAGTGCGTGAACCTCCAAGTGAGTGAATTGCCACAACGAGGACTAGCTTGCTGGCAAGCAAGTGAACCTCGGTAAAAAATCATTGTATCATCATTTGACTCCGAGGTGATTGGTCTTCATTGGTTTTCATTCTTGTGATTGATTGGTTCATTCCTCGACATGGTGGTATAACTATCTTACTCTCTCTCTTTACATTACCGCAAACTAGTTATCAAGCTCTTTAGTGTAGCTAGTTGTGAGAGCTTGTTAGTTTGGTTAGTGTGGCTCTTTAGTTAGCCTTTGAGAGCATACTAACTTAGTGTAGTGCCATAGCCATTGTGTGGTTAGAAACAATAGAAACTAGCAGCCTGTTCGGGAGGCCATATCGTATCGTGGATTATTTACTGCTAGCTGGTTTGGTGTGAGAGAAAAACACTGTTCCCGGCTGGAAATTTACGATCGTTTACGAGCAAGCGAATAGGCTGTAGAATTGTGGTAGGTGCCTTGCATTTTTAGTAGGCTAGCGCAACACTTGCTTCGCCTCATAATTGTCTAACCAGTTTGTTAAGTGTTGTTGTAGAAATTTTTAAAAGGCTATTCACCCTCCTCTAGCTATTAGGACCTTTCAAGTAGTATCAGAGATGAGGTCACCATGATTTGAGGCTTAACAACCTTCGGTATAAAAATGGCTCAAATCAACAACACAAAGAAGCCACCCCAATTTGATAGCACAAATTATCCATATTGGAAGTCAAAGATGACCACACATATCAAGTCAATCAATAGAAATGTGTGGAAGGTGGTAGAAACTAAAATTGAGATTGATGATATGGAAAATCCCACCGCGGCCGAAGAAGTGCTTCTCCAAAACAATGACATTGCTCTAAGTGCCATTCATGATGCAATCAATGAGAGAACATTTGAGCAAATCAAGAACATTGAGATGGCTCATGAGGCTTGGAAGAATCATTTGAGGGCACCACGGCAATGAAGGGTGCAAAGGCATACATTCTCAAGAAGAAATTTGCTAGCTTCAAGATAAAGGAAGATGAGAGTGTGCTGGACATGTTCCATCGGTTGGAAGTGCTTGCCAATGATGACAAGGACTTCTCTCATAAGTTCTTGAAATGCTTACCCGCAAGATTTGGCATGTTGGTCACATTGCTAGTGAGGACCGGTTTGGACACAATGACACCAAACCAAATCTTGGGACATATTATGATCGATGATGCTTATAGAGATGATGATGAGAAGGAAGAAAAGAAGGAGAAGAAAGATGAAAAGAAGAAGAGTATGGCATTCAAGGCCACATCATCCAAGGGCAAGGCAAAGCAAGACACATCAAGTGAAGATGATAGTTCATGGGATGATGATGATGATGAGAAGATGGCTCTCTTTGTCAAGAGATTTGGCAAGTTCATGGTGAAGAAAGGCTACCATGCTAGAAGAAAGAAATCTTCATCCAAGAATAAGGAAGAGTCAAGAAGGTGCTTCAATTGTGGAAGCAAAGATCATCTTGTTGCTCAATGTCCATACAACAGTGACAAAGATGATGACAAGAAGAATAAGAAGAAGGATAAGAAGGAAAAGAAACAGAAGAAGGACAAGATGACCTTCAAGAAGAAGAAGAAGGGTGGTTCATATGTGGTCACTTGGGATAGTGATGCTTCCTCAAGTGATGATGATGATAGTGATGATGACAAGACCACCAAGAAGAAGGCACTTGCAAGCATTGATATCAATGAGAAGCCTTCTCTCTTCGACACTCCATCATGCTTCATGGCTAAGGCCACTAAGGTACAAACTTATGATGATGGAAGTGATGAGGAACATGATAATGAAAATGATAGTGATAGTGATGATGATGAACCTACTAAAGATGAATTATTTGACATGCTAGAAGATGCTAAAGAACACTTTGACATTAAGAGAAGGGAATGCAAGAGCTTGAATAAGAAACTAAACGCCCTTAAGCAAGCCCTTGATGAGCTCAAAGCAACTCATGAGAGGCTAGAGAAAGCCCATGAGAAGCTTGGCAAGGTTCACAAGAAGCTTGAAAAAGCTCATTCTTCTTTGCTTAATGAACAAAATAAGAAGAAGCTTGTTGAGACTTGTAATGTTGGGTTAACTTGTGACCTAATTGATGAATCATTATCTATGCCTATCATTGTTGCTCCTACTAACCTTTCTTGTAGCACCTCTACTTCCACCTCATCTAGTAGTAATGGTTTCACTTGTGATGCCTCACTAATGGTTGAGAATGTGACCCTCAAGGAGGTTAATAAGCTCACTCACACCTTGGCTAAGGCCTATGGTGGTGAGGACCGCTTGCTTATGTGCTTGGGTAACAAAGAGCTTCTCTCTACAAAGAGGGATTGGGCTATATCCCCAAGAAAGGCAAGGCGGCCTTTGCTTCTCATAAGACTAGTTTTGTGAAGAACAATGGTCGTTTTTACACTATTTGCAAGCAAGTTGGTCATAAAGAGCATGAGTGCAAAAACAAGAGCAAGAATGCTAGTGTATCCTCCATTAAGCTTGATTTTTTCTATATGCTTACTAAGGGTGCAAATGGTGTAAAGGCTAAGTTCATTGGTGCACTATGGATGGGCTTAAAAAAGAAAGCCATTTGGGTGCCAAAGAGCTTGGTTACTAACCTTCAAGGACCCAAGCAAGTTTGGGTACCTAAAAAGAATTGATCTTCTTTTGTAGGTCAATTACAAAGCTGGAGGAAGGCATTGGGTTCTTGATAGTGGGTGCACTCAACACATGATCGGTGATGCAAGAATGTTCAACTTAATCAACACCAATGGCAATGATGATTATGATAGTATCACATTTGGTGATAATGACAAAGGCAAGGTCAAAGGGCTTGGTAATATTGCAATATCCAATGACATGAGCATATCCAATGTGTTGCTAGTAGAGAGCTTGAACTTCAACTTGCTATCCGTGGCTCAATTGTATGATCTTCAATTCAAATGCATATTTGGGGTAGATGATATAGAGATCATAAGTGTAGATGGCTCTAACTTGATCTTCAAAGGCTTTAGATATGAGAATCTATACTTGGTTGATTTCAATAATAGTGAAGTTAAACTATCTACATGTTTATTCACTAAGTCTAGTATGGGTTGATTATGGCATAGAAAGCTTGGTCATGTTGAAATGAAATAATTGAATAGATTGGTTAAGCATGACTTGGTTAGAGGCTTGAAAGATGTTGTGTTTGAGAAGGATAAGCTTTGTAGCTCTTGTCAAGCCGACAAACAAGTTGAAAACAGCCATCCTAAGAAAAGCATGATGAGCACTAGTAAAGCATTTGAGTTATTGCACATGGACTCGTTTGGGCCAACTCAATACACTAGCATTGGTGGTAACAAATATGGCTTTGTGATAGTGGATGATTATACTAGATACACTTGGGTATTCTTTCTAGTGGACAAAAGTGATGTGTTTGCAACATTCAAATCATTTGTCAAGGGCATTCACAATGAGTTTGAAATAATCGTCAAGAGAGTTAGAAGTGACAATGGTAGTGAGTTCAAGAACACTAAAATTGATGAGTTGTGTGATGAATTTGGAATTAGACATCAATTCTCAGCCAAGTACACTTCACAATCAAATGGCCTTGTTGAGAGAAAGAATAGAACACTCATTGATATGGCAAGGTCTATGCTTAGTGAGTACAATGTAAGTCAATCCTTTTGGGCCGAAGCTATCAACACGGCTTGCTATTGTAGCAATCGTCTCTATTGTCACCCATTGAAAGAGAAAGCACCATATGAACTCTTGAATGGTAGAAATCCCAACATTGCATATTTTCGGGTCTTTGATTGTAAATGCTATATCTTGAAGAAAGGCACTAGATTGGGCAAGTTTGACAAGAAATGTGATGAAGGATTTCTACTTGGTTATTTCACTACAAGCAAAGCATATAGAGTTTGGAATTTGGATAGTGGTACTCTTGAGGAAGTTCATGATGTTGAATTTGATGAAACCAAGGGTTCACAAGAAGAGAATGAGAACTTGGAAGATGTTAGAGCCATTCAACTTTCAAATGCCATGAAGAATATGGATGTTGGTGAATTGAGGCCTAGGCAAGTGAATGATGATGAAGATGATCAAGTGCAAGTGCTCTCTAACTCAAATGTGCAAGATGACACAAATTAAGCTAGCACAAGTGGCTCTCATGATAATGAACAAGATCAAGTGGCTAGTACATTATCTCAACCCAATGATTAAGCAAGTGCAAGCAATCAAGTTCCAACCTCCAACCAACCAATATTGCAAGGGATCATCCATTGGGCACTATATTTGGTGATATTTCTAGAGGTGTACAAACAAGATCAAGATTGGCTTTATTTTGTGAGCACTTCTCATTTGTATCATCCATTGAACCAAAGAAGATAGATGAAGCATTGAAGGATGTTGATTAGGTGAATGCTATGCATGAAGAATTGAATAACTTTATAAGAAATCAAGTATGGAAATTAGTAGAGAGACCAAAGGGACACAATGTGATTGAAACCAGATGGGTCTTTAGAAACAAGCAAGATCAAGATGGGATAGTAGTAAGGAACAAAGCAAGATTGGTAGCACAAGGATATACACAAGTTGAAGGTCTTGACTTTGGAGAAACATATGTACCGATTGCTAGATTGGAAGCAATTAAAATCTTGCTAGCCTATACTTGTGCCCACAACATCAAGCTCTATCAAATGGATGTAAAGAGTGCATTTCTCAATGGTTACATCAATGAAGAAGTATATGTTGAGCAACCTCCTAGTTTTGAAGATGACAAGAAGCCTAACCATGTGTACAAGTTGAAGAAAGCTTTGTATGGCTTGAAGCAAGCACCTAGAGCATGGTATGAGAGATTGAGAGACTTCCTACTCTCTAAATGGTTCATGATGGGCAAGGTTGATACCACTCTTTTCATCAAGAAGATTAGAAAAGATTTATTTGTGTTGCAAATCTATGTTGATGACATTATATTTGGATCGACCAATCAAGACTTCTGTGAAGAATTTGGAAAGATGATGGCTAATGAGTTTGAGATGTCTATGATTGGAAAGTTGAGTTACTTCCTTGGTCTTCAAATCAAGCAATTGAAGAATGGTACATTTGTGAAGAATGGTACATTTGTGTGTCAGGGCAAGTATATCAAGGACATGATCAAGAAGTTTGGCATGAGTGATAGCAAAGCCATTAGTACACCAATGGAAACAAATGGCAACTTAGATAGTGATGCAAGTGAAAATATGGTGGATCAAAAATTGTATCGGTCTATGATTGGAAGCCTACTCTATGTGACCGCATCAAGGCCGGATGTCATGTTTAGTGTGTGCATGTGTGCAAGATTTCAAACCTCACCAAGAGAAAATTTATTTGAAGGCTACAAAGATAATATTGAGGTACTTAAAGCATACACAAAATATTGGGTTTGTGGTATCCCAAAGGAGCAAAGTTTGAGCTAGTTGGTTACTCCGACTCGGATTATGCGGGATGCAAGGTTGAAAGGAAAAGCACCTCGGGCACATGTCAATTATTGGGAAGATCACTTGTTTCATGGTCATCAAAGAAGCAAAATAGTGTTGCATTATCAACTGCCGAACCCGAATACATATCCGCCGGTAGTTGTTGTGCACAAATACTTTGGATGAAGGCCACCTTGAATGACTTTGGAATCAAGTTCAAGAAAGTGCCATTGCTATGTGTCAATGAGAGTGCAATCAAGTTAACCAACAACCCAGTTCAACATGCAAGAACAAAGCATATTGATGTCTGCCACCATTTTATAAGAGATCATCAACAAAAATGGGACATTTGCATTGAGAGTGTAGGCACCAAAGATCAACTTACCGATATATTCACCAAGCCATTGGATGAGAAAAGGTTTTGTAAGCTAAGGAATGAGTTGAACATATTGGATTTCTCAAATATGTGTTGATGCACCCCCCCCCCACTTATATGACATGCCTCTCCTTCGAGCAATCCAAGGTAAAAGCTGATTGGCATGGCATACATCCTTGCTAAGGACATATTTAGTGCATCTATTCATTTTCACATTTAATAGGCTCATTCATGAAAATCAAATGAATTTGATGATTATATGGTACCACTATTGCTTCTATACTTATTTTGGTCTAGTGGTAGCATATGATATGTTTGTGGGCTTGTAAACCTAATGTTTGATCTAGAAAATGAGCTCTAAGTGCTTAACTCAATATGGTACAAGATAACCCTTATTTGAAGGTGTGAAGAAGCTTATCCATGGATCAAATCGAGTTAAATATCTTTGGCAAGTATTCTAGATTGAACCAATTTGGGAAAAATGATCCTCACCCCATTGATTGACATTGATAATCTCAACCTATCTACATTTTGAACCTTTGTGGTCATTGATGACAAAGGGGGAGAAAAACAAAGATATTAGTGCTATGGGGAGAAATAGAAATACTAAGGGAGAAATAGAAATAGTATACTAAGATAGTGAAAAGACAACAAAAGGGGGAAAGAAATAAAGATATAAGTGATAGGGGAAGAATTTAACATAGGAGGAGAGATATGATAAAAGAAGGGGATGAATTAAAATTTTGAGCACACAAGTAGGGGGAGCAAGCTCATGAACTTATACGGTGCATTTTATATATTTGCTTGCATGGCACAAGTTTAAAATTTCAATATCTATGTTTGTGTGGTGTATGCTAGTTGTAGGTTTGAATGATGAAATGAAAAACTAGCATGCATAGATTAAGTAACTAGACTCATGCTTACATTATGAAAACTAGACCCTTACTTCTAATGTTGATCTCACGGGGTATTCTAGTTTTTGTGTATGTCTAGTTACCAATGATGCTAAGGATGGTATATTGGTGCACTTCGATTGGTATCACGCTTCAAAGGTCCATCTTTTATACCTTAGCATCATTTGGTAGACATTGTCTCCTATATTTCCTATCTAAGCATATGTGTAAGCTACAATCCAAACTCTTAGCATATATGTAGGGGGAGCAATTGCTACCATTTAGGATTCATGAAACTTGTCCATATCCTTTTACACATGGTAAATATGCTTGGGCAAGCAACATGGATTCAATTGAATTTCAATTCATATCTTTGTGAAAAGGTTGTCATTAATTACCAAAAATGGAGAGATTGAAAGCTCTATTTTGGTTTTGGTGAATTGATGAAACCCTAAGTGCTAACCTAGTTTATCAAAGTGATTATAAGATAGGTAGCACTACTTCAAGTGGTGAAGCAAATAAAGATCATGACATGATGATGGTGTTGCCATAGTGATGATCAAGTGCTTGGACTTGGAAAAGAAGAAAGAAAAACAAAAGGCTCAAGGCAAAGGTATAAATGGTAGGAGCCATTTTGTTTCGGTGATCAAAACACTTAGCGAGTGTGATCACATTTAGGTTCGATAGTCGTACTATTAAGAGGGGTAAAACTCGTATCAAAATACGGTTATCAAAGTGCCACTAGATGCTCTAACTCATTGCATATGCATTTAGGATCTAGTGGAGTGCTAACACCCTTGAAAATGTTTGTGAAAATATGCTAACACATGTGCATAAGGTGATACACTTGGTGGTTGGCACATTTGAGCAAGGGTGAACAAGATAGAGTTGAAAAGGAGTTAGTCGCGCTGGTCACAGAGTGACCGGACACGTTCGGTATTAACGACCAAACTCTAGCTCAGAAAGCGACCAGACACGTCCGGTCGCCACACCGGACGCGTCCGGTGTGAATCAGCGAAGTCGATGTTCAATGTAACAGTTAATCGGACGCTGGGAGCATCTAGTACGAAGTGACCGGACGTGTCCGGTCGGGCCTAGGAGCTTACTGGACTCGACCGGACGCTAAGGCTTAGCATTCGGTCATTTTTTAACGACACGTTCGGTCGACCCTGGGTGCTCTCTAGACTCGACCGGACGCTACGGCTCAACGTCCAGTCGTTTCTAACTGAGCATCCGGTCACAGGTGAATGTGTGGCAGCAATGGCTACTTTAGTTTGATGAAACCCTAAGTGCTAACGTAGTCTATCAAAGTGATTATGAGATAGGCAGCACTACTCTAAGTGGTGAAGCAGATGAAGGTCTTAACAATATGATGGTGTTGCCATGGTGATGATCAAGTGCTTGGACTTGGAAAAGAAGAAAGAAAAACAAAAGACTCAAGGCAAAGGTATAAATGGTAGGAGCCATTTTGTTTCGGTGATCAAGACACTTAGCGAGTGTGATCACATTTAGGTTCGATAGCCGTACTATTAAAAGGGGTGAAACTCGTATCAAAATGCGGTTATCAAAGTGCCACTAGATGCTCTAACTCATTGCATATGCATTTAGGATCTAGTGGGGTGCTAACACCCTTGAAAATGTTTGTGAAAATATGCTAACACATATGCACAAGGTGATACACTTGGTGGTTGGCACATTTAAGCAAGGGTGAAGAAGATAGAGTTGAAAAGGAGTTAGTCGCGCTGATCACAGAGTGATCGGACGCATCCGGTATTAACGATCGAACTCTGGCTCAGAAAGCGATCGGACACGTCCAGTGTGAATCAGCGAAGTCGATGTTTAGCGTAACAGTTGATCGGACGCAGGGAGCGTCTAGTCCGAAGTTACCGGACGCGTCCGGTCGGGCCTGGGAGCTTACTGGACTCGACCGGACACTGAGGCTCAGCGTTCAGTCATTTTCTAACGACGCGTCCGGTCGACCCTGGGTGCTCTCTGGACTCGACCGAATGCTATGGCTCAGCGTCCAGTCGTTTCTAACTGAGCGTCCGGTTACAGGTGAATGTGTGGCAGCAACAGCTACTTTAGTTTGAACTGGACACATGGTGGTCAGGCAGTGACCGAACGCGTCCAGTCGCCATATCGGACGCGTTCGGTATACACGACCGGTGCGTTCGGTGCACACAACCTGCGCGTCCGGTCGACGCGCAGTCAACCCAATAATTGAGCCAATGGCTCTATTGTTTGGGGGTGTCTATAAATACCGTTTGGTCGGCTCAAGCTCACTCTCTTGGCCATTATGCATTGACATAGCAACCTTGTGAGCTTAGCCAAAGCCCTCCCACTCATCTCCATCATAGATTTAACATCTTTGTGAGATTGGGAGTGAATCCAAGTGCATTGCTTGAATGTTTGCATCTAGAGGCACTTGGTGTTCGTGTTTCGCTGTGGGATTCGCTTGTTACTTTTGGTGGTTGCCTCCACCTAGACGGCTTGGAGCAGCGAGGATCATCGAGCGGAGGTTGGTTATTGTCTCTGGCTCCGATTGTGGTGATTGTGAGGGGTTCTTGACCTTTCCCTGATAGAGAGCCAAAAGATACTCTAGTAAATTGCTCGTGGCTTGTGTGATCCTCATCTTGTGTTGGTTGTGCGGCACCCTATTGAGGGTTCAGCATGTGATGCCAATTAGCGCGTGAACCTCCAAGTGAGTGAATCGCCACAACGAGGACTAGCTTGCCGGCAAGCAAGTGAACCTCGGTAAAAAATCATTGTGTCATCATTTGACTCCAAGGTGATTAGTCTTCATTGGTTTTCATTCTTGTGATTGATTTGTTTATTCCTTGACACGGTGGTATAACTATCTTACTCTCTCTCTCTTTACATTACCGTAAACTAGTTATCAAGCTCTTTTGTATAGCAAGTTGTGAGAGCTTGTTAGTTTGGTTAGTGTGGCTCTTTAGTTAGCCTTTGAGAGCACACTAACTTAGTGTAGTGCCATAGCCATTGTGTGGTTAGAAACAATAGAAATTAGAATTGTGGTACATGGCTTGCATTTTTAGTAGGCTAGTGCAACACTTGCTTCGCCTCATAATTGTCTAACCGGTTTGTTAAGTATTGTTGTAGAAATTTTTAATAGGCTATTCACCCCCTCTAGCCATTAGGACCTTTTAACACGCCGCCACATTATGTCTTTGCCTGCTCTCATTGCCCAATGCTGGTCTTGCCGTCCGTCACTTCCGCAAGCCACAGACCGCCTTTCACCGCCCCACTGTCCCATCATCACTTCATCGTCACGTCTCCGCACGGCTGCATAGTTTTCTGTTGTCACTACCGGTGCCAGGCCACGTTGCTGCTGCCGCTTGCCACCGCATGCACATGGGGTGCCGCAGCCACGCTCGTGCCGTCGCCTTGCCTTAATGGCGCTACGGCCACGCTTGCTACTCCTACCTGCCCTCCCCGCCCACACATGTGGTCCGGCCATGTGTTGCGTAGTTTGGTCGCAGGCACAAACGCATGTTTGATCGGCCGCTTGTCGCCAAGGCCAACCGAGCAGTGCCATGTCGCATCTATCTCTCCCTCTTCCTCTATTCTCGCCGTCGGGTCATGCCCATGAGTGTGCCAGTGGGGCGGTCACCTCATCAATCACTGGTGCCTGCAGCTTCGCCCTTCCATCTTCTCGCCGCCTAACCCCGCACAACCTTAATGGCGGTCCGGCCAAGCGCCAATTTTGGCATCTCCCACCGGCGAGCCGTTAAGGCCACACCTCGGCCATGACCAAGGGTAGACTTCAATTCCCCGCCCTAAGCCCAATTGCTTGCGCCATTGCACTCGCATGACCCTCCTTCTCACCGTGCGCATCTAAGCCTCACCTTTATTGCCACCCTCACGGCGCTGACGCGGCCGCATCACCGTAGTTTGTCGTGGGGCTTGCCGTGCACACATGGCCAGACGTGCCCGGTCCGTCCCTAGCCAAGCCACCACCACGGGTAGCTGCGGGGTGAGTTGCTGATGCTCACCCATTATTTCTATCACCTCTGTTGTGCCAAGGCTTATCGAAATGCGGCTACCGCTGCCGGAGGGTGTCCGCCACCGTGGAGGGAGCACCTGGACGCATCCCCACCCATTCTACCTCCACCTGGCGACTCACGTCAACCCCTAGGTGAGCGTCGACCTCTTATTTTGGGCAAGGAAGGTCCCGGGTGGCCGGCGGGAGCTCCAATTCCACCGCCGCCACACCGGTGCTCACGGGGGTGACCGGGGGACCTGGCCGATGCAAAGAGGGAAGAGTGAGAGGGCCTTGTTGCAAAGTTTCTCTCTTTAGGAATAGTTTGTGGAGTGCGGATTGATTTGCCGGTAGCTCAAGGGTGTTTTTGCAAGAGTACTAGCGCGTGCGGGCTTCCCCATCGAGGGTCATTTTCACGCGTGGGCCGCGCCTCGCGCGGGCTGCATTGGGCCAGAATCCGTTTATCATTTATGTGGGAAAATAGAAATAGTTTTATATTTTACGTTCTAAGTTGAACTTTAGAAATTAATATCAATTCATATAAGTATCCAAAAATTGTAAAATAAATTTTGTTGAGTTCCTAAAAATGTTGTCTCTCTGATGGCATAGCTAGTTTATGCATGTCTGAGTTGATACTGAGATCTATTAAATCAATCGAGAGTGTTTAGTATTATTTAGGTTAATATTTGTAGGAATTTTTGTGGTAAAATGGTGATAACTTTAGCCCTAAAAATTTTATAGTAGCTTCCTTAGATTATTATGTGCTCACTATAATTTTTGTAGCCTTAGAATAGGTTGATAAATAGGGTAGCTAAGTACTCCTTGTCTTAGTATATATGAAATCGTAAATAAAGTAAGAAATGCATTTTGGTTGCTAAGATAATACTTGAATGTTTCATACTTGTTTAGTGTAAAGGATGGGTAGCTTAGCATCTTAATCATTAGAGTTAGCTTAGCAGCTTGATAGATGTATTGTTATTTTAAGAGTTGCTGTTGCTAAAATGCTAAGTGTTGCATCATCATTGCATGCATGTAGAGAACGCGTTGGTGGAGTTCGTGACCGCTGGAGAGCATGAATACGATGAGGAGGTGATTGAGGAGTATGAAGAGGAGGTCTTTATACAGGAGGAAGCCTCGGAGCCACCGACGACTGACATAGCTGACCACCTGTCTGCCCAAGGCAAGCCCCGGTGCATAACCCTTATTTTGAATAAGCACTGAATATATATATCTGTGATGTGCATTTACGTTACAGGCATTTTATGTAAACCACCTGCATAAATATATATGTCCTATGAGTCCTACTTGTACAGGTGCGAGTAGCTGCTATGCTTAGGATTTTCGGTAGCGTGAGTAACTTGTCGTTACTCATAATAGGTGATTGTTATTATCACTCTTATGATAAAATGGTGAAAGGAAAATAGAGATCAGGAAGGGATATGGTATATGTATTGGTGGGTGTAAGAGGTTGTATCCCACGGTCAATGGAGCATAGCTTGGTTACACTGTTTTTCATGTCTGTATCGGTTAAGGACCGGCCGTTGCATTGAGTTATAGTCAAGTCACAGACTTATTATCCTGAGCACATACTTATTTATGGGAGCAGGAAAGGCTCGTTGCTCTCTTGTCGTGGGTTCTGGCTTTTTCGGACCGACTGATTGGAGGCGGGGATGGTGGAGGTCTAAGCACCACACTGAGTCCGAAACTCAGGTATAGGGGCTTGGAGTCCAAGTTCGGACGGGGACTTGGACCCCTTGACAGGAGAGTGGTGCGTTAGTCCTGTTTGTGTCTGGGGTACAAGCGAATCGTATGTTTTGGAGTACCCAGCTGGGCACATTGATTCGCGAATCACCGGGTAATCCGGTACGACTTGTCAACAATCTAGCACCGTAGTAAGAACTGAAAGATGAAAGATGGTGAAATGGATCTGTTTGCTCAACTCTTGCTTGAAAGTAGAACATGTGCTTACATATAATGGTTAGCTAATGAACTAATCATGACTGTTAATGAAACATATATATAAGGATTCACTACTAGTATTGCTATTTGCCAAAAAAACCCAGCAACCCATAAAAGCTTATCATATCCTTTGGAGTCGGGAAATTATTCCCACTAGTCGGGTAAGTCTTGCGAATACATTGTGTACTCAGGGTTTATTTATCTCTATTGCAGGTGCAGTTTGAAGAATAACTGTTGTGTGGATGATTCTTCTAGTGGGCACAGATGGATCATTGTATTCTACCGTTAGATATTTATTGTAATTCCGCTGTTTAAATTCCGTACTCTGAACTTGGTACTGTAATAATGTATTTCTAAGAACTCTTGTTGTATGGAGTGGACTAAGTATTGTAAACTCGTTCTTATTATTGGATTCTGACGGAAAAACGTGGATTATTCGAGTTCTTCCTTGGGGTGTGCTCGACGAAACCGTCCGATGTAGCCACCTTTCGGGATGCTTAGTGTCTGGTGGAAGACGAGCGTCTCCGGAAGCATGATATTTCGGACGGTTCTGCCACACCCATCACCCGCCACATAAGACTGTCTCCAACAACCGCGACCCAAAATACAAGACACATTCGTCCTTTGAATAACACTACAGGCACAGTGTTCAATACCTATTTTTGTCTTTTCCAACGACAAGATCTAAAAGACAACCTTTCTACAAATGTGTCTCCAGGAAAGAAGATACTCAGATTTAAATTATACCTCTCCTAACATCTAAAATATATCTTTTATATAAATACTTTATTGAAGGCTATAGGTATTATACTAAAGACCAGTTAGCCTTCCAATTGTATCCTACCTCGGCGTTACCCAAATCAAGAATTCTCAAACGGTTCGCAGTTTCAGATATCTCTCTGATCTTCCTTCTTATGCGTGGAATCTGAGTACCATCTCTGCGGAGGGTAATCAGGTCACTTGTAAGCCAGCGTACCTTGAAACGGCACCGGCGAAGCCCTTCCGGATCCTGTTCCACTTCTCCATGTAGTCCAAGACTTGGATGACGTTCTCGGCTTCGTACGCGGCGTCTCTGATCTGGCTAACCCAGACAGCGGCACTCTGATTCCCGGATCTCTGCTTGGTGTCGGCGTCCCTGAGGAAGCACTGCAGCCGCTGCAGCTCATCTTTCAAGAACCCGGCTTCGAGGGTGACTCCGCAGAGAAGCGTAGTTTCCTGAGCAGCAAGGTTGCTGATGCTCCTGACCACCGCGGAAACGGCAGGCTCAACCATCGCGCCTTCTCCCTCCCTCCCTCCCTCTGCTCTCAGAGCCCGAATGCTCTGGTTGAAATAATTAGCGTAATGCTTTTGTGCCCAGGGTTAGCTAGGAATGCCGCCCGGTCCACGGGGTCACTCCGGCCTGGAAGCGATCCCAGGCTCCCAGCCCATGAATGCTGGTGGGTTCTAATCCGGCCTACCCAGCCTTTCCTCCACACCCTACGGGCTAGTTTGGCAGCAGGGGCAAATGCAGCGGGAAGACAGCCACGGGTTTGCTCGGGTGTGACTCCCCTGTTTGCTCGGGCGGCGCCGCCGTTTCCCGCACGCGATGCCGGCGACGACGGAGGACTCCCCGGCGATACGGAAGCTGGGGCAGCTCTTCCGGCTTACCGAAGTATACCTCTGGTAAGTCTCCTGTCTCCCCTACCCGCTTCTCAGCGTAGGGTTTGCCGTTTGCGAGGAGTGTCCCGTCCCGTCTCCTCAAACTGCTCTCTCCCTGCAGGGACGATTCGTATGGCGCTGGACCTCACCATGGCCAGAAGAACTGGCGCTCGGCGGAGGGTGCTCTCGTGGTACGGTCTCTGATCCGCTTTGGTGTAGCTCACTCTTTAAGCTTTCTGATGAGTTGGGGGGCGCTTGTGCTTCCACTAGTATCTGGCTAACCTCGTCGGGCTACTGCTAACTTCTTGGCATCTGTATTATTGAGCAAGAAGGCCTAACACATAATTTCAGGCTTGCCCAAGAGTCTAGTTAACACAAGGAATTCGTTTTGTGTTGTGGTTTGTGCATTGCGCCCAAACAGTAGCCTGTACAAAATGTTAATGGTCGCATGCACTTTAAACAAAGTTCTTATATGATATGACAAAATACCCTGGGCACATCTATGACAGACTACCGATAAGTGCATAACTATTTCTCCTAGTTCTACCAGGAAATAATCCTGGACCTCGAAATGATTCAGCCTGGTCAGGTTAGAGAACCATACTAAACATTTCGAGTGACCGCTCTTCGAGTATCATTTTTCTTGAAAGCACATTGTTGACATGGAAGCTTGCTACATAACACTTCCTTGTAGTGCTTTATTTAATTATTTACCGATGATCTTTTTGGAAAATTAAGTTGTCTTAAACAATTGTGGCTTCAGTGATGATTGCTGAACTAAGCATTAATCCGCTGCGCTTCTCTTCTTGATTCTGATATGTCAGTTATTTGTTGATCAAACTGATGAATGGTTTGCTTTACACTTCGATCTCCTTTGAGAGGAAAACCTGTGAAGGTGTGGACTAGATCATGTATAGACCAACGACATTATCTTATTAAAACATTTTTAAATTAATTTAGTGATTTCAGAATCATTTTTACTCTTCTGAGGAATTCATTTTGTTGTGAAAGAGTCAATAAACTTAGCTGCTTAGCAGACTATGTCAAGTTTGTTACTTCTATGCTGCGTCCAACAAATTCCTATGAGGTCTATAAGGTACATAGCAATTTGACGACCTTCAACTTTTCAGGACTCTCATACAGATAAAACATGCAATGAAGCATCCAATGGCACTGACAAAGGTTAGATGCATTTTCCTTGTATTGTAGTATCTTCTTTGGTCAATTTTCTATACAGAGGATGTTACAATGTATGTTACTTTTTTGTTGGAAACAACCCATTAGGGAAAAAAAATCATTTCATTTGAAAAATCTTAAGAATCTGAATCTCGGCATGCTTCCACACCGCCAGTTTTCAGGCCACTGTCTCTTCGTTGGATTAAATGATGCTTCTTCTTCTTTTCTTTTTCTTTTTTTTTGGGGGGGTCCTGTTTATAATTGAATCAAGAGATTTTATTGGTCACCTGATTTCTGTTGCCTGACGTGGGACCTGGATAGACTTCAGGTCTGCCTTAGTTGATAAGTTCACTGGCGCTAGTGAAAGAAAAGTAGATGTATTCTTATGAACAGGCAACCACTCAGCATCCAATAGAGAAGGGTCAAATCTTTAACTAAAGTCACAATATACCTTTAGTACTATTACAGGGGCTGACCCCTTCCTGTCTAGTGCTTGTGAGATCATAGGAGATGGGGCGTGGTGGCTAAGATTGTGGATCACATTCGCCAAGCTCCCAGGATCAATGTGATCTAGGGACATGGTATGCTACTTGTGAAAGGGTCCGAAAAGGCCGGGATGACATTGTTCCTGCATTCCTGGAATGGGGATGACACCCCCAGGGCAAGGAACGTGGCACAGTTCCACATTCCTGGTGACATTCCTGGATCAAATGGGAGGCCAAATCACCACGGGATTACTGTAGGAAGGGAAAGCTGGCGTTGACAATTTGAGTCATTGTTGCAGCATCTGTTCATGGCTCCATGCTCATTTTATGTCATATTGCCCACACATAACATTTTAATAGTAAAATCAGTAGCAGTTATTTTTCCTTTTCCCTTATGTGTCAACCGATTTCTTACTGTGTATATGATCTGTCTATCAGTAGGCCATTCGTTTGTTGAAGATTTGGAATTGGCCAACCTCATGGGTTCTTTGGGGCTTCCTGTTTCATTCAGCACAAGTAAAGTGGTCAGTGCTCACATAATGCGACGCCATGTTACTGTTCCCCTACCGGTTCCATTGCTTAATTCCTTTATGCATTGCAGAACAAGAACACCGGCAACAAGGGAAAGAAAAAAGGAAGACAAGCACCGCTCAAAGCAGCAAACACTCAAATCAATGATGCTGGGAGGATATGTGCCAATACTGAAGATAGAGAAAGTACTGTTGAATCATTGGATGTTATGGAGCACATGCACTCATGCAATTTATCTGGGACTCCGCTGGGTCACAATGAACCCTGCATTGATGACACTGACAAGATGCTTAGGGAAGACAGTCCTTGTGTTGAAGAACAAGAAGAGTCTGGCTGTAGCACCATCTACTCTGCTGACAAAGCCCCTGGCTGTGATGCTAAAAATCAGTTCACTGAACTTGGGACTTTTGAGCTGTCTGATAACTTGGGCAACCCAGCAAAAGAAGAATATTCAATTCAAGAAAATCAAGCTTCTGACAGCGTGTTGCTAGATTCTGAAGAGATGTCAAGGCATGACTGTGTTGGTGGTGAATCTACACATTCCTGTGTCGGCATTTATCAGGAAGAAATAGTGTCCACAAGGGAAGATCAAACATCTGAAGAAACTCTGTCAGTACCCCATGATAATAATGGTGTTGGCCGAGAAGCTAGTTTAAGTTTGGCAGAGCCATCTTCTATTGATGAGCATGCACAAAATTCTGCCAACAACTTTTTCTATGACTATGGTGAATGGAGGGTTGTCTGGGATCCATTCTATAGTCGGTATTATTTTTACAACATCCAGACACAAGAGTCCACATGGTATCCTCCTGAAGGATTGGAGGATTTTGCATCATATTGTAGCCCAGATACCACTAAAGAGCTAGTTGAACTGGGATCTCAGTGTACAAGCATAGCACTGCAAGAGAACAGTAAGAACCCTAGAATTTTTGGATTATCACTTTGAGTCTTGTCCTTTGCAGTTAACATTACGAATAGTTATATGCACTGTGATAAAACTTTCTACAATATGTAACACTTGAGCATGTAGCAATGGATTGTGAACATTTAATAATAAGGTAGTGAAATCCATTACACACGGTATTGAGTTTTGCACTACAAATGCTGAAGGAGAAAGACATATCTTATTGCATACCTGCAGTATTGGGCCGTTTGGTTGTGCCCCACACAGCTTTGCCTAGCGCCGTCCTCTCTCCCATGCATCCAATTTGGGGTGCCTGGCACCCACGCTGCCTGCAAGGCCGCGATCCAAACATGCCCATATATATTTTGGGAATTTGGTGTTCTCAAAATCACAGTAACCTTAATTGTCAATGCCTTTATTGTGACATTAATTATTGCCATTGATTTCCTGTCTGTAGGTGCAAACAAATATATACCTGAACATGAATGTACTTCTTGGGACCATTTTGTAGGGGTTTTGTCATTTACCTCTGTCACCAATTTACTCATATGCTAGCTTCTTGTTTGGGACTAAAGGCTTTGTTGTTGTTGTTTTAGTATGTCACGCATTTCTTTAATCTCATCATCACAGATCTGGCTAGTGATGACAATCATTTAGAAGCACAGGAACAAGATCACTGCATTCATGATTTATCTGACATTCCTGTTGAAAAGCCAATATATCAAAGGTAGGGAAGATCAAACTATACAATGTTTACCAAGTTATTGTTGTTTTTTTTGTTAATTCTGTTCATCTATGCAGTATGATAACTACCTCTGACAAAGCACAGCACACTGAAAATAAGTACAGCGATTCAACAACTATTGTGTTAGAGATGAACCAGGAAGTTGCTAGCACCAAAAAGAAAAAGAGAGTAAGGAGATCTCAATCGTGTAAGGCGATAATATATGGCATCTGCTTTCTAGGAGTTTGTTCCTGTTACAATTTTAGGTTGCACTTTTACATAATAGTTTCTTGGTTTCTTTGAGCAAATGCATCTTTGCATGACTGCTATGTATTGCCTACTTATGTCTAGGTAACTTTTTTTCTGCCAAGTTATGTCTAGGTAACTAGGTCTTCTAGAACACTACCTTGTTAGCTATGTCTTAGTGAGATTTGCCTAATATTTATTTTCTTGTGTTCCGTTCTTGTGCTCTTTCTACATATTTGCCAACAGCCATTTTAATTGTTCTACAGATCATTCATGCCAAGACATGGCAGGGGACATCTCCAGTGACATCATCAAATACTGGACTCAGCGGTACTCACTTTTCTCACTTTTTGATAGCGGTATAAAGATGGATGAAGAAGGGTGGTTTTCAGTTACGCCAGAGCCAATTGCAAAGCATCATGCATCTCGTGTTGGCGCGGGAGTAATGATTGATTGTTTCACAGGAGTTGGTGGAAATGCCATCCAGTTTGCCACAAAGTACGTCACTGTTATCTTGTAATCGAATCATATGATGGTCAACTGTATCATTTGCTTGAACACTTCCTATTGCATAGCAACTGTTATTTTGCTTATGTAACGAGAATGCAGTGGCTATATGCCTAAAAAAAGGGCGTACCCAGTGTAGAGAGCTCTCGCTCTGTGTAGGGTCTGGGGAAGGGTGTCAGTGGCAAGCCTTACCCTCGCCTGTGCAATGCGAGGAGACCGCGACTTGAACCCGGGACCTTCCGGTCACAGGCGGTAAGACTCTACCGCTTGCACCAGGCCCACCCTTCGAATGCAGTGGCTATATGCCTATATCACCTTAAGTAGTATGCTATGTCCACTGCCCAGTTTAACTAAGGCATCTGCTTCCAGTAATATGGCAAGGCTCTTCCTAGTTTTGCTGTTATTTAATATATGGAGGTGTCCTTTTAGAAGAAGGAATAGACTATTACTTAATATGGAGGTGTTATTGTGGACATTTGGAGCATGCTCATCATGTCACTTGAGTTAGTAGAGCTAGCCTTAGTTGTTTGCAGTGTAGCTAAAGGTGGATTTATTTTATGTTATCAATGTTTCTTTTACAGTACTAAAACTTTATTGTTCGACATTAACTATGTCAATTCCTTTTCCAGGTGCAAGCATGTAATTGCAGTTGATATTGATCCAGAAAAGATTGATTGCGCACATAATAATGCATCCATTTATGGAGTAAATGATCGCATAGATTTCATTGTAGGTGATTTTGTACATATAGCTCCTCATCTGAAGGTAATGCCTTTTTCTTGGAATTATTTCTTTTAAGTTTGTCAACATGTCGGCATGCCTCTTCCATCAGCTACATGTCTTTGTAGCTGTTTGCGAGAGTGAATTTATTGTTGACCTTGGTTGCATTTGCCCACCCATTTTAGGATAGGGGCTTGTACTACAAATATCTTGATACTTCAAGTCCTACAAAAATCATATTTTTTCCATTTGAACATCGAGATTTTATGGTCCCATGGAGTTGTGCCTATTTTTCTACGATGCCCATCTTTTGGCAGTACCTTCTCTGTGTACATAATAAATGGGAGGAAGGTTGAGGAAGATCTGGTGTCATTTATTTGTGGGGCTAATTGGTTATGCTTAAGCAAACTATTTTCTGTAGGGAGAAACTGCTTTCATGTCGCCTCCTTGGGGTGGACCTGACTATGCCAAAGTTGATGTTTATGATATGAAAAGCATGCTTATGCCTTGTGATGGGTTAGTTCCTTGTTTCTAGTTTTAAGAGAGTATTTTCTTTCAGTTTGTGCTCATTGATGTTTACTTATTTTTTCGTTGATCGACTATACTCATTGTTGAACTCTTTAGGTACTCTCTTTTTAAACTTGGTACTATGATAGCTTCAAGAGTAGTGATGTTTCTTCCTCGCAACATTGACCTAAACCAATTGGCTGACATGTCCTTGTCTGTGGATCCCCCATGGGCGGTTGAGGTAAGTCCATTTTGCTGATTTTGTGCCAAGCCGACTTTTCCTATAGATGTCGCAATGGTCTCTCTCTGCAGGTCGAGAAGAACTTCCTCAATGGAAAGCTGAAAGCCATAACAGCATACTTTGAAGAACAGGACGGTTGAGTCATGCATCGGCACTGGTGATACAAATTATCTTGTTAACTTAGGACTTACTAGCAATTTTGGAGGGACCTTGAGTATAGGAATTAGGACATGTCCCTCTCCAATGGATACAATGAAGGGGTCTTAGGTCTTTTCACCAAAGGACATGTCCCTTTGCCTTCGGTGAAGACAGTATTTGCTAATTGATCACTAACTGTTGTCTAATTCTAACAATTTGCTCGGAGCGCATGATGAAATAGAACCTTGTGTTCGGAGACCAAAAAAAAAAAGAGTGGTTTATCATCTTCACCGAGGATAGATAATTTGTTGTCAGAGATGAGTCAATAGAATGGCCAACCTTCATTGGTATCATACAAAACTAGCTCAGCTTATCTCAATTCTCAGCAAGTGAAACTGAGAAAGGAAAATTACAAGGCTGACAGTCGAAAGCGTGGGAGTTAGATAGTTTAATTTTGCCCTATGATAAGCAAGCATGCTTCCTGGTTTATTTCATACATCTACTTGTGGTTTCAGCTGCAATAGTTGTGTGTTCGTGTGCGTGTAGTTTGTGACATATCTGGTCCTGCGGGTATGTGAGTGATGCAAATGTATGCATGTGTCGTCCATGTAAATGTAATTTTTCGGGGAAAAAAAACGAGACGGCATCAAGGTTCCAACATGAAAAGTTGCTGTGTGGATTTCCCTCTAAGAACATACGTATCCCTGTAATGATCATACACTAACATATTTGAAGACAGCGTAGTACCTTATTGGACTGCTCTAGATGGATGCAAAAAAAAAAAAAAAATCCTAACTTCAAAATAGCCAAACCGTGAAAATAGGGAAAACGTACTCTGTTTCTATCTATCGCTAACGTTGATTTGCATAAAGAAGGGTGTTTCGATTCACATACAAATGCCTGTATGTTGTACATAATCTCTTATCAAGGGTGCATATGATAGGGATCTAAATTCTTATAGAAATGTTTTGAATCTAGATTCTCTCAATGATGATAAATCAGTCGTTAAACCATTTGACTCTAGATTCTAATTCAATAAAAAAATATTTTTGCATAAAGAAATTCATATAAATGAAAATACGTTTCAAAAAATTATCAGAACTTTTTGTGTGTATAGAGCAACTTAAATATAATCCACTTTAACTTGTTGCACTCTTAAAAGGGTTAACTAAAAGATATGACTGTTAAGTACAGAGGAAAGGCAACAAAGAGAATCACGTGAAATTGGGTTTTGTGCGTTTCACCTGCGCAGGCAAAACTAGTAAATTAGTTCCAGCCGATTTCGGGCAACAAACAAAACTGCAACCACTGTTTGGCGCAAATTTTAGTGTTCATGTGAGAAACCGAAATGATTCGTACATCCGAACACACCCTATATACTGATATTTAGGACAAGCATATTATTCAGAAATATATATAGTGTATACTCCCTCTGTCCCTGAATAATAGATTCCTAGAGTTGTTTTAAGTCAATCTTTTTAAAATTTGACTGAATTTCTAGAAAAAACATTAAAATATATGAAATCAAATTAGTATCATTAGATTTACCATAAAATATATTTTCGTAAGGTGCTCATTTTATGTTATATATTTTGTTTCTCTTTTCTATAAAGTCAGTCAAACTTTAAGTTTGACTGGCACGGATTGTAGGAGATTCTTTCAGGGATAAAATGTAGAAGTTCATCTTAATTAAGATATGCCAATAATCATCGTTATCTCCAAATAAAGTAGAGTTGTCTCTAAGTATGCATAAGCATATAAATGAATGAAAAATGGTGAAGTGTTAGAGCCTGGCCCTTGTCGGCTTTTGGCAAAGGTATCCGATTTCGTCTTGCGGATTGTATAATAAAGTCAATGGGTTCCACTTCGTCAGATGCAAACAAAACAATTTTGGCACCTAAAATTCAAGGCATTCATATATCTAGGTACCATATTGAATGTTATCTGTTCATTCTTCGGGATCGTGTGGTAGTGCATTCTCAATGTCTATCCTACACATTGTGTGCCTCCCCACCTTGTTCCGCTTGCTCTTTTGCTTACAGCTATTTAGACCTAATCAAACCACATGTTTCATCGAGTTTGGGTCAGGCCAAAAAAAAAAAGAATCAGGTAAAAAAATCTTTGAGCCTACCCCAAAGCATTGGCGGGTCGGGTTGGGTTGGGTCAGATTATTTCTCAAGTTTTCTTACTATGGGTTGGTTTTTTTTTAGGTTGGATCTGGTCAGTTTTATTCAAAGGCATGACGTTGGGTTGGTCGTGTTGGGTGGCACATGATCTGTAACACCCTCGGTGTTACCGGTTAAACAACTTGCTAAACTATGTCATGAGCATCGTGTTTATGTGTCAATGCATGTGATAAAGTGTGTAGATCAATTTCCGTAACTCAAAACGATCAACGAAAATACTAAACGTAAGTTGATTCAATAGTCATGTTATATTACTTAGGGTTTAAAACCAATTTTTATTAAGCAAAAATATTATAGAACATATATGTGACACTTAAATAAAGTTGGAAGTACAAACTTGGTAGATGACAAAGCAACTTTAACTTTTGAAAAATAGATGTTGTTAACTAATGTTTTGGGAGCTCTAAAATCAAACTTGACGTTAAGATAAGCTCTTTTCGTTAAGTCGACAAACATTTGAATTTATGTTTAAAGTACCATTTTGGCGAATTATATTGAGCAAAATAGTTAAATAGTGCTTAAATATCTTGCTCCTACGGGTTGGTATAAAGTATGGACTATTGCGTAAAGTAGGTGTTGGTTAAGGTTAATAAAGTTTAGACCTTTTAAAAATTATGACAAGAGTGCCAGTGGTTGTTAGTTCTAACCAAGCCTTTAAATTTTCTAAGTCTAAAATAGCCTTAGGCAATGCCATTTTGGCATTTGAATTCCGACAAAAATGGTTAAGCACTAAAATTATATTCTTGTATCATTGGTTGCTTCTAACTTAGCACTTGGGTGAGGTGTAGGTCGTAGTTGAGTTGGATGTCAACTTGAACCCTTAAAAATTTCCCAAAACTCCTTAGAACGTGTGGTGAATCACGTTCCAGTGCCATGTTCGTGAACTAGAGTTCGGCATGATGAGCCCATGCTGGCATGTAGCCATCTCCTCCTTGAGTTGCTCCTTGACCTTGGTGATTGCTTCGCCTGGTAGTTGATACTACTGGCTTTAGGTTAGGGAAATTAGTCGAACTGCATCCAGAGTCGTTAGCGGTTTTTGTGACACTTTAAAAAGCATGTTCGTCACCGTTTCGGCAATTGGCTTCCGTGGCCGCGGTCACCACGCGCGTAGGCACTGTGGGTGTCGAGCTCGCACAGCGGCTAGAGCGGCGGTCATGGGCCAGTCTAGGCTGGTTGCGGCTAGTCTCGTTGCTGCATGTGCGTCGTCCCGTTTGCCTGGGCGCGGTCGCTGCTGTGGGTGGTGCGGGCGTGCTGCTAGCCGTCGGTCCGCGCCGTGGTTGCGGCTGCAGTGCGTGGTCGACGTGGTGCTCGCTCTGCCCCTCATTCTACCTATCACGCAGTCCATGTGTTGGAGCCCTGCCGCCGTGTTGAATCAGTGGCTCGACCGCAGAAGCGATGGGACGCTCCCCTGCCCTGCCTTGTCCCGCTAGCTGCCATGGAGAGCCCGGCTCGGGTCCGGTCACTCCGAGTTAAGCGCGTCGCACCAATGCCTCATATTCGCTAGTCGCGTGCACATGCTCATGTCGCAGCAGGAGATCTGAGTTGGCCGTCTTAAGCCGTCCGCCCGCGTGCGGGTGCTTCTCCATGACATGGCACGCCCAGAGCTTGTCTAGCCGCCCTCTAATCCGCTTAAGCTCCGGTCCTCTGCGACCTGATTCTTTGCGCCAGGAGGTGGCTCCGGAAGCCCATTAAGCGCTCTGTCTTTCCCATCCCCGGCCAAGGGCTATCGATGGCCAACTGAGCATTTTACCGTCACGGGCCATGGTCGCCGTCTTGACCGGGAACTGGGAAGAGAGGTAGGATTGGAGCGATATAAGTTCGATTGTTTGAGACCATAAACTCGCATTGACCCCTCCATTTGGTGCTCATGCTTTTTTGTCCAGGAGGCTCACCATAGGCTCGGTGACGCGCCGGTGCCACGCTCGACACGCCGCCGTGAGGTGCGGGCGCACATGGCCAGCACTGCGGGGGCCATCTTCGACTTAACCATCACCTCGATCATGTTCGTTGTAAGCTGCTAATGCTCAATCACCGCCCTTTTTGTCCGTTAGTGGCTCTAGCTCGCCAGAACTCTCACGTCGTCGTGGTGGTTGGTTCGCCGCCGTGAGCAGCACGATGGAAATCGTCGTTAGGATCCCAACCGTCACCTAGGAATGCACGCTTAGCGGTAGGCAGAGGTCGGCTCCTTTATCCCCGTCGTAGCGAGCTTCGTGTGCTCAGCGTAGCCGCCCATGTCGCTGGTCGCTGTGTTGGCGAACGCGGGGTAGAGCAAGGGTCTCCCCATGGTGAAGGCGACATTTTCTAGGGTCCTTAGTGCAACGCTCTTCTCTGGTGTAACAGTGTTCCGTAACGTCGCGCGATATTCTATGAAGCTGGGGGTTTTTCTGCAAAGGTGTGGGTGCGCGCACGGGTTTCCCGTCGCGGGCCGCTTGTTGGCCCGGCCTGCTACACGCACGACCATTTCCACGCGAGCTGCCTGGGCTGTTGGACCGAATCGGTTGCCGCCGGTCCTTTTCGATTTCTAAAGCATTTTCTAATTTAGCTTCTAAGGTAAATTTTTAAATTCAATATAAAATTGTGTAGTTAACCAAAAATTGTGAAATTAATTTTGTTAGGTTCCTAAAATCATGATTTATCTGCTAGTATATTTTGTTCATATAGTTTTATAATATTCTTAGGAGCTATATAATTAATTTGAGATACTTAATATTATCAAAATATAAATTTGGAGGAATTGTTGTGATAAATTGGTGATAGTGTTGGCTCTGGAACTTTCACAGTAAATCTCTAACATTATTAGGTGCTCACTGTAATTTTTGTAGCTCTATAATAATTAGTTTGCTAAGATAGCTAAATGAGCCCTAGTTCAAAAATATATATTTAATCAATTAAATGACAAAACACTTTGGGATTTTAGAACTAAAACATTTTTCTAGAGACAAAGCCTTACTTGACGACGTGGATACGTAGACCAGCACATTAGTCATTAAAGCTAGCTCGTTAGCTTGCGAAGCGTAATTGTATATTTAAGAGTTGCGGTTACCGTTGATTAATTGCGTCTCTGCGTTGCATCCACGTATATAATAATAGGAACAACGATGGATCATGGAGTCGACCGAGGTAGCGGAAAAGATGGTGCCTTGATGATCGTGTCACCTTGATGGAATACTAACTTTTGGTTATATCTTACCCAGGCAAGCCCCGGTGCATAACCCTTATTATTCTGCACTTTATTTTATACTTGTGCATTAAGTTTAAGGAGTTGAATGAAACCCACTTGCATATATATATATATATATATCCTTATCCTATGAGTTTTACTAGTATGACAGGATCGTGTAGATTGCTATGCTACAGGACTCCGGTAGAAGTCGAGTGATTGCCTGTCACTCGCAAGAGATAGGAAATATATTATTGTTGTTATTATATTACTATCATCTAGAATATATATATATATGAATGATAATTAGAGATCGGGTGGAATGGTACTTTGGATCTGGACTTGGTTTGGCATTCGAGCGAGGCTCGGATTGCACTTGTTCCGCCTGTGTCGATTGAGGACCGCCCGTTGCATTGGATTCTAGTCAGGTCACAGACTTACTATCTTGAGCACATACTTGCTTATGGGAGCGGGAATGCTCGTTGCTCTCTTATCGTGGGTTTCCGCTTTTTCTGGACCGACTGATTGGAGGCGGGGATGATGGAGGTTTAAGCACCACACTGAGTCAGGAACTCAGGTGTGGGGGCTTGGAGTCCAAGTTTGGATGGAGACCTAGACCCCTTGATAGGAGAGTGGTGGGTTGGTCCTGCTTGTGCCTGGGGTACAAACGAGGCGTGTGTTTCGGGATACCCAGCTGGGATACATTGGTTCACGAATCACTGTGTGATACGGTACGACTTGGCTACGATCTAGCACCGTAGTAAAAACTAAAATATGAAAGATAATAAAATTATTCTGATTGCTTACCACCTGCTTGAAAGTAGCATAGATGCTTACATAGAATGATTAGCTAATGAACTAATGATGATTGCTAACAAAATTGACTATAAGAACGCACGTTTAGTAATGCTCCTGCAGATGTAATAAATCCACAAGCCAGATAGCCTTGTATATCCTTAGAGTCTTTTCTTTCCTCCTGACAGGTAAGTCTTGCGGAGTACAATTGAGTACTCAGGGTTTGTTCTACCCTGTTGCAGGTGACAGGTGGATGGTAGAGCTGATACTTGTGTGTGGAAACCTTCTAGTGGGCTCAGCGAGGATTTCCTTAACGTTGCGGACATAGAGTTTATGTGAAACTTTCAACCAAAATGTTTTACAATAGAAAAACTTATAACCTGTTATGATGTATATAACAGATCATCATGTTAGTGTTTAACTTATCATTAAATAATTTTATTTCCGCTGAAACTCTGATAACATTATTATATCCCGCTGTTATAAACAATAAATATTATGCTCTGATGTTGCATGGAAAGTGATGTAAGAAATGACTAAAATATTATAAGCTTTATTCTCCCATTTATGATCCTGTTGAAAAATGTGGATTTTGGGATTCTCCCATGGGGTGTGCTCGACAGAACTGCCTGATGTAGCTCACCTTCGGGGTGCTTAGTATCTAGTGGAAGACAAGCTTCTCTGTAAATGTGTTATTTTGGGTGGTTCTGCCACATGATCAGTCTACCGTTGTTGGCTCTAAGGCCTCACACCTGCATGCATGGAGTGATGGAAAATATTTTGGCCATGTTTTCTAAGGGTCCGTTTGGATGTAGATATTGGAGATGCTGGAATTGAATTGGTAACAATACCAAATCAGAGTTATATTGGAAATAGATACCAATATATTGGAAATGGATACCAATATCAAAGTGGTTGTTTGGATGTAGATAGAATTGTTGGTTGAAATCAAATGCATTGCCGAATACAGATTCTTGTTTGGAGTTGCATATCATGGAATTGGGAATTGACCCATCTTCTTCCCCATCTCACACACGACATAGCCCCTGTCGGGCATGGCGTTGCACCTTGCCGGAGTGGGAGAAGACGAGGTCTCCGGCGAGGGCGCCGCACCTTGCCCCTCGAATCCCCCGTTCCCCTCGAACTCAAACCTTCCCGAATCCATGGAGGCCAGCCCCCGAACCTTTTAGAGCCTCCCTCCCCGTCTGACTCGAGCCGCCGCGAGCCCGCCGCCTCCCCCTTCCGCGACCTCTCGAACTCAAACCTTCCCCCTTCCCCGTTCCCCTCGAACTCAAACCTTCTTGAATCCATGGAGGGACTCGCAATGGCGCCCCGACCCCGACGCCCCTCGGTGCGAGCGCCTGTGAGGTCGAGCGGTCGCACCACCGCCCGCCCGCCCGCCCGCCCTACACGAGCTCGCACCGCCGCTCGCCACCGTCCTCATCGCTGGGGAGTGGGCAGAGGCGGCGCCGGGCATGGCGCCTCACCATGCCGGAGTGGGAGAAGTTGAGTTCTCCGGCGAGGGGGTGGAAGGGCTCGTGCGCGAGAGGAAGGACGTCTCCGGTGAGAGGGCAGAGGGCTGGTGCACAAGGGGCGAAGGCCTCCGGCGAGGGGGCAGAGGATCTGGCGGACGAGGAGAGCGGCGACTCCTTTTTTTCGTCTGGGGAAGAAACGGTTCGATCGATTCTGTCGAATATAGAGGGTGAAGCCTCGGTATTGTGGGGTGGGTCGTGCAGGCCTAGCGAATGCTGTGCGGTATTGGAGCCCGTTTCCACTTGTAAATGCCAAGACCATCCAAACAACGGAATTGGGGGTATTCAATGCTAATGCCAAATTCTAGGCCTGAATACCGACATCCAAACGGGCTATAAGAGCTTTCTTGAGAAGCTACACAAATGGAAGAAAAAGCGTGGTTAGGACAAGTTGATCGGGTCTAGTTTCTACGTTTAGTACTACCACCGTCTCAAAAAGAATACAACTATGGGTTGCATGACACGTAAAGTGGTTCACGTTTGACAAAATTTCTAGCGAATAGTATTCATATTTATGGTTTCAAATTAAATTAATTTATTATAAAAATACATTTCACAATTAATCTAATGATATTTATTGGGTACCATAAATATTGATAATTTTTATCTATAATTGGTCAAACTTAAGGTACTAAAACGTAATACTGTGCTAGAATTACATTGTTTATGGGATGGAAGGAGTATAAATAAGGTCTGTGGGTGAAGCGTGATAAAAATGTCATCGAAAAGCACATTGTTTGGCTTCTAATTTTAGTTTACTTTAGCCTAAAAGTTATAACAAAAAAACCCCTTATTTACTCTCCTTCATACATCTGCTCAATCTCCGGCAACAAGAAGATAATGAGCAGAGAATGAAATGGAAGTAACAGGCGTGTCTGACACGTGGATATGTCCTTACTTAGCAAGGAAGAGCTACCAGTAAGACCCAAGAAGGATGCTATACAAAATTTTGGCAACATAGATGTTAACCTCCACTTAAGATGTCTACTCTGCTAGTTTAAATATGGATCTGATTTTGCTGTTGCTGGGGATGGAGACCATCCCGCTTCCTCTCGTCGCTAGCGAGATAGCCGAAGAAGGAGGTGCTAGAAGCTAGGCTTCTAGTTTCATTGATATTCTAGAGATTCCATGTTGAAGTTTTGAGCTAGTTATGAAAATCCGTTATGTCTTAAAATGGCACGTGTATATGGGTGGATAGATTGGCGAGATTCTGACTACTTTTTTTTTAAATAAAAATAAGTCGTTTTGATTTTTCTAAATACATGTCTTTTGTTATATATCTAGGAAAACAAAATAACTTATAACTTGAAATAGGAGGAGTATTTTTATGTCAATTTCAATTTTCCCACGCAAAGAAAAAGTTCCATGTTCTGATGTTTTCAGTGAAGTTTCATTTGGCACTAGACACCCACAGTCACACTCGATTCGAACGCCCTGGGCCATGTTTAGTTCCCCTAATTTTCTGAATTTGACACTATATAAAAAGAAGATTCCCCGTCACATCAAATTTGCGGTACATGCATGAAGTACTAAATGTAGATGAAATCAAAAACTAATTGCACAATTTAATTATACTTTGTGATACGAATGTTTTGAGACTAATTAGTCAATGTTTGACAATTATTATAAATATAAACGAAATGCTAAATTGTGCTACAGTGCATTTCTAGATCCGGCGGCGCCAACTTTGGCCGGAACTAAACGCGCCCCTGATCTGATTGATTACACGTTGACGGTGGTAGCCTCAACTCGCCCCGGCTCCGGCGCTGACCGTCGACCCGACCCTGGCTCGCCTCCTCCGCGCCGCGCGCGATCAGTCGAGTCAGGCGGATTGGAATGGATCAGTAGATCCCACTCCGCCAAAACCTTTGCTTGCACTGCATTCAACTCCCCCGGCGACACGCCACTCCAACCGCCGGGATCCAGCCGCTGCACGCGGCCACCCGCCGTGCCGGCCGGGCGGAGGGGCTGAGTGCGGGCGAGGCGGAGATGCAGAGCGCCACGCGGCTGACGCTGCTGCTGTGCGCGGCGTGGGCGGCCGCGCTGCTGTACGGCGAGATGGGCGCCTACTGGGCCTCCTACCTCGCATGCTCGTGGCCCTCGTCGTCGTCCTCCTCCTCGCCGCCGGTGAGTACGTGGCTACGCTCATTTGTGCGGCGGTGCGGCCGTGCGGGGGTTTTCGGCACGGCGGCCACGCTGATTCTAAATCCTTGTTCTGGATCCAAAAAATCAGCACTGCGTCGATTAAGCTAGGGTTGCGTAGCAGTTGCTCATCCTTTGCTTAGGCACGCATTTCGATCTCACCGAGGTAAAGGTTGTCTGGTGCATCGTCAAGAATGGATTCTCACGTATTAAAGCTGTGCAGTGCAGCAATACGGTTTTGTGGGCGCCTTAAATTTGATATAAGGCATTGCTTACCCGTGTTTTGTTGGCTTTGTCACAAATCATGCTGCACTCTTTATAGCTAGTCCTATGCAATTCATTGGGCACACAGTAGGTCAGTATTAAGAGAGGTTGGGGATGATAGTTTTCAGTGGACTAGTAACTCGCGAATTTTGCATGAAAACTTTGTTACACGAGCATATTATTTCCTTAAAATTGAATTTCAGTCGACTATCAAGTAACGATTTTGCACGATGTCATTGTTCTTACAATCATATTTCTCCCTTCAACTTTTCTTGGACAGAATAACCATGTAAAGGTTGCTGTTGTTGCTGACCCACAGGTGACTCCCCCTTCTAGCATTATTTTGGGCAATTCTGCCGTTAAACCAGAACCAGTAATAGTATGCAGAAATTGTTTTGAATACGTTGCTCCTTCCTGAAAAAGATTTTCCTTTGCATGCAGCTTATGGACAGCACCTCTCTTGGTCTTCCATCAAGCTCAGTTGCTCTCCAAGCTGCTGAGTTTTACACGGATTTGAACATGAGAAGGTCCTTCCAGTCTACCATACTGCCATTCAAACCTGATGTGGTCTTATTTCTTGGTGATCACTTTGATGGAGGCCCTTACATGTCCGATGAAGAGTAAGGCACGGATACTGATTTCTAATTCATCTTTTAATTGGTACACGAATTGCACTTATCAACATTCCAACTTGTCCTGTGATGAATGGGCACTATTGTGTGTGCTTGAAAGGAAGATGGTACAATTTGAATTGGAATGTGTAGTACTTAATCAATTAGAATGCAAAAGATATACACACAACCTTTTTGGCGGATGCAATTTATCCTTACAACAGTTCCATATTACCTTTATTGTGTAACCACCTATCCATAATGATCAAATTGTTCGGCATTTAGCTTTGTATTCTTTCCCTAATCTGTGTTCCAAACCTTTCAGGTGGCAGGAGTCATTGTTTCGATTTAAACATATATTCAGCCTGAATGAACAAAGAACAAAGCCACAGATCCCTGTTTACTACCTTTCAGGAAATCATGATATTGGTTACTCAGCATTTCATTCAGTTCATCCTGAGGTGATTAACTACAGTTGCCCCCCTCCTCTCTCTGAGTAGCTTTCCATTTACTACTTTCTGTAATCTCATGCGATTATTTATTTCCAAAGATATTTTATTTTAGCAGCCATACACTTCTAGACAAAGCTAGGCTTCCTTTCCATTAAGATTCTAAGTAGTTTCTTCTCATCTAGTGACTACCCAGACTTGGTCCCTGTTGCTGAAACTCTGGGTGACACCCCTTCCATGATTTGTACTTTTTCACCAAGTGCAGCCAGAACTGAAGTTTGCAACGCATTTTGAACCTAGATCATTGCTTTGCTAATTGCTGCAAGTGGCCCCTCTTGGTGTGTTTTCAACCTTTGCAAAGAGATGTTTGTAGCACCCTGCTGAACCCTATCACTGTTTTTTTCTCTCAGCTGGTTGGTCCTTCATGGCTTTGCCATATTACAAAGAGGCTATTTCGACATATAACAAACTTCTCATTGTAATCTGAAGTTTAACAATTTACCGAATTTAAGTTTACAGACCATAAAGTGTACACCTTAGCCAAATCAATGCATATATCTAAATTCTAGTTATGATTTGTGCATTTCTATAACTATGTAGTGTTCAGAAGACAAATATTTACATATTACATTGTATAATATTTATTTATTTTTCATGTAGGTGCTCAGTCGGTATGAAAAAGAATTTGGACCAAGAAATTATCAATTTTCTGCTGGGAAGGTGGACTTTGTTGTTGTTGATGCCCAAACACTTGATGGTATGTTTCTTCACCTCCACCTGTGCATTACAGCATTAAAGAAATCAACAATCCTAGTACAAACATTGGATTCATACTTTAGATTTAGAATCTAAGATTTGGTTGTTTTTCTTGATGACTAATGATCTCAAGTTGTCCACGATTTTCCTGCGATGCATCTGCTTTCTGCAGCTAAAAACTCTTACCAACCTACCATCTTTCTAGCAGGAGCTAAAAAAAAGCAAAGAAAGGTCCTCCTCTTGGGAGTTCATTAAAACTCTATCTCCAGGTATGGCCTTATACAGATGATCACACATTATCTACAGATGCTATCAGTCTATCACTTACTCTCAGTCTTAACTATTTTTTTCTTCTCTTTAAGGTAATGCATCAAACCCAAAGGTTCTACTAACGCATATTCCACTATACCGACCTGATAACTCTCCTTGTGGCCCACATCGTTCTTCACCTATTATAAATCAGGTATTCTTTTCTTGTTACCAAAAGGTATTCTTTTCTTGTTACCAAAAACGTGTTTATTCTATGCTATGAAAAGTAATTCATCAAACTTGCATATCGCATTTCGCCATATAAGGGCAGACACTGTACCATGGATTTTTTGGCCAGAATTATTCTTTTTTTCATATGTAGCATCATTCCTCCACTTTATTTGTTTTAATATTCTACAAGTTCTGACATAAGCAATTCAGTCAATCACATGAATAGTATGCTGATTGTTTTTATTCTGTTCAGAGGGTATCTTATGCTGCCTTAGACCAAGGAATCGCGTATGTTCTTCCTCACACTCTACTGCTTTGCTACTTTCATGTTTCAACTAATTTTGTATTTACACATAATTATCATTTGACTTGGAAAACAATGATTGTTGCTTTGACTTGTGATTTTATTTTGCACTCAACTTGTCTATCCTGTTCTGTTTTGAAGAATTGCCTATGTGATTAGTGGTATCTCAATTTTTTACAGTCTGGTTTCCTCCGATGTATTTTCTGTAAAGTCACTTCTGATCAATGGTCATACCAGTTCAAAAACCATTGTTGGCAAAGCCATATGGACTGACATAAGGCAACCGTTTTGTTGCAGCTACCAAAATTATCTAACTAAAGAGACTTCTGACCTTTTGCTAAGCTTGTTGAAGCCGGTAAGCTTCTGTTTGAAGAAATTTAGATTAACTTGTTATGCGTGTCTTTTAATCCAGCTAATCCCTCTGTAGGTCCTTGTGCTCTCAGGCCATGATCATGACCAATGCACAGTCGTCCACTCCACTCCTTTTGGGCCAGTTACAGAGGTAAAGAATTGCAGCTTTCGGTTGCCACATGTTCCAAGTTGTGCATCTAATGGAACTTTTAATGCCACAGTACACGCTGGGGACAATAAGTTGGCAGCAAGGAAATCTCTATCCATCTTTTATGCTGCTATCTGCTGGACCCAAGGTGTCACAAAATTCAACTGATCTGGAACATGAGGTTGTGACAAACCTTTGTTTTCTGCCTAAACAAACCCATATTTATGTCTGGTAATGGTTACAACACATTCTGCCTGTTCTATTTATTTAGTGATAAGATTTACAGTTGAACTATCCATCATTGTTGCTTGAACTGTTTGTACAGGTATATCTGCCAGTTTGTAGTGACCATCCTTCTCCTAGTATTTTGGCCAACAAATGGTCTCAGTTCTCTTCCATACATGAACACATTCGTGAGCTTCATGAGGTCGGTGGGTGCCGAACTGCTTTCAAGAACCAAGGAAAAAGATGATGAGGAAGATGGTGAATATGATATGATTTTTGATGCGGAAGGGTCCATGCACCTCGTTAAAAAGGTAGTGGCAAAGACCCCAAGTGCTAGCTCAGACTCCAGACCTACAGGGCGGTATGTGCTTTTTCTTGGATTATGGTTATAATAGATACTTCACACAACTGAATGAATGATTTCGTTCCTTTTAATTGTAATAATTGTATGATGATACGATTTTGCAACGTCATTGCAGTGGAAGTGTTGTTGCAAGGGCAACAGCAGGAAAACACCAATTGGAGCCTGATTCCTCATCTATTCATGTCGACATGGGTTCTGAGATGACATCAGAAGATGGAGGGAAGTTGGCCCGTGGTAGCAAATCGAGAGTAAGGAAGGTGCTCCAACGGCTGTTCCGTGTCATTCAGTCGATTGTTGTCATTGCTGCTCTGAATGTCCCCCTGTACATGATGCTTCTGTTCAAGGATTGGATTGATCGTTGAAGTATGTGAGAATCTATTGCTTTTGAGTAGTTCAGTAGATTGATATATCTATATGAACAACTGGCAACTGCACATGCAGAAAATAAAGTTGGTTTTTAATTTGCTGAGGCATCAAGTAGTATAGTGCAGTATCTCTATTTAACCTGGGCAATCGTTGCAAACGTACAACACTACCTTTGAGTTGATGTCAAAAAAATAAAATTACCTTTGAGGGGTGATGATGGAAGGATTTCTGGATTTGCTTCACATGAATCATTCCCTGCCTGGATACCAAAGACGGTTCATTAGGAATTTCTTTTCTTGTCATACTTGTGGGGAACTTGGCGTGCCAAAAGGATGAATCGAATGTATGCAACTGTGTTGGGAACATGCCACAAGTTTTAAGGACCCTGATTAACCAGAACTCCCAGCGAACAAAATAAGCCGTAAAGAATCCTCCAATTCACTGAGCGCGGAGCGCCCCTATACCAAAGAGCAGTAGTATGTCTGTAGCTAATCCGAATCCAATCCAAACTTCCGAATCCAATCCAAACTTCCAATATCGCATCGTACCTGCGCACCGGCACTGTCATGTGCTCCTAAATCCTTCGTGGCCAGCAAAGCCAGCCACCTGTTTCTGCGTGTGTCCAACAAAGTCCATTGGACATTCACCCTGTTCGCTTATACAGAAATTTAGCTTATGCTGCTGTTTATGTTGAAATGTTTTGAGAGAAAAACATAATTTCATAGCTGAAAAGTAGTTTCGAATAAGTTCAAACGAACAGGGCTTTGGATCTTGCGGTGCTGGATAACCAAATCCTAACAAGATTGTGGCTAGTGCAGCTAGGTGTGCTTGCTGCCGGCGCGGGTTCGATTCCCTGAATCGAACTCATGTCTCTCACTTTAAGAAGCTGCAGCCTCTCTCACGTGGAGCCCAGAGAATTGCATGTCTATGGAACCATGGATAATCCGGGTGATCTCTAACAAGACGCGGTCTTTTTATGTGTGTAGTTGTATGTCTAGCTTGTACACATGTAGTGTGTAGCGTGGCGTGTGTAAGTGTATGAACGGATACCCAGACGGGAGGCTTAAAAAAATTACAAGATCCATTTCCAGGTCTAGACACAGCCAGCCCCGCATTCCTCCTGGGCTCCTGGCCCAACTCTCGCGTCTTCGCCGTGGCCCAAGCACCCCCACCACTCCCACACACACACTTCGGACCCTATCTATCCCTATCCTGACGGAGGCGCGAAGATCGGGCGTGGCGGCGGCGCATCTCGGTGCGGGCGTGCGGCTGGCCGCCAGTGCGCGGCGCGGCGCTATCTCCTCTGCGGCTCTGCGCAGTCGTGGCGGTGCGGCGGCGTGTGTCCCTGCTGTGCTGTGACCTACCCAATATCGGCGTGCACAGTGCCCTCGGACGTGATTCCTCGTCAGAGAAGCCGGTTCCAAGTTTGTTTCAGCGTTTCCGAATCAGCAGTAGCACTACAACGCCAGCCGTCGTCCGTCGAGCACTTGTAATCCTGTAACCTTCGCCATGGCGCACGCGGCAGCCGCCGCCGCCGTGCCGCTACGTCGTCCGCTCCTCTTCCTCAAGGAGGCCCGCCTCCTGTCCTCACTCGCGGCCCCCCCTACCTGGCCTCCGCCACCCTCGCGCCCTCCGTCCCGCAGGCCGCCCCTTGCCCTCCGATGCCGAGGACACCGACGATCCAGACGCCGGCGGCGGCGCCAGCGCCGCCGCCGTGTCCTTCAATAAGAGCCGCAACGAGCTGAAGCGGGAGGCCCGCCGCGCCGTGAAGTGGGGAATGGACCTCGCCAACTTCTCCCCGCCTCAGATCAAGCGCATCCTCAGTGCCGCGTCGCTGGAGCGCGAGGTGTTCGATGCGCTCATGCTCGTGAAGGTTCGTACATCCGTTCGTTCGTTTCCTCGACGACATTGTGGTGTGGTGCATCACCGGATTGGGGACATTCACGTGTAATTCTTGCTTCTCAGAAATTTGGGCCGGATGTGCGGGAAGGAAAGAGGAGACAGTTCAACTACATCGGTCCGTCTGTTTCTCTGATCGATCATGTACTACCAGCATTTTCTTATGCCGAATTATTGTGTTCTTCAAGGGGGTTGCTTGGTTCAGTAATGGAATTTGTTGATCCATGACATTTAGAGATTGATTTATAAGTGTTTTTAAGCTCTTCAATGACAATATGGTTGCGGTATTTACAATTATATATAACATAATTTACCTAATATGTGTTGGTACATGGATGCAAAAGTACTAAAGAAGTAAGGTTTTCAGAAATAGATAGAGAGACAGTAAAGAATTGTTGAGCTATATTCGTCGTATATTACCTTTTCATTTTATGTTATATCCATCCATTTTGACCAGGAAGACTTCTGCGCAATGCACAACCAGAATTGATGGATACTCTAATACAGGCTTCCAAGGATGGAGATGAGAGCAAGTTACATACCTTACTTAGTGAAGGTACATTGTTGGTGGAAGAGGAGGAAGTGGAGGACCTACCTGATGAAGAAGAGGTAACCTTTTTGGTTAACATAACTAGAATGATAAAGACCTAGCAAACACTGAACTAACCGTTCAGCATTTCTACAGGACAATCAAGAGTATATGAAAATTGCAGATAGATGGTTTGATGGCCTCCTTTGCAAAGACATTTCGGTTACTAATGAAGTTTACTCTATCCATAGTGTTGAATTCGATCGTCAGGTATTGTCTGCACTTACATTTGATATTTGATTTGAAAATTTGATCAGAATGTTCATCCATGCATTGAATCGGCAGAGAAGAGATTAATAATGGGCGAATTGATACATTAATAATAATGGCTGACTTGTTTTTCATAGCACCGTTTTTTTCTGGGCTGCAGCTTAATTGATCTTGTGGCATCCTTTCTTAATTTTGTCTTCTAAGGTCTTGAAAAGCTTTACTGGAAGTAATTATTTGAGCCCCAGGTCAGGACAGCTATAACCTAACTAATAGGCAGGCACACTCAAATTAAAGTTATAAAACATTTTCCAAACATGTTTCTCTAATTGTTCCTAGCACCACTTTTCTATGCCTCTTATTGACCCATTCTTTGCTGGTAGTCTAGTATGGTTTGTCCAAAATACATGACTGAAATTAGTTTAAGAAGCCAGAATCCAACCTTTTCTTGTGCAAAAGCAGTTTAAGAAACAGACCATTGATCATTTTCTCTTGAATGAAATGGTAAAATTACTGTGGTCTTGTTGAAGTAGAGAGATAAAGTATAGTATTACAGGCAGATTCTGGTTAAAAAATGAGAAAATATTGAGTACACTCTGGAAATCAGGAATTACGTAGTTTCTTCCTGCTCAAAGAGCAGGAGTCTAAGGAGTCCTTACCTGTTTTTCATTTCTTGCATGAATTTTGTTCAGGTCTTCAGGTCCTCAGTTATATTGGTCTGTTCATCCTTTCACGCAAAACGTACGGAAAATTGATAACTGAAATGAAATTGACCTTTATCCAAACAGAAAGCTATTGCTGAAACAAAGAAAATAGGTGATTCAAATGCTGGTTCACATTGGGGTAACTTTGGTGCAAAAGGTAGCCAGATCGTATGGATGGAAAGATCTTCAGTAATGTTTCTAGAGAGCGGTAGACTTACACTGGGATGGGAGATTTAATTATTTCTTGATTGCTTTATGGAAGTATAATGCATGTTACTTTAAAGGGAAGGTTCATCTTAACTGACACAAAGATCTCAACTAAGGATCTAAACAATAAAGTACTCAATCTCTAAAGGACTCAGACTTATAATATATTTTCTGATCATGAAAGCTAATCTGGAACCATGAAGCCTCATTTGGTACTGTTTTTCCCAATAAGGGTCCACGAGAATAATCCATGTTAAGCTTGTTTAATTGCCTGATTGATTGTTTTGTCCTTATTGGCTATTGCCAAATAGCCTAATAAGTAAATGCATGCTAGATTTCTTACCTGTGCCACAAATTTCAAACCTTGATGAGCAATCTAAATTTCGAGCCTTGTTGTATGCCTATCTAAAAGTCTTTTGTTGTTATTTAACCAAAGTTTGCATCTCTATTATGTTGGTGCATGTCACTGACATTATTGGCATGTGTGTTATCATTTGTAATAGAGTCATGCATGATTCAATGTAGCAAGTGTAACTATAAATTGTGACTAACAACCTCAGTCACTGAGCAAAACTGATGTTAGGTCTATATAAACAGTTAAGGAACAAGTGTATATCCTAGTTCAGGTTAAGTATAATAATTGTAAGAAAGTAAATTACTGAAACATGAATGTTGTTATTTCATACTATATTGTAGATGATTGCTATGTTTTCAGGATGTTTAAGAACACGATTCTTATTCTGATGTAACATCTCAGTTCTCAGAACTTAAAGCAACAATAAACCTTTTGCTCACCCCCTTGATCCCTTCGGATTATGCAACATGGTTACTATGATCCCATATGGCCATATGGGAAGCATGGTTAGTAGCATTGTGATCTTTAACATTGTTCTGCATGAATCCAGTAATAATAGTGTTTGTGTTGCAATGTAGTATTAATTAAACTACGTGTAATGCCGGCTGTATATTTCTTGTTGCTGTGGTAAGTGAGACCATAGACTTGTGTTCTTTTCTTCTTGAGCCTTCTTATTGGCTGTGCTTTGAGTATGTCAAAGATGAACACTTCTAGTGCTGAAGCTTAATACATCCAACATGTAAGACTGGTGTTTGCATCGAACTCTAAAACTAAACTTTCTCATGAATACCTATTGAGGCATTTGGGATGCTCTTGCACACCTAAACTTACTAAAACAACTGAGTCAACTGCATTTGTTCTGGCTCAATGTTTGAGGTTCTTCAGTTGCTCTAACATTTTGTCAATAGGAACTGCGAAAGCTTGTGAAGAGAGCTCACATGGTCCAAGAAAGCACGCACAATAAAGATGGGGAAGATTCTAATGTGAAGCTTTCTGGAGCAAAGAAGCCACTTATGAGGTTCCTTCGTTCCCTAGCAAAGGAGGCTTATGCTGCATAGGTGAGCTACAAGTTATCCTTGATAACTTCTTGTATCCTTATGTGTGAAATTGTAAAAATTACCTCTATATTGTTGCACAAATACTACTTTGGAGAAGTACTACCCAAATAGCTGCCAATAGCAAAACGGCCTAGCAATTTTTCTGCAACTAACCTGTCCTGACATAGCGGAGGCCCTAGGTTGATTCTCTACTCCTAAAAAGAGTAAACTGGACCTGTTCACAGACCGTGGTGAAGCCGCTGTGCGATAGGCTCCCTCCGATTTCCTGTTTGCGCCAACATGTTGGCCAGCCTCACGTCGCCTGGCACTTCCCTACGGCCCTCTGCAACCACCACCTCCTCTCCATCCGTCGCCGCCCACCTAGCGCCCGCTGTGCCGTTCCCAGATGGCATGCCCCGGCGTCCCGCCGCGCCGCTCCTAGCCGTGGTTAGGAAACCTGTTTGCTCCTCCGGCCTCCCTCTATGGATCCCTTTTCACCCTCTGCCCATGTGTCGAATGTCGACGTCGTTCCCCTCCTGTGATCATCTCGCGCCGCCGCAGATCGGCCCCAGGGTTGGGAGGGGAGAGGGGGAGAGTCCTCTTCCCAAGCCCGTCCTGCGCACCACCGTCCTCCTCCCGTGCCAATGTCACACCACTGTAGATCGGACCGGTGTGGGGGCGAGAGACCTCATCCTGTGCCCGCCCCACACCACCGTAGATCTGGCCGAGGGTGGGGCGAGAGGTGCTTGTTCAACGATGTGGACGCCGTGTGGTTCTCCGCGACCTGGCGGACACACTCGGCTGCAACAATCGGCGGCTCAGGCATTGCTTGGGCGCGGGAACAGTGCGTAGGGTTCGTCTGCCTTCCTTTCCGTTCGTGTTGCCCAGCCTCCTCCTAGCCCTCAGGCGTGGCTGTCAGCGTAATGGCAGTAGGCCGACTTTCATTGTATGCCACCCTCGTGCCTTAGCGGCAACAACAAGATTGTGAGATTGGTGTGGACATGGCACAGGCAAGTCAATTATTCAGCTGATCCAGTTGATGATTTCTGTCCCGTCCCAGACTCCCAGTGCCTCATTCACCAGGTATGCAGGCCTTGTGCTTGATGATTTGCCTCTCTGAACTCATGTGGCGATCACCGTGTGCTTGATGATTTGCCCATGTGAACTCGTGGTGTTCCAATGCATATTTTAATTACTGGCCAAGTAACCACACCTAGGTTCAAATAAGGACAAATTTTGGATCCAAATCTGGAAGAAGGGAATGTGTAGGTGTCTGGTAACCAGGTCAATCAAACATAGGAGTATGAACAAAGAGCTGGAGTGCTGCAGCGATGGACAAGAAGAGCGAGAATAAAGAGCTGGAGTGCTGCAGTGATGGACAAGGAGAGCGAGAGATACGTCTGTCCTGTGTGCTTGCAAGTCTACTGAAATGAGGTTATATATACAATTAAATAGGATTAGCTATCTAAAGTTCTGTACTTACCTGTCAGATATATTACCACTGAGAGGTTCCTTCTTCTGAAAAGTAATAAAGAATTCTTCATTGCATTAAGTTTCGAAAAGTGTAGAATGGCATTAGAATTAATTCTAATTAGGACTTTTTCCCCAGTTGTGCATTCACATTTAATTTGTTCATCTGATTTTTCTATATGCTGGAGATTACATATGTTATAAGCAACAGTTACAACTCTGCAACATTTGATATACTACTAGATGGTGGTGGTTGGAACATTCCTTTTTTTTTTCTGAGAACTGAAACAAAGGGCACACATTTCTGCCAATGATATATGGTTCATAATTTATGGCCTTTCTTGGCATTTCTCCTTGCTTAATCTTACAATGTATCAACTAAAACTGATTAAATAAAATCAGTAATTCAACAAGAATTGAAACAAGGGACACATCTTTTTGTCAGCATTTCATAGTTAATAATTTATGGTATTGCTTAGCAATTAGCATTCCACTTAGATGACCTTACAATTCATGAAATAAAAAAAGGGCGTACCCAGTGCAGGAGAGCTCCCGCTCTATGCGGGGTCTGGGGAAGGGTATTAGTGGCAAGCCTTACTCTCGTCTCTGCAATGCGAGGAGACCGCGACTCGAACCCAGAATCTTCCGGTCACAGGCGGTAAGACTCTACCGTTTGCACCAGGCCCGCCCTTCACAATTCATGAAATAAAACTAATCAAATATTTTCCTGTGCCAATCTATGTCATAGCTGAAAGTGGGCATCATCGTGTGTGCACAGTAACTGTCAGAAATAAGCTGACATGTATCGGTTTTCTATTTTCAGGTTCAAAATAGTTGTGCCGCAGTAAATGAATGCACACTTGAAACTGACAATTGGGCTGAATTAGTTGCAAGCTCTGATGATAAAGCTACCAAAGCGTTATGGACTTATGGTTTGAATGTTATTTTCCTATGGTTACAACGCTCCTGGTTTCTAATAGCTCATTTGTTCTGTCACCGATAAACTTTGCTGAAAATTCAATAAGCAGAGTTTGAACCCTCCAAAAGTTTCCCTATATGCCTCTAGCCTAGCGTTCCACAAGAAGCAGCAAGCTTGGTTTCATGAACTTGAATGCTTTTTAAGTCATAGCTAATCTTAAGTTAATGCAATGATGTAATCACTTTGCAATGGAACATTGAGGAAGACATGCCATGAGGTGGAAGAGGGTGAGTGTGCATGGCGCTGGATGCCTTGAGGTTGTTTCCTACTTATTCCTATGTCTCTTTTCTTATACGATTCTGAATGTAATTAATCACATTAGGGAAAGTAACAAGCTTGTAATGCATAGCTAACTTTCATTTTCCACAGCTCCACTTGTGGATTCAAATGCATCACTCTTAAATGGATTATTATTTTTCTTACTTCCCTTATGCTAAAAGTTACGCAGCTCCAGTTAATTATACATGGGAACTGGTTTGTAGTTTTCTTTTTGAAAATGATTTGTAGATTTTTACTATGGTTAGGATCCATTTTTTAGTTTCCCTCATTTTTAACTTGTATCTTTAAGTGAACTTTTACTACTCAACTGACTGTGGAAGAAAAATGAAATACACACATTTGCACAGGTGCGATGATTTAATAAATTGTTGAGTTGATTCTTTAATATTATTCCATCCATTCTAAATTATAAGACATTTGATATATAGTTTTAGTTAGGCATTTCAATATACATTATGTTTAGATACATAGTAAAAGCAATGTATTAAAAAAACTAAAATATTTATAATTTAGATAGAGGAAGTACTATTTAGATAAATCGCTACTCCATTTGAAATTAAAAGGTGTGAGATAATGGATAATGGCAAAAGGAGAAATCTAGTCTAGGATGGGACATTGTCAAGCCAGTTTCTCAATGAAAGTTTGGTACATGCCAAATCGGGTTTGTCAACTACAACTACAAGGAACGTTGCTGCCAAAGAGAACTCCTAGAATGCAAGTTCATTGTTGGAATTGGAGTTTATTTATTATAGATGTTGCTTCATCCACGCAATTAGAAAGCTTTGGCAAGGTAGATGCTGGTACGAGTTTCGGTAGGGGCAGGGCCGACGAGAGTGTCTCATCGCTAATCTTATATGTTTCTGTTAGAAGTGAAGGTAAATGAATAAGATTTAGAAGAACTGTTGTCTTCATTTATCTCTGAAATATATTTATATAAGTGAAGGGGTGTCACGAAGGGACATGACTATTCCTAAAAGACATGCCCATTGAGACTAAAACTAACCGTCTAATCATATCCATTAATCTTGTGATGGATGAGATCACTCGTCTAATCATATCCATTAATCTTGTGATGGATGAGATCACTCGTGAAGAGACGCATGTTCGTCTGTTGACGTCCGTTCGGGTATAGGTGTCGTTTCACAACACTTTCTCTTGATCGAATCTTCCTTGAGATCAATACAGCTGTAAGCTGAAATTTCTTGAAAAACCCTTTGAAAAAAATCTGAGGAATATATAGATATGCCATAAAAACTTATTTAAACCTTATTGGAAAATAAGGAGAAAATAACTTATTTGTTTGTGTGATTTAAATAAACCACTATGTCATTGGTATCCCATTAAAAACCCTAGTGAGAAAAAAAAATTGGAGATACGACATAAAGATAACTCCTCCAAATACCTTTTAGGAAAAAAATATATAAGGAGCAATATAAAGTGATATGCCGCTAAAAGTCCTATAAAAACCCAGTGGGAAAATTAGGAGAAAATATGACGATATATTATTGGCATTGCCTCTTGGGTAACTCACATGAAAAAACTTTTTAGAGAAAAACCATGGATGAGTTGTGAGGGCAATATGTGTCTTTGATATTTCTCACAAAAACCCCGATGGAGAAAATAAAAAATATGACACATGCTTATGTTAATATTACCTCATTAAAAACTTTAACAAGAAATCTTGTGAATAAAACTTGTGAAAGAAAATAGTATAATATGATACTGGTACATGTTAGCATCTAAGAGATGTCTCCCCTTGATCCTTGCAAATTTCGAAGTCGTCGCATACCAATCTTGTGTACAAATTTTGAAACATAGATGTTGGTAAGGACTTAGTAAATAGGTCAACGAGATTATCGCATGACTTGATTTGCAAGATGTTTATCTCCCCTGCTTTCTCATAATTCATGGAGATAAAACCAGCTTAGGGGCTATATGCTTAGTGACATTAATCTTATGTAACATGTTTGTATCTATGTAACATAAGCGAAATTATCTTTATAGATAATTATAGGTTATTCAATCAAACCATTACCACATGACTGTTATATGTGGTTAATCATTCTGCGAAGTCATATTCATTCATGTGATGCCTTGTATATAGCAATAATTTCAGAATAATTAGTAGAGGTCGCCGTCAAAGTCTGTTTAGAAGACTTCATGAAATAGTGTGCCTCCATGTAAGAATACAAATCCTGTTTGAGATTCGTAATTATGGGGACCAGATAAGTAACCAACATCTGTGTATCCAATAATATTAGGACCATAATTTCTCTTAAAGAATAAACCAAGATCCTTTGTGCCACTAAGATATCTGAGGAAATGCTTCGCTCCCGTCTAATGACGGTGAGTTAGATTTGCACTATGTGTAACTAGTATGTTCATTGTAAATGCGATATCAAGCCTGGTGCAATATGCAAGATACATAAGTGCTCTAATGACACTAAAATATGAAACCTCGGTCCCAATATCTTTTCTCCAATATCCCGTGGTCCAAATGGATCTTTCTCTATTTCTAAAGAAGGAACAACCATCGAAGTTTTGTTATGATATGATTTATCCATATTGAATTTCTCCAATATTTTTTTAGATATAGGCTGATTGATGCACTAAAATCCTTGAATGACGGTGCTCAAGCTGTAAGCCTAGGCAATATTTGGTCTTACCCAAATCCTCCATCTCAAATCTACGTGATGAAAATTGTATCTCAAATGATTGCATAATTATTTATGTATCATGATGATATTAAAATAATCAGTATACGCAATCATGCTTAGTTATACACAATGTATGTTGCGATTTGTATTTGGATTCAGAATGTAAAATCCATTAGGACATACGTCTGAATCTATCAAATTCATTTGATCTGCCAATTATTGAATTTGGAAACTTAATTTTCACATATACCATGGGGTATGTTATGCTAGGTCTCTGCGTGAAACCATATGCTACAAGCTCTCATTGTTCACCACCTTGCTTCTGAAAGGAAACTATGTGAGAGAAGACATTACTATAGTACTACTCATCATTGAACAAGAGCAATTCTCCTTAATTGCCACCTTTTAGTTTGACCAAATTGGAGTGTGAAGTCTAGATCTAGTAAGGTGAAGAGCAATCTTTGAGGAGTTTATGTCACGACAATTTGTAGTCTTTAAATGATTGATTCATTGCTTGGAATCAATATAGCATGTGAAAATATTAACCCTTTTGAACTCCATGTCATTTCCCATACGGAGTCAGGATGTTTTGATGTCCCAGGATCAGAATTTGGGTGCACCATTGATCTGGGTGGATTTTGATCTGGGTTTTAGATGCTCATCCATTTGGGTGTCTACCAACTTGAGGTTGGCTTAGATTTACTAATACGTAGGATCTTGTCCTCGGTATTCTCGGACGTTTACTTGGAGCATTATTCTTAGGAGCGGCTATACTTCTTTCCCTCTTCTTTAGAAGTGGGAGTTGAATGGTTTTAATTGGTACATCCATTCTTTCAGGCATATTATGAGCAGGATAAGAGGATTTTGTGACACCTTATTATGTAAATGCTTTTGACATATTCTTTGCAATATGATGCAAATATGAGATGTTCTGAACAATTAGGTTTAGATTCTTTGGTACGTGAATGTGAGGATTGCTCTTTTAATTCCTGGCATTCTTTGTGTGGTATAAATCTCTCCCTAATGCCTGGAACTATCCTCAAATTGTGATCAACATACGGGCAATGTATAAATCCCCTGTAGAGTTACCTCATTGAGATCCCTAATGTCCATAGGTATGCTTGGGTGGTGATATCGGTATGTGCAAACATACTCGATGCACAGATGGGAAATGTTTGGTTGTGGCCAAAGTTCCACATACGTACTGCAATGGAGGGAGTTGTATAAGTGTTGTTTGATGAACTTGAATTAATGATGCGGTGTGTAAGGCCGCATGAAAACAACTTAGTGCTGATAAATTACAATTCTATTTTAATAAGTCATGCAGTTTGATTCTCAATAAGAGACTCAATCAAATCATTATTGATATGGACATAAGATACTTGATATATAGTACTCAAAAACCAAACAGTTTCATATAAAATAGATTTGATCCCACGTACAGGATAATTTGCTCTAAATTGAAGATTTCAAGCAATGAGCTTGGTATAGTGATGGTTCTCATGACTAAGAGACACACCTGGGACTATATTATGGATGCATAAATGTGCCATACATAGTACCTTTATGGTCCATAAAATGGTAGATAGAGTCACATGTATGTTTTTAAATTTCTTCAAGAAATTTAGTGGCTCATATTGATGCTATGACCAATAGAATTGACAATAATTTTCACGTTATCTTTTTTAGTTAAATAACCAAGACAAATGTGACAAGTCTTGTCAACATCAAGAGAAAGAATTATTTGTACGCAACATTGGATACAAGTTATGTATGTGTAGTCAAATCCAACTGAGGATGTTTTGTTTAAGTATTGTCATATCCGTTGTTAAGAGAAAATACTCCTCTTAGTTGTCATCTTGGGGTTTCCATATGAAAACCACATTGACAGATATCTCTATAATTTTAATTTGGTACATTATGAAATCAGAATACAAGAATGGATCCGTGATTATTATTTGAGTACTAATAGGGAGTATGATAGTAGCATGACCAAAGCCCACTATCATGACATCGCGTCAAGCGATTAACAAAATATTTCCTTGTCTCTATGTAAGAGTTTAGGAATATTTTGCTTCCCTATGTATAGTTTGTGGTGCAACTATCCACTAGGCAAAATTCCTCTTTGCATTTGGATTGACTCCCATATAAGTTTATATATAGCATGAAGAATATAATGACATTCTTTGTAGATATATATATTACATACAAGCTAATCAATGGAATATCAAATGTGGTGGCACATTATTGTGATATTCAATTGAAATTGATGACAACATTTTATATTACAACACTAAAATGGGATGTAGATACTATGTATCTTTGTAAATGGGAGACTTTTTTTTGTCTTCCAAATGGATCAAGCGAAGTAAATTTGATGATCGTCTTATCCATGCTCATAAGACCCACTTATTGATTAAGTGTTTGGTTGCTAGTTGGTTTCTTCATGAAACTTATTGTGAACAATTGGCCTTTCTGGTGGTGTTAGGTTGAAGATTGAAGCGTGCTTCATATCTTTATTTTTTTCTGGAATACGCAGGAGAGCTGCGTATCATTGCATTAAGAAAGGGGATAAAAGGCTTATATAGCCATAACTTCATATCTTTATTATTGAGTCAGATATATATGTCCAATGGATTTCTAATATCGATCAACTAAATGTCTCAAGGCATGACATTTTCAAGTTGTGTGGCTTTAATATCCACAATTGGGACAAAGTATGACTTTGTTATGTTGGGGAAATGCTTTGACCCTAAGAAATGCATGGGGCTGTCACTTCTTGTTGCGTTAAATCTTACCATTAAAGTTCTTTGGATAACATTATTACATGGCATCGAACTTGTTATGATTCTGAAAATTCAATGTACTTGAGGTAATAGAGCATCGCTATGATGCTAATGATGATTGCTCAATTAGAGTTTATCATACATTTGGACCTGAAGTATTGTAGAAATTAATCTATAATTCGTATGGTAAGTTGGGAGCAATCACAAAAATGCAATATTGAGGATATTTGGAGAACAACATAATTCTATTCTCAAGTTGACATAAAGTCCAAGAGATAAATTTGTGACCAATCATAGTTGGCATTTGGGCAAAATTATTGCCATATGTTATTCATATCATTGTGTCAGAGCTAGCCATATAGTGCATCGATTTATATCCATTGAGATACACATTTTGTGATCTAGATGTGTATGGTGCTTTATTTAAATAAAACTCCATATTTAAATTGATCATAAGCGGTGATGCTCTCTTATGAGGAGCATCAAATATTGCTATAAATCCATAGAACATCAAGTTTAACACTACGTCCATTGATCATGTTAGATAATGGTGACCCTCAAGAGCGAGAGATCAAACTCTTTCCTGGCTATTATTCCCACAAGGTTTAAACCATAGATTTTCTGAATTTACTCTAAGGGTAAATTTAAAATTGCTATGATATAGTGTTGTATTAATTAATGCAAAATAAATTTTGAAAGAAGATGAGTCTTGTATTGCTAATGGTGTGAACCTCATATTTATGCTAACACTTTAGAGGTAGTCATCATACAGATGTAGACCTCTAATAACATGGACATCATTGTATGTAAGTGGATGCCAAATAGTGTATATAATTTTGTGTAAACACATTTTTAGGTAATCATCAAAAAAGTTGATGTAGACCTTAGTTAATCCGTAAACTAATTGGGTATGCACGTTGAGGATAGTCACTAAGTTGTGGACTTAGTGTAGATCCTATAGTAGTAACTTGGTACTACCTTGTGTATGGCTAATATGAATGTGATTTAATGGTAGTCATCTTTGTGAAAGATGTAGACCATATGTTCCAATTTGTGATGTTGGATACGCACGTTGAGGATAGTCACTAAGAACTTAGTGTAGATCCTACAGCAGCAACTATGGTGCTACTTTGTGTATGGCCAACATACAATGTGAAACATTTGTGTTATATATAAATAATGAGGTAATACACTTAATGGATTTTGCATTAAAAATGTAAGCACTATGAGCTTTAAATAATAAAGCATAAAAGGGCTTAACATGAAATGAAAATTGCAAATAACAAAGTAATTACAATAATAAGGTCATGATAGTAATACTACATATTTATTGGGTTTGCCATTTTGGACAAACACTTTGAACAATGTAATAATTATACTACATGTTTATTGTGTTTGCCAATTTAGACAAACACTTTGAACATGCAATGTTAATAGCACATGTTTATTGGGTTTGCTAATTTGGACAAGCACTTTAAAGAGTACTAAAAATTCTAGAAAACATAGGATCTGGAAAGCGAATTTATAGTGGTAAATTCATCTGCAGCAGTACATGTCATGATGCAATTCTTGATGACACATGGGTCTCAAAAATACTTATTTACAAGAGGTAAATATTATGCATCATAATGCATTTTAAATCTAAGGTGTAAAATGAGTATTTACGTGGAGTAAATATAGTACACCACGGTATGTTAAAACCTGAGGGCTTAAATATAAATTTGGAATACATCAATAATCTATTAGGATTATCATATAATTCATAGGAGAAAGAAGGATTTTTATGCAGAAACGCACATCCTTATCCTTTCCAGGGAGACAACCATCGAGCGGACGGTTCCCCATCCATCCCGTCCCTTGACTGCCCGGACGAGATGCCGTCGGCCTGGATCAGACGCCGAGAGCGAGGTGCGAGCGCAGGACCGCCTCCGTCAGGCGCAGGGGCCGCGTGCGTGTCCAGGCGGAGGCGCTGGCCGCGGGCGTTTCCGGCAACACGCGGGGTCGCTAGCCTGATGCGTGGACGCCACCATAGGCAGTCAGGTGCGCTGGCCTTTCGGGCGGCCCCGCCGCTTGGCACACGGACACCGCTGTCGGCCTGGCGGCACACGGGCACCGCGACCAGCTTGTCGTGCGGCAACCGCCGTCCAGGAAAGTGCCGCCATCAATGGTGCCAAGCACCAGCAAGCACGCGGCTATAGACGGGTGTGCATCAGGTGGGTGAGCCACTGTCGGCCGGGTGCCTGAGCACCGCCGCTGGCCTTAGGCAGTCAGCCTGGGCACGTAGGCGCTGCTCCTAGCCGAGTGGGTGAAGTCTTCGCCGCCTTGTCCCTGTGCATCTATGGCGAGCACCGGACGCCACCGTCGCTCAAGCCATGAAGCAGCAGACGGCCAGCCATGCCGGCACAACCAATTGAGAAGATCACAGGAACACAACCGGGAGTACGATTGTCCAGAGGAAGGTAAACATCAACAAACTCATTCTACATGGTTCTTACCGTGATTGTTGTTCCTCTGAAGATGTTCTTGCCTGTGTTTGATTTCCTACATGCCGTACATGATGAAGGAATCGAAGGACAGTACATGCTGGCCTGTGTTGATCGATCTTCTGTCCTTCCGAGATTTGTTCTCATGCAAAACATTGGTGTCGGAGAAGATAACGCCGGCATCACTTGCAACAAAGGACGTCGACTTCATCTCCGGTATCGAGTTCGGTGATGGTACATGCGTGGCTCTGTCGTTCTCCTCCTTGATCACGTAGAGCAAAGTGCTGGTAACGTGTCAGAAGTGAAGGTAAATGAATAAGATTTGGAAGAATTGTTGCTTTGATCGATCTCTAAAATATATTTATATAAGTGAAAGGATATCACGAAAAGACATGATTGTTTCTGAAAGACATGCTTTTTGGGAGTAAAACTAATTGTTTAATTCTATCCATTAATCTTGTACTTGATGGATGGGATCACTCGTGAAGAGACGTTTGTTTATCCGTAGGCGTCCGTTCACGTATACGCGTTGTTTCCACAACAGTTTTCGAGGAAAAGAAACAGTATATACCTAGTTTTATCTAGGTAAAATCTCTCTTCTCTCCATCTTTATAACTTAAAAAAATGCCCGTATGATCATTTTTGCTTATATCACACTTCATTTGATAAAATTAAACCGTATTTTGAAAGAAACAACCTTTAATTTTTAGAGCTATCTTATTTTCAAACAAGACCTGAAGGTGTGTGTATCATCAACAATCATAGATCCATGATTTTTTCCATATAATTTTAGAAAAAAAAGTATTTTTGCGAATTACACATTGGAGACATTCACCTATGAATGCACGTGTACATATATCGTACCTTCAAAATCTTGTGTAACACCCTCGGTGTTACTACTTAAACAACTTGCTAAACTATGTCATGAGCATCATGTTTATGTGTCAATGCATGTGATAAAGTGTGTAGATCAATTTCCGTAACTCAAAACGATCAACAAAAATGCTAAACAAAAGTTGATTCAATAGTCATGTTATATCACTTAGGGTTTAAAACCAATTTTTAATAAGCAAAAATACTATAGAACATGTATGTGACACTTAAATAAAGTTGGAAGTACAAACTTGGTAGATAACAATGCAACTTTAACTTTTGGAAAATAGATGTTGCTAACTAGTGTTTTGGGAGCTCTAAAATCAAACTTGACGTTAAGATAAGCTCTTTTCGTTAAGTCGGCAAACACTTGAATTTATGTTTAAAGTACCATTTTGGCGAATTATATTGAGCAAAATAGTTAAATGGTGCTTAAATATCTTGCTCCTCCGGGTTGGTATAAAGTATGGACTATTGCGTGAAGTAGGTGTTGGTTGAGGTTAATAAAGTTTAGACCTTTTAAAAAATCATGACAAGAGTGCTAGTGGTTGCTAGTTCTAACCAAGCCTTTAAATTTTTTAAGTCTGAAATGACCATAGGCAATGCCATTTTGGCATTGAATTCTGACAAAATTGGTTAAGCGACACACCTATGTTTTTGCATGATTGGGTGCATCGAGGTGTGAACTTGAGCGTGGTGAAGGTTGTGGTTGCGTTTGAGTTGCGATATTCACGCAAGTAGTGTCTGAACTACGTCAGGACGCGTTTTAGCTATGCTGTTGCCGCTCTGTTCGTGAACTATTGTTCAGCGCGACAAACCTACCTTGGCGCCTCTCCAACTTCCTCTTGGGGCATCCAGTGGCGACGACAATTGCTTCGTTAGCAAGTCGATAGTGCCAATTTGGGGTTCATGGACTTGGTCGAGTTTTTGTCGAGCTAGTAAGTGAACTTTGGGCTGCTTTAAGAAGCGTGCAAGACGCCGTTCTAGGCTTTCGGCCCGAGTACCCCGGTCACCAAGCGAGCACGCCGTCATGGGCTAGCCGCTTCTGGCCATAGCCGCTGCTCCGCTGGCCTCCCTCGCTGGCTTTGGCTGCATGCTGTGCCATGGGCTATTGCTATTGCTGCCGCTCTCGGTGCTGTGTCGTGTCCATGCCTGAGCCATGCGCACCGGGTCATCTTTGCTACATCGCGGGTGTCTTTGCCGCGTCGCAGGCCCGCCGCGAGGCCGATGGCCACTACCAGCCAAGAGCCAATACTTTAGCTAGCATGGCGTTCGTCTCGACCACTCGATCCACCTACTGTCGAGCCACTGCCTATCTCCACTGTCCCGTCACGTTGCTGTCTTTGTCATGGAGCCGCAGCCTGCCTGCCATCGCCGCCGATGGAACCGCACCGCTCCATGAGTTAAATTCACGTCCATGGGACATCGCACCTCGATTCAATGCCCCAGTAGCTAGGTGTGGAAGCTAGCTAACAGCCCGTCCCGCACCAGGGCACAGCCAAGCTTTATTGCCGGCCAATTTCGAGTTTTGCTCGTCGCCGGTCCGTTTCACCGTCGTGTCTTGGTTTGATTTACGGAGAGTCTCTTATCATCGTTGTAGTTCATTTGATGGCCGTACAAACTCACCATTGACCCCTCTATCTGGTGCTCGCCTCGGTTTGGCTAGAACCTTCACCGGTGATGGGCTGACACGTTGATGCCGTGCCCAGAGCGCCGCCGCGCGGTGCGGGTGCACGTGGTCCAGTCACCTCGTCACTTACTCGTCTTATCCATCACCGTAGCTAGCCTCGAGGTTAGATACTATTTCTCTTGCCTGATCCGTTATACTCGTCGTAGCCCTAGTTCGTCGGAGAAGGCGCACCACTGTGGAGGTTTGCCCACCTGTGTGGGCAGCACATTGGGGTCATCGTTTAGCTTCAAATCACCGCTCTAGGTTTCGTCTTGGCCCTGCGATGCTCGTAGGCTTGCTCGTAGGGCGGGTGCTTCGCTGTGATGGCCGGCGAGGGCACGCTGCGATGGGCGGAGCCACGCCGCCGTGCGCAGGGGGAGGGTATCGAGGACCGGCTTGTTACGAAGATAGGTTTGTTGGGGTCTGCTCTCTGCAAAGGGTTTCCCTAGTGGAATAGTACTCGGAGGCGCCGCATAATATTCAGGTAGACTAGGGACAATTTTACAAAAAGCACGGCACGGGCGCTAGCTTCCTCGCCTTGGGCAGCTGCTGGGCCAGCTGTCGCGTGCGCCGCGTCCGCGTGGGCCGCTAGGGCCGATATGGTTGTTGTCGGCCTCTTTTTTCTTTTCTAGGCATTTTCTAATTTAGTTTCTAAGGCAAATTATAAATTCAATATAAATTTTTGTAGTGGACCAAAAATTGTGAAACCAATTTTGTTAGGTTCTTAAAATCATTATCTATTTGCTAATGTATTTTGTTCACTTAATTTTATAGAATTTTCAAGAGTAGACTAATTAATTTGAAGCAATTAAAATGGGTAAAACATGAACTTATAGGAATTGTTGTGATAAATTGGTGATCGTGTTGGCTCTGAAACTTTCACAGTGAATCTCTAACATTATTAGGTGCTCACTGTAATTTTTGTAGCTCCATAATAATTAGTTTGCTAAGGTAGCTAAATGAGCCCTAGTTCAAAAATATATATTTAATCAGTTAAATACCAAAACACCTTGGGATTTTAGAACTAAAACATTTTTCTGGAGACAAAGCCTTACTTGACGGCGTGGACATGTAGACCAGCACGTTAGTCAGTAAAGCTAGCTTGTTAGGTTGTGGAGCGTAATCGTATATTCAAGAGTTGCGGTTACCGTTGATTAATTGTGTCTCTGCATTGCATCCACGTATACCATAATAGGAACAACGATGGATCATGGAGTCGACCAAGGTAGCGGAAAAGATGGTGCCTTGATGATCGTGTCACCTTGATGGAATGCTAACTTTTGTCTATATCTTACCCAGGCAAGCCCCGGTGGATAACCCCTGTTATTCTGCACTTTATCTTATGCTTGTGCATTAAGTCTTAAGGAGTTGAATGAAAACCACTTGCATATATATATCCTTATCCTATGAGTCTTACTAGTATGACAGGCTCGTGTAGATTGCTATGCTATAGGACTCCGGTAGAAGTCGAGTGATTGCCTGTCACTCGCGAGAGATAGAAAATATATTATTGTTACCATTATCATGTTACTATCATAGGGAATATATGTGGATAATAATTGAAGATCAGATGAAATGGTACTTTGGATCTAGACTTGGTTAGGCATTCGAGCGAGGCTCAGATTATATTTGTTCCGCCTGTGTCGATTAAGGACTGGCCATTGCATTGGATTCTAGTCAGGTCACAGACTTATTATCCTGAGCAGATACTTGTTTATGGGAGCAGGAAGGCTCGTTGCTCTCTTATCGTGGGTTCCAGCTCTTTCCGGACTGACTGATTGGAGGCGGGGATGGTGGAGGTCTAAGTGTCACACTGAGTCCGAGACTCAGGAGTGGGGGCTTGAAGTCCAAGTTTGGACAGGGACCTAGACCCCTTGATAGGAGAGTGGTGGGTTGGTCTTGCTTGTGCCTGGGGTACAAGCGGGGCGTGTGTTTTGGGGTACCCAGCTGTGATACATTGGTTCGCGAATCGCCGTATAATACGGTACGACTTGTCTACGATCTAGCACCGTAGTAAGAACTGGAATATGAAAGATGATAAGATGGTTCTCATTGCTTACCACCTGCTTGAAAGTAGCATAGGTGCTTACATAGAATGGTTAGTTAATGAACTAATGATGACTGCTAATAAAATTGAATATAAGGACGCACGTTTAGTAATGCTCCTGCAGATGCAATAAATCCACAAGCCAGATAGTCTTGTATATCCTTGGAGTCTTTTTTTTCTCCTAATGGGTAAGTCTTGCAGAGTACAATTGAGTACTCAGGGTTTGTTCTATCCTATTACATGTGATAGGTGGATGCTAGAGCTGACACTTGTGTGTGAAAACCTCCTGGTGGGCTCAGCGAGGATTTTATTAACGTTATGGACATAGAATTTATTTGAAACTTCCACCCAAAATATTTTACAAGGGAAAAACTTATAACATGTTGTGATGTACATAACGGATCATCATATTAATGTTTGACTTGTCATTAAATGATTTTATTTCCGCTGAAACTCTGATAACATGGTTATATTCTGCTATTATAAATAATAAATATTATACTCTGATGTTGCATGGAAAGTGATGTAAGAAATGGCTAAAATGTTGTAAGCTTTATTCTCCCATTTATGATCCTGTTGAAAAATGTAGATTTTTGGGTTCTCGCATGGGGTGTGCTCAATAGAACTATTTAAATTAGCTCACTCTTAGGGTGTTTAGTGTTTAATGAAAGACAAGCACCTCCGAAAGTGAGTTATTTTTGGCGGTTCTGCCGCATCTTGAGCTGACAAATCTTGAGATATAGACACCTTTGTCGCACCCGGTTTTCTGAAGAATACCAAGCGCTAACTATATGTGTGCCCAGGATGTCCACACGACACATATAGCGACAAATATGGAGAATATCAAGAACAATGCTTTATTATATATCGAACATAATTACAATAGAACTTACAACTATTACAGAAGCATAGCAGAAACTATTCTTAATCTTCTCTTTGGGACTCCATACTCTACAGGGACGGTTGACTGGGGGAAACACTCGCCTGGTACTCATGGACTCCACAAGAAACTCTTCACTTGATCCACCATCTGGTACCCATCCGGGATTTTTGTTGATTGTAAAGCAAGTGTGAGCGCACCATACTCAACAAGTATAACATGAGGGGATGCAAGGCTCAAAAAGCTAGACACGGTTGAACTATGGTAAGCACTTTTAGTTGGTCATATTTTATTTGTTAAACCTATGTTGCTAGGTTATGCTTAAGCTCCCAAGGTGAAAGTATATTTAACATCAAGGTTGATCATATCCCAAACCATCCATAGAACCATCTATCTCGAAAAGGATCCAGGCCGCTCGTATCTATGAGCATGGCTGTTATATCAGTTTTATACTCTGCAGAGTCTGTACACTTTCACCACGAGTCATGATTGCCCTTTGCCCGAGGTGATTAGCCTCTTGACTCACTTTCAAGATAAGTCGGCAGGGATCACTATAAAGCTTTTCACCAGTCGTTCTAATAAGTAGCAGGCGCTAAGGTTTCAGCCGTCTAGCCATATGCAGCCCTCCTCTAGGAGTGGCACTCATGGTCGTGGCATGGTACACACCCTGACAGAAAAAGAAACATACCAACTAGTGCCCCCCTCTTGCCCTTTCGGTAAGCTGCTGACGAACTAGAACAGATCAAGATACTAGGCTAAGACCAGAGCCATTTAGTTCTCGCGGCTGTACGGAAGTCCTGGTTTACTGCTTTAAGATTCAGTCCTTACGGAGGGCAGACTAGAGCACCCAGAAAGGCCCAATGCTCTAGCCCCCTTCTGTCCATGTTGCTAAAAAATATCTTTTAATACCATGTTGCATATATCTTTAATTGTATTCTTTAGTCAATATTAGTTGGAGCAAACTGAGCATACTTCCCACATTCAAAACCCATAGGTAAATCAAGGACAGGATGATAAATATCAAGGTAAATAGACTCCAAGCGATTCATTAACATATGCATGTGAATTGAGATTGCATTAAAGTAAATAGGTAACAAGGAGCCTCATATTATACTGGCCTTAAATTTGCTTTTCGCCCAAAACAACTTGCTTAGAGAATCTTCAGACTTCATCTTTCAATATTGCAGCTTCTGGCACTTAACTTCTGGTCTCCAACGCTTACGTATGGTTCACTTCTACTCATAACAAACACCAAGCACAAAGAGACATACAAACAGACAAAGCAAAAACAATTAAGAACAATACACCAATTATAACCAAAAGCTTTAAAACAATATACTAAAAGAGAGGAATCGTCGCTACAATCACGGAAACGCAAGAATCACCGATAACGGAACTATCATTAAAAAGAAACGACTATTAGGATTTTATATTATAAAATAGAGAAAAAGCCTATATGCTTGATTTATTTTAATTGAGCAAAACTATATGAAGCATATTAATTTAGATTACATAAAATCACATTTTATTTTAAAAGCCGAGTTGAACTAGTCATATTTTATACATAAACATGCATGTATCATTAAATCATATTAAACTTTAATTTTGCAAGAGAAAAATGCATGTGAAAGCATCTTAACCGACTTTATATAAAGCATGTTTAAACTAAGCAAATTATAATTAATAAATACATATTTAAACTGACATTAATTAACAAGTAATTATAAAAGGTGGATATTGTCCTAGGTTGCTGTTATTTAGAAACAGGTTTACGTAATCATTAATCAAATTAATATTTAAATTATAATATTATGAACATGTGACATGATAAACGTTGCTACTAACGCGTACCTTACATTGACACGATTTAACACGACAAGAACGAAGTTAACCCTATGTAGTTGCTTTTAATTAAAAGCTATTGAATAAATATAAATTAAATTAATACCTTATATTAAAATTTAGAAACACTTGTTATATTGGATGACGCTACTAACACGTATCACTCATTGTGATGAAACTCACGCAATCGAATCGAAATCAAAAACCTAAATCGATTTTTCTTAAACAACGATTAATTAACTATAACATAATTAATATTTTAATAAAATAAATTCATAAACATGTGACATATAAACTAGTAAATCTACTACGTAGATCTCGACGACACGAAACTAACGCAACTGGAACGAACTGAAACGGAGCTAAAACGATTAAACGGCGGGATTAACAGCAGGATAGCAAAATCGTAATTAGAGCATCTTCTACCTTCCTCTTCTTCTTCTTGTCTGTCTGCTCCGTGCCTACGTACACAGTAGCAACCATGGTGGGGATTCGACTGACTGCTGCTGCCGTGCAGGGAAGGGAAGGCCCTGGCCGGGCAGCGCTTGGCCGGCTGAGGGGCTCTCGGCTAGATAGCCAGCCGGCGGCGGCGCGGTATCAGGTGCGGTGGCGTGGTCTGGTGGAGCGGCGGCGGCTGCTGACCTGGGCGCGGGGACGTGGGCTCAGGATGCACGCCGCACTAGGGGGCGGCGGCGCCGTGGGCCGGGTGGCGTGCGCTGGTGGAGGCCGGAGAGGAGGGCGCGGGTCCTACCCCCGGAGACAGAAGGTGTTGTCTCATCCATGGAGGTTCATCGGAGACATCGCCGGAGAAAGAAAAACGAACGGGAAACGGTCAAACAGTGATTGATTCGATAAAATGGATACTCTATGGTGTATAGAACGACGATATCTACCTTGTGGTGGTGGAGGTTGATGCTGGAATGCGACGGTTTGGCCAAAAAAGCTCACCGAAGAGTTCATCGGAAACATAGCTGTTCCGAACTTCGGCGTCCGATCTGCGGGGCTACGAGTGGCGGCTCGAAAAACGGGTTGTACTTCTAGAATCCTCGCGTCGAGGCGAACACTGGCATATATATATATGTAGGGTTTGGAGATTTTGGAAAGTGGAGATATTTTAGGAATTATTGATTTTCGGAATTAAAATAATTACAGAAAATCAGAAATTACTATTTAGGCTCCGAAAAATATCTCTAAGCTCCGAAAATACTAGAAAATCTTCTGGGGATAGATGGAAGGGTAAGGAACACAACCAAAGTGGTTTTAGCTCCCGGAAAAGACTTTTGGATTTATCGAGAAAAAAGACAAAGCTCCAAGAAATAGGAATTTAAGCCCGAAAAAGGTCGGAAAGATTCCTGGAAGGAGAGGCATCGTTCTAACGCGTCTTAAAACTTTTCCCAAGCCTTTGGATTTTGAAATCAAAGTATCTTATCTAACTTTTGTTTTTGCAAGTTTTTAAATTCTTTTAAACCCACTACTTGAAAATAATATTTTGAAGATTGAGATTTGAATTTATTTTCCAAACCACTCATCACAAAAGTACCAATGCAACGGCATGTATGCGCAAACATGTTGCTACCCTTATGTTGGATTTTAATTTAAAGAAAATTTTCTTTTACCTATGTTTTTATGAGCACAAAACAATTAACAGGACATCATTTTACTCTTTTTAGAAAGTAGCTAATTTTAGGGTGTTACAATTCTACCCCTTTAAGATGAATCTCATCCCAGAGATTCAGAGAAGAAAAGCAAAGAAGAGAGGGATACTTCAACTTGAGATCTTCTTCACTTCCTTGAGCAATATCATCTTGATACTCGCCTTGTGTTGTATGAGAATTCATCACGTGGCCACTCTTGTAGATTCTTGTTCCATCTTATTCCAAATCTGGTCTTGTTGCTTCTCTTAATTCGTTCCAGTGAATCTTATTATCCATATGTTAAGCTTCCAAAAGATCTTGCTTAGCTTGAATCAGAACTTTGAATTCTATGGTTCATTTTTTTATGCATTTTGAAATGTTCTACTTTTCAAAAGGAAGACTTTAAATAAAAACCGAACAAATTTTCTTTTTCAACTCCTTTTGAAATAGCTTTCAAAATATGTTTTATGTTTAGAACTCAAGAAAATATTTCAACCATGTTTTGAAACTCTTTTGAATAAATGTTTTTAAGGTTTTGAAATAAACCCAACCATTTTCAAATCATTAGAAACTTAGGAAAACATACTAAGCTTTGTTTTTCAAACTCTTTTGAAAACTCGACTTTATAATCAAATCTCAAATCAACTCAGGTTCTTTTGAAATCTGTTTCGAACAAGGGATTTTCAAGATTCTATAAAACAAGTGAAACATTCGAACTTCATTTTTAAATCATTTTGAATGAACTCTTTTGGGATTTCTGAAATCAAACCAAATCAATTTCAAAACTACTTTAGAAATGAAGAGAGTAAGTTTTCAATTCCCATTTTCTTTTGTAGTCAAACAAAAGACTTAATACACATATTCAAGTTCTTTCTGGAATAAGACTTTTGGGAGATCAAATCAAATCAAATAATTTTCAACCCTTTTGAACCAAATCTTTCAAACTTTTGTAAAATATCTTCAAAGCATTTTGAACACCTTTAAAATAAAATTTGAAATAAGACAACTGAAATTGTTTTTTTTTCAATCGGTCTTTTCCAAACAACCCATTTTAAAAACACTTTTGAACCATTTTCAAAGTGTGTTAGAATAACACTTTGAATAGTAAACGAATACATTTTACTCTTTTTGAAATTTAGTTCAAAGCAGGGTTGGTTTTGAAATCCCAATTTACTTCTAACTTTTGAAGTTTTAGAAATAAGATACTTTCAAACTTTTTATGAATATCTATTTTTAAACTAAAACCTTGAGTGAAGCAGATCAAATCAAATTGTTTTCTTTTGAATGAGCAAAAGAGTCTTTCAAAATTCCAATCAAAACTTTTGAAATGTCTCAATTATATCTTTTTGCCAATTCTTTTTGAAATTCTTTGTTACTTAAATACTCTTTTAAAATCAAATCTCATTCTTTGGCGAAACACTTTTGAAATTAAGTTTCGAATACCAACTCTTGAAAATGAGAAAACAAACTTAAACCCTTTTTGAACTTGGTTCAAATCAACTTTTGAAAAAGTTTTTCAAAGTTCTTGAATCAACAGGTTGTTAATTCATTTTCCAACATCTTTTGAAGATTTCATTTCAAGGAAAGAGCTTTAAGTAAAAATCAAAACCAATCCAATTGTTTTCAAGAGTTAATCTTAGTCTTGAGCATTCTTGCAACTCTTTGTATACGTCTATATCCTAGGTACATGAAGATCGAACTTCCAACCATAGCTAGCTCGAATATCAATCTTGACGTAGATCCGAACTCCTTGTAGTTCACCAACTCGCAACACTATTAGCTTGGCTACCCCCTTAAGAAGAGATGGGATAAGGGCACCAACATCCAACATGTAACTTTCTTCAAGGTGTATTATCATCCCCTAGCATCCCTGAGAGCTTGTGGACATAGATAAGAATAAGAAAAATTGATCCTTCCCGTAGATAGAAAATAGCAGCGCAGAAAAACATTCATATCTCGAGTTCCATTTATCCAATGAAGTTGCATCTTAAACTGTTGGAAAGCTTATAAAATTCCCCGCAACTTTCTTTTAGACCACTTCTTCAGATTCTGCAGTTAACTTGGTCAAAATCTTTGCTCAATAGAAACTATTCTAGATTCTAGACAGCGCAAATGTATCGCCTTGTGATTTTCATATCTACCAAACCAGAAATGCTATCAAGGTGACTCATTGTGGGAAAATAAATATCTTGAAGTATACTTTCACCTCGAATTTTCTCAGAATTTTTGCTTGCACAGAGGTTGTAGACATAGGCCGTAGAAGACAGACTGCTCTAGAAGACCGAAAGGAGGAGACAAGAGAAAAAGAACCCAACTATTTATTTCCTTATCCCTTATATTTTAAACCTTTAATGAAATTGTGAGCATAACCCATAAATTCATTGCACTCATTACAAAGAACCAACTCAACCATGATCATTAGGACAAACCACTCAAACACGAAATACAAGCTCGTTGCTAATTGCTCCTTCTAGCTAGTTGGTAGGCATTTTTAGGGGAAAACTTCTTAACATGGCTTTGGAAATTTGAATAGAGGTGAGACTAGAAAGTTTTGCAAGAGATCAAGAATAACAACCCAAGGAGATAAGAAAGTATAGCTCAAAGGGAGCTATCAAGGAGAGGAGACAATAGGACAAGAATTGGAAATATTCGATTCAATGCGTCAAGGAGGTGGAAAAATAATTTTATAGTAAAATAGGTTTTAGAAATGACCAGTGATAACTAGGCTTGCGTCCTACAGTCAATACTGCTCTGATACCATTCTGTCGCACCCGGTTTTCTGAAGAATACCAAGCGCTAACTATATTTGTGCCCAAGATGTCTACACGACACATATAGCAACAAATATGGAGAATATCAAGAACAATGCTTTATTATATATCAAACATAATTACAATAGAACTTACAACTATTATAGAAGCATAGCAGAAACTATTCTTAATCTTCTCTTTGGGACTCCATACTCCACAGGGACGGTTGACTGGGGGAAACACTCGCCTAGTACTCATGGACTCCACAAGAAACTCTTCACTTGATCCACCATCTGGTACCCATCCGGGATTTTTGTTGATTGTAAAGCAAGTGTGAGCGCACCATACTCAACAAGTATAACATGAGGGGATGTAAGGCTCAAAAGGCTAGACACGGTTGAACCGCGGTAAGCACCTTTAGTTGGTCATATTTTATTTGTTAAACCTGTGTTGCTAGGTTAAGCTTAAGCTTCTAAGGTGAAAGTATATTTAACATCAAGGTTGATCATATCCCAAACCATCCATAAAACCATCTATCTCGAAAAGGATCCAGGCCGCTCGTATCCGTGAGCACGACTGATATATCAGTTTTATACTCTACAGAGTTTGTATACTTTCACCACAAGTCGTGATTGCCCTTTGCCCGAGGTGATCAACCTCTTGACTCACTTCCAAGATAAGTCTGCAGGGATCACTACGAAGCTTTTCACCAGTCGTTCTAATAAGTAGCAGCCGCTAAGGTTTCAGCCGTCTAGCCATATGCAGCCCTCCTCTAGGAGTGGCACTCATGGCCGCGGCATGGTACACACCCTGATAGAAAAAGAAACATACCAACTAGTGCCCCCTCTTGCCCTTTCGGTAAGCTGCTGACGAACTAGAACATATCAAGATACTAGGCTAAGACCAGAGCCAGGTAGTTCTCGTGGCTGTACGGTAAGTCCTAGTTTGCGGCTTTAAGATTTAGTCCTTACGGAGGGCAGACTAGAGCACCCAAAAAGGCCCAATGCTCTAGCCCCCTTCTGTCCATGTTGCTAAAAAACATCTTTTAATACCATGTTGCATATATCTTTAATTGCATTCTTTAGTCAATATTAGTTAGAGCAAACTGAGCATACTACCCACATGCAAAACCCATAGTTAAATCAAGGACATGATAATCAATATCAAGGTAAATAGACTCTAAGCAGTTCATTAACATATGCATATGAATTGATATTGCATTAAAGTGAATAGGTAACAAGGAGCCTCATATTATACTTGCCTTAAACTTGCTTTTCGCCCAAAACAACTTGCTTAGAGAATCTTCAAACTTCATCTTTTAATATTGCAGCTTCTGGCACTTAACTTCTGGTCTCCAACGCTTACATATGGTTCACTTCTACTCGTAACAAACACCAAGCACAAAGAGATATACAAACAGACAAAGGAAAAACAACTAAGAACAATACACCAATCATAGCCAAAAGATTTAAAACAATATACTAAAAGAGAGGGATCGTCGCTACAATCACGAAAACGCAAGAATCACCGATAACGGAACTATCGTTAAAAAGAAACGACTATCGGGATTTTATATTACAAAAGAGAGAAAAAGCCTATATACTTGATTTATTTTAATTGAGCAAAACTATATAAAGCATATTAATTAAGATTACATAAAATCACATTTTATTTTAAAAGCCGAGTTGAACTAGTCATATTTTATACATAAACATGCACGTACCATTTAATCAAATTAAACTTTAACTTTGCAACAGAAAAATGTATACGAAAGGATCTTAACCGACTTTATATAAATCATGTTTAAACTAATCAAATTATAATTAATAAATACATATTTAAATTGACATTAATTAACAAGTAATTATAAAAGGTGGATATTGTCCTAGGTTGCCGTTATTTAGAAACATGTTTACATGATCATTAATCAAATTAATATTTAAATTATAATATTATGAACATGTGACATGATAAACGTTGCTACTAACGCGTACCTTACATTGGCACGATTTAACTCCACAAGAACGAAGTTAAACCTATGTAGTTGCTTTTAATTAAAAGCTATTGAATAAATATAAAATAAATTAATACCTTATATTATAATTTAGAAACATTTGTTATATTGGATGATGCTGCTAACACGTATCATTTATTGTGATAAAACTCGCGCAATCGAATCGAAATCAAAAACCTAAATCGATTTTTCTTAAACAACGATTAATTAATTATAACACAATTAATATTTTAATAAAATAAATTCATAAACATGTGACATATAAACTAGTAACTCTACTGCATAGATCTCGACGACACGAAACTAACGTAACTGGAACGAACTGAAACGGAGCTAAAACAATTAAACGGCGGGATTAACAGCAGGATGACAAAATCGTAATTAGAGCATCTTCTACCTTCCTCCTCTTCTTCCTGTCTGTCTGCTTCTTGCGTACGTACACAGTAGCAACCACGGTGGGGATTCGGCTGACTGCTACTGCCGTGCAGGGAAGGGAAGGCCCTGGCCGGGCGGCGCTCGGCCGGCTGAGGGGCTCTCGGCTAGACAGCCAGTCGGCGGCGGCGCGGTATCAGGTGCGGTGGCGCGGTCTGGTGGAGCAGCGGCGGCTGCTGGCCTAGGCGCGGGGCCGTGGGCTCAGGACGCACGGCGCACCAGGGGACGGCGGCGCCGTGGACCGAGTGGCGTGCGCTGGTGGAGGCCGGAGAGGAGGGCGCGGGTCCTGCCCCCGGAGACAGAAGGTGCTGTCTCATCCATGGAGGTTCGTCGGAGACGTCGCCGGAGAAAGAAAAACGAACGGGAAACGGTCAAACGGTGATGGATTCGATAAAATGGACACACTACGGTGTATAGAACGACGATATCTACCTTGTGGTGGTGGTGGTTGATGCCGGAACACGACGGTTTGGCCGGAAAAGCTCGCGGAAGAGTTCGCTGGAAACCTAGTTGTTCCGAACTTCGACGTCCGATCTGCGGGGCTACGAGTGGCGACTCGAAAAACGGACTGTACTTCTGGAATTCTCGCGTCGAGGCGAACACCGGCATATATATATATAGGGTTTGGAGATTTTGGAAAGTGAAGAAATTTTAGGAATTATTGATTTTCGGAATTAAAATAATTACAGAAAATCAGGAATTACTATTTAGGCTCCGAAAAATATCTCTGAGCTCCGAAAAATACTAGAAAAATTTCTGGGGATAGATGGAAGGATAAGGAATACAACCAAATTGGTTTTAGCTCCCGAAAAAGACTTTTGAATTGATCGAGGAAAAAGACAAAGCTCCAAGAAATAGGAATTTAAGCCCAAAAAATGTCGAAAAGATTCCCGGAAGGAGAGGCATCGTTCTAACGCGTCTTAAAACTTTTTCCAAGCCTTTGGATTTTAAAAACAAAGCATCTTCTCTAACTTTTGTTTTTGCAGGTTTTCAAATTCTTTTAAAACCACTACTTGAAAATAATATTTTGAAGATTGAGATTTTAATTTATTTTTCAAACCACTCATTACAAAAGTACCAATGCAACGGCATGTATGCGCAAACATGTTGCTACCCTTATGTTGGATTTTAATTTAAAGAAAATTTTCTTTTACCTATGTTTTTATGAGCACAAAATAATTAACAGACATCATTTTACTCTTTTTAGAAAGTAGCTAATTTTAGAGTGTTACAACCTTGCTGTCTGTGGGCACGTCAGGTAGCGCTAAAAGCGTCGTTAAATTCCAAAATTATTTCAGGAAAAATGGAGCATTCGCCCCATCAAGTTTAGAAAAGCAAGAAAATGGAAATTGATTGTTTTGTAATCACATACAGACTTAGATTAACGCTACGTGATTTTTACTCCTTTTGCAATGGTTAAATAATATATTAAAATTAGAAAAAATTGGCTTAGGATAAAATTAAATTAAACTATAATCTAGGAACAAGGGACTATATAATATATAATATATAATATATAATATTGGGGCTTTTTCTTGTGGCGAGCTGTCGGGGACCTAATACCGGGGTACCCAAAGAGGTGGAACTAATAACCATCGAACGTTAAAAGCTCCCGACGGACAAGAGCACGGCTGCACTTCTTGCCCGAACGACGAGAGTTTTGTTCCACCTCGCCCGAACGCCCGTGGACCCGCTCCACCTTGCCCGACGGCTAGAGGACAACTCCGCCTCGCCCGACGGCTGGAGGACGACTCACCCGACCCCCAAGGGATACACTCCGCCTCGCCCGACCCCCGAGGGCTGGGCTCGGCCTCGCCCAAACGCCCGAGGACCGCCTTTACCTCATTCAAACGACCGATGACGGATCTCGCCTCACCCGATATTCGGAGGCTGACTCCGTCTCACCTGACAAACCGTGTCCTGCGAACCCTCATGATGACGGCTACAGGGTAAGACAAGACGTTCGGGTCAACCACAGCGTCAGACGCCATGCCCTGCACCCCTGCAAGGAAGTACCGTCAGGATGTGACAGGACAAGCGCTGGGACCTCCCCCCAGGCGTGGCAGAGCCTGAACAGTGTTGCGGGCGCCTGCTCTCCGCCCTACAGTATCATAGGCGCCGCCCTCAGCCTCCGGACGAAGGACCCGACACGGACATACGACAACCACGACGTCCCAAGGGCCAACCAACAGTCATCACGCCGTCCGACCCCCACGGGGTCGGGGCTCGACAATTCTATCCGACCCGCCGCCCGCGGGGGCGGGATGGGACGCCCCACTTGCTAAAAAAGGCCAGGGCATGGCCTACGAAGATCGATGGATACGCTACTTCTGACACAGTCTGCCGTGATTGGCAGGGCAGGCGTGGGGAAGAAGGAAGACTCGGGTCTCTCAAAGGACCTTCTGTGCTCTTAGTATTTTCTCTTTCCCCATCTGTAAACGCCTACGCCCCCCCCTTGTCTATAAAAGGGAGGGCGGGGCTCCCCACTAAAGAGGGGGGGCTAGCACGCGCACACGCACCATACAACCTAGCAGCAACAGAGCTTTTGGCGTTCTTTCGACTACTCCATCAGGGACTTGGGATCTCTCCCTCTCCCAACCGTTTGTACCCCCTACTACGAACCTCATTCGGTGCTAATAACACGAGCAGCAACAGACTAAACGTAGGGACATTCGGCCCGAACCAGTATAAACCTTGTGTTCATTAGTGCACCATCCATGCCTAACGCGCATCAAGTATAAATTTAGTGGTCGGTGTTTGTTCGAAACACCGACACGAGCATATACTCGGTTAACGACGTTATTAATGTTAAGAAAACCTAGGTTTCGTGAAAAGAAAAACAGGTTGCGGAAGAGTGCAAGACCAATTGCTTTTGCGGAAGGAAGAGAAGGGAATCACTATATATCCACGTGTGGATGAGACTACAGTACACAGAAGAACGAGACTGAGAGAGAGAGGCCCAACTTCAACTTGGCCCGCTTAGAAGTGACCGTTGATGTGCCTATGCCTGCAGGGACCTCGGGCTTCCCAAAAATTAGTTCCAAAACCATTGAGTTTTCTAAGTTGCCAAAAAAGGATTGGGAGCACCATTTTCAACTGTTTTCAAAATCCTGCTCCTAAAAGATAGAAGATAATTTTACATCAATAATCCCAAACTATTTATAAATCACTCTAACAACTTTTATACTTTATTTGTCTCTTGTACATTTATATCAGCAACCATGTTCTACTTCTTATTTTTTATCTAGGCTGGCACGATGCATACGCGCGCACATTTATCCACGCGATGGGGTTGAATTTTCCAAGTGCCAAAAGATTGGGAGGTGGCGGTTGAGAGTTGTTGGAGATGCATTTTTTCAATCTTGCCAAAAAAAAATCATGGATGGGAAATTGTTTTGAGAACTCTTGGAGATGCTAAATAAGTTTATTGTAAAAATATATTTTATAATTAATCTAGTAATATCTATTAGGTATAATAAATTATAGTATTTTTTCATATGGATTTGATCAAATTTATAAGAAACCAGTGTACTCCGTTTGTTTTGAGGGACGAGGTGAGTATATCACAGTCCGGGTTCTCACTCTGCCAAAAGGGTGAAAAAAAAAGAAGGAAAAAAAATAGCCTCGTGGTACGGCGGGATGGAAGCCTGGAGCTCTGCCATTTGGAGCCGTGCAGTACATCTTGCTCCGATGCTGAGCTAATTTCCGAGGCATTGTTTGCTGAGACAAATAAAAGGAGTATACAAGTTGATGAGAGACCATATGCTATGCATTAGTAACCACTTGCGAGTTGTTTGTACGGTCAAATGCAGTGCAGCAGTAGCGCGACATACGACGCGAGCATTGCCCCTGGATGCCTGGATCTATTCATTCATCTATCCATCTCTTTTGTTTTTCTTGGGATGTGCTTGCTTGGATCTATCCTTGTTATCGTCGTCCGTAGACTGTTACGAGTTGCAAGTACTAGTGTACTTATATCATTGTCTGTCAGTCACCATCGTCATAGATACTCCCTCCGTAAAAAAAAAAGAATGATCATGTGGTTTAAATCTGGTCTCATAAAACATGTAAATCTAGATTAAAGATCAGTTTTATGGTAGTAGGACCCATCAATAAAAAAAAATACACATGCAACTGAAAAATCATCTTACTCGCATGACCCTATCCATCCATCTATATTAACTATGCACTTTTAGTGAATATTCTACATGGTTCTTTTGAGTTCTAAGCGTGTGTTGAGAATGAGACAACAGGGGTACATATGTAATTTTACATCTTTACTAGTGTGATCTTGAAAAGCGAAATTTACATGTTTTATGGGAGGGAGTAGATTTCAACAAACCTTTTTGCCTCCGTCTTCTTTACTTTTTCCCAGGGGCCAGGGCAGAGGGCATCGTCAATCATGTGCACTAGTGTGACATCCCCATGTGATGACCCTTGCCCATCATCAATCAATCCTCTCGCTTAAATAACTAAAGTAGTAATGGCATTGTTCAATTCAGCCTGAGTCATGGATCATTTTAGACATCTAACTCTGAGTGTGGGCCACTAATAATATTTTGATATACAACATATGTGTGGAACTCAGGGTCTGATTGGTTGGATACCAATTTTTATCCAATCAAAATTATGGCAAGCCAAAACTTAGGTTTGCCAAAATCAAGGCTACCAAAGTTAGGGCAAAAGACATAGGCGTGCATTTGGTTGGCTACCAAAATCAAGGCTTGCCAATTTTCTCTTTTATATGCACTTTAAGAATTTTCTAGAGACTTGTCAAAACTTTGGTTATAAATATTGGTGTGCCAATTCTTTGGCAATGAACCAATTGATGACTACAAATTTTGGCATGCCATGGTTTTGGCTGGGCAAGAATTCGGAAGCCTTATGGACGGTGGGTGCTCTTGGTGACAAATCTACTCATTGGTCAGCTTCACACTACATGTCTAAGGACTCGTTTGACTTCTTTGGAGGAGTTGGAGCACTTAGACTGTCTCCAATAGCCCCAACCTAAATACGAGACATTCAATCGTTTGGGTCACGGACAACAAAAGGGTGTGTGGCCCAAAACTTTCCTTTTCCAACAGCGGACGCATCCTCCATCGCGAGCCCCGACTTCTGACTCTCATCTGCCCAGGCGGCACTCCCATGGAGCTCCCCCCATCCCAATGTCTGGTGAGTTCGCCGCCCTGGGCGCCCCGGCCTCGGTCGCTCCCATCCTCGTGCCCGCCTCTGCCCTTGCGCCGGCGACCCCGCGTCCTCGGCAAAGCGCCCCTCGGCCCGTCGCCTCCAGCTCCGGCGGATCGACGGCCCCATGGTCCTCCGCCCCCGCGCTGGCTCGAGCTTCGGCAGCCCCATGGTAGTGACGGCGGTCGCCCCTCCACCTCCCCTCGCGGATCCACCGCAAGGCCCGTCCCCTTCGTCACCGAAGGCGGCGCCAGTCCTCCTTCAATCACGATGGCGCCACCGCCATGGCTACGCCTCCTCTCCCAGCGACGATGGGAGCCTCCAGAAGTACCCCTGGGCAAATTACCCGCTACCCAATACCCGAACCCGAACTACCCGAACCCGTACCCGAACTATTTGAACCCGATCTACCCGGTTACAATTTCGGATCCAGATACCCAAAATTAGTTCGGGAAATTCGGGTAAGACCGTCTGGTACCCAATTTACCCATATTACCCGATATTTTTAGAGCCCATGGACTAATGTCATCAACAATTCAACATCTGGATTAAGTTTAAGCCCACTAATCCACTATGGCACTATGCGGCATTGGCGCATTGCAATTATTTGTGTCTTTACACTTTATAGTGTCCAATATGCAATTATTCACTGCTTGATGGTTGAATTCCATTGATTGTAGAGTTGATAGAAGAATAAGGTGGCAAAGGAAAAACAAAGAGCAGGAATCTGCTTCCAAGTCACAAGCAACACAAAGCAGCAGTATCTGTCCCTCTAAAATTTGAACTTGAAAGGTACTCAAGTATGATAACCCTTTACTGAAATGATGAAATCTGCTTGAAATGGATCATGATGAAGTATGTAGAACTCTGTGTTGACCTGAGGAAAGGAAGATATGCAAAAGAGCAGCAAGAGCAGCAAGAACAAAGAGCCCTACCTCTAGTCTTTCCTGTTTCCTCTTCTACTTCTAATTTGAAATGGTTCAGTGCTTCACTGCTAGTGGTTCAGACGTTCAGTAGACATTTCATGTACTTCTAATTTGAATATGAGATAATGAGTATGATACTGTGTGACTGTCTCTCTGTAATATTTTATGTGACATTATTGTGCTGTGACTCTATTTTTAACATTTCTGTACTTGTGAAGTGTGAACTTATGGTCTTATGCTATCTGGTACTGTTAGTACTTTGGTATTTGCTAGCTGAAGCTTTGCTTATACATTTTTCTCTATGAAATGCTGGAAACTTGGAAAGAAAACTGATTAACTGAATGCTGCTGAAATTTTGTACAAATGCTGGTTTTCTGAATATCGGGTAGTTCGGGAATACCTGAACCCGAACCCGAACCTGAAATTTTGGGTAGTGGTTTTTCGGGGCTGAATTCGGGTAACGTTTTCCATTACCCGAATTTCTTATGACCCGAACTACCCGACCCGAAAAATTCGGGTAACCCGAACGCCCAGGGCTATCCAGAAGTTGGGTCGAGGAGAGAGACGACGAGGAGAGGATGTTAATTTGGGTTCTCTCTCTCCTTCTACGCAAAATAGGTGATCCTTTTGCCTACTCTGATAGACGGCATTTTTTCACTATGCACGACGCATTTTTGGTTTAGGTAGTGGTATGCCTAGGTTGTTGGAGACCGTCTTAAGAAGAAGCCACAAAACATTAGCTCTTCTCCAACCTAAAATAACTTTAACTTCTTCACTATTCACAAGAAAATGACTAGTTCTCTCCTGCGACTCTTTCGTATAAGGCTATGTTTAGTTCGTGAATTTTGGAAATTTGGCTACTATAGCACTTTCGTTTTTTATTTAGCAATTAGTGTTCAATCATGGACTAATTAGGCTCAAAACGTTCGTCTTGCAATTTCCAACCAAACTGTGCAATTAGTTTTTTTTCGTCTACATTTAATGCTCCATGCACGTTTCGCAAGATTCGATGTGATAGCTACTATAGCACTTTTTTTAAAAAAATTTGGGAACTAAACAAGCCATAAGTTGCTATCTGAGTGGAAGCCGAAGCCAGAATAGAGCCGTATCAAATAACCCGATATTGGCCCTGTTCGGCTTACCCTATATTCGGCTTGTTCGGCTTTTTTTCAACCGGAACCGTGTTTTTCTCTCACAATAATTCAACCGGAACAGTATTTTTCAGTCAGTTTCAGCTAAGTTTCAGACCAGCGAACGGGCCATTATATGGTTTCGTGGATATATTGCAGAAAGCTAATTTTTAAAAGGGTCAGTATCTAGGGACGGGGTGACCGAAACTAGCTTTCAGCGTTTCACTCTGTGGGGCTAGAGTGGGCATTAGGCCCCGTTTAGATCTAAATTTTTTTGGATTTTAGCTACTGTAGTACTTTTGTTTGTATTTGGTAATTAGTGTCTAATTATGGACTAATTAGGTTCAAAAGTTTCGTCTCGCGATTTCTCACCCAACTGTGTAATTAGTTTTTTTTCGTCTACATTTAGTACTCCATGCATATACCGCAAGCGTTTCACTCTGTGGGGCTAGAATCTAAACGGGCATTAGTGGAGGTGTGGAACACCACCAAACTGAGATGCAGACATCATTGTCAGGAGAATATTTATCATTGATCAGATCCGCTCATCATCGGCGCCCCTCCATCATTTTTCACTTCTCACCGGGCTAACCCCACTACACAACTACAGGATCCGCTCGCCACGTCATCGAGATACTGGGGGCCCGCGAGGGTACGCCTGCGGGTACGAAGAGAAAGAGAGAACCCCCGTGCTGGCCACCACCTTCTTCTCACCTTCTGCCCACGAACGAAAGAGCGGCGCGAGCAGGGCCGGCCAGCTTTCCGCCCTGATACGTGGGCCCAGCAAGATCCGGGCCCGCCCACCTGGCGTACGGCCGGGGCCCACCCCGAAGCACCCAGGCAGCTTCGTCGTGCTCGTGCTCGTGCCGTGCCCGGCGCATCGGCGTCTCCTCGTGCATTTCTCCTCCTCCTCGCTCCTGCCTCGCCGAGCGCACTTCTCCCTGCCGTGAACGGAAGATTCGATCACCAGTTCGGCGCCGCGCGTCCGACCCCAACCCAACCGCGCTGTCCATCCGCCGCCTCCTGCCCTCCTCCTCCTCCTCCTCCGCATTTGGTGTGGCGATCCTGATCGAACCGCCTTCACCACCCCAGTGCGTGCTCGTCGCGTACTCCGCTCTGCGGAGGAAGGCCGCCCGCCCGCCCGGCCGTCTCTGCGTTGCTGCGCGGATCCGCCGGCGCGGTCCTTGATTCGGGCCGGCCCGCGGCCTCGCAGATGATGGTGGCGGAGAAGCCGGCGCTGGGGTTCCAGCAGGCGCACGCGGAGGGGGAGGACGAGCTGGAGCTGGCGTCGCCGGCGGGCTCGCCGGCGCCGCCGCCCCGGAAGATGCACTCGCTGGACTTCGAGCACATCGGCTCGCTCGCCGCCGTGGCCGAGTCGCTCGCGCCCGGAAGCAGGTGGCGGAGGGCGCTCACCAGCGTGCGCGTCGTCATCTTCCAGGCCAAGATCAACGTGCTCCTCCCCTTCGGCCCGCTCGCCATCATGCTCCACTATCTCTCCGGAACGCACGTAAGAGCTAGCCCCCGGCCCCGCACTTCGTTTCCAAATCTTACATTTTTTTTTCTTTTCGCCAACGAAGTGCACGTACATTTTCTACTTTCGGCGGCGCGTTTGAATCTTTACTGTCAAGTTCATTGTTCTTCCGCTGCATTTAAGTTGCAGTACTCATAAGCTGACGCCTTCCCTTTTCTGTTTGCTTCCATCAAATCCGGGCTCCACAGCAAGGATGGGTTTTCCTTTTCAGCTTAATCGGCATTACCCCGTTGGCCGAGAGATTGGGATACGCAACTGAGTAAGTGTCAACAAAGATGGTAACTTTAGTTCCCAGTTACTTCTTATGCTAGTAGTAATTAAGATTCAATTCTCCCGTCCTATATACATTTTCTATGTCCTAATGGATGCTACTTTATTGCTCATGTGCAGGCAACTTGCTTGCTACACTGGCCCAACTGGTATGTTCTTCGGTCCCATACTGTGTTATCTTTCCTACGCGAATCTTAGCTTTAGCATCTGCTTAGTATTCAGTAAAGATGTAACCTTTTCTTTTCATCTAATTGCAGTTGGGGGGCTACTGAATGCTACATTTGGAAATGCAACGGAAATGATTATATCAATATATGCACTGAAAAATGGGATGATTCGAGTCGTCCAGCAGTCACTCCTAGGATCAATATTGTCAAATATGCTGCTGGTTCTTGGGTGTGCTTTCTTTGCTGGTGGTCTTGTACATTCTAACAGGGACCAGGTCTTCAACAAGGTAGTCTATTTAACAAATCTGGTTTTCCTAAACAATTTTTATATTAAAGACTTGCTGTAGTTTCTATTGACTTGAATTTATCATTGCAGGCATCAGCTGTTGTAAACTCAGGACTACTGTTGATGGCTGTCTTAGGCCTTATGTTCCCAGCAGTGCTTCACTTCACACATTCAGAAGCACAGTATGGAAAATCTGAAGTAACTCTCTCAAGGTTTAGTAGCTGCATCATGCTTGTGGCCTATGCTAGCTATCTATTTTTTCAACTAAAGAGCCACCGCAGTATGTACAGCCCAATTGGTGATGTAAGTAGCTTAACACTAAATCTTTGCAAACATTGGAAACTGGAAAACCAAAAAAAAAAATGCATGCATAAGGATATGAGTTCATTGACTGCACAAAAAAACCTGGGTCACTTCTCTTTGTAATAAAATGATTATATTTGTCGGGGACTATGCTTTGTAAGAAGTCTGGATCAGGTTGATGTAGGTAAGCTGTAAAGCATGGAACATGATAAATGTAATAATGCAGTTAACAAGAAAGACTAGCAAGATATTTGGTTCTCCTGATTTTTCTTTTACTATGGGCACATCCATTTACAAAATGCAATCATCAGAAACATTTTAGTTTATCTTTATCTAGGACATTTATAACTACATCCTAGCAAGTGAGAACATCAAACATAAATATAATCAATTCATATATTTCATTACACTTTTGTGATATGCACACTTCAAATTCGAATTTCTACTTGCCACAACAGGAAGAAGAAGCCACTGAGGAGGAGGAGGATGAAAACGAGATAACACAATGGGAGGCTATCTGCTGGCTTTTTATATTGACTATTTGGATTTCAATACTCTCAGGGTACCTGGTTGATGCCATTCAGGTACTGAAGAGCTTGCTGACAATTGCATTCCTCTGTTCTCTCCCTCTTGTTAGTAATAACTAGAAAAGAGGACCAAATATATCTCTATTTTACCTCTATATAAATTTCTATTTCTTGAACCATGCTTCTTCAACATGTCATAACAGGGTGCGTCTGAATCATTAAACTTGCCAGTAGCCTTTATTAGTGTTATTCTTCTTCCTATTGTGGGGAATGCTGCTGAACATGCGAGTGCCATTATGTTTGCCATGAAAAACAAATTGGTAATTGTTACTCCTTTCTTTTCACCTTTTGCAATTTTGACAAAATGTGAATTCATCTTTAGCCTCATTTTCCCATAATGACAGGATATTACATTGGGAGTTGCGATAGGATCATCAACACAGATCTCCATGTTTGTGGTAATAATACTTACTGCACCAGATACTACTACCCAGCTCTGGTTTTATAAATTCTTTTGTCATTAGCCAGATCGTGTTTTTAGTCAGTAGATATCATCTTTTTTTAATAATTTCCTCTGTTATTTTTTTTCCACGATCTGCAGATTCCATTCTGTGTGGTAATTGGCTGGATGATGGGGCAAGAAATGGACTTGAATTTTCAACTGTTTGAGACAGCGACTCTCTTTATAACTGTACTAGTGGTGGCATTCATGCTACAGGTATGCTTACAGAAAAAGTCAACATCTATTTCCCTTTATATATGAAGTTACTACCACGGGCTGTTTTGCAGCCTATTTTTTAGTTCTAATATTTTACATTTTATTATATATGTTTTTCCAGGAAGGCACATCAAACTATTTTAAAGGCCTTATGCTCATCTTGTGCTACCTCATAGTTGCTGCAAGCTTCTTCGTCCATGTAGATCCTGATGCAAGTAAGTATATTGTTTATTGCTTTGTTAGATGCATGAGAGCAAACTGGATCAAAATTGATGGGTTGGTGGAAATGCAAGAACTTAACCATTTGGATTAAAAAAAACAGTCAGACTATTGCTTTATTTCCTTACCATAAAGGACCATAACTGTGGAAGTTAATTATCCCATTTGTAACTAACATATTCAATATATGATATCGCTGTCAATAGACATGATCGTTTCAAATTAGGATGCTGTTATGACCGGTAAGGTCTATAGGCGTCGACAAAGGGCTAGGAGTCCGGCTTAGCCGGCCAGTTGGCTAGGAGTCCGGCCTAGCCGACCTGTTGGTTATCAAGTCCTAGAATCTAGGATGTTTATCTCTTAGAGTTTGTTATTTGATTTAATTAGGTTTGAGTCGGTTGGAGATCTCTTTGTATAAGTACTAAACAATTATAATAGAAGGATCAGCCTGAGATTGAGCCTATCTCACCTTGGGCCCTCGGGCGTTCATCGTTCACGGTCTCTCCGTTGCACGATTCTCCAAATTGCCGTCTCCATCGGCCACCACGAGCACGGCACCACCACCAGTCCATCGCCGGGGTTCCAAGCCCAGGCCCCCTGTCTCCCACTCCTACGCTCTCCGGTCCCTAAGCCACAACAATTTGGTATCAGAGACCATGGCTTCCTCGGGTGCTCCTGCCGCCGCCGCTGCGTTGTCGGCCACTCCTGTCGCGTGTGGCGCCCCCACCACCGCCCCACACCGCCTACTCTTGAGGACTCCCTGGCCTCCTTGGCAGCCATGCAGCGGCAGATGGCGGAGATGTCCCTGCGCTTGGCGACTGTCGAGGGCCAGCCGGGCCCTTCGATGACACCACGTCTGCCGTACTCCACCCCGCCGCTACTACAATATGGCATGCCGGGGTATGGGGGTTTTCCAGCGTCACAGCCGGTCGTCTCGGAGATCCTGCCCTCGCCGTCAATGCCGGGGTCCACGGCGCCGCGCCTGGAGACCGCACCACCTCGCGTCACCTCGCAGCCAGCTACGACGGGGCTGCCCATTCAGTCGATCCCTTTTCCGGCATCTCCATCACCGGTGCCGTCGCTGTCCTCCATCATGCACGGGCCGTTCTACTCTTCTGCTACGATGGTGCATGAACCGCACCATCACCCTGAGGACCATGGAGACAGCCAGGGCGTTCCCAGGTTTCATAAGCTGTCCTTCCCCACTTACGACGGCAAAGAAGACCCGCTCGGCTGGCTCAACCGTTGTGAGTCCTTCCGCGGCCAGCTGACACGTGAGGCGGACAAGGTTTGGCTTGCCTCCTTCCACATGACGGGATCCGCACAGCAATGGTACTATGTGTTGGAACGAGACTCCGGCCGGCCGTCCTGGTCTAGCTTTCGTCTGCTCTGCCACCAACGCTTCGGACCGGCGCTGTCCACCAACCATCTTGCTGATCTCGCTCGCCTACCGTTTGGTTCCTCCGTTGATGCATACATGGACGCCTTCCAGGCGCGTTTGGTGCACGCGGGGCATCTGGCGCCACTACAACAAGAACAGTTGTTCACCGGAGGACTCCCGGAGTACATCAGGGTCGACGTGGAGCTCCATGACCCTTAGGATTTACACCGCGCCATGCGCTTGGCTCGGGCTTATGAGCGTCGTCAGGCGTCAGCATCCGCCCTCGCGCTCCTGGCACCACCAAGCCGCCAGTCTCGGTGCGTTCCGGCGGTACAGATCGCATTACCGGCTACAGGGGTCGCCCCGCCATCATCACCAGCCTCAGCATCCCCCCCCGCCCGGTCTTTCAAACGGCTCACACCAGCAGAGATGGCAGACCGCCGCAAGTTGGGCTTGTGTTATAACTGTGACGAACCATATGTGCAGGGACACAAGTGTTAGCGGCTGTTTTACCTTGAAGTCACAGATTATCTTGTGGAGGAGCCAAAGTCCGATGACGATGAACAGACGTCAGCAGCCGGCACAGACAAACCCACCATATCATTATCAGCCATTGCGATCATCGGGGTCGAGGATACTATACGAGTTTATGTCCGGTGGGCAATGTACGATTAATGTGGCATTGCTTTGGATTCGGGCTCTACTCACACATTCATCGGTGGCGGTGTCGTCGCGACGCTGTTAGCATCCACTTTGAACCATGCCCAGTCTTTGAGTCACGGTCGCAAAATGGTGACCGCGTAGCTCGCCGAGGGCTCATCATGCGCGACGTCGGCATCTGGTTGTCAAGAAGTCTTCTCAGTCGACTGCTATACCATCCCATTGGACCGCTGGGACATGGCGCGGCATCGGCTCCACCCGAGATGACGTGCAGTCCACTCGCCGCCTCCATACTCTTCACGATGCAGGCCATACCACCGGAACACCATTGCTTGACAAGCTACTCAACTCCTTTGAAGATGTGTTCGCCACGCCCGAAGGCTTGCCCCACTTTCGCGCTGTGATCACCGCATTCACCTAGTGCCCAATGCGGTACCGATGGTCGTGAGGCCTTACCGCTACCCACAACTACGTAAAGATTTAACCGGAGTCCCAATGCGCCGCTATCTCTGCAGATGGGGATGATCCGCCCAAAGATGCTTTTTCTTTCTCTTCTGCTTTGTTGGTCAAGAAACATGACGGCTCTTGGAGGTTCTGTATCGATTACCGTGTGCTTGAACAAGCTCACCGTTAAAGACAAATTCCCAATTCCGGTGGTCGAAGAACTACTGGATGAGCTCCATGGGGCACGATTTTTCTCCAAACTGGACTTGCGTTCAGGGTACCATCAAATTCGTATGCATACTGATGACATTGAGAAGACGGCTTTTCGGACTCATGAGGGTCACTTCGAGTTCTTTAGTCATGCCCTTCGGGCTGTCCAATGCACCGGCAACATTCCAAAGCCTCATGAACACAAGATTCGCCTGCTCTCGCCCGTTCTGCGTAAGTTTGTACTTGTGTTTTTCGGCGACATCTTGATCTATAGTCCATCTTGGTCCACACATCTGCGGCACCTCAACGCAGCTTTCTTCGCCCTACGTGCCCATCAGCTGCGATGAAAAAGATCTAAATGCGACTTTGCTACGACATCGGTTCATTATCTGGGACATGTAATATCTGCGGATGGGGTTGCAATGGATCAGGAGAAGGTTGCGGCCGTCGCTACCTGGCCTCAACCTGGCAATGTCCATGCTCTCCGGGGGTTTCTCGGCCTCGCCGGGTACTATTGTCGGTTCATTCAAGATTATGGCTCGGTGGCTGCACCGTTAACGGCGCTGCTCAAGAAAGAGGCTTTTCTGTGGTCATCTGCAGCCACCGATGCTTTCAATGCCGTCAAGAAGGCCCTGTCCACTGCACCGGTTCTTCAACTTCCTGATTGGGACAAATCATTCATCGTCGATTGTGATGCCTCCGGCTCTGGTTTCGGCGCAGTACTTCATCAAGGCGGAGGTGCCTTGGCGTTTTTCAGTAGGCCCTTCGCAGCTCGCCACCACAAGTTAGCCGCATATGAGAGGGAACTCATCGGCCTTGTCCAAGCAATTCGGCACTGGCGTCCGTATTTATGGGGCAGGCAATTTATTGTGCGCACAGACCATTATGCGTTGAAGTTCTTGTTGGATCAACGGCTCTCTACAGTTCCCCAACATCAGTGGGTGAGTAAGCTCTTTGGGTATGATTTCACGATTGAATATCGGCCGGGCACCCTCAATATTGTGTCCGATGCGTTGTCTCGGAGGGAGGGGGACGATCTGCTGCTTCATGCAGTCATGGCGCCTTCCTTTCAGTTATTCGACGACCTCGCCGCGAACTGCAGCTGGATGATGACCTGTGTGCGCTTGCGCGACTCCATTGTGACCAACCAGGGCGCGCCCCTGGCGTCTCGCTGATGGTTTGATCATGCGCGCGGACCGTGTATTTGTCCCAGCAAAGTCCTCACTTCTTCCCGCTGTTCTCCAGTTGGCGCACGGTGCTGGTCATGAAGGCGCACAGAAGACGCTGCAGCGCCTTCGTCAGGAGTTCGTGATCGACCATGACCGTCGCCTTGTCCAGGACTTTGTGAGCTCTTGTTTCACGTGTCAGCGAAACAAAACCGACCATCTATACCCGGCTGGTCTCCTTCAGCCTTTGGAGGTTCCATCGCAAGTTTGGTCTGATATTTCCATGGATTTCGTGGAAGGCCTTCCGCGTGTACATGGGAAAAGTGTGATTCTAACAGTGGTTGACAGATTTTCCAAGCATGCTCATTTTTTACCACTGAGTCACCCATACACAGCAGCGTCTGTCGCCGGAGTGTTCTTTGAGGGCGTGGTCAGACTTCATGGTTTTCCGGCATCCATTGTTAGTGATCGCGATCCAGTATTTACGGGGCATGTTTGGCGCGATATCTTCAGGCTCGCTGGGGTAAAGCTAAAGATGAGTACAACTTTTCACCCCCAAACCGATGGACAGTCCGAAGTGGTCAATCGTACAATTGCTATGTATCTGCGATGTCTAACTGGTGATCGTCCTCGCTCTTGGCTTCAATGGCTTCCGTGGGCTGAATATTGTTACAACACTTCATTCCACTCCTCACTTCGGACAACGCCGTTTCAGGTGGTCTATGGCCGGCCTCCACCGTCTCTGTTGCCTTATGCTGCGGGCACGGCAAGGACAGATAGGGTGGACCAGCTTCTAGGTGATCGTGACAAGTTTCTCGCCGATGTTCGTGATCGATTGCTGCAAGCCCAGGAGTATGCCAAAAGGCATTATGATGCTCACCACCGCCCTCTTCAGTTTGACGTCGATGATTGGGTTCTCCTGCGCCTTCTCCATCGGCCAGCACAGTCCTTGGTGCCGGGTTTCCGTGGCAAGCTTAGTCCACGATTTGCTGGTCCATTTCAGGTCATTGAGCGCATTGGCGAAGTGGCATATCGCCTGCGTCTTCGGGCCTTTCCGATTCATGATGTGTTCCATGTTGGGGTTCTCAAGCCGTTTGAGGGAACCCCACCTCCACTACACCACCGCTTCCTCCTCTTCGTCATGGCGGGTACTTCGCCGTCCTTCACGCGCGTGCGCTTCGTTCTCGCTGCGCGCATGTGTGGCATGTGCTTTGGTTCGATGGGAGAACATGCCAGAAGATGAGGCCACTTGGGAACCCGTGGATGAGTTCCGCACTCTCTTTCCTTCGTTTCAGCTCGAGGACGAGCTGTTTCCCGAGGAGGGGAGAGATGTTATGACCGGTAAGGTCTATAGGCGTCGACAAAGGGCTAGGAGTCCGGCTTAGCCGTCTATTAGCTAGAGTCCGCCTCGACAAGTCCTAGAATCTAGGATGTTTATCTCTTAGAGTTTGTTATTTGATTTAATTAGGTTTGAGTCGGTTGGAGATCTCTTTGTATAAGTACTAAACAATTATAATAGAAGGATCAGCCTGAGATTGAGTCTATCTCACCTTGGGCCCTCGGGCGTTACTGTTCACAGTCTCTCCGTTGCCGCCGATTCTCCAGCCGTCTCCAGTCAGCCGCCGAGCACGGCACCACCAGTCCTTCGCCGGGGTTCCAAGCCCAGGCCCCCTGTCTCCCACTCCTACGCTCTCCGGTCCCTAAGCCACAACAGATGCTTTCGTTCAAATTCTGCTATCTATAACACAAACTCAACAGACTGAACTAAGACAAACCTTCAATTGCATCTAGTGGATTGTCTAGAAAACAAAATGCTTAATTTCAAGGCATCTTAGGTTATTTGCTTTGCATTTATTCATCTGCATCCCCTAACAATCTGCTTGGTTGGCCTGAAGCAGGTGAGAACTAAGTGACAAATCTACAGACAGTATATCTGTGAACTGAATGGAGAGGCTACTACCTAACTGCAGAGTTAGCAAATAGCATTGCCTGCGTAGATGAGGACCTGCCAGAGCCCTGAATTTGGAAGCAACTTGTGGGCAGAATCCCGCACCAAGGGTTTAACTTGGGGCTCAAGATTACAAGGAGCTGATGCAGCTTTTTTAGGATAGCAACAGCATCCCAGTTGAGGAACTGTAACTTTATGTGATGATCACAAAAATTACCATTGCATTTGTTCAAGCTTCATGTGCCACAGTTTTTATTTTGTTGTGATGTTACTGCTGGTAGGTACGACGGTATTAGACCTATCGGTAAGGTCGTTGATCTGATCGAGAAGCTTGCTAATGTACATTTTCAGGGTATGGGTCAGTAAACACTGAACTGTCTGGCAGGAAATTTTTGATTTTACATTGTATTTTTTGTTTTCTACAAAAAAAGGTTTTTATTACGGCCGAGTCAACCGATGGTAACAACGTGACGACCGCCTTTTGAAACAGCAGGATGTGTAAAAACGCCAGGTGCCTCTTGTCTTTTACAATGTGTAAACCAAAATGTTGTGCTTGTTCTAGAAGATTTATTTTTTATGCACGGTTCGTAGTCGATTTTTTTACTAAGAAATGTTTGATCTTCTACAGTATTTGTTTGCGTAACTTTTATGCAGGGTACCTTTCATGCTATACGCATGAAATAAAGTTGCGTTTACCACAAAAAAAAATTGCGGTTATAGTATTTGGTTATGAGATAAGAGGCAAACAAATATGTTATTGCCATATATCATTTTGACATGATGCGATTACGAAATTGCTTGGCTTGTATTCTTTTCTTTACAATAATCCATGTAACTTGTGTGTGTTAAATTTGTTTGTGGTTGAGGTTGCAGCTTGCATAGAATAGACATGTCATTGTAATACCGAGTACACATATCATTTGCATGATCGTTTGAAAAGACATAATAACATTCGAGAATATAACCTATGGGCGTCCCAACGGGGATCAAATAGCTAGCTCAGCCGCTCAGGTATAATTTCACTGGATGGAGAAGGGAGAAAGCAGCGTGCTAGCGAGTATGTATGCAATAGATAGTCTCGCACATGTCCCAAGAAAACTCCAGTCTCAACCCACATGACTCAGCCATCAAGTGTTGTTTTTTTTTATTGTTTTTGGAGCTGACCTCGCCTGGCGATCTTCTCCCGTTGAGGACGCCCTACGTACAAACATGTTTCCACAACTTTGCACGACCATAACGTGAGATGTTACCATCGTGAATGCAACGTACATTAATGCTATGCATTTGTGCTGGTTTCATATTATGTTTTTTTGTTGCGAAAAGTTTTTAAAACCTTTGGACAATTTCTATATTTTTCTGGTTATTTTTTTTTCCTTTTTGATGAAGCTAAATCTATCTTTTAAGCATCTAAAGATATTTTTATGAGCTCTAAATATATTATAAAGTATATCTCTAGATTTAAAAGAAACATTATCAAGTATTTATCATATTTTTTAACTAAAAAATGATAAACAGCTCTTCAAAATCACTTCAAACCAATTGAATCGTTTTGATAGTTCGGGTGTAAGATATCTGGTTTTATATAGTTTTAAGAAAAAAAATCAGACTATAAATAATGGTTCAGAGCTCTAAAATAGATTGTTTTCCCCAAACCTATAGAACGGCCCATCTCACCTCCTTGGCCCAGCTCGCTCGCTCTTGCGGTCTTGCCTTCGCGAGGAGTCGCGGCAGTCTCGTCATCAACGATTCCAAATACAAACTCCCACAACTTCAGCAGAAACCCTAGCCCTAGATCCCCCACCATGGATCTGCTCCAGTCCTCTTACGCGCCGGACGACGCCTCGTCTCCGGAGGACTCGGCGGCCGCGTCCTCGCCGGAATCCTCGCCGCTCCGCCTTCCGTCCAAGTCCGCCGCCCCCGCCGTCGACGACACCGCGCTCGCGCTCTCCTCCGCCGCGTCCGCCGCCCGCCCGCTCGACCCCTCGCTCCACCTCGTCGCCTTCAACCCCACCGCCGACCAGCTCTGGGCTCCTATCCTCGGGCCCCAGCATCCCCACGCCCCAATATCCTCCGCCTCCGGCAACCGCAACCACAAGCTCGGCCACGTTGAGGACGCCGCGGTCCTGCCATTCCTATTCGACGAGCAATACAACACCTTCCACCGGTTCGGCTACGCCGCCGACCCCTCGGGCCTCCACATCGTCGGCGACGCCCAGCCGCAGGCGCCCGAGCCCGACACCGTCTACAACCTCGCCCCCTCCGAGCACAAGCGCCGCCGCCTCGTGGCCAAGGCGGACAACCAGGACGAGCCCGCGCCCCCGGAGGCCAAGAACCCTGCCTCCGAGGAATGGATCCTCCACAACAAGCAGAGTCCCTGGGTTGGGAAGAAGGAAGCGCCTCCCGCGGAGCTCACCGAGGAGCAGAGGCAGTATGCGGTGGCGCACGCTGCCAAGAAGGCCGAGAAGGAGGCCCGCGGCGAAGGGAAGAGCGAGAGGACAGAGGTTGTGGTCAAGACCACCTTCCACGGCAAGGAGGAGAAGGACTACCAGGGACGCTCCTGGATCACGCCGCCCAAGGATGCCAAGGCCACCAACGACCACTGCTACATCCCTAAGAGGTGTGTGCACGAGTGGGTCGGCCACACCAAGGGGGTCTCAGCTATCAGGTTTTTCCCAAAGTATGGACATTTGCTGCTGTCTGCAAGTATGGATTGCAAGATTAAGATCTGGGATGTTCTTGGGTCACGGACTTGTATGCGTACTTATATGGGGCACTCAAAGGCGGTAAGGGATATATCATTCTCCAATGATGGAACTAAATTCTTGAGTGCTGGGTATGACAGGAATATACAGTACTGGGATACTGAGACAGGGCAGGTGATCTCGACCTTCTCAACTGGGAAGGTTCCATATGTTGTGAAGCTCAATCCTGATGAGGATAAGCAGCATATTCTCCTTGCCGGAATGAGTGATAAGAAGATTGTGCAATGGGATATGAAGTCAGGGCAGATTACGCAAGAGTACGATCAGCATTTAGGGGCTGTGAACACCATAACTTTTGTGGATAACAACAGGAGATTTGTGACCTCAAGTGATGACAAGTCTCTTCGTGTGTGGGAGTTTGGCATCCCTGTGGTGATTAAGTATATCAGTGAGCCGCACATGCACTCAATGCCATCGATTGCACTGCATCCCAACTCCAATTGGCTGGCAGCGCAGAGTTTGGACAATCAGATACTGATATACAGTACCAAGGAGAGGTTTCAGCTTAATAAGAAGAAGAGATTTGCTGGCCATATTGCGGCAGGTTATGCTTGTCAGGTGAACTTCTCACCTGATGGGAGGTTTGTGATGTCTGGTGATGGTGAGGGTAGCTGCTGGTTCTGGGACTGGAAAAGCTGCAGGAGATTTAAGACTTTGAAGTGCCACAATGGAGTTTGCATTGGATGCGAGTGGCATCCATTGGAAACTAGTAAGGTTGCAACCTGTGGTTGGGATGGTGTAATTAAATACTGGTAAGTTGATCACACAACCATGGATGCTCCTTTAAATTGGAACCGCTGCTTTTAATTGCTTTGTAACTATTCAGAGGTCTTTCTTCTTGTTATTAAGAGTAGTATTTTCTGTTAAGTACTTACTGAAACTCTCAGGCTCACAATGCATTTAGAGAATTAAGGTTTTACTGACTTAATCTCATGCATGGTGACCTTGCAAAAATTGTGCTAAGATTTTTATGAACTTAGAGCATTTGATTTTGTTTCATATTACAGGTTATGATAAATATACACTCTTTTGTATATGTTTGATTTGATACTATATTAGTTTTGCTTTCATAAGAATTGCTTTAGTTAGTCACAAACACTGTAAAGTAGTAGGATACATACTTGATTATGGTTTACATGCAAAACTTGCACCCAGAGGCTAGATTACGTATGGTGGTGTTTTTATTTTTGTGTGCTCTAAATGTGGTTTCAAACACTGTTCTTCCATAAACTGTATAATTTCTTGTCTTATTGCTGATACTCGTGGTTGCCCTGCACTCTTTTGCCCAATACTTTATTTTCTAAGAGGTGTGAATATCTATAGTTTCATGTGCTAGTGAAGTTGTGATGGTGGTTAATTGGTTATAGTGTTATTTCTACTTATGCTATCATATTTATTCTCAAAGGTGTGATAAACCTGGCCATGCATTTAGGGTTACCCCTTGTAATATCTATTGCTGTTGCAGTGTGGTGTTGGTACAATTGACCAAAGGGATCACTTTTATGTTCCATATATTCTACTGAAAATGAATACATATTATTTTCCATGATGTTTACAAGAATGGGAAGGGCGGGCCTGGTGCAAGCGGTAGAGTCTTACCGCCTGTGACCGGAAGGTCCTGGGTTCGAGTCGCGGTCTCCTCGCATTGCACAGGCAAGGGTAAGGCTTGCCACTGACACCCTTCCCCAGACCCCGCACAGAGCGGGAGCTCTCTGCACTGGGTACGCCCTTATGTTTACAAGAATGGGTTAAATGGAAATTGAGCTAATGATGTGTAGTTGTTCCTATATTTACTTGGCCCTATGGCAGTTGATACTTACATCAAACTGTATGTTATTCATTGTTTGTTTCCTATGAGTGTGCTGATATGTAGAATTCAGCATGAATAATTTTATGGTTGAATTTATTATGTGTGAAAAATACATGTTTTATGTGACCTGCTTTTGTTACCGCTATAGAAAATATTTGCTTAAATGCCATATTTGTCAAAATTGTGGAATTAAGAAGTTGCGAAAATGCTTTGTTATCTACTCCGTCCCTAAATAACTGTCGTTTTCGTTTCCCGAGAAACAACTTTGACTGAATATATATAAAAAATATTAATATTTATGGTACAAAATTAATATCATTAGGTAGATCGTTGAATCTATTTTCATAATAAATTTATTTGGAGATACAAATGTTGCACGGATTTTCTAAAAATCCAGTCAAACTTACGGCACGGAAACCAAATGCCACAGTTATTTAGGGACGGAGGGAGTATTGAGTAAGCTTTATCTCATTTGATGTGTTTGCCTGATCAACTTTGCTATCTTGTTGAACCTTTAAAACACTCTTAGGTTGCCATCTTTTTTTTTTGTTGTCTTCTGTATATTTATGATATGGCACTGACATTCCTCTGAACAACTTTCAGGGACTGAAGTTTGTCAGAGAGATTGCTTGAGCTCCTGGGAAAGGTTTTGTAACAATCCAATTCACAAGGGCTGAATGTCATGAGATACTGTAAGTCAACATGCTCGACGAGAGAATCCCGGTTTGATGCAGGAGAAAAATGTTGTGTTTTTGAGGATACATATATGGGAGAATAAGGTGGTGTTTTTCTGCTACCTTTGGGTTGGTTCTGCCCTGCTAGATGTTCAAATGTACAATACTCGCACCAGATTCAAATTTTGAGTTGTATCTTTGCCACTAGCAACTTGTATGTGGTTTCTGGTAATCCTGTTGGTTTCTGGTAATCCTGTTGTAGCATCTGAGGAAGTGTGTGTTGTGTAGTACTCCCTCCGGGCCATTTTATAAATTAGATCCCTTTTTAATAGCTGCAGCCAAGTGAACAGAAAAATAAATAGAGATTGAGCTGAGTCAAGTGACCTACAGATCCATGTTAAATGCTTGACGCCTTGATTCCTGAACAATTAAGGGCCTGTTCGCTTGAACTTATCAGCTGGTTTATTAGCTAGAATCTACAGTATTTTTCTCTCACAACAAAACAGTTTCAGTCGGCTTATCAGCTGGCTTTAATACTAGCCGAACAGGCTCAAATAGATTGTAATTGATTCTGAATGTGCAGATATACATATACACTAAAAGTAGAGTATTAAAGTTCATAGTAAGATCTAGGGTGCACCATTGGATTAGAAAAAAGCTCTTTGATTCATTGACGTAATCATATTTAGACCATTTACTTGTTTTCTATTACTTTTTTTAGAATATAAACTTATAATAATTAGGTAGTACATTTGAATACAAATGTAACCGTATTAAGTTTGTATTATAATAGCTAAATGTTATTGGTTAAAGACTGAAGTATGAACATGTGCTTGACATGCGTGGTTTTCGGTTGGTTAGTGCACGAATAAGGTCAAGGCCCTGTTATACATAAATCAGGAAGGTATAAAATTAGCTGGTTCAGGAACTGTGATTTGATCATGATGGTTGAACTTGGGCCAGAAAGGTGACAAAACAGAAGCTCCTCCTCCGTTGTTGCACTTGTACGTCGATGTGTTGGACTGTTGGTGTCTGTCTGGGCGGGCATGGCACCACGCAATCCCGCTGCTAAGACGTGGGAGGGGACCCGCTATCTCCGTCGTCATTTCCTATCCTAGTAGAGATGCAAAAGAATGATTCCCTCCTTTTCCTAGCTTCCAAGGTCAAAAACTACGCGGGCGGGGCAGACGGATCACTCACACGTATATCTTACACTCGTCCATCTCCTTCCGGTATCTGATCCCTTCTTTTCCTTGTCCTCCAAACTCATCATCGTCTTCCATCTTCACATCCATCAGTCCTCTTCTTGACACAAACACCATTTGTGTATATGCTTTCCCTTCTCGGTGCAAACACCATCTGGTCCGCCACCCGTTCCCACCTTTCCGCGGTTCCGGCCGCCAACCCTATATCTTCGTCGTCATCAGTTCAGACCTGCAAACCCACCGGTGGCCGGTGCACATAACATACAGACAAACGCGGCACTGCGCAGCGCAGCACGTACGGTGGTGTGTGCCGGCCAGTGATCAATAAGATGGCGGCGGCGCTGCGTGCGCTGGCGGTGCTGCTGTGGGTGGCGGCGGCGTACCCGGTGGTGTTCCGGGCGCGGCCCCTGCAGGCGCTGGCGGCCAACTGGGGCACCCGCGCGCTGCACCCGCTGCCGGGGGACATCACCGTGCGCCTCCTGCGGGACAACGGCTTCGACAAGGTGAAGCTGTTCGAGCCGGACCCGAACGCGCTCCGGGCGCTGGGCCACTCGGGGATCCAGGTCATGCTGGGCCTCCCCAACGAGGTGCTCGCCTCCGTGGCCGCCAGCGTGAACGCCGCCGAGCAGTGGGTGATCCAGAACGTCTCCACCTACGTCTCCAAGTACGGCGTGGACATCCGCTACGTGGCCGTGGGCAACGAGCCCTTCCTCAAGTCGTACAAGGGCAAGTTCGAGGCCGCCACGCTGCCCGCCGTGCAGAACGTGCAGGCGGCGCTCGTCAAGGCGGGCCTCGCCAGGCAGGTGCACGTCACCGTCCCGATCAACGCCGACGTCTACGAGTCCGGCGACGGCCGCCCGTCCTCGGGCGACTTCAGGCCCGACATCGCGGGCCTCATGGTCAGCCTCGTCCGCTTCCTCCTCGACAGCGGCGGCGTGCTCACCATCAACATCTACCCGTTCCTCTCCCTCGACGCCGACCCAAACTTCCCCGTCGACTACGCCTACTTCCCGTCCCCGGGGGCGCCGCCCTCGCAGGCCAGCGTGCAGGACGGCGGCGTGCTCTACACCAACGCCTTCGACGCCAACTACGACACCCTCATCGCCGCGCTCGAGAAGCACGGCCTCGGCACCATCCCCGTCGTCGTCGGGGAGATCGGCTGGCCCACCGACGGCGACAAGAACGCCAACGTCGCCAACGCGCAGCGGTTCAACCAGGGACTCTTCGACCGCATCGTCGCCGGCAAGGGCACCCCGCGACGCCCGCGGATGCCCGACGTCTACGTCTTCGCGCTGCTGGACGAGGACAACAAGAGCGTCGACCCCGGAAACTTCGAGCGCCACTGGGGTGTCTTCAACTACGACGGCTCGCCCAAGTACCCGCTCAGGCTCGCCAACGGCAGGGCCATCGTGCCGGCCAAGGGCGTCCGCTACCTCTCCAAGCAGTGGTGCGTGCTCCGCCCGGACGCCAGCGCCACCAACCCGGCCATCGCCGGCGCCGTCGGCTACGCCTGCGAGTACTCCGACTGCACAAGCCTCGGCGCCGGATCCTCCTGCGGGAACCTCGACGCGCGCGCCAACGTCTCCTACGCCTTCAACCAGTTCTTCCAGGCGGCCAACCAGCAGAAGGCCGCCTGCAACTTTAACAACCTCTCCGTCATCACAACCACCGACCCGTCCCAGGGGACCTGCCGCTTCAAGATCATGATCGACACCGGCCGCCACGAGCTGACTGGCAAGTCGCCGTCCGCCGCCCCCAGGGTGGCTCTGGCTTCATCTTCATCATCTTGGAGCGCCGTGCTACTGCTCGCCTTGGTCGGCCTTACTACTCTGGTCGCCTGGTGAGCGTGACACTGCAACGCAACGGCTAGAAACTAGTAGCTAGAAAGGCCGGCCCAATTCTTTAATTTCTCCAACTAAACGCTGATGGTAAATGTGCATTTGCCGTTGGGATTAATGGCGAAGGGTAGCTTCTGACCTTCTGTTACTAGCAAAGGGGATTCTTTCTGATGTACATATGCATGACAGAGATGTTGATATGCAATTTGGTTGGAATATGTGGACGTGTCCTCTGTTGATGTTTCCTGGATATATGGTTCGGATTTCAGAGTATATATATTCATAAGACTAATTCTGTGGCACTAGTAGTGCTACATCTTCCCTGTAATTTTTGGACAACGATCAGAGACGAAATCAGAAAGTTGGTTGTCTTCAAAAGATATCCATATACACGGCTGAATGAACCATATACTATATATTTTTTTTTTTTAAAAAGGAACTTTCTTTTCACCCCTGCTTCAGGTTGCAGCAGCATTGCAGAAAGGTCTGGCATTGCTTTTATATACAAAACACACAATGACTCAAAGTAAAATGGCATTGGTAAAAGTCACATTTCACCTGACACTGGCACATGTCACACCGTCACAACTCACAACAATGCTAAGATGCAAGTTTCTATGACCTGTGAGTCTTCTATAGTCCCTCATCGAACTCTAGGTACATCATTTTCCCCTAGAACGTGTGATCACCAGATTCATCGAACCGGCAAGAATTCCACTCGCTGCTTAGTGCTGTCCCCATGCTTGCTCGCTGCACAAGACGGACCAGTGACTGGACGACCTCCGACATTGGTGGCCTGAATTCTGGCTCAGGCTGTGCAATTGGAAATTGATCAGTCAGCAACACTGTACAAATCGCTGGAGATGCGAATAATAGCAACTAAACTTGAGATGGTTTACCTGGACACAGAGAGCGATTGCGTCTGCGAACCGAGAGAGTGATTTCGCATGGTACAGCCCCTCTAATGTTGGATCAACCATCTGATCTAGCGAGTCGATGTCGTGCAGCTGCAGTGAAGCCCACCGGACTAATGATTGCTGGGACCTTGGCCGAGAGCTGAAATAGTTTCAGTCAACAGTTATCATTCAGTCTAAACTCACTGTCTCATCTTGTTACAGTGTAAGTAACAGCGCTGTAGTCCTTAGCTTGCTCACCTGTCAAATGCTTTCTGTCCAGTCAGTAGCTCAAGCATGATGACACCAAAGCTGTAAACGTCGCTCTTTTGAGAATACTGACCGGACATGGTCACCTCAGGAGCTCTATATCCCGAGTTATCATCTGATTCCTGAAGATGTCAACGTGTAAGGAAATTTTTAGATAAAGTTTGCTCACTATATATTCAATACTAACTTCAGAACTTTTTTAAAAAAAATACTAACTTCAGAATGCATACTATAAGAATGATAAAAAAACTTCATGAACAGAAACTGAAATCGTCTGCTTTGTAAGGCAGCAAGCACTGTCCGTTTATCAGAATAAGGTCTGATAGTCTGCTTTTAACACTGATTTATGTTCCACAATCTATTCCAACCACTGTTAACAAACAATAACATTAAATTGTAACTGTAAAATACTTGCATCAGAGGACATTTATCAGATTTGCATATTTTTTAGACCTGTCACCTGTAAAACAAAAAATGAACAGACTGATACCTGGAGTTCCTGGTTGGGAATTAGGTCTGCAAACCCGCAGTCTGAAATATGTGGGTTAAGATCATCATCCAACAGTATGTTAGATGATTTGAAATTCTTGTGGATGATAGACGGCGAACAAGTTTCATGTAGATACCTGAAAACAGCACATATTCAGTTCAAGACCCCCACCCCCACCACCAAAAGACACATGATGAGTCTGTCTGACTTACTCTAATGCCCTCGCCGATCCTAGAGCAATCTTTACACGGTTATTCCAAGATAATGGTTTGCTGTACCCATCCGACAGGTGGAGGAGGTCATAAAGAGATCCATTCTTGTAGAATTCATATGCCAGCAAGCACTGTCCGTGCTCCAAGCAGTAGCCATCTAGCTCTGAGAGGTTTGGATGATTTAGCTTTGCAATGCTGCCAACCAGCTCGACGAAGAAGTCAGATGGGTGGCCTGGTATGGCAGAGAAATTGATTTTCTTCACAGCCAGAATCTGGTGGAACAAGTACAGACCAAAAACTGAGGCTAGGATGGTTTAATAGAAACACCAAGGTAAATTTACAGTCTCTGTTACTATAACATGATAAAGTATGAGCCGAAATTGTAGGAAAAAATATCAAATTTATCTTGAGATAAGGAATTAGAAACCCTAAATCCTATAACCAATCCCGTGAAGTTTTTGTACTATGTTAGCGCTTGCATACAGATTTGCATGGTGTGAACAGTTTGTGAACTCCAGTCTGAATATGGATATGCTACCGCTTACATGAGCTTAAGATAATCAATTTTAGTTAAGAGCATAATCACTGATACTTCAAAGTTATAAAGTAGTATGGATTAAGAATCAATGCTGTTAGGTTTGGTAAAATAAACAAATTCTTTGATAATGAAGGTTGAAAATGTGTTCTTCACTCTGGAAAGAAAATGGTCAAACAGAGGTTACTGAGCATATTAGTTTGGAAGGTCAAGTAGTGCCTAGAAAGGATACCTTTCGCTATTTAGGATCAATGCTACAGAGAGACGGAGATATTGATGAAGATGTTAGCCATAGAATCAAAGCAGGGTACATGAAGTGGCACAAGCATCTGGTGTCCTATGTGACAAAAGGGTACCACAGAAACTAAAAGGCAAGTTTTATAGGACGGCGATTAGACCTGCTATGTTGTATGGTGCAGAATGTTGGCCTACGAAAAGACGACATGCTCAACAGAAAAGTGTCCGAAAATGTGTATGTTGCGTTGGATTTACGGTCATACAAGAAGTGATCGAGTTCGGAACGATGATATACGTGATTGATTAGGGGTAGCACCAATTGAAGAAAAGCTTGTTCAACACCGGTTGAAATGGTTTGGACATGTCCAACGGAGACCTCCAGAGGTACCGGTGCGTAGTAGAATTCTAAGCCAGGATAGTAACGTGAAGAGAGGCAGAGGAAGACTGAAGTTGACTTGGGTAGAGGCAATAAAAGGAGACTTGAAAGGATGAAATATACCCAAAGACTTAGCCTTAGATAGGAGTGCTTGAAAAAAAGCTATTCACGTGCCTGAACCTTGATTGTTTCTGCTGAGTTTCAACTCTAGCCTACCCCAACTTGTTTGGGACTTAAAGGCTTTGTTGTTGTTATTGTTGTTGTTGTTGTAAAGGTTACTGAGCATAGGTTTTCGAAAAAAAGGTTACTGAACATACCTTCTGATCACAAAGCTGTGCTCTGTAAACGCGGCCAAAACGGCCTTCACTGACCAGATTGTCAGCACTGAAGCTCTTCGTTGCTACCTGCAGGTCTGCCACTGTGTATGCAGTTGCCCTGATGCAAGAGACGTTTACTTTCTCTGCGGCAGGCTTGTTAGTGGGATCATTTTCGTCGAAGGACTTGTGAAGCTCGATTTTTGACGGTGGTTTCAAGTTCATCGAGACATTCTTTTTCAGTTCCTTTGCAGTGGGCGAGAGTGAGACAGCACGGATGGGCCTCAGCTCTGAACAGCAACCATTGTTCAGAGAAAACAAATAAGCAACACCTAGATTCTATGTTAAATATTTTTTTCTTACTAGTACATGGTATGGTAGACTTACGCTTAATTTTCCTGGAAGCAAGAGGGCTGAGATGCTCATTCTTTTCAGGATCACATCCCTGTTGACGCCTCACAGATTTCCTCTTGATCAGAAAGAAGGCAACCAATGCACCGACAACCACCAGAGATATCACAATTCCAGCAACTGCAGCACCTCCTACTCCTACTTTGGAGCTTTTGCCATCACCACCACCATTATTGGTATCACTTTCTCTCGATGGACTATTGTTATTGTTACTATGACTAGGAGTTCTAGAAGGTGATGGTTTCGAAGGTGGATTGTATGACGGAGGTGCTGTTGCAGCTGATGCAGGACTGTTGCTAAAGGAGTTGCCACTTGTCCTACAATAGAAAGACTGAATTACAATACCAATCCGGTAACCTGGAACTGTGGTAGAGAAAATTACTTACTGGAGATTGCTTATGCTCTTCAGCTTATCAGGAATCGACCCACTGAATTGGTTATTTGCAACATTTCTGCACGTGATATTGATAATTGGATCACTAATAAAAAGATATTTGTGTAAACAGCAGCATGTGGTAATTGTACCAACTTACAGGTCCGTCAGAGGGAGATCAGTGAGGACATCTATCGTACCAGTAAATTGGTTGTCCTGCAAATAACTGAGGATATAGCATGTCATCATTGTACTTTGAGTTTTCCGTACTTATTTGGATTGTGGACAACAGATTTATAATGATTAATGAAGAACAAGGAGAATGTCCTCACAGCGTGCTCAAACTTGTCAAGGAGTCGAAGCTTTCAGGAAGATTTCCAGAAAAGGAGTTGTATGAGAAGTCCCTACAATAATTTTACCAATTATTATGGAAGAGATAATATCATATGGTAGCTCACTAGTAAAATTTCTGTTCAGATATAACTAAAAAGGCACTCACAGTGTTGTTAAGTTGGTGAGTTGGTCGAACATAACATTGATGTCTGACAGCTGATTATGACCAAGATTTCTGAACCAAATAGGGTGGTATAACATTATATTGTGAGATATAGTCAATGTCCTAGAAAGAGAGTACGAAAGACCCGTAAACATAACCTACTTACAAATATTTAAGTGCAGCCATTTGGGAAATGGAGTAAGGTAAAGTCCCAATGAAGTTGTTATTCTCAAGATTTCTGCAGGCCAAGTGTTCTGTCAGCACTTAAAGAATGATTGACAAAGGAAAAGAAAGGCAGTCCTAGAGCTGTGAAGATCAAATAATAGCTTACAGTCTCTCAAGATTTGGTGGGAGATTATAAGGGATATCACTTCCTCCAAGATTATTGTTGCTCACGTCACTGCAAAAATTATAACAGATCAAAATTACAGCGCTGTGTACCATCAAAACACTGAAAGTGTGTGGGAGATGATGATTCCACTAACAGCTCAGACAGTTCAGTGAGGAGATTCATGTTGTATCCCAGGGTCCCTTTTAGTCTCATACCAGGCAGTTTTCTGAAGGAAATTAGCATGTCAGATGAAACGGAATTTTATGTCAGAATCAAGTCGACTTCTCTGTGTCACCTCACATTGTTGTCACTCTGGAACCGGAACAAGTAACCCCGAGCCAAGACTGGCCACATGGGTCGCCGTTCTGTGGTACCCAGTTTGTCAGCTGCGACGACGTGTTCACGGTTGTGTAGAATGTGTTGAGGGCAGTCACTGAGTAGGCAGAAACATCAACTCAGATGGCGTGACAACAATAATTCCGGTGGAAATATCATGATTAGTGTTTATTCGTCAACAAGTTGTCAGTTTTCAGCAATCAATCAACAGTACAGCCTCTTGACAATGAATATGAAAATTATTAATACTAGGTTTTCCTTTCAAAAAAGTAAATGAAACTAATACAAGTATTATCCTAGTTGTACCTTTTCATCATCTGAGACTCCTAACAAGCATATACAGCCAGTACTACTCTGAAGTCAAAAGTAGCAGTCCTACTTGCAGTACCAAGAACCTAACTTTTTAGCAATCCAATAAAAAAAGGTGCCTTGAATAACCGCAACATTCGCAAAATTAAATAAACAATTGGGCATGTTTCTTTCTTCCGGGTTAGCCGGATAGGGCAAACAAAGCTACTAAAACGCGGAGGACAAAATGGAGAAACACTCGGCCAAACCTGTGACACTATGTATCAGTCCAAGACCAAATTCCCAATCATCCGAAGCTTAATGAAACTTAAACCTATAGAAGTTTGGCCATCTGAAGCGGAGAAGTCAAAGAAAAGGAATTGGAAAGAACATCAAGAAGACAAGAACTGAACAGGTCAGCAATACTTTGGCATTCCCATGGGCCCAAGGTTGGATAAAGAATTCGTCACTGTGATTTTAAACGCTATAGTAACTCGAAATGACCGTGTTTTCCCCAGTCCGTAGCAAAGAAAGGGGATGCTCTCAGAACAAGCTGTAGCAGAAACGTCTGTGGCATACTCGCATCGCATATGAGATAGAAAACGAGCAACGTTTATGCACAACACTGCTACTGCCTCCAAACCAGAAGCAGATTTTTCTAGCAGTCTGACGGCAGACTGAAGAGGAAGAAGCATCACGAACAGTCCCATCCATTGATGCCCTAAGAAACATATAGAGAGAAGTCCGAACAGAACAGAACCAAGGGGGCAAAGGCAGTGTTCTTGGCATGCTAAACCGAACACATATATGCTTCAGTTGAGGAGAGATGGGAGAACTAGGGGAGCATGAATCGCGAACCGTCGTCGGAGTTGGTGTCGGCGGTGGCCCCGGTGAAGACGGAGAGCGAGAGTAGCGCCGCCACTCCGGCCACGCCCAACGCCATGCCTGGAGCTGCTCTGCACTCAGTGGTGTTCTCGCTGGAGTATCCAAGGAAGAAGGTGAAGGGGAAAAAAAATAAAAGTTATCTGCCTCTGTTCACTTCCCTTCTCTCTTCTCCCTTCCTCTGTCCGCTCTTCCCCTGTTTGTTTGTCAGTGTGACAGTGTGTGTGTTTTGCTTTCTCCTCGCTTTCCCTCAGCGCGCTCCCGCATTTATATATATACGTCCACAATCTTGTCAGCGTCAGAGAGGTAATCAGGACGACAGAAGTGCCCTTGGAAAGGACTTGTTTCACGGACGTTTTTACGGCTTGTTTAGTCCACCCTAAATTCTAAAAAGTTACTATAGTACTTGTCACATCGAATGTTTGTGGCCGTACATGGAGCATTAAATATAGACGAAAAGAAAAACTAATTACACAGTTTGGTGGGAAATTGCGAGACGAACGTTTTAAGCCTAATTAGTCCATGTTTGAACATTATTTACCAAATAAAAACAAAGGTGCTACAGTAACACAAAATCCAAATTTCGCGAACTAAACAAGAGCTTAACTTGTATTTACTGCTTTTCCAAAAGTACAGTACAGTATAATCTGGGTCAATTTAGAAATATATTTGAAAAAAAAATAGTTCCATCGGCTTCGAGTTCATTTAAGGTGAAGAGGACAGAAAAGCTTCTAAACAGGTAGCTAAACAAGCTCTAAACGAAAACAGGGGAGCGCGTAGTATTTTGGAATGCGGCTCGCACATGTTTCCCCTGTGCTGTTACGTTGTGCGCGCATTGTCACTGCTAGTCTACGGCTACACATGGAGATGGAGGCCGGCTGGTGGAGTGGTGGTGGTGGAGATGCATGGATGATTCTCTGCCGTCGGCTGGATCATGTCCGGACGAACACGGACCCGGTGGCTGCCTAGTAGCAAGATTGCTATAGCCAATGGAGTGTACTACTACATGTAGCCTACATGTAGGAATGAATGCCCCCGCGACCTGAGGCGGACACGATGTTTGTGATGACGAAAAAACAAGAGCGGATGCATCAGTCAGATTTGCGTTTGTGTTGCTTGTGTTGTGCGTGACTGTAACATCACCAACACACCACCAGCAGTATTTCTGCACCATGCCCATGGACCATGCATGGTATGGGCCGGCCTAAGGACGTAGCGGAGGTCAGTCATTCTAATTTTTTTTAAGAGTCGAAACATCTTAATTTTTATCAAATTTATATAAATAATAAAATAATAATAGCATTTATAATATCAAATAAGTTTCATTAAATTCTTAATTGATTATATTTTTATAGTACTTATTTGATGTCATAAATCTTTGTAATTCTCTCTATATTAATTTGGTCAAACTTAAGATGTTTTGACTCTCCAAAAAAGTTAAAATAACTTATAATTTGACGAAGGGAGTACTAGTCAAGGTCACACTAAAAGCAGTATCTCTACCTAAACGGCTGCTTAAACCGGCCATATAACTTGTGACCATAATTAATCAAAATCTATGTATATTAAGTGCACAGAAGACACCTCGGACCTTATTTGGTTACACTAGTATCCATGTGTATGGGACTGAATTAAGATCGAACTTAGTTTAATTTATACTCCAATTCACCCTAACACACATGAATTAAGGTGGATACGAGTGTACCAGAACAAGCTCTTTATGGATTTGTATTCCACATGTCTTTAGGTAAGATGTTGCCATTATAGTAATTGGTAATATGTGTGGCATAAATTAGCGGTCAAAGGATACTTTTGGCTTTTCAAATACACAAATAAGGACCCCGTTCGCTTCGCTGAAAAAACAAGCCGAAATATTGTTTCGGCTGATTTGTTATAAAAGAAAAACACTATTCCGACTGAAAAAACAAGTTGAAAAAGTACGGATTATAAGAGAAGCGAACATGACCAGATCTAAGGGTGCACAAAACTTTTTTCCCTTTCATTCATCCGCTTATCGTGTTACTTCGAGGTAGGGAAATGGGAAAAGTTTTTTGCTAAAAGACGTCCATTATTGGACATTGCAATCGGACGTCCATTATTGGACTATTGATAAGTCCCTGACTAAAATCAACCAAATGACGACCGGTGACGACTAAAGGCAAGTGAAACGACGGCAGCATATAGCACGCCGGCGGCCTTTTCGTTCTTGGTGACTTTTTGCCTCTGCTCTGGCTATGATCCACCGACAGTGTTATTTAGCTCACTCTTGTGCTTGGTTGGATTCAAGAGTGACGCGTCCATGCGACACAATAAAGGCAGAATAACCGTTTTTTCATGAACTATTACGTGAGACTTAGTTTCGTCCATGAACTTCTAAAACGATCGTTTTAGTCCTTAAATTTTACTTTTAGGCTCAATTTTATCCTAGAACTATGAAGATGATCGTTTCGATCCTCAAATTTTGTATTTTTGGCTCAATTTCATCCATAAACTACAAAAGTACATTTTGGTCTTTAAACTTTTATTTTTCAACTCAATTTTGTCTATCAAAAAGAAAAAAATTATATTTTAGGCAAAATTTCATCCATGAATTATCAAAATACATTTTGACACAACTTCGTCCTTGATCCAACACCACCCACGATTTGAGATGGACAGTCATCGTTAGGTACTATTGTTACTAGCACCGTCCCAGCTACCAAATCGGATTTGTATTCATATTCTAAGATGAATATAAATATAGATCTAAATATTCTTAAATATAAATTTTTATGAGCCAATGGATAAAAAAATTATTTTATACATAAATGGTTATTAGTTGAGCCTAATGCTAGAAGTAGCTAAGGAAAAAATTATAGATATGCTATTGTTTCATTATATTCATGTATTCTTAAGAAATAAATAGCGTTTGAAGCAATTGCAATTGCTCCCACAAAAATCATCTATAGTTGGATATATATAAACAATACCATTATAGTTGGATATATCGCTAGTGGTGTTGAAGCTGACCAGATGCAATAGCACAGCGTTCCACATAGAACGATAGACAAAGTTGAGTTTGAAAATAAAAGTTTAAAGTCCTAAATGCAAAGTTTGAAGACTAAAATTATCATCTTCATAGTTTGTAGGATGAAATTGAGCCCAAAATGTAAAGTTTAAGGACTGAAATGATCATCTGCATAGTTCTAGGATGAAATTGAGTCTAAAAATACACTTTGAGGACTAAAATTGCCGTTTTGAAAATTTAAGGATGAAAATTAATAGTTCAAGGACCAAAATGACTATTATGCCCACAATAAACTAAGATGGCCAATGCTACAGTTCTCTTTATTTATTGAAGGTAATAGCTTAAACAAATCTGAGCCATTAATTTTTTAGATTAATTAATTAATTGCCTAGAAAAAGAAAATAACTTAAATCCTCAAATTAAATTATGGGAGACACATGAGTAGGCGCATGGACTTTCATTGTTTGTTCCTTTGCATGCAAAGCCTTCCGATCGTGCAAACCCATCAACCAAAGACAGCCCCACGGCAGGCAGAAATATCCAGTGATTACACATTTTCCCTTTGATCATATTATAAAAAAGTTACACAGTAAAGCGCGATGTCGTACACACGTCTGTGTATATCACGTTCTACAAAACGCACCTGTATATATCACGTTCCAAAAAGGTTACCACTATATTATGTACCATACACACCTCTGTCACGTTAAAAAAATAATTGCTAACTCTCCATCACGTTGGAAAAAGATCGTACCAAACTTTCCAAAAAGAAACAGACAGCATATTTGGACACTTTATTTCCTTCCAAAATTAAAAATAATTAAATATACAATTTTATTATTACCTCCTATAAAGTAATGTATGGTAAAAGATATCCAGATCGAGAGCCCACGGTTATTTGGGAGTGCCACAGCAAAGCCTAACTAATATACATTAGTCTCTTTTTGCCCTTGGTGGTTCGCTCTCTCAACACTTGCTATTTCATTTCATAACTTATGCTTGTGTTGTTGCTTGCCTAACAGTAGCTTTCTTAGCTTGCTCCTAGCTTGTTTAGTTAGTTGCCTTTCTCTAGTATGAGTAGTGTAGTTGTCGCTCTCTATATTAGCTATCTAGTTGCTAGGTGGTAGTTCTAGTTGTTTGCTTGGTTGTGTGCTTAATTCTTGTTAAGTTGTTACAACTAGACTTGTGTAGGGCTTGCTTCGTGGTGTGTCGGCTAGCACTACTACAAAATGATTTTGCGAGGCAGGCCAAAATATTAATGGAGGCGGGCATATCTAGCGACCACCTACGTAAATGATTTGGAGAACTCCAGGAAAATGCCCGTCTCCCAAAATCATTTATGGAGACGATTGCCTCCGAAAATCATTGATTAATGGAGACGGTCGTCTTAGGACTCTGCCTCGATAAATTGATTTAGAATTATTAAACAGTCTTGGTTGTTGACATAGTCTATACGAAAGTTACGGCTCTCAATAGAATCTACAACTTTATAGTTGAAAAGCTTTTTATTTGAAGTTGTTTCGAGTTCCAAATATGGGTTCGAACGTTATAGATTTTGAAATTTAAAATTTAGAATTCCTAAACGATTTTGAATGTTCACACAGTGAATACAAAAGTTGTAGTGGCCGACCTGAGCTACATGTTTACTATTGACAAGTTTTTTATTTAAAGTCGTTTAGAGTCTCAAATATGTGTTTTAAATTCACATATTTTTATATTTAATTTTTTGATTTTTTCAAATAATCTCGGATAGAGATACATCATAAACTAAAGTTGTAGTACTTGATAAGATTTAAAACTTTATAGTTAAAAGTTTTTTCATTTGAGTTCATTTAGTACCCAAAATATCTAATATAAGATTACGAAATATTGATATAAAATAATAACATATTATATATAGACATAAATGAGTGTGTGGTGGAGTAGTAGAGATGAGGTAGTGTTGAGTGTTAGGTCATAGGTTCAAAACCTAGAAGTCATAATTTTTTTGGATTTTGGGTTTTTCGGAGACCGTTAACGGAGGCGGACGTTTTAAGGCGGCTACCTCCGTGCCTGCCGCATTTAATAGAAAATGTCTACCTCGGTTAATGAATCCTGTAGTAGTGTAGGCAAGTAGTGGTTATTAGGATCATCTCTTTTACTAACACACTTGTCTAGTGTTTTGAGCTTGTAGAAAACTTAATTAGGTTATTCACCCCCTCTAGCTATTTAGTTGCTCTAAATAGTTGTACCTTTTCTTTTTTTTCTTTTGGTCATTGTAAAACTCTTTCTCCAACGTGCTCAGCACGTTTTAAAAAAATTGCCCAAATTTCTGAAAGCCTTTTGTAAGATTTTGCTTTCAAGGTATGCAATTAATGGTTGGCGCAAGCAACCAGCATAGTTCATTAGTTCAAGATTGTAATCCTATTTGAAGTTATTTAGTTAGTGACTTAGTTGCATCATTTGGTGTGACATCTTAATGTGATCAAACTGTACCCTTCTGACAAAAAGATGCATGGTGGTTGAATTCCAACAAACTACTAGCCTTAGGGTACTGCAGGCTGCTGGTGGTAATGAGATTATCAGGTTTGTTAGGGTTTTGAATTCATTTCTACGTGGCCTGCTGACTCTCTCTCTCTCTCTCTCTCTCTCTCTCTCTCTCTCTCTCTCTCTCTCATGCTGATTCTCTTTTAAGTATCCTTGGTTAATTGCTTCCAAGAGGAATCCATCAGTACCGTATGCCCTTATCGCTTTTTGCTGAAGAAGTAAAATATTTGTACTTGTACACATTGTCTTTGGTCGAGGTCACTTTCATTTGCGATGGGAGACCAACCAGCTGGTTAAAGTCAATTGAACTATTGCAGTACTTGTAGAAACATGACAATATGACATGTCTCCCTTTTACCATGATATATGCATGCTTGGTCTTTGGGTGAACCGGTACTGTTCATCGCCAGTGTTAGGAGAAAAGAGGGCGTAGTACTAACATGGTTTGGAGTGCCATGCAAGCAAATTTTGAGCTACCAGGCTTGCCCTAGGATCGGACGACATGTGTAAAGTTCTTCAGCTTTGGTATCCAATAGACGGATGACATGCCACCAACGGAATCCTACCTTGGTCGAATCAAATAAGGTCAGTGTTGACCTCCACATTCAACCGTCATAAATTGTAAATTGTTTGAATTAGCTTTGTGCCTAGTGAAATTTCTCTAACTTTAATTAAGGTTATAGAAAAAGTACAAACGTCTACAAAATCAAACTAGATTTATTAGATGACATATATTTTACTCATTATAGATGCCAATACATTTTCTATACATCATCAAAAAATTAGACAAGTTTGATTTAGGACAAAACTAGAACTACCTACTATTTAAAATAGAGAAAGTAATAAAAAGTAAGTTCCTGAGTTTTGCTTACTTGAAAGTCCTAGTAACTTGTCCAAGATACAACAGTGGAACTAATCAATTTTTATATCTAATATTTGTATCTATATATATCTTATAACAATTATTAAGGGACTGTTTAGGAGAGCTCCATCTCCTCATAGAATCACTCCTAATCAGCCAAACGCTCAAAATACCAACCGATTTAGGTGGGGATTAGGAGAGAATCACTTCTCCATTTACACTAGGAGCTGAGAGCTTAAAAAAACATGCTTCACCCTGCTCCCTGATCAGCAGCGAATCAGCTCTCCACCCTTCTCCCTCTTAGGAATCCAATGTAATCACTCTATCGGAGAATCAAGGAGCAGAGCCGACGTTGAGCGGAGCTCTCCCAAACGGGGCCTAAAAGGAATAAGGATTCTTATGCACATCAAATTTTACTTTCGACAATCCGCCGTGCTCCTCCCTGTCCCATCAGTGATCCAGGCTTTCTGTCGTGTAGAATTTATTTTTTAGTTGTTTTTGTCATGTTTTTTCTTGTCATACGTCTTTTTTCCTTTTTAATCATACGATTTTTCTTCCACCAGCAGCTAGTTTTCTGAAGAAAACTAAGAGTACAAGGGAGATATAAAGATAGTAATAACAACAATAACAATAATAGTAAATGTGGAAAACAAAGAAAAAAAAGGCAACATCATGGGCCTTCGAAACTTGACTGAGCTGTATGCGAGCTACTAGTGTGATCTTGGCAAAGCTGCCATGTGAAAATTGAGAGAGGACACCCATCATAATCATTAACAGACACATCAGACCCCTAAAATATCAGCGATGAAGTCCTCCGAACTTGAATAAGAGACTAGAATTACATATTTTGTGGGTTTTCAAAGATAGGGAAATATTTAACTTTACAAATCCATAGTATCAAAATTAAAGTTATGGTATAGCTAGAAACAAATATGTTAATTATTATTGTATATTGCACTTTTGATATCAAAGTATGGATCGTTTCCTTGGATATTAACTCTTTCCCGTACTCTTGCGAGTTAAAGTAGTGTGTCTAGGCACGATAAAAAGTTCATTCCCAATAGTTTTAGAATGCATGGCACAATTATTAGATAAATCTCCAAATCTCTCGTGCTTGAGTAAGAGTAATACGTTGAAAGCTCTAGTTTGGTTTTGGTGAATTGATAAAACGCTAAGTGCTAACCTAGTTTATCAAGTGATCATGAGATAGGTAGCACACTCCAAGTGGTGAAGCAAATGAAGATCATAGCATGATGATGATGATGGCATGGTGATGATCAAGTGCTTCGACTTGGAAAGAAGAAAGAGAAAAACAAAAAGCTCAAGGCAAAGGTATAATTTGTAGGAACTATTTTGTTTTGGTGATCAAGACACTTATAGAGTGTGATCACATTTAGGTTCGATAACCGTACTATTAAAAGGGGTGAAACTCGTATCGGAATGCGGTTATCAAAGTGCCACTAGATGCTCTAACTCATTACATATGCATTTAGGATCTAGTGGAGTGCTAACACCCTTGGAAATATTTGTGAAAATATGCTAACACATGTGCACAAGGTGATACGCTTGGTGGTTGGCACATTTGTGCAAGGGTGAAGAAGTTAGAGGTGAAAAGGAGTTAGTGTCGCTGGCTATACAGTGATCGGACGCTGGACTTCTGGGGGACCGGCGCGTCCGGCCATGTATAGCAGTGAAGACGCTAGCGTCGGTGAATGACCGGACGCTGGGTCATGGACAGACCGAACGCTAAGGGTCTAGGTCCAGTCATGTTGTCAGACAACGTAGAAGGAAGTCACTGTGTGACTGGACGCTGGCAGGGTCCGGTCAAGCTTGATCGGACGAGTCCGGTTGGCAAAATACGTTTCTGGAACCTTACTAGAAACGACCGGACGCTGGAGACTCAGTGTCCGGTCAGTTGTAGCTGAGCGTCTAATCAACAGATGACCGTTGAGATCAGACGACTCATGTTGAACGCAGTGTGACACGTGGCTGACATCGGGCGATCGGACACTGGGTCCAGGGTCCGGTCACCCCGCGCTGTACCCAGTGAAGGGGTACAACGGCTCTATTTCGTGGGGGCTTTTATTTAAGCCCCATGACTGGCTCAAGCTCACTCTCTTGGCCATTTGCATTGACATAGCAACCTTGTGAGCTTAGCCAAAGCCCTCCCACTCATCTCCATCATTGATTCATTATCTTTGTGAGATTGGGAGAGAATCCAAGTGCATTGCTTGAGTGTTTGTATCTAGAGGCACTTGGTGTTCATGTTTCGCTGTGGGATTCGCTTGTTACTCTTGGTGGTTGCCGCCACCTAGACGGCTTGGAGCAGCGAGGATCGTTGAGCAGAGGGTGGTGATTGTCTCCGGCTCCGATCGTGGTGATTGTAAGGGGTTCTTGATCTTTTCCCAGCGGAGCGTCAAAAGGTACTCTAGTGGATTGCTCGTGGCTTGTGTGATCCTCATCTTGTGTTGGTTGTGCGGCACCCTATTGAGGGTTTGGCGTGTGATGCCAATTAACGCGTGAACCTCAAAGTGAGTGAATCGCCACAACGAGGAGTAGCTTGCCGGCAAGCAAGTGAACCTCGATAAAAAATCATTGTGTTCATCATTGATTCCGAGGTGATTGGTCTTCATTATTATTCATCCTTATGATTGATTGGTTCCTTTATCTATACGGCGGTATAACTTTCTTGATCACTCTCTTTACATTATTGCAAACTAGTTGTCAAGCTTTTTAGTGTAGCTAGTTGTGAGAGTTTGCTTGCTTGGTTGGTGTGGCTCTTTAGTTAGTCTTTGAGAGCACACTAACATAGGGTAGTGTCATATCTATTGTGTGAATAGACACTATCTAAACTAGAATTGTGGTAGGTGGCTTGCATTTTGAGTAGGCTAGCGCAACCCTTGCTTCGCCTCATAATTGTCTAACCTTTTGTTAAGTGTTGTTGTAGAAAATTTTTAGGCTATTCACCCCCCTCTAGCCATTAGGACCTTTCAAGTGGTATCAGAGACGAGGTCACCGTGATTTGAGGCTTAACAACCTTTGGTGTAAAAATGGCTCAAATCAACAACACTAAAAAGCCACCCCAATTTGATGGCATAAATTATCCGTATTGGAAATCAAAGATGACCACACATATCAAGTCAATCAATAGAAGAGTGTGGAAGGTGGTAGAAACCAAAATTGAGATTGAAGATCCGAAGAATTCCACCATGGCCGAAGAAGTGCTTCTCCAAAATAATGACATTGCTCTAAGTGCCATTCATGATGCAATTGATGAGAGAACATTTGAGCAAATCAAGAATATTGAGATGGCTCATGAGGCTTGGAAGAAGTTGGAAGAATTATTTGAGGGCACTCAAGCCATGAAGGGTGCAAAGGCATACATTCTCAAAGAGAAGTTTGCAAGCTTCAAGATGAAGGAGGATGAGAGTGTGCCGGAGAGGTTCCATAGGCTTCAAGTGCTTGTCAATGATCTCAAAACACTTGGAGAAGAGGTGAAGGACAAGGACTTCTCCCACAAATTCTTGAGATGTTTGCCTTAAAGATTTGGTACATTGGTCACTATTCTAGTGAGGAGTGGTTTGGACACCATGACACCCAAGTGTTGGGAGATATAATGACCGATGATACATATAGAGATGATGATGAGAAGGAAGAAAAGAAGGAGAAGAAAGATGAGAAGAAGGATGAGAAGAAGAAGAGCGTGGCATTTAAAGCCACATCATCCAAGGGCAAAGCCAAGCAAGAAACATCAAGTGAAGAAGATGATTCATGAGATGATGATGATGATGAGAAGATGTCTCTCTTTGTTAAGAGATTTGGCAAATTCATGGTGAAGAAGGGCTATCATGCTAGAAGAAAGAAGTCTTCATCCAAGAACAAAGAAGAGTCAAGAAGGTGCTTCAAGTGTGGAAGCAAAGATCATCTTGTTGCTCAATGTCCATACAATAGTGACAATGATGATAACAACAAGAAGAACAAGAAGAAGGACAAGAAGGAAAAGAAAGACAAGAAGGACATGATGGCCTTCAAGAAGAAGAAGGGCGGTTCATATGTGGTCACTTGGGATAGTGATGCTTCCTCAAGTGATGATGATGATGATAGTGATGATCACAAGACCACCAGGAAGAAGGTTCTAGCAAGCATTGCTATAAATGAAAAGCCTTCTCTCTTCGACTCTTCATCATGCTTCATGGCTAAGGCCACTAAGGTACAAACTTGTGATGATGAAAGTGATGAAGAACATGATGATGATAATGAAAATGAAAATGAAAATGATAGTGATAGTGATGATGATGAACCTACTAAGGATGAATTAATTGACATGCTAGAAGATGCTAGAGAACACTTTGACATCAAGAGAAGGAAATGCAAAAGCTTGCGTAAGGAACTAAAAGTCCTTAAGCAAGCCTTTGATGAGCTTAATGCATCTCATGAGAGGCTAGAAGAAGCCAATGAGAAGCTTGGCAAAACTCACAAAAAGCTTGAAAAGGCTTATTCCTCTTTGCTTGATGAGCAAAATAAAAAGAAGCATGTTGAAACTTGCAATATAAGTTTAACTTGTGATACAATTGGTGAATCACTATCTATGCCTATCATTGTTCCTTCTACTAACCCTTCTTGTATATTGCACTTTTGATATCAAAGTATGGATCGTTTCCTTGGATATTAACTCTTTCCCGTACTCTTGCGAGTTAAAGTAGTGTGTCTAGGCACGATAAAAAGTTCATTCCCAATAGTTTTAGAATGCATGGCATAATTATTAGATAAATCTCCAAATCTCCAGTGCTTGAGTAAGAGTAATACGTGTCCAGGTGTATGATCATGTACGTGCCCATGTGCACAATTATATGTAGTTTTAGTGATTTAGATGACAACCCGATCATAACATATGTGTTAAGATATGTTAGATATGCTCCAATAGGTCTAGGGATGCAAGGGAAAATGTGGTTCGAATCCCGACGAAGAAACGGAGTCAAAATAAAGAAATTAGCAAAAATGAGAGCCTGATCGGACTAGTGGCAATGGCATGAATACTCAACATGCCAGACGATCGACTAGAGAGTTAGTGGCACTGTGCTTGAGCATTGAACAAGGCTTGTTTGGCAGAGCTACTGAAGCAGCTTCTAGGCTGAATCTAGGAGGAGCTCTGCCAAACCGTTTTTTAATGATAAGTGAATGTCTAAAATGAACTAGGAGGCCATGAGATGAAAGAAGTAGCTTCTTCTGATTCATTCCATGCATATAGTTTATTCAAGAGAATCATAGAGAATTATTTTTAGTCAAAAAGCACTTTTCTTAGAGAATCAACTTCCATAGAGAATTTGGAGCAGGAACCAAACAACCCGTAACAACTTATGCAGAGACAATTATGTGCTAGCGTCTATGTGGAAACTTATATTGTAGATGTTCTCCAACTTATTATAAATAATTGTTGCAACATCTATATGGATTAGCAACATGTTATGAATGTGTTTAGAAAAAAATTCTATGAATATGTCATAACATGTGATTGGTGGTGTGTATAGATCATAAGCAAAAAATAAGCTACAAACCTAGGGCGAACCATAAACACAACCCCTACAATAATTCTCGATTGTAACAAGTTGTAAATTGGGAGGAGGGACAACCATAACCAAAACTCTTGCACCGTCTCTTAATCACAACAAGCTGCATTGGCGGAACCATAGGGAAGGTTTGGGACCGCAGTGTGGCGGCCGCGCGGTGTGGTATTACGACCATGTCCTCCCACATGCAGCATAAGAAAGGTGAGCAGTAGTTCATTCTCGTGGTGGTTGCGTCTCATGTGCCGAAAAAATCATCGATTCTTGTGAGGCGTTTAGGGATTTTTTTTATTCCCGTAGTGGAGCAGTTGCAGATTTGATTTTAATCGTAAACAAACACACCCATAGTCACAACATCTGCTATGAATTCTAAAAAGTAGCAACCCTAATCAATAAGCACGAGTATACATGGCTAGTATTTGATGATTAGTAGCAACCTTAATCAATATAGATGCTATAATCCTAACCAATATACACAAGTATGCAGGAGTAACAGGACCCATGTTTGAGAAACCTAAAAAGAAGCAATCCTAATTAATGTGGATGTTGTAACCCTAATCAGTATACATGAGTATACTAGACCTGTGGTTGATAATTCTACAAAGTAGCAACCTGATGAGAGTCGATAGGGCAAACTCATATCCCTAATCAACCTCTTGTGGCTTCTAATCAATATGCTCGCTACAAACCTAATCAGTGTGGGTGTAATGACCCCTAATCAGTATGGATGTTGCAACCTAAATCGTGACCCATATTTGAGAAATCTAAGTGGCAACATGCCGTATTTGAGAAATCTAAGTAGCAACATGAACAAATGGTAGGGGGGCCATGTTTAGTATGTCTGCTGCAACCCTAATTAGTATGTGTTAGGTTTAGTCTTGTATCGGTAATTGATGGTGGGGGAGCACAATATATAAGGCGAGGGATGTCCTCACCTATCAGGTTAGTCTTTTGGGTTGAGTTAGGCTCAAAGCCATTTGTGTGTTGTGGGCTCCGGTGGACCTGAGCCCGAGGGGCGCCGGCTTGTGGGTATAGCGTGCTGGGACGGTATCCGCTGCGCACTCTAACAGTATGCATGAGTATCCAGGATATGTATTTGAGAATTAAAAAATAGCAACCTGAGTAGATGGTAGGGAAAACCTTATAACCTAATCAATATGCTAGTTTCAACCCCTAATCGGTAGCCTAATGCAATCCTAATCAATAATTCAGTATGCCCACTGCAACACTAATCAATATGTCAGCTACAACAAATTGGTATGTGTCGTGATCCATAATCAGTATGGATGTGGCAATCTTAATCAGTTTGTCAGCTGCGACGACGAGTTCACGGTTGTGTAGAATGTGTTGAGGGCAGTCACTGAGTAGGCAGAAACATCAACTCAGATAGCGTGACAACAATAATTCCGGTGGAAATATCATGATTAGTGTTTATTCGTCAACAAGTTGTCAGTTTTCAGCAATCAATCAACAGTACAGCCTCTTGACAATGAATATGAAAATTATTAATACTAGATTTTCCTTTCAAAAAAGTAAATGAAACTAATACAAGTCTCTACTATAAGGAGCCAATCAAAATTATGATTACGTTCCCTGTTGAGATAGCCTAACCACTGTACACAAAAAAAAATTATACCTAGAATTTCAACGTCATTAAGATCAATGGGTGCTAATCCTCTTCCAACGGCTTCGACCCAATCTGACGGCCAATGTTATTTGGATCGTCCCATGCCACGCCAGGCTTCAACGCTGCTGCCCCCCTACAAACTCGCGCAACGCATCGCCCAGTCCAGGTTCGATTCCTGCCCGGCGCTCCTTTTATTTTCTTGCGCCCACGCCGCGCCCCCGAGGCCTTGTCGCCCCGACGCAGCCTGCGCAGGTGGCCGGATCCGCTGATGTAATCCCGATAATCACGGCGCTAGGCTAATCAAGTCAATCACGGTCAATCACGTACGGTAACCGACCCCCGCTGATGATGCTTCCATTCCGCCACTTCTCCGCCGCTGCCAATGAGGAGATCGTGTCTCCCCACCCCATCCCGCCCCTAACGTTCCCAATCCTCTGCCGTGCAGGCCGCTCCCCTTCCCTGCACCCTGTCGCCCCTCCTCCCACACGCTGACGCCACCGCGCCAGCCTCCGTGCTCACCTCTTACGGCACCGTCGAGATGGAGGGTGCCACCCTGCGCTGCGACAGCCGTCTTCGGCCTCTCCACCGTCGCGATGGCAGTCTCCCTCACCAGGCTCCCTCATGGAGAAGATGCCGCACATCTACCTCGCATTCGACGGTGCCGAGGCTTTCCCCAGGGATCGACGGGGTTGGCGGGGTGACCGGATTGAAGCAGATTTCGTGTTGATTCGGAGGCTTTTGCTTCTGTTTCCCGTGGAGATTTGGGGTCTGCGGCGAAGATGGCACCTCCGAAATCCGGGGAGAAGGCGACCTGCTTCGCCTTGGCCTGGAGCCTGCTCAGCCGCTACGGCAGGAATAACGGCGCCGCCGCCGCCGATCTTGGCCTCGCCATCAGAGGTGAACTCTCTTTTCTTGTCGAGGAAAAGTTGAACACTCGAGCAGCTCCGTACATGTCATGTTTATCTGTTGGGACTTTAACAATGTCTGTTGAGGGGAGAAGACAATGTCTGTTGAGGGGAGAAGTGGTGAATTGGGGTGCGATTCATGCTAAAAGTTGCTACTTTGAGCACTCAATGAGTGGCGTCATGTTAAATCCATTTCTGGTTTGAAGATGCATGCCAACATGCTTCATCAATGACATCTGGAAACTGGAATAGTATGCGCTGATCTTCTATGCTTCACCACCTGATTATCAATGGGCTCTTTCCTGAGGAAACAGCCCAGCTACCTCTTCATTTTCGACTAAATTTAAGGCAGGTGGGTATTGAGTGAAGTAATCTCTAATTTCTTTAAGCCTATCTGGCTGGTATTGAGTGTAATAGTGTCCTATAGTCCAGAGATAAGAGATGGGCAACCAAAATTAACTGGGTGGCGTGATCTGTGTAACACGACGGGGACGTTGAGGAAGCAGCTGCAGCATGCTTGGAGGGGATTCGATAGAAGCAGAAACAGAAGCTGCAGCATGCTAAAGTCTAACAGCTCATTTTTTTTCTTTTGTTGACACGTGCAAGTACAACTTGATCGCTCCTTGGTGGTATCGATCGCCCATGATCTTAGCAAAAAGGCTGGTAGCTGCAAAGCTCAAGAATTGAGAAGTTCGGAGTGGAGCGAAATAATGTTGTACATGAACGCGTATGTTTTGCCAAGTCATGTCAAAGAGTCTTGTTTTGTAATAATATTGTTGAATCCGCGATAATAAATAGCTCTCTTTGGCAAAGAGGTGGGTGTAACTTTAGTAATTTTGGATCTAGATCTTTTGAAACTAAGTATTACTCAGGTAAATCAGTTTTTGTTGTTTGATTTGCATTACCTAATAACATCGTAGCGTTAGCACAGATATTTATACTAGTATTATCCTAGTCATACCTTTTCATCATATGAGACTCCTAACAAGCATATACAGCCAGTTCTACTCTTAGACCTTGTTTAATTGGTCAAACTTTGGAAATTTAGCTACTGTAATATTTTTATTTTTATTTAGTAATTAGTGTTCAATCATGGACTAATTAGGCTCAAAACATTTGCCTCGTAATTTCCAACCAAACTGTGCAATTAGGTTTTTTCGTCTATATTTAATGCTCCATGCACGTATCACAAGATTTGATTTGATGTAATAGTTACTGTAGCATTTTTTGAAAAAGTTTTTTTTACTAAACAAGGCCTGAAGTCAAAAGTAGCAGTCCTACTTGCGGTACCAAGAACCTAACTTTTTAGCAATCCAATAAAAAAAGGTGCCTTGAATAACCGCAACATTCGCAAAATTAAATAAACAATTGGGCATGTTTCTTTCTTCCGGGTTAGCCGGATAGGGCAAACAAAGCTACTAAAACGCGGAGGACAAAATGGAGAAACACTCGGCCAAACCTGTGACACTGTATGTATCAGTCCAAGACCAAATTCCCAATCATCCGAAGCTTAATGAAACTTAAACCTATAGAAGTTTGGCCATCTGAAGCGGAGAAGTCAAAGAAAAGGAATTGGAAAGAACATCAAGAAGACAAGAACTGAACAGGTCAGCAATACTTTGGCATTCCCATGGGCCCAAGGTTGGATAAAGAATTCGTCACTGTGATTTTAAACGCTATAGTAACTCGAAATGACCGTGTTTTCCCCAGTCCGTAGCAAAGAAAGGGGATGCTCTCAGAACAAACTGTAGCAGAAACGTCTGTGGCATACTCGCATCGCATATGGGATAGAAAACGAGCAACGTTTATGCACAACACTGCTACTGCCTCCAAACCAGAAGCAGATTTTTCTAGCAGTCTGACGGCAGACTGAAGAGGAAGAAGCATCACGAACAGTCCCATCCATTGATGCCCTAAGAAACATATAGAGAGAAGTCCGAACAGAACAGAACCAAGGGGGCAAAGGCAGTGTTCTTGGCATGCTAAACCGAACACATATATGCTTCAGTTGAGGAGAGATGGGAGAACTAGGGGAGCATGAATCGCGAACCGTCGTCGGAGTTGGTGTCGGCGGTGGCCCCGGTGAAGACGGAGAGCGAGAGTAGCGCCGCCACTCCGGCCACGCCCAACGCCATGCCTGGAGCTGCTCTGCACTCAGTGGTGTTCTCGCTGGAGTATCCAAGGAAGAAGGTGAAGGGGAAAAAAAATAAAAGTTATCTGCCTCTGTTCACTTCCCTTCTCTCTTCTCCCTTCCTCTGTCCGCTCTTCCCCTGTTTGTTTGTCAGTGTGACAGTGTGTGTGTTTTGCTTTCTCCTCGCTTTCCCTCAGCGCGCTCCCGCATTTATATATATACGTCCACAATCTTGTCAGCGTCAGAGAGGTAATCAGGACGACAGAAGTGCCCTTGGAAAGGACTTGTTTCACGGACGTTTTTAACTTGTATTTACTGCTTTTCCAAAAGTACAGTACAGTATAATCTGGGTCAATTTAGAAATATATTTGAAAAAAAATAGTTCCATCGGCTTCGAGTTCATTTAAGGTGAAGAGGACAGAAAAGCTTCTAAACAGGTAGCTAAACAAGCTCTAAACGAAAACAGGGGAGCGCGTAGTATTTTGGAATGCGGCTCGCACATGTTTCCCCTGTGCTGTTACGTTGTGCGCGCATTGTCACTGCTAGTCTACGGCTACACATGGAGATGGAGGCCGGCTGGTGGAGTGGTGGTGGTGGAGATGCATGGATGATTCTCTGCCGTCGGCTGGATCATGTCCGGACGAACACGGACCCGGTGGCTGCCTAGTAGCAAGATTGCTATAGCCAATGGAGTGTACTACTACATGTAGCCTACATGTAGGAATGAATGCCCCCGCGACCTGAGGCGGACACGATGTTTGTGATGACGAAAAAACAAGAGCGGATGCATCAGTCAGATTTGCGTTTGTGTTGCTTGTGTTGTGCGTGACTGTAACATCACCAACACACCACCAGCAGTATTTCTGCACCATGCCCATGGACCATGCATGGTATGGGCCGGCCTAAGGACGTAGCGGAGGTCAGTCATTCTAATTTTTTTTAAGAGTCGAAACATCTTAATTTTTATCAAATTTATATAAATAATAAAATAATAATAGCATTTATAATATCAAATAAGTTTCATTAGATTCTTTATTGATTATATTTTTATAGTACTTATTTGATGTCATAAATCTTTGTAATTATTTCTATATTAATTTGGTTAAACTTAAGATGTTTTGACTCTCCAAAAAAGTTAGAATAACTTATAATTTGACGGAGGGAGTACTACTCAAGGTCACACTAAAAGCAGTATCTCTGCCTAAACGGCCGCTTAAACCGGCCATATAACTTGTGACCATAATTAATCAAAATCTATGTATATTAAGTGCACAAAAGACACCTCGGACCTTATTTGGTTACACTAGTATCCACGTTAATCTATGTGTGTGGGACTGAATTAAGATCGAACTTAGTTTAATTTATACTCCAATTCACCCTAACACACATGAATTAAGGTGGATACGAGTGTACCGTAACAAACTCTTTATGGATTTGTATTCCACATGTCTTTAGGTAAGATGTTGCCATTATAGTAATTGGTAATATGTGTGGCATAAATTAGCGGTCAAAGGATACCTTTTGGCTTTTCAAATACACAAAGGAGCCCTGTTAAACCGTCAAAAAACAATACCTTTTATTTCTTTTCAAAAACACACTATTAAGATTTGAGGGGGATTATAAGAGAAGCGAACATGACCAAAGGGTGCAAAAACTTTTTCCCCTTTCATTCATCCGCTTATCGTGTTACTTCGAGGTAGGGAAATGGGAAAAGTTTTTTTGCTAAAAGACGTCCATTATTGGACATTGCAAAGACGTTCGGATGATTATTTGGTTTGTTGTGAATATTGACTAGTGATAAGTCTACTAAAATCCAAGTGAAAACGACGACTAAAGCGACGGCATATATAGCACGCCGGCGGCCTTTTCGTTCTTGGTGACTTTTTGCCTCTCCTCTGGCTATGATCCACCGACAGCGTTCTTTAGCTCGCTCTTGTCCTTGGTTGGATTCAAGAGTGACGCGTCCATGCGACACAATAAAAGGCAGAATAACCGTTTTGTCCCTAAACTTCCAAAACGGCCGTTTTAGTCCTTAAATTCTACTTTTAGGCTCAATTTCATCCTAGAATTATGAAGATGATCGTTTCAATCCTCAATTTTTGTATTTTGGGCTCAATTTCATCCATAAACTACAAAAGTACATTTTGGTCTTTAAACTTTTATTTTTCAACTCAATTTTGTCTATTAAAAAGAAAAAATTATATTTTAGGCAAAATTTCATCCATGAATTATCAAAATATATTTTGGCAATTCGTCCTTTATCCAACACCACCCACGATTTGAGATGGACAGTCATCGTTAGGTACTATTGTTCCTAGCGTCGTCCCAGCTACCAAATCGGATTTGTATTCATATTCTAAGATGAATATAAATATAGATCTAAATATTCTTAAATATGAATTATTTTTAGCCAATGGATAAAAATATTATTTTATACACAAATGGTTATTAGTTGAGCCTAATGCTAGAAGTAGCTAAGGAAAAAATTATAGATCTGCTATTGTTTCATTATATCCATGTATTCTTAAGGAATAAATAACGTTTGAAGCAATTGCAATTGCTCCCACAAAAATCATCTATAGTTGGATATATATATATATATATATATATATATATATATATATATAATACCATTATAGTTGGATATATCGCTAGTGGTGTTGAAGCTGACCAGATGCAACAACACAGCGTTCCACATAGAATGATAGACAAAGTTGAGTTTGAAAATAAAAGTTTAAAGTCCGAAATGCAAAGTTTGAAGATTAAAATTATCATCTTCATAGTTGTAGGATGAAATTGAACCCAAAATGCAAAGTCTGAAATGATTATCTGCATAGTTCTAGAATGAAATTGAGCCTAAAAATACAGTTTGAGAACTAAAATTGCCGTTTTTAAAATTTAAGGATGAAACTGAGCCTCAAATAATAGTTCAAGGACCAAAATGACTATTATGCCACAATAAACTAAGATGGCCAATGCTACAGTTCTCTCTTTATTTATTGAAGGTAATAGCTTAAACAAATCTGAGCCATTAATTTTTTAGATTTTTAGATTAATTAATTAATTGCCTAGAAAAAGAAAATAACTTAAATCCTCAAATTAAATTATGGGAGACACATGAGTAGGCGCATGGACTTTCATTGTTTGTTCCTTTGCATGCAAAGCCTTCCGATCGTGCAAACCCATCAACCAAAGACAGCCCCACGGCACGCAGAAATATCCAGTGATTACACATTTTCCCTTTGATCACATTATAAAAAAGTTACACAGTAAAGCACGATGTCGTACACACGTCTGTGAATATCACGTTCTACAAAACGCACCTGTATATATCACGTTCCAAAAAGGTTACCACTATATTACGTACCATACACACCTCTGTCACGTTAAAAAAATAATTGCTAACTCTCCATCACGTTGGAAAAAAGATCGTACCAAACTTTCCAAAAAGAAACAGACAGCATATTTGGACACTTAATTTCCTTCCAAAATTAAAAATAATTAAATATACAATTTCATTATTACCTCCTATAAAGTAATGTATGGTAAAAGATATTCGGATCGAGAGCCCACGGTTATTTGGGAGTGCCACAACAAAGCCCAACTAATATACATTAGTCCCTTTTTGCCCTTGGTGGTTCACTCTCTCAACACTTAGCTATTTCATTTCATAACTTATGCTTGTGTTGTTGCTTGCCTAACAGTAGCTTTCTTAGCTTGCTCCTAGCTTGTTTAGTTAGTTGCCTTGCTCTAGTATGAGTAGTGTAGTTGTCGCTCTCCATATTAGCTATCTAGTTGCTAGGTGGTAGTTCTAGTTGTGTGCTTAATTCTTGTTGTTACAACTAGACTTGTGTAGGGCTTGCTTCGTGGTGTGTCGGCTAGCACTACTACAAAATGATTTTGCGAGGCAGGCCAAAATATTAATGGAGGCGGGCATATCTAGCGACCACCTACGTAAATGATTTGGAGAACTCCAGGAAAATGCCCGTCTCCCAAAATCATTTATGGAGATGATTGCCTCCGAAAATCATTGATTAACGGAGACGGTCGTCTTAGGACTCTACCTCGATAAATCGATTTAGAATTATCAAACAGTCTTGGTTGTTGACATAGTCTATATGAAAGTTACAGCTCTCAATAGAATCTACAACTTTATAGTTGAAAAGCTTTTTATTTGAAGTTGTTTCGAGTTCCAAATATGTGTTTGAAGGTTATAGATTTTGAAATTTAAAATTTAGAATTCCTAAACGATCTTGAATGTTCACATAGTGAATACAAAAGTTGTAGTGGCCGACCTGAGCTACATGTTTACTATTGACAAGTTTTTTATTTAAAGTCGTACAGAGTCTCGAATATGTGTTTTAAATTCACATATTTTTATATTCAATTTTTTGAATTTTTTAAATAATCTCGGATGGAGATACATCATAAACTAAAGTTGTAGTACTTGATAAGATTTAAAACTTTATAGTTAAATTTTTTTCATTTGAGTTCATTTAGTACCCAAAATATCTAATATAAGATTACAAAATATTGATATAAAATAATAACATATTATATATAGACATGAATGAGTATGTGGTGGAGTAGTAGAGATGAGGAAGTGTTGAGTGTTAGGTCATAGGTTCAAATCCTATGAGTCATAATTTTTTTGGTTTTTGGGTTTTTCGGAGGCCGTTGACGGAGGCGGACGTTTTAAGGTGGCTGCCTCCGTAAATGGCATTGATGGGTATGGTGTCCGCCTTCGAAAAGCCTGATTAATTAACGAAGGCCTTTTGACGTAGCGGTTGCCGTGCCCGCCGCATTTAATAGAAAATGTCTGTCTCGGTTAATAAATCCTGTAGTAGTGTAGGCAAGTAGTGGTTATTAGGATCATCTCTTTTACTAACACACTTGTCTAGTGTTTTGAGCTTGTAGAAAATTTAATTAGGTTATTCATCCCCTCTAGCCATTCATAGATCTTTCAGTTGCTCTAAATAGTTGTACCTTTTCTTTTTTTCTTTTTTCTTTTGGTCACTGTAAAACTCTTTCTCCAACGTGCTCAGCACGTTTCAAAAAAAATTTGCCCAAATTTCTGAAAGCCTTTTGTAAGATTTTGCTTTCAAGGTATGCAATTAATTGTTGGCGCAAGCAACCAGCATAGTTCATTAGTTCAAGATTGTAATCCTATTTGAAGTTATTTAGTTAGTGACTTAGTTGCATCATTTGGTGTGACATCTTAATCTGATCAAACTGTACCCTTCTGATAAAAAGGATGCATGGTGGTTGAATTCCAACAAACTACTAGCCTAAGGGTACTGCAGGCTGCTGGTGGTTATGAGATTATCAGGTTTGTTAGGGTTTTGAATTCATTTCTACGTGGCCTGCTGATTCTCTCTCTCTCTCTCTCTCTCTCTCTCTCTCTCTCTCTCTCTCATGCTGATTCTCTTTTAAGTATCCTTGGTTATTTGCTTCCAAGAGGAATCCATCAGTACCTTATGCCCTTATCGCTTTTTGCTGAAGAAGCAAAATATTTGTACTTGTACACATTGTCTTTGGTCGAGATCACTTTCATTTGCGATGGGAGACCAACCAGCTGGTTAAAATCAATTGAACTATTGCAGTACTTGTAGAAACATGACAATATGACATGTCTCCCTTTACCATGATATATGCATGTTTGGTCTTTGGGTGAACCGGTACTGTTCATCGCCTGTGTTAGGAGAAAAGAGGGCGTAGTACTAACATGGTTTGGAGTGCCATGCAAGCAAATTTTGAGCTACCAGGCTTGTCCTAGGATCGGACGACATGTCTAAAGTTCTTCAGCTTTGGTATCCAATAGACGGATGACGTGCCACCAACGGAATCCTACCTTGGTCGAATCAAATAAGGTCAGTGTTGACCTCCACATTCAACCGTTATAAATTGTAAATTGTTTGAATTAGCTTTGTGCCTTGTGAAATTTCTCTAACTTTAATATATCCAGCAACCAGCCAGCCGGGCCGAACAAAACAGGCAAACGAGACCGCCCATGGATCTGAGGCCGAGGCCACCTGCACTGCAGATGCAGATGCAATTCCGGGTTCCGGCCGTTTCCAACTCCACTTTCTGAGTTCTGACTTCCCCGTTGAAAGTGGAAGAAAGTCAATGGCCTTTGAACTGTCCAGACTCCAAATTTAAAAGCTAGCCATGATGCCCGTGTTGCTGCGCGTTCGTCGCTTGGCTGCCATGCTGCCCTGGCCCTGTGTGTGTCGTCCAACTCTGGAACCCAAAGCTGGACGCCTGGCCGCACCTGTCTGAGACACCAACTGATGCGAGAACCCAGACACACCCGGTTGCATTTGCATGCAAGGCCTGTAAGGGCAGCACCACCAGGCCAGGCCAGGCATGCCCGTACAGATATGGGCCTCCTGTGGTGTTTGGTTACCTGCACCTGCAGTAACTAGGCCCAGTTCACCAGGTCCAAAAGGTGTTCATGGGTCTAGTTCCACACAAATTTAGAATGGTGACCGTTTTTCCTGGGCACGTGCGAGCAAGTACTCAGATAAGAATGTTGTTATGACATAATTAGCACATATTAAACGGTATTAATGTGCTTTAAGCAATAATAAAGGTGGATTAAGAGCTATAAAAGAATAGCTTCACATAATAAATATCGTGAAGCAAATGGCATAAATGAGAAATGAGTCCAAGGTTAATTAATAATAAAATGCATAAATGATAGGCATGTGGAGAATATGATAAATTGATGAATATCCATTGGTCTCTCATAATACAAAGCTTGGTCATTTAATGCGATACCGAATTTGGGTCTTACAATAAATGAAATGGCAAGCATGTGGGTTAAGTGAAGATGAGAGATAGGTGATTGCATACGGGATGGTCTCGCTACATGAAGATTGCTAGCGCAAATTCAAGCAAGAGACAACAACGCAAATAAAATGGTTCTCAATGTATGCTTAAAGTTAAAGCTGATTCAAGACAAGATGTGACTTTTCATGACTCTCGATAGAGTGAAGATAGCAAGGAAATGGATTCTAGGGACTAAGCGAAGGTGAAGGGTAAGTGGCGGCTTGAAGACCGAGGACCATGGCTAAGATGAAAAAGAGAGTATTTGTATTGAGGGCCTATTTGGTATAGCTTATAAGCTGCTTATGCCCAAAATAAGCTCAAATCAACCGCCAAACGATATGTTTTTCTGCAACTTATTCTGGTCGCACTAGTTCTCATCGCTCTCGTTTGTACTAAAAAGTAAAAGCTAGATCAAACAAGCTTATTTTGACCATGCTTTTACTCTATTTGTGCTGCTTGTTTAAGAAGCGCTTCTTAGATAAGCTGTACCAGATAGGGGCCTGAGTCGAGGTACTAGTAAAGCAATGCAAAGTACTGTTGACATGAATGATCAGACCGATTTGGAAATGTAACTTTTGAATGAAAAATGTAGTATTGATCAAATGGTTCGAGAAATCCATGGTGATAGTTCAATGTGGTTTAGCTCAAGGCAATGAAGGTATTGAAATCCCTCAAATGATGAAAGTTGAGAAATCAAACAATATATGAAGAATGACAAGCTCAAGTGGTAAAAATTGTGTATCTTTAATTTTTGAATGGTAGTTTGAATAGGTAACGGTTAGTTCTAAGTTAGCCTGGGGCCAGTTTTGACAGAAAAGCCCCCAACTAATAGTTTTTGTGGGAGGGCTATTTATACCTCCGTCCACTGACCTCGGAAGGTTGTTGATGCATTCTTGAGTTGTCTAACGTCAGAAAAGTTTTAGAGGGAACTCTCAAACTTTATGTCGAGCAAACATTAATCAGTATGGCACCCACATATGTCTAGTAATTATTACTACTCCAGATTTTCAAATTATGAGTACTTTACGAAGCTCTCTTTTTTCTCGAGAAAAAAAAACCTAATGTGCTACCTACTTTTTGAGTTCGCTGGTTCGCTATGTAGACATAGATCTATCCGAGGCAAATGGTATGAGATAGAGAGGGCTCCCGGCTTCTTTCTTGGGAGATACTCTCAGTGTCGCAGATAACTTGATGTTCTAGAATTTAAAAAATGTCACAGAAAACTTGTTGTTTTAGTTCTTGGACAACAGATTGTGTTCATATCGACTTGAGATTGCGCTATACGTATATCCATGTATTTATTTTAATGAGATATGTACCTTAATTAGTATGGTTCACCTTCAATAAATAGAAGTATATATGTATTTTTTGTTGAGGCTAATATATTGTAAAAATCTTGAAACGTATCGCCCCGCTCGTTTAAACTTATCAATCACGGTACATAATTTTTTTCCACAGCGAAAAAACAGTATCTGCCGTCAGTCCAACGATTTTTTTTAAGATGGAGGGAGTAGTATCGCTCAATCTGACTCACGTGCGGTGTCTATTAGCTCCGTACGAGCGCAGTACTGTATTGTACCCATCAGAGCGCAGGGTTTGGCGTGCCAACGAACCTTGATGAGTCAGTCACCCATGGGCCCAGGAGGCTAGACCCTGGACGGTTGCGGCCAGCGCGCGTGTGACAAGGGTGACACGAGCACTAATGACTACAGTAATGTACAGCTCTGCACATGCACGCGCGGGGGCCATACCATTTACCTCCTGCCTTTGTGCCTTTGGAAATTGGAATATACCGTGCTCTTTCAAGCAGTATATTCTCCAACCATAAAATTGAAAACTTATGGTTACTTCTACCTATTACTGGAGTAATTTGATGCTTCAATATTTATGTTTCTCCCTCTGTCTAAAAAGAATTACATTCCTTTTAGGAAGGAGGGAGTACATGGTAAAATATATCCTTAGAAATTGTTGCTAAAAATATAGGCAAGTATATGTCCAAGATGTTCTTCCACCTACTGATTGAGACTTGAGAGCTTCAAATATAGGGCCTATAGACGACATGAGAGATATGATGATAAAACTAATATACATATCCTAATTTAGTGCATTGCCTGATAGATATTTTTCCTATTAACTTGTAATGCATGGACTCGTTCGGTGCAACTTCAGCTCCTAACTCGAGCTATTTCAAATATCAAGCTTAGTAGACTAAAACAGAGTGGTTTTAGTCTTTATTCTTAATCTAAAATGAAAAACAAGATGGCACTTGTAGGCATCTTTGGTTTACCCTCTGCTAGAGGCGGATCTCCACCCAGGGCTAGGGTGGCTCTAGCCTCGGTCTAACCCAAAACAAAGCCACTACTACTCTTAATGTTTCTCTCTCAATAACCCATGAAAACTCCGGCCCTAGAAGGTCCAGCTCATGAACTGATATTGTTACTTGTATGCTTTGTTATTTCAATTATAGCATCTAGTTTACCTCTAGTTCAAGTTTGGTGTGTGCCTCATTTCTAGATCTGCCACTGCCCTCAGCCCTAGCCCTTCGCTGTGACAGAACCGCCCGAAATAACATACATTCGGATACGCTCGTCTTCCATCAGGCACTAAGCACCCCGAGAGCGAGATACTTCGAGCAGTTCCGTCGAGCACACCCCAAGATAGAACTCGAATAATCCATGTTTTTTCTCCAAGATCCAATAACAAGAACGAGTTTACAATACTTAGTCCATTTCATACAACCAGAATTATTAAAATACATTATTACAGTACCAAGTTTAGAGTGCGAAATTTAAACAGCGGAATTAAAATAAACATCTAACGGTAGAATACAAGGATCCGTCAGTGCCCACTAGAAGAATCCTTCACATAACAGCTACCCTTCAAGCTACACCTGCAACATGGGTAAATAAACCCTGAGTACGCAATGTACTCGTAAGACTTACCCGATTAGTGAGAATAATTTTCCAACTCCAAATGATATGATAAGCTTTATGGTTTGCTGGGTTTTCTTTTTGCTAAAAGCAATACTAGTAGTGAATCCTTATGTATGTTTCTTATTAGCAATCATGATTAGTTAATTATCTAACCATTCTATGTAAGCACCTGTTCTACTTTCATGCAAGAGTTGAGCAATCGGGTCCATTTCACCATCTTTTTTCTTTTAGTTCTTACTACGGTGCTAGATTGTAGACAAGTCGTACCGGATTACCCGGTGATTTGCGAATCCATGTGCCCAGCTGGGTACCCCAAAATACACGCCTCGCTTGTGCCCCAAGCACAAGCAGGACCAACCCATCCCTCTCCTGTCAAGGGGTCCAGGTCCCCGTCTAAACTTGGACTCTAAGCCCCTCACACCTGAGTCCCGGACTCAGTGTGGTGCTTAGACCTCCACCATCCCCGCCTCCAATCAGTCTGTCCGAAAAGAGCCGGAACCCACGACAAGAGAACAACGAGCCTTCTATGCTCCCATAAACAAGTATGTGCTCAGGATAATAAATCTATGACCTGACTATAATCCAATGCAACGGCCGATCCTTAACCGACACGGATAGAGAAAACGGTGTGACCAAGCTATGCCCCGTTGGTTGTGGGACACAACCCCTTACACTCACCAATACCCATACCATATCCCTGCTCGGTCTCTATTTTTCTTCCACCATTTTATCATAAGAGTGATAATAATAATCACCTATTGTGAGTATGGCAGGTTACTCACGCTACCGAAAATCCTAAGCATAACAACTATTCGACCTATACTAGTAGGACTCAAAGGTAGGTATATCTATGCATGTAGTTTCCATAAAATGCATGTAACGTAAATGCACATCACATATATATATATATCTAGTGATCATTCAAAATAAGGGTTATGCACCGGGGCTTACCTTGGACAGGCGTGGTGTCAGCAAAGTCAGTAGCTGGTGGCTCTAGGGCTCCCTCCTGGACGAGGATCTCCTCCTCGTAGTCCTTGATTATCTCCTCATACTCCGGCTCGCCCACGGTCACAAACTCTACCAAGTCGTTATCTACATGCATGAAATGATGATGCAACACTTAGTAATACGGCAACATCAACTCTTAAAATAAGAATACATCTATCAAGCTACTAAGCTAGCTCTAATGACTAAGACGCTAAGTTACCTATTATTCCCACTAAATAGGTATGAAACATTCCACGTATTATCTTAGCAACTAAAGGCATCTTTATTCTTATTACCGATTTAATATATATACTAAAACAATGAGTACTTAGCTACCCCATTTCTCAACCTATTCTAAGGTTACAAAAATTACAGTGAGCACATAATAATCTAATGAACCTACTGTTAAAATTTCAAAGCTAGCATTTCTACCATTTCATCACAAAAAATCATTCTCTAAGTAATCATAATAATAACAAGCATTCTAAAATAAATAAAGTAACCCTAAAAATACCACATAACTATATGAACTAAATATACTAACAGATAGATCACAAATTTAGGAATCTAACAAAATTTATTACACAATTTTTTGACACCTACATGATTTTATATAATTTACTAAAGATCAGCTCAAAACAAAATTAGAAAAGCATTTACTAATTTCCTGGAAAAAGGAAAACGAAATCAGCAGAGCGCGGCCCACGGACCAGCTCAGCAAAAGCGGCCCACGCGGGGAGGCCACGCGCGCGCTGGCAACCTTGCAAAAAGGACCTTGCGTTAATGACGAATTAACCAGCGGTACTCACCACTATTCCCCCTTCTCACAGCCCTTTCACCAAGCACCCTGGATTTCTTCTAATTCCCATCGCGAAGCCCCTGGCGGCGGCGCATGCGACGACACGACTTCCGGTGGCATTCCACGCTCACGGCGGGCAACTGGGACCCGCCCTAGCTTTTTTGAGGGGTCAATCGCCATCGCTAGCTCGAACAACGACCCTGGAAAGCGGTAGGGAGCTAGGGGACACACTAGCACGTGCGGCAACAATGCACGACGGTTCACTACGGCGGTGCGACCATTCCGACGAACTTGTGCAGCTAGGCGATTAACTAGCTAGCGTATGAACTTTAGTGACTCACCATAAACCTGGCCACGATGACTGTTTGGTCAGTGACGGCCTGAGCGGCTCTGGCCATGAGCGACCGAGCAACTTGGTGGCGCTCCGCGGCGGACACGGCCGTGGCGACACCCCGGGGATGGCGGTAGTGGTTCAGCTGAGTTGCACAGGGTGCATAGGGGATCAAAGTGAAGCTATTGGTGCCATGGAATTGGATTCTGGAGTCCTGAGCAGTTGGTGTCTTAGGCGTGACTTTATTGGGGCTCCTACTGACCGACGACGAGGTAAACTCCAAATTGGAGTTATGTAGGGCTCGGTTATGGCCGTGTGTGGTCTTGGCGTGTAGCCTAGTGCCTTAACTATCACCTGGCGCACGCAATTACTTTGAGAACGACTAGGCTCTATGAAAACGAGTTTGGCGCGACGTGGCTCAGAGCGGGGCCAGTAACGCGTGTGTGCTGCGTCGCCTCGGGGAGACGGCTGGCCTCTAGTGCGGACATGCGCGCATGCGGGTGTCGTGGTGGTACTACGGACAACGCAGCTCTAGGATGCAACGTGCGCACTGCTGTGGTTTCAGCTCGGCCATGTGATGCCACTGCACCCTGAGTAGAAACGACGGCAGCGGCGAAGCTAGTGGAGGACAGCGCGCGCCGCAGCGGTGACGCGACGGCAGCGGCACCAGTGGCCTGCGAAGCAGGACAGCGTAGCAGGGCGGCGTGTGCAGCCATAGTGGCAACGACAACGGCGCCAGCAGCAACATGGAGTGCACCAGGGCGCCTGATCAAGGCGGCCAACGGCGCCCCAGGCGCACGGTGACCACACAGACACGATTAACCGGCCCAAAATGTGCAGTGCACGCTTTTTAAAGCGTCAACCACGACCCATCTAGCTCGGTTATGACCCAACCAACTTGACCTAGCTGAAGATGGTACCTAAGGCTACTGAACGGAGCAATATACTAGGACCAAGGTAGACTAGAGAAGAAAATATGAGCATGCCAAGTTGGTGCTGTCAACCGGTGCCCAAACAACATTTTTGAACTTTTTGTAGCAATTAATTGATGACCAAAGCACATACTAACTAAACCAACTTCTATACCATTGACAAGTACTTACTTGGATGCAACCCATCCAGCAAAAATATAGCACAAGCCTTTAGCTAAATTTTTCAGAATTAATTCGCTAATAAAGCATTGTCACACCGTTTTCAACTTTGAAAATTACTAAGTCTTGGGCTGAATTTTAATCCAAGCTCCATCTCTAAGCTATTAGAAATACTATCTAACAATAATATTTTTCGACAACAAGTATTTCATTGCCATCTATAAAGTTTGTACCTTCAACTTTATTTAAGTGTCACATAGGTGTTTTATATTATTTTTGCTTAATAAAAATTGGTTTTAAACCCTAAGTGATATAACATGACCATGTAATTAACTTTCGTTTCGCACTTCCGTTGATCGTTTTGAGTTACAGAAGTCAATCTACACTCTTTATTACATGCATTAACACATAAACATGATGCTCATGACATGTTTTAGTAAATGATTTACGGTGTAACACCGATGTTGTTACATTCGCATTCCTAGACCTCAGTATAGTATATTCAATTACGATTCTAATAATTAAGAACTTCGGTGTGCCAAACAATTTGGCAACAGATTTGAAGCAAAGATGACTCAAAGATTGGGCTTTTTTTTGGACAAGGAAAAGATCGGGCGTTGAAGCCTCCAAAAAGGGATAGCGGTTAAGAACTACTCCTGACACATTATGTGGTTTCAATTCAGTTTTACTCCCTCCGTCCCATAATAATTGCACTTCTAGAGTTCAAATTTTTTTCCCAAAATAAGTATACATCTACGTATAAGACAACGTAACTTTATTTATCTTTTTCTACTTTCTTTCTTCTCAAAATGTAATGATTGCAACTTTTTAGGGGTATATTTATAATTTTTCACTAGTATTATTATCTTCACCAAAATTCTAGAAGCGTACTTATTTTGTGATGGAGGGATTACTCCTCACTCACTTACAGTATTACGGAAAACACCCAGGACCCAAACCAGTAAACCACCTACAGGGAGACACACAGTGCCAGTGAGCCAGTCTCGCTCACCAACCGGCGTTTTTTCCCCTCCTTGCGGATCGAGGAGTTTGTGCCCGCATCTGATCCATAGGTTGAGCGTGCGTTAGCAAAGATCACATATCCTTGCCAAATGCTGGTCCTATCCATTCCGTACCAACCTCTCTAGCTCGCGATGCGGTCCTAGCCTGCAGCAGGTCTGGTCGTTAGCCTGCATCAGCCTGCCAGTTTGGCAGGCAGCCGGGGCGGAATAGCCGTGATGGTTGATGGGTGTTATATAGGAATATTAGAGGGTTTGATAGCAATAATAAAACAAATTACATAAGTTTTTAGTAATCCACGATATAAATTTATTAAGCCTAATTAATCTATTATTAACATATGTGTTAATGTAGCACTACATTGTCAAATCGTAGACTAATTAGGTTTAAAAACTTTGTTTCATAAATTAATCATAATCTGTGTAATTAATTATTTTTTAATCTATATTTAATATTATATGCGCACGTCAAAAACATATGATGTGACAGGGAGGCCTCAGTCACGCCTCACTCATCACTCACTCCACTCACCGTGCTGTGCTGTGCTGTCCTGTGCTGTCCAGCCCTTCATTTGATCGTGAAATCCTAGCGGCTAATGCCAGCTGCTCGCTAGCCCCGGCCCTGATATTTTTGCTTGGCCTGTAACAAGCGTCGGTGCGCGCTGCATCTGCTCAAGAAATTCTCTCAACCGCACATTTCGGCACAGCACCATCACACGAAGAAAATTTTCTCTTCCTTTTGTTTGGATGCAGAAATGATAATGACTAGCTACTCTCATCTCTAGTCAAGTGTGTGCTTGACGTTTCAGCCAGGAGAGTAGTTTTTACAGATGCTACAAGGGTTTGTTGAGGTAGGCGATGATGAGATGCTACTTTAATTTTATCGCCAGTGACAAGTGGATGTCATTATATATAACCCTCTAGGTTTGTTAATTTGGAGCCGCCCTGGTGGAAGCAGATGCCACGCGAATATGCCTTCCGATCCGCCATCCATGGCGCCATGGCCTGCGTTAACTTCAGATCGCGCCAAACGGTTAAGACAATTCACCTGGTTATGTATCTTGTCATACATATTCCATATAGATACAGTAGTAGCTACTAGTGGTTTTTTCTCGAATACGTAAAAGATTTGTGAATCATTGTAATTAAGGTAGAAGAGTTTAATACAAACGAGTAACGACGCGTGGCTGACGAGCGCCCTAGTAGCTCTACATGATTACAGTCAGAGGTTGGATCATCATATCTTACAGATTCGAGTTTCGATATTACACGAGAGGTAGACAACCAAGATGTGGACGGCAATGCAACTTAAGATGTCATGATCTATCCATATCATAGTAATATGCACAATGTCTTGTATACATGAATGATGCAATGTAAAGGGCTGTCTAATCAATATTACAGTACATGCAGGTGAAAGAGAGTTTACCCAAGTGTCTGTTTAGTTCTCAAAATTTTGCAAATTTTTTTAAGATTCTCCATCACATCGAATCTTTGGACACATGCATGAAACATTAAATATAAATAAAAAATAAAACTAATTACACAGTTTAGACAAAATTCACGAGACGAATCTTTTAAGCCTAATTAGACTATGATTGGACACTAAATGTCAAATAACAACGAAAGTGCTATAATATTATTTCCCAAAAAAGTTCGCCAACTAAACAAGGCCCAACTTTAATATATTTCAATCCGTTCGTGCAAGGAATCAAAGGGTAGATCAACGTGCTTGACGACTGAGCCTAATATGACCAAACAAGTCTTGAGTTTTTCCCTATTGAGTCTTGATTTCCAAGGCCAGGCCAGGAGGGAAGAGCCTAGCCCTAGCTAGGTGGTGGATAAGCCATGACTAAAAATACTGTTGACTGATTTGTTATGAGAGAAAAATACTGTTCGTTGGTTGAAAAAATGCGGCTTATAAGCCAAGAGAACCGAGCAAATGATGGACAGTCAGCATGCAAGAAACATTCAGTAAACAAAAAACTGCTAATATCGTCAGATCTGTTGGGTCTGGTTTTTTTTCAAAGAGAAGGTAGGAAAAAAAGGACCAATGCTTGCTGCTTGGTGAAGGGGACCAATCTGTCTGGTTGTTGTGCACTACCTAGGCACTCGATCAAGCATGTTGTCTTAATCACTCAAACAAAAACCATTTATTGCATTGCGTTCCATAAACTAGTAGCACTACTACACTGTTAGCTAGCTAGACAGTACTACAACACTACCTTTCCTTGGTGGTGGTTCAGATCTACCATCTGCTCACCAACAGAAAGAGATGTACCATCTTGCTTTCACCAAATTATTATTAGTTAACTCTTCTAAACCTATCAAGGACTGTGCTTGTATTGTATATATCATATGGCCTGAATTAGCAGAAATTGAGCTCTCAGTTAACTGGTCCTTTGCCTTTAATTTGTTCCCTATGTGAAGCTAGCCCTTCAGTGGTGCTGCATTGTGGCATCCAGCAGAACACACTTTAGGAGGCAAGATAACTGCATGGGGTACTATACGTCCTAACTGGTCCACTCTCACTCCTATACTGAGACCCTCTTGCCTGTGCAGCTCCCTCCTTTTTAGATCTAGATGCCAATTAGTTGGTGGTTTAGGAGCAATACAATGCGGGTTTCTGTTAGATGCAAGTAAGCTATAGTTCAATCATGAATTAATGGTGGTCCCCTAGCTTTACGGCGCAAGATATTTTACTCCATCGGTTTCCTTGAAATTAAAGTTATCCTCTTCGAATCATTTGATTGGAAAATGAAATATGCAACAGATTTGCACATGAATGCGAAGCAAAAATCTAGTTCATGGCAGAGAGACAAGAAGAAAAAGAGGGACAGTTTTTCCATGACGGACACAGTTAATATATGTGGTTGAAACAACGTCACTTTGTTGTTGACAGCGTTGGGTAATTTGGATCACGCAGAAGGATTATATGTTTAGTACTGGCCGAACAAAAAACGTTTTTGTAGGTGCTCTTCAAGAGGACATATTGGCTTCGGCTTTAGGCTCAATTGCAGCGCCACATTACTGATGATTGAAAAGAATGGTCGGATAAACAGTGCCAACTTTTATATTCAAGAACCATGTATAACTGGCATCCCATGAATGGTCTTTTATATTTGGGAAATTTTGCTGCAGGATATTGTCAAAATATATAATATGCTGATGGACACCGTAACGAGCGGCATTTGTCCAATACTATTATAAATTTGAGGTTCTTTGTCGTAACACACCGTAGTCAATATTTTATTCATTTCTCAGATTCATGAGAGAGAGGGTATGAGAAATGTCCAAACTACCATCGTCTTCAACCTTCGGTTCTTCACCGATATTTGTAATGCCTTAGGATGCATCTAGGTGCAGATCAGAGGGCGTATTCGTTACTGGTTGAATCAATTAGACCTAGAGCATGCTTCGGGAGAGAGAGACAGTGAGGGAGAGAGGTGAAGGAGATCTCTTACCATCGGGCTTGGAGGATGATGATCCTTCCATGGCCATGTGGGTGATGTAGGGCGTCGGAGAAGGAGAAGCAGGGGAGTCTCATGGCGGCGTAGACGTCGGGTGGCGTAGAGGCTGCGGCGGACTTCTCGTCGCTTACAGCTCCTCCTTCTAAATAGGAGTGGGGTTAGGACATCACGGTGGGGCGCTGGCGGCTACGGGGGAACCTCGTATTATGTGCCCCAGCCCCCACCGTCCCTTTTAATAGAGCTGCGTGACGGGGGCTCATCAGTCACTTGGAACCGGCTGAGCGCCCCCGATCAGGGTGCAGATCAAGAGCCCAATTGACCGTTGGGTCAACTGGTGGAGATCATCCTAATATTTCCCCCCGTGATCTTACCTTATGACTCAAACTCAACCTTCTTTATCTTTTCCCATTCCATCACAGATATGTGCATAAAGCGTGCCTCATCGTCACGGTCAGTTGCCATTAGATTTAACAGCTACAATGCACCTCTCTATTTTGAAACAGATACTTAACTAGATCCTTAGTATCCAGAAATCATAGGCTTTCTCATAAACCCATGTCGACTGTGTGTTCTCTGAACGCACTGGGTGGTAAGCCTTTGGTAAGCGGATCCACAAATACTTACTTGGTACTTATATACTCAATGCTTTCAAAATAATTCTGGATTTTCTCCTTTACAACATATAACTTAGTGTCAATGTATTTGACAGCACACTTGACCTATTATCTTAGGAGTTAACTTATTTTAAATGGTTATTGTTGTTGTCTACCATTGTTAAATCCGGGAACAAATTCCCTTAACCTCCTTTTGCCTGTTCCTTAAGCCTCATGTCAAGCTATACTATTGTATGCATCATTGATGACACCATAACAAATTTTTTGGAGTTTTTTTCCACAATAATACTCTAACTGTGAGTGTTAGCAACTACTGTGGATTTTACTACACATCTCGCCATGACTTAACATTTGTACCCTCAACTATTTGAGAGTACTTGTTCTTTCTTACTCAGCATGAGGCCTATGATACTTTGCATAATTGCAAGACATTCTCAACTCCATTCCAATGATCTATATCTAGACCGGACTTCTGCCAAAATATCCTGAATACATAAACTATGTCAGGGTAAGTTCTTACTTGTACTTGTACACTCATCAAGCTTCCAACAGCTGAAGCATATGGAACCATGTTCATTCGATCGATCTCATATCGATTCCTGGAACACTAAAAGTCCCCTTATCTATTACCCTTGACTATAGGAGTAGGCGTAGGTTTACTCGTATGCATACTTTACTTCTTTAGAATCTTTTCTAAGTATGCCTTTGCGATAGTCCTAATACCCCCATTTTCTTCTATCTCGATGAATTTCAATTCCTATAACCAATAACGCTTCACCAAGATCATTCACATTGAAACTTGAGGACAAAACTTTTTCTTCTCCAATGACATATTAACATCACTACTAATGAGTAGCATGTCATCTATTCACAGGATGTGGAAAATGAATTTTCCATTCTTGATTCTCGCATAAACGCTATTTTCCTTCTAATTTTCTTTAAAAAACCCAAACTTTCCTATCGTTTCATCAACTTTAAATACTACTGTCTAGAAACTTATTTTTAACCCATAAATGGATTTCCACAGGCGGCATCCCATATGTTCTTTTCTTCCACGACAAAACCTTATGGGTTGTGCCATGTAATCGTTTTCATATAAATCCCCGTTGAGGAATGTCGTCTTTACATCCATCTGATGTAACTCTAAATCGTAATGTGCCATTAAACATCATTATGATTCTAAAAGAATCCTTACATAAGACTAGAGAGAAAACTCTCATCGTAATCTATTCATTCTCTTTGCGTAAAGCATATTGCCACGAGTCGTGCTTTATACCTTTCTACATTCCCTTTGGAGTCATATTTTGTCTTGTAGACCCATTAACAGCATACTGTTTTGGCTCCATTAAGAATTACTTCTAAGTCCCAAACATCGTTGGTATTCATCGAATTCATTTCAACTTTATATCTTTCTACATTCCATTTGGAGTCATATTTTGTCTTGTAGACCCATTAACAGCCTACTGTTTTGGCTCCATTAGGAATTACTTCTAAGTCCCAAACATCATTGGTATTCATCGAATACATTTCAACTTTTATAGCTTCTTGCCATTTAAACGAGTAAACGCTTCTCATGGCTTCTTTAAATGAGGTGAGATCACCCTTCATTTGAATTTCTTTACTAACATAGATTTCATAGTCATCAGAAAACTGGTTTACTAATTCTTTGAGACCTTCTAGGGCCTCAGCTACTAGCACGTTCATATAGGGGCTATTGTTGATCTTTATTGCCAAGAGGCAATTGATTCTACAGGCTCCTGTATCATAAGATCCTTGTTTATATTATTTATCTTCTTCGAAAAGCCAACAACAGGTGTTGTATAAGTCATACAACATCAACAAATATTGAGTCTTCAAGTCTTAGGTCTCTACATACCTCTACATACCATGCTCCCCTAGATCTTTCCATCTTTTCCAAAGATAGTGTATCTTCAAATATCTTATTTTGGGTTTAATCCGTTAAAACATCATATGGCGCTTTAAGCACCACCTTAACATCTTTGAGGCTGACTACGCTATCTTCCTGTCGGAACTTTAAAAGGTCTAGGAATTTAGCTATTTCTCTGCTTAGGGGTATCATAATTATGACCGTTATACTCCTCCAACGGTTTCATCTTAATTAATCTTTATCTCACTCTTAATGAAGAGTATCTTTCTTAATTGATCTTTTATCTCACTCTTAATGAAGAGTATCTTTCTTAATTGATCTTTTATCTCACTCTTAATGAAGAGTATTTTTCTTAATTGATCTTAATATTCTCCCCCTCGAAATATGGCATGAATTTTACTACCATAATTTCGAGAACTATTCAAAAAACCTGTGAACGAGGAGACACTTATAACTTACTTCATTCACATGATTGTGTCATGTAAACAAATGATATGTTTAGGAGTACTCTTTCCTTATTTCACTTGAAGAACTCAATGAGGTCTATCATTAGCTGTACTTTTGCAAGTCACGCTTACATCTTTTCTTATCCTTTGGTTAGTATTGACCATGACGATGCATTTCTATTTTGTCATGGTCAATGCTCGGACAGCATAAGAGCTACCTAAACTTCTCTCGCTATGCGGGACAGATCTATACAAAACTTAGTCATGACAACTAAAACATTCACTTGTACATCATTTTCCAATTAAATCTTCCTGTTGGTTCCAATTTAATCAGAAAATTATTAAACTAACAAAAGTTGTCCTGAACTGGCTTGACTCAAGCCTTTTCATTCACATAACCCAGCATTGTAGCCCGTTGGCATGCAGCCGAGTGATCTTGTCGGTTAAACAATAAAACATACAATATGCTTCTACATCAATTCTACATCACCGTCGAGCAGAAAATATAATTGATGCATTAAAACTCATAAATTAACTTGAAATCCATATAACTACTCTTCAAAATTAAATTCTCCCGTTGGTTTGAATTTAATTAGAAGATAATCCACATCATTGCCGCGGAAACTTAATAATGAAATACATTCTTTTGGTTCAGGAGCATTTCTTGGTCCTTATCTACTCTGAAAAATTCACCACGTTGGTGTAAAATTTACCAGAGATTTAAACTTTAAACTAAAATTCGTTATAATATTGTCATCATCAACATTGGTCAGAAAATGACAATACCATAATCTTACTTAAATAAAATGGACTACTCCTCTAATTTAAAATTTTCCGTTGGTTCCAATTTAATTAGAGGATAAACTTAATCATAATTTACTAAATATAACTGCTCTTCAAATTAAATTCTCCCATTGGTTCAAATTTAATTTGAAGATTTAATCAACATTAAACTTTGTAATGGAAACTCGATAATTGATGAATTTTACCCATAGGGAAATTCTCTTTACTAATTTTTTTTGAGCCATTGATAATTTTCCAGGAAATAACGATTTATTGGAAAAGGAAAAAGAAAAAATGGACTCAAAACAATACTATTTCTTCGGCCCGACCATGAAAGCGGCCCGGCCTGCTATTGCGCACGCGCCCGCTGCGCCCTCCCAGGCCGCAACCTGGGCCTGGGCTGGCAAAGCGGTCCGGTGCTCGCACCCACCTGGGCTCAAAGCTGGCCCGTTCACTCTGCACCGTCCGATCAAGATCGATGGTCATGTGGTCTTCTCGGTGGATCAAAACCCGCAGCGACAGTCGGCTCCCCAAACCCTAATGCATTCGTCTCCCTTCCCTTTCTCTCTCTCTTCGCCCGCCATGGACCGCTCTCTCTCCCTTCTCTCTCTAGGACCTCGGTGGTTAGAGATGGTGGCACTGCCATGGTGCCCCTCGCCGATGAGCGTGCTCGCCCGAGGCTGAGCACACCACCGTCGAGTGGCCTTGCGCCATTGCCCTTGACCCCACGCGGCTCCACTCCCCGAAACCCTAACTCACTCCACTCTCCCATTCTCTCTGTCAATGGTAGCCACCGAGCGCTAGAGCGGCAGCGGCCACCGGAGCTAGTAGAGGGGTGGTGGTGCGTTGCCAGCGTGCGCTCCCCAACGGGTGAGCGCGCTGCCATCGAGAGGCCTAGCGGCGGCACCCTAGCATGCGTCGTGGTTCACCAGCGTGGAGTCTTTCCCGGAGTGCTCCGGTGAGTGGAGGCTGGCGAGGTAAGCCGCCTCCTTAACCTTCCCCTTTCCCCCTTCTTCTTCTCTCTGTTTGGATGTTCCCGAAGTTGGTCCGGTCTAGGTTTAGGCTAAGGGTTAGGATTAGGGTTAGGGTTAGGGTTGGGGTAAACCTTTAGCCACTGTTCTTCTTCCTGAATCCATCTATGCAAGTTAGGGTTCGGGTTTGGGTCGATTTGAAATGGCTGAATTGAACCATCGTTGTTCTGTTATTCTTCCCCTTCTAGGGTTAGGGTTTGGAACCCTCTGCTTCGATCTGACTCGGATCTTTCTCATCTTTTTGGATTCTTTTCAATTTTCTACCCCACACTCGATTTACACACTAGCAACCATGGCTCTGATACCATTGTAATGCCTTAGGATCCATCTAGGTGCAAATCAGAGGGTGTATTCGTTACTGGTTGAATCAATTAGACCTAGAGCATGCTTCGGGAGAGAGACAGCGAGGGAGAGAGGTGAAGGAGATCTCTTACCATCGAGCCTGGAGGATGATGATCCATCCATGGCCATGTGGGTGATGTAGGGCGTTGGAGAAGGAGAAGCAGGGGAGTCCCATGGTGGCATAGATGTCGGGTGGCGCAGAGGCGGCGGTGGACTTCCCGTCGCTTACAGCTCCCCCTTCTAGATCGTATTGGGGTTAGGACATCACGGTGGGACGCTGGTGGCTACGGGGAACCTCGTATTATGTGCCCCAGCCCCCACCGTCCCTTTTAATAGAGCTGCGTGACGGGGGGCCATCAGCCACTTGGAATCGGCTAAGCGCCCCCGATCGGGGCATGGATCAAGGGTCCAATTGGCCATTGGGCCAACTGGTGGAGATCATCCTAACAATATTTGCCGTCACACACTGCACCAATTCATCTCACCATCCTTCTCCGACCAATGTCGTTAGCGGTGGCACGACTCTCTCTAGCCTCGCACTAGCGGCGATGTGGGCCACTCTAGCCTTGTGCATGCGTGGCACAAGCTCCCCCGGCCTCACGCGGCAGCGGCGCGGCCTCCCGACCTCCTATGGCGGTAGCACAGCCTCCTCGCGCAGCGGCGGCATGGCCTCCTCGGTCTCCTACGGGGCAGTGGTGTGGCCTGCCCACTCTCATGCGGCGGTGGCGCAGCATCCCTGGGTCTCCCTGCCCTGCCCAATGCTGCACGCACGGCTTCCCTAGACTCGCGTCGGCAGCGCCGCATCCTCATGGTGGGCGAGCGGGCCAGCATGGCGGTGTTGTCATAGTCTTAGAGGAGCAGGTGGAGGAGGAGCAAGGGTTCCTGATGCTCCTGTAGCAGATCCGATAGACGCCTGGTGTCGGATATCTATACCCAGGTATCCAAGCCAAAGGATTAATGAGCGTCACGTTGGCTCATTCGATGGTTAAGGACGCAACTGCGGACTCGTCCGACCCCCAGGGGCCTAGCCACGCCTCGTCCGACTCCGAGGATGAGGTTTCCACCTTGTCTGGACCCCAAGGCGTGGGCTCCGACTCTGAGGGCAAGGTTTTCGCCTCGTTCGACCCCAAGGCGTGGGCTGCGACTCCTCTGACCCTAGGGCGTGGACTTTGACTCGTCCGGTCCCACGGGGAGGGCTCCACCTCGTCCGACCCCCGAGGGTTAGATTCCATCTCGCCCAACCCCTAGGGCAAGATTTCTGCCTCACCCATTCCCTGGGGGTCAGATTTGCTACCGAACAAAAGTAGTGGCCCCAAGGTGGGGCCCGCACCGCTTCAACCACTACGGCGTGGAGGCGCACGCCCGGGAACACGTCTTGGGTGCATCCTGATGCGACTAATGGTCGCATCAGGCCATGCTGGGAGACTCACGTCGCCCACCACGTCAACAGGCTAGCACTGTGCTGCCAACTCCCTGCCTTACCACCGTCCAACGTCAGTTGACTGACGTCAATTGACTAGCACTGTATCGCCAGCCGCCCGTATGGCCTCTATCAGGGGACCCTTTAACCATTTCGTCCGCTAGGATGGGATGGAAGACAAGAACGGCGCACGATGCCCGCACGTATGCTGCAGCGGCCAACAGGACCCTGGTGCAACGCCGCTGCCACCACGATCTATAGGGTCAGCTAGACCCACGTGAAAAGGAGGACGGCGCACCCCCAGGAGCCTTATTTCTCTTTCTTTTTTCCCTCCTCCCTTCTCTCGGTCTCTAGTAAACTATACTCTCCCCTTGGTCTATAAAAGAGAAGGCAGGGCACCATTTAGAGAGAGAGATCAATCGACCGATAGGTCGAGCAGTATAAGCATCGAGCAATCGAACCATAGAGACTTGGGAGCTCCTCCCTCTCTCGCCAGTTTGTAACCCCTTACTACAAACTCAGTGCTGGTAACACGAGAAGCCCAAAACTGTACGTAGGGATATTCAGCCCGAACCAGTATAATCCTTGTGTCCTCATAGCACATCATCCGGGTCAGACGCACAATATACAAATTTACTAGTCGACTGTTCAAAACACCGACAGTTGGTGCACCAGGTAGGGGCTCTTTGCGTGTCATGTCGACACCACTAGGCCCTAGATGGCTAACCACGGTGCAAGCTGGGTCTTGGGATCACACATGCATTTTAGGAGCTTAGACTTCATCGTCTCCACGGAGGGAGAACTGGCGTGGGCTAACGGCCCCGCCACACCACCTTAGGCCATCAGTCTCGATGCGGTCATCGAGACCCTCGGGGAGCTGTGGCTGCACACCCCGGGAACCCACGCTCCTAGGAGTGACCTACGTCCATCCATCGCGAATAGCAAGTTCATAGGTGTGACGGATTACGTTTCGGAGTCCTTCTATGATCTGATTGCAGAAGGCTCCGAGACCATCTCTGATTTCGACTCCGACGGGGGAGCCACCACCCCTCATGCGAGTGCTTCATGGTGGGAATCTATGATGTGCATGACAAAGGTGTCCACGGTGGGGAAACCACTCCCTCGAATGGCCAGGATGACGAGGCCAAGGGGGATGCAAGGTACCCGTGCGTGGAGCAATTACGGGCGCAACAGAAGGAGCTCGAGGACGTGTGGCTCTAGCTGGAGCAGGAGCAAGCGAAGCTTGAGCGCGAGATCGCTCACCATGTGGATGGTGGGCACGCACATGTTGTGCCCCATGACGTACACAGGAGGATCATCGAGGATGACTTCGAGGCATGCCAGAGCCTAGGACACCCGATGAGCGCCGAGCTCATCAGGAGATAGCACATTGCTCAAGCGAGCAGCGGTGCAGCAGGCAGAGAGCTTGATGTCTCGGTGACACGAGCTCGATGCTAGCCAGCGCGTATCCTCATGACGTCACACCGGGGACATTTTCGTCCACCAGGTGCCATCATCGTAGGGTGGCAGAAGGCCCGCCATGGCCCCGATAAAAGGGCGTCTCGGCCGCGACCATGACGTTCGGCTCACCCTGAACGCCCGAAGGCGTGCACAGGGTGATAGAGATGAGGCAGTCGATTGTGGCTACCACCCTCGCTGCGGTGGGCGCTACGACCATGAGGAGGACCAGAGTCATAGCCCCAAACCAACAGGGCCCCAGGCTTTTAGTTGGCATATCCTCAAGGCGGCGCTCCCGCCCTGATACCGCCTGCCGACTAACATTCCAAAATACTCAAGGGAAACAAACCTTGGCTTGTGGCTCGAGGACTACCAGCTCGCCTACTGAGCCAGCGGTGTGGTCAATGATGACTTCATCATCCACAATCTCCCCCTGTTCCTGGCCGACTTGGCGTGAACATGGCTGGAGCACCTTCCGCCCAACTACGTTCAGAGTTGGATGAACCTAAAATAAATCTTCGTGGGGAACTTCCAGGGCACTTACGCGTGCCCTAGGAACCCCTGGGACTTGAAGAACTATCGACAGAAGTCAAGAGAGACTCTCCGCGAGTACATCCGACACTTCTCCCGTCAGTGCAATGAGCTCCCCAATGTCGCCGATGTCGACGTCATCGGAGCCTTCCTATCAGGACCACCTACGAGTCCCTGGTCCATAAGTTAGGACGTAAGGGCCCACAGACTACCAAGGAACTCCTTGACATTACGACCAGCCATGCTTCCGGTGAGGAGGCAGTTGGAGCAATCTTCGATCGCTCTAGAGGCAAGGCGAAGAGGGATGAGGACACCGATGAAGGCCCCTCCGACCGTTCAAATAAGAAGAAGAACCGGAAATGGCGCGGGATCTCGCTCGTGGCCGCTGCCGAGCGAAAAGCTAGTCAAGTGCCGGTCGAGGGCACCCCCGATCACTTTGACAAGTTGCTCGAGGGGCTATGCCCAAACCACACCTTCCCCGTCAAACACATGTACAAGGACTGCTCCCTCATGAAGCATTTCTTCACCGGCGGCTCCAAGAAATGGGAGCAGAAGAAGAAGCCCGAGGCTGAAGCCGATGACGCCGGAGAGAAGGATGGCAACTTTTCGTTGCTGGATGGCTACCTCATGATCTTTGGTGGGCTAGAGGCATACGGCTCCAAGCGCCAATAGAAGCTCATGCAACGAGAGGTCTATGAGGTCGAGCCCGCCACGCCCACTTTCCTCAAATGGTCAAGGTCTCCCATAACCTTCGACCGATCTGACCACCTGAATAACATCACACACCCAGGCAGGTACCCGCTCGTGGTTGACCCTATCATCGGCATGAAGCGGCTCACCAAGGTACTGATGGACGGGGCCAGCGGCCTCAACATCATGTACGCAGAGACACTTGATGCCATGGGCATCGACCGATCACGCATCCGGCCGACCAGGGCGCCTTTCTACGGCATCGTGCCAGGAAAGCAGGCCATACCGATCGGGCAGATCGACCTGCCCGTCACCTTCAGGAATCCGTCCAACTATAGGACAGAGACCCTCACCTTTGAGGTAGTCGGGTTCCCCCTAGTCTACCACGCCATTTTTGGGCGAAGTTCATGGCCGTCCCCAACTACACCTACCTCAAGCTCAAGATACTGGGCCCACGTGGGGTCATCACCGTCGGCACTTCTTTCCAGAGGGCCTACAAGTGCAAGGTCGAGAGCTGCGAGCTCACTTCGGCAACCCTCGCTTCCGAGGAGCTCGCAGCCATTAAGAAGGACATCGCCGAAGGAGCGCCTGATGCAAAGCGGGTGGCCGGATCCTTTGAGCCTGTGGAGAACATCAAGGAGGTCCTCGTCAACCCCGACAACTCTGCCGACAAGACGGTGCGCATCGGCATCGCCCCCTCCCCCAAGTAGGAAGGCGCGCTCGTTGACTTCCTCCACGCCAATCAAGACATCTTTGCGTAGAAACCCTTGGATATGCCAAAAATTTCGAGGGAAGTCGCTGAGCATGCCTTAAAGATCAGGCCGGGTTCTAGGCCGGTCAAACAATGCCTACGTCGCTTCAACGAGGAGAAGCGGAGGCTCATCGGCGAGGAAATCACTAAGACCTTGGTGGCTGGTTTCATCAAGGAAGTATATCACCTAGAGTGGTTGTCCAATCCCATTCTGGTAGAAGAGAAAAGTGGGATATGGATAATGTGTATTGACTACATGAGCCTCAATAAGGCGCGCCCGAAGGATTCGTTTCCTTTGCCACGCATAGATCAGGTAGTTGACTCGACCTCGAGGTGCAAAACCCTATGCTTCCTTGATGCGTACTCCGAGTACCATCAGATCACGATGAAAGAGTCTGACCAGCTCGCGACCTCTTTCATCACCCCATTCGGATCGTTCTATTATGTTATGATGCTGTTTGGACTCAAGAACGTTGGGGCTACGTACCAGCGTTGCATGACCAAATGCTTTGGAGACCTCATCGGGCGGACCATTGAGGTTTATTAGGATGACATCATAGTCAAGTCCAAACGGGCTGACTAGGTCATAGCCGACCTTGAGCAGACCTTCGCAAAACTCCGAGCAAACAACATCAAGCTCAACCCCAAGAAATGCGTCTTTGGGGTCCCAAAGGGCATGCTACTCAGATTCATCATCTCCAAGCGTGGCATCGAAGTCAACCCAATAAAAATCTCAGCCATCACAAAGATGGGCCTGATTCCGAACCTGAAGGGAGTTCAGAAGGTTGCCGGGTGCCTCGCAGCGCTTAGTCGCTTCATTTCGCGGCTTGGCGAACGGGGGCTCCCCCTTTACCGACTCCAGAAGAAAACCGACCGATTCACGTGGATGCCTGAGGCTCGGGAGGTGCTTGACAAGCTCAAAGTGCTCCTAACGAAGGCCCCGATTCTGGTCCCGCCGGCTGAGGGAGAGCTGCTCCTACTCTACGTCGCAACTACAACTTAGGTGGTCAGCGCCGCCTTGGTTGTAGAACGGGGAGAAGAGGGACACACCCTCAAGATACTGCGCCCCGTGTACTTCGTTAGCGAAGTCTTGTTCGACTCCAAGACATGCTAGCCCTAGATCCAGAAGCTCCTATACGCCATCCTGATCACCAAGAGGAAGGTACGCCATTACTTTGACTCACACTAGGTGACCATCGTGTCATCTTTCCCCCTCGGTGAGGTTATCCATAACTGGGAGGCCACGGGGAGAATCGCAAAATGGGTGCTTGAACTGATGGATCAGGGCATCACGTACGCCCCACGAATGGCCATCAAGTCTCAGGCACTGGCTGACTTTGTGGCCGAATGGACTGAGATCCAGATGCCTCCGGCGGCCGTCGATCAGGAGCACTGGACGATGTACTTCGGTGGATCACTGATGAAGAAGGGCGCTGGGGTCGAGCTAGTTTTTGTTTCCCCCCTCGGGGTGCGCATGAGGTACGCAATTCGCATCCACTTCTCGGTTTCAAATAATGTGGCTGAGTACGAGGCACTCGTTAATGGCTTGCGCATCGCCATTGAGTTGGGCATCCGACGGCTTGACGTCTAAGGCGACTCACAACTGGTCATCGACCAAGTCATTATGGAGTCAAGCTACCACAACTCCAAGATGGCTGTGTATTGTCATGAGGTCCGACAGTTGGAGGACAAGTTCGATGGCCTCGAGCACAACCATATCCCAAGGTGGCTCAATGAAGCAGCCGACACGTTAGCAAAGATGGCATCGAGCCATCAGATAGTCCCCACCGGCATCTTCGCTAATGACCTGCACAAGCCCTCGGTCCAATACAAGGAACCAGAACAGACCAGCAACGAGCCGCTAGTTCTGGGCTCGGGGGCTGACTGACCCTCAGTTCCATCCGACCCCGAGGTCATGGAACTCGTCAAAGACCTAGAGGCGGAGCTCGACCCTCCGACCGACTGGAGAACACCTTATCTCGATTGCCTCCACCACGAGGTGCTCCCTACCGACAAGACGAGGCCTGACGGCTCATGCGTTGCGCCAAGTCCTTCGTTGTCATCAAAGGGGAGCTCTACAAGCGTAGCCACACCAGAATCCTGCAGCGTTTCATCCCCACTGAGCAGGGGAAGGACCTGCTGAATACATCCATGGAGGGGTCTATGAACATCACGCCGCACCTAGAACCTTGGTGGGAAACGCATTCCGGCAAGGTTTCTACTGGCCAATAGCGGTGGCCGACGCCGAGCAAGTCATACGCACCTGCAAAGGATTCCAATACTACGCTCGGCAAACTCACCTGCCGGCCCAAGCGCTCCAGATGATCCCCATCATGTGGTCATTCGTGGTCTGGGGGCTCGACCTGGTAGGGCCCCTCAAGAGGGCGCCCAGGGCTTTACGCACTTACTTGTCACCGTGGATAAATTCACAAAGTGGATAAAGGCTCGGCCGATCACCATGATCAAATCCGAGCAGGCCGTGTTGTTCTTCACAGACATCATCCACCAATTCGAGGTCCCAAACTCCATCATAACCGACAACGGCACACAGTTCATGGGGAAGAAATTCCTCCGGTTCTATGATGACCACCACATCCGCATTGATTGGGCTGTCGTAGCGCACCCCCGCATGAACAGGCAGGTCGAGCACGCGAATGGAATGGTCCTCCAAGGCCTCAAGCCTAGGATCTTCAACCGGCTCAACAAAGCCGGCGAACGGTGGGTCGTGAAGCTCCCCTCGATACTCTAGAGCCTAAGGACGTCCAGCAGCCGGGCAACCGGTTACACGCCATTTTTCATGGTCTACGGCTCTGAAGCCATCCTCCCAACCGACCTTGACTACGGAGCGCCAAGGGTCAAGGCCTACAACGAGCAGGGAAATGAAGCATCTTTGGAAGACACCATGGACCTGCTTGATGAAGCACGCGACATCGCCCTGCTCTGTTCGGCCAAATACCAGCAGGCGCTATGACGGTACCTTAGCCAACGCGTGCGGGGTCACGCCTTCGGCGATGGCAATTTAGTCCTTCACTGCATCCAGAGCAACAAAAATCACCACAAGCTTTCGGCACCGTGGCAAGGACCATACATCATCGCAGAAGTACTCCGACCTGGCACCTACAAGCTCAAGACTGATGATGGCACCCACAAGCTACGTCGCTTTTACCCTTAATCTTTCCATTCCAAAGCTTCCAATATGCTTATCAAACTAAGTAGTGTTTCTGCAAAAACCAAAAAATGTTACCTCCTATTGGGTTCGCTTCTGATCTAATCGGACTTCAGTAACACCTGACCCCGGCAACTACCTAGGGTTGGGTTTTACTCGGGGGCTGATAGGAGTACATATACTCAGAAACATTTTCCCATCCGACTCTTCATTTTTATGACAAGACCAAGAAATAAGAGTTGCCGAAAACTAACGATGAGTAAAACTGGTCGGAATGCAAAAAGCCTACGCCCCGATGGCTACGGCATCGCTTGCTCACCAACGTGATCATTACTTTGTTGCTCGTAACTTAAGTTTTTAATGCCTTAATATAAAACAAGGGTCGGATCACAAAAAACTTTATATATATATATAAAGGCTAAACAACATTTCCGTCTATAATAAAAGTCTTTACAAAAAGACCGACGCTAGACTCAGCTATCTAACTAAACACCCCTGGGTAGGATTTCTTCTCCGACCTTCTTTGCCAGGTCCTGCACCGGGGGAGCCGCTTCCTTCTCAATTTCATCCAGCTCGGCGTCAGTGTAGCCAGACACGAAGCCCTCACTAATCACCGGTAGGTTGATGTTGACATAGTGAGAGCGAGCGATGGCAAACGCACGATGGACGCAAGTGTACAGGGCCTCCCTTGTGAGTGCGTGTGCTCGATCTGGGATTTGGGTAACTCGGACTACGAGCGAGCTTATCTCCACGACCGGGGCGATCTCGAGGTCATCGAAGACCAACCCGACAGCAGCGCGCAAGGCATTGTGGTCGTCGCTCTCCAACTGGAGTTGACCCCGCACCTTAGAGAGTTGCCTCTATAGGACTGCCCAAGCTGAACATCAAAGAGCGTCAGAAAACCGACTGCAAACGTCAAGCAAAAAGGTAACCAGAGCCTCACCTTTCATTTGCTGCTCGAGGACCGTCTTCTCCTTTTGGAGCACGCCAACATCACCGGCCAAGGTGGCGGCCAGGCCCTCAGATTCTTCCTTCAACTTCTGCTTGTTTTTGAGCGCGCGCCGAGCGTCGGCGCTCTCTTGATGGGCAAGGTCGAGGGCCGGGCGGAGTCATCCAAGCTCCACGGCATCTTCCCCAACCTTGGCAACCATAGTCTTGAGCTTGCCTTCGGCCTCGTCGGCGTGTTGATGGGCTTCCTGTTCCTTGGTCTGGAGGCGCGCCTCCTCCTCCTGTAGCTACGGCACTTCGGTAGCAAGCCCCTAGACCTCCCTCTCATGATGGAGGAATAGGGACTTCTCCCGGCTGCGCATCACAAGGGACTGTGGAAAAATCAGGTTAGAATTATATAAACAGGGCTCGAGAGTAGAAAGCGTGAAGACACGACAAACCTGGCCGACCGAGGCAACGTCATCCTTCAACACCCCCAACGCGTCGGTCAGAGAGCAGACTATGGACACAAGTCCCGAGCGCACACTCGTCTAGTCCTTCACCTCCGTCGGGCCGTCGAGGGTGAACACCGGGTCGCTCGAGTCCAGCCACTTGGCCCAATGGATCCGGTTTCTTCCTCACGCGAGCGGATCATCACCTGGCCAGACAAGGGACCGGGAGGGCCCAGCCCCAACCAAGGGGTGGGCTGTCGCAACCGTCGGCCTCGGCCCAATTAGAGCCGATAGTACCTCCTCCGTCATCGGCGCTCCCTCGGGAGCGGACCCTTCGATGGCAGTGGAGGCTGGTAGCTCGGGTTCCAAAGTTCGAGCCATTGTCGCGTCTGTAGGGGACGCCTCGGTCGCACCTCCTCCCGTCTACCACACCTCAGGTGCGTCGACCGGCGCGGGCGCCGATTCCACGAGCGCCTCCTCCGGCACAATCGGCACCTCTACCTCCCCCGCTTCCTCAGGTGGTGCCATGTTCGCCTCGGTGCCATCATGACGCACCCCCAGCACCATGCCAAAATCTTCTATGGTGCCAATGCTAGGAATTTGCTGGGGGCAGTCCTGTGGAAAGCACCAACGTCACACGACGAAATCTGAGAATGCAACAAAAGGGCGAAGAAGTCGTTAACTCACCTCGACGCCATTATCCAAGAATGTTTTGGGGGCTGGTCGCTCAACTCTGACTCTGCCACATTGGCAATTGGCTGCTTCGATCCCCCGGTGGGGTCGGTCGAAGTAGGGCAGACTTGCTCCTCCGACCTCGGGGGTGCATCCTCCCCCACTGATCTTGGAGGTGCATCCTCTTTGGTTTACACCGGGGCATGCTGTGGAATCAGGGTCAGGTTGGCCTGCCCCGCGTTGGCCTACTCATCCTCGCACACAAGCATGCCCCATGGGATGTTGGGGTTGAACTCATCCTCCTCCTCTTCCTCCTCCTCGTCGCCATCGCTCTCCTCCGAGCCTTTTTGGCACTTTCCACGCTGTAGCTTCGCTCGCTCCTTCTTCGCCTTCTTCCGCTCCTTCTTCACCTTCCCCACCTTAGCCGCGGTGTGGTTCACCGCCCTCCTGGCCGTGTCCTCTAGCAGTGGCTGGTCGAATTCATAGGCGAGGAGGCCAGGCTATAGATCCCAACGCTTAGAATTGAAGAATAGAGGAGGGTCGGCCAAGGAAAGAAACTCGAAGAAGGCTTACCAGTTCGATGAAACCTGCGTTGGGCCACATCGCGGGATGCCTCGGTATGGGGTACATCGGGGCGAGATCCATCGAGAAATCCACTGGGCACTCCATCGCATCCTTGATGCGTGTGCCATTTCGCCGACGCTGAGGGCCTCATCGGCGACCATCACCATCCCTTCAGGCACGGAATCTGGCGTCATCTTGTACATCGGAAGAGCGCGCACCATCAATGGTGCCAGCCTCCTGATGTGGTATGCTCTGACGACTCCAGTCCCATGAAGACCATGGCCCTTCAGGGTCACGATGGCTTTGAGAAGGTCACCGCACCTCTTCTGCTCCTTCCCAACAGGCCCATACCTCCACACGTCCAGCGCCTCCTCGATCAGGCGGCCGGTGAAGATCGGCAGGGGGGCGGCGTCATCATTCCTCAGGTAGAAGCAGAGCTTATGCCACCCCTTGTTGGACTTCGACAACGAGATGGACATGTACTCTGACAACTGGTTGCCTCGAAGACGGATGCTCGCACATCCCATCAGCACCGCTAGGTCCGGCTTCTTCTCCTTCTTCTGCAGCTCGACGGCAAAGAAGTATTTCCACAGCTCAAAGTGGGGCTCGATCCCCAGATACCCCTCGCACAGCGCGATGAAGGCCAAGATGTGCTGAATCTTGGTGGAATTCAGATGCTGCAGCTCAAGCCCATAGTAGTGCAGTAGCCCTTGGAGGAATCGGTGGGGAGGAGTCACGAACATGTGCTCGTGGAAGGGGACAAAGGAGACAACATAGCCATCGGGCAGCGATGGCTCATCCTCGCCACTAGGTACGATCCATTCCATCACCATGGTCCTTGCGCGGAGAAGGCCCTTCTTAACTAGACCCTCCATGCACGCGTGGAGAACGTCGGAGCGAAGCCATGGCTCCATCGAGGAACAGGGATGGCAATGCAGAAGATTCAGCGGTGGCGTAGGGCTGGAGAGCAAGAACTTCACTAGAGGCAGAGCAGAAATAGGGGAGCGAAGGCCGAAATGCGAGAGCGAAAGGCAGAAAGACTGGAGGGGCAAGGATGCGGCTGCATGTACGGTGGCTGGGGAGAAAGGGCTCCGTTCATAAGGTAAGGGCAGAACGGGCATGGGGTGAACCATCCGCCTAAATTAACGCGCCCCACGCCTTGCTAGATCTGCTTCATTCGAGGGTCGTGCCCTCATTGTTCCACGCTGCATCAGTCGCATCGCTGCTTTGAGGGACGAGCGCATGCCTATCCAAATCTTTCCCACGAAGGATCCACCGAGCGACGGTTCACCTTCAAAGGCTACGGGCCACCATAGGTAAGTGGGATACGGAGCTGAAAATGCTCCCATGGCCCATTAATGCCTAGGAGTTCAAAGGCTGGCCCAGCAGTGGGTTCACGGCCGCTCTAGGGCAACCTAGAGTGGGGGGGGTTAAGGACGGGCCCGCTAGCAGCCAATACCCGTGGCGCACGAAGTGCCACGGGCGTCCCAACCCTCGTTTTGAGTCTTGGATGATGCAAGGTCCATGGTTTTTCCCCGAAGAAAGGCATCGAGCCCTCAAACTGGTCAAATGGATCCAAGAACTATATGGATCGGCCACCAAAAATCTAGAGTCAGTCACAAGCTGATCTTCAATCGGCCCCCGTGAAGGGGATGTTGGGACTCCACTCGAACAAGCCCATTAACAACTCACCAAGCACCGTGCTCCATCCAGCGAGGAAAGGACGACATGGCTTAGCCCCTCCGTTCTAGCAAATGGACGCATGAGAGACGACGATCACAAGATGAACCGATCCCCCGACCGGACCCCTGCTATGTGCGGGGGCTCGGGGGCTCAGCATTGCAAAGAGACCAAACACGTGGTCATAGACAAACGACGAGTCACCTCCAGTTGTGGAAACTGCGGACGGAGTAACACAAGAAACTAGGCGACCGACCTCGACCGGCCCCTAGAGGCTCGGGGGCTCGGGCCGCCCGATCCCCACTCGGGAAACCGACCGGCCGTACTCGCTGCAGTCGGAACAGACACGGGCGAACACCTCGACCGGAAGAGACACAAGAATCCATAGCCCCAAAAAAGAGTACCAAGGTGTTCAGCCTCCGACCGACTCCCCGATCGGCCACAGGCTCGGGGGCTACACCCACCGGGTGCGCTCGCGCGCACCTGGTGAAAACGGATTACCAGCGAGTCTCCTCGTCAGGGGTTAGGCGTCTATGTCTGCACGGCATGCCTCCGCGGCCTTCGCTAGTCCCTTCCTTAGGGGCTAGGTGCCAATATCCCTCCGACGCGCCTTCGCGGCCTTCACCAGTCCTCCCCACGGAGGCTGGGCGCCCGTAGTCACTTTGCGCCTCCACGACCTTTCCTAGTCCTCCACATGGAGGCTGGGTGCCTAAATCCTACTTGGTTACCCTATGCGGTACAACAAACCAAGGGGGACAACACCAAAGTTCCAATAACAACCTGCCTCCACGGCACAACGACCACATGAGCAACAAATCGCAAAAAGCCTTTGCAGGAGTGTCTCATTCCTCCAAAGGCTCGAGGGATACTGTCGGATATCTATACCCAGGTATCCGGGCCAAAGGATTAATGAGCGTCATGTCGGCTCATCCGATGGTTAAGGACGCAACTGCGGCCTCGTCCGACTCCGAGGGGGCGGGCCGCGCCTCGTTCGACTCCGAGGATGAGGTTTCCGCCTTGTCCGACCCCAAGGCATGGGCTCCGACTCCGAGGATGAGGTTTCCACCTCGTTCAACCCCAAGGCGTGGGCTGCGACTCCTCTGACCCCAGGGCGCGGACTCCGACTCATCCAGTCCCATGGGGAGGGCTCCACCTCGTTCGACCCCTGAGGGTCGGATTTTGTCTCGCCCGGCCCCCAGGGCGAGATTTCTGCCTCGTCCGTTCCCTAGGGGTCAGATTTGCTACCGAACAAAAGCAGTGGCCCCAAGGTGGGACCCGAACTGCTTCAACCACTACGGCGGTGGAGGCGCACGCCCAGGACCACATCTCAGGCGCGTCTTGATGCGACTGACGGTCGTATCAGGCCATGCTAGGAGACTCACGTCACCCACCGCATCAATAGGCCAGCACTGTGCTGCCAACTCCCTGCTTGACCACCGTCCAACGTCAGTCGATCGACGTCAGTTGACTGGCACTATACCGCCAACCCCTCGTATGGCCTCGGTCAGGGGACCCTTTAACCATTCCGTCTGCTCGGATGGGATGGAAGACAAGAACGGCGCACAACGCCCGCACGTATGCTGCAGCGGCCAACAGGACCCTGGTGCAACGCCACTGCCACCATGATCTACAGGGTCAGTAGGACCCACACGAAGTGGAGGACGGCACACCCCCGGAAGCCTTATTTCTCTTTCTTTTTTCCCTAGTATCCTATACTCTCCCCTTGGTCTATAAAAGGGAAGGCAGGGCACCGTTCAGAGAGAGAGATCAATCGACCGATAGATCGAGCAGTATAAGCATCAAGCAATCGAACCACAAAGACTTGGGAGCTCCTCCCTCTCTCGCCAGTTTATAACCCCCTACTATAAACTTAGTGCTGGTAACACAAGCAGCCCAAAACTGGACGTAGGGACATTCAATCCGGACCAGTATAATCCTTGTGTCCTCTAAGCACACCATCCGGGTTAGACACGCAATATACAAATTTATAAGTCGGCTGTTCGAAACACCGACACCTGGCGGCGGTGCAGCAGTTGGTGTCCATTGGACGCAATGGAAGTGCTCCTCGGTGTCGTGGTCTTAGAGGAGTAGGTGGTGGAGGAGGAAGTGCAAACCACATGGCAGGTAGTGGCAACTACCAGCTAGTGAATGAGGGCACAGGGCAGCCATCTCGTTCTCATCTCTAGTGGTAGTGGTTGCTCGCTAGTCGCCATGAATGAAACAAATACTAGAGAAGTGCATGGGCTTTGGCATGCTGTGGATGCCGGCACAGTAGGAGGGACGGGGCCGAGAGGTGGCACGGTTGGTCTTCTCGAGACAAGGGTTGGAAAAAGGAGAACGAAATCGCTAGCCATGGAAGGCCTCGCCGGAAGAGACAAGGCGCCGGCAATGTGTTACGGTAAAAATTAGTGCACAGCTGGAGGTTGAAGATGAGGGCAACAAAGTCATGTCTCCCACCCTCTCTCTCCGTGAATCTGACAAATTAATAAAATATTAGTTGCGGTGTGTTATGGCAAGGAACCCCAAATTTGTAATGGTACTGGGCAAATGCCGCTCATTTGCGGTGTCCATTAGCATATTGTGTATTTTGACAATGTCCTGCAGCAAAATTTCCCTTCATATTTCGTATTGTTCAATAATGTTGAACACTTTTTTTATTTTGATCTTAAGTCATGTTTGTAATAATCGTTATTGGATGTCTTCAAAGGTATGGAGACCGGAGCCGGAATGTTTTTCATTATCTAAAAAATGGTGTTATAGCCTATGTCAGTTCCCCTCCTCTCTCCTTACCAGTGACCTCGCCATCCGCCAAATGAGTGCAGACCCACCCCTTCATAGATTTTGTTTTTTTTGTTGGTTCTTATTTAATCTAGGGTTGGTTTTCGAGCAACATCAATGAAATGAGATGGTGACTGCGATGGTGCATTAGAATAAGGTCTCTCGCTACCTCGATTATGTCCATTTTGGCACCGACGAAGGGCCAATGAGAGTATAGTGTGTCAGACCTATTGTTTTTTTTTCAAATCTTGGCAGTTGGCATGCATGTTTATTATTAGGATAAGCAGTTGATTGGCCTGATGATTTTGACATATTCCTTTTGTCTGTTCTATGGCAAGATTTGGTTTCTCCAATGCTCTGATCTAGTGGTGAAGGATTGTAAGTCTATGTTTTTTGGGTGGTTCCTTCGGCCGATGTTCTTTCAGCGAGTACTAGATCAAGGACACATTTCCCCAATTACTTTTCCTAGCCCCGCCTATATATAGTGGTACAAATTCTTTTATACGACTTACGCATCATGTTGGCTCTTAAAACCAAACTCTATTGGGATCATATAAATGGCTATCTCTATGCCTCTGTAGTCTATACCCTCACCCATGCATGATCCCTATGAAAACCGCTACCCTTGTAGCCTCATGCCACATGCCATAGGCATATATGATTATTCAAATTTGAGCTGAACCACAAAAAGGTTATGGCCGGCCAATATAAAGTAGACGCAACATGTCACATATATGTGCCATATGTTTGCTTGTAACTATTGTCACATAACAGAGTACTGGATATCATTATTTTTTTTATAAAGGCACTCAAAAGAGTGCCTCACATCTGATATATCTTGAAGAAAACAAATGTTAGTATAAAAGATGGACAATAAGACACAAAATGATCTCTAAAAAATAAGAGTACATCAAAGACCAAACTAGCCGTCTTCGTCCTTTGATCGTCCACTACCTTCTGGAGCTTGAAGATTGCACTAAAAGATAGCACAAAAAAGGTACACTTGTAGACACCCTCGCCAAACGGGGTTTTGAAGACAACAAAAGCCACTCGCAACTAATAACGAGATCTAGTATCCACTAAAAGAGCATCGACAGGAGGAACCCTCCAAAAGAACGCAAGTATACAATCATTTACCAATAGAACTGAGTGTTGGAGATGCTAGATTTTGTTGTAGAACAGACCAAAAGAAGGGTTGAGATCGCCGCATTGAAAGCCAAAGCCAACCAATTGCTTCCTCTCATAAGGGCACCAAATTAATGCCAAGATCTGAAGAAGATCAATAGATCTGACAAACCAAACTCTCACTAGCCCTTCATCGATGCTAGACCAAACGTCGTTGATCGAGGTAGGGAGAGGCCGGAGTGACCTTATTCCAAAGTACGATCATCGCCACCACCTCGTCGATGACACTAGAAACCAAACCCTAGATCAACAAAGATCAGAAAACATAACTAAAACTAAGAAGGAGAAGGGATCGGTCCCCACTCCTCTGTCCACCGGCGAGGTCACCAATTAGGAGAGAGAGGAGGAGGACCGAGGCGTCATGGGGGAGGACGACGGTGGCGGCGGTTGGGATATCACACTACCAGAAGCGTGTGTGCCTCTCGGATATCATTATTTTAGCTAGTAAACAAATAGGACCGAGTGTTTTTTCTAACCCTGGACTCCTAATTAACCATGGACCCTTATTACGCCGGGTGCGTTGACCATAAGACAAAATTTGTACTGCCACCATTCATTAACTTTAAACGCATAAGCTGGAGTGAATCTTTTGATGATGTTGAAGAAATGACAATAGTGAGAGTCGTTATCACCTGAATTGTTAGTGATGTTACTATTTTAGTTAACAAAGCAAATAATGAATGCTTTTATAACAAAGACTCATTCGCTCCTGCAATCGGGATGGATCAAATGTTGGAACAACTTGCTGCTAAACACTATCTACGCCGATTGGATCCTAATATAAGAAAAATTATCTAAGTACCACTTTCCAATAAAAGGATATATAATCGAGGTTATTCGTATACCGGATTGATAATTATCCTGTGGAATTAGGGTTATGCATTAGAACCCTAAACCTTACCTAAAGCTTGAGGGTGAAAAGGCGCGGGCAAAGCTAAACATCATTGAGCCCGTTTGTGGTTTCCAGAGGTGAAGATTATACACTGGGTCGTCCCAAAGAGTCCTAAGAGGATGGGGGCATATCTAGCAGTAATGATTTTCTGAAAGAAACAAAAAACTGTCAGGCGGCAAGCATGACAAATGACTTCAGCATGGATAGGGATGTACACGTTTATGTGTGTTGTGCAAACATACACGGTAATTAACATATTGTTGCATCCATTTCTCAAAGACGATAGGTAATGATGCATCACAAAGTAAAGAAAATATACTAAATTGGTAGTAGATTTATATAGCATGGTTGGAGCAGTTGTTTGCAACATAACATTTCACTACCAAACAGACGTTAGCTATGATAAAAATTTTAGTTCACCATATATGCACTTAGGATCTACAGTTGGATCGGAGTGTTTTTTATGGCACATAGACGGCCTTGTTTGCTTGAACTTATTAGCCCAGCTTATATCAGTCATGGTATAGTGTTTTTCTCTCGCAACGAATCAGCATCAACCGGCTTATCACCCATAGAAACCATCGGCCGAACAATAAAGTGTGTGATTTTTTCCTAACACATTTACCAAACGATTAGTTGTAATTACCTTCTTTTGGTAATGTGACAACTCACAGTTGGTGCTACATCAACATCAAGGACTTCAACTATCATCCAAAAAACAACCATATGGAACCGATGTGGACTGATTTGTAAATAAACTTCTTAGAAAAGAAACAAAGTAATATATACGACGGGAGAACACGACATATATATAACCTAGTATATATGCTATGTGTGTGCTCTGATCCTCATGCAGACAACTACATTGTGATCTTTTGTTTGGAAGTATTACTACGTACAACCCTGCAAGTTAGAAAAAATATTAGAACCAACAACAGGCAACACATACTATTCAGCTACCAAATTATCTAAATGAGCAGCTGCGTTTCACATAGCAACAAATGCTTTGGCATAATACTTTATAAATAATAGAATCCCAAAATGCAATGAAATTGACATGATCCAGATATTTGTCGACATAAGGCCGGGCCTTTTTTGTATACCATGACTAACCTGCGCCAGTGATCTCATCTCAACAACAACAACAAAAAAAAACCTGCGACAGTGATCGAGATGCTTGTTGATACTTGTTGATCTAGTGGCCTATTTGGTTCTCTGGCCAAGACCAAAAGCTTTACTAGCAAAAAAAGTGTTGTTTTGACCAAAGCTTTTTGCCATTTGTTTCCATCAGAAATGTGCATGGTAAGCCAAAAATCAATGGGCCAAATTGTGGTGATGTGCTAAAAGTTTGACGTCACTTCCAAGCGATCAAGTGGCATATCTTGGACGAACTTGAAATAAAGCTAGTGGAGCTATACCTGTTTAGCTAGCAAAATTAGGAGTGGGACTAAAAAATTGGAACGAAGCAGTCCCATACAGGACCTAAATCTCAGCCCCTTCACCTGGCTGTGCTCCCATGAACAGTGGACTCCACGAACAGGTGGAGTACCTCCAGTCCCATGTCCCATCACGCATGCATGGTGGATGCCGTGCCAGTTTAATTTGGAAAACGCGACCGTTGAGCTCAAGTCGTTTGACGTGCCACAAACTTCCTTTGGTGATCACCGTTTGCTTGACGCTGCAGGTCGCGGCGTGTCTTTTTTTTTTATAAGACGTACACGAAACGCACGCGCACCGATCCTATGAACATATATATGCAAATCTTATTTCTACGAGTATCTACGAAGGACTGAACCGATAGATCTTGAGATTTATGAAGTCACCACAAGCGTCTCGCTGTTGACAGGGACGTCGTGTACTACTGCACCAGCGGTGACTTCGTGAATCTCGAGATCCGGCTCAATCCTTCGGAGGTGCTCATACGGGAGAGTTTACGTAGTTGTGTTCATAGGGGGTGAGTGCGCGTGCGTGTTATGGACATCTGCGTTGTACTGTGTAATTCTAAAAAAAAATCATAGCACCGTTAAATCTTAGAATAAATTCAGAAAAATATGATGACCCGTATCAGGGGTACCACCACGTAGAATCGCTCCATGGCAAAATCGCAGTTCTTTTCTGCGCCACACGACTCGCCAAAAGTTGGGTGATAGTTTCGTTTGCTGCACTCACGGTGTGGCGCGGCGGGGCCAGATGTCAAGCGTGGCTCCTACGATTGTGTTCCCAACAAGCAAGCTTCCCGGGTCTCAAGCGTCCCTTTCCCTTTTTTTTTCACCCGCTGGGATTTTAGTGTTTATCTCCCTGCTCTAAAGCTCAACGGTGATTTTACCTTTTCTTTTTTAATTTTATGATTTTACCTTTATTATTTTGAAACGAAGCAACCATTTGCCTCCGCTTGTAACACCGTTTTGACCGCCGTGGACTGCAGCAGCTACTGCAGCTCCTCCTCGTCAGTTCTCTGCAGAGGACGGCGCGTCGGACCCGGGCGGCGACGAGGCCACCGCGCAGCTCCCCGCCGCCCCAGCTGCCGTTCGATCTGAACGTGCCGGACCCGGCCACCGACGAGATGGATTGGCGCTGCTAAAAGCTTCTGCACCTCTAGCCGCGAACCAACCGCAAGCACTCTGCAGTCTGCTCTCTCCATAGAATTTGATAATAATATTTTTCCAGTTCTTCTTTAATCTCTTCTTTTCGGTAGTACTTTGTGATAATGTGAATAACTCATCATGTATACTCCGTGGAGGGAATCTGTAGGAGTGAAGCGCAGCCACAGACATAACAAAATCGTTATGCTTATATGCCCCTAATTGAGGAGTCAGGATTAGCAGAGTATCATCTCGACATCTTCAGTCCAAACCAGAAAACTGATTAAATGCCCCTAATTCAGATCAGCGGCTGCATCCCGACATAATTACTGGCTTACAGTTACAGGCTTTGCCATCGTCACTAGACAGCTGAAATGCTATCGATTTTTTTCTAACAATTGTTGAATTGTAAACCGATTAAATTGTCTAATTTTGTATCAAAATTGTCAAAACTTTGATATGAAAATAGGGGTAAAAACACAAATATAAAAATAAAACATAGGTAAAAACGTATGGGCAAAGTTGTCCTTTTGTTCAAAAGTTAACACCGTTAGAAGCACTTCACATAGCAGGGGTAAAGTCTTCCTTTGTTTTGAAATCACAGGAGTAAAATCACAAAGTTAAAAAACAAGGGCAAAATCACCATTTCACTTCACAGCAGAGATAGAAATGCTTAAGCCCCCTATCATTTTTTGCTTCTTTGGAACGCAAAGAATTTTGTAGAAATTATATAGGAATCAGTTTATTTTCACAGAGAAAACACAGGGAAAACACATGAACAGAAAATTTTCCTACATTCCAACGGGAGCCTACTATTATTTGCAACCAGCAATTTGCATTAATTTTAATTAATAATATAGAAAACTGAGAGTTATTTTCACATTTTGAATACCGCAAGCATCAATGTAAAGTGGATAAGTTCCCTTTGGGATGCTGGATTTTTTCCCTAACATGAACCCTGTGTTTGAAATTCAACTGATTCATTTTTTTATACGTACGATTCTCATCATGAACTTTTGGAATGGACTCTTTTTTGCCACCTACTCTGTATATATGTGTTAGTGTAACTCTTTTTTGTCACAAAAAAAAATCCTTGTACGTCGTTTTAAGCATCGACGACTTGAATACTCAATGCTTGGGCAACACAATCATTCAATCCAGTAGTAGTACACCTTTCCTAGCTCAAACTGTTTACATCTTGTGCCCTGTTCACTTGGCTTATAAGTCGTATTTTTTAACTAATGAATAATATTTTTCTCTCACAACAAATCAGATAACAGTGCTTTCAGTCATGTGCTTATCAACCAAGCGAACATGGCATTGCTCCTCAAGCAACTGCTCAACCCAGATAAAAAGCTCACATTCCCTTTGAACGCTCGCTTTGCAACCGTTTACATCTTCTTCCCCAAGAAACAATATCCTAGCTAGCTGTAGCTAGTCCGATTCTCGGAAGAACATGCATGATGCATGCACACCGATTGATACAAACAAACAGTGATGCTTCCATGTGATGGTCCGCCCTTTGCCGGCCGGCGACAAGAACAAGATATTCTACTGCTGATATTTTATTTATAATAAACTGCGAAACACGTACAGCCACTGCCATGCATGTGGCCGTGTGCATGGGAGTGCCATGCATGCACTAGTATCCAGGACGCAGGCAGCAAGGAAGAAGCAACAGCAACACGTAGAGCGAGTACTATAAAGGATCGGAGGAGTATTTGTTTAGTCAAAACAGGTAGCAGTTTCAGGGACGGATTGCCCAACAAATCCGTGTGTGCTCCTGGTTTCGGAGACGAAATTCAACGCCGTTCGTTCGTGAATCCCCGGTCTGCCTGCAAAACCGTGGATCAGATTCCTGGGACTGTACGCCGGAGAGGCAGTATTGCAGCAGTCGTCGCCGTGGCAGAAGATCCAAGGCCGGAACAAATAAACAATGGCGGGCACAAGGCGGCGTTTTTAGGCGGGCACGACTTGGCTACAGCCGACTCCATGTGGGAATTCAATGGATCCCGATCTTCTACGGCTAGCTGGTCTGGTTTTAGAATGTTCCCACACAACAAAGGTAGTATGTAGGTATCTTGTAGAATTAAGAACAAAACCTTTTCTATATCAGCTATGCTGCAAAAGAAAACCCCTCGGGTGGTCAGAGTCAAGACTCGAGGGACTCACTCTCGTGGCTTCGGCCACAATAACCGAGGTGGGAAAAAACTCTCTCATCTGCCCCGCATCCAAGGTCTATGGTCAGCTCATCTTACGGAGCTACGGTGTCGTTGTGTATGGGTGGAGCAAGGGTTCTGCGGTTTTCTTAGATCTACGTGAGAAGATCTTCTTCTTAAGCCGGAATACCTCAGGGCTGTCTAGGTACCGCGAATCGAGTTTTTATGTTGCAAATTACAACGCAACGCAACACAATGTCAAACTATACTTAACTGGCCTTAATTATATTAGTTTTCAAAAAATAAAAATAATGGAAAATTTGGATTAATTAAGGCTACAAATTGTAGGTAGCAACAGGGCTACAATTGATTATATTAATTTATTTTCTTATGTCGTATATAAAAGGAAAACTTCCACTGATCAATTATTCTCTACATTTTAGTTGAATTAATAAACTATATTCATGGATTATGTATTAAAAACATAATAAATGCAAGAAGCAGCAACAGCCAGTTTCTTCAAACTGGATAACGTAATCCACTAGCCCATCATGGGTCTACTCTCTACCTCAAAAAAAAACGGTGTGGCAGTGATAAAGGTAGACAAAGGTGGCCGGGCAGGCAGGCCACCTTGACCACACGGTTGGTTTCTTGCACGAGATCCGGCAATGGGGTGAGGCCGACCACGTGGCTGTGGACGGGCCCCCGCTGCAATTACCACTGCCTCTGCTACTCCAGCATGCGTGCCAGCTCAGCATTGCACCCACACTTTAGATAACGGTTTGGATTTACAGGATCCGTATCATGTTGGATCTTCTACATTCGACATATCAAGCCCGGAGCTACAGCTCTCTACTGAGAATTTTTTTGAGTTAAAAGGTAGCTCTGCCACGATTTTTTTTTTTCTGTGAAGTGTGTTGATCTGTGAAGTGATTCTTTAAAATAAACTAGAGGCTGAGTAGTGAAAATATAGCTTCTCCTGATTCACTCTATGCACAGAGTCAGTATATGCATAGAGTTATTCTAGAGAAACATTTTCAGTAAAAGAATCACTTATCTAAGAGAATCAGCTTTCATCTAGTAATATTAGTGTTAGTCTAAATGTTTAAATGGACTAAGCGGTCACCTATTGTTGAGCTATTTATTCAGGCTAAACAACCATTTAAATGGACTAAACAATGATTAAACGAGATAAACGACTAATTAAATGGGCACGACAAGCCACCATGTAGCATTTACACGGCGTATAAAAAAGGGCTAGACGGCCTTATAGGCGAACACTGAGTAGGAGGAGCTCTACCAAACACGCTAGTTAAGAGAATGGCTTGCCTTTTGCTTAGAGTTTAATTAAATCACTTTTGAAACTGATATTGGATCTAACAAAGATACTTGAAACTTGAGCAAATAAGTAGGTTTGCCATTACAACAAAATATAAACCTGGACACGTGCGGATCGGCTAAGACTAATTGTTAGCTATAGTTAAAAGCTAGATAACTTTCAACAAGTGCATGTTCGAACCTTGCTAATAGGTACATATATCTCTACGGATAGACTGTTTGTTCTTGTTAGTCGGTTGTGTGTCTGACTAATGGGCTAACAAATAGCAAGGAGCTTGGCTATGTTTTTAGCTCTCCTATTTGGATCACCTAGGGTTAGGCTCCAACATAGAACTAAGTATTCCTACCATCAAGGATACATGGAAAGAGTCCATGCGTACCAAGAGTATTTGAGTAAATAAGTTAATTACCATCTTACACCTAAACTATATAATTAATTATAAACTGCTTATTTTCGCCTGTGAATTATGGATATGGTATGGAGTTGAATGCTTGAGTCCTGTCAGTGGGACCCAAAGGAAACCTAGATTGTAGTACACGCTAATATATCACCATCAAGATGCATGAGTTCTCAACTTATAGAAGAGACTATCATGTACCTTTTTTGATATATATATAAACCAGGCCAGCGATTTATTGTGAGCCTAGACCTCTAGGAAAAACGGACTCCTAAATCACAGTCTAACTATTAGCCAAAACAAACATTTATTTATATATATAAACGTCCAATTAGATTAAATAAGTTAAAATAAACAATTTAGTATAGAATTCTAGTTTCTTTTGGGTTGTTGGAGTCGCCTATAAGTTGAAAACCAGGATAAATGAAGGGGAAAAAAGACTATCGGGCTGTTTGGTTGATGGTTTTTGCGGCTGATAAGTTGTGACAGAAAAACACTATATCATGAGCTAATAAGTTCAAGTGAATAGGGCAACTATATGTGTTCTTTCTCCCATGAGAAAGATGAGAAACATCCTCCAAAAGAAGTCCTAAAATTAGGCTGTTATGCAATACAAATAATTACAATTTCACATTTAAGGATTGAGGCCACATCAAAGGTGAGGAGGATTACCCGAAGACAAAAATAAAACTCTGAAAACCACTTTTGGTGCTAACCGACGAAACCCCCTGCAGATTGCAAAACCAGACAAAGAATCCGGGTTGGATCCCGAGTACATCCACCTGCAGAAGTGGGCGCCCTCACTAACCTTTGCCTCCATACCCAGTTTTTTCGTGTCGTCACGGGCGGTCGCCTCCCAATCATGCCTCGTCATATATACAGTACTCAAACAAACAGAGGGCATGTAAAAAAACAACGCAAAAGGAAATGCTACAGACACCGGGGTCCATTTGCCGCCAATTTGTCAGAGCCGCGTCTCTGCTGGACAAACACCGGGGTCCATTTAAATATAGATAAAAAATAACTAATTACCGCCAATTTGTCAGAGCCGCGTCTCTTCAAAAGTCTTCATGGAAAACGGTTATCTAAACAGGCCCAAGCATGGAAAGGCTACCGCCGGGGGTGATTTCTCGTGTGCAAACATAGGGGTGCAGGTACCGAAATGGGCAGCGTCAGAAACCATGGGGTCCTCAGCTTTGGCGGATTTTGAGGCGCTGATGTGTGCTCCCTCTGTTTTTCCTCATCTCTTGTACGAAGGTCAGAAGGTGACGGTGCCTCCTAGTGTTGCAACGACTGCATTTATTTACGACGAAATTACTGTCTCAATGCCAATTTACTGAAAATATAAGTTCCAGCAATGCAGACTGAATTTATATAGGATCACAGGCAGATACGTTGATTCAAGATATCAAACTGTACTTTTTTAGAACTGTACTTGTATATAGGATCTACCCGGGCTCAATGCCAATTTACTGAAAATATAAGTTCCAGCAATGCAGACTGAATTTATATAGGATCACAGGCAGATATGTTGATTCAAGATATCAAACTGTACTTGTATTGCACTCATATTAGTTTCAGTCTTTCAGATGCACTATGCACGTGTTTAGTTCCAACCCCAAATTCTCAAAAAGTCTAATTAATTCATCGCGTCGATTAGCACATATTTAGAGCATTAAATATAGACAAAAAACCTAATTGTCAAATTTGGACTAATTAGGCTTAAAAGATTTTGAGCCTCCCAAATTAATCTATGATTGAACACTAATTGTTTCGTAATTAATCTATATTTAATATAATAACATAAATTTCAAGAAATTCACCAATTTTCGGTCTTTCAGATGCATTATGTCAGGTTCTTCAGAATGCACTCTTGCTGACATGCAGAGGGCATCATCATTGCTGGAGCACACAAGGAGTAATAATTTTTAATGGCAGCAAGTTCCTGTAATTCGACCCGCATCCATATTCCAAAAACCTTTGTTGCTTTACAAACAACAATAAAAAAATTCTTCAAACATTTTTAAAACATAAATCTGTACATCGGAATCTATGCAAAGCCCGCCTTTTCCACCAAGCGAGAACCCAGCCAGCACAACAATAAGGAAAAAGAAAACCCCGAATACTCCGCCCCAAGGCATCACATACGCATGCTAATCACCATGTTCGCTTATGCTAAAATTTACTTATATTAATGCTTATACTAAAATATTGTGAGAAAAAAATATTGTTACATAGCTAAAAAAATGCTGAATAAGCTCAAGCGAAGATCATACATGTACTGTACATGTAAAGAAATAGATCCGTAAATCGGCATCAGATTAAAGCAAACCCAATGTGATAGTATTTATAGGACATCTAGGTGTAGATCTAGTGGGTGAAATTTAACTTAGACAAAGAACTTGTCGATGTACCTCATCGAGTGCAGTCGTGGCGCTGGCGCCGCCAACAATGTGGTCGCGACGTGTCAATGTAGGGGAAGCCGTGCAGGCGCCTGCTAGGTCGTCGACGGTAGCAGCAGCGTAGGCGCGGACCAGTGGCGACGATGAAGGCGGTGTGGACTTTCCATCGCTTACAGCGCGCCCTTCTAAATCGGACTAGGGCTAGGAACCTCGGTGGGGCGCTGACGGCTACGGTGAACCTCGTACCTTGCGGCCCAGCCATCAGCCAGGAGAACGGCTGGACGCCCCGATCAGGACGCGGATCAAGGGCCCAATTGACCATTAGGCTAACTGGTGAAGATCAATCTAACATTTTCTCCCTTGATCTCACCTTATGACTTAAACTTGACTTCATTTATCTTTTTCCCATTTCATCGCAGATCAGTGCATAGAGCGTGCCTCATCGTCACGGTCAGTTGCTATTAGATTAAACAGCTACAATGCACCTCTTTGTTTTGAAACAGATTCTTAACTAGGCCCTTAGTATCCAGAAATCATAGGCTTTTCCGTAAACCTATGTCGACTGTGTGTTCTCTGAACGCACTGGGTGGTTAGCCTTTGGTAAGCGGATCCGCAAGTACTTGCTTAGTACTTATATGCTCAATGCTTTAAAATTGATTTCAGATTTTCTCTTTTACAACATATAATTTAATATCAATGTGTTTGGCAGCACACTTAACATGTTATCTTAGAAGTTAACTACTTTAAATGGTTATTGCTGTTGACTACCATTGTTAAATCCAAGTACAAATTTCCTTAACCACCTTTTGCCTGTTCCTGAAACCTCATGACAAGCGATACTATGGTATGCATAATTGATGATACCACAACTGTTTCTTTAGAGCTTTTCCACAATATACTCCAACTGCGAGTGTTAGCAGCTACTGTGGATTTCACTACACATCTCGCCAAAATTTAACATTTTGTACCCACAACTATTTGAGAGTACTTGTTCTTTCTTATTCAGCATGAGGCCTATAATACTTTGTAAAATTGTAAGACATTCTTAACTCCATTCCAGTGATCTATATCTGGACTGGACTTCTGCCAAAAAACATCCCAGATACGTGAGCTACGTCAGGGTAAGTTCTTACCTGTACACTCATTAAGCTTTCAACAACAGAGGTATATGGAATTATGTTCATTTGATCCATCTCATATCGGTTCCTGGAACACTGAAAGTTCTCAAATCTATTACCCTTGACTATAGGAGCGGTCGTAGGTTTACTTGCATGCATACTTTATTTCTTTAGAATCTTTTCTAGGTATGCCTATGCGATAGTCCTAATACCCCTTTTCATCTATCTCGATGAATTTCAATTTCTAGAACCAATGAGGCTTCACCAAGATCATTCACATTGAAACTCGAGGACAAAGACTTATTCTTCTCTAATGGTAGATTAACATTACTACTAGTGAGTAGGATGTCATCTACACACAGGATGTGGAAAAAGAATTTTTCATTCATGAACTTCGCATAAACGCTATTGTCATTCTCATTTTCTTTAAACCTAAACTTTCTTATCGTTTCATCAACTTTAAATACTACTGTCTAGAGACTTGTTTTAACCCATAGATGAATTCCTACAGGCGGCATCCTATATATTCTTTTTCTTTCACGATAAAAACTTTAGGTTGTGCCATGTAAACGTTTTCATACATATCCCCGTTGAGCAATGTCGTCTTTACATCTATCTTATGTAACTCTAAATCGTAATGTGCCAATAACACTATTATGATTCTAAAAGAATCCTTACATAAGACTGGAGAGAAAACTCTCATCGTAATATATTCATTCTCTTTGCGTAAAGCCTTTTGTTACAAGTTATGCTTTATATCTTTCCACATTCCATTTGAAGTCATATTTTGTCTTGTAGACCATTTCATAGCCTACTGTTTTGGTTCCATTAGGAATTTCTTCTAAATCCCAAACATCGTTGGTATTCATCGAATTCATTTCAACTTACAAAGCTTCTTACCATTCAAAGCGTGCCATTCAAACGAGTAAACGCTTTTCATGGTTTCTTCAAATGAGGTGGAATCACCCCTCATTTGAATTTCTTCACTAACATAGACTTCATAGTCATCAGAAAACTAGTTTACTAATTCTTTGAGACCTTCTGAGACCTCAGCTACTAGCACTTTCATGTGGGCCTGTTGTTTCTCTTCATTACCAAGAGGCAATTAATTCTACATGCTCTTGTATCACAAGATCCTTGTTTACATTATTCATCTTCTTTGAAGAGTCAACAACAGGTGTTGTATATAGTCATACAACATCAACATGTATCGAGAAATTCATTGTTTTGAATCACTGAAGTGTGCACGCAGTCCCGCTTCTCTTCAAGTCATAGGTCTCTACATACCGTGCTCTCCCAGATCGTCCCATCTTTTATAAAGATAGTGTATCTTTCAATTTCTTATTTGGGTTCAATCTATTAAAACCTTATATGGCGCTTTAAGCACCGCTTTAATATCTTTGATGGTGACTACCCTATCTTTCTCTCAGAACTTTAAAAAATCTAGGAATTTAGTTGTTTCTCTGCTTAGGGGTATCATTGTTATGACCGACGGTCACATTTATCAAAATCTTTATCTCACTTAGTTTCTTACAAAATCTGTATCTCACTCTTAATGAAGAGTACATATTCATCAACATCTTTATCTCATTCTTAATGAAGAGTAGTTTCTTAATTGATCTTAATTCTTACTCTTAATTCATCTCACAATTATCCCCCTTGAAATATGGCATGAACTATACTACTATAATTTTGAGAACTATTTAGAAAACTATGAACGAGGAGACACTTATGACTTACTTTATTCACATGATTATGCTATGCAAATAAAGTTATTTCTTGATCCGTATAGGAGTACACTTTCCCCATTCCACTTCAAGAACTTAATGAGGTCTTTTATTAACTATACTTTTGTAAGTCACGCTTACATCTTTTTCTTGTCCTTTGATTAGTATTGATCATGACGGTGCATTTCTTTTGTGCCATGGTCAATACTAGGATACTATAAGAGATACCCAAACTTATCTTGCTATGCGGGATAAAAAAACACACGAGTCATCACAAAACTTCTCCCGCCATATAGGATTGACTAGCATAATTACTATGCCAAACTTCTCCCCATGCGAAATAAATATATATATAAATTACCGTAATGAAAAATTTAGTCATGATGACTAAAATATTCACTTATACTTTATTTTTCAATTAAATCTTTCCGTTAGTTCTAATTTAATCAAAAAATTAGTAAACTAACAAAAAATTGTCCTGAACTAGCTTGACTCAAGCCTTTTCATTCACATACCTTAGCATTGTAGCCCATTGACATATAGCCGAGTGATCTCGTCAGTTAAAAAATAAAACTTACAAGATGCTTCTATATCAATTCTACATCACCGTTGGGCAGAAAATAGAATTAATGCATAAAACTCATAAATTACTTGAAAGATATATAATTACTCTTCAAAATTAAATTCTCTCGTTGGTTCGAATTTAATTAGAAGATAATCAACATCATTGCAGTGAAACATGATAATAAAATATATTCTATTAGTTCAGGAGCATTTATTGGTCTTTATCTACTCTCTGAAAAATTAACCATATTGGTGTAAAATTTATCAGAGATTTAAACTTTAACCTTAAACTCATTATAATATTGTTATCATCAACGTTGATCAGAAAATAACAATACCATAATTTAACATAAATAAATCGGACTACTCCTTTAATTTAAATTTCTCCGTTGGTTCTAATTTAATTAGAGGATAAATATAATCATAATTTACTAAAAGTAACTGTTCTTCAAATTAAATCGTCCTGTTGATTCGAATTTAATGAGAATATAATAATCAATAACTTTACAGCAGAAACATAAAAAATATAATTTATCTACTTTTCAGAAGCATTTCACTATACTCATCTACTCTCTAAACAATTTATTCCATTGGTTCAAAATTGAATAGAGATAAAAAAAAACTAATCTAAATTCATCAAAATTTGCTTCTGAAAATAATAAACCTTGAAACAGGCTCTTATGTTCATTTTGGCCCAACCGAGAAAAAAAGCCATTTACAGTCCATCTCGCTTGCTTGCTTTCGCTCACATGGGTTCAAAGACGTCACGCCCATCTTCGAAACCAAATATGGCCTATTCAGCGTGTTTCGCGTTGCGTTTTTCGCGTCCCAGTCGCAACTTTGGCCAAGGCCGGAATTCTTCTCTCCCGTCTGGGCCATATTCGGTCCGGGCGTTGCAAGCCGTCGATCGTGATCCAACGGTCATGCGCGAGACTCGGAGGAACAAAAACCCCGACGCCTGCCTCCTCCCCAAACCCTAAACTCATTTTCACCCTCCCTTCCTCTCTCTTCGTCGTAGAGGCGACAACGGCGGTGGTCACATTAGTCGTCGGCGCCGGTGAGGAAAAGCGCCGTGGGAGCAGTTCCGGCTACCCTTCCTCTTCTTCTTTCTCGCTCCCCTTCTCTTCTGTTTTAGCCCCACAGCCATGGCGAGTAGATCTAGGGGAACGGATACGACTGCTCATGGCGACCGGATAGGCGTGGTGGCATCGCCGCGGGGCCCCTCATCGGCGCGCTAGCTCACCCGAGGCTGAGCGTGCCGCCGTCGAGCGACCTTGTGGCGACGCCCTTGACTCCCAAGCCCGATGTGGAGGTCGCGTGGTGGCGTCACCGACCGGCGCCGGCGATTCGGGTGCTCTTCCCACACAACGTTGGAGCGACACCGACGATGACAACTGCGATAGGTAAGCCCCTCGGTAGGCCCCTATTCTCTCCGTCCGTCTTCTAGAGTTAGGGTTAGGGTTATGGTTTAGCTCGAATGGATTTGTTCATTCCGATTCATCTTTTTCTAAATGCTAAAACTTAAACTACCCCAAACTAGATCCGCACACCAATTTGGCTCTGATACCATTGATAGTATTTATAGGATCTCTAGGTGTAGATCTAGCGGGTGAAAACTTAACTTAGACAAAGAACTTGTCGATGTACCTCGTCGAGTGTAGTCGCGGCCGTGGCGCCGCCAACAAGGTGGCCGTGACGTGTCGGTGTAGGGAAAGTCGTGCATGCGCCCGCTAGGTCATCGACGATAGCAGCAGCGTAGGCACGGACCAGTGGCGACGGTGAAGGCGGTGTGGACTTCCCGTCGCTTATAGCGCGCTATTCTAGATCGGACTAGGGCTAGAAACCTCGGTGGGGAGCTGATGGCTACGGTGAACCTCGTACCTTACGCCCCGGCCCCTCTTTCCTCTTTATAGCGCTGCGCGACGGAGGTCCATCAGGTAGGAGAACGGTTGGACGCCCCCGATCATAACGTGGATCAAGGGCCTAATTAGCCGTTGGGTCAACTGGTGGAGATCAATCTAACCCAATGCGCTACCAACAAAAAAATTGCTAGTAAACAATCTGACCTTATCCGTCAACTACCAGTTTTTTATAATAATAATAATACTTCGACCTTGTTCCGTAGGATTTATTAATGTTATGGTTAATTTATAGAACTAATTTGTTACGAGAGAAAAACATTATTCTCGTAGCTACAAAGTACGACTGATTATAATCAAAAAGCGAACAGGTCCGAAGGTGGCGGGGGCAAGCCTCGCCCTGCAATAAAAAGGGCCCCGGGGCTGCCGCTCAACTCACCAATCCATTCCACTTCCGTTCACCCCGTCCATTTGATTTGCGTTCACTGCGTTGCGTTTTCTCTTTGGAGGTTGTTCTTCTCCTCTCCTCTTTGGATTGGAGTGGAGGTTCCTTCTTCTCCCTCTCGGAGGAAGGTAATGCAATCAATCGGCCCTCCTGCAATGGAGGTGCTCTTTCCCTCTTCCTCTGCTCCTGTCGTCCTCCTGCGTCGTCCTGCTCATGCGTGCGTGGACGGTGCTCTGCTCTGCTCCGGCGAAATGCCGCCGGTGCTCGCCGTAACTAATGCTCCTCCTGGTCATGTCCGAATGCGACGGACGGTGCCGCCGGTAGCATGTAGTACTAGAACTATACGCTGCGCTCGGCTTCTCGGACCCCTGATCGATCGATGATGATCCAGGGGAGGTCATGCCGAATTTTTTCCCTGGTTCTCTGAACCTGCAGGGGAGGTGCTGCCTCTGCATGCAGTTGCTTTCCTTGCACCGATAGCCGCCGAAAAAAAGATGAATTTTTTATGGCTCTTGCACCAGGGGATCGCTAACGACTAGCGTGCGTGAGATCCGGAGAATTATTGGGGTTTTAACTTTAGTAATAACAACCTGGGTCAACTTGCCACTTGAGGAGATCTAGTGGAGCGGAGGGACCCTGCTGCTTCTGGATGGATCTGGGCTTTACTGACCATCATGCTCTTGCTCTCTCTGGGTTTAAGGTTTCATTTTTTTCCCCATACCCCAAGTTGTACCAGAACGCTAGATCCGGTGCTTGTTGTTCCTCTTTAACCGATATTTTTGGCATAGTTATTTTTGAGATGATTTTCCTCGGAGAAGTAGCCGTATTTTTCAATAAAACAAACGAACAATATTTTTTCTCTCACATCAAATCAGGAATCATACTTTCATCCATGCGTGGTCAGCCGAGCAAGTCGAAACCAACTGGGCGTTTATCCATTCCTCTGCCTCGCCATGTAGCCCCTGTCTCGGGACTCGGAGACAGGCCTGACGGTTCTGGGTTCTTGTGCTAATGGCCATGGTTAATTTAGGCTAATCCTGTCTTATTACCATCTAGGAGTGATTACTCCTGTGTATCCTATCACCTTGTGATTGCCTGCAAGGAACCCCCAAGTCCCCATGCTGATCTCGTGCTTAGAACTACAAGTAGCCTGCCGCGTCACTCTTCGTCCTCGCCTGCTTTGGTTTCAACGGCTTTTGAAGCCGGAGGCCATTGGTGCCATACGGCCAGCCTTGTCTTCATGGCTTCCATCGATGTGTGTTTTGTTGGGTTCTCTCGTCAGATCTGTATAAATTGGCGCCTCCCACCCTCCGCCATTCCTCGGTCTTAAGCGTTTCATTACATCGATTCGATTCTTGTATGTATGCCTCTTGTTGTATTGATTGATTGTTGCTTGTTTCTAGTCTAGAACTAGGACTAGGATTTGAGTCGGTTTTTGGTCTTGCACCTGCTTGCTGTTTCTCCCCTTCCAGAAGTAGGTTCTGTTGATTTCTTGCCTGCAAATAGTTTCTTGGTGAAGTGTCAAAGGTGTGGCAAGACTCTAAGACTGGTTGTTGGAAATTGGGGTTATGACATGCTGGGGGGGGGGGATTAGGATGACATTTGCAGCTTATATGTCAAATCAGTTCAGTTTTCAATGCTGACTGAAGCTTCCGTTTCTGTTTCGCTGTGCAGGCTTGAGGACCCAACAAGAGGATAGCAATGGGGGAAGCTGCTGGCGACCGTGTCCTGAGCCGCCTCCACAGCGTCAGGGAGCGCATTGGCGATTCACTCTCTGCCCACCCCAATGAGCTTGTCGCCGTCTTCACCAGGTCTGAACTGATTTCCCCGCTTCCTCTGCAAGTTACTATCTGCATGCTAATATTTATTTTGTTACCAGTATTGTTTGAGCGAATGCAATTTCTTAAGACAAGTTTCATCATATATATAGTTAGATCTAGCATGATATGGCCATCATTGAATGCTGTACCCATAATGCTCCTGTGTTTCCTACTAAGATGAATATTCAAAGCATCCAGGATTTTGTCGAACTACCTAGTACTGAATACTGATGACATACACCCTGTTTTCTAGTTCTGACTGTGAACTGCTATTAGATCTGGCTGCATGTGTGTTATTAGTTTTATATTCAATACGATGTTTCTGAACAGAATGACTGAAGCCTGAGCTTATCCAATAGAGCTTGTTATTAAATGTTTTGTCAATGATAATGCTTGCTAACCAGTTTATGCTTAGTTCTGACATGTTCTATTCAGCATAAATACATAGGCACCTGACTAGATCTGATGTATAGGTATGAAGGTGATTTTGAAAAATTTAGTTAAAATAGAGGAAGCAGAGTTTTTCATTTTTCGAATGAATTTGTTGTCGTGCGTCTTTGCTACGTTATATATGTTCCATACTACTTACGTTGCATATGTTCCATACTATTTCTTGAAATTGTATGAGTCATGTAGATCTGGCATGGCCTGATGTTATTTGATATTGTTTTGGGCAGGCTGAAAAACCTTGGAAAGGGTATGCTGCAGCCCCACCAGATCATTGCAGAGTACAACAGTGCTATCCCTGAGGCTGAGCGCGAGAAGCTGAAGGATGGTGCCTTTGAGGATGTCCTGAGGGCAGCTCAGGTTTGCATCAGACTCAGATCTCACTGGACAGCACTGTTTTTTTTTTGGTGTGTGCACCTGATCTAATCATTTAGGTTCTATTATCTTACAGGAAGCAATTGTTATCCCCCCATGGGTTGCACTTGCCATCCGCCCTAGGCCTGGTGTCTGGGAGTATGTGAGGGTCAACGTCAGCGAGCTCGCTGTTGAGGAGCTGAGAGTCCCTGAGTACCTGCAGTTCAAGGAACAGCTTGTGGAAGAAGGGTATGATTTTGCATTAAACTGGGAATTTGGGATATAAGCTCTCCATGCTTAATTTTATTTAAAGAAAAGGCTTTGTTCATATATGTCAGTTTATAATACTTTTGATGTATATATTGCAGCCCCCAACAACAACTTTGTTCTTGAGCTGGACTTTGAGCCATTCAATGCCTCCTTCCCTCGTCCTTCTCTGTCAAAGTCCATTGGCAATGGTGTGCAGTTCCTCAACAGGCACCTGTCATCAAAGCTCTTCCATGACAAGGAGAGCATGTACCCCTTGCTCAATTTCCTTCGCGCCCACAACTACAAGGGGATGGTGAGCCATTATTTTATTTGTTTCATTAATTCAAATGTTGCTGATATTATCTGGAGGTTGTCAAAAGAGTATTAGTAAAATGGAAATTTTGTATCATTAAGGCTGACCTGTGATGCATGCCAGTAAAATTGTCGTGTTCTTGTGTTTTTCATTTTTAGCAATAAGTTCAGCACTAAATGCTGAGTTGCTGATCTGTCTAAAATTCAGATCTGTCAGTTATAATTACAAAAACCGATTATATAAATTTTTTAACCACAAGAATGCCTTAAACTATTTATCCATACATTCCTGTTGTGGTAGTTGTAAATTGGCTTTGAACTTGCTAGAAATGTGAAGTTTTCTATGGTTTCTGCAGACCATGATGTTGAACGACAGAATCCGCAGTCTCAGTGCTCTGCAAGGTGCTCTGAGGAAGGCTGAGGAGCATCTGTCCACCCTTCCAGCTGATACCCCATACTCTGAATTTCACCACAGGTACTGAATATTTCTTGATTCATTTTCATATATCAAAGCAACTGAAGCATTTATTAGTATTCTTGTGATTTAACACATACTCTTGATTGGACAAAACAGGTTCCAGGAACTTGGTCTGGAGAAGGGCTGGGGTGACTGCGCTAAGCGTGCGCAGGAGACTATTCACCTCCTCTTGGACCTTCTCGAGGCCCCAGATCCGTCTACCCTGGAGAAATTCCTTGGAACGATCCCCATGGTGTTCAATGTTGTTATCCTCTCCCCTCATGGTTACTTTGCTCAAGCTAATGTCTTGGGTTACCCTGACACCGGAGGCCAGGTACAATCCTTAACCACTTAGACACAGATACACAGTTAGAATAATGAACTTGCTCTCATCAATCTGTATTTTTACTTGCAGGTTGTCTACATTTTGGATCAAGTACGTGCTATGGAGAACGAAATGCTGCTGAGGATCAAGCAGTGTGGTCTTGACATCACACCAAAGATCCTTATTGTAAGTGCGATACCTATAATATGATAAAAGGAAAATATACCAGCTAAATTGGTGCCATAATGTGCCTTATTTGGTTTTGCGCAGGTTACCAGGTTGCTCCCTGATGCAACTGGCACCACCTGTGGTCAGCGTCTTGAGAAGGTCCTTGGCACTGAGCACTGCCATATCCTTCGTGTGCCATTCAGAACAGAAAATGGAATTGTTCGCAAGTGGATCTCGCGTTTTGAAGTCTGGCCATACCTGGAGACTTACACTGATGTAAATACCAAATACTAGCCCCTACTATTAATTTGTTAGTTAAAGATGAAATTCATGCTGACCCTTTTTTGAATTGCTGGTAGGATGTGGCACATGAGATTGCTGGAGAGCTTCAGGCCAATCCTGACCTGATCATTGGAAACTACAGTGACGGAAACCTTGTTGCGTGTTTGCTTGCGCACAAGATGGGTGTTACTCACGTATGGGCTCTTAACTGCTTCGATTGGAAATATTTTTTGTTACCACCTCCTGCTCATTGCTAATGTCGCCCTTTTCCTTGCTATATGCAGTGTACCATTGCCCACGCCCTTGAGAAAACTAAGTACCCTAACTCTGACCTCTACTGGAAGAAGTTTGAGGACCACTACCACTTCTCTTGCCAGTTCACCACTGACTTGATTGCTATGAACCATGCTGACTTCATTATTACAAGTACCTTCCAAGAGATTGCTGGAAAGTAAGTGATTTATCATTTATACATACAAGCAAGCTTTGCGAATGAAGCAGTATTGCTCGTCCTGTAAAATTTCCATGATCTAACACCATTTTCTGGGTTTTCAGCAAGGACACCGTCGGCCAGTACGAGTCACACATGGCATTCACAATGCCTGGCCTGTACCGTGTTGTCCATGGTATTGATGTGTTTGACCCTAAGTTCAACATTGTGTCTCCTGGTGCGGACTTGTCCATCTACTTCCCATACACGGAGTCACACAAGAGGCTGACCTCCCTCCACCCAGAGATTGAGGAGCTCCTGTACAGCCAAACCGAGAACACCGAGCACAAGTGAGAATCGGCCGGATCATACCTTGCTCAAGCAGTACTGTATGTGACACATTCATATTTATCGCTGGTTATCTGACTGTATATCTGTAAATGCCTGTGCAGGTTTGTGCTGAACGACAGGAACAAGCCAATCATCTTCTCCATGGCTCGTCTTGACCGCGTCAAGAACTTGACTGGTCTGGTGGAGCTGTATGGCCGGAACAAGCGCCTGCAGGAGCTGGTGAACCTCGTGGTTGTCTGCGGTGACCACGGCAACCCTTCCAAGGACAAAGAGGAGCAGGCCGAGTTCAAGAAGATGTTTGACCACATCGAGCAGTACAACCTGAATGGGCACATCCGCTGGATCTCCGCCCAGATGAACCGTGTCCGCAACGGTGAACTGTACCGCTACATTTGCGACACCAAGGGCGCCTTCGTGCAGGTAACCAACCATTGTCATCGCAGAAAGATTCATGTTTTGGTTGCGAATTCGTTCATTTGTTCTGATCGTGGTGCCTGTGTGTGCACAGCCTGCTTTCTACGAGGCGTTCGGGCTGACGGTGGTTGAGGCCATGACCTGCGGCCTGCCGACGTTCGCCACCGCCTACGGTGGTCCGGCTGAGATCATCGTGCACGGCGTGTCTGGCTTCCACGTTGACCCGTACCAGGGCGACAAGGCGTCGGCCCTGCTCGTGGACTTCTTTGAGAAGTGCCAGACGGATTCGAGCCACTGGAACAAGATCTCCCTGGGCGGGCTCCAGCGTATCGAGGAGAAGTATGCAGCTTTGCATAGAACGCCCCGATGTGGAATTTTCCATGGCAAGCATTTTGATGTGTTCAGCTGTGATGTGTTGTGTTTTGATGCAGATACACCTGGAAGCTGTACTCGGAGAGGCTGATGACCCTGACCGGCGTGTACGGTTTCTGGAAGTACGTGTCCAACCTGGAGAGGCGCGAGACCCGGCGGTACCTGGAGATGCTGTACGCGCTCAAGTACCGCACCATGGCCAGCACCGTGCCGCTGGCCGTGGAGGGAGAGCCCTCCAGCAAGTGACGCGCGCGGCGGCTGGAGACCTGATGAGCGAAAGGGAGCACCTGGAGTCGTGTTTTTTTTCCCTTCCCCTGACCCGGAGGCGAAAAAAGAGTCTGCTTTTCTTCCTAGGCGGCGGGCGTTCGTTGCTGCTCTTCCCTTCAAGAATTGTTGTTACCTTGTCAAGGTCTTGTTCCATCATTGATCCGGGTGTTGGTTTTAGTAGTCTGATCTGAATTGTTAGTAGTTTGGGTTGAGTCGGTTGAGAGGGATGCTGGGATGGTGGTGGTGTGTGTGCAGTCGGGTTGTGGTGTTCCCTTAGTTTCCTGGATGGGATGTTGCTCGTTGAATAATGATCATTGTGGCCTTGGTGCCTTTTTCCTGAAATAAGAGTAGCATCCTTGTGGTTCACTTTGCAGCTGGAATTGATGTTTGCCTCAGAATTTTGCTCTCTCTTGGCCATTCTATTGAGGATCTGTGTCGTGAATGCGAGATGAAAAATTGGTCCCTGCCTCCCTGGTTTCCAATTCCACCAGAGTCGGGTATGCACTGGAGCACGGTGGATACATGTTATCCATCCAATTTTTTTCCCTTTGTTTTGTGTTTCGGTGGTTGGGTTCTGCTGCCACCAAACGTCAAATGCTGCCAAATTTGGCGTCGAAGCACCGGCGGCATGTAACGACGGTGAAGTTGGCATGACACCAGACGCCTCCAAAAAGTCCAAAGGCACCGCTCTTGCCTCAGCGTCTCAGTTCCTCTCCTCTTCTTCTCCATTGAATTGCCGACCAAATGTTTGTTGCCTCATCAGTTGCCATGCTACTTGCCAGGCATATTGGCGCCTTGGTCGAGGATGTTCAGTCAGAGCTGAGGTCGACGCCAAGCGACCAGAGTATGTATACAAGCAGCGACGGCCTTGTTGGCAAGCCCATCAAGGAAGACCCTGTGCTAGCGTTTTGGAGTGGGCCGCCGATCTGGTAAGCCCACTGGCTATTTGCACGGATGCTGCAAATGCCCGCAAACAACCGTCAGCGATGACGTTCATTTCGCAGGAAATAAAGATACAGAAGCTGGCATCGCGCTCGATTCACCGGTGAACAAGTTTGCTCGTCCTGGATTTCGATGAAAAAAAGTCCATTTAACATCCTCAACTACTACGAGAGTCCGATTTACCTTTCTCAACCGGAAAATCAGTTTTTTCGGCTCCACTAGCTTTTTGAAACGGTTTGATTTACCACTCTGAGCGGTTCTAGCTGACGGGACACATGTGAACCGTCTATGTGACCTCACGTCAGCAGCGAAGGAGATAAATTGGACTACATTAATAGTTCAAGGGTCAAATAGACTTTATAAAAAAATATAGAATCATTTTCCAAACAATATCGTAAAAAACTTTTTTAGAAAAAACTATGTCGTATTTAATATGATAACGGATTAAGCATATGGTTATCTATAACATATGCAAAATCAATACAAGTGAATGTTTTTTTTAGACAATGGATTCATTAATCTAGCCTCTATATCCACGTAGGATATACATAGTCAAAAGAATACAAGAGCACTTAGACTCACCTCAACAAAGAGGAGAACACAAAACCTAAAGAGAAAAAACTACGACCTCGGCACACCCCCTGCTCCTCGACATCCTCTCATGAATGGGCAAGATTCAGCTAGTGGAAGTCATCGAGTCGCTGCGGCCTCTAGTGCGCCATCGCTGCAGACCTCCGTTGGGGTGCCATCTTCATCCGTTTCAAGTGAGGTGAACGCCACGTGTCATTGGTTAGCCCACCTTCATCCGTCGCCGTCCAATCAGAACTAGCAGATCAGACGCGAGCGATAGGATCCGCTTCCGCTTCGCCGGATTCCAAGACCTTCGCCGCCCATAGGGTAGCCACCGTTATTGGGATCATGGCCTTTGCCTCTGCCAGAGTCCTCAGTTGCCGCCGCCGAACATATCCTCTTCCGCCTGGACTACCGGCCTAGGAGTCTGTAAATAACCTCCTCGACCGCGGTGGCAAACCTAGGAGCAGCGGCTTGTTACTTAATGTAAGGAATCCAAAAGCACTTGTTACTTAGATCCGACATCTAGAGCTTACTTTAAAAACTTGATACAAGAATCATATTTTTCGGAGTTAGTATGAATTAGTAATTAATTATAAAAAATTAGTATCCAAATTTTATTATTTTTATCTTCTATCTATATATACACCTAAAAAATCCCTACAGCTATCGTCTGTGCCCCAGCCTCCACTCCGCCCCACGGCAAAAAAAAAAAAAAAAACCGTAGAAAAAACCAACGTCCCTGTTTCCTAAAAAAAATCAAATACGGCAAAAAAAACTTTTCGAAAAAGAACATATACGGTTCCACATCCCCGTTCCGAAAAAAACAAACACGGCAAAAAAAAAAACGTTTCTGAAAAAATATATATATGACAAAAAAACATCAATCAAATCTATCCGCGCGCGCCCTAGCTCCAGCCTACGCCGGCGGCGGTGGGCAACTACGACCTGTTGCCGTGCGTAGTCCTAGCATACGCGGGAGCGCGCGTCTCGCCAGGGACGCAGGTGATGTGATGCCAGTACATGCTGGTGGCGGCCGCGGTGCTCGCCACGCTGCGACGTGCTAGCCGTGTGCTCCGCTTCGCCCGCCGCGCGCGCCGTCGCTCCAGCTAGTGCCGGCGGTCAGCGTATGCCCGTGCGCCTGTGCCCGCGCCTCTGCGCCCCGCTCGCCTCGTGCGCGTGTGACCACCGTCTGCACCCTGCTCGCCCTCCTGCTAGAGCAGGAACGAAGGAATGACGTGCCGTGGGTCAAACGGACGGACCTCCTGGCCGCACGTAGCAGACGAGTCTCTTGCGTGGTAAAAAAACCGTTTCAGAAACAAACTCTTCCACATCCCTATTTCCAAAAAAAAAACAAATACGGAAAAAAAATGTTTTCGAAAAAATATATACAACAAAGAAAAATCAATCAAATCTATCCGTGCGCGCCCTAGCTCCAGCCTGCGTCGCCGGCGGCGGGCAACTACGACCTGCTGCCATGCGTACTCCCAGCGTACGCGGGAGCATGCGTCTTGCCATGGATGCGGGCGATGCGATGCCAGTACGTGCTGATGGCGGCCGCGGTGCTCGCCATGCTCTGTGAAGTGCTTGTCGTGTGCTCCGCTTCGCCTGCCCGCGCACGCCCTAGCTCCAGCCTGTGCCAGCAGCGGCGGGCACTTGCAAACGCTCGCCCCGCTCGCCTCGTGCGCGTGTGGCCGCTGTCTGCACCCCCCTCGTCCTCCTGCGAGAGCATGAATGAAGGAACGACGTGCCGTGGGACGAACGGAGGGACCTCCTGGCCGCACGTAACAAACGAGTCTCTTGCGTGGCGATTTGCTTCATGCCCACACGTACCAACGTGGCCCATTAGTCTACCACGTCCATGTAGAAGAAGGAAAACCTAGAGAATTTAGAAATAGTTTAGAGTTCCGAATGCAAAAGTTTTTATTAGATTTTTATTAATTTTTGAAAATGTAAAATATTAAAACACACAAATAATAATTAAAAAAATGAAACTAACCGTATTAGATTTCTAAAAACCAAATCCACACAATATAGGTCATAAAGATCATAAAATATGCTTTACGTAATCAAATTTGTATATTTCTTAATATGTTCGTCTAAATCGCAAGCCATGTGCATCATCATAGACATGGATAAAAATTTGTTAATATGTTCGTTTAAACCATAAGACTCGTGCATCGTTATACATATGAATACAAATTCGTTATCCATACAACGCACAGTCATATATTAGTTTAGAAAATAAATAAGGGGCTAATTGCTCGGGAAGCAACACATGGCAGAACAAGAGGGCACAGCGTGGCCCCGGACACTTAAGGGTAGGGCCAAGTTGGGCCTAAGTAGACTGGACAAGCGGCCACATTATTGGCTAGGCTAGAATTAGGTCTACGATTGTTGTTTTTTTTAGCCTGGACTCCTAGCGTATAAGTTGTAGTATCTGTACTCTACACAACACACTCACACCACCACACACACGCACACCCCTAGAAGGTGCAACCTATACACCTCAAACGTCCTTCTAAAAATCACCGAAGCCACACGAGCCTCGTAGACAACGGACACGTCGTACTCCCATTGTAGCGCCACGCGAGTGTCAAGGACCTGCAAGATCATTTAATAGGAATAAATCCCACGGTGAGAAATCACTGAGCCGAGCATGGCTCGAACTCAGGACCGGTGCCCTCCACACCGGGAGAGCTCACCATCCGAGCTGCAGCTCGGTCCCCTCTACGATGGTTGGTGAACCAATGCATCTGATCCTTTCTCAAAAGAAAAAAAACAACAACATCTGATCCATGGCCCAATTTCATAGTGGATCAGGATCATACCCTTGCACGGCGAGTATATAGCCTATGTGCGCTAGGTCTATGGAACCCTGAGTGGATTTCACTCTTTTTTGAATAATCAAATATGTTTCTAAAATAGTTTGCATGTTTGCATAATAGTTCAGATTAGGATGGCGAGAGTGACTGTGTTAATGCAGTGAAGTGTATCCGAGGAGAGAGGATGGGGTAGTATGGTCCAATAGTTCAGGAGATTAAGAGGTTGTTTGGTTGATTGCCTTAGCTTACCAAGCCACAGCTGCGGCGTGCCATAAATTTTCTCTCCGTTGTTTGGATGGGAATCCACGTCTGCAGCCACAGGTGGTACGGACTTTTTGGTCTCTGTAGTCTCGCAACACTTTGTGGTGAGGAATTCTTATGCCACACTCTATGGCTCGCCACATACCGCACATAGGGCGCGTGGCTTTTGATGGCCGACATCCAAACATCCTCTAAGGCCAGGAAGGCGAGTTTCCCTCATATTGAGATTGTTCATGAAGCGAGGACCTCTAACAGGGACGCACATAGACCAGCGAAGAGCTCGGTTTCTCTGGCTCTAGGTAGACATGTGTGGTTGTTGTCACCAGTCGCCACCTGATGGTGTTTGTAATTCTATAATGAGCTAATAAAGGGTGACAATTTCAAAAAAAAAGTGTGTAGACGATGCTCCTTAATTAGCATTTCAACCTAATTGACTTGTCTAGGTGTCTCCTCCAAGTCTCCATATGAAAAGGGGAAGGAGGCGATATGAAGGTATCACATTCTTCCAATTACGTAAAGTCGATCTACATGTGGCATCATTCGTCTGAAATATCGCAGGCGCAATTTAGTTAGGCATGGTCCAGGTGTGCATAGGGCCAGGCAATACACTTTTTTGATGTGTGTGTGGTGCGTCTAAGAATAGTATAGGATCTTCACAAACGTTAATTTGCAGAATTTTTTCTTGCTCCTTTGCTTTGTTCGAAGTCACTTACCACTCGCTCGGTGATTTGTTATCTGTGCATGAGGGCTTTCTCGTAACTGTATCGTGTAACTCTATTTGTACTAACATATTCCTGTGCTTAATGAAAAACGGGCTATATGTCCGATTGCGAAAAAATAGGCAGAATCAATTTATGTGAATCAAAAAGAAATATTGGCATCGTCGACCGTTTTTTTTTCAGATGCTCGTACCTTTTTAATAGTATTATATTTCTGAGGTCTGCCAGCCAGACCGAAAGGCATGCATGAGTGATTGAGGTTCACGTTTTTGTGATACGTACAAAAAGTTATAAATGTGGCCACCCCAGTCGAGCTAGTAATCAGCATGCATGTTGCAGGCAGGCATATAGCTTTAGGGATCCACCAGAAATTAGGCCAGCTGAACCTGGAATATAACTAAATTCCCCTTGTCCAAAGCTAGCTTTTTGCAAAGATTCGGCCTCTTCCTGTATTCCATGTGCTACTTCCTCACAGGTTATAAAATGCACATCTTTCCACAGCGCCCCTGGCTCACAACTCACAACCAAGACAAATAGAAAAAACTAGCTGCATATATATCTTCTAGGTCTCCTGGATTACTATGACAATGTCGTCGAAGATAGGCAGCGTCGTGTCCGGCCTCGTCAGGTAATTCCTTCAGTTTTTCACTGTCCTAAATATATGTATATATACGATTTCATATTCTTTTCCTTTTTGAACTTTGTTAGCTATCACACATCATTTTTCTTTCTTTGGCGAATTAATTAGCATCGCACTTGTTCATTAACGTGTGTGTTGAGTACATAACACATAACACATATTAACATGCATGCATTTAACATTTTGACGTGCGTGCGTGCATGCAAAGCCGGCGGAGCTACAGCGGCGTCTACGCGAGGGCGGTGACTGTTCAACAAGCCTCTGCTGCTGCGGCAGTGGCGACGGCGAAAACGGACGTCGCGGTAGCGGATGCGTCGAGGGCAACGAAGAAGCAGGACAAGTTCTGGATGAGAGACCCCAAGACGGGCTGCTGGGTCCCGGAGAACCGGTTCGAAGAGGTCGACGTCGTCGAGCTCCGCAACCGGATGATCCACCGCAAGTGAACTCCTCATCAGAAGCAGATCAAAAAGGCATATGGGCTAATGGGCACCTGGAATCAATCGTCAGACTACCATCAGCATCGCACATATATTGCATACAATATATATAAAATAATAATAATCAACAAGGCATCTGATGACTCATCAGAAATGCTTTGCCACGTGCATTATGCTGTAAAAGACGATGTATCTGTGTGTGTACTCAGTGTTCACTTCACACTTTATAATAACTAGCAAATATGCCCATGCGTTTCCATGAGAGGAAATCAAAACTTATATCTCTACTTAGTTACTAAAGATATGTATATTTTGTATTTAATCCATTGGCAGTGAAGCAATAATTATATTAGAATATTGACCATCTATAAAAGTGCAATTTGGAATAATGCTAGCCAAATTTGTAGATTCCCTAGGGTGGTACAAAATAAGTAGAAATATATAAAATTATATTGTTTTTGAATCAAATATATAAACATATTTAATTATCCATGAAAGAGCAGAAAAGTTTAGTGGTAAAGAGGAATCCATGCAGGCAGCCCGCCTCGCTCGCTAGGGCTATTCGCCATCGCTACCGCCGGCATCCGCCACCTCCTCCCCACCCCCTTCTCCTTCTCTGCTCGCCTCCCCACCTCCAACAGGTCGTCGTGGCCGCCTTGCCGCCCGGCCGCCACCGCCTCCCATGGCGCCACATCTGCTAGCGATGCAACCCCCATTGACGCTCCCCGGTTAGATCGGACAATAAACTGTACAAGATTTATGTTCATGATTTAATTAATTAGACTATTAGCTATATTTAAGCGAGTTCTCCTAATTCTTCCTGCTTAGTTCTAAGTACTCCTCGGATTCCCTATATTGCTTGAATTTCTGTCAGAAGTCCCTCTGCTTGGTATACTCTCCACCATCCCAATTTGGCTCTTTACCCTCGAGGATAAATTTCTTGTACAATTTACCCTTGAAAGTCTTGAAGGCTATACCCATGATTTCTTTTGCTTTTTTCTTAACTTGCTCCTTGTCATAGTCTGGTGGGAAAGTGAAATACTATGGGAACATGTTCTCCCATATGACATCCTTCTCACTTTCAGGAACCCTCCACCGGTTATCATCTTTCCCAATTCACTTCCTGTACTTAATTAGGATGTAGTCCCTTACAAGTGCCCCAAGGATAGTCTTGTATTTGCCCAAAACTTTACACGGTCTGACCGGCTCCTAGACTTGGTCAAACTCAGAGACGTGCCCATGTGCATTCCTACCAGTAGGAGGCTTTGACACACCTCGCTTGGTCCTGGCCTTGCTGCTATCCGAACCATCTGGCTCCTCGGGCGGCGGATGCTCCTACTAGAGACACCAAGTTAGCTAAGACCCTTGTTGATATAAATTAATGCACACAGAATAATCCGCAAGCGCATGGATATTATACCGATGTAGCACTTCACTGGGAGTACCCAGTTTTATATCGAACTTGAGGAAACGCGTGTGAGAATAACCAAATCTAACTTATCCTAACTTCACAATCAAGGCTAGATAATAGGAGCGTAGAGGAGACTGCTAAGGTCTTCTAGTTCTAACTTTGATAAGCTTTGTCTTCTATTGTTCAATTCTAGGGATATTACTAGAGAAAACACAGGCAGAGTATGTTTCCTATAGCAACAATGTCCTGTTAGGCCTACTAACGGGAGGTGGACTACAGAGGATTCAACGAGGCTATAAGAGTCACCCTCGTGAGCTACCACTGATCCAGAAAATAGGGTACATCCACGAGTAACTGAGCCTAAGCACCACGCTTACACTACGAATACTACTTTAACCCAAGAGCTACAAGGATTAAAGTACTCAAAAGAGAGCCGCAAACCTGAAGAACAATATAAACAAGATGCTTACTTGAATTAGAAGTTGATTACCAGAGAAATCTCAGAAGCAAGCTCAAGAAGAACTTGATTCCGCTAGGGTACAAGCCATAGAGAGAGCACCGATAGGCCAGGACTCCTCCAAACTCTTCCCTCTCACACTATCTCACTATCTCTAATACAAGACTAGATCCTATTGTGGACTAATCTTCTCTTGATTGCTAGCTCTGATCCTGGTGGATTTATGAATTAGGGTTTCTGGCTTCTCAGCTCTTAGGATCAAATGAGGTATCTGCTCTGGATGGGGGTGCAGGCAGGTATATATGGGTCGGAGCATCAATCCTAAGCCCTCGGATCAAACTGGCTTGAATAAACGGCGTAGATGCAATCCTTAAGGCGGTGGAGAACCGACATAGCAACGGGAGGATGACGTGGGGGGCTCACAGGCCGGCCGGCCTGCAAGTGGGACCGGCCAACCCCACATGTCAGGGGCACGAGCTCTGCTTCGGTGATTCACTTTCTGGAGTCTTCTAGAGTCTTCCCACATTGATTATGCGGCAGAATTCCATAATTTCCTTTGACGAATAGGTCCTCCTTAGCGGTTTTCTGATTAAATCCTGCTAAAAACACAGATTCACCAAAACTTGTGGAATTTGTCAGTTTAAACCCCTAAGTCTACATTGGTGATCCATTTTAGCCATTTATACAAGTTATATCGATGGTTTTTGATGAATGTTAACTATCGTCAATAAACTCCCCCACACTTAGGCTTTTATTCGTCCTCGATAAAAGGATGGATTACTTAAGACATAACCTTAGGACAAGGCATCAACATAAAACCATTCCTAGTCATGCATGCACTGCAGGATTCAAAGTGTCTACCATGAAACTTTGGGTGGTTGAAAAATGAAACAACCCAAAGTTTCAGTCAAGTCATTTGGAGAAACATTTTAAGATTTTTTTGAAAACAAAACATAGCTTACCTTATTCTTTTGTAGTACTCTCAAATCACTCTGTATATATGGTATTTTTGGATCCTTACCAAGGCATTAATGACTTTTGCCTTCTTTTTACCTACTTATAAAAGCTTATGTGGAGCTTAGGTAGGGATGAATATTAGAGCATACTTGCATTGCATATATTGTAAAGTCAAAACGAGGATCTGAGGAGAAAAATATCATACTCTTTGATCAAGATGTGCATGTGTGTGGATATGTATATGGTGCCTAACCTAATTCTATTATGCTCTTTGAAACATATCTCTCTTATTTGAAACTTGAAAAACTTTTGCAAGAAAACATGGGCTATCTTATTCATCTCTCTCCTTTTTTGGGCGGGCATCTGAGTACCCATCATTTTTAATATCTCAGACACTTGTCCATTTTTCTATACTCTTTTTTCTGAATAACTTTTGCATAGCCCATGCCTCTCTTTTTTCTGCAATTGAAACATTTCAAGAGAGACATTTACAAGAACTTGAAGCATTTATCCTATCAAGCATATTTTTGTGTCTATTCCCAGTGTAGGAGTAGAACATTTTTAGGTGGATGGAAAACACGTTGTTGCATACTCCCAGTGTAGGAGCAGCAGATATATGTGGAGTGTACGTGATATTGATCTTGAGAGCATGATAAGTTTCTCAACAAGGGTCACAAGGTTTGACCAAACTCAATACAATGACAAGTAGTATATATAGAAGGTTTCTCTAGTCTATATTTGGCTCTGGTAGGACATTGCTTACCACAAAGGAGAGGTATAGCTATTCTTTTTACCTCTTTTTTTTGAAATAAAATTCTCCAATAACGAAACATCAAGAATCAGGTTCTCATTATTCTACTATATCTCATTCCATAACAACTTAAGTAACATGGGGTCCCTAATAATAGGTTCCCAAGAGTAGCAAGACTTCCAAGAAAAGTATTATATGAGTCTATCCTTAAGTCATGACTAAAATAATCTTTCCTCATGTTTTAAAGTTGTTTATCAAAGGATTCTCAATTTGGTTTGAAACGGAAAGCATAATAGGTGAAAATAAAGTGAATGGGCCGCAAACCTGACCGTGGACAAAGGACGAAGCGAGGCGGCGCTGTGGTGGGTCGGTCGGCCCATGTAGGAGGCCAGGCGGCCCACTCTAGGGGCTGCGAGGCCCACTTCGTAGGACGTGGTCCTTCGCTTATTACTTTTTGAATTTCATAATTTTCATGATCGAATTCCGTCTTGTTGTCACGGTGTGTCTCCCTCCACACTTGTTTTCCTGTATACCTTTATGCACAACATGTGGAGACAAAACACATATCCAAAAGAAATAGAGAACAAATAATATTAAGACTCCATTAATATCATAAGGCACTTTATTACTCAAACCAACCTAAACACAAACTTCAATCACTCTAACAATCTGAGCTAAGCGAGTAACCTAAACATTAAACACTCGACCTAACACTCGTGCCTTATTATTAACTAACTAATTCTCACTTCTTCATCTTAGCAACAAAATGATTTAAAGCATTTAGGTCATGTTGTAGGCTCTTGCGATAGATGTCTTCTTCATCAATCCTTTGCTCTAGGGTATAGATAACATCGGAGAGGTCTTCAATCTTCTTCACTAAGAGAGCAATAGTCATCCTTGGATGCTTCTTGGCCTTTGGGATAGGTGGTGATGGCGCCTTCCTCTTCTTCTCCTTTGGAGGAACAACCTTGATCTGATCCGGCATAGCCCGGACTCCATCAATGGTGGTATGAGGGGTGACTGATTTGTATTTTGCACATGTAACGTCTCCAAATTTGTTGGTCTTCACTCTGGTCAGCACCTCGTGTCCCTTCGGAGGAAGGATGTTGATCTCCTTGGTCACCTTGATCAGCTTCTAGATGTATAGACGAGGCTCTTGTTGGCATGGATTGCCTTCAAGAAGTGGACGTGGCGGTGGTGGAACAAGGACCAGACGACAAATGGCATGGGCGAAGTAAGACTGGCTTGAGCGAATGGGGGTAACTTCTAGAGGAATGACGGCCAGCGCAAGCATGTTGGGCTTCTTGCTAGGATCAAAACCATAGGGGACGATCTCTTTGTTGGCCATAGGAACTAGAGAGGAGGAGAGCTTTGTTGCTGTTGGAGAGAGAAGGCTTTGATGGGATGGCTATGGAGGCAGGCAGAGGCTTGCTTATATTGGGGGGAACAACTTGCAGCAAGGGTCAAGATCTATCCATATGAGGTCTCGTAACGAGGAAAAACCGAATGCGTCAAAAAACTGTGGGATTGCGGAGAGGAAAGATCTAGAAGACTCGAGAGAATTGACAAGGTGCGAGGTGGCTGACAAGTGGGTCGGCCTGTCTGTAGGTGGGGCCGGCTGGCCCCACATGTTGGGGTCTCGGGGTCATCTTCAGCGCTATGACTTCTATCGCTTATCTAATCTCGAAAAGTATATTTTCGCATTATGAAACGTAAGGAGGGTGGCAGTGGTGTAAATCTTTGGTAAAATCAGGAAATCTACCTTATCCAAATCCTCAGGTGGTTTTTCAGGTTCTAGAAAGATCTTAAGATGATGGCCATTTACCTTGAATAATATACTTTCGTCATTTTGAAGTGTTACCGCTCCATGCGACGAAGTGCTTATCACCATGAATGGTCCTTCCCATTTGCTCTGAAGTTTTCCATGCCCATATAATTTAACCCTAGAATTAAAAAGTAATACCTTATCTCCTAGGGCGAATCCTTCTTCTTGATCCTCTTGTTATGCCATATTTTTGTTCTCTCCTTGTAAATCTTGGAGTTGTGATATGCTTTTTCACGCCATTCATCAAGTTTAGAGAGTTGCATCTTCCTCTTAATTCTTGCGACTTCAAAGTCCATGTTCTATCGCTTGATGGCCCAATGAGCTTTGAATTCTAGCTCAATGGGTAGATGATAGGTCTTCCCATAGACCAACTGATATGGTGACATTCCAAGTGGTGTTTTATAGGTCGTTCTATAAGCCCATAGTGCATCGGGTAGTCTATCTTTCCATGCAGTTTCCATCTCATTGACTGTCTTTTGCAGAATATTCTTGATTTGTTTATTTGATGTTTCAGCTTGGCCACTTATCTGAGGGTGGTATGGAGTAGCGACATTGTGATGGATTCCATGCTTTGACAAGTAATTATGAAAATTCTTGTTAGTGAAGTGAGTTCCTCCATCACTAATCACCATCCTTAGAACTCCGAATCTTGGAAATATTGTTTCTTCAAATATCTTCTTGGAGTTCTTAGCATCAGCTGCTCTACATGGTATGGCTTCAACCCACTTGGAGACATAGTCAACTGCCACCAAGATGTATTCATAGTTCTTTGACTTCGGAAAAGGTCCCATGTAGTCGGTTCCTAGACATCGAACAACTCAATCTGGAGGTTGTTGGTGAGTGGCATGGCATCTCTTGAATTAATATTCCCGTGCCTCTAACATGCTTCACACCTCCTGATGAAGTCTTTCGTGTCTTCATACATGGTTGGCCAAAAGAATCCACTTTACCAAATCTTTGAATGAGTGCGGAATGCTCCATAATGCCCTCCATATGGTGATGAGTGGCATCGCTCGATGATCTTGATGCCTTCTTCCACCGGTACACATCTTCTGAATAGGCTATCAGAGCAGACTCTGAAGAGGTACGGTTCATCCCATATGTGGAGACAACTTTCGTAGATGAGCTTTCTTTTGTTCTCCCTTGGTGGTACATAACCCGCAACCAGAAAATTAACAATATTTGCATACCAGGGGTTAGACTTTATGACCTTGAAGAGCATGTCATCCCACAATGAATCATTGATGGGCAGTTCCTATGAATTCTCAAACTACATTTTGGATAAGTGATCGGCGACATAATTTTCTACTCCCTTTTTATCTTTTATTTCTAAGTCAAATTTTTGGAGTAACAAAATCCATCTTATTAATATGGATTTAGCATCTTTCTTAGTGAGCAAATATTTCAAAGCAGCATGATCCATATAAACATTCACCTTAGCTCCTACTAAGTAAGATCTAAACTTATCAATAGCAAAAACAATAGCCAAGAGTTCTTTTTTAGTTGTTACATAATTAAGTTGAGGTCCTGTCAGAGTTTTGCTAGTATAATCAATTGCATGATGCTTTTTATCTTTAGTTTGTCCCAAAACTGCCCCCATAGCATAGTCACTAGCATCACACATAATTTCAAAAGGTAGCGACCAATCAGGGGTTGAATGATGGGTGCAGAGATGAGTGCTTTCTTAAGAATGTTAAAAGATTTCAAACATGCATCATCAAATTCAAAGGGAACATCCTTATTCAAAAGATTTGTAAGTGGTCTAGCATTATGTGAAAAATCTTTTATAAAGCGACGATAAAAACCAGCATGACCAAGGAAACTACGGACCCCTCTGATATTTATGGGAGGATGTAATTGTTCAACTACATAAATTTTAGCTCTATCTAGCTCAATCCCTCGTTTGGACACCAAATGTCCAAGCACTATTCCTTCTCTAACCATGAAATGACATTTTTCCCAATTAAGGACTAAGTGTTTTTCTTCACATCTTTGCAAAACCTTATCTAAATTTTTAAGATAATCATCAAAAGTTTTTTCATAAATAGAAAAGTCATCCATGAAAACTTTCATGATTTATTCAATCATATCAGAAAATATAGATATCATGCATCTTTGAAAAGAAGCTGGAGCATTACATAATCCAAAATACATTCTACGGTAACCATAGGTTCCATATGGACATGTAAAGGTGGTTTTGCTTTGGTCATCTGGATCAATCGGAATCTGATGATAACCTAAATACCCATCAAGGAAACAGAAGAAAGAGTGATTTGCCAGTCGCTCTAATATTTCATCAATGAAGGGCAACAGAAAGTGATCTTTGTTTATTGCCTTGTTAAGTTTTTGGTAATCTATGCACATCCGCCATCCAGTGATGGTTCTTTATTCATTCTTTTCATTTTTAACAACAGTCATGCCTCCCTTTTTAGGCACAACTCGAACAAGGCTAACCCACTCACTATGCGGCACAAGATAGATAATCCTAGCGTGTAAGAGTTTCAAAACCTCTTTCTTAACAACCTCTCTTATCGCATTATTAAGCCAACGCTGGGGCTTCCTAGAAGGTATAGAGTTAGGATCTGTAGAGATGCGATGGGTGTAAAGAGCAGGGCTAATTCCCTTAAGGTCTTGGAGCGAGTAGCCAAAAGTAGAACGATGCTTTTCTAAGACAGGTAGCAAGCGTAGGGATTCTTCCTGAGAGAGTTTATCACTTATGATCATAGGAGAATCCTGATCATTATTGAGAGAAGCATATCTAAGACCAGAAGGTATAGGTTTAAGTTCAATGGTGGGCTTAGGTGGTTCTAGCAATTCATCAAGAGGTTCAGACTCCATAGGATTTTCCTCTTCTTCCTCGATGAAGAATTGAGCATCATCTTCAAGGTTGGGTTCAATCAAATAATCAAGAGATGCAACCTTAACCTCTTCCATTGGGTCTTCCTCTGGAATTAGCTCACTCTCAGCATTTAGAGAATGAGTAATGGGTATAGAAAGCTTGAAGTTTTTCCCGAGTCTTATATTCAACTTCCCTGTTTGTCCTTCTTGGATAAGTCTTTCAATTAGTTGTCCTATCAATAGGTCGAACTCCATAATATCAAAGATATAGAAGCTCAGATGAACCTTGGTTCCTTTTACCTAGATAGGGAGGACATACAAAATTCCCAAACTTGGGAGAATGTGTTCTAAAAGACTTTTCAACAACTTTGTTGTTGAGGTTAATGGCATGTGTTTCAATAAATCATAAGCAAAAGATGCATACATGATAGTAACACCCACAACTGGATTATAAAGAGCATCAAAAGGAGCTTTATTAATTGGCAACGAATGGATATAGAAGGTGAATCTAAGCGAATCGCATCAGAGGAAAGCTCTAGTTCTTCTAATCATTCATTGCTTATAATAGACACTAGCTCTTTCGTAGTCTTTTTAAGGAAAGCTTCCTTAGAAGGATCTAGAGGTTCTTCATGCAATGATTTCCTAGACTTTTGGGGTCTCCTCATGGTATGGTAATTCAAGGTATTTCCATATTCATCAAAAAGTTCATCCTCGAATTCAATCATGAAATCCAAAATTGGAGTTTCCTCCTTTTCCGGTGGTTTAGGATTTGGGATAGCTAAAGTTGGTGATAGGCCTGGTAAAGATTTGGGTTCAGCTATTGGGGATTCTTCCTCTAATGGCTTCTCTTCTACTTCCTCAGGGATGTTCTCTAAGATTTTTGTAAGAATGCTTCTCCTCGAATTGGCGGAGACATGAAAGAAGGAGCCTCCTGAGGCCGTATTAAGAAGCTTCGAGGTTTTCCTATCAAGACCCATATAGAAGTGTTGAAAAAGAATAGGGTCTTGAATGGCACGGTCAAGGCCAGTATTAATAAGAGTATTAAAGCGTTCCCATCCCATGCCTAGAGATTTTTTTTTCTTTTGTTTAAAAGATAGAACCTCTGAACGAAGTCTGACTATCCTAGAGATGGAAAAGAATTGCAAGCAAAAGCTAGAACACAGGGATTCCCAATCTCCTTGTCTACTCCTTATGGTGAGATTGTACCAACATTTAGCTTTTCCCATCAAAGTGAAAGGAAAAAGCTTCCATCATAAGGTTTCGTCTGACATGCCTACAATGCGCAAGCATGCACAGGTCTGCTCAAACTCATTTAGGTGGGAATAGGGGTTTTCATCATCTTCGCCTGAAAAGGGTTGATCCTAAACCATGTTGATTAAACACGGGCGTAGCTCATGGCCAGGTGTTAGGATAGGCTTTGAAGACTCTTTTGGCTATAGGCTTGCGCTCGTGGGTGCACAATATTGGTAGATAGGGGTGGATTCTAGATCCATGGTAAAAGCAAAAAGAATAAAAGAATAATGATACACGGATAAGCTAGGTTCGAAGTTAACTCAGCACCCGTTTCCCCGGCAATGGCACCAGAAATTCTTGTTAGTATAAATTAATACACACAGAATAATCTGCAAGCGCACGGATATTATACCGATTTAACACTTTACCGGGAGTACCCAGTTTTATATCAAACTTGAGAAAATATGTGTGAGAATAACCAAATCTAACTTATCCCAACTTCACAATCAAGGCTAGATAATAGGAGCATAGAGGAGACTGCTAAGGTCTTGTAGTTCTAACTTCGGTAAGCTTTGTCTTTTATTGTTCAATTCTGGGGATATTACTAGAGAAAACATAGGTAGAGTATGTTTCCTATAGCAACAATGTCCTGCTAGGCCTACTAATGGAAGGTGGACTATAGAGGATTCAACGAGGCTATATGAGTCACCCTCGTGAGCTACCACCGATCTAGAAAATAAGGTACATCCATGAGTAACCGAGTCTAAGCACCACGCTTACACTATGAATACTACTTTAACCTAGGAGCTACAAGGATTAAAGTACTCAAAAGAGAGTCACAAACCTGAAGAACAATATGAACAAGATGCTTACTTGAATTAGAAGTCGATTACCAGAGAAATCTCAGAAGCAAGCTCAAGAAGAACTTGATTTCGCTAGGGTACAAGCCATAGAGAGAGCACCGACAGGCTTGTGGAATTTGTCAGTTTAAACCCCTAAGTCTACATTGGTGATCCATTTTATCCATTTATACATGTTATATTGATGGTTTATGATGAATGTTAACTACCGTCAACAAACTCCCCCACATGAATCATGGCTATGGACATGATCATGGTCGACAATTTTGGCTGCGTACAACAACTAGTATCATTTGTGCATATATATATGCACCCAACTAATATAGATATAATGCAAAGTCTAATAATAAGTCCACATATTGTTCACCTAGAACAAAGACATTGTTTGATTGGCTGCATACAACAAAGACCACCTACTGTTCTACGAAACAAAGCCTACATCAACTTCCAAATAAGAAATGCAATGACCATAGCCATAAATAAAAGCATGACATCTTTTCAAGACCAAAAAGCAAGTCTCCTAATCTTCATATCTCTGGCGGGTGGCTTCTCTTCAATCTCCAGTGCCGACTGATGGCCATGGTTTACACTCATTGCACCATAGTAGGCCCTCAAAGCTTTAGCTTCTATGTTGTATTTTTGTACAAGTTACCTGGGTAGTGATTGACTTGAGCATAGCAATCTTCCTAGGTAAGGTAGATCCTAGGCTCCTGACTAACATGCACTACATACCATGCCATGGTTGCCTATACATTTAACCAAATTAGGTTGGTAGTGTTATGTCATTCAAACATGTTGTAGACTAAGCTTAGTGTATTGAGCAAAGTTGTAGACTATATTCAAATATTTAAACTTCAATTTCGAACACAAGTAACTCATGAATTTCAATATCTAACTCATTTCAATCCCACTTTGAGCACTAGTATGTCTTCAACCGTGCTTCAAATGACCATAGTGCTTTTAAGCTAATTTGTTCGCCATAGATCAAAGAACATTTGCTACTAAGTGATGAGGACATCACTTTTTCGGATGCACCCGCTGATCCTCCAAATAATATGCAAGGTCCAATGACCCGAGCTCGAATGCGCTAGCTAAATTTAGAGATGAGCTCGTTCTTAAGCGATCATTTTCATACTTTTGAGAATAGACTACTACCTAATGATGTTATATTTCTTAGGAACATTGGAGAGGGTCATGAGGAACTTGTAGGAAGAGATGGAGGCAAAGATGACCAGCAAGGACGTCCAACACAAGCCGGAGGCCCGGTCCAACATGAATTCGAGTCTGCCTCGGCCTTCAGGACCAGTCTTCCATAAACTGGTCACCCGGGGCGTGTCTAGACTCTGTTTTCATTGATCCACATATGGATTGAAAGATAATTTCATAAGGAAATCAATGAAAGTGGTCCCATGTCAAAATCCCTTTAGAATCAACAGGAATTGTTGAAATAAGTCAGCATCCAGAATCTGTCAGGGTGCTGCATCACCGTATTTGGTCCAATGGGCCGTGTATCGTCTTTGAGCCCGTTAGGGGGGCGCGTCCAGGGAAGGCGACGACCCTAAGACCTTTATAATCATATGCCACTACCATCATTAGGTTTTGGGTTTTGCTTAGATCATTATGTCCATTGACTGTCGCCGTTCATCGGTTTGTGAGACCCCACTTTGAGAACTTAATCATACAATCTACAGTTTGTCCCATACTTTGAGCTGCATACTTTGAAGTTCTTGCTTGTGTTCTTTATTTTGCAGGCAGGATTAGCCTTCTTGGCGAGGTCAACCGGATTGGTGATACGGTTGATAACCAGAGGAGTTGTGGTGCTAAGGTTGTAGGGTTCGGGTCTTTCGATCTGAAGCTGGATCAGTGTGTCGTGCTCCGCCTAAAATGAAAGTTATCATCAACCTGACGGAAGATCAGGAATCACTAACGATAGCAGCTCTCCACATGCTCCTCAGGACGTCGGTCTTGGGAGATGCAGCCATGGCGGTGGGGGCACGGCCTGTGTCGTGGAGTACCATGGGATGGTCGAGGAAGACGAGGGCACGAGCGGCGGTGGTGCTCTGGCCGTGTCAAGGAAGATGAGGGCGCGGATGTGGCTGATAGTGTCGGCTGTGGTAGGGATGGTGGCGATGGTGTTCCTTGCTGCTAGCGACAGAGAGAAGACATCGTGCTACACGAAGAAGGAGGGTGTTATCCTCACGGGCATTCCATCGAATAGAGGAGGGGTAGTGAGGGTGGCGCGCACCGTGTAGCATAGAGAAGCCGCTGTCCATGTGCTCCTAAGTTCATCGGATGGCTGGTGTGGATGACTGCAGGATGGGGACCACGGGATGGGGACGCTGGCATGTAGGACCCCGGGTGTTGAGGCCCGCGGCGTTGAGCACCATAGTGTGGAGGACCGTGGGGCGGGGCGCATGGTGAAGCACGGCCACCGGCGTGGAGGTATAGGAGGGCTCGAGGGCAGCAGATGGTGGCACGGGTGGAGGCAGTTCTTCGTCAGCATGGAGGAAGAGAGCAGCGCATGCGTTCAAAAGAGGCAAAATTTTTTGGCCGCGCGCGCTCAGATTATATGGTGATGGTGCATAACTACCGGTGGCCAAGCCAAACCAATAGTGATGTTAGCTCATCACAACCGGGGCTAGCATAGAACTGGTAGTGATGAGCTGCAGCAGTGCCAGTTCCGCTTAGCCTTTAAATAGAATTAGTTTCGGGTTCTTTTTGAATTCGTACAACTAGCGCAGTGGTTAAAGCACCGCACTCTTTACCCCGAGCCCCGGGTTCGAACCCTGTGTCCCTGTGTAGCGCAGGCAGCCCAAACTTTTTGATTTATTTTTGAATCACCTAATTGCACTATAACTAAATGAAAGAAAATAAAAAACTAATCCTAACGCAATTACTATCCTAGCGCAACGGTTGGGGTTATACACTCTGGAGCCCGAGACCTAGGTTTGAACCCCGGGCGGACCAAATCTTTTTATTTATTTTTTATTTTTTAATATAAACTTAGTACACGACAACTACTATCATAGCGCAGCGGTTAAGGCACACTACTCTGGACCCCGAGACCCGCGCTTGAACCCGAGGCTGGCCACAATTTTTTGATAAGTTTTTTTAAATATCTATCGGTTTCAGCCTGTCACTGTCGGTTTCTTGAATCCGATGGTGATGATTATATATAATTTTTTTTTTTTTAACCTAAATAAATTCACGCATTTATATTCCTATTACGCCTATATCCAAATGTCTTGAAATTTTTTTGGCAAGCATGTACACCCAAATTATGTCCCCACACAAGATCTTAGGTTTTTCTGATCATTTTCTTTATTATTATATTTTTCTTTGTGCTAAGCGGGGCAGAAGAGGCCCAATTACATCTTGAACACAGTAGAATTTTACATCCACCTCGATAAAAATTTGGTCCCTAGGACACATGAGACCCTATGAGAAAGTTTGGCACCATTTCTGATCGTCTCGGGGTAGGGTCACTTCAACCTCTAATTAATCGGTGACGTCGCGTGAAAATTCAATTAAATCGGAGAAAGTACCAAACCATCTTAGAAAAATCCCAAACCTGGTGTTTCCTTCACTCATGGCACTTGCAAGCATGAGAAAAGTTTGAGACTAATACGACACAGAAATACATACGAACCATAGGAACCTTGGGAATCTAGGTGTTTAGTCATTGTTCCATGAGACGGCTTCTAGATGTTTGTGAAGCAGGTATGTTCCACCTATGTCCAAATGTCTTGAATTTTTTTGGCAAGCATGTGCACCCAAATTGTGTCCCCACACAAGATCTTAGGTTTTTTTTATCATTTTCTTTATTATTATATTTTCTTTGTGCTAAGCAGGACAAAAGAGGCCCAATTACATCTTGAACACACTAGAATTTTGCATCCACCTCAACAAAAATTTGGTCCCTAGGGCACATGAGACCCTGTGAAAAAGTTTGGCACCATTCTAGATTGTCTCGGGGTAGTCCCAGTTCAACCTCTAATTAATCTGTGATGTCGCGTGGAAATTCAATTAAACCAGAGAAAGTACCAAACCATCTCAGAAAAATTCCAAACTTGGTGTTTCCTTCACTCGTGGCACGTGCAAGCCTGAGAAAAAGTTTGAGACCAATACGACACCGGAATGCATACGAACCACAGGAACCTTGGGAACCTAGGTGTTTAGTCATTATTTCATGAGACGACTTCTATAGGTTTGTGAAACAGGTATGTTCCGCCTGTCTCCTAATGTCTTGAATTTTTTTTGTCAAGCATGTGCATCGTACCCAAATTATGTCTCCACAAAAGATCTTAAGTTTGTATGATCATTTTCTTTATTATTATATTCTTCTTTGTGCTAAACGGGACAGAAGAGGCCTAATTATATCTTGAACACACTAGAATTTTGCATCCACCTCGACAAAAATTTGGTCCCTAGGGCACATGAGACCCTATTGAAAAGTTTGGCACCATTCCGGATCATTTCAGGGTAGGCTCTGTTCAACCTCTAATTAATCGGTGACATGTGCCAAACCATCTCAGAAAAATCCCAAACTTGGTATTTCCTTCACCCGTGGCATGTGCAAGACTGGGAAAAAGTTTGAGACCAATACGACACCAGAAACAGCACATGAATTACATGACAAACACAAGCCCAATTAAACTTAAACCTTGCAAACCTAAACAAACCCTAATTAGGGGGTGGATGCACAACAACATACATTTGTATCCAAGCATGGTAACTGATGTCACGGATTCTGTAACTGTAGCTATCGATGAAGGTCAATGCCCGTATGAGTGCACTCTCTCGTGCCTCAAAAGACCAAAGACATGGTCGTCCATAGATGTAACCTACTGAACGACCATTGACCGTGTTAGTAATTCTTAGGTAGAACTGGAGTCCTTCAGTAGTGTGCTGGCTGAGATCCCAGTACAGTAGTCGCAGTTGTACCCGAGTTGCTCCGTAGCTTGGTCTAGAATGGCCGACAAGCCACATGCAGCATAGGTACTATCATGGAGCCAAACCTACAAGTGGGCAAAACAAAAAAATGAGAGATCATTATTATAATAACAACAATAAATAACCACGGACTCAGGTATTAGTGACACCAACTTTACCACATCCATATGGTTGTAGCTCGCCAAGATTTCGCTTACTTGCGGAACGGGGACATCACCAGCACGCAAAGCTTCTATCTTGAAGTACGAGAAATCAGGCAACTGATAGCAAATGTGCTGGAGTGCCTACAAACATTGGTGCATGGTAGAGAACTGGGCGCTTCTCCTGCTCGGCATGCATGCTCCCGTCCGCCGGATATGTTCCTGATGCGCTGATGGTAGCCTCGAAGGGATGTAGAAGCTTAGTTCACACGTCCAAGTTTGACCATTTGCATCAGATGTCGTATTCTCAACGATGTCCGACACCATGAGCAAGGACGCAAGGTAAGTGCTGCTTGCCGCCGCTCTACCATGGATATCATCTATGACATATGGAACAATGATATTATTTGAACCAGTCCATACATATTATGAAACAACACTTATTATGGAAATTAAACTACAATTTTTAATTAATTAGCATCCAAAAATAAGATGTTGAAAAATATTTCATACAATAGTTGGAAGACGGTGTTCTGGAATGGCAATATCTGGAGCGAATGTATCATCGCTAGGATGGAAACCTAGTTCTTGTGGTGGAGAAGGTTTATTCATCATACCTAATAAAATTCAAGAATTATGAATGTAAATAATATTGCATTATATAAAATGTGCCAAGTGAAATGTGGCAAACTAAATAAATATAGATCGATGCATTTACATAGCTAGAATATGGAAGAGGAGAACATCTATATTGCATTATACCTAATAAAATTCAAGAAAGATGAATAGAAATATATATTGCATTATATAAAATGTGCCAAGTATAATGTTGCAAACTAAATAAATATAGATCGATGCATATACATAGCTAGAATTAATATGGAAGAGGAGAACATATATATACCAATGAAATATCCAGGAGCCATGACCAAATCATGTGGAGTGAAAAGAGTGAGAAGTGAGTGTACGTGAAACTGAGAAATGAGAATGAAGTGAGGATGCGTGTATGGGTTTGTGCATGTTCCTGGTGGTACCTTTTTATAGGGGGCCAGACACATCACTGCTAGTTTGAAAGTAAAACCGACACTAATGGTGGCCATCACTGCCGGTTTTGTAATGAAACAGACAGTGATGTACCACCATCCCTGACATTACATATTTCCATGCATGCATGCATGCACCAATAAATGCATTGCATGCATGCAACATATATGCCATTAGTTACGAAAAAATATGATTATGTGATCTTTATTTACTGCTTAAATAATGTAAAATTTTTTGTATCAGTTGCATAATTTCATATGGGTACAAACACCATCGTCCACCCAAAAACAACTGGATAATTAATTATTAGGACACAATATATATGTAAAATATCCATACATGCATTGCCATTTGAAGAGACAAACATCAATATATATATTTCGGTTAAAGAAATGTAACATAAAATAACAGAAACCTTACAATAAAATTACATATACGATAAAAAAGACATGACACTAAAATTAAATATACAATAACAAAAACCTATTTTCATCTAGGTTAATGTTACAATTGAAGTGTACAAACACATTATAATATAACCATCTCAGAAACATTCTTCTAGCACCCATATAAGGTCAAATAGGCGCTAGAGGATGCCGGAGATGGTTGACGAGCTATGCCTTATGAAGACGAAGGGGACTGTTGCCGGGCACCGATGAACCCATGCTTCTCTGGACAGACAGTCCAGAGCACACCGCATAGGATGGATCTGTTAACCTCGCAGCATCCCTAAGCTTTGGCGTTGCTCTATCTTTAGAAGCATTCTTCTAGTACCTTTTGTGTGCACCGTCCTGGCGGACTACACATATTGAAATGTGTATGTGGAGGGCTTTCTCCCATAGAGAATTCATAGATGTGGAACTACAAACAGAGAACAAAGTGGGAAATAAGTAGCAAGAGGGTGGGAAATTAAACAGTAGAAGTACCTAGATTTGGTCGTGGAGAGGCTCCCGGTCGGGGGCCATTTTATAGGTGCTAGCTGTCGTGGTAGATTTTTTTTTATTTTTTTTGAGTGTAAGCTATCGTTGTAGGTGGGAGAAGTGCTCCTGCTATGGTGGTCAGCGGGAGCACCGGTGGCCCTTGAGGAGCATCTTCCTATCACTGTCGGTTTTGGTTTAAAAACCGGCAGTGAAGGTTGCCATCAGTGTCGGTTTTAGAAACCGACTGTGATGACTAGTATCACTATCGTTTTTTAAATCAAAACTCTTAAACCAAAACTAACAGTGATCGGCCTGTCATGCTGCCATGCAGCAGCTGCGCTGCCTAATTCGAACCTAGATCTTGGGGTTCATAGTTTAGAGCCTTAACCACTGCGCTAGAATAGGGATTATATTAGAATTAGTTTTTTTATTTGGACATAGAGTAAACTAATTCTAAAATAAAACAATTATCTTGTGCCTAGAATTCGAACCCGGGCTTGAGGTTGGGAGTCTGGTGCCTTAACCCCTGCGCTAGAGTAGTACTTTGGTTAGGATTGGTTTTGTTTTTTCTTTTATTCTTTGAATGGAGAGTTAATTAATTCTTAAAAAATCTAAAAAATTGTCTCACCTGGTGTTTGAACCTGGGGCTCGGGGTTGGAAGTCTGGTGCCTAAACCGCTGCGCTAGAGTAGTGATTTGTTTAGGATTGGTTTTGTTTTTTCTTTTATTCATTTATTGTTTGTATCACAATTAATTTATTGTAAAATAAGACAAAAATTTATGTCTTTATTAATTGATTCTATGATCATTAATTAACGTTCTATAGTTATCAAATAATAGTGTTGGTGAACATCATTTCAATATTTGATTACATAGTGAATAATTTAATTATAGAGATGCGCACAAAATATAAATTAGAAATTCAGTGCGAATTACAAATACAATGTCTAAATAATGATTACATAGTTAATAATAATCTAACTATTTATAGTGGGTGGAACAATGAGGGCCTCATCGTGATCACGCCGGACATAAAAAGGTTCGTCACCCTCTTCAAGGATAGGTAGGGTTATGTTCGACATGAATGGAGGCATTTCCTGATAGCCCCTGTAGTCTTCTTCGTCCGTCACTCCTTTGACACCGACAATATTTTTCCCCTTCTAGGACTACTTTTAGCTTTCCTTTTGTATTGTTGTCCCCTACATAGAAGATTTGCATAACATCTTCTGCAAGGACGAAGGGGTCGTCTCTGATGCGGTCTTGGTAAGATCAACAGTAGTGAACCCTTCTCTGTCGGTGGTGATTTCCTCGAGCCGGACCCACTGATAGTGAAAAAGAGCTACCTTCAACCGACCGTAGTCTAGCTCCTATATCTCTATGAAACCATAGTACGTCGCCTGCACGTTGTCGTTTTCGTCGTGAGCATCAAAACGAACACCATTGTTTTTGTATGTGCTCTTTCCATCTTGCTTTTTTTGTGTAAAATGTAAATCTATTGATATGATACCCTTGGTACTTAAGTAATGTACTCGAAGGTCCCTTGGCTAAGATATCCAGCTAATTACCCAACATTGTGCCAATCAAGCGGCGTCGCAACTAGTTGATAAATTTCTCCTTATGTTTTATATCTAGTCAAGCCTGTGACCTACTCGGATACGAAGTTTTTAGCGATTGCCTATGCTCGTCAATGTATGGCATCACATCCTCTGCTTGCTGGAGAACAGCGAATGATGCCTGTCTGAAAGAAATGGGGTCATCTACTATGATAGATTTCTCCCCGATCATTCCGTTGCTACCTAGTCTTCCCTTGTGATGAGATTCTAGAACTCTGACCCTATTGATGTCCAGATAATATGTCCAGAACTCAATGGCCTCCTCTGTTGACCATCCTTCAACCATGTCTCCTTCTGGTCTAAATCTGTTCCTAACATACCTCCTAAAAACTTTCATCAACCTTTCAAAAGGGAGCATCTGATGCAGGTACATTGGGCCTAGGGCTCTAATTTGGTCTACAAGATGAACGAGTAGATGCACTGAGATATCAAAGTAAGTCGGCGAGAAATGCATCTCATGCCTACAGAGAGTTTTGACTATGTCCCGCTGCAGCTGGTCCAGCGTGGACACATGAATGACCTTTTGTGGGGTCACGTTGAAGAACAAGCATAGCTTTTTGATTGGGGCGCCGACCTTTAGGGGGAGGATACCACGTAGGGCAACAGGGAGTAGCTGAGTCATAATGTCATGACAGTCATGGGCCTTTATACAACCATAGTTGAACTTGAGTTCTCTCATGTTCACTAGCCTCTTTGGGTTTGCATAGTAGCCTGTCGGGACTTTGAGTTCATTGAAGAAAGAAATAAGCGCACGCTTTTCATCCCCCTTCAAGGTCCGTGAGGTAACCAAAAGTTTGAACTGGTCATCCTCTTGCTCCACCTGATGCAGCTCCTTTCTGATTCCCAAATGTTGCATATCTAGGTGTGTGGCTAATGAATCCTTCGTTGTCCCCTGGTGTTCATCAAGGTGTTAAGCGTGTTACTGCACACATTTTTAGTAATGTGCATGGGATCAAGACAGTGACGTACATTCAACACTAGCCAGTAAGGTAGTTTCCAAAAAACCAATTTCTTCTTCCAAATGCTCCAATCAAGCGCTGCTACTACCCCGTCCCCCTTCCCAAGGACAACATACAATTTGTTGACCTCTCGAAGTATCACAGGCCCGTCTTGATATTTTGGAGGTAAGCGTTTCTCAATAGTCCTATCAAAATCATTTTTGTTCCTATGGTGTTGACGGTAGTTACCATCCATCATAAACCGTCAATAAAACATGTATATGGGCATAAATATGATCACCAACATAGACTTAGGGGTTTAAACTAACAATTTCTATGAGTTTTGGTGAATCTGTATTTTCTGCAGGGTTTATTCAGAAAACCGTCAAGGTGGACCTATATGTCAGAATTAATTGTGCTTATCTGCAGTGAAAACTACTCCAGAAGGTTCCAGAGGACACCAGAAGCCACGTCACCAAAGCAGACCCCAAGAGGATGACAGGTGGGGCCGGCCGGCCCCACCTACAGGCCGACCGGCTCCCTGGTACCACCTGTCAGCCCCCCGTTGTTATGTTGGTTCTCCACCATCTTAAGGATTACATTTATGTTGTTTATTCAAGTCAGTTTGATCCGAGGGCTCACGATTGACGCTCCGGCCTATATAACCAACCCCTGCCCCCCTCTAGAGCATGCTGCCATAAGTCAAGATCAGACCAAAAATTAGGGTTTCTAGAGAGAAGAGAATAGAGCTCCAATTCTTCAAGTTTCTAGTATAGGCTAGCTAGCAAGGTTTAAGTAGAGTGTGGGCTATTGCAAAGGATTCTGGATCTGCCATCTGGAGACTGGTATAGCCATTGTATCTCTTTATTTATGACTTTGTGCTACTTCAATATTATGTTGCTATTTATTATGTTCCAAGTTTGCTCTAGTTATATACTTGATATAGTTGTGATTGATAATGAGTTTATGCATATGTTCGCAAAGTGCTTAGCACAAGACGCGCATGGGTTAAGTGGTCGACATTATGTAAGCATAGTGCGTAGATATTGTTTAACTGCAGATGCATTATGCACTCTGGGTCATGTGGTAGATCACGGATATGACACTCCTATTGAGTCCTTTGTAGTCCTTAGTGGTACCGTCAGGATACGATGGGACAGGCACTTTAAGCCCTTTTTGACCTAACAGAGCCCAAACAGTGTTGTAGGCGCCGACTTTTGTCCTACAGTGTTGTAGGTGCCGCCATCAGCCCTCGGGCGCGGATACTAACACAGGCATACGACAACCACTACAGTCCAAGAGAGAACTCACGTCATCAATAGTAACAGGCGAGTAGTCACTTCCCCATCTACTCCCCGTAGAGTAATGGCTCGGCACCCTGACACACCGCACCGTCCGCCGGAGGAGGATGGGACATGACCCCTCGATGAAACGAAGCCAGAGCCCGGCCCTATCAGGATCAGCGAAGCATGCTATCCCTAGCATGGTCTACCATGACAGCAGGGCAGGCTCAAGGGAAAAGGAAGACCCGACACCCTCGAAGGACCTTCTCTACCTTTGGTTTTTTCCTCTTTCTCCCATCTATAACCCCTGCTCCCCCCTTGGTCTATAAAAGGGAGGGCATGACACCCCACTAAGGGGGTGGATCGATTCCACACACAACACAAGCAGCAGCCAAGCTCTTGGCGTCCTTTCGACCTTTCCATCAGAGACTTGGGACATGTCCCTCTCTCGACCGTTTGTACCCCCTACTACGAACCTTTTTTGGTACTAATAACACGAGCAGCAGCAAACTGGACGTAGGGACATTCTACCAAAACCAGTATAATCCTTATGTCCTTTAGTACACCATCTGAGCCTAATGTGCATCAATTATAAATTTACTAGTTGGTGTTTGTTTGAAACACCGACAGTTGGCGCGCTAGGTAGGGGCCTTTGCGCGTTCCAAATCAGGCCTCGGATGGCTAACCACGCAATCAGCTGGGTCCCGGGCGCACACGTGCATTTTGGTGACCTAGACTTCATCGTCATGGTGGCAGGAGAGTTGGCATTGGCCCACGCCGCCATCCAATCTCTCCCCTCCATCGGCTTCAAATATGGGAGGCTTGAGCGCCAGCAAGGCGTCTCCCTTGGACCTCAGCCATCTAGGGAGGACCCACACCACCTCACCCTCTCTCTGGAACACTCCACGCGGAGTGCCCTGATGGTGCTTCTGTTCGGTCTCTGCAACGTCGCGGCAACTGTTAGCCACCTTGTGGCACAGTGCACGATCCCGTCCCCTGCGAACAATGAGTTCGTGGGGATGATCAAAAGCATCATGGAATCCCTCCACGACCTCCTCGTGGAGGAGTCGGGGTAGGACTCTGGCTCTGACCCCAATAGGGGGAGCCATCACCCCTCCCAGGAATGTTTCATGGTGGGTACCCCGGAGGGACACGTCAAGAGCATCTCCGCAGAGGAGGCTACCCCGGCGAGCAACCCCAGCGACGGAACCGAAGGGGGGACGATGACCCCACCTCGCATAGGGGTGGAGCAGCTAAGAGCCCGAAAGCGGGAGATCGATGAAGCTGGACTCGCGCTTGTGCGGGAATACATGGAGGTGAATTGGGAGATCGAACGCCACGGAGACGGTGGGCGCGCACGCGCCATGACCCGTGATGTGAATCAAAGGATCATCGCCGATGATGAAACCCTTCCTCGCTTCGCCCGGGCAAGCCAGAACATCATCGCTACAACGGCCTTGCTCCATGGCCTCCCAGAGGCCACAACGCTCGAGGATCGTCGGGCCCACCGTGAAATTCGCATGCTACTTGAGCGTGCGGTGGCGCAGCAGGCGAAGAGCTCGTTGTCTCGGCGACGTGAGCTCGACACCAGCCAGTGCACGCCCTCAGTGCATCCCTGGCGGGATGCATCAGTCCACCAGGCACCACAAGGTGGCAGGTAGCGCGCTGTGGCCCAGATACATCAGCGTCTCGGCCATAACCACGATGCACGTAGCACCCTCGACGCCCGCAGATGTACCTACAGCGACCCAAGAGAAGGAGCCCACCGTGGCTATCATCCTCATCGCGGCAGATGCTACGACAGCGGCGAGGACCGGAGCCCAAGCCCCGACCTGCCAGGCCCTCATGCCTTTGGCCGACACATCCTCAACGCTGCTTTCCCACCAAGGTACCGACCACCTACCAATATCCCTAAGTACTATGGGGAGAAAACCACGGACTTCGGCTTGAAGACTATCGGCTTGCCTGTCAAGCCGGTGGTGCAGATAATTATGACTTAATTATCCGCAACCTTCCACTGTTCTTGGCCGATTTGGCACGAGCATAGTTGGAACACCTGCCGTCCAACGCAATTCAAAGTTGGGCAGATCTAAAGGAGATCTTTGTGGGAAACTTCCAGGGCACGTACAAGCACCCTGGGAACCCATGGGACCTCAAGAACTGCCGTCAGAAGGCCGGTGAGACCCTTTACGGGTACATCCGGTGCTTCTCCTGACAGTGCAACGAGCTCTGTAACGTCGTCGATGCCGACGTGATAGGAGCCTTCCTGTCTGAGACAACCTGTGAGTCCTTGGTTCATAAGCTGGGATGCAAGGGCCCGTGAACCACCAAGGAACTCCTGGACATCGCCACCAGCCATGCCTCAGGAGAAGAGGCAGTCAGAGTGATCTTCGATAGCCTTGAGGGCAAGGCAAGGTGGGACGAGGATGCCGGTGATGGCACCTCCAATCGTTCCGCCAAAAGGAAGAATAAGAAGCAATGGCGCGAGGACTCGCTCGTGGCCGCTGCTGACCGCAAGGGTGGTTGAAAGCCTATGGAGGGCACTCCAAACCACTTTGAAAAATTACTCGAGGGGTCGTGCCCAAACCACGCCTTTCCTGTTAAGCATCTGCTCAAGGACTGTGGCCTCATGCGGCGGTTCTTGTCCGGAGGCTCCAACAAAGGGGAGCAAGGGAAAGACCCTCCCCCCACTACGGATGACGCCAAGGAGAAGGACGATGTCTTTCCAACGCCGGACGGCTACGTTATGATCTTCGGAGGATCAGCGGCCTATGACTCCAAACACCTTCAGAAGGTCGCACGCCGCTAAGTTTACACGGCCTAACCGGCCACACCTCCCTTCCTCCGGTGGTCGGAGTCCGCCATAACCTTCGATCGGACCGACCATCCGGATACCGTCCCCCACCTGGGGAGATATCCACTTGTGGTCGACCCAATCGTCGGTCCAAAGTGACTCACTAAAGTGCTGATGGACGGGGGCAGCAGCCTCAACATCATGTACGCCATGATGCTCGATGAGATGGGCATCGACCGGATGCGCCTCCACCCAACCCGAGCACCTTTCCATAGCATTGTGCTCGGGAAGCAGGCCATGCCACTCGGGTAGATCGATCTGCCCATTACCTTTGGGGATCAGTTCAATTATAGGTTTGAGACCCTCACCTTGAAGGTGGTTGGGTTCCCTAGAACCTTGCACACCATCCCAGGATGACCATGCAATGCGAAGTTCATGGCCGTCCCCAACTACACATACCTCAAGTTGAAGATGTCGGGCCCCCATGGGGTCATCACCGTCGGCACCTCCTTCCAGCACGCCTATGAGTGCGAGGTCGAGTGCTACGGCCACGCCATAGCAATCGTTGCCTCTGGGGAACTCGCCGCCCTCAAGGAGGAGGTAGGCAAAGAAGCGCCTGATGCCAAGAAGTTGACCGGGTCGTTCAAATCGGCAGAGGGCTCCAAGGAAGTCCTCATAGATCCTAGTAGCTCCAAGGGTAAAATGGTACGCATTGGTACCACACTTTCCTTCGAATAGGAAAGCACGCTCGTCAACTTCCTCCACGGCAACAAAGACATCTTTGCGTGGAAACCCTCGGATATGCTAGGCATTCCGAGGGAGGTCACTGAGCATACCTTGAAAATCCATCTAGGCTCCAAGCCGGTGAAGCAACGCCTGCGTCGCTTCAATGAGAAGCGCAGGCCATCGATGAAGAGATAGCAAAACTGTCGGCTGCTTGATTTATCAAGGAAGTATACCACCTAGAGTGGTTAGCTAATCCTGTTCTTGTACGAAAGAAGAGCGGGAAATGGAACATGCTCCTACAGGGCCTCAAGCCTAGGATCTTCAACCGGTTGAACAAGTTTGGCACACGCTGGGTCGCCGAGCTCCCTGCGGTGCTCTAGAGCCTGAGGACAACTCCCAGCCGAGCCACCGGCTACACACCGTTCTTCATGGTCTACGGTTCCAAGGCCATCCTCCCAACCGACCTCGACTATGGAGTGCCAAGGATCAGAGCATACGATGAACAAGGAGCTAAGGCATCCCACGAAGATGCCATGGACTAGCTAGACGAAGCCCGCAACATCGCCCTCCTCCATTTGGTCAAGTACTAATAGGCGCTGCGATGGTACCACAGCCGACGGGTACGGGACCGAGCCTTCAACGTCGGGGACCTGGTTCTCCACCTCGTGCAGAGCAACAAGGACCGTCACAAGCTCTCCCCACCCGGGGAGGGGCCATACGTCGTCGCGGAAGTACTCCGGCCAGACGCCTACAAGTTGAAAACCATCGACGACGAGGTCTTCACCAACGCCTAGAATATTGAGCAGCTACGTCGTTTTTACCCTTAAATAAATGCATACTTTTTCTTATCAGTTTTTGTGTTCAAAAATCCCCGATCTTTAGTGACATTCGACCCCTGCAAAGTGCGAGGGGTTGGACCTCACTCGGGGGCTGATATAAATACGTTTATCTTGCAAACACTCTCTATGTTATCTTTGCAAACATTCTCTGAGTTTTCTCCCTTTTCTCATGGTAAGTCCTAAGGACTAGGATTTCAGGAACAAAATATGAGTATAACTGGTAGGACTGCGGGAAACCCACGCCCCAGTGGCTATGACCTCCTTGCTCACCAGCGTGATCAGAATTGGCTCACCCACACTTCGAGTTTTTTGCGACCTTAACTATGAGAAGGGTCGGAAGGCACCAAACCTCTTTTACAAAAAGAGGGAGAAGAGCTAAAAAGTTGTTTGCTGTAATGAAAGTTGAAAACTTATTCATTTTTCGCACAAATTCATCGCTTACAAAGTGATTTCATCATGAAAAGGACTAATATATTGAGAAATACAAAAGACTATTCACTTAGGGGCTCCCCCACAACTTATTTGATTATAGTTTCTGACCAGTTCTTCTATGAGCACTACTACGGTCACCGTGCCATGCTCTCCATCGGCGACGTCCTACCGCTCCATGGGTTCCTCGAGGGCGCCGTCATCTGCAATGTCGAGCACCATATCAGAAACTATGGTGCCTTCGCTAGGGTGTCTAGGGACTATGCCATCATGATCAGCCGCAACCCTAACAATGGCACCTAGACGAGGGGCGCTTCCCGCCAAAGAAAGGCCACCATGACTGATGGATGTCTCTAACATCTCATCAAGCTTCATGAACTGGCCGATCTGAGTGGCCACAAGGACGAAGCCCCCCATCGACGCAATCCTAAGCGGCTTCCCCACCAACAAGACTCGCCTGGAGAAGATTCGTCGAAAGAGCCTCCCGTATGGCTCCATCCTGATTAAGGCCTCACGGACGATGGTGAAACTGACGCCGCGCACCACCCTCTAGTGTGCCTCCTCCTTCGGCAGAAGTAGCCCCTTCTCGGCAAAGGTAGCCAACACCATCTCATCTACGTTGGATGACCTCTAGCTCGATATCACACTCCGGATTCACGAATAGATCTATGAATTCTCCTCCCCCTCGCATTACCCTCTCTCACTTAGGAACCACCGCGACATGCGAACGCGCTCGGTGCAAAGAAAGGAGGAGAAAGTAGCAGCCCAGGAACAGGCGAAGGAATGGGACGAGAACTCCCTCCCCCTCCCTATTTAAGGAAGAGGTGCAGCAGCTGAGGAAAGGCGAAAGGTTGGGACAAAAAACCCTCTCCCTTCCCCTATTCAATGCAGATGGGAAATCGATGCTGACGGGAATCCGAGGTGACGCGCCTGGACCGACGGGACACGCTCTGATCGACTAGACGTCGCCTAGTCAAATGGGACATTGCCTAGGCATGGCCCACCACTACCACGCGCCGAGCACAAGAATCAGGGTGCACCCACATGCAGAGGACTCTCCGCTTCCCTAGGCAGGACCACGGAACAACCCGACTATGGAACCCCCATCTAGGGGGGCAACGGGCCTCCTGGGTCGGTCGGATGGCCCAGGTAAAACGACGAACGAATGACCACTGAAAGATAAGCACCTCTGTTTACTTACTTTGCGTGTTAATCTCTTTACCGAGCCTCCAACCCTAGCAACGGCAGGGGCACGGACATGACTCGGGGGCTGCCGAGAGTGTCTACTTGTCTAGACATCCTCTTCGCCCGACCCCTCCTTACATTTAAAACCAGAGACATGGTGTGTGGGTGTAAAACTTTGAGTAAAATTGGACGAACCGCTGGACCCTACGCCCCGGCGACTATGGTGTTTTTGTTCACCAGCATAATCGAATTCATTGTTCCCCGTACCCCAAGCTTCAGCATTTGCCTTCTCGAGAAGGGTTCCGAGGGGTCCACCTATAGAATCTCCTTCAAGGAGAAGCTGTCAGGTCGCCTAAAATCAATCGAACGGCTCAGATTGCCACCGAGAGATAGAAACGAAAAATTGCGATGCTCATGCAGATCACGCCGGCTCCATCACGAACGCCGGACTCAAACCCCGCACGAACATGTCTAGTAAGAGCTTCTCGTCGCTCATACCGCCAAGGTAACATTACCGACCTCTGCTTTCGTTTCAATTAAATCGTACATTAAACCCATACATCCAAATGTTGCATATGCGATCATCGCATCTCAACACTTCATGTCATGCCACGAAGCGGCTCCCACCTCATTCGATATGAGCGGCAACTGACTGAGGTTCGAAGGCTGGCCCACAAATAGCTTGAGGCCGCCTCGCGTCAAATAGAGCCAGGGGAGAAAAAACCAAGAGGAGCCCCAGCGGCCTTTCCTGACCCCGTTCAGAAGCGGACAGGGATATCTCGACCTTTCTCATTCGATTCTAACCTCGAGCCAAACCCACAGAATCTCCATTGAGGAGAGGCCAACGGGCCACCTAAGCCTATCGAACGGCTCGGACATATGCTGGGAGGCGGGTTAAGAAGTAGTGGAATGCCACATGAGGGCTCTACCGACCCTGTCTGCTAATGACGAACCCAGATTCCACACGAACATACCCGTTAGCGAGCTCATTGAGCGCGACACTTGAGCCGTCGAGGCAAGTGCCATCAACTCAACCCCTTCGGTTGTGGAAACCGAGGATGGGGTCACGCGCGAAACACGACCGACCCCTATCAGACCCCAAGGGGCTCGAGGGCTCGAGCCACTCGATCCGAGATCAAGAGACCGAGGTTCGAAGGCCGGCCTACAAAGGGTCCGAGGCCGCCTCGCGTCAAACAAGAGCCAGGGGAGAAAGCGTAGATGAGCCTCAACGGCCTTTGCCCAACCCGCATTGAGGCAGATAGGGTCATCTTGACCTTCTAGTTCAATCCGGCCTTTAGCCAAGCCCATAGAATCCCCATTGAGGGGGAATCTATTGGAAGGCAGGTCAAGGAGCAACGGAACGCCACCTGGGGGCTTTGTCGACTCTATCGCAAAGCAACAGGATTAGATTCTATTCGAACATTCTCGTTAGCGAGCTCATCAAGCACGTCACTCGAGCCATCGAGGCAAGTGACGCCGCCTTAACCCCTCTAGTTGCGGAAATCATGGACGGGGCGACAGTCACAAAACGAGCCGACCCTTGACCGAATCCCCGCCATGTGCGGGGGCTTAGGGAAGGCTAGGCCAGCAATGGGACCAAACGCACGGTCATGGAACGATCGCCAAAATCCTAAGTAAGGGGTACGTGCGAATACAAGAGTAAGTTTGCTACCCTCGCTTTGGTCTCCAGTAACATCCGGCCCCAGCGACCGCAAGGGGTCGGATCTCACCCGGGGGCTGATAAAGGTATAAATACCTCCTTTTTTCGAAACAGTCGTTGCATCAAACCTCTTCCTCGCATTAAGGTTAGCGGCAAGGTTTGTGGGAGCAGATAAACGAGCATGCCTGATAAGACTGCAAAAATCCCACACCCCGATGGCTACGGTAACTTTGCTCACCAGCATAAATCGAAATTTCCCCCTTATACACCTCATACCCTATGATGGTGAATATGGTAGCTCTGTGTGAATATGGATGTCTAGACTTTTGGTCTCAGTGGGTATGCTATGAATATGGTAGCTGTGAGTATGGACCCTCATACTTATGGTATTTTGGACATGCTTCAGGCAACAAGCATATGGATGCACTGACATGTGCTAGTTTGGGTATTTTGGACGTGCTTCGAGTCATCAGCATTAGAAGTGTGCATATTGTTAGGAGTTGATTATCTTGTGGTACTGTTGTAGCATAATGGAGATTTTGTTGTCCTCTTCCTAGATGAAGATGGCTGGATGTGATGAACTGGACTTGTGCATAATATGTAATATAGTATTAGCCCTTAATATTTTATATGCGCACCAGGTTCTTAAATTATTGTATGTGGTAATTACTAAATTATAACCCTCGGCATATGTGTTTTGGCGTCAAACCAATTGAGTTCCATAATTTCTTGCCTAGGTTTTGGCAGCCAACCAAGTACTATACTAAATTTCTTGCCTAGCTTTGGCAACTAGAATTTGGCATGGCCATGTTTTGGCAGGGCAAATTTTGAGTCCAAACCAATTAGGCCCCAAATTTTGAAAGTCCATTGAAGTATCAGCGGAAACAAAACATATTGTGAAACCACAACAGCAAACAGAGAAACCAAACAAATGTACTTACCAAACAAATGTACTTTATTTGTCTCTGCTCTAATCTTATTTTGAGCAAAATTCATCACCTGTCCTTAAACTTGGCGTAAGATGTCATCTAGGTCCTTGTACTAAAAAATGTTATTTCCAGCTCCCCAAACTTGGTTTCGGGTCTCATCTAGGTCAAAAGTAATCTTAACTCACCATTATGCTGATGTGGCATGTGGAGCCCACTTGTCAGCCCTGGCTAGGTCGTTCTCCTGTCCCTGCGCATGGCCCAACCGCCGTGGTGGCCCATCAACGCATGCACTCGTGCGGCCACCGCCGCTACCGAACCTAGCGCTGGTGGTGGCGCCAGTGGTGCGCACCTGCTGCAGTGCCACGACCTCGAGCTCTACTTCTCCGTTGCCCTCGATAGGCTGCTGGCCATGGCCTCAGCGGCAGCGGCACATGCGGTGAGGCCATGTTGAGAACCTCAAGCTGCTCGCGCCCTTTGTCACCGACACCATGCAGCCGATTCTAGCGGAGCGCATGCTGCTGCTGCCGTCGTCGTCAGGCGAGGTGAAGGTAGACATCACGGAGTGGTACCAGCGGCTACCGCAGGAGGCCATCGCCATCGCCATGTCCGGCCGCAACTACGACGAGCACACCAGTTATGCCACCGAGCCGCCATGTTGGTTCTACTCCTCGACAGCAGCGGCGTGGGCCCAGCGTGCGGGTCATCCAGTGCACGGGCCAATGCCAGAGCGAAAGGTGTAGTTGTCGCCTTGTCGGCACCGATGCTCGTGAATGCGTACATGGCGTCATTGCCATAGAGGATGATAGTCATGACGCATAGCGCGGTCACAACGACGAGCACGAGGAAGTAGTTCACGAAGAGGAAGCAGGGGCATGCAAGCACGACACAGTGGTTGTTGAATAATCTACTGCTACCTTGTGTAAACACACGATAGGGGAAGGCGGCGCCAAAAAGGTACCCTGTTATGGTACTGTAGCCATAGTAGGGGCAGGCACCGAATGGCTCACCAGCCATACTATAGCCACAATAGAAGTAGGCGCCAGAGTTAGACTTGCTGTCTCATCCAGTCATTGTAGCAGCATGACAACTGTAATAGGACTAGATGGATATAGTTGTATATATAGTTGGCCACTACAACTCAGTAAAGAGAGCAAGTTCAGTTTGCCATCTCCTCTACAGAGCTTCGGCCAACGCTGGTGCTTGTAATGTGTGTGTGTACTCTGTTCTCCCTCCCGTCTTCTATCTCTAACCATAGTGTGTGGTAGCCAATGATAGTTCGTGGTCGGCATAGCTAGTGTGTGCTCGGCAACACTAGCGAGTGGTCAGCTATCTCCATACCAGAGATCTAGTGGGCCAACAAGTGGTATTAGAGCCGTACAAGCACCATCGCCGGACTAACCGCTGGTGATGATGCACGGTTCAGAGATAGACGACAGTAGCGGTGCTGTTGTGGCTGCCCAGCCATGATAGGAGGTCGTTGTGCGCACGGTGCGGGAGGTCAGCAACACCAGTTGGTCGACGCTAACTCGCACCAACTATGGAGAGTGGGCGGTGACCATGAAGGTCAAGCTCAGAGCACGACGGCTCTAGATTGTTGTTGACAAGAGCACCGACAACCAAGAAGATGACATGTCAGCGTTGGAGGCTATCCTCGCTGCTATACCGACAGAGTACAGGGAGCCATTGGGGGTGAAGAGCTCTGGTAAGGAGGCGTGGGAGGCCATTGCGGCGATGCGCATCGGTTCCGACTACGCAAAGAAGGCGACGGCCCAGCTTTTGAAGCAGGAGTATGCCAACCTCAAGTTCAAGGATGGTGAATTGGTGGATGACTTTTCCCTCTGCCTGCAGACACTCATTAGCATGTTGAAGAGCCATGGCGTCACCATCGATGAAGAGGAGGTGGTCTCTAAGTACCTCCACTCCATGCTGGCAAAGTACATCCAGATCGCTCTCTCCATAGAGACGATGCTGGACTTGTCCACCCTCACCATGGAGGATGTGACAGGCCATCTATGGGCGGTGGACGAGCGCCTAGAGCAGGTGATAGCAACAATGGACAGCGGTAAGCTGCTGCTGACAGAAGAGGAGTGGGCTATCCAGAGGAACTCTAGGGTAGCCTCCTCTAGCCATGGTGGCGATGGCAAGCGCTGCGGCAAGGCTTCTTCGGAGAAGAAGAAGAAGGTAGGCCCCAACGCCTGCCAGCGCTGTGGGAAGACGGGCCATTGGGCACGGAAGTGCCCAAATTGCAAGCAGGAGAAGAAGGCTGAGGATCATCTGGCTCAAGCTAATGATGACGATGAGGCCACTATACTGATGGTGACGTTATGTGCACTGCACGATAGTGAGGCTGAGGAGAAGGGAGAGGTGATGGCGGTGGAAGGACCTGGGAAGGCCCTGAATGTTATCAACCTCGATGAACCACGCGCCCAAGTCCACCTTGGATGTTTGGGCGGCGAGCAGGAGCAGTGGTGGTATCTGGACTCTGGCGCCAGCAACCACATGACGGGCTCCAAGGCAGCCTTCTCTGAGCTCGACGACGAATGTGACCGGCATGGTGAAGTTCGGTGATGGCTCAAGGGTGGCAATCCGAGGGCGCGACACCATCATCTTTAGGTGCTAGAACAGTGAGCGCCGCGCGCTAACGGATGTATATTACATCCTGCAACTGTGTTCAAGCATCATCAGTATTGACCAGCTGGATGAGGGTGGTAGCGAGATACTAATCAAGGACGGAGTCCTCAAGATCAGGGGCTGGGAGCAGTGACTTCTTGCCAAGGTAAAGAGGTCCTAGAACTGATTGTACCTACTTGACTTGAAGGTGGAGAAGCCGGTGTGCCTGGCGGCAAGGCGCCCGAGGAGCCATGGCTATGGCATGCCTGGTTCGGACATCTCAGCTTCGATGAGCTTGGTCGAATGGAAAAGATGGTCCGAGGGCTGCCTCACATCGAGCACGGAGGCGAGCTGTGTGACAGCTGCCTGGCCGGGAAGCAGAGGAGGCTGTCGTTCCCAAAGGCGGCTAAGTATCACGCGATGGACGCTCTCGAGCTCATCCACGGTGATCTCTGCGGGCCAATCAGACCAGCCACAAATGGTGGTCGGTGGTACTTCCTCCTGCTCATGGATGATTGCAGTCGCTACATGTGGCTACAACTCCTGACGAGCAAGGATGAAGCGGCAGCGGCGATCAAGAAGTTCAAGATGCGCGCGGAGGCCGAGAGCGGCAAGAAGCTGCGCGTGTTGAGGACTGATCGCGGTGGCAAATTCACTTCGGTGGAGTTCGCTGCGTACTGCATGGATCAGGGTGTGGTGCGACACCACACCATGCCATACTCACCACAACAGAATGGCGTGGTGGAAAGGCGGAACCAAACGATGGCCGGCATGGCTCGATCCATGATGAAGGTCAAGGGAATGTCGACAAGGTTCTGGGGTGAGGCGGTGAGCATGGCGGTGTTCCTCCTCAATCGCGCACCCACCAAGGCCCTAACGGGCAAGACGCCATTCGAAGCTTGGTATGGGCACAAACCGAGCATGTCCTTCCTTCAGACATTCGGCTGCATCAGCCATATCAGGAAGACGAAGCTGGTCCTCACCAAGCTGGAGGACAGGAGTACACCAATGTACTTGTCGACAGAATATGCTCGGCAGTCCACCGAGGGGTATCCCGCGATGGTAGATTTATCGATGGGGATGCGCGTAATCAGGAACCAGATGGTGACACAAGACGCAGAGACAGCGATTTAGACAGGTTCGAGCCATCTGATCGACGTAATACCCTACGTCCTGTGTCTTTGGTGTATTGTATTGAATACATGATGTCGAGTAGAGGACCCCTGCCTCTCCTTATATACTCTGGAGGGGCAGGGTTACACGTAAAGTATCCTATTTGGTACTATACAATGTCTTGCGGTGCATGCCGAGCAGCGCCATGCACGCCTTGATCTTGTGGGCCAGGCCACCTCCGATGGTGCGGCCCACGTCTTGGGGGGCATACCCCCACAGTTAGTCCCCGAGCCTAACAGTAGGTGATGCAGTCACGTGGTGCCAGGCTCATAAAGTAGAAGACCAGCCGAGCAGGCAGCTAGTCCCCGGGCGTAGCCTCAAGATGAGAACAAGCACATTCACCGCAAGGTGAAGTGTGCCCACTTAGTCCCCGAGCCTGCTGGAAGATGAAGAATGAATCTTGTAGCAGGGTCAAAGAAGTCTGAAAGCTTGCTGACGTCGTCTGACATGCGCATATCAAGACCCCAAACGTGCTGCCCAAGATCAGCACCCTGATCCGAACAGTGTGGAGCAGCCTGATAGCACACCGATGAGACGCAGCAAGATCCGAGCAGCAAGGGAGTCCCCGGCGTCGCTGGCGATGTCCAGCACCGAGGAGCGAGGAGTGTCCGGCGTCGCTGGTGATGTCCGAGCACCGAGGAGCGAGGAGTCCCCGGAGTCGCTGGCGATGACCGAGCTTCGAGGAGCGAGGAGTCCCCGGCGTCGACGGCGAGGTTCGAGCACCGAGGAGTGAGGAGCGAGGAGTCCCCTGCGTCAGCGGCGATGACCGAGCACCGAGGAGCGAGGAGTCCCTGGCGTCGCTTGCGGTGACCGAGCACTGAGGAGTCCCTAGCGAAGCTGGCGATGTCCGTGCACCGAGGAGTGAGGAGTCCCCGGCGTAAGCGGCGATGTCCGAGCACCGAGGAGTCCCTGGTGTAGGCGGCGACGTCCGAGCACTGAGGAGTCATCGGCGTAGGCGGCGATGTCCGAGCACCGAGGAGTCACCGGCGTAGGCGGCGATGTCCGAGCATCGAGGAGTCCCCGGCGTAGGCGGCGATGTCCGAGCACCGAGGAGTCCTCAGCGTAGGCGGCGAGGTCCGAGCACCGATGTAGCTAACGACGTTCGTGCGATGAAGTGTGCCCACTTAGTCCTCGAACATGAAGAATCCGAGGGCCGAGGAGTAACCAACGTAGCTGGTGATGAAGCACGAGCGGCGAACAGTCCGATCAACTGGTCGGCGACGGAGTCCATGAACCAAGCGGTCCGACCAGTTGATCGGTGGAGAAGTCCGAGCACCAGGTGGACGATGATCCTGCAATACAAACATGTAGAACAGGTAGTACACGATGTACAAATAAAGAAACTCAGGAGAAAAATCAGCAATGGTGATGAAACGGCGTATGCAGTTCGACGATTAGTTGGCGTGAAAATATATTTATGTTTAATATAAACCGCCCGAACAGTTAGTGTGTAGCTTAGTCTTCAGCCCTAGCTAGCCCATAGTCCATAACGTCGAGCGCGGAGCCCGTGCACGTGTAGGACGAACAGGCGTGACCAAGGAGCCGCTGCCGACCACCCATAACGCAGAGCGTAGAGCGCGGAGCCCGTAGCACGTGTAGGGAGGAGCCGGAGATAGGGCCGTCTCTGAAGGCATCCGAGCATCAACGTGACTGTTCGAGGGTTCAAAAAATTGTTTGAAGAGCAAATATGGAGAAAACAGTTCGGAGAAACATTATGACGATATACGGAGATTGAAGAGTATTTAGAAGAATATTAAAACATGACTTAGCTTTAGACAGAATGTCTGGTCAGCGGCGTATGGCGTTATCTGGTCGGCGACGCGGGCAGCTCGCTTGCAGCTCGACGGCGACAAGGGATGTCGGTGAGGGCTGCCGAGTAATGACGACGAGACAACGGCGAGGGGCATCGGCAAAGGATGTCGGTGAAGGCCGCCGAGCGGTGACGACGAGTCGATGGCGAGAGACGTCGGCGAATGATGTCGACAAAGGCCGCCGAGTGGTGACGACGAGTCGACGGTGACAGACGTCGGTGAAAGATGTCGGCGAAGGCCGCCGACGGCAGCGGCGGCGAGTCGTCGACGAGGGACGTTGACGAAAGATGTCGGCGAAGGCCGTCGAGTGGTGATGATGAGTCGACGACGAGGGACGTCGGTGAAAGATGTCGGCGAAGGCCGCTGAGGGCAGCGTCTGTGAGTCGTCGCCGAGCGGTGACGACAAGTCGACGGCGAGGGACGTCGGCGAAAGATGTCGACGAAGGCCGCCGAGCGGTGACGACGAGTCGACGGCGAGGGACGTCGGCGAAGGCCGCCGAGGGCGGCGGCGGCGAGTCATCAACGAGGGCAGCGGCGGCGAGTCATCGACGAGGGCTGACGAGAGCATTGGTGGCGAGTTGTTGGTTCCGAGATCGGATCTGCTGTTGCAGGGGCTGGTGTAGCAGCGATGAATCGTCGTCGTGGACCGGGATGGATCTCCACGAGATTGACGACGAGAATGCGTTGTTGATTTGAGATCCATCTGGCTCGCCATGGATCAAGCGCACACCCCTACCTGGCGTGCCAACTGTCGACAGAATATGCTCGGCAGTCCACCGAGGGGTATCCCGCGATGGTAGATTTATCGGTGGGGATGCGCGTAATCAGGAACCAGATGGTGACACAAGGCGCAGAGACAGCGATTTAGACAGGTTCGGGCCGTCTGATCGACGTAATACCCTACGTCCTGTGTCTTTGGTGTATTGTATTGAATACATGATGTCGAGTAGAGGACCCCTGCCTCTCCTTATATACTCTGGAGGGGCAGGGTTACACGTAAAGTATCCTATTTGGTACTATACAATGTCTTGCGGTGCACGCCGAGCAGCGCCGTGCACGCCTTGATCTTGTGGGCCGGGCCACCTCCGATGGTGCGGCCCACGTCTTGGGGGCCATACCCCCATAGTACTCCTAGGCTACGCGGAGGGTACCAAGGCATACTGGCTCTACAACCCACGCGGAGACAAGGTGCTTGTCTCACGCAACGTCGTGTTCGACGAAAAGGCGGCCTGGGACTAGAACAATCTGAGCATGGAGGAAGCTGGTGGCTTCATCGTCAAGCACTTGGTCATCCACAGTGATGGAGACGTTGGGGAAGAGGTGCCGAGCACTCCAGCGATAGAGCCGAGCACTCCTGAGGAGGTGCCGAACACTTTGGGAGGGGTGCCGAGCACTCTAGGAGTGGAGCCATGAGGTCCTGCAGTGGTGTCGACCACTCTAGGACAGGTGTCGAGCACTCCCGTAGCAGAGCCGAGCAGTCTTGCAGTGGCGCCAACCACTACAAGACTGGTGCCGAGCACTCCAGGAGGGGTGCAGACCACTCCAGGAGTGGTGACGAATAGTTCATGAGTAGTGCTGAGCACTGCATCCGGGGTGCCGAGCACTCTAGGTGCTGTGCCGATCACTCTAGCGGAACAGGGAACTCCATCGACACCGATCGAGTTCGCCTCACCTCCAAGTGACATCACTGAATTCATGGATGCCTTCCATGAAGGTGAGGAGGTGCGGTTCCGCAGGCTGGACGACATCATTGGTGGCATAGGGCCCTTAGGCCTGGTGGGTAGGTTGCTCAAGGACCTAGAGCTGCTTCTCGTTAGTGCAGAGGAACCACCCATGTTCGCGCTGTCCGAGCGCGATGGAAATTGGCGACGGGCGATGCTGGAGGAGATGAAGGCGATCGAGGAAAACGAGACTTGGGAGCTCGTCGACCCACCTCTAGGATGTCATCTGATCAGCCTAAAGTGGGTGTACAAAGTCAAACAGGACGAGCACGGCGCCATTGTCAAGCGCAAGGCGTGTCTCGTCACCCGATGCTTTGTTCAACGCGAGGGCAATGACTTTGCGCCGGTAGCGTGCATGGAGTCTGTCTGTTTGCTACTGGCTTTGGCAGCAGCAAAGGACTAGCGCGTCCATCACCTGGATGTAAAATCTTCCTTCCTCAACGGCGAGCTGGCGGAGATGGTCTTCGTCAGACAACCTCCGGGTTTCGCCGTTAAGGGAGCGGAGCACAGGGTGCTCCGACTACGCAAGGCGCTCTACGGATCATGGCAAGCCCCACGAGCGTGGAACACCAAGCTTGATGCCACGCTGGGCGAGCTTCGGTTCACGAGGTGCGCAACCGAGCATGCGCTCTACACATGGCGACGGGAGAAGGAGGAGCTCGTCATCGGTGTGTATGTGGACTACTTAATCATCACCGGTGCGCGTGCGGAGGACATCGACAGCTTCAAGCGCGAGATGGCGGCTCATTTTTGAATGAGCGATCTCGGCGCGCTTTCCTACTACCTCAGCATCGAGGTGAGACAGGGGAAGGAGGCACTCACGCTCGGTCAGAGCGCGTATGCCTTGAAGCTGTTGGAGCAGAGCGGCATGGCTGAGTGCAAGCCGTGCGTGACTCCGATGGAGGAGCGGCTGAAGCTGACGAAGGCCAGTACCGCGGCGAAGGTAGATGCAACACTCTACCGGAGCATCATTTGCGGTCTACGCTACCTAGTCCACACAAGGCCGGATATTACGTTCGTCGTGGGCTACGTCAGCCACTTCATGAAGGATCCCAGAGAGGATCACTGGGCTGCAGTGAAGCAGCTACTGCGCTACATCAAGGGGACGGTGGATCAGGTGATCATCTTGAGATCGGCAGAGCGCTAGAAGTAGGCTGCAGCTTACTGTGTTCAGCGATCTCAAGACACTGGATCACAAGACCGGCAAGACCGACATGACGCCGGAGGATCCCGGAGAGGATCTCAAGACCGGTGGAAGTAAGTTGCAGCTAACTGTGTTCAGCGATGCAGACTTGGCGGGGGACATCAACGGACGGCGGAGCACCTCTGACGTGTTCTTCTTCCTCAGGTCGGCTTCAATCTCATGGCTATCGCTGAAATAGAAGGTGGTGGCGCTATCTACGTGCGAGGTAGAGTACGTAGCGGCGGCCACAGCGGCGTGCCAAGCTATGTGGCTACGCCGGCTGCTGGGCGAGCTGACCGGTGTGGAAACTCACCCACCAGCACTGATGGTGAACAACCAGCCCGTCATCGCCCTCGCGAAGAATCCGGTTCTCCACGATCAGAGCAAGCACATCGACGTTAAGTTTCATTTTCTCAGGGACTATGTCGATGGAGCGCAGATCGTCATCGAGTTCATCGAAACTGGTCGGCAACTCGCGGACGTCCTCACCAAGCCGCTCGGCCGTCTTCGGTTCACGGAGCTGAAGGAGATGATCGGCATGGAGAGGTTCAAGGGTTAGCAGTAGGATTAGGGAAAGAATTATTGAATAATGTACTGCTTTCTTGTGTAAACACACGGCAGGGGAAGACGGTGCCGAAAAGGTACCCTGTTGTGGTACTGTAGCCACAGCAGGGGCAGGCGCCGAACGGCTCACCTGCCGCACTGTAGCTACAGTAGGAGCAGAGCGCCAAAGTCAGCCCTGCTGTCTTAGCTAGTCACTGTAGCAGCATGACAGTTGTATTAGGACTAGATGGATAGAGTTCTATATATAGTTTGGCACTGCAACTCAGTAAAGAGAGCGAGTTCAGTTTGCCATCTGCTCTACAAAGCTCCGACCAACGCTGGTTCTTGTACTACGTGTGTACTTTATTCTCCCTCCCGTCTTCTATCTCTAACCATAATGTGTGGTAGCCAATGACAGTTCGTGGTCGGCATAGCTAGTGTGTGTTCAGCAATGCTAGCGAGTGGTCGGCTGTCTCCGTACCGGAGATCGAGTGAGACAACAGTGGTCAGGTCGAGATCATAGCCGTCTGCGGTTGGCTGCCGCACCAGCTTCTCTTCTCCCATCATAGCTGCAGCTCTTCAGTAGGTCGCGTCCATTTCTGACTTGGCTGGGAGCTTGCTCGACGTCATCATCATGGCGAGCACCTTGGGCCGCAACGGCAGCCTGATGCTCATCATCAGCTTCTTCCAGCTTCTTGGCCATGTACGAGTTGACGAGGCGGGCGTAGGGGCGTTCTTGCCGTGGGCGTACGAGTTTCTTGCCGATCTCAGTGTAGGCGATCCTCTGCACGACCCAGGTGCGCACTGCCAGCGCCACCAGGGGCGCCAGGTCCGGTACGGGCGGCGGCCGCGCTAGAGCACGCCTGGCACAGCCGCCCGGCCGATCGGGGACGACGGGGCACCGCGGCGGTTGGGCTTGGGCCATGGGCAGGGACAGGAGAAGGGCCTGGCCAGGACTGACACGTGGACTACACACGCCATGTTAGCATAATGAGTGAGTTAAGATTCATTTGGATCTAGATGAGACCCGAAATTAAGTTTGGAGACCTAGAAATAACATTTTGAGAGTACGGGGACCTCGATGACACCTCTCGCCAAGTTTAAGGATCGGTGATGAATTTTGCTCTCTTGTTTTCACTGTTTGCGCGTTGCTGCTGGTGCAGGTTTACAACGTATTGAGTTTGAGTTCGAGTCTAGGGTAAAGTTGATTACAGAATCCTCCACTTCCCTCTCTTATACTACTACCCTAGCCACTGGGCTTTACAGAGCAAGTGTTACAGGCCCATTCCGGGCCCAGCCATCCGCACATTCTTATACTTCTTCCTGTTCCCTTTCCTTGGCTTGGGCTTGGCTTCAGGTACGCCTGGATGTGGTGTGCTCACAGAAACCACAACAGCAAACAGAGAAATCAAACAAATGTACTTTGTCACTGCTCTAACTAATCTTATTTTCACTGCTTTCACGTTGCCACCGGTGCAGGTTTACAAGTATTTACTTGCGGGCACGCAAACGAGAAAAATGAGCAAGAGCATCTCTAGCAGCACCGATATGAAACAGACTGTCTACTATGTCTTGGTATTTACCAGGCACGAACGTAGACCCCAATGGCGTCGATGTAATCCCACCCGCGCCCGAACAGAGCAACGATGCTGCCACCGCCGTGGGGCACCGGGACGCTGAAAGGGGTCCCGTCCACGTCCCCGAAAGGACCATGTTTTCTGAGGTTGGCGACGAAGGTGAGCGACGTCACGGCATCCGTTGGCTGGGTGGGCCGATGTACGCGAATGTCCCCGAGACCTCCTTCAGAAACTCCGACGGCTCAAGACGAATCTGTGATGCGCAAATTAAGGTGGTTGGATCAAGAATTGTAGCTGGATTATTGAGTTCATCTGCACTCACTACTCACCACGTAAGGGTCGCCGCCGTTCCCACCCCACGGGCCGACGTTGTGCTCTTCTTGCCCTGCTCGTCCCAGTAGCAGAAGGAGATGGCGTCGACGGCGGCGGGGCTGCTGCAGACGGTGATGGCCTCCAAGCGCAGCGGAGTCGTCGGGATGTCCCTGCAGTAGTTGGATCGCATGTAAGAATCAGAGCATTTCCATCGTTGTTTTTCCCAAGTCGACAAGGGAAAGGGATTCGATGGATCATATCGCGTACCATTTCCTTTATACAAGTATGTACAGCACAGCACAAATCGGTTAAGCAATCACAACAGTAGTAGCAAAGGGTATTTATAGAGCACAAGCTCCGATCCTCCTGCCTGCCAAGGTTTTCTGATGCTCTTGCGGAGTTGCGGAGATCATTATTGACGATAATATAAATTGCTGCCACCGTCAGTAGGTATATATGCATGCAAGATGCATGTTCCGGCGACAGCTAGCTGTTTCTGAATTAGACGACGTATAATAATATTAACTGATCTACCACTACTATAGAAAACATTTTCGCAAACATATTTTCACCGTTGGTTCAGTAAAAATAGTTTGTGGTAATATATCATTTTCGGTTTTCGTAATACAGTAAAAATAGAGATGGTTTTCACCAACGGTTCTTAACCAATGAAAATATTTGTATTATATCTACAAATGTAGAAGCTCGTTTGGTCTATATCAGACTATATAATTGGAAAAAAAAACTAGCAACTCCCACGGTCCCCACCCCACTTAGCCCCCTCACCTCTGCCCCTTCTCTGTGCCTCGCACCACTATTAGATAAATTGTGAAATATATTTTTTAAAATCTATTTAGAGATATAGACTTTGATAATATTTTTTATAAATCTAGTCAAATTTAAGAAAGATCGACTTGGTCCAAACCTAGAATAAAACTTTCACAAGTGATAGAGATAATATAATGAACACTTTAACTTATTTTAATAATATATTGAAGTATGTGATCACAAGCAGCGTGTATGTGATCCTCCCGCATCGTGACCAGATCTCAAGGAGATGCACCATATATAAACTAATAGTACCCACGGTTTGAGTTAACAAAGGCGACCATATATAAACTAACAGTACCCACGGTTTGAGTTGACAAAGGCGACCAACTCGACGCGATGCACATGGCATGTTTTTTTTTTATGAAACACATGGCATGTTTAATCTTCAGGCCACGAGCTTGACGGGCACGAAAAGAAAACGGCTAACGATCGACCGATTTGTTTCCGTGGGGGCCAAGTTTCATTAAACACAAACGAATAGGACCGGAAGTCAATCTGGCTCTTAAAGGGTAATTTACATTGTAAAGTATTATAGTGTTGTACTCCCAGCATCCCAGAATGATAAATGTATTTTGTATAGAAAAAATGTCAAAATTTATAAAATTTCATCAACAGTTAATCAAAATGTATCTAAGTTTAGGACATGAAACTTGTTTTAATAGAAAAAATGTCAAACTTGAAGTATTTAAATGCCTCTAAGATGATATTGAATATTTAGCAAATGACAATATATCTATTTTGTACATATGACTTTTTCCTTACTAAAATATACTTACATTTCATCAGGATGGAGTGAGTATCTGAAACTGCCATGTATCATAGAGATGCCATTAAATTGATATATAGAGAGAATACCTCAAATGCATAGCATAGAGTTGTTTCATAGAAGCTCCCAAAATAGTTAAATGTTGTGATGTTGTGTCTATAATAAGAGTGGACACTACTGAAACGGAAATACTCCTATCGATACAGGCATAATAATCGATTGAAAAATACAAATTTTCCTGTTGGTTTTGACAAAACACAAAAAAAAAAAATATTTCCCTGTCAGTTACGATAAAAATACACATGGAAATTATATTGAACATTTCTCTGTCAGTTGCTCCAACGATGAGTGATCGTCTTGCATAGCTGTTTTCAATAAACTTGTTGTAAGAGTAGCTGCAGAAATATTTGACAATGTTTATGCATCATTGATGGTCTAATGCTGAAACGCTTGGTGCGATTCTCTTCTTCTTAAACCATAAAATTTATGACCGTATGTTAGAAATGAGACATTACTTAACTATCTTTTTCCAGAAATTATTTTCACTTGACAAGTATATCTGCTCCTAATTGTTGTCATGATTATTCAACTCTTATAATTTGTAAAATCTTTAACAGCACAATGTTCCGCTACAGGTTTTGTTCAACGAGTATGAACCCTATTGATGCGAGTCTTCAAAGATGATTGGTGCAAGATAAGCGTTAATGATATACAACTGCTATATTGTTTGCTAAAACATCAACGTATTCAATATTTTTTTTATAGCTTGATTATAGAGTAGATTATTACTCTTTGGACAAAGTTGAGGATTTATGCCGGTTAACAAATGCTATTTCTAATTGTTGGTGACATTTCTGAACTTAATAATTATCGACATGGATTGATTTTTTATACTTGTCATTTGAATCTAGCCATGTGGTCTCTGTGTAATATGATTTGTTAAGTCAATTTTCCAGCTATACATATTATCCAAATTAAATTTGACATTATTCTATGAATTTCAATATCCCTGTCGGTTACTTGTGATATGGATATAATTGTAGACCTTGCTGGCCCCCTATCAACGTCGCATCGATGAAAAAATTGGTGTACCAATAGAGAAATTAGTCTATCGATAGGGAATTTTTCTATTTTTGTCGCTTTTGTTCGATCGGCGCATTTTTGTCGGTAACTCGACTGGGAAATTGATTTTCACATTTTTCCTATCGGTATTTCATAGTATTTCCGTGTCAATTTTGTGCTAACAGGGAAATTTCAGTTCCTAGTAGTGGGACCTATGCCATTATATTTTTGCTAAAATAAAAGATATCATAACAAACATGTATCTTGAATATGAAGCTTCCTTCTCTCTCCTATTTACGCGTTTGCCACATCACAAAAAATGCACTATACAATCTAATTCACGCACATGATGCTATATCCATCACTACTATAAAAATTGTTCTATAGATGCTACAATACATTCCTAGATGTGGCTGCCAGACGCCTTTGAATGCAGGCATTTTTCATAGACCCTTCAACCGTCTCTAGAAGTATAATGTAGATGTTATCGCCTTAAATAGCCGTATCTGGAAAATAGGCAAACCACTTAGTGCAACCACCTGTGAAAACTCGTTAGGACTTGCCTAGCCATACCTCGACCTTACAATCTATCCAAACATAAATTTTAAAAGAATGTACTTTCTTCGCTTTAATGTAATCCCTCTATTCCAAACCATAGGTCATTTTTATTTTGTATTAAATAAAGCTTTAAAAATTAGATTTTATACAAAATATATTAACACCTACAATCCTAAACAAAAGCACAATCAAGATATGTTCGAGGATTTCACAAAACTAATTTGATATTGCTGGTCCATTTTTGTTTATACTTGATCAAAGTGAGAGAAGTTTCACTCGGAACAAAACTAAGGGTTTGTTTGATAGAGATCCAAATTCTAGGAGAAACGTTACAAATTCAATTTTTCTAGAGAAACTTTCTAAACAGAATCATTTTCTGAAACGGTTTGACTAGCTGTCTAGATTCAACTTCTGAAAGAGGAGAATATGATGAATTTGACCTAAGTGCCCTGGCAAGGTCAATGGACATAGGGACTTCGGGCGATGACCTGGTGAGGTCGTCTATGGCGGCTTTGGGTGGTAACCTGGCAAGGTCGACGTATGGTAGCTACGAGGGGTGGTCGGCAAGGTCGAGGGGCTTGGGGAGAGGTTGTCGTCTGGGGGCGTAGGGGAGGCGGCGGCTACCTGGAGTAGTGCGGTCACGGACAGCAGCAGCCATCCGCTGAGTGGATAAGGTAGGGTGGCAGTGGCTGTAATTTTCATCAAAAGAAAGGAGAATTGAAATGGGAGGAGCATAACCATGCGAAACCATCCGATCGGTGTTTCGAGCCTAGTCGCCTGGACAAAGGTGAAACATTTGAGCTTTAATTCTTCATCCGATAAAACCGTTTGGAACCGATTTTGCATATTTTGTGAGAATTGGAAACATTTCAAACACCCAAATGCACCCTAAAATGATGTACAATTTTGGAGCCGATAGAAGAAAAAAAACAAGGCCTCCTTGCACACCCGGTATGCATGATTTCTAGGGAATATTCTCAAAGGAGATGACTCTGTCCCAAATGACTAGTACTCCAAACCAAACATCTTAAAAAAGAAAATGCTCGTCCCATCCCACTTCATCCAAAGAACCAAATACATACTTATTGTTTGTGTCAACACATTTACTGAAGGACACGAGAGGCTTGATCATTTAAATGCTATCAGATCAAGCCAAGATAACCAATATAGCAACAAGCCACTTTTTTTCATAAGTTCCCTTGGAGGACCATGCTTTGAGCAAAGACCATGACATGACGATAATAAGCGTCGGTTGAACCATTGTTATGAACGTGTGAATCGGCTTGATGAAGTTGGGTACCTCGATTGGCGATGGTGTTCTTGATGGGAGCAGTAGAGAACGTATGCAGGTCACACTAGATAAAAAAAAAGGCGACAGATGGCAACGGAAATATCATGAATGTCTTCAGATAGTTACACGGGTTATATGTGACATGGAGAATCAGAATTAGGGCCTGAGGATAGCATCTTCCCCAAGGTCTCATTAGTTGTGTTTGATAGAAATAGTTGATCGATATGTGACGGAAATATTGTTAGGTTTAATGTCACATCATAAATTGACGCGGGAAGGATTATAAAGTGAAGACAGTTCTGACCTATTAGAGCAACTCTAAGAAGACTTTCTATATTGCGAACACAAGGTTGATATGTGCTCTTGTAGTTCGTTTTGTGATGAGTGATTATCAACGTGATCCATGACCTAGGTTGAGTTTGCGACTAACCATGGCGTGAGTGTGTTGTGCAACATGTCTCTTGGCTTGCGGTGTGCAGGTGTGGAGCTCGGAGGCGGTGGTCGACGGCGAGGTGAAGGTCAAGTAGGTACGTGCCGTGCCGATGGACCAGGAGCGGTGAAGGACGGACGTGAGGCTTGGATTGAGGGACCAGGAGGCCGGGTGACCAGCCGTGATGGCTGACAACTGGGACATCGACAAGCACAAGTGTGCATGGGAGTGACCGTGTTGACCGAGTCAAGACGGCGGACGTGAGAATCGAGCGGGGCTCAGGAGGACTTGGCGGCCGGCTGGTCGAGGACGGCGGTGACACGTGTCGAGTGGCGGGGGACGCGTATGGAGAACGCTACTCGCGGGCGGTTTGGTGGTTTGGGCCTCAAAACCATCGGTGGCCGGTTTCATGGGTTTGGGCCACAAAACCCGGCGCGGAGGTTCGGAGGAGGAACGGACGGCACGTGGCGGCATCGAGGAGTTCGCGTCGGGGCGAAGCTATCTCATGAAGGGCACAGTGGCCGTCAAATGAAGGTTACCTCGGGTTGGACCATAGTGCCCTCGGGTTAAATGGTTCGACTCAAAAATATTTAAGGGCAAAGCTAGGATTGTGTAATAGCCCTGTTAAATAGGATGAGGGAGCTCCCATCTCCCTTACCTCTTTCATTTTGCTTCATCCTTCTCTAGGTTTTTCTCTCCCCTTAGGTTTTCTTGTGAGAGAGGTCCACAAATTGGATAATTTGTGTAAGAACCAAAGATTGCAGTGGGAATGGAGGCCCTAACCTCCTCGTGTCGTCCAGAATTCGATTTGTGAGTTGTTCTTGTGAATCGCGTTTGTGTTCTTCGCGTTCTACCTTTCCCCCTTCTCTTGTGTGGTTCGATTTGTCGTTTTGAGACCATTTTGATTCGTTCCTTTTGCACTGAGAAGAACTAGGACGTGAGTTGAGCCTTTCCACCGAGGGATTTCATCTAATTCCTCACGAGTTTATAGATCGGGGCAAATCAAGCTCTGAGGTTGGAAAACCGATGTTTTTTGTGTTCATCCAATTTTCCGTTGATTGGCTTTAAATTGGGGGATGATCTCCTAGAGGTAGCTCACCTATTGCCTTGTGACCATGTGGTTAAAATTTGGTGACAATTGGTTTTGATTTGGTCGCAAATCGGGATTTTCCTTGCTCCGAGCATTTTTCGGGCGACTCTGTTCGTGCTAATTTCGTGACTCGCGCATAGTCTGCCCCTGACCCCTAGACAGTCCGTCGTTACTGTTCACGTCGCGAGCAGAAGGACTTCTTTTGGTTGTGTTTTGCTTCTCTGAACGTCGGACAGTCCGGGCCTCCCCGCGGACAGTCCGGGGCTGTTGCTGAAGAGTATCCAGAACTGTTTCAGCAAGTTCGTTTTCTGGGGTTTGACTTGCGGACAGTCCGGGATCCAACCGCGGACAGTCTGCCGTTCTTCTTTCTGTCCAGGTCAGAACTGTTTCTCATCGTTTAGTTTTCGAGGGTTGAACGCCGGACAGTCCGGCCCTCAACCTCGGACAGTCCGGGACCTGACCCGCGGACAGTCCGGGCTCCCTACGGCAGACATTCCTGGCCCTTGTTTCCATCTATTTTTTGTTGATCCGTTGTACCTCTTGGTCATCACCAAAGGTATCCAGCCACTCGTTGGTTTTTTATCATACCATTTTCTAGTGCCTTTGCTCTTAGGTCGTAATTTTGGGACAGCGGCTTAAAGTTTCGAAAGAAATTTAAGGCTCCCATTCATCCCCCTCTGGTCGCCGTTTTTTGTCCTTCATATATCCTTCCTAACTGTTAGGAATAGAGATGTTGGTGAAAAATACCCAACAACAACTTCTTTATTTTGTTATCTAAATATAGCCATCTTCTATTATGGATTTTTCGCTAGCCAAAAATACAAAAACGAGAATGGCTCTCTAGAGTGCAAACAAGATATAAAAAAGTTATTGAAGAGTAGAAAGATATAAAAAACGATTTTTATGTGAATGGTTCTTAAATGATAATTTAGAAGGTGAGCTTTACAAAGACTTTGAAGATGCTCTTCTAGGCTTTTTTGTGTTGATGGGTTCAGCCCAAGGCCTTAATTAGTTGGCTATCCCTGGACTGGTAGAACTGGGTCTTATGAGATGATGTGGCGAGCTAGATCCGAACCGATGTGGACTCTAAAATTGTTAGACTAGAGTGCCAGTGGCGAGCTAGAGTGTACCTAGCGCAACTGATGCGAAACGACGTGTAGCCTAGTGGTTACAAGAGCCTCAATAGCATCTGAGGTCCTATGTTTGACTTCTCATGTAGATGAATATTACATGATTTAATGACATTTATGTTTTCATTGATAGACGACGTTCCCAGCGAGACGGGACTTCGTCAATATCATATCGACGAGTGTTTTATCCGATCAATACTCAATCCAAGCAAGAGGAAAAAAGACACAAGAATCATTTTTGTTATTCCAAATAGCTGTGGTGCATGTCGGGCCAACAGAACGGACACATCGATCATCATCAGCATGCACGCACGGGTGCATGATCTATTCGTCAAACAACAAACACAAGCGGCGGCTCTCTTCTGCCGGTGGACCGATTGATCCGAGAACAGATACATAAATCAGAAGGGGAGGACGTAGAAGCCAATGGCGTCGAGGTATTGGCTAGCGCGAGCGAACATGCCGACGATGCTGCCGTTGTTGAGCACGGGGATGTTGAAGGCCGTGCCATCGCCGTGGCCGAAGGGCCCGTAGGTGGCGCGGTTGGTGACGAACTTGAGCCAGGCGACGGTGTGCGTGAGCTCCCCGAAGGGGCCGACCGCCCCGGCGACCTCCGTCACGTACTCGTCGGGGCCCAGGGTGATGGTCTCCTCGCCCACGCCTCCGGTGCTGCCCCAGGGCCCGGCGGTGTGCAGCTTGCCGTCCCGGTCCCGGTAGGAGAAGGAGATGCAGTCGACGATGAAGCCATGACGGAGGGAGATGCTCTCCAGCCGCTGCGGCGCCACCGTGATGTCGTAGGCGCTGCCGTGGTCGCCGCTGCCCCACGGCCCAAGCTTCACCACCGAGCTCTGCGGGCAGGACAGAGGGAAATAAATGAGCAGATAAGGTTCATTTGCATTGTCAGCTCCAGTGGACAAGATCGATGGCACGGTGGTGGAGCTAGCAATAGCAACAGGAGATGAGGAGAGGAATGAAGGAGACCATGTCGCCGTCGCGAGCTCACGTCACCGCCGGCGCCAGAACTGAAGGAACGAGCCGAGGGAGGAGGGATGCAGTATTGCAGGCACATGCTAAGCTTATACCTGGGTAGTTGGCACTAGAAACCAGATAGAGAAAGCTCAAATTTGGACGTGCAGTGATCTTGTGGTTGTTGGTTTGCGCGGCTGTGCGGCCTCCACGTACAAGGAACCACGTTTCCTGCGCGGACAGCGACAGGGACAACGACAGGTATCTCTCTCTTCTGACTGCTAGGATCAGATGAAAGCTACTCCTACCAGCTACCTGGATGTACTTGCATCTCGTCGTCTGCGGCCAAAACTTGCACGAATGGCTTATTATATACACATGACTATCAGGCTCTTCTACCGGCGAAGACTTCGGATACGCATACGGACGGAGGCGAAGACTTCTCGTACACGTACGGACGGATATCACTGATATTATATTTATTTTCATACTCTATTTGTCCTTAAATAATTGTCGTCGTTGGTGTGCGTATCATAAGTTTGACTCGATTTATAAAAAATATGTGCAACATTTGTATCTCAGAATTAAATTTATTAAAAACTAGATTCAAGGATCTTTCTAATGATACTAATTATGTATCATAAATATTAATATTTTTTAATATATATTTAGTCAAAGTTGTTTATCAGGAAACGAAAACGGTAGATATTTAGGGACAGAGGGAGTATTTCTACTCCGATTTGGATTCGAATATGGATAGTGTCAGCTATGTCGCATATGATACGACTGGCTGTCGACATCATAAATATGCGATTTGAGTATTTCGGATACGGATACGGTATCAGATGTTGAATATTCGGACTCGGATACATATAGATCTGAACTCGACTAAACAAATTCAGTCTCGAATACGATTAAAAATTTTCCGTACCGTTTTCGTATGTACTCCCTCCTTCTATGAGTAACTGTCGTTCTTGTTTTCTGAGAAGTCAAACTCTTTCAACTTTGACCAAATCTATATCTATATCTATACCTAATAATAAAGAGACAAAATTTTCGGCCATTTTTTCATACTTCTATTTTTTTGGTCCATCTCCTTCTAACTACCGACAATAGAGAGTTTCTTTCGTCCGGACTTATATATATATACAACCCGTGCTCATACAAATTAGAATAGCTATCTAACGTGATACGGAGTCCGATTCCAAAACGTATTGAATTGTGTATGGTCTATGTTTAACCAAAGAGTCCATACTCCTACACAAAAATAAAGTCCATACCTGATACGATTACTACACATAGGAAATTCAGTTTTTCCCTTTTCCTATTCCGTCTTCTATTCGGCCTTTTTCTATTTTTTAAGACTATCTCCGACCAGTTACTGTCTGATCCATTTTTCATTTTTGTATTTGTTCCACTTTTTTTTTTCTGATTTCCTCTTTTTGTTTTTCTTCTTCTTTTTCCATTGTTTCTTTTCTGGACTATCATGCCCTTTCCCTTATTATTTCGCATGTCATCTTTGTTTTTTTCGATTCTCTCGTGATTTTTCTTATAAACATAAAAAAATAATAAACACGATATTATGGGTCTTTGATCCTTCATCCTTCCCTAATCTTAATAATTAAATATTCCTACTACTAAATTATTGATGAATTGATTAAGAATAAAAATTATTATTATTATAACCTAGATCAGATAATGGTCTAATTAATTAAATCATGAATAGAAATCTTGGGCAGATTATTACCCAATCTAACGGGGAAACGGCAGCGGGGGTTGCGCCTCCAGCAGATGTGGCGCCGCGGAGGCTGTGGCGGCCGGGCAGCGAGGCGGCCATGACAACCTGTTGGGGTGGGGAGGCGAGCGGAGAAGGTGCAGGGGGTGGGGAGGAGGTGGCGGATGCCGGCGAGGTAGCTGCCGCCGATGATAGCGACGGCGAAGCGGACGCAGCCGCTAGGGCGGAGCCCTAGGCGGGCTGCCTGCAGGGATTCCTCTTTTCCACTGAACTTTTCCGTTGTTTCATGGATAATTAAGTATGTTTATATATTTCTACTGATTTTGCACGACATAAAGAATTTGCTAATTTTGCGGGCATTATTCTAAATTGCACTTTTATAGGCGGTCAATGTCCTAAAGTAATTATTGCTTCATTGCCGATAGATTGTAATTAGTGCAGAAGGACTATAATATATAAGGTGAAGACACTAGTTTCTGTGTTGAGTTCAGCCTAATGCCTTGTTGGCTACGGCCCCAGTAGAACGACCTTACAAGATGATGTTGCGAGCTATAGACCGGATTCGACTAGCTAGAATTGTTCGGATGGACTAAACACTTTAGTCCATTTTTAGATGCCAAATAGAAGCTGTAAATATGAACTAATTATGGACTACTAGAGGCTAATTGATGTGTAGAGCTCATAATTTTTTTTTCTAATTAGTCTATTTTTATCCTATTAATTTAACGACGGACTAAACTTTAGTCCGGTGATCAAACATGCCGTAAAACTACCGCCGCTGTCGTTTTATCCCAGCTATATCAAGTCATCAGACTCAATCCAAGCAAGGGGAAAAAAGACACAAGTGTCATTTCTATTCCAAGTAGCTGTGGTCCATATCGGGCCAACAGAACGGGATGGGAACATACATGGATCATCGAAATAACACCACACATCGATCATCACGGTGCACGCACGTGTGCATCATGATCTCTTCTTCCGACAAGACACACCAGCCGTTGCGATCATCCAGGCGGCCGGCGCGCGCGCGCGGCTCCTGCCGGCTGCCGGTGGTGGATCGATTGATCCGATCCGAACAATGCAAAGAAATCAGAAGGGGAGGACGTAGAAGCCAATGGCGTCGAGGTATTGGTCCGCGCGAGCGAACATGCCGACGACGCTGCCGTTGTTGAGCACGGGGACGTTGAAGGCCGTGCCATCGCCGCGGCCGAAGGGCCCGTACGTGGCGCGGTTGGTGACGAACTTGAGCGAGGTGATGGTGTGGGTGAGCTCCCCGATGGGGCCGACCGACCCGGCCACCTCCGTCACGTACTCGGAAGCGGCCAGGGTGATGGTGTCCTCGCTCACGCCTCCGGCGCCGCCCCAGGGCCCGGCGGTGTGCAGCTTGCCGTCCCGGTCCAGGTAGGAGAAGGAGATGCAGTCGATGATCTTGCCCCAGCGCAGGGAGATGCTCTCCAGCCGCTGCGGCGCCACCGTGATGTCGTAGGCGCTGCCGTGGTCGCCGCTGCCCCACGTCCCGATCTTCACCACCGCCGCCTGCACAGCACAGCCCAAGGTTTCATTTATCAGCTAGCTAGCTGATATTGCAAGGAGATCAGCAGTGCAAATACTACTAAAGAGACCGACCATGTCGTCGTCGCGATCTTGCTGCTGCGTTGCCGGCCACGTGCTGACTGGTTCTGTCGAGATGAGAGAATAGGGATGCAAACTGTGCAATGCACGCTACTGCACGCACAGACTCGTTGTTTGCTGGAGTTCTCGTTGGCTTGTTGGCACCGGACAAGGCGTAAATTTGGATGTAGAGTGACGGTGGGGGTAGTTGGTATGCGCGGCTGTGCTGCCTCCACACGTACACGCGGACGGTGGGGGTAGTTGGTATGCGCGGCTGTGCTGCCTCCTATATACTTACCTCAAGAGAAAACGCCAAACTAGGACAGGGTGACCAAATCCATCAACCCGGGATATCTCATCTACTTGACAAACAAGGTGTCGCGAGATATACTTAAATACAGACTCTATACCTATAAAGATATAACGAGATCCGACTACATCTCTTGTAATAAACTAGGAAACCAGCCTAGTTAATCAGAGCTTTCCACTGTAACCCCTAGCTTCGGACTATATAAGGAGGTGTAGGGTGTCTCGATTGGCAGAAGAAGGATAGATCAATTATACTGTCTCCGAGCACGCTAATATACTTAAATACAGACTCTACCTATAAAGATCTAACGAGATCCGACTACATCTCCTTGTAATAAACTAGGAAACCAGCCTAGTTGATAGGAGCTTTCCACTGTAACCCCAAGCTTTGGAGTATATAAGGAGTTGTAGGGTGTCTCGATTGGCAGAAGAAGGATAGATCAATTATACTGCCCCCGAGCACGCTAATTATTGCCCCCGAAGAAGTTAAGGGTCAATTCTATTTTGCCTATATGACCTTTAGATACTTACATTTCAAAATGCAAATGGGACAAAATATGATAAGGAACCTCCTTGGAGGTGGCCCGATCTTCATGGTAGTAGGTCAAATAATCAAAGATAACCTACTACGACCAGCGAGATAACTAGCTTTATACTTGTCCAAGGTTAGATGCGACCAAGCGACGGGGAAAAAGGCACCAAAACCGTGAAGACTTTGACTCGATCTATGAACGACCGCAGAACCACAATCCGGAACTAATCCACACAAAACATTGCAGCCATACTAGAAACCGTAGAGCACAAACTAGGGGACCCAGAGCAATCTCTTCACAAGTTCAAGAAGGACAAGGAAGAACAAAGATGTGAGTAAGACACTCAGCAGCTCGGCTACAATATCATGAGGTTTATCAATTCATCAAAAGATTCCTAATAGCTTAGAGGCAAGGGATATTTATACTAGGAACAACCCTCCTAGTTGGGTATGAAATGGATTTAGAGTTTCTAAAGTGAAAGGCCTCCACGAGATGGAAAACCGTGGAGTCTTGCACGGCTGTTGCCCTTCTGCGTAGTCTTCAGTAATATCATAACTCCATCATGGGAAGTCAAAATGACGATCCGCTTGTTGCATTGGAAAGTTAACTTGGTTATCTTTCCAACCATGTATAGTGTGCACCATGAAATATTGCATAATGATATAGGTTTGCACAAGAAGTTCTCCATCACATGTTAATCTTCTGGGCAGTTTCTACTAATATGGCCATTACTCCTTATTGTGAAGTCCAAATGATACGAAGTTTGTTGCATTGGAAAGTAGGCTTGATAATCTTTCCAAAAAGTCCGTGTGGACCTCCAAAGCTTTAGGGAATCAAGATTTATGATTGTTTCTTTCTGCTAGTCTGTGTTGTCAGCCAGGTGGTGTGTTGGTTCAGCTTTCATGTAAACCATCTTCTCTCCTTTGCTCTAGCAGTAGCTCCTTCTTGTGTCAACCTTAGTAAGACATAAATAGAGAATTTAGGTAGTATAACATTCTCAAATATATCAAAGATAATTTCAGTTAGGAATGAATTCATGTTCTCTTGTAGTTTCTTGACACAATTTTGTGTGAGTGGTTTTTGATTTGTATCTTCTATGTTGTATAGTGAATGGTTGACACCTAAGGTAGATTGCATGGTTGGGATGTCCTCATCAAAATATCTGAAACTACCATGTATCAAGAAATGTCTTTAAATTGATATATAGAGAGAGAATACCTCAAATGCATAGCATCTTGTTGTTTCATAGAAGCTCTCAAAATAGTTAAATATTGTGATTGTGTCTATAAGAGTGGACCTATACGCAAAAAGGCTTGTAGCCTCAATAGCACCTCAGGTTCTGGGTTCGACTCTCCGTAGGAGCGAATTTTCTTGGATTTAACGACTTATGCTTTCAGTGGTCGGTGATGTTCCCGCCGACAGCGAGGCGCCTATTCGTCAATCTCATTGATGAGTAGAACTCATAAGAATTTTTTTTAGTTATTAGTCCATGTTTAGCCTATTATCAAACGACGGACTAAACTTTAGTCCGGTGATCCAAACGTGCCCTAAAACTACCGCAGCTGACGTTTTATCCCAGTTATAAGTCATCCAACTCAATCCAAGCAAGGAAAAAAAATAACACACAATAGTCATTTTTATTCCAAGTAGCTGTACGTGGGCCATGTCGGGCCAACAGAACGGGCATTCATACAAGGATCATTGAAACACCATCGATCGATCGTCACCAATTCACCATATGCACGCACGCACGTGTGCATATGGTCTCTTCTTGCGATCCGACAACAAACAAACACAAGCGGTGGATCGAACGAAACTAAGACCAATTTGGGCGACGTACGGGAACGGAACACATGCATGCATATCTATCGCGTCGTTGCGATCATCCAGACCGGCGCGCGGCCAGCCGGGTCGGCTCTGCCGGTGGATCCGGCCATTGATCCGATCCGAACAATGCAATGCATGCAAACAAAATCAGAAGGGGAGGATGTAGAAGCCAATGGCATCGAGGAAGTCGCCGGCGCGAGCGAACATGCCGACGATGCTGGCGTTGTTGAGCACGGGGACGCTGAAGGACGCGCCGGCGCCGCGGCCGAAGGGCCCGTAGGTGGCGCGGTTGGTGACGAACTTGAGCGAGGAGATGGTGTGGGTGAAGTCCCCGATGGGGCCGATGGTGCCGACCACCTCCGTCACGTACTCGTGGGGGCCCAGGGTGATGGTCTCGTCGCCCTCGCCTTTGCCGTTGCCGCCCCAGGGCCCGACGGTGTGCAGCTTCCCGTCCCGGTCCCGGTACGAGAAGGAGATCCAGTCGATGACCTTGCCCCAGCGCAGGGAGATGCTCTCCAGCCGCTGCGGCGCCACCGTGATGTCGCAGGGGCTCCCGCGGTCGCCGCCCCACGTCCCGATCTTCACCAACGCCGCCTGCATACACCATGGATTTCATTTCATTTATCTGCTGCTAGCTAGCTGATAGATATTTGAAGGAGATCGATCAGCAGTGCAAATAATAAAGAGACCGACCATGTCGTCGTCGCGATCTTTGCTAGCTGCTGGCTGGGTGTATCTGAGCTGAGGCGCAATGCAATGCACGCACAGGGTGTGTGTATATATAGATAGATAGAGAGAGAGAGAGAGAGAGCGCAACCGATACCGATACATAGCTAGCTGGGTAGTTGGCACCGGACAAGGCGTAAATTTGGATGTAGAGTGATGGACTGATGGTGTGGGTAGTTGGTATGCACAGCTGTGCTGCCTCCACGTACACCGAACCACGTTTCCAGCAGGGGCATTGACGGCGACAACGACAGGCATCGCTGCTGGGACGCATCATCGACTTCTTGCTGAGATCTCCATGTTGGAGATCGAACGCAACTGCTGAAGATATGCCATGCGACTTTCCTGATTTTCCTATTCGACTCAGGAACGCAGTAGCGGCCCACCGACAGGTAATCACCTCAGGTGCATCTACAAGCAGGTCCGTCTAACAAAACTACTCCAGCTTCATTGGCATGATCAATCCCACGGAGGACGATGATATGCCCACTCTGCTCTGAAACTGACCTTGCTGGTCTGACGGTCTCTGAACTCTTCGAAAGGGTCTTCCTCAACACCGAGGGGGACTCGACTTCGACACCGAAAGCGTCATGAGCCATGACCCCCATCTAGAGAAGGCTTCACGGCTACTCCCGAACGCGGCAACGAGAACAATAATGACGCTCTACCAAAAGACGCGCACGTCTCTTGTTACCATTCGTTGGTGGTATATGTGTCCTAATCGCCGTTTTAATTGGATTTCATGTTGTGTTTTAATTTAAAATGATTCCTGTTTAAAACACGGTATGTTTATGAGAATTTGACTTGATAGACTACGATAGACGTAATTTGTTTTCAATCTATAAACCTTATTCGTTCTACAGTCTCAACTAAATCATTTTTGAAATATCACAAGTACATGCCGCACAAAAATGTATTCGTTATATGACAAAGATTATCCTCGCGATAGGTCTGCTTGTGTGTTCTCCACCACTTTGGTAATTCCAGGAATCTCACCCGTGGCTTAACAAAGCATTGTGAAACTCCTCTCTTAATGAAACACGTGTACAGGCACATTTGCAAATATATATATATATATATATATATATATATATATATATATATATATATATATATATATATATATATATATATATATATATATATATATATATATTCCGTACCACGTTCGAGCTGATTTTTTTCAGTTGATTTTTTTCTTGTTGTCCATGTGTCCGTCGTCTTTTTTTTTTGTCACCAGCCGATTTTTTAATTAATCATTTCTTTGTTGGTTTGGTTTTTTTTGGCACGCTGATATTTTTGGTCGCTGGTCCACAAGTGATGCTGGTTGTTTTTCTTTTCCGTGTGTTCATCCGTTTTTTTTTATACAAAGGAACAGAAGATATACAACTATTTGATTGTTTTTTTTCTTGATTTTCTCTTTTCTTTCTAGCCTCAGGTTCCTCGTGATGAATTACTTATCAGCTAGAATAATTTCTTATCCAAACCACAAATACTATTTTAATTGAATCATAAAAATGTTGCATCACCAATCCTTAAAAGATAGTTGTATTTTATATTGCAACTTTCACACCGGAACACCAGATCTTTACACTGAAACTTCGACATTGAAGGGAATACTTGGAGCATGAATCACATGTACAAGTCATGATGACATCTGAGATTAAGTCGCAATACAATAGGACAATTAGGAGGTCTATAGCTCAATTAATTCAGAATACAAAAAAAAAACACAAAACTTTTACCAATCCCTAATATTGTCCATCGATGAACAAATAGATAACAAGATAGCTCTATCCTTCACTATATAGAACACTTTAAAGTTCAATCACATGAACAGTTCTAATTGGAATTGATCGGGGACGGCATAACGTCATGTGCAGGATGGCATTCCATATTGCAGCCTCATCATGACCTAGATAACAGAGAAATTTTGTGGATGGCACAAGCATTTATGAACACTAATGAACTTGGCTAGATCTGAAAGATTGCACCACACCACCTGCAAAAATCATTTGAATATGTTGCTGTCAATTTGACAGACTGTTGGAGATTACTAATTAACAAGCAGAAATCACATCCTTCAGCTGAAAGGGTCGTTGATCTACACACACCAAGGTAATTAGGAGCAAAACTCACTGCTAGTTTAATTGTGATAATAGATTGAGGAGAGGGTGCACATTTTGCTGACTAAAGAGGTGTCTGGGCATTCATTCAACCGATCATGTCAGGCTACGGTGCGCAGTACAACTGAGTATAGTTGAACTGTATAAATCACATTTCAAGCTACGAATCTTTTGCTGAAAAACACACATTCTAATTAGCCTTATGAAATTGGTAAGATCAAATCTTTTAGTTCAATAGACTAAGCAAGTTTATCACCAAGCATAAATAATACATGATAAGTCAACACATCTGTCAAGTGCACAAAAGCATTTTGGCATACAGAGAGCTGAAAGAGCAACAGCTGGCCATGGCTAAATGATGAAAAAAAGGATCTATATAACATGCATGCTAGAATTTCAAGAACATGGAGCTGCTGCTCTCTTGCAGAAAAGAACGGATATAATAAGGTGTTGAGATAATATTTGTAACAATGATAGATATTTGGCAACTAGGAATACAGCTCTAGATGGCCACTATAAGAATAGCTGCTCCACACAATTATTCATGAATATACCATATCAATTTCTATAAGCTAGCATGAGGAATGATGTGTTTTGCAATAATAAATATCAAACCCATTAACCCAATGTTAAATACTACATAAACTTCTTTTGGGGATTTGAACCTCCTTTGGCATAAAGATCTATTCGTCGAAAGAATAAATAACTATCAATGGCAGTAGATATAATTCTAATCAGCCACCAGCTACAAAGGCCCTCATTACTCATCTGCGGCGGCCCTCCCCTCCCCCTTCTTCTCCCCCGCCGGCGCCCCTCCCCTCCCCCTTCTTCTTCCCCGGCAGGCGCCCCTCCCCTCCCCCTTCTTCACCCGGCCGGATCCGGCCCTCCCTCTCCCGGATCCGCATCTCGCCGGAGGACTGCTACGACGCCGGGCTGCCCTGCGGAGTCTACACCGACCCCGGACAACACCGCTACTCCACTGCCACCGGGTTATCGCCAAGCATTGCGATGGCGAGCCCATCTTCCTCCAAGGCAGCCGATGGTTTGCACCCTTCACCCCTCTCTTTCTCTCGTTCTATCTACTGTTATTGCACTAGCAGATGTTCTAGGACTCACGGTTTTGTTCAATAGCAAATAGACATGCTAGTTCTATGCCTAGAGATTCTATTTTAGGTCTAACAATTGTTATGACCGTAGGAACACTAGGATCATAGATCTAGCCATAGACTGATTCTATTCGGGATAAAATAGACGCTATACATCCTAGTGCTTGTAAAACTAAAGAGACAGAGAGGGAAGGGGGAAGGTACCGAACCTTACACGACAGAGGGGGAGGGTTCGGAGGCCCCCATCGGGTTCGTTGATGTAGTCTGCGCACGGGCAGCGATGGTCGGGGAAGACGGGTCGAAGATGCGGTGCCGACGGTGAAGATCGACGGCGGCGCAGTGCAGCGGTGGAGGTACTTCCCGTCACTGGCTGCGCCCCTCACTTAGATCGGGTTTAGGGTTTGTCGGTGGGGAGGTCGGCTCAGGTCAACCTCGTGATAAGAGCCGCCGGCCCCCACCTCTTTTTATAGCGCAGGGTGACAGGGGCCCTCCAGCCATGGTGGGCTGGGCGCCCCCGATCAGGGCGCGAATCAAAGGCCTAACTGGGTCGTTGGGTCCAGTTAGGTTTGAGACCAATCTAACAATCTCCCCCTTGATCTCTTTCCATCTTTTACTTTCATATCATTTACTTTTGTTCATTCCATTACAGATTAGCGCATAGAGCATATTTCATCATCACGATCAATTGCTGATAGATTTAACAGCTACAACACACCACTTTGTTCTGAAATAGATACTTAACTTTGGGCCTTTTTTTGTCCAGGAATTTTAGGCTTTTCCTTAAACCCATGCTAGCTACATGTTTTCTGAACACGTTGGGTGGTAAGCCTTTTGTAAGCGGATCCACGAGCATCTTTACTGTACTTATATGCTCAAGACTTATGATTTGATCCCGGACTTTATCTTTCACAAATCTTAAAATACATTGATCCAGACATACTAGACTACTCCAGGATGATAAAAAAAGTCGGATTTTCAGGGGTTACTAATAAAAAAATTTATCAAATGAAACGAAATTCAGAGCTATGAATAGTCATCCTTGGCTAGCTACCAGAGCCAAACCATCCCTCCTATCATTGTTAGCATACAAACAATGCAGACCACAAGCACCTTAGAATTCCAAATAAAAATTAGGTTTGAAGTATTCAAGCCATATTCAAAGTTTCTAGTATCCTAGATCGCCTGCACAAACTGCATTAAATTTGTAAAAAATGAATCATCCAAATGCTGACTATACCTGATTGTCCATACCTAGAGGGAAGGAATCCAACCTGTATACCGCAATTAGTGTTTTGACTTTTGAATGCATTTTTGTTACCACTGCCAGTATCTACACAGTGCAGAATGTTGACCATATAACTTACATACCGACACAAAACATATCAAGATCTGGGATATCAGAAATAAAACTGCTATTCAAATCAGCATCACAGACTAGTAACGTTAAAAGCATGGAATGCCGAAACTGATCAATATATGTGACATACTTAGACAATACTACCAAGTGAGAATTGGGCTAGTGCCCCCCAGTACTTTGGTTATGGGGACGGACGAGGAGATTTTTTTAATCTCAGCCTAAAATTTGCTCCCACGGGGAGTTGAACCCAGGACTTGAGGAGTGCTACTGGGTCACCTAACCGTTTGAGCTAGGCGCCCTTTGGCTCATTACACTGACAATACAAAGCCATATACATTAGCTAATGTCCAAAGATAGTCAACGCAGAAGACTAGTTGGAACTTGGGTGTTGGACGTTACCAGAATAAAATATCAGAGGACACCAAAGATTATTTTTCATAATTTAAACTTGCTAGCCAAGTAGCCATTCAATAAAGGACCAGACATGGTCACAAACAAATATATATTCAGTTTTGCCAGCTGCCTGAACTTTATTGAAAAAACATTTATATTACACAAGAGCATAGCAGGCAGATTTTGCAACCTGCGACCTTCCTCTTACCTGTTGCTTGTCACTTGGTTTGCTTCCCATTAATCTCCAAGGTTGACACATCGACAACCTTTATGGAACCTTTGAATGGACTGTGTGTTGAATCATACTTGAACATATAAGCCTGAAACAGGACAAATGTCATGATGTTGATTACAGCTACAGTTTAGATAAGTCCTTTTTTTGTGATTATGCGTTTATACAATTCAGTGGATCAAAAAGGACATGCAATATACAACATGTCAACTGACATTAAGAAAAGTTTTGTAATAATTATTTTGGTAGTCATTCCTAACGGAGAAATACAAACTCAGCATTGTAGAAAGGAAGATACAATTCAAACATGTAATGAAAATAATTCCAAATTACATTGCTTTCAAGATTAATGATCGTTAACAGACACAACTGATCATGTTAGGATAATTTTGTTAGAAGGCTATTGTGCTACTATTAGCAAGGCCTTATCATTACTATGTGTGACGTTGCATAAACATGTATATGAGAAAATTATAGGATGCTATAATATCACACATATAGGTATTTTTTTATCATACAATTGTTCAATTTGTAACTCAAGCTAATATAGTTATTTCCGATATTTGGCGTCATATCTTCAGTTAAACACTTGACCAAACATTTGAAATGCATATTGTTATCACAAAACACGTTGCTGCTGTCCACTACTTTATGGGCTGAAGCAAGATCTAATTTTATATGAACAAGATAGATGAGGATGAAAATGGATGAACTAACGCAGATCAGCAGAAACAGGGGATCTGGCATCTGGTGCAGCTGTCTAGTAGACAACCCTGGCCGTGGCAGGGGACAAAGCCAGAAGCCATAAGTCTTAATAAGCCCGTTCAGCCAGCGCTTATCAGTCAGCCAACAGTGTTTTCCTCTCACAACAAACCAGCACCAGCCGGGTTTATCAGTCCAGAAACCAACCAGCGAACAGGCCGAATATTCATACCCAGGGCACCATCTACCATGACAGCTGCAGCCGAATCTAGAGACGAAAAGCTGGGTGCAGGGCGCGTGGGGACAAGTCAGGCTCGAGGGGTGCGGTGCGGGTGGTTTGATTAGCTAGCTGGGTTCGTCCATGGTGTAGAATAATATATTTTTGCTTAAGATTATTTAGTAGCTGAAAATTACAAATATTTATAATTTCAGCATGCTTGTTTGTACAGGTCATGCATATCAATCGGCAAAAGATGATAAATATCAAAAGTGGTGTATATGAGAACCAGTGACATATTTATATGAGTGAAGTATATATGGTGATAGCATAGTTTCATTTACAGTAAATACCAGATTTTTTTTATGGAAGTAAATCCTAGATTGATACAACAAAAAGTGGAGCGCTGTAGTATGTAATGATCCTAAATCCAATCTGTAAGCAATACACAGTCCATCAACAATGCAATCATAAGGGATTACAAGCTGTAAATACAAGATAATTTTGGGGATAGTACAGGTTGCTAACGATTTAAGGATCAAAATTTTTGACTATATATGAAGCATGATCCAACAATAGGAGCACCTCAAAATTATAGCTTTTTGCATGAATGGGTACCATTTTACTAGTTCTCCCCAACAAACAGAATAAACTTCCAACTAATGTTTTTTCAGCTTGTTTTATAATCCGTGTTTTTCAGCTTGTTTTTTCAGTCGGAACAGTGTTTTTCTCTCACAACAAATCAGCCGAAACAGTGTTTCGACTTGTTTTTTTCAGAGAAGCGAACGGGGCCAAAATAGGAAAACAGGCTAAGCTCACTGAGGTCCATGACTCCATGAGTACCTGGAGGTGTAGCAGAAAATGCTTGGGGACAGCTCCCCTGTGCCAAGTTAGTGGACAGTGACACCATGGAGATAGCCGTAAACATCACAAAGACACCACATAAGTTCAGGTCAGAATTGACATGCACCACATATTTCTTTAAGGCATGCGGACATGTGAACTTCAAGCCGGTTTTTATGCCCGGTCAAACAAAACCATAATGGCCCCGTTCGCTGGTCTAAATCTTGGCTGAAACTGACTGAAAAATACTGTTCTGGTTGAATTGTTGTGAGAGAAAATTACTATTTCGGCTGAAAAAACCAAGCCGAACAAACCGAATATGGGGTAAGCCGAACGAGGCCAATGCGGTAGATATAGACAAGGCATGCAAATGACACATAATTCGTCCAGACCCGATCATCGTATCCTTCTAATCATTTTTTTGTCATCCATAACTCCATAAAATTTTATCTTTCAACCGCAAATGCTGTTTCCAATTATGACCAAAATTATGCTAAACCACAAACATTCAATTCGTAGACCATAACTATTATGTTAGTTGGATCATCTATAAAAGTTTGCTCCATCACTAATGATTGTGATATTCGTGATTCATGATGCCAGTACAAGAAAATTCTCATTTATATGAAACCATATAATATGATAAAAAAAACAATGCCATGTGAACACACAAATTTCATTACAAATAAAATTATAGTCAAGCAAAAAGGATCAGTAAAACATTCTGTCTCAATGTACATTCCAAATTTCTAAAATGGAACAGGAAGTTATACCTCTAAATTTTACAACTGGCAGGAACATATAGAGTAATGCAATCCTATGGCTGTTCCAGGGTAAGAAATCACCATTCCTCATGTGGAAGAAATTTCTGAAATTCGAGTGGAAAAATTAATTAATTTGCAGGCTAAAATACTTGTATTTTGTGTGATTGGTGATAGAAGAGCCACCAAGAAATATACAGATGTATCAAGAAAATTAATCATGTGGTAGGCAAATGAAGTATGATGCACACATGTGAAGAATCAAAATAACAACCGGATTGGGAATCGAATGAATGTGAAATACACAGGGTCACAGCCTCACAGGCACTTGTTATTTTCAAACAAACCCAAAGAAAAAACATTGATGCAAAGGATGAACAGCAAGCTACTGAAGAGGAGTGTGGATCCCCCCGACCTTGCAGCCAAACTACCGCAGCATCACGTACGACATACCTCGCCTACGCTTTGAAAGAAAGATACAACCTAAGCCCTCCGACCAGTTGACCACAATAGCTAAACATGCAGTTGCTCTGCAATGCCATAGACGGGGTCAACCATCCACGGATGCTTCACCTATCCATGCATGTCATCAATGGCAAATAGATTCACATTGGAACAAATATTAAGAAAACGAGCACAAAAAACTTTAGAAATTCGGAAACTTGTATTGGTATGCATCTGCTAATTGCATCAGTGAAAAGAAAGTAGGATATGGAGCAGAGTAGGTTTGCAGGGTTCTCAATGTAATCCTCATGTTCTTTACATTATCATAGGTGGATTTATTTAACACTAGTACTCAGAAGGATCAAAGCAATATGGTAAATAAGTTGAAATGGCAAGGAGTTAAAAAAACAATACAAGATCCGAACTGAATCAGGAGTAACATTCTTGAAACTGTGAACATAAATGGATAGCTAAGTAAAAACTACATGAGCATGAGAGGAGCATGGAGAAGGTTTTGTGTACATATATATCACAATCCCATGCTCACAGTTGCCATTTACGGGGGTGTCCACGACATGAGACTCAGACACTACAATGAATTTCAAATAACAAAAGTGAATTAAAGATCAAATTAGGAACTATTTTGTGTTTTGGAAATGTTGTGCTTATATTGAAAGCAAATATGAGTTTAAACGTTGTGCTAGGGATGACAGCTTACAAACCCAGTGGTACAACATTGCAGTTGCAGCTTCACAAACTAGCAGAATATACAAAGCTATTTGTCCCCACTTTCAGGCCATGGCATGTAAAATGAAAATTCAGAATAATGGGAGAGATACCAACTAACAGATGGCTATACAAGACGGAATCATGTACTGAAAGCGTATATGTCAATAACTTGCGGATTTGTTTTCTAATCAGGCAATTTAATAGTAGAAGCAATCTGGTACTGTTAAAAAACTCATTCTTGAACCAGCTATGTGAGAGAACTCAATAGTAACATTCACACAAACACGGAGCATCCAAGAGACTTGCTATTTACTACCGTACAATCCGATTTGAATAATTCGAGACTGAAATCAAACAGTGATGTATGATCAATGGTATTTTATGAAATTCCTCAATTATACCTGGAATTTCACCTATGGTTGATGCATTCAGTGTCATGCTGCCACAAAATCTTCTAGTTCATTTGAGCTTGCCTGATTAGAAAAGTGTGTCCACCAAAAACGATTAATAAGTGTCCACAAAATCACTAAACAAAATAGAAACCCAAGTGAACATGCTGCAACAGGAATTAATAAGCCAAAAATTTCTAGTTCATTTGAACTTGCCTGATAAAAGTGTGTCCAGTAAGTTTAGGAAAGATGGCATCATCATAGTTCATGGAGTTCGCATCATGGACTAAAAAACCACTCCCTAGAGTTAATGAAAATGAAAAAGAAGGAAAAGACATCAAAGAGATAAGAGAACACTAATTTTAATATACGTTTATTGCCAGCTTCACTAACGTGATGAAATTTGGCTCAAATGTTTGCTAGAGCATGTCCTATTTCATATAGTAAATCTAAAATATATCTAATGTGCAAGTAATGAATAATCTTTGTCTGAAGACATTAACAGAGTATAGTAGAGTGTTGGACCGCATCTACACAAATGACATAGGTCAGTCTTATCAAAGTGATTTTGATCTTTGAATCACTTTATTATATAGTGGACTTTCAGAACATGGTATATAACTGGTATAATTTACAGAGGATGAGTACATATTCAATAAAAAGAAAGAATGATCATTACAACCTGAACTACAGAATATAAATATCTTTGTCTAGTCAAGTTTAAAATAATAATTACCCTACATTGCTAAGATACACGCCTACTGATCTAGATTGTGAAGGATATTAGCTAAAAGCTAAGTTACAACTAGAACATCCACACATGCAAAGCCATTTTACTAAAGCATGACCCATCTAGTTCAAAAAGCAAAAAGGAATTAGAGGGACCAAAGTGATTCCTACCTTCAGACATCCTGTAGTTCTCCGTGGAAACAAATGGGCATTGTTGTTCAGTCTGCAACTACAAAAATTATTACAAATCAAAAATTTCATATTGGTTTGGTCGCTTCATTCCATAGTTGAAGAAACAAAACAACAGAACTCATAATTTGATGAAACAACATACATTTGACAAAAAAGACAAAGATTTCATTTCTTGAAACAACATATATTATTGTAGGCAGATCGTTAATCAACCTACATTGATCTTGCACCAACCCTCCTCATGTCGATCCATCAATAGGGACAGAAATTGCATGCAATACAAAGTATCAGGTATTTCTGTAGAAACGAACAGCAAATTATCAATTGGCAGATAAAAAACGAGGGGTTGAAGAGTGAGACATTACTTTGGGCTTGATTAAAGATCAGCCTCAACTATTCTCCTCGAGACAAACATGCCTGCGCCCACCTCCGGATCTAGGTGAGGCAGAGGAAACTGCAATCCGAGAGATTTTGGGGCCAAGACCCAACCCATTCTATATTCACAGAGTGGTGAGCCTGGAATAGACTTACCAACTAAGACAAAGCGTGTCAAGCATGCATACCTGCATTTGCAAAACAAAAATGAACTTCATTCATATAGCAACAAATATATTTCTCATAATAGCTATGTTTCAGACATTACTTCATGCCATAATATTTAAGTTGGATTTAACCATACATTTTTAAGAGCATTTAAGATGTTTTTTTCTCATAATATGTGATCAGTTTCCAATACATTGGTAATGCTAATCCAAACTACAGGACCTCCGAAGTATTAGTTAGCAGGAAGCTACAGACACTATTATGAAAGGGACATTTCACTCAAAAGTGAATTGATGCTTAGCTACGGTCGCTACTACCTGAGATAAAAGCAAAGCTACTGATGTGTTGCTGTCCACCTGCTTTTGCCCAAGAACTGAGCTGCTGCTGGAAATCGATAAACAAAGGTCCTCCCATCCCATGGTGCTCTTTTGAACGGCTAAAAACTACAATTAATGTGCTTATGTAAATGCGCTATTAATGTGCTTATGTAATCCTGATTTAACCACTTCAAGAGCATAGCAGCTATTGTTCACAGAAGCATATATCTCAGATCTGTCAATAGTTCTAGAGTGCATTATTGTTCAACCCTTCTGTATCTATAATCTCTCTCGATTACCACGTATGCTGAGGTTTAGATAAAAAACAATATGTGGATGGATTGTTTACGGCAAGTGTTGGTAGCCAAATCATATCTCGATGGGATTGTTGACTTACTATGCTAGTATTATTGATTACTAGATTGTGAAACAGACATCCCTTGGTTATTTTTTAAATAAGAATTTATGTTAGTATAAAAGTTTTCCCAACACTTAATTGCTTTAGAAAATATGGTTCAGATAAATTCTAATTGCATTAGTATGAATAGTAAATATATTTAGTCCCAACTTTGATGGTTAATCTTTTCTTAGTTATCATTTTGGGTTTTGTTACCAGTAAGAAGAGAGATCAAGCGCACTATATATAGAACAACTGAATATATCTGAATAGTATATCGGCGTCCCTCTAGTAATTGGCCATTTCTATTTTTTTTGTTGCACCAATAAATTAACTATTCAGATGTGATGATTTTAGAAATGATGTACATGCTATGCTTGCTACGATTCAACGAACTTCAAATTATTTTGTTCGAAGTTGCACACGCATGCTTACAACAATTCAATGAACTTCAGATTAGAGAAAGAAAAACGGGACCAAATTAGTCCATGAACATGAGCTTTATACTGTTATTTTTTATACAATCCTAGCAGTAGCAGCAGCAATGCTCACTTGAAACAAGAGCAATGGAGGGGGAATAATGGAGGCGGAGAGTAAGGATTAACGAAGGAGCAGTGACTGGTCGCATACCATCCGAGGCTCGGGAGCGAGCGGGAGGAAGAAAGAGCATATGGAAGACGAGGTGGCTTTGAGGGAGTGGAAGGCGGCGCAGCAAGCGATGCTGCCGCGGTTCTCGGTGACCGCCTGACCGGCAGCCAGGCGTCGCGCAGGTCGAGCCACGTGAGGTCGCCGACATCCTCGAGGTACCATGCCCACTCAGATCTCGCCGCCGCTGCCCGCAGAAAGATGAGTGATTCCCAGGGGCGCTCCACCATCGCCTGCTGCTCGACGGAGAAGGGACCACGGTGGGGAGGTGGAGGGGAGTGAGCCTCGCCCGCCAGGAGGGGCGGGGATCACACGCCAGTGGGTTAGGGCGGCGCCGGCGAGGCTAGGGTGAGGTACGGACGGGCGGTCCCGGCGGAGGGAGGGAAGGAGGAGACCGAGCAGAGGGGGCGGACTGGAGGCAGGGCGCAGCGGTGAGGGCAGTGGTGAGGCACGGCGCCGCTGCCGGCGGGTGTGGGGTGGAGCCGGCAGTAGTGCGGGTGCGGGCGGACGGGGTATGGAAATTTGGAACCGCAAAAAATCATGGGTGGGGGGAGCTTAGGAGCTGCTGCGCTCGACCTCATTGGTGGGCTGGGCCTGTGAACCTCAGGCCCGAACGGCGGGTCAGCTTGTTTAACTGCCGCTGGGTACTTAATAGGTATTTGGTACACATATCTATGACTCGGCATGGCATGTCCAAACACATTAATTTTTGGTATCTATATCGTATATAGCAACATAGTTGGCCACTGGATTCAGAACCAGAGCGTTGTAAAGCACCTCGCCAGCGATTGAGACCTTTTTCTCTTCATCTCTCATAATCAACATAGTAGATCAAAATAGAAAAACATAGAGGCACAAAGTAGAAAAAAGATATTCTCTGAAAATTGATTGAAGCCCCCGTGTAATAGTCTATACAAGACATAAGAGATGATTGATAAGAGCCCACAAAGAGAACTGGCAAGGGTTACGATTCCTTCTCATAGAGAACAAACTATGATTTATGATTTTCCATTCTCCTTTTCTTCATGCACGGCTAGAGTCCTCCTCTTTTTCTTCTTGGCCAGATTTCTCCTTCTATTTTTCTTGTTGGTCAGCTTCCGTAGGTTTCGTAGCAGGGAGGGCAGCTGGGAGGATGTAGAAGCCGATGGCGTCGAGAAAATCTCCTGCGCGCGGGCGAACATGCCGACGACGCTGCCGTTGAGCACGGGCAGATTGTGGTGCGTGCTGTCTACCCCGTGGCCGAAAGGGCCGTAGCTGCGGAGGTTGCTCACAACCTTGATGGAGGTGATTCAACGCTCCACGTTCTTGAGCGTGAATGGGTCCACTGACCACGCAGCTCCGGTTACATACTCCGAGGCCTTCAGTGTGATCTGCATGCAAGTGCGGATGTAGATGCAAAAGAATTATTGAAACAACCATTGAATTGATCGATGCGAGCTAAGGATCGGAACTCACCGTCTCCGTGCCCTCGCCTTTGCCGTTGTCGCCCCAGGGCCCGGCGGTGTGCAGCTTCCCGCTCCGGTCACGGTAGGAGAAGGAGATCCAGTCGATGACCTTGCCCCAGCGGATGGTGATGCTCTCCAGCCGCTGCGGCGCCACCGTGATGTCGCAGGCGCTGCCGCCGTCGCCGCCCCACGTCCCAAGCTTCACCACCGAGCTCTGCCGGCAGGACGACAGAGAGGAAAATGAGCAGAGATTATGTTTGGTTGATTTGCGTTGCCACCTCGAGTACTAGGGATGCGATCGTCTGAGTCTGATCGATGCTTGTGGAGCTAGCAAGAGGAGAGGGATAGGAAAATTTGAGGGAGACCATGTCGTCGTCGCCGCCGGCCGCAGAACTGATCGATGCAGTATTGCAGGCACAAGATTGTAGGCGTGATACGGAGTTCCATATATTTATTACATTATATTCTCTGTCCACTTCGTTCTTCTTCTCCGTCAACTTAATCTTGTCATTTTTTTTTTGTTTTAGTCCCTTAATAATCTTTTATAATTGCACAAAATCATGCCCGCGCGTTGCACGGGTACTAAATAATTCTACGTAATAGTAAGTATAGATGTGCTTAATGATATTATTATTTTTAAAAAGAAGGGGTTTGTAAGTGCGAGTTGAATGTCAGGTTTTCAGAAATATTTCTGCACTCGAAACATTATTTATGATGTCAGTATAAATATTTGTGATCTCATTTATTATTAGCCAACGACACCAGTCCATACCCTTTCGGCAATTCCTTTTCTTCCCCAAACGCCTGTTTCCTGACGCTGCCAAGTGCCAACAGAAACTCGTTGAGCTCTGAGTTTAAAACAGAAACTCGATGAGCTCTCTCACCTGCTGCAGTCATTGAGACGAGTGGTACCGAGGTTTGCCGGCAGTTAGCTAGTGGGTCCGCCCCTGACCAAGGTGAGGAGGATATGGGCTGGTTAATCTCAGGGTGCTGATCCAGAGATGAACGACTCCTGTGCATTGCTTTGTTTTCCATGGGAAAATGAGGTATACGACGTCAACATGATGCCATGCTGACATCACGTTGCATAGCAGAGCGGATCGGAGCTAAGCCTGCACTGCTCGGCCGGCGTTCGGCGTGGCGCCGCGGCGGCTTACCTGGCAACCACCACGGCGTCGATTCGCCAGCAACGGAGCTCCATGGAGGCGATTTGGACAAGACGATGGATGGCGTTCATGGAGGCGTGACTGCAGCGACGGCGTGCGAGTGCGCGGTTCGTTTGGCCAAGATGGATGAGGGCCGGACGCGGCGAAGGAGTTGCTGGTGTCGTGCGGGCGGAGAGGAAGAGGTGCGTTCAATTGGTTTTTGCCATGAACCGAATTGCATGGTATATGTCGTGTTGTCACAGCCTCACCAAGTTGAGATGTGGTTGGCTTGGCGTTCACCGAGCGGGCAGGATTGGAAGTTCCAGCGGCCGGTATTGGCAACGGCGGGCAGGAAGTACTGTTCGTGGTGTTGATCTTGTATATAGTCATATATTTGTGGGGTTGATTGATTATATAATGATGAGTGGCATGTGGTTGAGTCCATATATGTCGGAAAGGAGCGCCGTGGACGTGGGCGATCCGAACGTGGCCGTATCTTGGGGGCCAGGCTGCGAGCCGGCCGGTGCAGTCCCTTCAGGTCTCGTTTCGGAGCGGAGTATCGTCGCTAGTTAAACTCTGGAGATTAGGAGCGGGGCAGGTAGGTGTAGAGATTTGAATAGTCTAGGACGCGAACATGTGACTTTGTATCGGACGTAGACACATAGATTTTCGTCTTTGTATCAGAACTCGGTAGAACATGAACGCGCGTCGATTGAAGGATGAATAGTGATCTTTACATGATCACTTTAAATTGATTAAATCCATTTTATAGTGTGACACCTGTGGTCACTACATCTATCTAAGTCGAATTTGAGGGAATTGTTATTTCATATGTTTTCTTTGGATGGACTTCTTATATTTTATTAAAATTGTTTTATTTAATTTTTTATAGATTAATTTATTTTTGCACTATTTTATTAAAACTGTTTTATTTTATTTTTTTAGTAGATTAATTTATTTTTGCACTAAGAGAGTTTATTGCGTATATGTTTTTTAGAAATGTTTTTTTGCCGTATTTTTTTCGGAAACAGGATTTTTTCGGTGTTTTTTTTGCTGTATATTTTTTTTTCTAGAAACAGGGACGTTGTTTTTTTTTACGGTGCTTTTTTTTTTTGCCGTATAGGGCGGGGGTTATCTCAGAATTTTTTTTTTGCGTATATTGCTGGAGCGGGGGAAGCAGACGACGGATTTTTTTTCCAGGATGGTGGTTTTCTTTTATGGTGTTTCTTTTGCCGTATATGTTTTTATCTCAGATTTTTTTTGGCGTATAGGGCAGGGGCGGGGGGAAGCAGACGATACAGTTAGTTATTTTTTAGTGTAGAGATATGAATCTAAATTCCTGGTGGAAATGTCCCAATCAGAGCCTAGATCCACCGTGGATCTCGTGCTCCGAATTTATTTTTATGGAGCCCCACTAACAGTCTGCCAAATGATCTTTATCAATGGACCATTTTAGTATTTAGCTTATTAGCTCGTCTCTATAGCTATTCTTTTCACAAACAAAAAAAGAGGATAACAAATATAGAAAAATAATTTTCTAAGCCTAGCACTACCTCAGATCTGGATATCACTGTCGGTTCAAAAATCTCCTTCGCTGCCGGATTTTGAACCGACAGTGGCATACCGGCAGTGATGGGGTGTTGACATCACTGTCGGTCCTTAAAAACCGACACTGATCTACAGGCAACAGTGTCGGTTCTGGCTCCATCCGGCAGTGTCCAGTTGAACAACACTACTGGTTTGTAGTCCCAACCGACAGTGACAGTTACTTCAAGAGTGTCGGTTCTTGGCTCAAGCCAGCAGTGTTAAGCAAGACTACATTGTCGGTTCATGAATCAAACCGCCAGTGTTGTCGTAACCATCACTGTCGGTTCATGGTTCAAGCCGGCAAATCTTTGAAAAAGCCAACACCGCCGGTTTGTTTCTAACCGGCGATGATGAATTCTGACAACACTTTGCCGGTTTGTTGCTAACCGGCAGTGATGGCCCATTCGTATTTTATTGTTTTATAATTTATTTTAATTTATATTTTTTTCATGGAATCGAGTTTCGCTTTATATACACTACGTAGACGACAGATCCATCAATATTAAACATTACAAATGTTATGGTTACAGTTCAAATGTTCTTATCTAGATCTCGATCTCTCAAAATAAAAAAGAAATTATTCAATAAGATGAAGCATGCTTCTCGGACTTCTTACAATAATGTGGCAAGCCGCTCTGGGCCATATTGGTCCTTGAACTTCACGGATTGTGCAATGGAAAATACTCCATCTTTTTCCAATACCTTGCCTAAGATGAATTTTGCCAGCTTCGATTGCAGTGCGACGATCTCTATGTCTAACAACCTTTCGTGGTTATATTTCTTGCGTTGTCGTTCAAAAAAGATGATATCCAAAGAGGAATCGGTAAATCATTTTGTTGAATTATTAACAGACATAAATGAAATGGGATTATACACACCAACTTATCTGCTTCTTCCGATTTTCCACCGATATAGCAAAGCATTGCCCACATTATATAAAACCCGTATTCATTGTTTTCCGTCGGTTGTTTTAGGTACTTCCCCTCTATTTCGACAACCTTGAATGGGACCTGCGTCCCACCGATATGTCTTCTTCAGACACTGTGCAACATTAACAGAAGAAACATTAGAAAGCGGTATGTGTGACTAAAAAATAATATGTTATTAGGATCGCTTACTAATTCAGCACTGCCACCAGTGCATCCAGATGATGAAATGGGTTTTTTTTAGTCCCACACCTCGATCAGATTTTTAGCAAGATTAACACAAATGAAGACGAAATGGTTGTTGCAATCACAGAATCCTAATTATCGAATAATCTTAATGAAAAAAGAAGCATAAAATTAAAAGCCGAGAACACATACTCGTAGTTGTAGACTAGAAGTATGTGGGTTTTGTTTTTCATCTAGAATTCATCAAAAACAGCAATTAATCTCTCTTTCAAGTCTTCCACGTCACATCCATGGAGGACTAAACATATCTTCTCATTAACTCGCAAGGGGTCCAAGAAGCCTATGTTATCCTATTTGCTTTTTAGTATGCAAAATTATACTATACACCTACATAAAATCATGGGAATTGGTCAAAAGTTAACAATTTGTGTCTCGAGAGAGTAGTTAATTATAATATCGTGCATGTAGGGTAGTTACATAGTCCACGTCGTCAACATTTGTGAATCGAGAGAGCGTTTCTGGTATAGCTGGAACAAGCACTCCCACTCGACATCGAACTTATCTTCTTCAGGATAATGAAAAACATGTGGCGAACGGATAATAACTTCAAAATCAAAGTCATCCGTCTCTGTTGCTTGAACCATGTAATATTCATACAACTGGCGCATATATGCTGTTAAATTTTTATACTCGTCATCGAAAACCAAAAGATTGTCCCTTTCATACTTCATTGCCGGTGTTCCCGTCCCTTGTACATCATAATAGATGTTTGCGGTCACTTCCATGGTTAATTTAGGGTTGTCTTCCACGTACTTCTGTATCTTCCTTAGATCTTCATTGTGTATTTTATCGGCTCTTATTGTAGCGTACTGATTCTGTGTTTGCCTTTCAAATTCGGACTTCAACAAACATGGAGGCGGTGAGGCACAGAGATTGAAGAAACTAACACAATCTTCCTTCGAGATGTGTGCTGTAAATTTTCCTTCCATCAAGTTTGTAACGCTGCCACTGAACGGCCTTTTTCTTTTTTGTTGGTCCACTTTGGGAGCATTAGCGACTGAATCCAAGGACCTTTTCTACGACTGCGAGGATGCCTTTGATCTTGTTTTAGGCTGAGGTGGAGGAGGAGGAGGAGGAGGAGGATGACGACGAGAATTTTGTTCCTAGGGCTGATGAAGATGGAGGAGGAGGAGGAGTCTTCTCTTTTCTCGGGGCTGATAAAGATGGAGTTGAACGAGGAGGAATAGAAGGAGACCTCTGTCTTCTCGGGGGTGATGGCAAGGGATGAGGAGGGGAGTGATCTCTGTTGGGAGATGGTGAGTGATCATCACGGGTGGGTAAAGACTCGCAGTCGTCCTCATCATCAGAGGACAATTGGTGGTCAAGCTTAATGAAGCGCTTGCGCCAGGCCACTTGAGAGCCCTTGTTATGACCAAGTTTTGGCATGTCTTCCACTATGGCGTACTCAATGTGTGTCTTGTTATACTTCTTATCAAGTATTCTATCAATGGTGATGCGAGCATACCCCTATGGAATTAGGCGGCCATTAATGGTCCCGTCTCCTACAGGCCAGGCCTGGCCGAGCGCCACCTTGTCCTTTGTCCATTCCTGACGGATGTACAGCTTGACATTGACGGGTTCAGTGATGCCATCCACCGGATGAGGCACATTCGCATTTTCTTTGTCGAGCGGGGTCGATCCATAGCTGCTGCGACCCCTAAACTGTGGGCTAAAGGCAGTAGGAGTAGGGTTTTGTGGTACACCTAACCCCTTGGACAGCAAAATTTGCTGGACTCATGCTTCAACAGTCGCCTCAATCCGTGCGTCCATTCTGTCTTCCATCCCTGATCCGCTCTACCCCTCGAGCGGCTCTAGTAAGTGTGAGATTCTTCGAGTAATGCTAAGTTTCAAGGAATAACACTAGTTCCTCTAGTGCGACCAGGGTGCTCCTTGGTTCCGAGTGCTTAGGTGAGCACGTCTTTCTCCCTATTAGAAGTATGAGTCCCTTGCCTCACCTCCTCAGTTACCTGAAAGATCCTCTGGATGAGTTCGCTCATGGGTGGATTTGTGAGCTAAATCTCCGTCCTCGGCGTGGCGTACATTCCTCCCCATATAGTATAATACCGATCTTGGCTCCCAATGTGTGGTCTCAACCTGAACGCCTTCCTCAGCAAGGCGATCCATCTTTTCAAGTTCTGCTTCAAATTATGGTATCTTTTTGGCGTAGCCACGAGAGCCAAGATGATGAGAATTCATCACTTTCTGTGAGTTCTCCTTATTCTTCCTGCTCAGTTCTAAGTACTTCTCGGATAACCTGTATTCCTTGAAATCCTGCCATAAGTCCTTCTGCTTGCTAAACTGTCCACCATCAAAATCTGGCTCTTTATTTTGGATGACAAAATTCTTGTACAATGTTCCCTTAAAATTCTTGAAGCATGTCCCCATGATTTCTTTTGCTTTTTTCTTGACTACCACCTTGTCATACTCCGTTGGGAAAGTAAAATACTTTGGGATCTTGATATCCCATATGTAATCCTTCTCACTTTCGGGAACCCTCCATGGGTCATCATCTTTCCCATTCCACTTCCTGTACCTAATCGGGATGAAGTCCCTTACAAGTAACTCGAGGATAGTCTTGTATTTGGTTAAAGCTATAGGCGGTGAAAGTGGATGCCCGAATTCATCGAACTCAGTGATGTGCCAGTGTGCATTCCTACCAATAGGAATCTTTGACACGCCTCACTTGGATCTGGCCTTCCTGCTACCCGAACCCTCTGGCTCCTCGGCCGACGGAGGCTCCTGACTGGAGACACCAAGTAAACTATGACCCTCTCAATTGATTAGCGTGTGTGGCTACATAGTCACATGATACCAAAGTTACCTAGCCATCTTGGTCATTTTGACCCAGCTCAAGCAGGCTGGACGGGGTCCATGGCTGCTCGTTCTCACCATCCTGATTGACACCATCACCGTTTGTCAGATCATGCGGCTCTCTCGTCACAATGATATCAGCAGCTTCTTGTTGCCGATCTGTTCTTCGGCGATGGGGTAACAGGCAACGACGAGTCATGGCTGTGACACAATCGTGGTTAGTTTTAGCTGCGGACAACTACTAATAGCATATGTTCATATTAAATATATATATATATATAATATGTTTAATGCAAAGTCTAATAATAAGTCCACATACAACAAAGTCAAATAATAGCATATGTTCACCTAGAACAAATTCATTGTTTGATTGACCACATACAACAAAGTCCACCTACTGTTCTACGAAACTAAGCCTACATCAACTTCCAAATAAGAAAAGCAATGACCATAGTCATAAATAAAAGCATGGCATCTTTCCAAGACCAAGAAGCAATTTTCCTAATCTTCACATCTCCGACGGATGGCTTCTCTTCAATCTCCAGTGCTAGCGGATGGCCATGGTTTGCATTCATTGAACCATAGTAGGCCGGTTGCCCGTGGTTTGCAAGGTAGGCCGGATGACTATAGTAGGCCCTCAAAGCTTTAGCTTCTGTGTTGTATTTTTTATGCAAATTACCATGGTAGCGATTGACTTGAGCATAGCAATCTTCCCAGGTTCGATAAATCCCAGGCACGTGACCAACATGCACTACATACCATACCATGGTTGCCTATATATTTAAGTAAATTAGGTTGTCATTTAAACATGATGTATCAGAATATTAAGTTCACATACAGCTAATGAACAAATATTATCTAGATAAAGAGGCATGGAGCAAGCTACATTGTGAGAGGACGTAATTGCAGCATCTAACAAATTTAATTGTTCTTCATGATTTTAGCATGAAAAAGCTTGTCCAACACCGGTTGAGATGGTTTGGACATATCCAATGAAGACCTCCAGATGCACAAATGCATAGTGAAATCCTAAGCCGGGATAGTAACATGAAGAGAGGCAGAGGAAGACCAAAGTTGACTTGGATAGAGGCAATAAAAGAAGACTTGAAAGGATGGAATATACCCAAAGACTTAGCCTTAGATAGGAGTTCTTGGAAATAGCTATTCACATGCCTAGACCTTGATAGCTTCTACTGGGTTTCAACTTTAGCCTACCCCAACTTGTTTGGGACTTAAAGACTTTGTTATTGTTGTTGTAACAAAGACTTTCTCGTCTAAAAAGTTAAAATAGTTATTTAAAATGCCAACATTCAACACAGAATCAAAATTATATAGGAACCATGGAGTGGACCAACATCTGGTTAAGCTCATTCTAATTGCAAGCCTTTATAGGCTATATACTGATGCACAATACCAGAATTATATAGGAACCATGGAGGATCATGCAAGCCGAATGATTTTGATAGCCATGGTTATATAGCACACAGAACAGGTAGGATTTACACACCTACCGATTTTTGGTATAGTTGACCTTGAACAAATACACACGATGTGCCTCAACAGTCAATATCATTTCATGGTGAATTAATTTAAAGAAAATCCCATATCATAGTGGACAGCAGCAGCTATAACCAAGAAGAATAATAGAATAGACATGTTCCTACATTGCACAATTGAGGTTTTTTTAGGTGCTGCCACCTGACCCTATAAATGCAAAACACAAAGTAATGGTTATCCTCAATTCCTCATCACAGACAGAACTGACAATTGCTAGAGGCAGCGAGCATGGTGCAGATACAATATCTAGTGCAGTCCTTATAGTTTGGTTTTAGTGACCTATCTTCAATTATGTGCAAGAGTCAACTTACCTAAATGTATTTCTCAAGAGCGTGCATTCATTTTCCAGAAAAATAGGATCTTCCATACAGCCTCTAGCCCATGCATGAAGGCAAAGCGGATGCAAGCATCATAAGCAAGTATAGAATACTAGGGCCCTTGCACTCACCGTGGGGTATTTCATCAAACACATAGCGGCAGTGAGCCACGCACTCACCATGGGGGGTGGGAAAGCAGTTGTCCGCGCCCCTGAAGGCCTCGGTGGTGGGAGTGTAGGCGTGGAGGAGGAGGGGCACGGCCGGTGTCGTGGACGAGGAACGAGGGCACGGACGGTGTTGGGCGGTGGATGGCGTGGGGCGGTGCTCCATCTTGGGGTGGTGCACGAGCGTCGGCATCGAAGAAGAGGAGCGCAGGTCTAGGAACAGCGGCGCGGGGGCGGTGGATGGGTGCGCGGGGAACGGTGGTGCCCATCGGCGCAGGGGAGGGGTTGGCGCGGGGTTGAAATGAATTTGGAAAATTTCAACCCGCACCTTGCTTTTATACCAATGGTTTATCACTGCCGGTTCTAATTATAAACCGACAATGATGAGAAAACATCACTGTCTGGGCCATTCCTAAAACCGGCAGTGATGGGGGTGTTGCAGCAGTTAGGGGTTAAGTAGGATATCTTTTCCCTTTCTTTCGAATTACTCCAACTGGCTCAATGGTTAAGACCCCACAATTTAGCCCCCGAGACCCGTGTTTGAGTCCCAGGCGGCCCAAATTTTTTGGTTCAATTTTATAAATTATTAAATGACTTTGGAAATGGTTCATCACTGCCGGTTGTAAGTTTAAACCGATAGTGATGAAGCAATATCACTGACGGGTCATTCTTTGAACTGGCTAGTGATTGCGGTGTAGCGGTTAAGTAGGATATCTTTTCCCTTTCTTTCAAATTCCTCCGACTGGCTCAACAGTTAAGACCCCACAATTTAGCCCCTGAGACCCATGTTCGAGTCCCAGACGGCCCAAATTTTTTGGTTTAATTTTATAATTTATTAAGCGCTCTAAAAGGTCAAAAAGAAAAAATAAATTAGCCTTCACACACATCCTATACTAGCGTAGCGGTTAAGTCTTAGAACTCCACTTCCCGAGACCCAAGCTCGAACCCGAGGGCTGGCATAATTTTTTTTAATTTTTAATATATCATAGCCGATTTTCAAAATAAACCCATAGTGATAACAAGCATCACTGTTGGTTTTGTCTCATCACTGCCGGTTTTTTTGAAACCGACAGTGATTTTTATATATATTAAAAAATTTCTTTTATATACTGAATAAATAGAAGCATGTGTATTCCTATGTCGAAATGGCTTAAAATTTTTTTGGCAAGCATTTACACCCAAATTAAGACCCCACACTAGATCTTAGGACCTAATAGATTTTTTCATCGACCTCCACAAAATTCTTATCCCTAGGGCACGTTAGAGCCTATGTAAAAGTTTGGCACCATTCCAGATATTTTCGTGGGTACACTCAGTTTAACCTATAATTAATCGGTGTCGTCATGTGGAAATTTAATTAAACCTCAGAAAGTAGCAAACCATCTCCGAAAAATCCCAAACTAGGTGTTTCCTTCACACGTGGCATGTGCAATCCTAAGAAAAAGTTTGAGATCAATATGACACCAAAATGCGTATGAACCATAGAAACCTTGATAATCTATGTGTATAGTCATGGTTCGATGAAATGACTCATGTATCTCTGTGAAGCATGTATACTCTGCCTATGTCGAAATGGCTTGAAACTTTTTTGGCAATCATGTATACCCAAATTAAGGCCCCAATCAAGATCTGAGGTTTTTCTTATTATTTTTTATTAATATATTTTTATCTGTGCTGAATGAGACAAAAGAGGATGAATTACATCTTGGACCAAATAGATATTTTCATCGACCTCCACAAAATTATTATCCCTAGGGCACATTAGAGCCTGTATAAAAGTTTGGCATCATTCCGATCTTTTTGTGGGTAGACTCAGTTCAACCTATAATTAATCGGTGTTGTCGCGTAGAAATTCAATTAAACCTCAGAAAGTAGTAAACCATCTCCGAAAAATCCCAAACTTGGTGTTTCCTTCACCTATGTCACGTGCAAGCCTGAGAATAATTTTGAGACCAATATGACACCGGAATGTATATTTCTAGTTGCCCAACAAATGTTACACGAATTACATGCATGACAATAATTAAACACACAAGTCATATAAATTAAATTAGAACCCAATTAAACTATTACCTTGAAAACCTAGCTAAATAAACATTAATTACTATCGGAATCACTGCCGAGATCGATCAGGCCACGCATACTAACATGCCTCTGTAGCCATATATGGTAATTGATGTCCTAATTATGTATTCGCTTGTATCGATGAAGGTCATTGCCCGTATGAGTGCACTCCCTCATGCCTCACAATACCGAAAAATGGTCGGCTATAGATGTAACCTACTGAACAACCACTGCCCCTGTTAGTAATCCTTATGCAGTACTGGCATCCTTCTATAGTGAGCTAGCTGAGGTTTCCATTGCAGAAGTCCCAATCGTACCCGAGTTGCTCCGTAGCTTGGTCTAGAACGGCCCACAAGCCACATGCAGCATAGGTATGGTCTTGGAGCACAATCTGCATGCGGAGAAAAAGAAAAAAATAGAGAATGTTATTCCAATAATAAACAACAAATAACTAAGACTCATGTATAAGTGACCATTTTACCATATCCACACGGTTGTAGCTCGCAAACCATTCGCTTGCTTGCGGGACGGGGATATCACCAACATTCAAAGCAAGTGCCTTAAAGTACGAGAAATCAGGCACATCATAGCAAACGCGTCGAAGTGCGTCTAAACAGATGCGCACGTCACTGAATTGGGCGCTTATCACGTCCAGGCTCTGTCTTCTCGTCTCGTGGATATGGTTCCGATGATTTACACCCCTCAAAGGGATGGAAAAACTGAGTTCACACGTCCATAGCCGACCACTTGCATTAGATGTCGTGTTCTCGACGATGTTCGAGATAAACAACCAGCTAAGTGCTATTCGCAGCCAATTTATTAGAGATATAGTATGTGACATATATGTATGCAACAATGATTTTAAACTAATTACACTTATTTGTTAGCATCAGAAAACAAAAGATGTTGTAAAATATTTCATACAATAGCTAGAACAGGGAATCGTGGAATGGCCACATTATGAGCGAATGGCTCATCGCCAGGGTGGAAACCAAATTCTTGTGGTGGGGGAGGTCCGTTGTTCATAGCACCCGATCGATAAAATGCAAAAAAATATGAACATAAAATATATGCACAAAAAATTCTTCCAAGTAAAATGTGGCAACATAATTAAATATAGATCGAATGCATAGAATAAGAATATATATAAATGTAGAATGCAAAGAAACATGAATATAAATATAGATCAAATAAATATAGATAGAATATTGGAAAAGACAACATATCAATACCATTGAAAAATGTAGGAGCCATGACCAAATCACGTAGAGAGAGAGTGGATTTCTTGAGAAGTGAGTGAAACGTGAGAAATGAGACTGTGAGAGTTCGTGGATAGATGGGATCGATGTATGTGGCAGGCGGTTTGTTTTATATAGGGGGGCATGGACATCACTGTCGGTTTTTAAATAGAACCGATAGTGAAAGTTAATATCACTGCCGGTTTTTAAATAGAACCGATAGTGAAAGTGAATATCACTACCGGTTTGTAAATAGAACCGACAGTGAAGGTGCATATATGTAAAGGATATATTTATTTAGATAGTACGGTGGGAAAGTTTTAACAACAACGATATATTTATTTAGATAGTAATGAAATACATCAAAAAATAACAAAAATATTAGAAACAAATTACATATACGATAACAAAGACCTTACACTAAAATTCCATATACGATAACAAAGGTCTATTTGCATATAGGTCAATGTTACAATCAATGTGTATCAACATATTATAATTTAACCACCTTAGTAGAATTCTTCTAGCACCAACTAGGGTCAAACAGCAGCACCGAGGTGGCCTACGAGCTATACCGGTTGGAGATGACACGGTGGCATCGATGAATCCATGCCTTGTCTGTACATGGCCTTTTTTCATATGCGCACCACAACGGATGGCTCTGTGAACCTCGTGGCATCTCCAATCTTCGACGTTGCTCTATCTTTAGTAGCATTCTTCTAGTACCTCTTGTGTGCACCATTTTGGTGGACTACGATGCATAACGATATATGTGGTTTGTTGTGAGAGAAAAACACTATATCATGGCTGATAAGCCCTGGCTGAAACCAACATGTATGGAGAGGCTCTCTAGCAGGGCCACCATTTTATAGGCTAGCTATCGTCGTGGTAGGTGGGAGCAGTGCTCCTGCTATGGTGATCAGCGGGAGCACTGCTGGCCCATGAGGGAATATTCATATTACTATCGGTTTTGTTAAAAAACCGGCAGTGATAGGGGTCATTAGTGCCGGTTTTTAAAACCGGCAGTGATTCCATGTATCACTGTCGCGATAGGCCTGACAAACCCATAACTTTTATTTTTTTGAAATCAGAGCCACTACCGTATCACTGTCGATTTTGTTAAAAAACCGGCAGTGATAGGAGTCATTAGTGTCGGTTTTTAGAATCAACAGTGATTCCATGTATCACTGTCGCGATAGGCCTGACAAACGGACAACTTTTATTTTTTTGAAATCAGAGCCACTATCGTATCACTGTCGGTTTTGTTAAAAATCAGCAGTGATAGTGGTCATTAGTGCCGGTTTTTAGAACCGACAATGATTCCATGTATCACTGTCGGTTTTTAAGAAAAAACCGATAGTGATAGGCCTGACAAATTGACAGCTTTTATTTTTTTGAAATCAGAGCCACTACCGTAGGCTCTGGATAAAAAAATAAAAAAATTGTCCCACCTGGGTTTCGAACCGAGGGAGCGAGAAAGATGGATTAGTGGCTTAACCGCTGCGTTAAAGGAGGATTTACGTTAGGAAACGTTTTGTTATCATTTTTATAGTGTTAAGTTGAGGTTCATTTAATTCTGTAAAAATATAAAAAAAAGTTTGCCACACCTAGGATTCGAACCATGGGCGCGGGCTTCACAGTAGCTGGCTTTTACCGCTACGCTATGATAGGGAGTACGTCAAGGTATGTTTTCTTTTTTGTTTTATCCTCTGAACGGGAGTAAATACATATAATTTATTATAAAATAAAACAAATATTTGTGTCTCGATTATTTAATTTCATGATAATTAATTAATGGTCTATAATTATCAAATAATAGTGTTTCTAAACATCATCTCAATATTAGATTACATAGTCAATTATTTAATTTTAGAGAAGCGCATAAAATATAAATTAGATTACATAGTTGGTGAACAATGTTCGAATAATGATTACATAGTTAACAATAATCTAACTATCTTTAGGTGCATCAACAATGAGGGCCTCATTGTGATCAAGCCGTACGTAAGCAGGTTTGTCACCCTCTTGAAGGATAGGTAGGGGTACGTTTACCCCGAATGTAGACATTTCCTGATAGCCCCTGTAGTCTTCTTCGTCCGTCACTCCATCGACATCGACAATCTTTCTTTTCCCTTCTAGGACTACTTTAAGCCTTCCTTTTGACTTATTGTCCCTTGCATAGAAGACTTACATAACATCTTTTGCAAGGACGAAGGGGTCGTCTCTATATGCGGCCTTAGTGAGATCAACGGTAGTGAACCCTTCGCTGTCAGTGTTGATTTCCTCGAGCCAGACCCACTAGCAGCGAAAAAGAGCTACCTTCAATGGACCGTAGGCTAGCTCCCATATCTCCTTTATGAAACCATAGTATGTTGCCTGCACGTTGCCATTTTCGTCGTGAGCACCAAAACGAACACCACAATTTTGGTATGTGCTCTTTCCATCTTGTTTTTTTGTGTAAAATGTGAATCCATTGATATCATACCCTTGGTACTTAAGATATGTACTCAAAGGTCTCTTGGCTAAGGCATCCAGTTGATTACCCAACTTTATTCCAAGCAAGTGACGTCGCAACCAATTGACAAATTCCTCCTTATGTTTTTTATCCAGCCAAGCCTGTGACCTGCTTGGATACAGAGTTTGTACCGATTGCCTATGCTCGCCAATGTATAGCATTACACCCTCGGCTTGCTGGAGAACAGCAAACTATGTCTGTCTAAAAGAAACAGGGTCGTCTACTATAACAGATTTCTCCCCGGTCGTTCCTTTGCCATGTAGTCTTCTCTCGTGACGAGATTCTGGAACTCCGACCCTTTTGATGTCTAGATAATATGTGCAGAACTCAATGGCCTCCTCCATTGACCATCCTTCAACCATGCCCCCTTCTGGCCTAAATTTGTTCCTAACATACCTCCTAAAAACTTTCATCAATCTTTCGAAAGGGAACATCTGATGTAGGTACATTGGGCCAAGGGCTCTAATTTGGTCAACAAGATGAATGAGAAGATGCAATGAGATATCAAAGTAAGTTGGTGGGAAATGCATCTCAAGCCTAATGAGAGTTTTGGCTATGTCCCGCTGCAGCTGCACTAGCATGAACACATCAATGACCTTTTTTGAGATCGCGTTGAAGAACGAGCAAAGCTTTATGATTGGGGCACGAACCTTTGGGGGGAGGATACCACGCAGGGCAACAGGGAGCAGCTGAGTCATAATGACATGACAGTCATGGGCCTTCATAGGGCCATAGTTGAACTTGAGTTCTCTCATGTTCACTAGCCTCTTCGGGTTCGCATAGTAGCCCGTCGGGACTTTGAGTTCATTGAAGAAAGAAATAAGCGCACGCTTTTCTTCCTTCTTCAATGTCCATGACGCAATCGAAAGTTCGAACTGGCCATTCTCTAGCTCCACGGGATGCAACTCCTTCCTGATTCCCAAGTGTTGCATGTCCAGGCGTGTGGCTAGTGAATCCTTCGATGTCCCTCCGGTGTCCATCAAGGTGTTAAGAGTGTTAGCGTACACGTTTTTAGTGATGTGCATGGGATCAAGACAGTGGCGTACACTCAGAAATGGCCAATAAGGTAGTTTCCAGAAAACCGATTTTTTCTTCCAAACGCTCCCATCAGGCGCTACTACTGCATTGTCCCCCTTCCAAAGGACAACCTCTAGTTTGTTCAGTTCTTGAAGTATCGTAGGCTCGTCTCGATATTTTGGAGCTAAACGTTTCTCAATAGTATCGTTGAAATCTTTTATGTTCCTACGGTAAGGGTGATTCTTAGGTAGGAACCTACGGTGTCCCATACAAACTATCTTTGAGTTATTTGGCAGATTTACCGCATCGGTGTTGTCTAAGCACTCGACACATCCAGTATAGCCTTTTGTCTTCTCTCCGGACAATGAACCTCGACCTGACAGGTTGGTGATTGTAGCGATAAGTACTCCCTTGATCGTGACATGTTCCTTTTTGTACTCATCCCAAACATCTGGCACACCATTTTCAAACATCTCCACTAGTTCATTGATCACTGGTTCTAGAAACACATTGATGTCATTCCCAGGTTGTCTTGGCCCTTGGATCAGTAGTGGCATCTGGATGTACGACCGCTTCATACAGACCCAAGGTGGAAGGTTGTATATATAGAGCGTCACTGGCCAGGTGCTATGATTGCTTCTAACCTGGTCGGCATTCATCCCATCTGTGCTCAAAGCAAACCAAAGGTGCCTTACCTCTCCACCGATGTCCTTATAGAACATAGTATTGATAGTCCTCCAATCATGCCCATCGGTGGGGTGCCTCATCATTGTATCTTTCTTACGCTCTTCGCCATGCCAGCGCAACAGCTTGGCTGACTTTGCATATGCAAACAACCTATGCACTTGGGGAGCTATAGGGAAATACCAAACGATCTTTACGGGACCTCCTCTGGTCTTAGTACCCTCATCTGACGGCCCTTCCTTGTACCGTGGAGCTTCATACTTGGGGCACTTATCCAAGTCTTTGTATTTTTCTCCACAGTACAATATGCAATCATTGGAACATGAGTGGATTTTTTCAACCTCGAGGCCGATGGGGCAGATCATTTGCTTGGCCAAGTATGTCTTTTCTGGCAACTAATTTTTTTTTCTGAGAGCATTTTCCTTATTATACCTAACAACTGATCGAAACCTTTATCACTCAATCCGTTTGTCGATTTGAACTCTAACAGCATGATGTCAGCTTTCAGTTTGCTCATTAGACAATTCCTATACAATGGTGTTTTGCCATCTTGTCTCATTTTCTCTAGCTTTCTCAGTTATCTTTCACTAAGACATCCGATCTCTATATTATGTAGCAGCTGAGAAATGCCATCATTATCCTCGGTGTCGTCAGCTAGCGTGTTCCTTAACACATTATTAACTGTGGCCATAGGTTCCATATTAACACCGGGTTCCTCATCAGCATCGTGGATGGCTACGTCAGGCATGTCCACATCATCATTATTTTCCTACAGAACATTCACACCAACCTCACCATGCATAGTCCATATCGTATAGTTTGGCATGAACCCCTTGGTAATCAAGTGCGATCTTATAGACTCAATTTGACGAAAGTTCCTATGATTCTTGCAATCTTTGCATGGGCAGAAGATAGGGTTCCCATTCCCAACATGGGCTTTGGCATCGGTGATAAACTAGCTGACGTCATGCATGTACCGCTTGTCCATGTGGGACAGATGCATCCACTGTCGATCCATCTCTACACAAAAAAAATATTGAGACGGTAATTATAAAGAATTAATAAGAAATCGAGCTTCATGAATAACAATTGTAGCTCGAAAGTACCATTTTTGGAAAACATTATTGTACACTAATTATTAAAAAATTAAAATTGGTAGCCCCGGCCCTGTAAATTGAAAATCATAATAAAAAAAATTATTGCACAATAATAAAGAACATCTATTCTACTCTACTTCTAAGAACTAATTATAGCATCACATACTAACAATGATGATCTTGACCACCATGGAATAATTAGCTAGGAATTTAAATGTGTTCATAGACACCAACCTTTTGGAAGATGGATTCACCACAATTTGAGCCTTACACAAATGTCCAATTGGAAAAGTGCTCTCTAGAATGGAGAAAGAACTAGAATGAGAATCAAGCAATGTAGCCATCAAAACGAAGCTCATTAAGCAACAAAATCAAAGGAGTGGATGTTTGTTACTAACCTTAAAGCAAAAAGATCAAGCTATTCTTCAAAATCCAAGCGCTAGCTTCATAGTGAAGAGCAGACGCAACAATGGAGGGAAAGGCCCAAACGCGCGCCTCTGTTCTCGGGATGAAAGAGAGGAGGAGGAAGAGGATGGCTGCAGCCTTTTTGTGCTGTAGGCTTATCACCGTCGGTTCTTAGCTAGAACCGACAGTGATAGATCCAAATCACTGTCGGCTCTTGGCTTAAACCGGCAGTGATGAGTGGCCGCCAAAACACTATCGGTTCAAGCCATAAACCGGCAGTGATGTGGTCCTTCACTGTCGGTTTTAGCCCAGCCCCAATCATTTTCTCATTTTCAAGCTCATAACCGGCAGTGAAGGTACATCACTACCAGTTGTCATAAATCCGACAGTGATGAGGCCGACAGTGATGTCCAAATCTAGGGTAGTGTAGGATAAACCTCCATAGCTAGACACCATGATAACACATCGCAAGTTATAGTCACATGATTTCTTTTAATATATTAATAGCATGGTCATTTGAGGATGTCCATCTCTCTAAAGAGGTAAACAGAGATGGGTGTTTGCCTCGAGCTCGCCTCACTATTTTTTGAGGTGGCATGCAAAAATGTCCAACTCTATTAATTAGAGGACTTGTCTCTAAGAAACTTTTTAGCCGTGTTAGACACTTCTGCATCTAAAGAAAATTTGTTAGAGTTGATCTCACAAAAGAACCGAGTCTTAAGGGGCTTAGGCCCACCAGGTGCCCTGATCAGGAACACATTGTAACGTCCTAACGGCTTGATCCTAAGGTCTGACACGTGCTATAAGAGAAAAGGAGACCCCATGTCTAGGCACTCTCTCGACTAATTTATCTAACCTATCAAGGGAGCACAATATCGTCATGAAGACCTACGCCAACCACCATGTCGCTGTTCTCCAACATTGGCGTATGCATGCTTCATGAGCAGGCATGGGGACATCAGTGGCCTTATGAGCATCTCCGATTAAAGGTGAGTACCAATAAGTCTAATTAATTCTAAGTTAAGTAACCGATTCGGAGGCCTGCTCCCGGTTGTCCAAAACCCTAACCCTAGCCGTTGCCCAGTGCTCCGGACGTGTTCGTAGCCGACGGCGAGAACTTCTTCTCGGCTTTAGCCGCGCTAGGCAGCCTTGTTTGCTGCGGCGCCCGGTGGCTTGGAGCCCTGGTGGCCGGGAGAGGAGAGTAAGGAGTGGCGCGTACGTCGCAGGAGAGGAGAAGTCGCGTGTGGGGGAGAGGAGTCACACAGGGGATGGGATGAGTGATGAGGTATGATCCAAAGAACCTAGACCATTAGATTTGAGTGAGTAAGAGAAAGAAGAGGCTAGATTGAGATCTGATCCATTTGTTTTTTTACTAGGTGCAGTTGGTTTGATGCGTGTAGGAGAGGTTTTGACTACATGGGACAATTGTTGTGGTAGTTGTAGCTAACTTTACAACCGGTGCATTTAGTGGTAGAGATTGTTCATTTGTTCTGGTCATCGTCGTTAGGGATGGAAAATGGAAATGGATATCTGAATTATTCAATATTTATACCCGCCAAAACTTGTAATATGGATATCCGTATTATTCGTATCCGTTTCTAATATGGATACTAAATGGATACATTCGAATTTGTTTTTTAGTGTTTTTTTTATCCAATTCTTGATCCGTATTCAACAATATCTGATAGGTATCCGCAAAGAAAATAATGTATCATGAACCTATTTAAAGTTTTCTCTCCATAAAGAGTGATCAATTATTTAACTTTATTATTACTAATGATGCATTAAAATCATTTAATAGTATATCTATAAATAATTTTTAGTATTAATTGAAAAATATTAATGATACATAAATATTAAATTAATTTTAGTATTTTTCTGATTTAGTGTAAACCTAATATATTTATGTTGTAAATTGTTTTAATACTTTAGTTTATTTATTTATTAATGTAAATTATTTTATATAATTTATATTTTTATGATAAATATTTATATATGTCACACCCGATTTTAAGGATAAAATGGGATGCAAAATCTTATGTGTGCCCAGAGATCAGTCACACATATAAGTCGACAAATTATAGATAGTATCATCATAAGTGTTTATTACATCACGTATAATAAGATAGAGTCTTCACATAAATGTAGCAAAAGTATAAAGAAAAATCTCTCGCGGAAGCTCCATATCATAAGGACATCAACTGGTTGACCACAAATCTAGTAATCCTTAGGAAAGTCATCATTACCATAGCCATCTGTTACACATCTGGGATTTTTATCCAAATAATAAAAATAAACAAGCGTAAGCACGTGTCGTACTCAACAAGTGTAACATGGGGTTCATAAGGCTCAAAAGGCTGGACACAGGTTTAACAGCATTCAGCTTTTAATTGTCACAATTTTAGCATAAGAGTAGCAACAAGTTGTTTTAATTCTATAGTAAACACATGATCAATGTAAACATAAATAATGAATAACATAAACAAATAATTCTTAGTGGTCATCAATTTTATATGGGTTCCAAGGCTGCTTGTCACTGTGAGCACGGTTGATATAACAGTTTTATACTCTGCAGAGGTTGTACACTTTCACTATGAGTCGTGATACCCATATGCCCGGATTAATTATTCCCAAAACACTTCCAAAGTGAGCAGGCAGAGTTCACTATGAAGCCTTTTAAAGGTTCGTCCAACAAGTTAGGGCCATTAGATTCACTCGGTAAACAGATATAGAGCCCCCCTTCCCGATGGTGCAATGACGCGCAGCCTATACATAAGGGGACAGAGGCCGCACTATACCTGATTCGGCAAGCCATTCTTACGCCAATAAAGGTAACCACTAACAAGCTAGAAAATATCCTCATACTGAGCTAAAGCCACATTCATATAGCTCTCACAGCTGTACTGTAAGTCCCGGATGATCACTTACGGATAAATCCTTAGGGAGATGAATGTGAAGCATTTAGAAAGTAGCTAAATACCCCAGCCCCCTATTTCCATGTTCCTAAAAAGTCATATTTTAAAGTTTATTGCATATACCATTAATCAAGTTACAAGATCACGGTTTAGTTGAGCACTAGCAAAGATACCCAATGCATATCCCATAGGAGTTAAGGTATAAGTTCAATTCTAGGAAATCCCTATCAATATGACACATGCAATATGAATTAAATGTATCAAAGTTGATAGGAAGCAAGAATGATCTTATGTTATACTTGCCTTGAACAAAGTGTTCCTGTTGATCCTGCTCGTCAAAGTAGTACTCTTGATCAGCCATGAATTGCTCACCGTCTATTCTCGATAATCATAGCAATATACAAGCATCCAGAAGCAGTCATGCATAGCAAACAAAGGCTATAGATTAGAATAGTACACCAATCAACATAAAGTCAAGATGAAAAGTTTGTAAATGAATCTACGTCTCGCTATGAACACACAGACACGAAGATCACAAAAATCAGAGCTAAAACGGAGAAGTTACTAATTAAACAAGATTTCCTTTAATAAAATAATAGATTAAATCTAATCCTTAAATTTTAAAAGTTAAAACATACTTAATAGTAGTATGAACATGTAGATTACGCAATTATGAACCTAACGCAACTTGAATGGACCAAATTGGAGTTAAAATGAAGATTTTATGGCTAAAACAAGATTAGTGACAAAACTGTAAATAGATGAAACTTGATTTTAGAATTTAAATTAATAAAATCAAATTTTAAACTGACCAGGGGACAACGGGTATGATAAAGAAGTACAGGGGTTCTTTAGGAAAAGTGTAGGGACGATGGGTTCTATACTAGAAAACTTCAGGGACACTTTTGCAAAACAGTCGGGCGAAGGGGTATGGCGAGATAATGGCCGTTGGATCAAGATCGAATGGCCCAAAACAGATCGGGAGGGGATGAAAGATGTCGGCGTGTCGATGGCGAGCTCCGACGGTGGTGCCATGGCTGGAGGCGGGCGGCGCGCATGGAATATGGCCTATGGACCACGGCTGGATGAACCGAAGACACCGAAAGAATGAGAAGAACAAGATGACCTTGACTAGGCGACTTACAGCGGCGTGGAGTGGATGGAAGCGGCACGCGGCTTCGGCGGATTGATATCGGTGGCGGCTAGGGCTAGCGATGGCGCTGCGAGCTCGGGACGAGGGAGGCGTCTTCGAAGCTTGGGATGGGAGCGGCATGATGCGGGCATCCGGTATTTATGGCCGAGAGCAGCTTATGGCGCAAAGCAAGGATGAGATGTGGCGGCTGTGGGCTTCCGGTGGTGGCGGAGTCCGACGCGAAATGAGCTAGAGGTGGGGGAAGACGACTGATAGGTGAGGCCCGGCTGACAGTGAGACACTGTGGAAGAGAGAAGGCGCGGGCGACGCGGCTCGACTGGGCCGGCCTGCTGGGCCGCTGCGTAGAGAGAGAGAGAGAGAGAGAGAGAGAGAGAGAGAGAGCAGGCCGCGCGGATGAAGAACTTGGCCGCAAGAGGGAAAGAGCAGAGCCGGGCTTGTGAGAAAACAGGGCCTGCGGGCCAAAATTCCGAGAGAGGGAGAGAGCAAAAATTCCTTTCTTCTTTTTTTTTAAATTCATTTTCAAATCCAAATCAAAGTCAAATTCTTTTGCAACTTTTGATCAAACTCAAGCATCACAAATAAAATTTGCAGCAGTATGTATGCACATACATGTATGTAGACCTATATTTGATTTTAATTTTAACAAAGTTATTATTTTCCTAAATTTAAATGCTCACAAAACGCATAATTAAATCATTTGCTCCTATTTTAAAATGATGTAAATTTTAGGGTGTTACAATATAAATATAAATTGATTGAATAAATGGTATTTCTAATTACTATATATTTGTTGATAACTATATTATTTTCATGAGTTATCCTTGTCTATGTTATATACACAAATACTTTAATCTAATTCCAAATTATTGATAAAGAAAATGGCAATTTATTTTGTACCATTTTTATTTGAATTTCTTCACTTGACCTATTTATTTATTAAATATTATGCATAAACGTGTATACCAAGGCAGCTAGCAAAATTACCAAAATACCCTCATGTACAGTTAATTAACCTATGCAGGAATATTTTGGAAGCAGGAATGTGTGGAGGATAGGGCACCAGGTCGTCCGATATGGCAGCTTTTGATGTAGGATTGTATTTTTTGGGACAAAATTTGAATCGTATGATTGTATTTTTTTTCTAGACGGAGGGAGTAGGAATATGAGGCTGGGAGTTGGACCGTACTACAACTGGATCATTTAGACGGACACGTGATGCATCGCGAGTAGATGGAAATAGATGTCTGAAAATCTGAGTTATCAGAATCCGTATCCCTTAAAACTTGTAATATGAATATCCGTATTCGTATTCGTTTCTAATATGTATACTAAATAGATTTATTTGAATTTGTTTTTCAGTATTTCTCTCTATCCGGTTCTAGATTCGTATTCGACAAAATTATGGAATATCCGATTTGTATTAGTATCCGAGAAGAACAAGGTATAATGAATGTATTTAAAAGTTTTTCTCTCATGACTAATGACTAATTATTTAATTTAAATATTATTAATGATGCATTAAAACTATTTAATAGTATATCTATAAAAAAATTAATATTAACTTAATACTATTAATGTACATAAATATTAAATTAATTTTAGTATTTTCTAATTTAGTTTAAACATAATATATTTTTGTTGCAAATTATTTTGATATTTTAAAATTTTTTTGCTAATGTAAATTATATTATATAATTTGTATTGCATGAATATTATATGTATAATGATTGAATAATTGATATATTTAATTACTAAATATTTAATAATAGTTATATTATTTTATGAGCTATTCTTATCTATGTTATATACATACATACTTTATTCTCTACATGTCTAATAATTTTGTAATTACAAAAAAAATGATTGAGCAAAATGACTACTTGTTCCCTACCATTCTTATTTAAATTTCTTCATTTGATCTATTATTTATTAAATATAATCAATTATAATTTAGTTTATTTTGATACCGAAGATTATTAGAAGTGTACTTTGATTTTTTTCACTTTGGTTATCGATGAACTTAGTAATAAAATTTTATTTATCTATGTGGAATTTAACAATATATGCTTTGGGTTGAATTGAGTAAATATCTTAATAGAAATATGAATCCAAGACATTCGTTTTGTATTTGTATTCAAAAAGATTTGTATTTGTATTCGAATCCGAATTAAAAATATGATAAAAGAACCGGATCCGATACCATACCAACCCTAGCAAGTCAGCAACTGCACGGTACACCAATATTTTTTCGCATTCACACGACACATGAGGTCAGATAGCCGGTATCTCCGAAGAGACCGGTCTCACCAAGTTAGACTTGATGGCACGCTAAGACCGCCTCTATATCCGAGATGACGAAGACCGCTAGACACGGTAGCACTCTGCCTCTCCATCCCTCGTCTGCACAACTACCGTCACCACTCAGTACTACAAATTTGGGCCGCCCTCACCCACGCCGGCGCCGACCCTGATTGCCGATTCGCTTTCCGTCCCTCGCCTCCAACTCCAAGATGATGAAGAACAGGAAGAAGCGCAAGGTCACCTCCACGGCATCGTCGCCACTGCCCACCACCATTGCCTCCCTTCCCGACGATGTAGTGGCCATCCTGACGATTTTTTTATTTTTAACACTGACAAGCTGGCGGCCCTCCTCCCCCCACATTGCCGCGCATTAACACACGGTGACGCACGGTCAGCAACGTGGCCAAGATGTGATTTGGATCGATGACAGCGGCCGCGCCGATCGCGCAGACAAGCCGAAGGCCCACTCAGCTGAGTGTAGTGGCGGGGGCGAGCCTCATTATGATCTATCCATGTGTCCGGTCCGCCGCCATGCCACCCGGTTTAGACTTTCGAGGCCAATGGGATAGGACTATGGAACGGAGCCACGGAGGGAGTTGTCGCTCGGCTCAGTAGGGAGTATGGGAGTAGAGTATGTATTGCGTGAGTACGTCCACGCGCTGCGCCTCGACATACTGCTAGATACCTTGGCGTAGGGAGAGATTTCTGGCCAGCGCCAGCCAGTGACGCGGCAACGAGACGCTAAGCTTCCGCTAGGTAGGGTGATGGCGGCGTCTTTTGCTCGCGATCGGCATGTGTGCGGCATTGACACACGGTCACGATCGTGGAGTGGTCGTCGTCGTCGCCACCACCTCGTCGTGCTGGAGGAGGTGGGGCTGCATTGCATGGGGCGCCGGAGCGCGGCGAGCCAAAGATTCGGTCTCGTGTTTTTCAGGCGTGGCCTCGCGACGAGTGGCGGCTCCCCTCCCCCACGCCTACATTAACACACGGTCAAGCGGTGTGATTTGACTCTGGGGGCCTCATTATGATCCATCCATGTGTCCGGTCCGTATGCGGTTTAGACTTTCGAGGCCAAAGACCTACTGTACTGTAGGAGTATGGGAGTAGAGTACGTATTGCGTGAGTACTCCGTACACGCCTCGACCTGCTAGTTACCCTATACGCTAGTACAGCAGATTGGCACGAGGTAGTACGTACGCGTGTGTGTACATTGACACACGGTCACGATCGACGACGTACTGCTAGGACGCAGCCGCGTCAGCCACGACTGAACAGGGAGGTGGCCTCGGTCCGGCGGTCTCCGGCGGCGTGTAGCGGTCCATACCAGGACCGACACGTATTGTACGCCGGGCTCGTCTCCGTGCCCGCTGTCACTTCCGCGTCGTGCGCCGCTGGCACTAGCTTGCCTCGTCTCTCCCCTGCGCCAAGGTTGCCACCACCGTACGTCCTGGTGGTACGCGTGTGGCGTGGTAGACGTTGGCCTCCGGAGCTGCGCGCGTCACGTCGGCCTGCGGAAGGAATGGATGGATCTGGCAGGGCAGATCCACATCCACCCACGCCTGAGCTGAGCCTGACGACCCCTCCGTGGCTCCATCCCATAGTCCTATCCCATCCACCATCGCGAGGGGGTGTGGCGGTGGCGTGGCGCGTCGCGTCGCGCTTAGCAGCACGCGTAGGCACGCCGTACGCGCGCGCACTACTCTCTCCCCATCTGCCGCTACGCCTAGTTGAGTGCGGGCTTGGCCTGGCCTTGCCGCGCCATGCTTCGTGGAGCGTAAGTGCCACGCTCAAATCCGCGACGCGGCAGCCCCGGCCACGTCAGCGTTCAGCGGCCCTGGACGCTGCCACGTCACCGCTCCTACTGCGCCCATGCATGGCGCGACAACGTGATTTTGCCGCGCCATGCGAATAGGCGCGGTCAAAAGCGTTAGTTTAAAAAAATAAACAGTGTCATATTTAAAAATAGTTTTAAAAAAATGTTAAAAAAAATCTCCGCCGCCGCCATCTGCCGCGCCGTCTTCGCCTCCGAGCAGTGGATCCGCGTCGCCTCCTGCTCGACGTTCCTCCGCCGCCTCCACGACATCCACAACTACCCACTCCTGCTCGCCCACTTCGTGTCCCCCTACGGCCACGGCGTCACCCCGCCTCACTTCTACCCCGCGCCCCTGCACTCGGAGGCGGACGGCCCCTCGCTGCTATGGTCCCCCGCGGCGACTTCTTCTTGACCCGCATCCAGGTCCAAGGTCCTGGCCAGCACGTCCTCGAGGACTGCCGCCGCGGCCTCCTCCTCTTCTCCGACACGAAAACGCTCAGGGTCTTCAATCCAATGACTCACCGCGTGTCTTCTGTTGGCCAGCTGCCAAGACGCAGAGGCAGAGACGCGGACCACCGCGGCCGCACCCTGTGTTTGCTTCCGGACGGCGACGATCCTGATGCGTTCCGTGTGATGTCGATGCAGCACAGGAACGGCCACAAGCTGGCTCGATTGGAGGTGTATGTAAGCAGGAGGATGGGGATAGCAGAATAGCAAGCAACAGATAGTAGATTGGAAGCAGAACAAGCACGAATCGGGGAATTGGGACGAGTTCATAGCTAGCTTGGATTAAGAACAGAGGAGTACTTGTGTTACAGAGTTGTTTATGTAATTGATATCCCTTCTCTGTCTTCCTCTCCTCCTACGTATACCAGATGGCTACGGCTCTCATGCCAGCTGGTGTGGTCACTCCCACTGCAGCCCATGGACGCGCGTACTGGGCTTGCGGTCTCGTTCTCCTCGACGCGGCCCACGATCAGCTTCAATGTCGTCGTGGTGGATCAGTTGGCCAGCGTCGCCCACTCCTTCGTCCTGGCTCGCTGATGCAGACGTATGGTTGCTGACAGGAGCTGGAACAGCCAAGATACCAGCCAGGAGCCACATGGCCAAGATTTACCGCGGACAGTATTCACTTGCGATGCACGCGGGCGACCGAATCATTTGAAAGTACGACGTTGCAGATTCGCTTCTCTCTCTAGACGCCAAGACGATGACATTCTCCGACGTGCTTCTCCCTCCTGGCGTGACCCATCAGTCAGCTTACTCCGTCGGCGAGACAGAGGATGGCACCTGCTGCCTAGTTCATGTCTTCCAAGACGGTGGCTGGCTCATGCAAGTGTGGCGTTTCAAATTAGGAGATGATCATGACAGCAATGGGGCTCAGATGTGGGAGTTGGAGCGACAAGTGCCACTAACCTTAGGCGGCGACAGTGTGGATCAGGTCCGTGCAATTGTTGGTGGCATTGTGCTGCTCTGCTTCAATAGCTCGTCATCTTATCAACATCACATTGCGTTTCGGCTCAAGAGCTTGAAGGTGGAAGCAGATTTTATGTGCCGTGGACTGGCACGCCCCTTTGTGATCGAGTAATGGCATGGCCTCTTGCAGGTGCAAATCCTTGTTGCCTCTCAAAGTGTCTTACCATGCATAGTATAATCTCAGTTATTATGTGCTATCATGTTTTGACTAATCTCCTCAGATTGATTGCATTCTTGTTTTGTCCTCTCTTTCTTAACATAAATTAAAGTTATGGAGGAAACATTAGACACTAGAACCATTCGTCCACCATCAGCTTCAAGCATACTTGGTCTGCTGATATAGAGTCTAGTTTGTGTATTTGCTTGAAGGGATAAGGCAATAGGAGCATTTATGTAGAGAGTAAATCGGAGGATACAAAAGTCATGCATGTTTACATTTCTTTCAGCAATCCAATGGTTACTTTTCACAACTGCAACAAATGATAGTTAGATGTAAGTTCAACCTAGGATGTTACACTTTGTTGGGAATCCCTGGTATACTTGTTTGAAAATATCTGCATACCATGTAGCTAACAATCTTATGCAAGGAGAAATTTAGCGAATCACCAAATAATTTTTTGTTGACCAAAGAATAATTGACTAGGATTAAGCATTGCTAACTATTTACCCTTGGCTACAAGTTATCTATGTCTATTGGATCCTCAACCAAATCCTCTTTTAAGACATAAGATGTTTGGGAAAATCTATTTGACCTCCTTAACTGTTGGTGCTCTTATACTTCACCCCCTCACCTTAAACCTGGTATTTTATCCTTTAAAGTATTAAAAACTATATAGATAACCCTCTGGGGTGGTTTTGATGGGTTTTTGCTGACGTGGCCAATTACATGCATGATGATATAAATGTGAGTGAAGAAGGGTGGGCCTGGTGCAAGTAGTAGAGTATTACCGACTGTGACCGGAAGGTCCTGAGTTCGAGCGTAGCCTCCTTGCATTCGCACATCGCAAGGGTAAGGATTGCCGTTGATACCCTTTCCCAGATCCCGCACAATGCGGGATGCTCTCAGCACTGGGTACGCCCATATGATATAACTGTGAGTCAACAAACAATAGTAAAAAAAGGCATATATAACCACCTAACATATGGAGGGTTAACTATGTAACCCTCAACTATAAAAACAAAATTATAGCCACTAAAGTATCTAATACCTTTCAAATGATCCTTGAGATAGTTTTGGCGGGCATATTTTTGCCTAACTGTTTTACCATTATACCCCGCCACATTGGCTTGATAACCATTGCTTGCACATAGGATGGGTACATTATTTTTTTCTTTTATCATCTTTTATCCCTCATACTCAATGCCCCCCTCCGCTTCACTCTCCCTTCTCTCTTTCCAACTTGTTGTACCTCCTAGCACTCCTTGATGACATGGAGCTTAGGCACCGCGTAATCACCACCATCCCCCCGCTACCCTTGCTTTCTCCTCCTATGGCTATCTAATTTGTGAGTTTCCCTTTCCTCTTGGCCCATAGCCACATTAACAAGCTACCAGGCCTGCCCATCTTACACATGGGATTGCGTGTGCGAAACATCCCTGTAGAACCATGCTAGGTCATTTGAACCTTATTTGCTCTCCTTTAAAAGCTACAATATTGGGTTTTACAGTCGAGGGTTATGTAGTCAAACTCTAGTATGTAGGGGGATATGTAAATCTTTTCCTATTGTTCTGACTTACTACAATCTGGTTTTGTAAGTAAGAGGGTGAAGTAGATGATTTACTATAGTTAGAGGGTTCAGTAGAATTTTCCTAACTAGTTTGGAATACCAAAATTCAAGTGTAAAAGTGAACTATGCATCACATAGATTATAATTCAAAAAATTGGCTCAAAGGGGATAGACCTCGCTGTGGCATTGCATTAAGAAGAAATTCTCAAATTGGAGCGTGGAGAAAAGCTCCCTAAAATCGGCAGCCTAGGACGCATCTTGGCAAAAGTTCTTTTTTTTAGCCCCAGGTGGTTGGCACTACAGTTGAGTGCACAACCACCATGAATTATCTAGGTATGTGTCAATTTATTTAAGTATGACACTGAAAGAAATTTCCCAGTCTCATTGTATCCCAGTGTGTCTCATGTGCCATAACTTCAGTGACATATAAAGAGCTACCGAAAAGTTTCAGTGGCACAGGAACAATTTATCATGACCCTGAGTCTCTGAGCTCTTAAAGGGGTGATTATGTAATGTCTGTTCACTAAAGTAGTTTAGAGCATCCTAAGGTGCCCTTTGGATAGGACTAAGATTTATGGAACCTAGTATTCTATACTAAGTTCTATTGGATTTTGAGACTAAAAATCTGTGTGTTAAAAATGTTCCAAAATCTGCTTGGGATTATGGGATTTTGATCAAATAGAGCTAATGTTAAAAAAGTTGTAGATAAACTTCTGTATCATTGATGTTGTCACCCTCTATTTTCACCAATTGTTTGACTTGAAAGTTTTCTTGACAAATGTTTTTTTTTGAGAAAACAGGAGGGGTTTACCCCTACTGATTATATATAGTGATGGGACATGGGAGACTTATCTTGCTCTAGGCTTCAACACTGTTAGGTGAAGAACAACTCCAAAAACTCTCTATATGCTTCCTAATTTATAGGAATAGAGATTTTAGTAAAAGAATACCCTCTCACAGCTCTTTAATTGGAGCAAACATAGATCTTTTCTATTCCGGATTTTCGCTAGCCAAAGATGGAAAGCGAGGATGGCTCTCTAGAGTACACAAAAGATATTGGAAAGCTGTTGGAGGGTACAAAGATATAGAAAATGATTTTTATTTAAATGACTCTCCACATGATGATTTAGAGAGTAAATTTTAGAAATACTCTTGGAGATGCTTAGGCTATCATATTTCATCAGATTTTGTATACAAATCATGTTGATGTTTGATTTGTTCATAAAATCTTATATACAAATCATGTTGATGTTTGATTTCTCTGGTCATGATTTGTGACATATTGTATAACTCTTGGAACTTATTGCATCATGTCAGTGAAGTAACTTTTTTTGCTGCTTCTACATGCTGACCGTTTAGCATTCTCTTCTTTAAACGTAGGCTGTTTTAGAACTTCAAAAACTTGTATATGCGTCTCTCCCAATACATAATAAAGGAAGGTTATTAAGGACGTTTGATCTACTTTATTAATCCTTGTGCTTAAGTGTACCTAAGGCTTATTTATCTTTAATAAACTCAGTATACAACACAAAGTTAGTACTTCTGAAATAGAAAGCAATGGTTTCATGTTTTAACAATTGCTGATAATTCTAGTCTTGCATGTTTTTTTTTTAATTTGCAGGTGGTAAATCAAGCTGCTGAACTTGTAATGGGAGTGTGGGACCCTTGGAAATCATGAGGATTTTGCTTGCACATTTTGGGCCTTTTGTTCTCAGCACGTAACGCTACTTAAAAGAATATTTTAGAAGACATTCTCTGTAACTTTAAAGAGGCGGCCATCTATAGTCTATAGACGGCAGACTCTACTAATCATTTACAGAGGCGTGTGTCTAAAGTGGCTTCCTATGGGCAAACTTGAGGCCGCGCCTTAAAAATATTAGATCTGGAAATCAATTAACACATTTGGCACTCTTAGGTCAAGTTCGTTTCATCCCCAATCCATATGGATTGAAAAGAGCTATCTGCAAGTTAAAATCCCTCTCAGTCCCCTCCAATCCATTTGGATTGGGGACAAATGAACAGGCCATTAAGGGGGCCACCTCTATAAAAAGTTGTTTAAAATATAATTTATAACTAAAGTTGGATGAAAACAAATTTTATACTAAAATTATAGAGCTCAAGGGATCTACAGTTATGTAGATGATACGTTTTTTATTTGAACTATTTAGTGTTTCAAAAATTCATTTCAAGTTTCTAGATTTTGAAATTTAAAATTTAGAACCGTGAAACAACATTGGATGCTGGCATGATCTATACCGAAATTGTACTTCACAATGTGAACTGCAATTCGTAGTTGACAAGTTTATGGTTTGAAGCTATTCGATCCCAAATATGGCTTTGGAGTTCTCAGATTTTGAAATTTTGAAATTTAGAATTTTCAAAAATTGAATTTTAGAGTTTTCAAATAACCTCGGAAGTTGTTATGGCTAGTACCAAAGTTTCGGTCGATGCTATGCACGACTTTGTAGTTGACAAGTTTGTTTATCGAAGTCATTTAGAGTCTTAAGTGCTCAAATGCAATTTAAGTTCTTCAGTTTTTGAGATTTAATTTTTAAACAATCTCTAACGAAGACATGCCCTATATTCAAAGCTATTTTTACTTTGATTCAAAACCAAAGGGAAACAAATATTTCTTGTGAAGAATTAAAGTCCGAGGTTTGAAAAGTCTTGATTTGCGGCATTTTTTTAGAAAAAAAAATGTTTTTATCTTTACCAAACGAATATCTCGAAGAAGACAGCAGTTCGTCCCCACCAGCTCCGGCGATCTATTCCTCTGCGGAACACGCCTGTGTTCCATACTTCCATGGATGAGAGCCCGTTTCTATCGTCCTCGCGCCGTTTTCACCATTCACTGCAATTGCGCCGGACTGGGCCGACGCTGCGCCCCCGTTTCAGGGTCGTTTCCTACCTTCCATCGGATGCGACGGGATAGGGTGACGAACTGATGGTGGTGGATGGTTACATTTCATGGCCCAATAGCGATCACTAGAAATTTTCTTTATTGCTAAATTAATAATTAAAAAGAGGAAGAAAACGAGATAAAGAAGGTTGACAGCAATGGATTTGTCTCGGGACGGCGAGCATGTTTCTAGCTTTGGAATAACATGATTTTGACTCTGCCGTCTCTGATTCTCTTGTGTGATCCAAATAAGATCGCCCCTCGAGTCGAGTGGGTGGGCGGCTACGACTACGAGAATATAACCCGAGTGAAGTTAAATAAAAGCCGTTAGCGAATGTTATTATTTCGTGTGTATGGGAAAGATTATGCGAGTAGGATGCCGGATGTAGGCATCTAGCGTGTCATCTACATACACGTCATAATGTGAGGTTATGAGCCCCCACCCAATACGTTATACAGTAGGGGAAAAGCAACGTACTCCACCTCTTAATGCGTCAATTTAAAGTTCTATAAAATTCTTTATCCACATTGGCCATGTTTGCTTGTTTTATAATTCGTCTTTTTCAGCTTGTTTTTTATCGAAATAATATTTTTCTCTCCCAACAAATCAGTCGGAACAGTGTTTCGGTTTGTTTTTTCAGCAAACGAATGGGACCATTGTGCGTGCGTAACTTTGATTATTTTGCGTCGGCTTGTAGTTCTTCTACTGCAACAAATGAAGAAGAAAAGCTGTATGCGCTTCAGTAACGACCTGTAGCAGCTAACGACGAGTGGAGAGCATGTGTTTTCTTATAGGAAAAACCAGCATCTTTCCATGATTCTTGCACATTGCCCGCTCCCCAGCACATGCTAAGTACTACTTTTGAATATAAACAGAGCAACATAGCTTAACTTAAAATTGATGACGTGAACTGCAAAAAAAAAATGGACGTCGTTTTGGACGAAAGGAAGAGCAGCAAGCATCCAAAGGAAACCAGCCAGACCTACGGGCTTCCCAGGAGCCTCTGTGGGCCCTCCGCGACTTCCTCACCTATCGGCCCCACCTGTCAATCAGTCCCAAAGCCACGGGATTAAAAATCATAAATTCTAGTACTACGAAAAAAAACAGCAGCTAAAAATAATAAAAATAGAAACGAACTGCCCCTCCCCTCCTCGCCTTTTCTCTCTCCTCCCCACTCCGGCGCTCCCTCCCTCCCGCTCCTCCTCACCCGACCGCCTGCGATCTTCTCCCGCTCCTCCGGTTGGATTCCTCCGCCGCCGCCGCCCGTCCCCGCACCGCTGCGACACCGGGCTCCTCTCCCGTCCGCACGGCGCGGGGCGACGTCTCGTGCCCTGTGGCGCCCCGCCGCCGCCAAATGCCCGGCGCGCGCAGCGCTGCTGCCCCCCCCGCCCCCGCTGCCTCGCTGCGACACGGGTGCGGGGCAAGACGTAGGATTCTGACACCGGGGATCTTTGCGCGGGGGGAGTTCTCTGCCCCCACCCTCCTCCGTGGACCGTGCCGGTGCCTGTTTTAGGAGGCGGTCTCGCGCGCGCCTCCCGCTCCATCGATCCTGATCGCGCTCCCGTGGATTCCGATGCAATGCGGGCCGCGGGCCGGGGGGTCCTCTTCTGATCGATCTCGGGGGATTCTGAGGTATTGTCCCTGCCCACATTACTGCGTCTATCTTGCCGATCGCCTACAGTCCTACAGAGTGGCCTGCCGTTTGTACCTTTTTACTGATTTATTTGGCCGCATTAGATTAGATTAGATTAGATAGTATATATGGTTGCTGAACTCTGCGAATTTAACAGTGAATCATCAACACTTTATTTCTTTGTTCTTTAGGTGCCAGCCTTATCAATGTTTCCTTTTATGCTTTTGAATTTAGCGAAACTTGCCATGTGGACACTGGACTACATGGGTGCTGAACTCTGCGAATTTAACAGTGAATCATCAACACTTTATTTCTTTGTTCTTTAGGTGTCAGCCTTGTCATTGTTTCTTTTTATGCTTTTGAATTTAGCGAAACTTACCATGTGGACACTGGACTACTTATCCAGTTTTGGTATATTTCATTATTATGTCAGATGGGCCGATGGGGATAGGGCAGTGTATAAATGCATCACGGTTTTGGGATTGTCGACTTGTAATTTTATCATACAAGTCATTCTATTGTTTGTTGAGGAAATTCGTGCTGCAAATGGAACACAATCATTCTTTCTGGAGCGAGAATTCAAAGGAAAATTGTATATTTGTACAGCGTGCATTGAATTTTTCTGCTTCTTTTTGTCAGTTAGTTTGTTGTAACGAGTGCCTTCATGTCTTTCTAGATTTCTGTCGCAGCAAATGAGGATGCAAGTATGAGGGTTTCTTTGAGGTGGTACAATTTCAGCCACCAATGGGGGACCCAAATAAAACATTTGCTGACGTAGTTAAGCTTTTGACATCATGGCTGCCGCGACGCTCCAACACAGAAAATGTCTCCAGGGACTTCTGGATGCCCGATCACAGTTGTCGAGTTTGCTATGACTGTGATACGCAATTCACTATATTCAACCGCAGGCATCATTGCCGTCGCTGTGGGCGAATTTTCTGTGGTAAGTGTACTGCAAACTCCATCCCAGTTTCAAGTGGCCCTGACAGAAATGTCGATGAGGGGGACAGGATACGGGTCTGCAACTTCTGCTTCAAGCAATGGGAGCAAGAAAGAGTCACTTCCCTCAAACAGGTACAGCCGGTGCTCAGCCCTTCCCTGTCCGAGGCGAGTTTGTTCAGCACCAAGTCAGCTATCACCATCAATAGTGTTACCACAACGGCTGGCTCTTACTCTACTGGAAATTATCAGCATTTGGGCTGTGTTACCAGCATTAGTCCTCCAAAGTGTTGCCATGACAAGACCTCCCATAATATGCAAGACGCTCATGCTCCTGAGAAATGTCTATCCACTGTTTCAAACAAAGATGACTCTTCAGTTCAGTTTGGCTACTACACAAACAGGTATTCTGTTTGAAACCTCATATGGTATAATGTATTAATGTTACCCAGTTAAAGTACAATATATCATGATCTGCTTTTGATCATTTTTTTCCTTCAGTAAACGAATAGCATTGTTATTATACTGAGATGTATTGATTTAACCTTTACTTTTTCGTGCTGACAAATTCAAAATGCTTGGCTAATGCTTACCTCGTCATGTAACATTTTAAATCAGGAGTGATGATGAAGATGAAGAATACCCTGCTTACTGCTCTGATAGGCAGGCACAACATCAACAACAGAATGGACAATATTATGGCCCAGATGAGTTTTATGAGCTTGATGCACCCACACCCTACAATTCAAAAATGTCGCAGACAGTTGAAGAATCTGTGACCTCTAAAGAACTATCCCCGCATGTGCTTGATCAAGGATTTCCTAGCACACTGACCGTTACAAAATCAGACAATGAACCAGAACCAGATAATAGTTCTGAATGTGGTGCTGCTTCATCCATTTATGCTTTAGAAAGTAATGATACAAACCCAGTTGATTTTGAAAAGGATGAACTTTTCTGGCTTCCTCCTGAACCAGAAGATGAAGAAGATGAGATGCAAACTGACTTGTTTGATGATGATGACGACGACGACGAATCTGTAGCTGATGGTGAACGGTGTCGAATTCGATCGTCAAGTAGTTTTGGCAGTGGAGAGTTCCGAAGTAGAGATCGGTCGGGCGAAGAACATAAGAAAGTAATGAAGAATGTCGTTGATGGACATTTCAGGGCTTTGATTTCTCAGCTACTAGAGGTGGAGAATATTTCGTTACATGAAGGTGATGACATGGGCTGGTTGGAGATTGTTACTTCTGTATCATGGGAAGCTGCCAACTTCCTCAGGCCAGACACAAGCCAGGGTGGTGGCATGGATCCTGGTGGATATGTCAAGGTTAAGTGTTTAGCATGTGGGCACCGCAGTGAAAGGTGAATGTTTTTTTTCATACCATGTACTCAGCTATCTATAAGCCTACAAATGCAAAGCTCACTGATACATCTTAAATACATTAGTAGACATAGAATCGAGCTTGTCCAGCAGTAATCAGATCGTAACAAATTACATAATAGCTTGAATAAAGAGATGAAGCTCATGAAAATAACGTATTCATCTTGACAAATACCTTATGAAGGTAGATTTTGTCCAGCAAACATTGTGGCATGATGTCCCTATGGCATGCACCTACTCTATCACTTCCAAATATAAAAAAGGGCGTACCCAGTGCAGAGAGCTCCCGCTCTGTGCGGGGTCTGGGGAAGGGTGTTAGTGGCAAGCCTTACCCTCGCCTGTGCAATGCGAGGAGACCGCGACTCGAACCCGGGACCTTCCGGTCACAGGCGGTAAGACTCTACCGCTTGCACCAGGCCCGCCCTTCCACTTCCAAATATAAAGCAAAACATTTATAGCTTGGTAATCATAGTTGGTTTCATTGAGCAGGTATTTTCTAACACGTTAAATGACCAACTGTGTAGTATTGTTTATTACAGAATGTATACTTGGTTGGTTCTGAATGCCTCAGGCTGTCAGGCATGTGTCAAGTTGAGCAAAACCCATGAGACCACTAGTATTCATCTTACTTATTTTCTCAAGTTGCCATGAGAAAACTTGTTGGTCCCAGTGTGGGTAAAGAAGCTATGTGGCCATGAGAGAGATGCTTTGGACTAGTCTGCTGCCTGCTGCAGTGCTTCTCCATAGGATAGATTTGGAATTTCTCAGCTCCTATATCCTGAGGATTATTGGCCCAAAGTAATATATATTCCCCATGAGTCTTTAACTACCTTTATCTGGTGCTTTAACTTCTACCGACAACCTAACCTGTATCTGCCCCTGCATGAAGCCTGTACTTTAAATGCTTTCTCCACTTAAGGGTTTACACGCAACTAACACAAATCCTGTTCAAACATTTTAACCATCAAGTAGCTTAATGTTGTTTGCAGTTTGCTTCCATCTAATTGTTCAACAGCTAAAATGTCTTTCTTGTTTGTTTCATACTGCACTGGGCCTTAAAACTCTTTTATGCATTCTTATCTGATACTATGTCTTATTTCCTTCAGCACTGTTGTAAAAGGAGTAGTTTGTAAGAAGAATGTCGCACATAGGCGCATGACAACTAGAATAGAGAAGCCCCGTCTCCTACTACTTGCAGGAGCTCTTGAGTACCATCGAGTCACAAATCAGCTGTCAAGTATTGATACATTGCTCCAGCAGGTCCGTGAACTTTTGTGTTTCTGGTACGTGATCTTAGATTTCCTTGATCTTATGTATATGTTTCCCCTTGTATACAGGAAACAGATCACCTTAAAATGGCAGTCGCAAAGATTGTAGCTCAAAAACCCAACTTGCTTTTGGTTGAGAATTCAGTTTCGCGATATGCTCAAGATTTGCTTCTAGAAAAGAACATATCATTGGTTTTAAATATCAAGCAGGCCCTCCTGCAGCGTATTGCTCGTTGCACAGGTGCTCAGATAGTTCCTTCTATTGATCTCCTACCATCTCAGAAGCTTGGTTACTGTGAGTTATTTCATGTAGATAAATACGATGAACAGTCTGTTAGCTCGGGTAATGTGTCAAAGAAAATGGTGAAGACCATGATGTTCTTTGAAGGATGCCCAAAACCATTGGGTTGCACTGTAAGTCATACACTACTTTGCTCTTTTTTTCTTGTGGGATAGATGGACACCAAATAACGCCACATTGGTGAACTTAGTAACATACTTGTCTCCTTGTTTTCATACTCTTTCAAACCAAAAGAAGTGCCAAAGTGAATGAAACTTGCCTGTCAAAAGGGCTAGTACCCTTTATTTTAGCGAGCTAAAGTACCTTTACAATTCCTGCCGTCCTCCAGTCTGTCTGCATCAACCAATGAAATGTATATGCTCTGTACTTCTCCACAACTTTATTTTCTTGGCCTATATTATCTGCAGGTTCTGCTAAAGGGTGGTAGCATGGATGAGCTCAAGAAAATTAAGCATGTGGTCCAGTATGGCATTTTTGCAGCATATCACTTGGCGTTGGAAACATCTTTCCTTGCAGATGAAGGTGCAACCCTACCAGAACTTCCATTGAAGTCTCCATTGACTGTAGCCTTGCCAGACAAACGATCTACTGCAGACAGCTCCATTTCAGCAGTGCCAGGCTTCACAATTAATGTTTCAAATAGCCAGCAAACTGATAGTTTTGACCACCTTGGTACCAACTACATCATGTCAACTCAACCAGGTGAAAATGCTGTGGTTGAAGCACCAGTATCCAGTGAATCCTTTACTTCTCAGAATACCTACTCTCATTCTCTTGGACATTGGTGTGCTAATAACAGCAATTTCAACAACGGGACTGGTGATGGAGATGGATTAGTTAAGGTCACTGCAACTTCAACTTCTGTTTCCATATCTTCTACGTCTACATCTGGTGCACTCACAAACCATACTCCTAGATATTCTAGTGTAGACAAAAAGAGTATGCATTTTGGTGATTATCATGATGGTTCAATGAGATTACATGGTAAGACGGTGACAATGGATTCAACCAGCATATCAAGTTGTTATCACCAGAGCACAGTCAAAGCTAGCACTAATATCAATAGTTCTAATGTCAAGGAGTCATTAGAAGGTTCATATGCTTTGGCTAATGTGAAAACCATCAACAAGAACAATTCTGTGGTAATTCAACCAGTGCTTACTGCTGCTGTACAAAACCAAGAGACCAGTCAAGGAGATGATAGCACATCAAATAAGGATGAAGTTGTGCCTTCTGACCATCAAAGCATCTTAGTCTCATTGTCCACACGTTGTGTATGGAAAGGTACTATTTGTGAGCGTTCCCAGCTGTTACGCATCAAGTATTATGGTAACTTTGACAAGCCTCTTGGAAGGTTTCTGCGGGACTACTTGTTTGATCAGGTCCATCTCCTCCCCTTTTCATTTTTATTTTAGGGGATCCTCCCCTTTGACTTCGTGTCCATTCCTTTTGAAAGAGTTTTATGCTCTTTCCCTTTCTCAATTTGGATAGAATGCCTTTGCAGGGCTATCAGTGTCGTTCCTGTGATAAGCCACCTGAAGCCCATGTCCATTGCTATACTCATCGCCAGGGAAGTCTAACCATATCAGTTAGAAAACTTACCGAATTTGTTTTGTCGGGTGAAAGGGATGGGAAAATTTGGATGTGGCACAGATGTCTGAAATGTCCTTGGAGTAATGGGTTTCCTCCAGCAACTCAAAGGATTGTCATGTCTGATGCTGCCTGGGGTTTGTCACTTGGTAAATTTTTGGAGCTTAGCTTTTCAAACCATGCAGCTGCAAGTAGGGTGGCCAGTTGTGGCCATTCTCTCCACAGGGACTGCCTCCGGTTCTATGGGTGAGCAATATTCAGTTGTTTCATACTTTTACATTTAGACTCAAGAAGGAAAAGGTACACATGAGTGCCCATGAAACCCATATCCTTACCGTTGGTTGTATATTTATATGTGATTTTGAATTTTCAAAAAAGACATGGGTTAATAAGTATTCCATGCATATGAATGGTGCTCGTGCACCCATGTTCTTCAGGTTTCATGTCCATGCTTATTTCTAAGTCACTTATAAAGAATGATCACAATTTACCTAAATATAATGCAATGGGTATCTTGGTTTCTGATCTTTTTTGTTCTTTATACACAGGTTTGGCAAAATGGTTGCTTGCTTCCGATATGCTCCTATTAGGGTTCATTCTGTTTACTTACCACCTCATAAACTTGATTTTGGTCACCAGCCCTTGGATTGGATACAAAAGGAAGCAAACGAGGTGTGTAACTTAAGCAGTTAGTAGTTTTGTTTGCATAAATGCACCTGTATTCATTTTTGCCCAAAATTCAAAAATTCATAATTCAAAAGTTCAGGTATCCGAAGTCGCTTATCCATGCGGCTAAGAAGTTGACATTTTCTTGTGATTTTGCTAGGTTATTGAGCGAGCAAAACATCTCTTTGATGAAGTATTGCATTCTTTACACTTGATATCTGACAAAAAGGTTCAAGGCAGTTCTCTTAACATGGAATTTAGCAATTACATTGCTGATCTTGAAATCATGCTTCGAAAGGAAAAGTCAGAATTCGAGGTATGGTGCATTTCCATACCGCTTTTTTATCACATTACATGATTGATAATCATTAGACAGAGAATGTAACTTGTAATATCAAGTCTTGGAAAAGAAACACCACTAGACAGCCAACTTGTTCGCAACTTCATCTGCAAATAGCCACACTTGCTTGAACTGTACCATGTGCATATACTGTCTTGACAAAATCTGCATCTGTGATGTACTATCAAGGAAAAGGTATTACTGATAAGTGAACACTTGATCTCATATTGTTGTCTGATTCTTGGTGTTTTGGTGTAGAAGCAAATGTAAATATTTCATATCAGGGTAAGGGCTGTCCCAACCCATGATTTCTGTGAGCAGTTTCTAGAGGAGAGATATAGCAATAAATATTCAATAGAAACTAACCCTCCCAACCCATGGTTTCCATAGTAGTTTCTATTAGAGAAAAATTAATAGACCTCATGCAAAACAGGTTGATCAGGTATGTCAAGCAACAAAATAACATCTTACGTTGCATGCACCACAAAAGATTATCCAGAATTCTCACGAGGAACAAAGTAGTTTAACATTAGTTGCCTGACAGAAAATGAAATCATAATTTTACAGGTTATACAAAGTGGTCCTATATTGTAATGATCTTTAGGATACAGTTATATATACTAGTATAGCCCAACAGATGATCTTTTGTTGGTCGCCATATGGAAAAGGGCAGCACATTTTATTCTCTACCTCAACCACCACAGAGCCCCCAAATCTGCTCTGTTCAACAATGCAACCGACATATGCATTCCCTAAAGCAGTTCAGGTCACAAATCCATCCATGCCACGATAACTGTACCCAGATTCCAGACCAATAAAGACCAGCGGAAGCTATTCAGAGGTCTCAAAAAACACCAGAATTTCACCACACTCTGTATTTCATCCATCGACATCGCAACAGGAAATGAAGCCACGAGAGGGGAAGGTGAGGGCAAATAGACTGTTCATACCAACGGTGGTGGAGATGGTGACTGCGATGCTTGGAGTGCAGCAGGGAGGGGTGTGCTCGGAAGACTGTCGCGTGTATGTGGAAGCAGAGCGGAGGGAGGCGTACACGGGAGCAGAGGGGAGCAGGCCAGGCTGCGCACATGTGGGGGCGGAAGGAGAGACAGAGCATGGTGCTGAGCGGAGGAAGGTGCTGCGGCGACGCAGCAGAAGCAACCACAGCAGATCCTGTAGGAGGAAATGACGAGTCCTGTCCCAACGCCAAATCGCCGGTTTCCTTGTGCGTAGGTTTGGGAGCCGACTCAGTTTCTCAACTTCTCTCCTCTTTAAGTCTCCTACATCAGCAAAACATCAGCTAAAGGATAACGTAGCACTCTATTTAATTCTATGGAAACCATCCTATTTTTAGGGTTGGGATTGCCCTAATGGGATTGGGGTATTTGGAGCTATTAATCTGATCTGTTAAGTTTAATGTTAATCATAAAAAAAATTCCCAAAATACTTTTCAATTTATTGTCATGCAGTCAATAGATGCACCCTAATTCACTGTACCTACAGCATATGCATAAACCTTACAATCCATTCCCCTATACTCCTGGATGCGTGCATTGTCAATGTTACATGCTTACATGATTTATTTCCTTTTGTACTATTAGGGATGCCTGAATAAAGTCTTGAGAAGGGATATGCAGAAAGGCCAACCAGACATCCTTGAGATCAATAGGCTGCGAAGGCAGTTACTCTTCCATTCATACTTGTGGGATAAAAGACTGGTATTTGCTGCAAGAACAGATAGATGTCGTCACGAGAAGATCCATTTTATAGATAGTGTTGCTGAGCAAAATGTACTACTAAAGCCTCAAAGTGAATGCAGCGGGAATAGGTCTGCCAACAAAGATGCTAAATATGTTGAGTGCCTTCAGGAAAGCCTTTATGGAGGGAATCACACTGGAGTTGATGCGGGTACTGTCAATTCGAATCATGTCCAGCAAATGGCTACAGGCGAATTGGATTCGCTTCAAAGAGACATCAAAACTTCCCTATACAGCAGTGTCAGTGTAAGTGGTGATTCAATTCCCTTGGAACCAGATCTTGTTGCTCGACGCACCCTTTCAGAAGGTCAGTTTCCTAGTGTATTGGATGTGACTAATGCACTTGAAGTGAAATGGACTGGCAAAGATGATCCTGTTTCTAGCAAGGTAACCATGCCAGAATCTACAGCATCCTCAGATGATTCAGAAGAACATGTGGGTGATATTACACCTTCGTATGCCTCTATATTGCTGAGCAAGCTAGGGGACAGTGCAGCAGACCATTCTAATTGGATAGGAATGCCTTTCTTACTATTTTACCGTTCTCTCAATAAGCAATGGAATCGTTCAAACCGATTTGATGCGCTCAACGAATATGCTCCCGAATATATTTTTTTCTTAAGGGAAGTGGAGCGTCAGATTGGACCTAAATTTCTCTTTCCTGTAGGAATCAGTGACACTGTCATTGGAGTTTTTGATGACGAACCTACTAGCATTATCGCTTATGCGCTGGCCTCCCATGAATATCATCTTCAGATGTCAGATGAACTGGAACAAGAAACGACAGACACTTCACTCCCACAATGTGACTCAAGAAGTGCCTCGTTAACTGAAATGGATGAATGTACTTCTGAACTTCTAAGAAGTGTTGTCTCTACAGAGGACATTATCTTCTCCATGTCTGGAAGCAAGAACCCACTTGTTTCAGATTCACTTGTACCTCGAAAAGTAAGTCACATAAAAGTGAATTTTGGGGATGAAGGTCCTCTAGGACAGGTGAAGTACACTGTGATTTGTTACTATGCCAAACAATTTGATGCTCTGAGGAGATTATGCTGTCCATCAGAGCGTGATTTTGTCAGGTCCCTTAGTCGTTGCAAGAAATGGGGTGCTCAAGGAGGCAAGAGCAATGTATTCTTTGCAAAATCAATGGATGATCGGTTCATAATTAAGCAGGTTACCAAAACTGAATTAGAGTCTTTCATGAAGTTTGCTCCAGACTACTTCAAATATGTATCTGAGTCGATTTGCACTGGAAGTCCTACTTGCATCGCAAAAATTCTTGGTATTTATCAGGTAAGTGTCCTTTTTTTTTTAATTTGCCACCAGTAGTAATTTGTTTGATGTGATTTATTTTGGCTAGAACCCAGTGGGTAGCCACTCCCTTCTCAGGGAACTGTACGCGAGAAGTAGTAGGAATGGCTCATAGTTATCTCATAACTTGAAAAAAAGGAATTTGTCTTGTTTTCTTGTTTAACAGTGCCAAATCAAATAAAAATACCCAAAGAAACCTAGATAGCTGTCAAAGAGACATCTTAGAGTCCTTGCAAAATAAAAATAATGGCATACATTCTTTTAAAAGATGGAGCGACTAGATATCCATAGTTTGCTTGCTTTTGGTTTATTCAGTTATGATGCCATCAGATTGGAAAAGGAATCAAATTGCAGCAGGAAAAAGTAACTGTTGACTGTAGAAGCAAAATATCATCATGAGCTCCCCCTTAAGAAAGACTCTTATTTCAGTGGAATTCGTTTATGTTAGCCATATCTTCAATATTGTATGTACTTTTATTAAATCTTATTTTACAGTATTAGCTAGGCATTAATTTATCCAAGCTGTCCATTGAGTGAGAGTGATCCAACAGCCTGGAAATGAAACTAACTCATGGTTGGATCCAAACTGTTCCAAAAGTAACCCAATAGTCAGCCTTCCAATATTCATAAAGATTGGAAGATCATGTCAATTTTGCATCCAGATATCCTGGCAGCAATGCCATCTTGATTCTGGTCTTTGTGAAGGCAGATTTTTATTTTCAACTTCAGAATCAGTTTTTGTTAGATTGCTAATGCAAAATTATTGCTTTGAAAAGGTTAAGAGCCTCAAAGGAGGTAAGGAGATGAGGATGGATGTTCTAGTGATGGAAAATCTTTTGTTTGAGCGTAATGTGACAACATTGTATGATTTGAAGGGTTCTGCAAGATCAAGATATAACCCAGACTCAAATGGTAGTGATAAAGTACTTCTTGATCAGAACTTAATTGAAGCGATGCCTACATCACCTATTTTTGTCGGAAACAAGGCAAAGAGGTTGCTGGAGAGAGCTGTTTGGAATGACACATCCTTTCTTGCTGTAAGTATAAACCACATGCTTACATATCTGTCTTGTTTTATTCCATTAGATCTTATGGTCAATCCATATGTCTGTTGCTAGTGATCAAAATTTGCTAGCACCATGAGATGCGAGTTCATCTTTGTAGTACAATTGGAAAGGATTGTTTTCTCTAAAAAGAGAACTGTGTACCTGGGACGTGAGTGGCAGTGTGACATTAAATATGCTCTTATGTACAAATGTCAAAAACCCTAGAACTTCTAGGTATTACCCATAGCCAAGCAAACTTATATAAATTATGTATGTTCGCTTGGGCTTGTTTGGCTGATAAGCCATGGCTGAAAGTACTGTTGGCTGATTTGGTGTGAGAGAAAAATATTGTTCATTGGCTGAAAAGGTACGGCTTATAAGCCAAACAAGCCCAAACGAACAGGGTGTATATAATCAATGGCATCCTAGTATTCTTGCCTACCAGTTCTTTGTTATAACCCTCCGAGCATATGCATGTAGTGTTGTCTTCTTGTATCCTTAATGCATTCCTTATAAAGGGTGCATAATGTGTGGTGTGAAACATGAGGTTGGCTCTATTACAGTCTTACTAATAACATGCATGATTGGCGATGTCATGTTGGTGAAAAGAATAATAAGAGAACCAAACATTTTTGGGAATCACTTTATGTCTGATATGTACTTGTGTGTCAGGACTTAACTGATATAGGAACAGACATACTAGGCAAGTTAGTGGAAGTGTTGAACTGTTGGTGCTATCTAGCTCAGGAGATGCACCAATTTATATATGTTTATATTTATATAAAATGTGGCATGTATCATTATTGGTGTTCTTCTCGACTGTGCCAGTTAACATACTCGACCTTCATGTTGGTAACTGTAACTTGATATTGTCTAGACTCTAGACCCAAAATATGTATGTTGTAAATCTATAATCATGATATAAAAATTTGGATCATAAATGATGTAACTATATGATGCAGTGGTGCTTCATTTAGAAACTTACTAATATCATTGCTCTGATAGAATTCCTGTCAGTAAACCAGTGGAACCTATACTGACATAAATATTCGCAACTTTGGTGCAGTCCATCGATGTAATGGATTACTCTTTACTTGTTGGTGTTGATGAGAAAAGGCATGAACTTGTAATGGGAATTATAGATTTCATGAGACAATACACGTGGGACAAACACCTAGAGACATGGGTGAAAGCTTCAGGGATATTAGGTGGACCAAAGAATGTGTCACCAACAGTAATTTCACCAAAGCAGTACAAGAAGCGGTTTAGGAAAGCCATGTCGGCCTACTTTCTTGTCGTTCCAGACCAGTGGTCGCCTCTAGTGATCATCCCCAGCAAGCAAGCTGAGAGTGGTCAGGACAGGGACAGCGACCAGGTTCTCTTGACAGAATTGTGAGATATGCATGCATAACTTTTAGGAATTATTCAGGGAATAACTCCTTTTTTGCGACATCTATAGATTTTGATTTTATTGAAATTTTGTTCATTCTTTTTGGGGTAGATGTATTTATCTGGGTATCCGTACCTTTTTTTTTTTTTTTTTGGAGGATCTATATGTAAAAAGTTTTAGCCCCCGTCTTTGAAAGTTGTAGATAGAAATCAACATGCATATAGGGTTGTACAAGCTGTCATTCGTTTCCATGAGCCCTGGTTCATTGAAATTTTATAGCATGTAGAAATATTAGAACTAGTTTCATACTTATGCACCTAATGTATATCTTTTGTTTCCTCGTTTCCATACATTCTGTATGAAGGTAGACTCTCAAATTCTTTTCTGGGAGTCCACCAAGAAAAATCATGTATGTGGTGCTTTAGCCAAGTGTATGTAAATCCTCTGAAATTGTAAAAAGAAAGTGTTTTTCCATTTCATAACTTCGAATTTTGCTGTTATTTTTTTCACTGTAATTTAGTTGCAAAGAATATTTTTGCTACTGTGTTCTATTTCCTATGAACCTCCCGTGTTGCTGAGGAAAGAAGATGCCCTCAGTTTGTTGGTAACATTCGCATGTTTGCCTTCGCGAAAATGAAGAAAAATAGAACTAAAAAAGATCATGTCTGGTATCTTGAGACTTCGAGAGTTCTCTGTATATTACACTAAGTTGAAGGAAATAGTTGGGTGTGGAAACAGCCCAAGAGGGTTGTGTTGTATTTTATGTTTAGAATATGAATTACACATGGATTAAGTGATACAAATCACTGTTCATTGTGATCTTCAATCAATGAATTAATCACTAGTATCTACCATATCCTTATACATTGCTAGATATGCTATAGTTGCCGTGTTTAACATCCCCCTCAATGCACTAGGTCGAGGTTGTCATGCAACTTCTTTATCATCACCAACATAGTAGTTGGCTTAGAGTTCATTTGGATGCACTCGTATCTACCTCAATATACATGTGTTGGAATGAATTAGGATGGAAATTAAGGTAATTTTTACCTTAATCCACTCCAACACACAGCCTGAAGTAGGGAGTTGGATAGCCTATCTAGGTATGGGTAGCTAAACTGATAAGATGACGGACTCAACAAGCGGATTTCCCCCTCTGATCAAGAAAGTTATAACCTCCTCATGTCTCTCTGTATGTGTCTACTCGGCCTCGAAGCTGTCAGCCTGCATGCTTCCACTGCATCTGGATGTGCTCGGTCTGCATAGCTGCCATCTGATGTTGTAGCTCAACAAATGACTCTTTAGTAGCAGTGGGCTGGCTAATGGAAACTGCCTCTCTGGCAATCCCTTAGCCACCCAGCCTCCTCGTCGTCGCGAAACTAGGTGAGCGTGACGGAGGAAGTGTGTAATCCTCGTCATGAAGCAACGGACTCATTTCGTGGAACGGCACAGCAACGGACTCTGACACCAGTATTGGACGGGGAACAATTCATGTCGTGGGGATGGACATGAAGCAGTAGTTGGCCCAGTGTTATTACACCCTAAATTTTGAATTTTTCAAGTCCTCTAAAATTTGTTAGAATTAAATTACCTTTATTGCCAAATTTAAAGGAGAAAAATGGTTTATAAATTAAATCAACCATGACATATATAGGTTACAAAAGTTTTGTTATCTTCATGCTGCTTGCATATTTTGTTTGTGTGGAAAATGACTTTAAACTTGAGTAGATCGAAAAAAGTTTTCATTTTGATTTTGGAAACGTATTTACAAAAATTGAAAAGGTTTAAAACCTGCTTGGTCTGTTCTGAGTTTTTTTTTTGTTTTTTGATTGAGGGGAGGGTCTGTTCTGAGCTGAAACTAACCTTGTCCGGCCCCGGACCACAAACCTTTTTCCTCTTTCTCAATTCAGTCCGAAACTTATGATGGCCTGATTTTGAGCCGGGCAAGCATGTTTTTTCTCGGAAAAAGTCCATATTGCCTCCCTCAACTTTCACTAAAGTCCGTTTTTTCTCCCTGAACTTCAAAACCGGGTAAAACACCTCCCTCAACTTTTGAAACTGTTTATCTTACCTCCCTGGCCCTGTTATAAGCAGTTTTGAAGACGGTTTTGTCTTTTATCTTTTTTATTTATTTTGGCTGAACTTTTAAAAAATTATAGTAAATCATAGAAAAATCATAAAATAGAAAATCCAATTTTGTTGGACTCCACATGAGTACATCTACACAGTGAATATATAATATGGTATGCTTTAGTACAAATGTTTTGTTGTGGCTTTAGATCTTTGTTTTTTTGTAATTAAATGTATAATTCATAGCTGCAGTTCTACGGTAATTGTGATGAAATTTTTATGGTGGACTAATTATTGTATTATTGAATTGTAGTAAAAAATTCATACTCATTGGATTATGTATAGCTTAGTTATAGATTTATTTATATTTAACAAGCATAAACCTAAATAAAATCTATAACTAAGTTATACATAATCCAATGAGTATAAAATTTTTACTACAGTTTAAGCGTACAATAATTAGCCCACCATAAAAATTTCACCACAATTGTACCATAGAAACTGCAGTTATGAATTATTTTATTTAATTATAGAAAAACATAGATCTAAAGTTACAACAAAAACTTTATACTAAAGCATACCATATTATATGTTCACTGTGTAGATCTAATCATGTGGAGTCCAACAAAATTAGATTTTCTATTTTATGATTTTTCTGTGATTTACTATGATTTTTTAAAGATTCAGCCGAAATAAATAAAAAAGAAAAGACAAAACCGTCTTCAAAACCGCTTATAACCGGGCCAGGGAGTTAAGATGAACGGTTTTAAAAGTTGAGGAAGGTGTTTTTGTCCGGTTTTAGAATTCAGGGAGGAAAAACGGACTTTCGCAAAAGTTGAATGAGATAATATGGACTTTTTCCTTCTTACTCTCAACATGCCCTATCTCTTTCTTCTTGGGCTCAATCTGTTTATGCACGGCAAGCCAGCCCGCCAACTCAATCACACATCATGAATTCATGATCGTCTTCCACCTCCAGCTGGCCCTCCTCAATTTCCCGGTTTCCACCATGGCAGAGCCGGCCTAGCTCAATTGCTCCATGGCTGTTCCTTTTCGCGTCCTTAATTCCTGCCATCAAGCCCCTGAGTAACCTCGCCTTCATTCCCCTCCATCAGTCGGTTGTTTCTCAATTCCACCTAATTTAACTCAAGCCACCATTGATAGATGGCTTGAAACCTAGGTCCACATCAATTGTTCCTCTTCCTCTCTACCCTATATATATAGGTAGGCCTGAGGCGCCACATGCACGCACCATCATCATCAGACTACTCCATTACTGCTTGTCACACACGATTTTAAGAATAAAACAAAATGCAAATCACACGCATGAAGAATCAATTTATTCATACAAGTGATGATTTCATTAATTAATAGTACATAGCAATGCTATAGCATAAATAATAAAGGTACAAATTAAAAGAACACATAGGTCTAAAAGAAATACATAGACTTATTTTATTTTTCTTTAGTGGAACGAGACTCCATCTCAGGCAGGGAGTGGTACACGTACTAGTCACTAGACAAGCTATTTTAACTTTGATCAAATTTAATTTATAGAAAAAAAGTCAATATTTATGACACCAAATTAGTATAATATAAAAATATAATATATTTATGATACTAATTTTGTCGTCGTAAATATTGTTACTATTTGTTATAAATTAAGTTGGTCAAACTTAAGATAGTTTGACTTATGATGATTATAGTTTTTATAGGAATTGATTTATTGTTTTGGGACAGAGAGGGAGCAGTAATCATATGCTTTGGGTTGTCATTAGCGATGCCTGTCCTACCTTGCTTTTAAGATGGTATGCAACAGTTCGTTACTGCTCTGGTTGTATGGCTTTATGATAACCGTTATTGCAGAACCTTGTTGCATGCTTTTGTTGGTACACTTAGATGTTGTACTGAAGATAGCTAGGGAAGGCATCCTTTTTAGCAGCCTCCATGGCGAACGAAAGCATGCTCGATAACCGGCTGGTAACTGCGATGCATGATGCTTGCACGACGAGCTCTGTGATGCTTACCGGCCTGTACAAGTCACACCCGGATTCCGTAGAAGATAGTAGGCTAGCTAGTAGCTGGCTGTCTAACAACCTTTTTGACCCTTGCAGCAGTAGGAGCGCTTTGCTTGCAAACGCAGCATGAATAGATATAGATATAGATAGATGTATATAAACAATGGGTAGTATATGGAGTATGCATGGAAGGAGCTAACTTGGCCGGCAGGACGACACGGGCGCTGTGGCGGGGGAGTACGGCGTGATGGGCGGCGGCTGGGCCTGGGCCTGCTGGTGCCTGGTGCCTGGTGCCGTGCTGGGGGGCTCTTCTCTCGCGCTCGCTGGATGCGCTCCGCATGCCAACCAACGAGGGCGCTTTGCATGATGACCGGCCGGAACCTCAACCGCACGCGCGTGACCGGACCCAACAGCTTCATTAGCGCATGCATCAGCGATGGACCAGGTTTTTACCTGTATGCGTAGCAAAAAAAAAATTTCTTATGCAATTTGGTAAACCATATATAATTTGGTAAAACCATATTCTAAAATCATATAAATTGTTCAAATGAAATACAAAATACTTTAAAATATAGCCATATAAGAGACTTACAATATTACTTGTTGATCCGTTGCTTTCTCAATGACATGAATATCTCAATTATATCATCTTTATCAACTTGAAAGAAAATATCCCACTCAATAAATGTTTGTAAACAATCATTCAGAACAATATCACCTAGCTTATTCCTTGATTTTGTTTTCACTATAACCAATGCAGAAAATACCCTTTCAACGATCGCAGTTGCCACCGATAAAAGCAATACCAATTTGAGAAGCGAGTACACCATATCATACACTTTGTGCCTATTTATATCAACAAGCTTAACTGAGAGATCAACAATGTTGTCTAGACCTTGGAAGCATTCAGTTCGTTTCATGTCATCAATATAATTATCAAGTTGCAATTCTAGCTATACCAAATTGTTGTTGGAGAAGTCATTAGGATAAAATTCAACCAATCTACGCAGCTTCTGTGCATCAAATGAAGCAAAGGACTTGGAAGGACTAAAGGCTGACATACAAGAGAGTAGCTCCATGTTGATCTCATCAAACCGATTATCGGCCATTTTTTTTTTTACATTGAAAATTTCTACCTATCTCTATGACTGGCGGACCCCAGGGTATGCGGTGGCCCACCCTGCATACCCTGTGGGTCCGTCCCTGGCATGCATGCCATGCATGCGCTGGAGCCAATAATCCCCGGCCCCGTCTGATTGGAGAACAAGAGAGGTCGGGTTTGTTTGGTTAATTGGTTGGTTTCATCATGCATGCGTTTCATTCTTCATCCGGCCCGTGCAGTGGGGTCACCATATATGCATCTTTGTAGCTCTTTCTTCGTCCATCACCCTCGGCACGGCCCGGCCCGGCTCATGAAGCATGATAGATCCATCGGCATCGTGTCCCCGTCGGTACATGCACGCTAGCTAGCTAGTTTCGCCCGCCCCGGTCGTACCCAAGAATATATCTGTCGGGGACCAATACTAGGGTACCAAGAGGAGGAGTTAATGGTCATCAACATTGATTCAACCGAGCAGTCAAGAGCGTGCCTACAACTCCAACTGACCCCCAGGTGCGCAGGCTCCGCCTCGCCTCGACCTCCGGCGGGCTCCGTCTCGCCCGACCCCGAGGCCGCCATCTCCGCCTCGCCCAACCTCCGGGGGCGGGCTCTGCCTCGCTCAACCCTGAGGCAGCGATCTCCGCCTCGCCCGACCTCCGAGGCCGCGATCTCCGCCTCGCCCAACCTCGAGGCCGCAATCTCCACCTCGCCCGACCCTTGGGTTTGTGCTCCGCCTCACCCAACCCCAAGACCACGGGCTCCACCTCGCCAGACCCATGGGTGTGGGCTCCATCCTGCCCAACGGGGACCCATACCATCGCCAACCACTCCAGGTCCAAGCGTATGGGTCTGGGTCAAAACTCTGACACCAAGGAAGAGACCGACACACCCCGATGTAACCCGCGGCCATGATGGGCCATACCTGAGGATTCACATCAAGAACAGCGTCGGGCGTACCGGTGTTGTTCTGCCTAACCCTCGTACGAACACTAACAGACGCGTTAGTTCACCACGACGTCCGCAAGGACGGAGTGGAACACCATGACCGGCGGATGACGCCTGCGCATGGCGCTCGTGATGGACAGGACCACGACGTGGAGCCGTCCCTATTGACATCTACAGGGTTGGCGGGACCCGCGTGAAGGAGAAGGACCCGGTGATCTTAGAGGCCTTCCTCTCTCTCGTTCTTCTCCTTTTCCTCCGCTATAACTCGTGCTTTCCCTTGGCCTATAAAAGGGAAAGCAGGGTGCCCCACGAAGGGGACCCCCAAACCGATCGACCCATCAAGATCCGATACAGATTCGCACAAGAGCACGACACGAACGCACAGCCGAGCAGTGATCGAGCTCTCAGCACCCACTCACTCCTTTCACTAGAGACTTGGGATCCTTTTCTCTCTCGCTCATTTGTAACCCCTACTACAAACTTTCAGTGCTAGTAACATGAGTAGCAGCGATGAATTGGACGTAGGGACTTTCTATCCGAACCAGTATAAACCTCGTGTCCTCTAAGCACACCATCCGAGCCAGACGCGCAATACAAGAAATTTACTTGTCGGTGGTAACTCGAAACACCAATAGTTGGCATGCTAGGTAGAGCCTTTTTGCGCGTCTTGACATCCACACCAGGCCTCGGATGGCTATTCTTGGCATCAGCTGGGTCCCGGGCGCGCACGTGCGCTTTGGGAACCTAGGCTTCATCGTCACAACGGAGGAAGGGTTGGTGCAGGCTCCGCCACCGTCCAACCTCTCCACTTCACCGGCCTCGATGCGATCGCCGAGGCACTTGAGAAGCTATAACTGCACGCACCGGAGGCTCGCACCCCCGGGAGCGACCAGCTCCTCGGCTTTGATTATGGGAGGCTAGAGCGGCAGCTCGGTGCCTTCCTGGGACCCCGACTGTACCGGGAGGACTTGCACCACCTCGCCTTCTCATTCGCCAACATCATGACGCAGCTTGCCAAAGGAGAGCCACTCTCCCTAGAATACCTCATCCGGGCGCCTCGACAGCGCTCCCGTCCAGTCTCTGCAACACCGCAGAGACCGTTGGCCACCCTATGGCGCAACGCACGCCTCTATCACCCGTGAACGATGAGTTCATGGGGATGACCGAATATGTCGTGGAATCTTTCCACGACCTCCTCGCGGGAGAATCGGGGTCGCCCTCTAACTCTGACTCCAGCGGGGGAGCCATCACCCTTCTCGTGAATGTCTCATGGCAGGTACCCCTAAGGGACACGTTGAAAGCATCCATGAGGGAGAGGCTACCCCAATGAACGACCTCGACGACGATGTCGAGAGGGATGCAGGGGCCCCACCTCACCTGTGGGTGGAGCAGCTGAAGGCCCGGCACCAAGAGCTCGAGGAAGCATGACTCCAGCTCGAGCAAGAACGTACGGAGCTCGAGCAAGACATCGAGCGCCACGGAGACGGCGGGCATGCGCGTGCCGTGGCCCGCGACGTGAACCGAAGGATCATCGAGGACGATGAAGCCCTCCCACACTTCACCCGGGTGAGCCAGAACATCATTGCTGCGGCGGCCTTGCTCCGAGGGCTTCCAGGGCCTGCGACGCCCGAGGATCGTCGGACCCATCATGAGATTTGCACGCTACTCGAGCATGCGGTGGTGCAACAGGCTAAGAGCTCGCTGTCTCAACGATGTGAGCTCGACGCCAGCCAGCGCGTGCAATCAGAGTGACCCAACATGGATGTGTCAGTCGACCAGGCGTAGCGAGGCGGCAGGCCACGCACCGTGGTCTTGGTGCATGAGCGTCTTGGCCACAACCATGACACACGCGACACCCTCGATGCCCGCAAGCGGGTCAGACAAGTACCAGCAAGCGTTATGCCGGTACCACAGCCGTCGAGTGCGGGGTCAGGCGTTTAACGTCGGGGACCTAGTGCTCCGCCTCATCCTGAGCAACAAGAACCGCCACAAGCTCTCTCCGCCATGGGAGGGACCGTACGTCATCACGGAGGTGCTCCGACCAGGCACCTACAAGCTCAAGACCATCGACAACGAAGTCTTCGTCAACGCCTGGAACATCGAACAGCTACGTCATTTTTACCCTTAATATACGCACACTTTCTCTTATTAGTTTTGCTACCAACTCCCCGATCTTTAGTGACACCCAACCCCAGCAACGTCAGGGGGTCGAGCCTCACTCGGGGGCTAATATGAGCATATCTATCCGGTAGACATTCTCTATGCTCGACCCTTTCTCATATTAAGACCCAGAAGCAAGGGTTGTGGAAACAGACGCTGAGTAAAACTGGTCGGACTACAAGAAACCTACACCCCAGTGGCTACAGACATTTTGCACACCAGCGTGATCAGAGTTTTTTCCATACCCTGAGCTTTCTAGCCTTAACTACAAAAAGAGTCGGTATACGTTTAAGAGTATATCCACCCGGTAGACATTCTCTATGCCCGACCCTTTCTCACGTTAAGACCCAAAAGTAAGGGATGCGGAAACAGACGATGAGTAAAACTGGTCGAATTGCAAGAAACCTACGCCCCAACGGCTACGACGTTTTTACTCACCAGCGTGATTAGAGTTTTTTTCGCATCCTGAGCTTTCTAGCCTTAACTAGGGAAAGAGTCGGTACGTGTCTAAGAGTATATCCACTCGGTAGACATTCTCTATGCCCGACCCTTTCTCACGTTAAGACCTAGAAGCAAGGGTTGCGGAAACAGACGCTGAGTAAAACTGGTCAAACTGCAAGAAACCTATGCCCCAGAGGCTACGGCGTTTTTGCTCACCAGCGTGATCAGAGTTTGTTCACCCGCACCCCGGGCTTTACATCCTTAATGATGGAAAGGGTTAGAACGCATTAACCCTTTTATACAAAAAGGGGAGAAGGGCTAAAAATCTAATTGGCCATGACGAAATTTAAGAGCTTGTTCACTTGTTACGAGTTCGCCGCCTGGCTTATCTGCCTAACTAAATTTTTGGGGAGGATGATCTCATCCTCTATCTCCGTAGGAAAGTCATGTGCCAGCGGGTCACCCAGGTCGGTCAGATGGCTTGGGCTGCTGTTGAGAGATGGGCAAGGAGCAGTAGGATGCCCCATGCGGGTTATGCCGACCCTGTCACGAACGACGGACCCGGATTCCACTCGAACATATCCGGTGAGAGCTCCCCAAACCCATCACTTGAGCCATCAAGGTAAGTCCTGTGCTAGTGGGTCACTCAAGTCGATCGAACGGCTCGGGCCGCTGCCGAGAGATGGGTCACCATTAATTTACGCACGTCTTCTCCTATTGGTTTCGCTATCGACTCCACGATCTCTAAGTGACGCTCGACCCTAGCAACGGCTAGGGGTCACTCCTCACTCGGGGGCTGGTAAGAGTATGTCTATTCGGTAGACATTCTCCATGCCCGCCCCTTTTTCATGTTAAAAAACTAGAGGCAAGGTTTGCGACAACAAACACTGAGTAAAACTGGTCAGACCACAAGAAACCTATGCCCTAGCGGCTACAGTATTTTTGCTCACCAGCGTGATCAGAGTTAGTTGCCCGCACTCCGAGCTTTAGCCTCCGCCTTCACAGGAAGTGTTTGGAGGGGACCACCTATGGAATCTCCATTGAGGAGAGGCCAGTAGGTCACCCAAGTCGATCGGACGGCTCGGGCCGCTTCCGAGAGATGGGTAAGGAGCAGTGGGAGGCCCCATGCGGGTTATGCTGACTCCATCATGAACGACGGACCCAGATTCCACTCGGACATATCTGATAAGAGCTCCCCAAACCCATCACTCGAGCCATCGAGGAAACTTTACCAACCCTCGTTCTGCTTTTCTAGTGCATGATCATTCATTCATCCATTCCCATGCATGCTTTCATACATTCATTCATATATTCATCCATACATTCATCCCATACATCCAAGCATCGCATATGCAATTATTGCATCACAATGCTTCGCGTCGCATCATGAAGCGGTAGTCATCTCATTCAATATGAGCGGCGACCGATTGAGGTTCAAAGGTCGGCCCGCGAAGGGCTTGAGGCCGCCTCATGTCAAACAGGGCCAGGGGAGAAAACGTAGATGAGGGCCAGTGGCCTTTGCCCAACCCGCTCAGAAGCGGACATCGTCATCTCGACCTTCTCGTTCAATCCTAACCTTGAGCCATGCCCACAGAATCTCCATCGAGGGGAGGCCAATGGACCACCTGAGTCGGTCTCCGGAATGACTCGGGCATCTACCGGGCGATGGGTTAAGGAGTAGCGGAATGCCACATGAGGGCTATGCCGACCCTGTCATGAACGACGGACCTGGATTCCACTCGGACATGCCCATTAGAGACCTCACCGAGCGCGTCACTCGAGCCATCGAGGCAAGTGACGTTACCTCAACCCCTTCGATTGCGGAAACCATGGATGGGGTAACGATCACAAAGATGAGCCGACCCTCGATTAGACCCCCGCTACGTGCGGGGGCTCGAGGAAAGTTGGACTCGTAAGGAGACCGAATGGGCGGTCGCAGAACGATGGCTCAGATCCTAGGGAGGGATACATGCGAAAAACTAAGGATAACGTTTTTAAAATAAGAGACGCTTTCTCCTACTAGTTTTGCTATCGTCTCTCTCGATCTTTAGTGAAACCCGACCCCAGCAACGGCAAGGGGGCGGGCCTCACTCTAGGGCTGATAAGGGTATATATATACCCTTTCTAAAATGGTCGTCGTGCTGACCCCTTCCTCACGTTAAAAACCTAGAGGCAAGGTTTGCGAAAACAAACGACTGAGTAAGGCTAGTCGGACTGTAAGAAACCTATTCCCTAGCGGCTATGGCACTCTTGCTTACCAGTGTAATCAGAGTTTCTCGCCCACACCTTGAGCTCTACGGATCTTAACAATAGGAAGGGTCAGAACGCATCAACCCCTTTTTACACACCAAAAGGAAGAACGAACAAATTTGTTCAAACAAAATAACAAGTTTGTTTAAACAAAGCACAAGGGTCGAAACTTGTCCACTTATTACAAGAACAATCGCCTGACCTATTTAACTAACTAGCCCCTCCGGGGGAGAACTATGCCTTCTATCCTGTCCGCCAAGTCCTGCGAAAGGGGAGCCACCGCCATTTCCATCTCCTCCAGCTCGTGGACTTCATAACCAGGCGCGTAGACGTGGCTCATCGCCTCTATATCGATGATGTCCCCATAATGAGAATGAGCAATCGCGAAGGACTGATTGACCACGGAGCGAAGGGCATTCCTCTCGAGCTGGCGCACCTGAGCCATGATCTCGATGGCACAAGAGCCGTGAGCGAGCTGGTCCCCTCTAACCGCACCACCTCAAGGTCATCATAGACCACTCCGAGGGTGGTGCTCAGGATACTAGAGCTCATCACTCCCACCTGAAGTTTTCTCCTTTCCTCGGTGAGATCCACAGCCAGCCTGGCAGAAACGCTCTCGGCCTCTAGCTTCTGGGTCATCTCCCTTTCGAGCTCGGCCTGGAGGGAGCCGACTTTCTGCTGTGTGTTGTCACGCTCTTGGCAGGCCTGGTCATGCTCTCGGAAAGCCTGGTCACTCTCCTGGCGAGCCGACACCACATTCCGAGCAGAGCCTCTCCGTGGTTTGGATTAGCTCATCCCACTCCTTGTGCAGCCGAGCAACCACCGCGGCATCTAGGCTCACCCTTTTCTCTTGGGCCGCGAGCTTCTCCTCAGCCCCAGCCTCAAATCCCTTTCTTTTTGAACCTCGCTCAGAAGGTCAAGGATCCACTGGTGGGTTTCGGCGTCCTTCTGGAGCAACTCATCCCGCTCCTTCCTGACCCTGGCGGCTTCTTCATCATCCTTCCGCGACCTCACCAATAGGGCCTCGAACTCCTTCTCGGCCTTGTCAGCATCCCAACGGGCCTCATCCACTCGCAACCGAAGATTGGCTGCCTCCTCGGCAAGGGGAGTTAGCTTGACCACCCTCTGCTGGGCGGCGGTGAGCTGAGCTATCACCTCCTCACGTAGCCACGCCTCCTCAACAAGGCGGTCCTAGGTCTCCTTCTATTGACGAAGGAACGGAGATTTCCCCCGGCTGCAAGCTATAAGGGACTGCAGGGAGACGATGGTCAGGATACAAAAGTATATAGAGGAAGAAAAGGGCAAGAAGTAGGACCAAACCATACCCCGCCAAAGGGAACAACAATGTCGTGCAATGCGCCCATGGCATGGTCTAGGGCCTCGAGCATGGACGCGATCCATGTGTCGAGGCTCTCCCGCTCCATGCTCTCTATGGCCTCATTAAGGGTAAAAAGCGTCGATGCCAGATCCTGCGGATCCATACACTGGAGCAGGGGCTCGCCCCGCGTGGGCGAGCCGCTGCCCACCGACGTTAGGGTCAGGGATGACTCCTCGCCGGCCCCAAGCACCGCTGAACCCTCTCGCCATGATGTCCCTGCCAAGATGCCCCTTCAGCGATGGAAGGGGCCAGCGGTGTAGGCGCGAACCTCTCTCCTGGCACTATGACTCCCGGGGACCCCTCGGCCGCGTCCCCCTCTATCCGGCCCTCGCCAGTCGTTGTGGCTTGGGCTACCGATGGCACGGGTCATGCCAATGCCTCAGCAACGCTGTGGTCGTGCTTGGCTATGACCCATCTGTCACGGCCGCCGCCACCTCCACCTGCGTCAGCGGGGTCATGACCGGTTGCGTCGCACCCGCCATGGTCGGCGCCACGAGCGTGGTCGACAGCCCCGCTCGCCTTGCCATCAGCAGCGATATCACGGTCATCATTGGCTGCTCCGCGACGTCCGAACATGACCCTTGAACACCCATGTCCGCCTGTCCCACCGAGGGTATAGGCACCACCATGGGCGGCGCACGACCGGTCGGCGACGCGGTCACACTGGCACTGCTCCCGCCCGAAACGAGCGCGACACTAGCCAATGATCGCCACCCCAATTGGAGGGTGATGCTCTTCTTCCGCGACAGCGCCAAGGGATTCCGCTACCTACCAATGCTGCAAAGGATGAAAAACACAAGTCATGATGAAATCCGACTAAAATAGGAAAAAACAAAGGAACCGATAACTCACCTCGGCGCCGTCGGGCGACAGATGCATTTGGGGGATGAACTCCTCGACCCTTGCTCCACCTCATCAGAACGAGGCTGCTTTGGGCCTGTCCCTGCTCATGGGTAGAGGGGCTCACCCTAGGTAGCTCCTAGGGCGCGTTGGTGGAACGTCCCGCTCCCCTTGGCTCTTGGGGCGCTGACAGCGGGACCACCCGCCTGCGCTGGCACCTCGGGCATGACGGTAGAGCCGCCTACCTCTGTTGGCTCTTGGGACAAGCCAATGGTATGTCCCGCCTCCGCTGGCTCCCCAGACGTACCCTCCCCTCCATGGAACGAGAAGGCTCCTAACGCCTACAAGGACGAACCGATGTCTGCCAGCGCATCCTCGTTCTCTAGGTTGTCCCACTCGATATCGTCGGGTACTATTTCTTCTTCTTCCATCACCTCGTCGTCGTCACCATCATCACCGTCATCATCATTGTCGGTGTCCTCCCCTCATTCCCGCGCCCGCAGCTTCTGCTGCTTCTTCCTCTTCTTGTCCTCCTTCGCCTTCCTCAGTCGCTCGCCCTCGGCTCGATTCACCGCCCTCAAAGCCGAATCCCTCAGCAGTAGAGCCAGGTGATCCATGAGGATGAGGTCCCTTGGCTGGTCCCACCCCTCTCAAAGTTAGTCCCATGGGGTCGGAAAATCAATTGAAGAGAAGGCAGGAGAAAGGGAAACTTACAAAGATGACATAGCCTGGCTCTGGCCGCATTGGAGGATGCCCCACACTAGGTAGAGGAAGTTGAGGGCGGCACCCGCATTGTCCCACAAAGGCTCCATCGCCTCCTTGATGCGTTGCTCGATCTCAGAGTTGGGGAGCATTCCGTTGGCGAGCGCCGTTCCGTCGAACGATGCGCCTCGGGCGCCATCGCGTATAGCTAGAGCACACGCGTCATCAATGGCGCCACCCTCCTCACATGGTAGGCCCCAATGATGCCTGACCCTTTTAGGCCATTCTCCTTTAGGATGTGGATGGTGGCGATGTGGTCTCGGATCTTCTTCTTGTCCTTCTCCGGCATGCCCCACTTCCTTCACTGCTCCGGGGCTTCTTCGATCAGGCGCCGGTGAACTCCGGCAGAGGGGCGGTGGCTTTATTCTTAAGGTAGAACCACTGCAAGTGCCACCCCTTGTTGGATGTCGAGAGCCGCATGGACGGGTACTCGCTGACCTGATTGTTCCGAAGTTGGATGCTAGAGCACAACATCGGCATGTGCAGCTCCTGCCTGCCGCCCTTCCCCTCTTTCTCTGGAGGCTAACGGGGAAGAAATACCTCCACAAGAAGAAGTAGGGGCTGATCCCCAGGAATCCTTCGCATAGACGATGAACACCGCCATGTGCTGGATCCCATTAGGATTGAGATGCTATAGCTCAATCTTGTAGAAGTGCAACAGCCCCCTAGAGGAATTTGTGGGCGGGGTCACAAGCCCATGCTCGTGGAAGTGGGCGAATGACACCACCTTGCTGTCAGGTGGCGACGGCGAACCCTCGTCGTCGGGCAGCAACCATTCCTCGACCAAGGTCCGTGCACGGAGAAGACCACAATGGACGAGGCCCTCCATGCGCTAGAAGGTGATGTCGAAACACTACCACGGACCCATTGGAGGTGGGAGCGGATGGATGCGAGCTCAACGGCGGCGGAGATGCGGAGGCAGGAAACCTAAGCATTGGCGGCAGCGGCGTGGCTGTGGAGGCTAGGATGCAGGCATGCGTATGAAACCCGGAGAGCTAACCCTTTGGTTTTATAGGGGCGATAGGTGCAAGGAAACCAACCACCCGCCTAGATCTCCACGCCTGCCACGACCAGTCACCATGTCTCGTCATAGGGCATGGGCACGCAACCGATGGTTGTCCCTGAAAAACATGCTGGACGTTTCACCTCCCTGAATGGGCCACGACCCATCACAGGTAAGAGGGATACAGAGGCAAAAACACTCCTACGTCCTGTCTAAGCCTAGGAGTTCGAATGTTGGCCCACCGACGGGTTCGACAACCGCTCCGAGCACTTTTAGAGTGAGGGGTGGAAAGGGATGGTCCCGCTAGCATCTAGTACCTAGGCGCACGAGCACCGTGGGTGTCCCGACCCATGTTCAAGCCTCGGGCGGATTTGATCCATGGTTTTTCCTTGAAGAAAGGCAGAGAGCCCTCGGGACCGATCGAACGGACCTGAGAACTATATGGATTGACCACTGAGAATCTAGAGTCGGTCACCAGTTGACCCAAGCCGGACCCCCGCGAATGGGATGCCGAGGTCCCACTCGGACTAGCCCGTTAACAACTCATCGAGCACCATGGCTCATCCATAGAGGAAAATCATGGCATGGCTCAGCCCCTCCGTTTTTATCGAAAAAAACACTTGAGGGAAGACGATCACGAAGACGAGCCGACCCTCGACCGAATCCCTACTACGTGCGGGGCTCGAGAAAAGTTAGACTCGTAAGGAGACCGAACGCACGGTCGCAGAATGATAGACCCCCGTAGGGGTCAATATCAGGAAAGACCTTTTCCAACCCACCAAATCTCACGGCTATACCCCCGAGAGGCCCAATCACGATGAAAGAGAATCGTCGTCCCCAGGACACGCCGTGGGTGACAAGAAAAGGCCAAGGCCCTCAGAGTCCTCCTTTTTGGAAAAGCCTCCAAAGGAGTATTCTACTCCTCCACAGACTCAGGGGCTACTGTCGGGGACCAATACTAGGATGCCCGAAGAGGAGGAGCTAATGGTCATCAACATTGATTCAACCGAGCAGTCAAGAGTGCACCTACAACTCTAACCGACCACCAGGTGCGTGGGCTCCGTCTCGCCTGACCCTGAGGCCGCAATCTCTACCTCGCTCGACCTTTGGGGGCGGGCTCCGCCTCGCCCAACCCTTGGGTTTGTGCTCCGCCTCACGTGACCCCAAGACCGCGGGCTCTGCCTTGCTAGAACCCTTGAGTGCAGGCTCTGTCCCGCCCGACGGGGACCTATACTGCTGCCAACCACTCCAGGTCCAAGCATATGAGCCTGGGTCAAAACTATGACACCAAGGAAGAGATCGGCATGCCCTGATGTAACCTGTGGACACGATGGGCCATACCTAAGGATTCACATCAAGAACAGCGTTAGGCGTATCGGTGTTGTTCTGTCTAACCCTCGTAGGAACACTGACAGGCGCGTCCAGTTCACCACGACGTCCGCTAGGATGGAGTGGAGCGCCATGACCGGCGGATGACGCCTGCACATGGCGCTCGTGATGGACAGGACCGCGACGTGGAGCCATCCCTGTTGATAGCTACAGGGTTTGTGGGACCCGCATGAAGGAGAAGAAGGACCCAGTGATCCTATAGGCCTTCCTCTCTCTCATTCTTCTTCTTTTCCTCCGCTATAACCCACACTTTCTCTTGGCCTATAAAAGGGAAACTAGGGCGCCCCATGAAGGGGATCCCCGAACCGATCGACCCATCAAGATCCGATACAGATCCGCACAAGAACATGACCCGAACGCGCAGCCGAGCATCGATCGAACTCTCAACACCCACTCACTCCTTTCACCAGAGACTTGGGATCCTTTCCCTCTCTCGCTCGTTTGTAACCCCTAATACAAACTTTTAGTGCTAGTAACACGAGCAGCAACGACGAACTAGACGTAGGGTCTTTCTGCTCGAACCAGTATAAACCTCGTGTCCTCTAAGCACACCATCCGAGCCAGACACACAATACTAGAAATTTACTCGTCGGTGGTAACTCAAAACACTAACAATATCATTGCAAGATGCATGGCACGCAAACAATGAAGCAGCAAGATGCCCTATGCCGCTGCAAGATACACATATATATTACTGTACTACTAGTACTAGCTACAGTATGTGCAAGTACTGTATATGGTACACGGTACTCATACTCATTGTTGGCTCACTTCTGATGCTATGTAGTATACTCCGTATGTCAGTATGTGTATAGAGAACAACTACGGTTCATACGTATGTATATTCTCATACAATCTCCATTGATGGATCCACGGCTTAGGGCACCCAAAACTATAAGATGAGTCAGATACTAGCTCTCTAAGTCAACTTCATTCTCCAATAGTGTTAGCTTTTAGTAATGGCTCATAGTATAATTAGGTCCACATGACACTCTCACATGTTATTGGAATATATGTATGAGCCTAACTCTTGATCAAGAGCTAGCTTTTCTCTCTCTTATATTAAAATATGAAGAAAAAAATACTTAGAGCTAGCTCATGAGCCACCCATTGAGTCCAACGTTGTAGGGTCGAGATGGCGACTAGAGGGGGGTGAATACTCATTTCAAAAACTTAATCCACGCCGGCTAACCGAAACAAGTGCGGAATTAAATCTATCAGTCTAGCCAAGACTACTCTCTCTCTATCTATGTTCTCTAGCACCTTGCAAAGATCCTAATTAAGCAATTAAGGTGCCGGGCTAGCTAGAGCTCACCTAACCAATTCTAGAAGCAAGGTCACACAAACCTATGCCACTAGTACTTCAAGCAATGAAGGAGCTCCTACTCATGCTAGTAAGCAAAAGTACAAAGCCACCTAACCTCACTAGCAATGCTCAATAACAAGGCAACCGATGCCAAATTAGAGAGCGCAAATACTTAGCTACACAAACTAAGCAATGTGACTAACAAGGTTACACAAACCAAATCAGCCACGCAAGGGAGCTACTTCTATGCTACACAAGCTAGAAAGTAACTAGCAAGCTACACAAGCTAACTAATTATAAAAGCAACCACACAAGCACAATGTATATGAAAGTAAATACAAGCTTGTGTAACAAGGATGCAAACCAACGGGAATACAAGGATGACACGATGATTTTTTTTCGAGGTTCACGTGCTTGCCAACACGCTAGTCCCCATTGAGACAAGCTCCAAGGTTGCCGCCGGTCCTCCTGCTAGTGGTGACCCGCAAGTCACACTCTCCCACGTGGAGTGCTTACCACAAGCTCTAGCACTTGACCCGGCCGGACCACTTGTCGCCCTTCGCGTTTCGCTTTACTAGAGTTGCTCTTCGTAGCTCCCGCGGGGCGAGCACAATGCCCCTCACAAAGCTCTTCTCCGGAGCACCACACAAGCTTCTTGCGGGCTTCGACGGAGACCACCACCAAGCCGTCTAGGAGGTGGCAACCTCCAATTATAACAAGCACCACCGGCTTGCAACTCGATCACCTAGTGCCACTCGATGCAACCTCACGATGCAATAGCACTAGAATCGCTCTCTCACACAATCGAATGATCACTATCAAGCATATGTGAGATGGAGGGCTCCCAAGCACTCTCAAGCATGGAAACAAAGTCCCCAAGGTGCTCAATCTCAGCCATGGCCGAGACCACCTTCTATTTATAGCCCCATGGGCTAAAATAGCCATTACCCCTTCACTGGCATTTTTTCGGGACGACCGGACGCGTCCGGTACGTGTCCGGTCGCTACCTGATCGCCATGTGTCCCATTCAAACTAGCCATTGCCGCCAACGGCTCTCTTTGACATGTCGGATTGGACGCGTCCGGTGTATCGACCGGACGTAGGTGGGCCAGCGTTCGGTCGAGTCCAGAGAGCTCCCAGAGCTGCTCAACCGCGACCGGACGCGTCCGGTGTGACCGACCGGATGCAAGAGGGGCAGTGTCCGGTCGAGTCCAAAGAGCTCCCAAAGCTGCTCAACTTCGATCGGACACGTCCGGTGTGGCGACCGGACGCGCCCCTACGTCCGATCCACTCTGGACCAACACCAGCGCTCTACATCACCACGACCGAACGCATTGTACAATGATTGCTCAGCGATCCGGTCACTGCTACGAGCCAGAGTCCAATCACCTCGGCAACTCTGCCCGCGCCTGGCCAGATTACCGGACGCATCCGGTATAGATATCGGATGCGTCCGGTCACATCGGGAAGACACCGGACGCGTCCGGTCGACATATCGGATGCGTCCGGTCACCCTGTGACCAGCGCATTCAACTCCTTTTCTTCACCAACTTCTTCACCTTTGCAAATGTGCCAACACCACCAAGTATACACTACTATGTGTATGTGTGTTAGCTTTTCACAAACATTTTCCAAAGATTTTTGCCACGCCACTCGATCCTAACGACGATGCAAAGTTAGATCACTCAAGTGGCAATAGATGACGATATGCAAATAAGTTTGCCCCTCTTGATAGTACGGCCATCTATCCTAAATTCGGTCATCAACTTCTCTACACACCTATGACCGGTGAAATGAAATGTCCTAGGTTATACATTTGCCTTGCGCATTCTATTGCATCTCCTTCAATGTCGATGCAACACATGCACCAACATGATCAACAATGATATGATCCACTTCATATCATCACGCGATCATATTGGTTCATCGATTTTGACTTCACTTGCTTTTCACCGTTGCCTTTGTCCATTGGCGCCGAGTCTTGCTCAAGCTTCACCGCCACACGGTCCATCGCTCCAAAGCCTCCGACTTGTCTCTTCACGCTTGCAATCGGTCCATTAAGCCAAGTCATGTCTTGATCTTCTCCACCTTGATCACATGACTCAATGCCATGTCTCATGTACAATGAGCTCCTTCATTATCACATGTGTGAGCTTTGTAATATCTCCAAGCCATTCCCACCTTTATGGCATATGTTGCTCACACATATGTACATATGGACTAATCACTTGTATATCTCATATAAATATAATTAGTCCACCTAGATTGTCACTCAATTACCAAAACCACACCAGGTCCTTTTAAACGTGCTGCATGATCAACGGACTACTCGTAATAGTGTTAGTTTAATAATTAATGCCAGTCTCAACGCGCAAGATTGTAGCCTGCTTGTACTCTCTCCATTTCGAAAAGAAGGAAACAATGTAATTTAAAAATTCTGGTCAAAAAATAATAATTTTAAAATGGTTTCTTGAGGAATCGAACAATCTTAAATTTAATTATGTTCATAATTATATTCATTTATATTTTTATTTAGGTTTATTAAGAAATATATTTCATGATCAATTTAGTGACAGCAGTACTCCATACTTTGACAAACGCGGGTGAATCCATATATACGGGTGATGTTGCGTTGCAGGGTTGGATCGGGATGCCACAGTCCACGGAGGCACTGCACCCAGCATCTTTCTCGGTTTTCTGGAAGCTTATTTGGCACGATGCATCTGTCCGCTTCCTTCCCTCTCCTTACCAGTGCCTACCAGCCTGGCAGCCTACCCGCTACCACCGTCGAAGCAGTGGGATTTACTACTTTTTTTTCACAAGAAGTCAAAACTTGCATTAATAAATACATTCAAATCATCTTTAAGAGGATATCGATATATATTTAGTGACTGGTAATATACTTTAAGACAAATTAAGGTTCAAATTATATTTTGAATGATTTATCATTCTCAAGTCAAAATCCGCCTTACATTCCTTAAAAGGAGGGAGTACGTTGGAGCAGATAATTGATGAGGACAATCAAACCTACTCTCTGGACTTTTGGTTCATTAAAGTTGTGTGTTCAAAAATTTCTTCCTATCCTAAATACTATCGTTCTGTTAGCTTGGCTTATAAGCCATATTTTTTCAGCCAACGAACAATATTTTTCTCTCACAACAAATCAGTCAACGGTACTTTTAGCCATGACTTATCAGCCAAACGAACAAAGCATATATGGCTTAAAATAGGGTATCACCTAGTATAAGCTACCTGTGGTTTAGGATAGGGAGAGTGAATCACTCCCTACTGCTAGTGGGCAATTCACCATTTTGATAGTTAGGTATAACTAATAGCACTACTGCAATGGTACCCATGTGTTATAGGAGTATATTGCCCTGTTCGCTTAGCTGATAAGCCATAGCTGAAAGTACTGTTGACTAATTCATTGTGAGAGGAAAATATTGTTCGTTCGCTGAAAAAATACGGATTATAAGCCAAGCGAACAAGGCGTATATTCAGTCTGTTCGCTTGTTAGTTTCAGTCAGGGCTTATCAGTCAGCCAACAGTGTTTTCCTCTCACAATAAACCAGCACCAATTGAACTTATCAGCCCAGAAACTAACCAGCGAACAGGGTGATTATATAATGCATCAACACCTAATCCATGTATACCACCATGCCCACACAAGAGGCTGACATGTCACTATGTTGCATTGGGAATCCGCATCGTTACCATTGCATACCATTAACAGAAAATTGAATTCCCCTTGTGCTCTACTCTTGGTGGATTTGCTTGAACGATTAGTCATCGTCACAAGGATCATTCACTACTACATAAATCTTTTGTAGGGGCGGCTCTAAATGATTTATAGAGACGGTTTGGCCAGTCGCCCCTACCAAAGCGTGGCTATAAATCATGTATTTGTAGGGGCGGTTCCCAGACCGCCCCTACAAATCGATTTGTAGGGACGGCTGATAACACCAAATTACCTCTACAAATTGATTTGTAGGGGCGGTTGTATATATTATAATACCACCAAAAAATTTCAATCTAGAACCGCCTTATAGTATATCGAAATTTAAATTTACAATTCAAAGGGTAAGGCTATTCTACAGCTGGTCACAGAATAACTTATTCTATGGCCACCTTGATTTACGATAATGTTTGTACCAATTTACGATAATGACAATACACATTTACGATACATGGGTTAATATAATTTAAGATGATACTTACCATAATGCTATAGTAAATCACTTATGATGGAGTTACCATAATCTCATAAATTAGTATAGTAATTATCGTAACTCAAAGTGGCCACAAAATAACTTATTCTGCGGCCAGCTACAGAACAGTACGTGTGTGTATATATATATATAATTCAAATCTGACCACAAGCACAAGAGTATTATATAAACTATAATTACAAGTGCAATTTACAAGAATATATACAATCCATCATTAAATAGACATAATTCACAAGGTAAAACCAATGTCAAATTCCATACACATTGTTATCAACGGCTTAGAGCTAGCCTTTCAATCTCACGAAGGTGTTGGTACTGAGGATTTCTACCAAGTTAGAATCTCGGTCATGGAAGGTGCCTTTGACATGTATAATCTAGTTTAATATGAAGTTGCAAAGGTCGTCGATGAGCTCTAAGAGTTGGTCATCCTTGTATGGGTCTCTTTTTATTTCTTTCTCTTCTTTCCACTACAAAAGAACAAGTTTCAGTTTAGTATTTCATACCATGTGCGAAGTTTTTATACTACGGGTGAAAGTGGTTCAAACTTACCCTTAAGGGGTGTCTCTTGTAGGCACCGGTATTACTTATCATAGAACATACATAGTATCCATAATGTACACTCCCAGGCTCCTCCTTGGGGCACTGTGTGTTTTGCATATGAAAATGTTAAGTAATGCTTTTGACAACCATGTAATGGAGTACTGAAGAAGTAAGTTACACTTACCGCACATAGTGTTTTTATAGCCAACCTTTCCTTCCTTACTAGATCACGCCTTCCATGATATTTAGTGACATAGAACCTAAATGCCATGTTCGAATTATTTTAGTAAATATTACTTGTTAGTATCCAAAAGTAAACGTTACAAGTATGTATATAAACATATAAGCTAATGAGAATTGTCGATATGTATACGTCTTGAGAATCGATATGAAGTCTTTGTATGTCACCGGGTCCCTATCTATTAAATCAAAGACCCATGTCATGTTCCTCCCGACATCGACGCCTATACAAATCCAGTGGTTACTGCATGGATTTAATCATAGAACTAGATAAGCTCTTTTGCATCAAATAAAATATATCGAACAAAGCTTTAAGTATAGAGTTAAACTTACTTGAAGTTGTATGGTAGCCATATAGTAGAGTGTTGTTGGAGATTTTTAAAAGCCAGGGCAATGTATGCCGAAACCTTAAGGGACTCTTGTCTTAGTTTCTTCGTACGGATGTCCTCTTTCTCCCGAAGGGTCTTTCCAGCAGCTAGCTCTTTGTCATCTAGTTTCCACTATCTCGGGTAATTAAAATTTGTTTGTGTTATAGCTTGAGGGTCTATATACTCGGCTTTCACACTTGGCATTTGTTTTACAATGTGCACTTGCATTCTACAAATCATGGCATGGGTTAGTTACAACAAAATCCAAAGATTACATTCATATCATATCAGGAGGACAAGGACTTACATGCACCACATGCGAATTAGATTCATTTTCATTGCTCCGAGGTGAAAGCATGTCTGCATATCATTGAAGTCAATGATAATTTTCTCGGTTGGGCTTCCAAATGTGTCGGTGGGGAAGCATGCTTGTACGAGGTCTATGCTCATTAGGAGAACATGCAAGTACCAATCATGGAACCTTCTTATTCCAAGTGGTAGGCGCTGGATGTCCCGGTTTGGTAGAAAGGGCTTGTCTCTTTCATATGTTTTCGGGCAATCCTTTGACCATTTGATGGCATCAACATTTGGATACTGCTTTGCTGTTTGGTGGAGTTTGCTAGTGACGGCCTCCTCAGAAGCCCGTGATGGGACTTTTTTAACTTGGTTCTCAGGCTTGAACTGGTCATGGGAATACCACTTATGCACCGACGAGACATCTTTCATCGAAACATAAATTGGTCTTATGGTGATTGGATGCTTCTTTCAAAGTTCCTATTCAGGCACGTCCTTATCTTCTTATGCATCACCTTCTTTAGGAGGCACTCGTTGTTCATGTATCGGCTGTGCTTGTTGAGAAGACTGTGGCATCTCATTATGCGCTTGCTCGGTACCAGCTGGAGAAGGTTGTGGCTTATCAGGCACATGCTCGCTAGAAGGCAGGGAAGAATGTGGCATCTCAGGAATGTGGTGGTCACAAGACAGTGAAAATATCTCTCCATCCTCAACAACTCACTCCAAATTTGGGAGAGGGGGAGGCGGCGAAGAAGCAGTCAATATAATGTCTCGTTTGTGCCAGAGGATGAACTGCCCCATTACGTCTCCGAGTAACACCAGCCCCTAAGGAGTTGCATAGTCTATCCTCCACTCCATGAACTTGGGATTCACGGTATGCACCTCGACCCTAGTGTAGTCCGGTGGTATGTTATTATTGTGGTGTAAGCCACTAGGAGGATGTGCCACACCCGTTGCCACCTCCATCACAATGTTCTGTCGGCCATTGAGAAACACCAAGGTGCAACTAGTTAGTTCCCATATGCGATCGACGGGGGTTGTGGCTGCAGTGGAACCTTGGCTGCTAGGAACTTTTAGAGGGCTGCCAACTAATGCCAGTTCTCCCGGTGGCGTCATTAATGTCCGTAGCTCCATAGACAATCCTTACTCCTCCAACGCCTTCGCAACTAGAGCCTTCACTTGGAGTTCAAGATTAGTCTCCCGATCTATGCCATGTTTCTTGTATATGTGCATGTCCTCTTCGAATCCGTGCTTCTAGGTCGTCCTTTTCCCTAGCCCCCTGGTGTGGCCTGTGTGCTCCTTGTTTCTCAAGCCAAGGCTAAGCTTGTCCCTCTCTCTGGAAGGATTGAATGAGCCCTTCTCCTTGTCTTCTGCATATTTTAGTATCCTTGATACTGCCTCTTGGGTCTCCTGCTTATCAAACTTAAGATTACCGTGGATGATTTTGTACTCCTCGTATATATCCAATTCCTTGAGCGTACCTTCAAATTCTTCACATCGATATTCCTAGCAGCTGCGACCTCTTCGTCCATCTTTCTAAACTGCTCTTCCTTGGCATAGTAGCCATCGGGGCCAAATGATGGTGGTGTTTGTTCCTCTTCGCTAGCTCGGTGTTACGGGCACTGAGCTCCAATGCCTCCGGTGAAGTCTTCTGAGCCACGAGCTCCTCCCATTGACTAGGAGTTATGTTGCTGAACTCGTTGAAGGGAGTTAACCCCTTTTGGATATACTTCTTGTTGAGCTCCGACCTCCAACGTCGGAATGACTCTCCCATGATCTTGAAAGCATTTTTTTACCAGCTCGTGCTTACCCTCCGGAAATATAAAATTGAGCTTCAGCTGGTTATCCCATAGTTCATTCTTTTTCTTCTCTGGTACCTCTTTCCAGTTAGGAATTGCTGGGTTCAATTTATCTCTTACTAGGGCTCCGATCGCATTACTGAATCATCCTCTGAATTCCTTCGGCTTAAGGATCTCCCCTGCTGGCCCGATCTCCGTTATCTCATAGCATGCCTTATCTAGATATTGATTTGCTTTTCTATCCCCTCATTTCCTCTTTGGCTTGGTAGTCGTGGTTGTGTCTTGAGGTTGTGGAGCAGAGGCCTCAATGTCCATCTCTATGACTGTTGCCTCTGCTCTCCTTTTCTCTACTCCGTCTTGTCCAGCGAGATGTCGTGGACGTCGACGTCGTCTTTTCTGAGTTTTAGGAGGGACCTATATATATGATAGCTCAAAGTGTTAGCAGAGGTAACACAGCCAAAGCTTTAGCAAAATTTATAAGCTAAGGCTTTATCCCTACCTCCTCGTTCGGGTCAAAATCCTTGTCCAAATTTTCCTCCATTGACCTCCTTCTGGCTTCACGTGGGAAGGGATCCTCGGGACTTACATATCCCTCTTCTGAGTCATCATCATCATCATCCTCTTCTTCGCCTTCAGCAGCCTCTCCTACTCTTCCTTCTGCTCCCCCTTCCTCCTCATCACACTGCTCCTGAGTAAGCATCACTTCTAGATCCTTTTCTAACTCGTTATCGAACTGCTCCTGAGTAAGCTAGTCCTCTAGTGCTTGCTCCTCATAGGTTGGCTGCTCATCATGCTCGGGGCAACGGGCCGCACTGTCTGGTGTCCGCGATATTATTCCACACTTTGTTCTAATAGATGCAAGAAATTGTGCTTTAGGTACGCGAGAAGGTATAAGAAATTAAAAAGGTCTATAAACCAAAGTAGTCCTATAAAACAACAATATATCAAAAAAATGAGTAGTAGCTGTAGTAGTGACCTCAGAAACATGTCAATCATCATTTGATCATGAACTTAGAGCATCAAGGCATCATAACAGAGAAGAGAGGAGAAGGTAATGTAGGGGCGGCTGCTAATGATGCAAAGTTCCTCATAAGTTCTTGATCATGAACTTGGAGCATCAAGGCATCATAACAGAGAAGAGAGGAGAAGGTAATATAGGGGCGGCTGCTAATGATGTCAAGTTCCTCACAAGTTCTTGATCATCAACTCATATTCCATATAATGTATGGACTTGGACAATTTCATCATCGGCAAAACAAAGGAGATGAGAGGAGAGGGGAGATTTGGCAAAAAAAAAGCAACAGCTGCTTAACAAATATAGAGCAGCAGCTGATAGCAAAAATAGCCAAAAACTGGAGCTACAATTGCAAGCAGCCAAGCACAATCATATTACCCTTGTACCATGCATAACTAAAAGAGAGACAAGCAAAATAGAAAAATTCAGAAAGGAAATTGCAGCCGGACTTTCTTCCAGAAAGTAGTAGCAAGCCAATACAGCCCGTGTATGTAAAACATAGTGGTTGCCTAAAAACAATGCAGCATTAAGACAATTCAAAGCCTACTAATTTTCTAAACTGAAAATTACCTTGCCATACAGTTTACATTGACAAACTCATCATAAAAGGTTTCAGGAAAATTCAGTATTTAGATAGATACTTTAATATGCTTGGTTGTATTATCACATAGGACCTTTAGTAAGTGAAAATACATAATCAGTTGCAGGAAGGAAAATAATTACTACTATTTTTCTTAGCAGGATAATTAGTAAAAGAAGTTACAGCATGAATTCTACAAAAGTACAAATTAATCAACAAAAGTTGTAGGACCACTGATTTCAAAATTTTATACTGTACTACCCACACAAATGTGAAAAAAGACAACATATAAACAACAGAAATTTATGACCTTACCACACAAAAGAAATTCAGTAATGTATTCGCAGGGAGATCAATCATGCATTTCCCCAAATATCTAACTGCAACCATATATTATATCAAGTAAACAAACAGGTAGCAACACATAAACTAATGCCTGGATTAGTCTAAGGTTAGATCAGATACAGAGTACCCAGAGGCCCACTATAATACCATGGTTCAGGGACCTCTGCTCATGGATTTTATATATTACAAACACCAGGGCATGACAAGGCTGTGGAACGGCACCAGCCTAAATCATGTCCCCCATGTTCACCGGCCAATCTTAGAATATTGGTTTCTCTGTCAAATGAAGGCAATCAAGCATGTTCGTGGCAATCTGTTTGAACTGATAAAGAACAAGAATAAACACAGGACCGGACCCCCATGTTTGAACTAATCAAGTATCTGCACGCAACAGCATGGTATAGGCATGCTCATGTGTGCCTTTCAAAAAGGAGTCTACTTTTTTCCCCATTCAGTATCTTAGAATATTAGTTGTCTAAAGAAAATTACAATTGGGCCTATCATCATTCACTATTCGGCCCCTGGTGCAGCCTTGTTCCATTCGGATAGAAATTCAAAGCGATGCAATTTAGTTTTAGCGTACTGGTTTACTGTAATTGAATTTTCAGGAGCTCTAAAATTTATTTACTACGTGCAACATGCATAACTGTAACCCTCAAACCTTGAGTTACAAAAACTGAAAATGGAACTAAGCATATTTGCTTATATAGTGGCAGATATGTGTGCAGTCATAATATAATTGAAACTGAAAGGCACGGTTTACTATAACTAAATTTTCAGGAGCTCTAAAATGTATGTACTGCATGCAACATGCAAAACTAAAACCCCCAAACCTTATATGACTGAAACTGAAACTCAACATATCTGCTTATATGGTGGCAGATATGTGAAACTGAAAGCACTAAACTGATGTGATGCTGAAATAAATTTCAAGCTCAAGCTGCTAATTAGCAAAGAAGAACCAAGCAGCTAGTCAACAGAATAAGCACAACGACATGTAAAAAACTGAAATTTTAAAACTGAAAGCACTAAATTGACATACTAAATCTGAAACAACTGAAGTTTTAAAACTAAAAGCAGTAAACAGTGTTACTGAAACTGAAAAAAAAACTCAACATATCAATGAACCTGAAACTAAAGTCTAGAAAATATGAAACCTGAACTCTAACTGAAAATCTAAGCTAAAAAACTAAAAAATCAATTAAAACTTAAAATAAACATATAATTAATGACACTAAAATTACTAAAATAATTTGCACACACGTATCACGTACTCGTGTGTGCATGCTGACCATTCCTAGGAGAACACTAGTACCAGAATTATTAGCCTTTTCTAAAGTTGATGATGTTCATTCTAGAGTTAAAGGCTTCACTGGTAGCTAGTATCGGATGTGTCGCTGCCGTTGTTATCACGCTCATCATAGTATCAGACACAAAATAAGTAGAGGTGATGTTTTTTCCCTTCTAATACTCATCGGATTATTAACTTCTCTACTGAAAGATATGGCACAATCATGGTAAAAAAAATGTGGTGCATTGTACAAGAGTACAGGCAAGCAAGAACCTATCTTATCTTATAGTAAAAATTCACAACTTAGTAAACTTGTCAATGCATTACTGTAGCTACTGAAAAAACATGAAAACAGAACTCACTGAACTGTGGAGCAAAAGCACATCTTATATATAAAAATGGACCACATAATCAGCCCATGCAAGCATCACAGTCTATTTATCTAAGAAACATTACATAGCAATAATTTCTCTTCAACCTCTCCCACTCACCCACCGCCTAAGCATCAGCGTCAATAGAACAACAAATGTAGGAGTTTCAAACGCTAAGTATGTAATATTCACATACAAAACTGGACCACATAATCAGCCCATGCAAGCATCTCAGTCTATTTATCTGTGAAACATTATAAAGCGATAATTTCTCTTCAACCTCTCTCGACTACCCCCATCTAAGCATCGATGTCAGCAGAATAACAAATGAAGGAGATCCGAATGCTAAGTATGTAATATACATATATTCATCCTATATTTTCCACCTTTCAACTTAATAAATAGATACTAGCCTCGCAAGCTCATCCAGGTTCCTAACAAGCAAAACAACAATTTCTTCCCGAGACTCTTAATTTCCCATCACTGGAACCCTAGAATTCACAGCATTCATAAAACAAGCAGATCCAATATTCAGGCCACTCAATTATGTGCATGCACGAAAGCCGTATTATCTTCGTGATGGCCTTCTCCAAAATTATCACAGGGGGCAACCAACACAAGCAAGCCATGCTAAACCCTAGTAATAAAACCCGTGAAATCGACAGCTAAAAGAAGGGGTTGGGCTTACCTGCAGAAGACGGCGGCGCTGCGCGGGGGCTGGCTGGGGGACGACAGCTAGAGGAGAGGTCGGAGAGGAGGCGCCGCTAGTGGTGGGGATGACTACCTGAGCACACGGTCGGGCGCGCAAGGCCAGCGAGGTCAGAGAGGAGACGCCGTCGGTGGTGGGGACGACTACCAGAGCGCACGGTCGGGCGCGCAAGGGCCGATGAGGACGGAGGTCGAGGTCCAAAATGGACGGGGCGGCGGTAGCCACGCGGCTTGTGAGCTCTCGCGCAAACCCTAGCCACCGTGGTGGTCGGCCTAGGGAAAGGCGGCGTTTGGGGAAGGAAGCGTGGCGGGCGACGGAGGCGGTCACAGGAGGACGCAAGAGGTGAGAGGAAGCGGTGCTAGGCACAGAGACGATGGCGGTGGCGGGGGGAATATTCGGCAGCTTGACGGCGTCCGTAAGAAGAAGAGCGCCCAGACTTAGGCAAATTTTAGCCTCCAAGCGCGTCATATATTTATACTGGGGAGTATTTGTAGGGCGGCTGGTGATTGAGCCACCCCTACAAATTCATTTCTATGGGCGGCTCACTCACCAGCCACCCCTACAAATATTTTTCAATTTATTTTTATTACTTGTTCTATATATTCATTTTTCTTTATATATAACTGTATGTATTTGTTTTCTGATTATTCTATATATATAAATATATCTATATATACATTTTTTATATAGAAAATATATAATTCTATATTTTATTCTTTACAAAAAGAATATTTTAAAAATTGAAAATTTGAAATTTCAAAGAACTAAAATAATTTTATCTCCACTAAATGACCTTAAATGAAAATTTTGGAAACATCAAATTTGTTACACTCGTCAAGATCTCCAACTTATATTTTGGTCATCTTTTCATTTGACCAAATTTGAACTGTTCAAATTTTAAATTTCAATAAATATCAACTTCAAATAAGATTTTGAAACCTTAAATGATTTCAAATAAGAAAGTCATGAACATAGAAGTTGTTAAACACATCACTATCTACAACTTTTATTTTGGTCTTCTTTTTATTTGACCAAATTTGAATAGTTGAAATTTTGAATTTCAATAAATGGCAACTTCAAACAAGATTTTGAAACCTTAAACGATTTCAACTATAAAAGTCGTGAACATAAAAGTAGTTGAACTCATCACTATCTATAACTTTTATTTTAGTTACTTCTTTATGTGACAAAGTATTAGTAAACATTGTTCATAAATTCACATATGACTCATAGTTTCACGAACTATACGAGAGATATGTTGATTTGTCAACAATGTTCACTATCACTTTGTCAGATGAAGAAATGATCAAAATAAAAGTTGTAGATCTTGATGAGTTATACAACTTTGGTATTCATTACTTCTTTAGCTGAAATCATTTAATGGTTGAAAATCTCGTTAGAACTTATCATTTTTTAAAATTTGAAAATTTAAATTGCTCAAACTTTGTCAAATGAAAAGAATGATCAAATCAATACATTAACTTGATAGGTCATGATTTTAGAAAATTTTAGAAAAAAAATCATCACATTTAGAGTTAGTATTAGGGAGAAAGACTAGTTACAAATTTTACCCAGAAATTAAAAAAAATCACAACTGTTCATGATGATCAATGATGAATAAGTGTGATTTTTCTTTTTAATCTGTAGCTAAAACTTGTAACTAGTTTTTCTCTCTCATAGTAACTCCAAATATGATGGTTGTTTTTCTAAAATTTTCTAAAATCATGCTCTATCATTTTAGTCTAGTCATCTATCTTTGTCACTAATTTTGGACAATTCAAATTTTGAATTTCAGAAAATGACAACTTCAAACCTGATTTTCAATCATTAAATGATTTCAGCTGTAAAGGTGATGAGTACCAAAGTTGTATAACTCATCTAGATCTACAACTTATATTTTGGTCATCTTTTCATTTGACCAAATTTAAACAGCTCAAATTTTGAATTTCAATAAATGTCAACTTCAAATAAGATTTTGAAACCTTAAATTGTTTCAAATTAGAAAGTCATGAACATAGAAGTTGTTGAACACATCACTATATACAACTTTTATTTTGGTCATCTTTTCATTTAATTAAATTTGAACAGTTGAAATTTTAAAAATTTCAATAAATGGCAACTTCAAACAAGATTTTGAAACCTTAAATGATTTCAACTATAAAAGTCGTGAACATAAAAGTTGTTGAATTCATCACTATCTATAACTTTTATTTTGGTCACTTCTTAATGTGACAAAGTATTAATAAACATTGTTCACAAATTCACATATAACTCATAGTTTCATGAACTATACGAGAGACATGTTGATTTATGAATAAAGTTTAGTATCACTTTGTCAGATGAAGAAATGACCAAAATAAAAGTTATAGATCTTGATGAGTTATACAACTTTGGTATTCATCACATTTTCAGCTAAAATTATTTAATGGTTGAAAATCTCGTTAGAACTTGTTAATTTTTAAAATTTGAAAATTTGAATTGCTCAAAATTTGAATTGCATCACCACCTCGTTCATTGCCAAACTCGGGATCCATTCGTGCATCAAGCTCTGCTGAATATTGGAACAGGGATTTTAGGGTTTCGTCATCGTATTCCTCCTCATCCTCGTCGTTAACAATAACCGTTTCACCATGATGAATCCACACTGTGTAGTCCTCAACAAATCCTCGCATAATCAAATGTGATCTGATGATAGTCACATATGTCCATACCATACGGTTCTTGCAATCTTTACAGGGACAAATAATTGTATCCTTATTCTCGGTCAACGTCGTTGCATGCTTCTCTGCGGCTTCAATAAATTTATCCACCTCTTCACGGAAACCTGCCTTGAACCTTAACGAACCATACATCCAAGAGTTCTTGTACTCCATCTTTTACAACAACAACAAAACAAACATTAAATGACTATTTATTCATATATATATATATATATATAAATGAATCAAATTAATAATTACTTGAGAATAATTGTATATACTTCAGATATATATGAATATAAATCAAATATAATTACATGAAGCATACAAACACACCATGGTCGAGAAAAATTAATTAATGCTCATTTATCCATAAATAATTAAAATACATATTTGTTGATTACCATAAACAATTTCAAAGACAACAATTATATTTTACCCAATATCTTTCATGCAAACCCTAGTCCAATTTCATCAAACATAAATTTACAAAAACAAAATTAATAAAAAAACCAAACCCTAGATCTAAATCTACATGCGCATGAAACATCCATAAAACTAACTAATTATTCACTAAAATAAAAAACATGGACCAAATAAGGATATGATCTTGTTTCCCGACCTAATTTACCCTAGTACATTGAGACAACGGACATTTATAGGGCCGGCGGGTGATTGAGCTGCCCCTACAAATCAAATAGTAGAGGCGGCTGGTGAGTAAGCCGCCCCTACAAATCGACCCAATTTGTAGGGACGGCTTGTATCACCAGCCGCCCCTACTGTGCCATTTGTAGGGGCGGCTGGAATCATGGCACCCGAGCTCACCCACTGTAGGGGCGGTTAGTAGTGGAGCCGTCCCTAAAAAAAGCCCCCTTTGCTAAAAAAATCGTTTTTGTAGTAGTGATTTCCCTGGTAGATTTGGTATTTTCCTTAGCAATTTCTCCCACTAGGGAAATTCTGGTTTTCGGGTTTCATAAATTTGGGAATGTGGTACTAGTTTCGACAAAGACTATAGCATAGGAATTTCACATAAATCATATAAGAGTTCACATGAAATGATTCGGGTTCACACGAAAACTCACAAGATTTGTAAAAAGAATCATGAGTTTTAGAGGAGACTACCAAAAGAAGAATTGCAAGAGCAAAGTGTATAGTACACTAGTAGAGAACATAGCTATAGTCCCGGTTCTCAACCCCCTTTAATCCCGATTTTGGAACCGGTACTATGCAATCGGGACTAAAGGTCTTGATTTTTAGTCCCGGTTCTTCCAACCGGGAGTAGAGGTGTTTATTGGGTTAAAAAAAGTTGCAGCTGTGGAGATTCGAACCTACGATCTCCCACTTCAGCTCTTGCACGCGTTACCATCTCACCTACCACCACACATCTAACTTAGATAAGATACGCTTTCCTTTTAAATTTAGTTTGGAGACACCTATAGTCCGGGCTTGAGACATAAATCGGGACTAAATGTACCTTTAGTCTAGGTTCGTGTCTTAAACCGGGACTAAAAGTCACACTTTTAGTCCGGGTTAATGTCTCAAACCGGAACTAAAGATTCTCACACTGACGTGGCTCTGACATACCTCGGTAACCGTTGGGCAGGGACCTTTAGTCCCGGTTGGAGCTACCAACCGGGACTAAAGGTTTCTCTAGTTCCGGGCGCAAAAAATACCGGGGCTAAAGCCAAATTTCGAAGTGGATCAAAAGTCGTTTCTCTCTAGGTGGTAGAGAGCGCAGGGCAACGGTTGTCAAGAAAAAAAAAGAAGTGGATATTGAAATTTTGTCCTTTATCGGTCATAATGGGCTTACTTGTGCTCGTTGATTTATTAGATTAATTCAAGAAACTAAGATTTTAGCCTAACTTAGAGTGTATGTACTATATGAGTCACTGATAGTTTAGCCCGTTTAAAACACTGTTTAAATGTTACATGCTTGTACACTATTTCTTTTACCTATCTCTGTTTAATCGACAAGTTAGCCCGAATAATGGTTATTAACTTGTAGGTGACTGCCTGTTTAGCTTTTAGTGTTTAATACATATTATAGAATTTTTAGAAAAAATACTAATATTTTTTTATATTACATAAGTATAATTAGATTTATCATGATATATATTTTTGAAGTACACATATTAAAATTATAACCATTGGTATTATTTTTATATAAGCTCAATCAATCATAAAGTAATTAATTTTTAATCAGATCAAATTATATTCTTTTTTAGATGAAGCGAGAACTCCCTCCGTCCCAAATAGACCGTTGTTTTAGAAACGAATCTGGGCAAACTTAATATTTTTTTTTGGATGGATGGAGTAGTATTTTTGAACGTGAAAATAAATACCTAGTACAGAGTGAATGCAATGATACAGAGTACTATGAATAATACTCCATTCATACCAAATTATAAGTCATCCCAAGTTTCTTAGAGAGTCAAAGTATCCCAAGACCAAATTTATATAATAAAATAATAATATTTATGACACCAAATAAATATCATTAGATTTTTCATTCATTAATTATACTTCATAGTATACCTATTTAATATCATAAATCTTTGTATTTCTCTCTAAAATTTTGGGTCAAACTTAAAATGTTTTGACTCTAAAAAAAAGTTGGAATGACTTAATTTGGGACGGATGGAGTACCTGCCAGTGGTATGTACCGTATGTCATATGAACGCACTAGCACTACGCCACTACCGTAAATCCGTACTAATGGGCGTAATCGGTCCGTTGTATACTTGTGCTCTACGTAGCTCGTTCTGACCTCTGAGTAGTACAATTGGCACTGCTGGATGAACATGATGCAAGCGTTGAAAACTTTCTCTGACCATATGAGGGCAGCAGAAGCGCAGACAAATGCTAGTGGTTGCTCTGGCCCTCTGCATCATGCTCACTGGAGGAGTCGTCCTCGCAGATCGCAGCCTGCACGGTAGCAGCGAGACAGGGTGGGGCCCACCCGACAGGTAGCTCTGACATTTCGCTGGATGGAAGTGCGCGTGTCCTTGCTGCGTTGCTCTGACTAGTGACTACCTACCTCGAGATCTCTGCCCATAGTGCCATGCAATGGCCGTCTTTCTTTTTTTTTTTCTTTTCTTGAGCATTTTGTTTTGCACGAATGATCGATCTACGCCCTTGATGCATACGTCGAATTCGTACTCAAATATTACTACGAACGGTCTACGCCTTTAGTAGTAATATTTGAAGAAATAAATAAAACGAGAACGAACTGAGATTGGTGGTTAAGTTCTTGTTGTGGAACATGTTCATCTAGATTAAGTATTCGACTTACGCGTGTGATCGCACTTCCCATGTTAATTAAACTATTGTAGCATTTTCCTGAGATATGGCTGTCTATGGCTTAGTGAGGGCGTATCTGACCAAACAGAATAATGTGACTTAGCCTTCGAATGCCATCTACAGTAAAGTGCATCGAGGGCCCTCGAACTTGTTTGGTTGTGTCATCCCGGTCCTTAAACTTACAAATCGACCGTTCAAGTCCATAATCTTGTCCATCTGTGTCATCCCCGTCCCTGAACTCTCAGATAGTTCGTTTAGTTCCTCAAACTTGTTCGGCTATATCGTCTAGGTCCCTATACTTCTAAATAACCCGTTTAGATCCTCAAACTTGTTCAATTGTGTCATCCCGGTCCCTAAATACTGTAAACTTGTAAATTCAATATATATTTATAGAATTGTCAAAAAATTATAAATCTAATTTTGTTAGACTCATGGTAACATGTACTTTAAATTAGAATAAAAGAAATCACCATATACTATATATTTTAACTCTATAGTTCAATAACTACATAGGCACATATATTTTTAGGATTTATAAAAATATACGTGCCTATTTAGTCATTTAACTACAATAGTTAAAAATAGAAAGAACATGGTGATTTTCTTTTATTCTAATTTAAAGTACATGTTACTAGGAGTCTAGCAAAATTAGATTTACATTTTTTTGGAAAGTTCTATAAATATATATTGAATTTACAAGTTTACAGCATTTACAGCGCTTAGGGACCGGGATGACACAACTGAACAAGTTTGATGACCTAAACGGGTGATTTGCAAGTTTAGGGACCTAGATGATATATCGAACAAGTTTGGGGACCTAAACGAGCGATTTGCAAGTTTAAGGACTGGAATGACATATATGAACAAGTTTGATGACCTAAACGATCGATTTAGAGTTTAGGGACCAGATAACACAGCCGAACAAGTTCGAGGACCGCTAGTGGACTTTGCGTGCTTAGAGGAAAATGTATGTGCCCACTGGCGAGAGCAGGGCGGGGCGGGGCGGGGCGTTGAACGAAGCCAAGAAACTAGGTCCTCGCTGTTTTGGGTGCCAACGAAGGAACCAGGGAATGATGTGTCTCCGGGTCGCTGCTCCTTAGACATCCATTTTTGCACTGATTCTTGTGAGAGGTAGATGTGATTTGCACATCCAAACAGGCTTATATACGGAGTATATGTAGTATAAATTGCATCAAACTACCAACGGCGGCGACACAACACTAGCTGCGGCGGCTCTCTTGTCCTGATATCTATCACTACCGGACTCTTGAGTTTGCCGAGTGCCCGAAACACTCGGCAAAAGACATAAAATACTTTCAATAAATGGTTCGCCATAGTAACACTCTGTCAAAAATTATAAATCTAATTTTGCCGAGTGTCTTTATCAAGGTAAATGAAAGCCTTTGCCGAAAGTGCCAATTAGAATAAAAGTTGAAACCAAAAAACCCGAAAAACTGGGAATTTTACCAAAAAATGGAATTTTTTTTATCGATGGAGGCCCCCAGAGTTAAACCCATCTACATTTCAATTTCTCATGGCTACGAGGCCGACGCGATTCGAACCCGAGACCATCCATTTGTGTCATCCTCCTCTGCCACGACACCACACTCTCACTTTTAGTTCATTCCGTTTTAGTTCCAAATATATTATACTAAACCGAATGTAAATTGCATGTTTGAGACCTATTTAACAATTCAAATAAAAAGTTGTAAACTACAAAGTTTCATAACTTTTCGAGATCTACTTTTATTTAAGTTTAGGAAGTTTTTCCATCCGAGGTCGTTTACAAAATTTGAATTTTAAAATTTTGAAATTCAAACATTTTTTTGCATGACAAGATGTTTTCAAATCAAAAGTTGTTAACTACAAAGTTTCATAACTTTTCGAGATCTACACTTTTAGTTTAGGAAGTTTTTCCATCCGAGGTCGTTTACAAAATTTGAATTTTAAAATTTTGAAATTCAAACACGATTTGCATGACAAGATGTTTTCAAATCAAAAGTTGTCAACTACAATGTTTCATAACTTTTCGAGATCTACAGAGTTTATTTTGGTTATTTTTTCATCCGAGGTCGTTTGAAAAGTTCAAATTTTAAAATTTTGAAATTCAAACGCAGTTTTGCATGACAAGATGTTTTCAAATGAAAAAGTTTTCAACTAAAAAGTTTCATAACTTTTCGAGATCTACAAAGTTTATTTTAGTTGTTTGAAATCTGTTCATCCGACATGGTCGTTCAGTTCATTGTTCACAAATCTTATATATCTCTCTTGTAGTTTTATAAACTACAAGAGAGATCGCTGTTTTGTGAACAAATTTATTTTCACTTTGTCGTATGAAGGAAAGACCAAAACAAACATTGTACATCTTGATGAGTTATACAACTTTGACATTGAAAACTTTTTTCATTTGAATTAATTCTTGCTTCAAAATGTGCTTTGAATTTTTCTTTGCACATCCAAAAGAAGCTTATATACGGAGTATATGTAAACACTAAAGAGTCTCTTTGCATCAAACTATGTCAACGAGTTGTGTCTTTGCTTAACGAGTGTCGCTTTGGGACACTCAACACACTAGCTGCGAGTGCGGCTCTGGGGACACTTGGCAACTTAGGTGTTTCCGGTAGTGCTAGGACTGTTTGGCACAACTCACAATAAGCTTCATGAACTGTTGTGAGCTATTTTATTTGCCAAACACTCATTTCTAAAACTCATCTCACAAAGACATGAGTTGGGATGAAGCTAAAAAAAGTAACTTATCATAGCTCTCTCTCTCATTTCTCTCTCCCATCCATGCATGAAGTTGTTGGTGAAACTATTTTGCCAAACAATTTTTTTCAAAATAGCTCAATTTCACTAGAAAGTTGCTCATGAAACTATTTTTTAAAAAATAGCTTTACTAATGAAATTGAGCTGTACCAAACATGGACTTATTTTTGTTTTAAATAAACAAAGGCTATCGACAATTGTGGTCATTCTAACAGCTCCTCCGACCGACCCTTTCCGTAGTGTCGCACACGGTCATCATTAGGATCGGAGAGCGGGGTCATGCGTGGTTTGACATAATTCAGCTGATTAATTAGCTCGTCCTTTGATTCTCCTTGTATTGTATGCATGCGCTGCGCATGTCAACCGTGCGCACTTGACGACTCTTTAAAGTTCCTTTTTACTCACTCACGATGTCACATGGACATTGTCCATGTAGATGTAGGGGGACTGGAGGAGTACACCACCATAGCAAGTTTGACATTTTCACTGATGAGTGGAGATGGATAGGCCAAACCATGCATGATTTTTTTTTTTGCCTTGTTCATTTTGACCGATAAGTCAGGTTAAAAAATATTATTATCTGATTTATTTTTTTTAAAAAAATACAATTTTCTTCGAAAAAAATATGGCTCGTGTAAGACAAGCCTTTGTCTGTTCTTCCTCGGCCGTGACAGCTTGTCTAGTAGTAGTAGAACTGTGCGGATCTTGTCGCCCAGTGCCACGGTACGGTTCGGTACATGGGTCCTGTACTACTTTTACTGTAATCCTACTAGAGGACGACGGGGTGAGGTAAAACTGGAGGGAGGGACCCACCTTATTCTCTGTTGTCGCGTGCTGCTCTCCGCTCTGCTGTCGGCAGTGGGCACACCGCCAGCGGGTGGCGGTGGCAGTGCCAGTGCGTGGTGTGGCCCCCATTTGACTTGCGTAAAGCAAAAGGCAAAAGCGTGGACGCGACAGCTCCTCCCGATCCATCCATCTCCGGCAAGGAGTAGCAAGAGAGAGAAATTACAAAAGGAAAGGAATTACATTGCCCGTGTAAATGGTTCTCTCTAATCTGCGAGGTCTACAGCGGGGAGAGAGAAAGGGACGTGGCGTGTTGGCGCGTGTGTGTCTGCTTGCCCCTTGCTTTTTTTGCGGTGCACCGTGCACGCCCCACGCTCCTGCCCCCGCCGCCCGCCCGCCTGCCCTATCGCTTCCACCTTTTGCTTTACAAAGGTCAGCCATGGATATGGACAACCACAACCTTGTTTTGTTACTACGACTCCAATCTCTCTCTCTCTCTCTCGCTCGCTCGCTCGCCTTTGACATGCATGCGCCCGCCTGCACTACAATATTGGCACGTACTCTTCACCGCTGTGCGTGCACGTCACAGCCACGCAGATGGAGTGCCTCGCTGCCCTCCAACTCGCACGTTACACCCTCCTCCGTCCGTCCTCCTATCTCTCAGGGCTCTATTTTGTGGGCGACACGCTAGCGGTGGCCCAAAGCAGAGCCCTCAAATTCATCTGATGTTGAATAACATGTGGGGCTCTATTTCATTGATTAACTTTGGCCAAAACACCTGCGAGTCTCTCGATGGAGGCATCCCATGGAGTCGCTCGACTAAGGCTACAAGATTGGACTAGACGTTCATTCGCGTGTAGTATAGCCCAGCAGCGCGATGGGTGGGTGTTGTACTGTACCTTTCACCATGGCTACACCGTGACTAGTAGCTGGCAGTATACTCCTACAGTGCAGTGGTACTGTTGGCAGATCTACGGCGTGTAAAAACGGTACGGTGATGTGCACGGGCAGACAGGAATATGGACCAGCACATGCAGCAGCCCGGCTCCATAGGAGGGCGACAACACGTACCCTAATAGTCCATCGTCGACGAGGGATCAGTAGATCTAGAGTAGATGACGATGAGACATGAGAGTGGTAGATCAGTAGTAGATCGAGGTGCATGTCGATATGATCGATCATCAGGCTCAGCACCGCATGTGCATGCTCCTCCTCTCCCTAGCTAGCTTCCTGCTTCGTCCTCGAGCTCGAGCCAAAGCTTTCTCACCAGCTGGCTCGATCTGCTCGTATTCTACTCCTACATGCAAGCCTTGTGACGCGACCTTGGAATTCGTGCAGATTCCTGTCCTCTCTGGAGGTCAAACCCTCGCACGCCTGCGCCGCCCGGCTGGTAGCGTTTGTATCCGGCACTGCAGCGCACGCCTCCATGCCACGGCTAACACAGCGAGTAGCTAGGCCTAAGCTAGCGAGCGTTTCTGCCTTGTTTACTTATCCAATGCAATGATAATACTTGTCACACATATATATATATATATATATATTTCGCAGTAGCAATACGATATAGAGTTATAGCTATAGGCAGTTTAAACTGGAAATTACAGCATGTTCACCGGAATGCAGCTAGGGCCCGGGGCCGGGGCCTTGTGTTGTGCAAGCTATGAGCTGGGTGGGAAAAGCAAAGCATATAGGTCCAGGCGGGTGCACGCTCGTGACACAAGAAAGAATTGTTACATTACAATAGTTTAGTGATTACTCTGACGCATGCCCTGTCGGCTCCCACGCACATTATTATCCTGCAAAACCTACTGTAAGCGGCACTACTAGTAGTACTAATCACCGATTTTGTTAATCCAAAAGCGCGCGCGTCTACAGCAGGTTAATTAGTTTATCTAAAGCGCACTGCACGAAGAGCTAATAAAGCAGACTGCTAATACAGTGTCAACTCCTACTCAAATTGTGCTGGATTGTGAACAATGCGAAGGCCGGGTGTAGAGCTAGCAGTACCTAGATCTGCTACGAGCCAAACGCTCCCCTGCTGGCTGGACGGCTGGTTGTGCCTGTGCCTGTGCGTGCGGCGGAGCACATTTTCACGCGACCACACACGTCTCAATGCAATGTCTCTCTAGTGCATGAATATTCGTTCTCAGTTCTCGGCTTACGTGACAGGTTAGTAGAGTAGAGCCTCCTTTCTATATGTTTGGCCCTGTTCGTTGGTCCCAAAAGCAACTGTTCGCAGATTTGTTGTGAGACAAAAACGTTCTACCATAGTTGATAAACCAAGTTGATAAGTTCAAGCGCACAACGAACAGTTAATAGTTTTTATTAGTAGGTTATCAGAAAAAAACATTTAAAGTGAGTAGTACTTAGGTTTCTGTTTAAATAAACTAGCAGCTAAAAGTTTATAGCTAATATTATTAGCTGACTGCAGGAGTACCTAGGTGTTGTTTAGAAAGGAGCTAAAATGTGCATATATTGATGGTTTTATCTACTATAATGCCTCTGTATCCTTTTGAGGCTATTAGTCGAGCATGTAGATAAATATAGGAGGGTAAAAGTGTCTTGTTTCTAATGCCGGGTATCTTTTAGTGACTATTGGTAGAGCAAGTGGATAAAGATATGTGGGAGGGTAAAAGTGCCTTTTTCACGTTATATTAGCTGTTATTGGGTAGATTGGAACAGCTAGTTTGTAGCTAAAGACACGGATCGTGGCTTTAATAAAATACTCCCTCCGTAGAAAAAAAAGAGAGGCGTTATAGGATTTGTAGGACAAATTAAAAATAAAGAAAAATGACTTGGATATCCACAAATTTCTAATGTGCATTTTTAAGTAGTGTTGACCGATGTGTTATATAGTGCTATGGTGTGTTTCTTTGCGGGATAATTTTTGGATGCTATAAGTTTTTTTGTCTGTGTAATGAAGAGAGAGTAAGCACTGAAGTAGGTTAAAAAAGGAGCACGGGCAGGAAGCAGGAGATAATTGTACTCGCACCGTCCTGGAAAAAGATAGCTACAGATCTCACGATCTCGAGGAGTTAATTTTTTTTTTCAATTATATATCTCGTGTTTGAGAATTTAATTTATTCTTTAAATCTGGCTACATATATTGTATCAGTGTTTATATCTTTACATAAATTTATTATTTAATATGTAACATGCATATCTAGTTTTTTTAGTAAAAAAAAGTTTAGCTTGTGGAGAAGGTGCGGTTGTTTTGGGACAGGGGAGTACGGAGGGCACGGCAGGGCGGCACTGTCGTGGCCGTGCTGGCACCGGTATAAATAGGGAGGCAGGAGGTGGTGGCTTTACAGTTACACTTGCACACACAGCAGTCCACCACTCCACTCGCGTCGCGAATAATCTCCACCACCACCGGGTCTCATCTCAGAGCTTGGTGGAGCTTTACATGTCAACGCAGACAAAAAGAGCAGCGCCGCCGCCTCCTCGCCGGTCGCCGAGTCTCCGCTTCCTCCCCATCGCCTTCGCCGGCGCTCCCATATAAACACACACAAGGTTTCTCCGGGTCCCTGCTCGCAGGAGCGAGCGCAGCACGAACAGCACGCAGCCGACTCCCCGAGGTATTCACTCGCTTCTTCTTCTTGCTGATGCTCTCCGCCTCCACTCGCTCCCAATTGGATGGAATTCCTTCCGAATTCCACATCTCCAGCGTCACCAAGCGACTCACTCGTCTTGCGTTCCTGTCCTGCCTTTTGCAGAGATCTCGCAGCCAGCCAGCCAGCCAGCGTACGTCGCCACATGGAGCCGCCGCGGGCCAACAACAACGGCAGCAGGAAGCGCAAGCCCACGCCGCCTCCCGCCGGCGGCCTGGGGGACCTCCACGACGACATGCTCGAGCGCGTCCTCGCGCGCCTCCCGCCGGCAGCCTACTTCCGCCTCCGCGCCGTCTGCCGCCGCTGGCTCGCCGCCGCGGCGTCCCCGACCTTCCTCGACGCCTGCGCCAGCGTCCCCTCCCGGGACCCGTGGTTCCTCATGCTCTCCGACTCCGGCTCCGGCTCCGTCGCCTTCGACGCCGCCGGCCGCAGCTGGAACCGCTGCCACCGCGCCGCGGCTGCCGAGCCCGTGGCCGCGTCGGGCGGCCTCGTCCTCTACCGCGCGCCGGCCACGGGCGCGCTCACCGTCGTCAACCCGCTCACGGGCGCGTCCCGCGCGCTCCCTTCGCCGCCGCTGCAGAGCGCGCACCAGCTGCAGGCCATTGCCATGTACGGCGGCGGCCCCTACCGCGTGGCCCTCTTCGTGGGCGACCTCCCGGACCTCTCCATGGCGGTCTTCGACTCGTCCAGCGACTCGTGGGAGGGGCCCCTGCCGCTCGCCCGCAAGGCCGAGGGCTCCTCCTCCTACCCCGACGTGCCGGCGCAGGGCGGCGGCGCCGACGACACGGTCTACTTCCTCAGCAAATCCGGGGACGTGGTGTCCACCAACATGCAGCGCAGCGCGTCCAAGCAGTACTCCTCGGTGGTCGTGCCCTCGCCCGCGCGCCGCGACGGTGACGGCGACGGCGTGGGCATCGCCCACGCCGTCGCCTACTTCCTCAGCTACTCGGGCACCGTCGTCGCCTGCGACACGGCGCGCCGCACGTTCGCGGAGCTGCCCCGCATCCTCCACGTCTACTTCGAGTACTCCATCGACGTCGTCGCGTGCGGCGCCGCGGCCTACGCCGTCGTGCTCTCCGAGTACCTGGACACGGCCAGCCTGCGGGTCTGGGAGTTCGCCGAGGGCTCGTGGCGGCAGGTGGCCGCCATGCCGCCCGCCATGTCGCACGGCTTCCACGGCGCGCGGGCCGACATCAACTGCGTCGGCCACGGCGACCGCCTCATGGTCTGCGTCACCTCCGCCGAGGCCAACGCTTGCTTCATGTGCGACGTGGCCAGCAACCAGTGGGAGGAGCTGCCCAAGTACGTCAGTGGTGACGGCGAGGCCAACGAGTTCTTGGCCGCCTTCTCCTTCGAGCCCAGAGTGGAGATCACCGTCTAAGCGTTTATGATCGCAGTGTGTCACAATTGCTTTGTTGATCAAGGAGCCTTAGTTTTGGTTTTGCTCCTACTCCGTGTGATTGGTTTCTTCATGTGTGCACGTACTTACGGTACCAAATTGCAATGTCACTTTTCGTTGACACTGTTTTTCTCAGATCGAATTTCAGATTTCGTGTGCAGTCTGGAGTACATTGGCAATGTCATGCAATTTGAGAGAAAAAAAATCTCTGGCATTGAGAAAGCAAGGCTACATTTGCATCTATACTGACATTAATAGTTAACTGGTAAATAGTTTATAGCTAATATTAGCTAACCAGTAACTATTAGCTACGTAGTGTTTGGATACTAAGCTAAAAAAGTGGATGCATTGATGGTTTTATATAATAGCCCCGTTCGCTTATCTAAAAAAGAAGACAAAGCATTATAGCGACGGGTTGTGTGAGAGAGAAATACTGTAGCGGCTGGTTGATGAATAGTACCCTGTGAGGAGACCAGCGAACTGGCCGAATGTCAATTAACTTTTACTGAGTATGGGTAAAACATATGGAATGGAAGGACAAAAGTGTATTTTCAGTCTGTTAGCTACTCCTACTACTAGCTAGGTTGGGGCAGCTAGTGAAATCTTCCAGCATCCCAAAAGGAATGCAATGCTAGATTTAAGACAAGATAAAATATTCTAAATTGGAAAAGTTTATAGGAAAATATATGAACATTATATCTTCAATTAGGTTTTCTATGAGAATATATTTTACAACCAATGTAATGGTACTTATTATGTATTCTATAAATTTGATCAGTATTAAAATAGTTTGACTACTTGAGAATTACAATTTTTTTTGGTACGGAGGGAGCGGTTGTAGTTGGGTGCTCACAATTAGCTAGCCTATTAGTTGAGCATCTTTGGACCCATCCCAGCTAATTTTTACCAGCTAACTATTAGCCAGGTGAATCTAAACACCCCAAAATACAGTGAAGTTAGAACCTTCTCCACAAAATTAAGAGCACAAGTAAAACAAAATAAGTTTTCCTGTAATCGAAAGTAGGAAGGAAAAATTGCACAAAGAAGGCCATGAAAAAAGCAAGAAGAAAGAAGAATTGAAAAAGAAAAGAGTCTCCGGGTCTTGTCTTGTGAAGTACTATCTTTTGTGATCTTGTGACATTTCCATTCACTATCTATTGGAGGATTTAGTAAAGATTGATTGGTGGAGAAGAGTATATGATTCTATACAAAGTACTTGTCACAACGTGGCGTTATTAGCTACTTCCAGCGCTCCTTTATTACACATGAATAAAGATAACATAGAATATCTAAGAACCAAATAAAGGGTTGCCAATCACAAAAAAAAAAACATAAATTAATGGTGGCTTTGATGCTCATTCACATTCGATTACTTGAAATCAATTATTTGAAAGGGTTTAGCATGAAGCTTTCAGGTTCTAATTCTCCAGAAATTCTTATATTTTTTCTTTGTTCCATAAAGTAGAAATTAGGGTTTAGCATGCAGAGCTGTCTCAATAATAATAATTTCAAACGCCCTTGGATAATCAAGCTAGACACCAAGATGCAATAATATAATTTTTTAATCCGATAATTAGAATATATAGTACTGATAATAAGAGTTTAACTTGTAGCATATGTTTAGTTCGTAAAAGATAACTATAGTACAACAATAAAAACTAAAAGAACGGTAAAATAACAATAACTGTTACTATTACCTCAAATAGAACAATAATGTTTTAGTGTTTTTTAAAAATACGCCATCAACCATTTCTTAATGTAAAATTTTCGAGACCAATATCGAGATCAATGTTGTCCAAAACGAAACATCTTTCGTAATGTTGTATATAACTAGGCCATTCAATCTTTCTTGTAGCAGAGTTGACGGGAACATGGAGTGATAAAAAATTTGGAACGAGACTAGCCTGATCAGAACAGAACTTGCGAAAGTGTCGGTCAGATGAATAGTCATTTGGTCACAGACGATGCCCTTCCTGGCAGCTGGTTCCTACTCCAGAGTCCAGACAAGTAGGATGATTGGGTGAAGTGAATTAGTGATGATCTGATTTCTAAATATCTGATCGGTAATCCCATCCGATCGTCCGCTCGTGGTGGGTGGGGCCCAATCCTCGTCTCCTGCAAAAGCGCGATGTCGATGTGTTGTGGCACAACTCTTCTAAGAAATTCAAGCCAAACAAAAGACCACTATCACCTTTAAGAAGAAGAGGAACTTGGAGAAATAAAATTTCTACACTTGCGGCAAACCTTAGCATTATGCCTAGGTTTGCGAGGAGAAAATGGAAGCATAAGAAAAAATCTACTACATAATTGAGGTTGATGGAGTAACATCGGGGTACAGTAATTTATTACCTACAATTCTTTCTGTTTGTCTTTTCACCGGTTTGGTGGATTGACATAGGTGCTAATATTTATGTTTATGTTGATACTTTCTTATTTTTTCTTATCAGGTCAGGTAGACTTCCTCCTTGCTGATGAAGAATGGAGCACGTTGAGATCTATTCATAGCATTGGTACTATCGATCTGAAGCTTACTTCAGGAAAGCTCGTTCAACTGAAGAATGTGTAGCATTTTCCCTCTATAAGGAAGAATTTCATTAGTCGCTCTCTACTACGTAGAGATGGTTCTAAACGTGTATTTGAGTCGATGGAACTTGTGTTAATAAAGTCTATGAGAGCGGAGGCGTGTTTCGTCTGTCTTTAATTGTTTTAATTTTGTGAACATTTGAGCAATGATATTGACTCGAACGTTTGACATACATCCATGCATTTTTAAACTATGTGCAGTACAAGGAAATTAAGTAGGTTGACAACCAAATTAAACTAACTAATTAGTGATAAGCAAGTTAGGGGTGTTTGGGACTGCTCCACTCTATGTTTTTGCCCGGCTCCTGATTTTTAGCCAAACAATTCAGCTCCACGCACTCTGCTCAAGAAAAAAGGTGGAATTGTGAGAGCACCTAAAGGGTGCTCTACAAACTCACGTTTTTATGGAGTTATTCCACGTTAGAGTTTGTGGAGTAGTCCCAAACACGCTTTTAGTCTTCTACCAGATTTCTTATTTGATTCTAAAATTGTTTGGATAACTCTTTTTTTAGGGCCATGGGGCTAGTTTTTAGCCACTAATCCAAATACACCCCTAAGAGCATCTCAAGAGTAACCCTATTTCTCTTCCCAATCTTTAGTTTTTAGTAAGATGAGAAAAAACCTCTTCTAACAACTCTAAATCCATGCTCCTAAAATTTAGGCACTTGGAAAATCCTCCCCAGTCCTAATTAACTTTGCGCGTAGTCATGATCGGCGCGGATACTGCTTTTCCATGCGTATCGGTCAATCGGTATAAAGGTGGAAGGGTGTGGGAAAGAAATAGGAGTAGGAAAGGGTTCCTATTGCAAATGTATGAGAGAGAAAGTAATATGTAAAAGTGGTTATGATAATTTAGAAATAGTATATGATTCCTGATATAAAATTATCTTCTATATTTTAGAAGTGGATTATTGGAAACTCTTGATATATCCTTCTTTTTTCCCCTCTCAATATCTTTTTAAGGGCTGCAAAAGGAAAAATATGATACTCATGGAGATGCTCTAAATAGTTGTGGTTTCCCACCCAAAAAAAGGAAAAGACAAAAAAAAAAAAAACTGTACCATATCTTTTCTATTTTTGTTGCTACATATTGGTATTGAGATTTGGTTTCCACATGCCAAAGTCACCCATCTGGAATCCGGATACCCCAAAAGAACAGAATCAGGAGGGGAAAAGAAAGGAAAAGGGAATAAAGCAAGAAAAAAACAAACACCACACCAATGTGGCAAGTAAAATAGCTTTCCGGGCGTCCTCTTTCTCCCGACGCCCGGATGCGTGCATGCCCACTGCTCGCCCCCCGCCCCCATGCCATGCATGCGACGGCAAAAGTCGTCGGCGCCTTTGCTTTGGAAGGAAGAAGGAAGCAGGCGCCGGCCGGCAAGGTGGCTTCCACTACCGCACTAGTCTACTCCTACGCATCAAAAAGCACGTATGCTCCGTATCTCACATTTCACAGCTGAGAGTGATAGAGGGTGGTTCTGCTTTACTTGCAGACTGCAGATAGACCATAGATAGACTGATGCAGCACACTGCACACTGGCAGGGCAAAATGCATGGCTCGCCATTGCTAGCAGTTGGGTACCATGGGGTGCAGTGCGAGTTGTTATTCTGGTAGTCGTAACCGTGTATGTTTGCGTGCGTTACGCTTGCATGCGCCGTGGTTTTGATTTGCAATGCAGGTGCGTGTGCTTTCAGTGTGTACGGCTGTGCTTTGGCGTTCTCCTTTTGTTTTGCTTTGGCCTGAGAAAGAAAGGAGGAGTTGATGCCGCTTTAGCGCCTGCAAAACAAGCTACGGTTGGGGTTGCCTCCCAAAGCGTGCGTGCTAGCTGCTTATTGCTTGGTCACAGCCTGCCTCCTCAGCCTCACAGAGGGAGGTTAGTTACATTACATAAACACCGTTTTTTTTGGGGCCTAATTCTCGTGCATGCATTGCATCTCCCTTTGTTTCGTTTTTCCGTACCCGTAGGCCGTAGCACGCATGCATGCAGGTGCAGCAGTGGCCGGTGCTGAACAAAGAGTGCAACAGGCATATTACATGGAGTCGAGTTGCCGGCACCCGGCAGCAAGAGGGGATGGCCGTGGGGGGCCATGCTCATTGCTGAATGGCGTGCGTGCCTGCAGTTGCCTGTTGGATCGGAGGAACGAACAAAAAAGATTAAAGACGGCTGGCTGGCACAGACGACAGGCAGCGGCGGCATGATGGCGTTCTGTTCGTTCGTGGGGTGATGCGGCCGGCTCGGCCGGGAAGAAGAATGATGGCCCGGTTGACAACCCTCCTAGCTGAGCTGAATTCTCCCCGATCATTACCTGCCGTCCTCTGTCGGTCGGCCTCTCTCTGCGTTAAACGGAAAAGCTAGCCTTTCCTCCAACTTTTTCCCCGACGATAACTCTCATAGCTAGGTGTCAGAGTTCCTAGCTGCAGCCAGCATGCATGCCTCTGAAAATTCCTAATGCTTCCTGCTGCCTGTCTGCCTCCCTCGCAAAGTCACTCATGTAGGAGTACGAGTTTTTCTGATGAGGACGGCGGAGAGTGACTCGTATCAGTGGAGAAACCATACAGGAATCTGCTGCCGTTGCAGCGTGTCCGGTTCCACGGCTTGAAATGTAATCACAAGAGATTACTCCGAGAGTGATCAGTGATGCAAAAGCAGAACCAGCAGGGGCGGATTAATGTCAGGGTACTAGGGCTCTGTCCGCTTGTGCAGCCGGCTTTAATTCGTACATATCAGCCGTGAAACAGTATTTCTCTCTCACAACAAACCAGCAGTATAAATCAGCAGAAACGCGAAGTGCTTCTCCTCTGGCTTTGGTGCCGAATCTGTTGGCGAAGCAAGAGACAGAGCGCCACCAAACAGGCTGAAAGTATTTGAGCACATTTTCATTATTTATTCAGTAAGGTAAGTTGAATGCCAATGTGATAGCCGTTCATAGTTTCAAATTCCTTCTTTTTAAGAGATATACAAATGCCATAAACCCATGTAAAAAATATTTGGAGAATTGCAAAATTCGTTAATGAGTTATAGTGCAATATCCATTTTCCATTGCAACTTTTTTTCATACAAAATGATGCCAGTCCATAGCTAGGAAGAAAACATCAGGATTCAGTCACATATGAGCTTCATCATGGATAAAATGGTTATTAGAAATAAGCAAGGCCACTCCAAGCTGAAAGTTTCAGTGACATTTGTATTATATTGATATGAATGTGGTACAACAATGCAAAACTACGGGTTATCAGCATATGAATTTTGAATAGGTACATCGGGGAACCTCTAGCCAAAACACAAAACATAATTGTTACATCCTTTCCTCCTCTACATGAGGATGTCTTCCATGTAGTAATTACTAGGAAGAATATATCAGGATTGCTTATCCTCAAATGTGCAAAGTCAATTTCCACAATCATAAATTAGAACAATAGACATATGTTCAGAACATTGAAGAAATGAAAGCAGCATGCAAGTCCCACAAACAAGATATTAATTTAAGCGCTGTGCAACAAGAATTCAGACAGACAGAACAAAGATTTGGGTATTGGGATGCATAGTTCAGAACCTTATTGTTATGCATCATTAGGCCATTGCAAGTGTAAATCCCTGCATCAGGCAGCTTCTTCGTGTCTCCTGCATTTATCCCCTCAGAAATCAGGGTGCCAAGCAGATGCATGCACCACAGGTTAGCTTGAACGCAGGAATTATATATGCTGAGTACTCAAATTAATAACATTGAACAACACAAATGTAAAACACAACACAAGTAAATCCTATTTCTGCCAAAACAACACGTTAATAACCATTGTTCTGGAACCCTATTGCTCCAGCAAATCTACAGACAAAGTAAAACTTCAGATGATTTACAAATAAATTGTAGGAGCATTTCCATGCACGAAAATCAGTGATTAAATTCAGAAAATAGTAAAAACTACAGCTGCTAAGCACAATGGTTTCAAAGCACAAATGATTCTGTACACCACCTGACACTGAAGACTTCAGAGGCCAAAAAGAATACTGATAAAGGCTGTCAAACTCGAAAAATATAATATCTATAGCAAGTGGTTGAAATTAATCTTGATATTGAAATCCATGCTAAAGGAGGTTAAAATAGTCACATATGTACCTGTGACTTTGCACTTGATATCCACGATTGCTTGTCAAAAGAGAAAAGAACATAAACTAAGCACCCATGTTTTTTATATTCAAGTTCAATGCTAAAATTGATGTCAATTACAGCACAAAATGAAATAGTAATTCAACATTTTTCTTAACGTCTGACCAATCACCAGTCCCAGGTACAAATACGTATTTTTATATGATATGTAATCTGACGCGGTTTAATAGGACATCCAATGATTTCTTATTTAGGCTAAAGGACGCCACTTTTTTCCTTAGCAATTCTATAATATACAGCTACAATAGTTAAAGTGGTGACAAATTATATACAAATATAGGTAACGGCTTCATCTTTGTTTTTTGGTCAATAGTGTAACATCAATCCGGGTTATGTTCATCTAAGTAAACCGAGTGCAAATTGAAAGAGACAGGGCAAAAAGACAGATCGAATAACAATCAATAATATCAATCTAGATTATAGGGGAAAATAACTAACCATCGGAGGTTCAATAACACCACCACTGCAGATCCAGCTGCCGTCATCGTTGCTACTGGTGGAGATGAGGATCTAGTGCCATCATCGCCTTGGAAAAATATGAAAGTTCAATAGCCAAATTAATTTAAAATATTGCATTGGATGAGGATAATGTACAACTATTCTAAATCATTCAGTGCCAAAGGACATAATTCCAATATCTCAGCTGTATACCGCCCTGAGTATATTGTATATTGACCGACAGAAAATCAAATTTTTTTTATGAGGTACGTGAATGGTTAATTACATTTTCTCTGTGAACCTTTCAAGGCCAGTCAAAAAAAGTGGCACGTGGGAGAAAATACGGTTCAGTAGTGCAATTCAGATTTAGGAACTCAAAACTGAAAATTGATGTCAGTTTGTTCTGTTTTCTAATGATTCATCGATGATCAATCTAGTATTGCTCTTTCAGTGAGATAATTACCTAAATAAAACATAATAAAAGTGAAATTTCCATAGAAGTGCAAAACCATTCCCAGTAATGAAGTGGCAGTACTTGTCTCAATTTTTAGATAGATATTGTGTATGCACAACCACCTTGGAAATTCTATAAGTTGGAAAGGAGGCAATTTTCACCTTTTCCAGTCCGAATATGTATGTATTGACTGGTATGTCGTAAAAGCATAATTGAGACACTAACGAACATATTGCCTGACTACAAAAGCAAACAGAATGGCTTAAATCCCACTACTGCTGCTGCAACACTCAAAATCTACTTAGATTCTTAGACCAATATAAAAATGTCTATGGTTATCAATCTTAGTGAACTCCTTCCACCAAATTATAGTCAGATTAGTCATTATCAAATTAATGGATCTGAGAGAGCACATGGGGATGAAGCATGGGGAGAAGCCGACACCTACCAGTAGATAGCAAGACGGAAGAGATCAGGTCCCATGCTGCAGCGTATGCTTGCACTTGTGGCCGAAGATAAGGATGATATGCAGCCGAGGGGCGAGGGCAGGGATGGGGCGCGCGAGTGCCGCCGGCCTGGAGGAAGAGACCCACGCGCCGCCACTGCCGCCTGGGAGGGAGAGAGTCGTCTGCTGGAGGAAGCGAAGCAGGTAGCGCCAGCTCGTTAAGGGGCGGCGCCGGCGGTGGTGGGTTGAGAGGCGACACCGGCGCTAGCAACACCCACGGAAGGGAGTGTAACACCCTAAAATTTGTACTTTTGAAAATAGGATTAAAATGATTTATTTATGAATTTTTGTGCACATGAAATATAGGAAAAAGAATATTTTTCATTATATTAAAATTTATCATAAGGAGTAGCAACATGGATATGCATACATGCCGGTGCATTTGATTTATTGCAATGAGTGGTTGAATCTAAAATTCAAAATGAATTCAAATCCCTTTTGAAAATAAGTTTGAAAAGGGCTCTGAAATAAAAGAAAAGAAAAGAAAAAGAGAATTGGAAAATAAAAGAGTTTTCAAAAGTTTGCAAAACTTCATGTTTGGAGACCTCCCAAAAGTTCTCATCTTGAAAAGTATATTTGAAACTATATTTGAATTTAATTTGGATCATATTTGAATTTGGATTGAAAAAGAAAAATAGGAAAGGTTTGAAAATGGAAAATCCACCCTCTCACTCAATTTGGCCCGAAGGCCTGCTCCATCTCTCCTCTCTCTTGGTCCGGCTCACCCTGGCCACTCTCACTCAGCTCAGCCTGGCCTGCTCCCGCCACTCTACCGCCACGGCCCAATTCTCTCTCTCGGTTTTTTTCCTCCGCGGCCCACTACTCCCCCGCGCCTCTCCCACAGGCCCAGTTCGCTTCCTGGCCCAGCATTACCACACCGCTTCTCTTTTTGCTTGATGATGCTGACGGGTGGGGCCACTCTGTCAGCCGCATCCTCTCCTTCTTCCCTGCTCGAGTCCGCGTCGGTCACGACCGCCGCCATTAGAGTCCACGCTACCCATGCCTCGCCACCTTGCCACGCCTCCCAAGCCACCTGCTCTTTTAAATTGCAGCAGAGCACCGCCCGCGCCTCCCTATCTCATTTCCGAGCCACAACCGCATCGCTGAGTAGCTGTGCCACAGCTAACCCTAGCGCCGCCGCCATAACGGTCTGCCGCCGAGCGCCGCACCGCCCTTCGTCACTTCGCACCACGGTAAGCTACCTAGCCATGATCTCCGTTCCCTCCTCTACCCCCGGTGTTTTTCTCGCTTCGAACCGTGGCCCGTAGGCCGTTTTCTGTGCTCGTCGGTGAGTTGCTCGCCACCGGCAATGGAGTCTGACGCGTCTGGCACTGTTCTAGCCGGTCGGCTCTCCTCTCCCCCTCCCCTCTTCTAATCTGGATCATCCATCTTTGATCCAACGACCCGAGTTAGCGCGTACCCCTTCGTCATGGCGTTTTTGCTAAAGAGCCCCTCAGTTTTATCTAAATAGAACACACAGTCCATGGCTTACTCCCAGAATACGTTTTCCTATTCTGGAAGCGTAGTTTCTTTCTAGTATATTCAAAATACATTTTCATCTATTTACAGTTTTGCCACTAGTTTTCTTTAGGCCATAACTTCTCCGTTTTAACTCCGATTTGACCCATTCAAGTTGCGTTAGATTTGTGACCGCGTAATCTACATGTTCATCCTATTATGAAACATGTTTTTAAATTTTGAAATTTGAGGTTAGATTTAATCTATTATTTTATTAAAGGAAATCTTGTTTAATTCATAACTTCTTTGTTATAGCTCCCATTAGAGTGCTTTTTCGCATCTGTGTTCGTAATAACGTGTAGAACATCTCTAAAACCTTTTTACTTGCTATTTATTATGTTTGGTGTACTGTTCTAATTTAGTTTTATTGTTTGCTTCGTGTATGATTGCATGGATGCTTATGTGGTGTTTTATGATCTTGTCTAGTCGGTGAGCTTTGCGTTGGTGATATAAAAGAAGTGGGTGATCCAGAAGAAGTCCTTTGGAGGTTACAATTCAATAGAAGAATGATCTGAGTTTAAGGCAAGTATAGCATGGGATCCTCCTTGTTGTCCTATACACCTTTAATCATTTGATTCATGCTGCATGTGTCTACCTTGACTACCACTAAGGATTTCCTAGTACTTCATAGTGAACCCTGTCAACCTTCTTTGGTAGTGGGTCAAGAGGCTGATCACCTCGGGCGAAAGGGTAAATCATGACTCACAATGAAAGTGTACAACCTCTGTAGAGTGTAAAACTGGTATATCAACCATCTCACGGTCACGAGCGGCCTTGGAACCCTTATGGAATAGATGATGAACACTGATGATACTGATGATAAAGATGCTCATTAATGATTACTATTTATGCTATTCATTATTCATGTTTACCTGATCATGTGTTTATATGGGCTTGTGAATAAACTTGTTGCCACCCAATTGCTAAAAGATGATTCATTAAAAGCTAATCGCAGTTAAACCAGTGTCAAGTCTTTTGAGCCTCATGAACCCCATGTTATATTTGTTGAGTACGACATGTACTTACGCTTGCTTTACTTTTTAAATCTTTGGAAAAATCCTGAATGGGTGCCAGATTGCTAGAGTTTGGAGAAATTAGGATTGTGATCAACCAGTCAGTTATCCCTGTGGAAGTGGAGTCTTCACTTGAAGATCGGAGTTGTCTTTCCGCTGTCTATACTCTGAGGTTATATTCCTTATACTAATACGCTATGTATTTAAGCATTGTCTATTGATATTACCTTTATTTGTAGCTATATGTGAGATTTGACTTCCGGGGCTCACATATGGTGTGTATCTGGTTTTATCCTTAAAACTGGGTGCTATAATCGATCAAGTCGTTCGAGGCTCATCCTAACCCATTTCTTTATTCTCTTCTCACTCTAGCAACGAGGTGTCTTGCCCTCCTCTCTACCTTAGGACAGAAGGTGGTGGGTTATTTGCGAACCCACACATAGATTTAATTTTTACGGTTATACAAATAATCCATAAAATTAAGCTTATTTTTAGTTCTTGAACAACCCATCTTGCATCCATATCTTTAGGCAACATGTTGGTGGCAAAGTCTCTATGTCCAATTCATCTCTACCGGATCCTGCCTCGCTAACTCTCCTCTCTTGACCTTCTCCATCTTCATATTCATATATGGCGGCTTCTACCACCACGCTAACCCAACTCTCCAACAAGTACGTCGTGACAATGCCCTCCACTACTCAATAGCACCGCACCACTTTGTCGCTACATCCACGACCCACCTCCACCTCACAAAACAAAAGCCCTCCTCTAAGTATAATGACCTCATCTAAGGAGAGCCTGGCCTAAAAACCCTGATCTTTTGAAACACAAGACTGCTAACCCTAGCCAAGGAGGGCGAGAGCGTGGTAGAGAAGAAGCCAAAGGAGAAATAGTATGAGTAGCATCACATGTGTTAAAGAGATATAGATGTTGCTGCATAGGCGTGTCAGGTGTATGGTTGTCATGTAATTTGTAACACATTTGTTGTATATCTGTTGGAGTATGTCCAAACTGGTCATATTGCTTAGTTATCGAGGTTGTTAGTCCTGTAGAAGATATTTTGTAGTTATTTAAAGTACCAGAGTTATTAGCTGGTTAGGGTTGCAACAAACATATATATGCCCATTTGTGAGGATCAAGTGTGACGCCATATAACAGGCAATCGTCACTCCCTTAAGCTTGAGGAATGATGTTTCCATCCACACTCCCGCAGCTCCTAATTTCTACATGTGAACCCACCTGTCATATACATATCAGACACATATGAAAAGGTACAACATTTGGATGGAGTGTACACAGATCTAAGTTTAGAGATTCAAAAACAACATTCCTTGAGTTGGGAAATATAGATGACATCTCAAGCCAACTTTAGATATGAGAAATGATATTTTCTAAATTGAGAGACCAGATAGCACCGGTGACAAATTTCAGAATCCAAAAATAGTATTTCCTAGGTTAGGGGGCTAGGACGACACCTGCTACCACTACTAGAATCCACTACTACACAAATGATTATGCAAGACAGTGCCCTTTTATTAACGGAGGCGGTCACAAAATCCAACCGCCTCGGTTAATGCCTGCGATTAACAGAGGCGGGACATTTTTATTTACCAAGGTGGGCACTTTTGCCCGCCTCGGAAAATGCATTTACGGAGACGGTTGTCTTAAGGCAGCTGCCTCCAAAAATAGACTATTTTTGGAGGCGATCTTCTTAAAACGCCCGCCTCCATAAAACCATTTTCAGAGACGGGCAGCTATAAGGTCCGCCTCTATAAAGGCCGAGGCCCAATAGGGCCCAGGTGCAGCCCGATAGCGTCTACAATATAAATACACAGAGTTAGGGTTTCATTCAGTCATTTCTCTTCCCTCTCTCACTCAGCGCCTCCCCTCCCTCACCCGACACCTGAGCCCTCACCCGAGCGGACCGCGATGGCGTGACTCCTCGGCGTGCCTCTCTCCCTCTCCCGTGCCTCTATCCCTCTCCCTCTCCCTCACCCGAGCTCGAAGCACGATAGTCTCCCTCTCTCCCATGGCGTGGCGGGCTCCCTCCCTCCCACGGCACGGCGCTCCTCCTCTACCCCTCTGGATCCGGCCCTAGCGGCGCGTGGAAGGCCAGATCCGACGGCGGCACGACCGGAGAGGCCAGATCCACCACGACGGGCTCCTCTCCCTCTCCCATGGCATGCGGCGGCTCCATCACGGTGGTGGGCTCCCTCCTTCTCGCGTCCGGGGAGGCCGGATCCACCACGGCGGGCTCCTCTCCCTCCCTCTATCTCCCATGGCGCGCAGCGGCTCCACCACTCCTCACGACCGGGGAGGCCGAATCCGGCGCGTGCTCCTCCTCCACCATCTCTAGATGCGGTGGGAGAGGGCGCATGCGGCGGCGGATGGGAGGATCTAGCGGCGAGCGACCGAATCTGGTGGCAGGCGACCAGATCTGACGGCGGGTGGCCGGATCCAGGCACCGGTGAGCAGATGCGACAGTGGCGGCCCATGGATGGGCTCGGCGGGCCTGTCCACGCGATTTTTTTTTTGTTTTTCGTATTGATTTACCGAGGTGGGCTATGGTCTACGCATTAACGGTGACCATTGATTGGAGGCGGTTGCTTTGCCTGCCTCCAAAAATCCAAAACGCCCGCCACCACAAAGTTTTGTGTACTAGTGATCAATAAGTTTCCCTAGGTTTTATAATCCTAGGGAAAGGTTAAAAAACTGTAGGAAAACCGCTTCCCTAGGGTATTTTGTAGGGAAAGACCCATAGGGAGGAATTCGACGGAAAAGGCAAGCGTCCCCTATGGTTTTGGTGGAAAACTGTAGGGAAACATTCTTTCCCTAGGGGTTACAAGGAAACTTCCTCAGATGGCAGCACCCAATCCTACGTGGAAAGGTAATTTTTCTTAGGAATCTTTCCCTTGGAATTAGAACTGTAGGGAAAGAATAACAGTATTCCAATCAAATCTTTCATACATGATTTATATTTGAATTCAAATATCATTTTATATTTGAATTCAGTTACAACAATATTTTTAATTCAAATTCACACATGAACACATAATTAAGTACTCGTCCAATCTATAACCACAAATCCATACATTTATAGTTATAATATTATCATAATACAACTAAGTCATCCGTACTTAGCTTACAAGACCTGCTGCTCCATTTGGTGCACCTTCAAACAAATGTGCAACAAGCAATAACAACTACAACTCATGGTTTGACAATAATTAAAAGAACAGAAATTGATCTCCCTCTGGAGGAGAGTACCTGCCTCCACCACTGTAGTTCCATTCACTGGACTTGTCTCATTCACTCCACCACTTATAGTCCCATTCGGATGGCCACGAAATATTCCACAAGCGATCCTACTTATTGTTTCATCCGGAGTTTCCGCTCCAACAGATGAGCCAAAGGTACCAGCCTATGAGATGAAGCAAGTCCAAAGTTAGAAAAAAGTCAAATTGCTTGCACTACTAATTCAGGCTGTACTTCTTCATTAGGTATTGGAACAAGGTACCAGCCTATCCCAATGGGGAACATGCTTGGCTGCACAGAAGTGGAGCAAAACAGCCCCAATGGGGAACATGCTGGGCTGCACAAAAGTGGGCTGCACAACTAATCATTTATGGAGAACATGTTGTGTTAACAAATTTGATCTATAACAGACAATTAGAAGACCATATGATTTCTATTTGCTGTGTTACACAAGTTTAACATAGACTGAAATTCATTAATCATCAAAATAACCAGTTTTGGACCAACACATAGAAAGCATAGCTCATAAAGCAATTTTGCGAGTCTAGTTAATTCATCTCTATCTGTTGCTATCCAGTGCTAGTTTGCGACTTACTTAGAATCAGCACGTGTACTTGTTGCAAATAACATCAACATATAGGAAATATCGGGGATGGCATCTAATCATCCAGCTTACATTGTCATGAGAGGGATTTGGAGTTGGTAAAACAGCATATATTGGAGGCTAAGGTGGGGGAGGCATGGGAGGAGGAACTGCTGTGGCTGCCATACCAGTGTGGAAAGCAACACACTGCAGTTTAACAATATAGGTTACACAAAATTAGAAAGTTGCTAGATTGACACTCTGAAAGAATACACAAGGATGTATATGACACATCTCGCCTCCATAAACCTTTGTGAAACCCACATATGATAGTAAAATGCACAGTATAGGCTATCTTTAAATTATTTTTCACTCAAAGAACAACATCTCTAGATAAAAAATAGCCATTCATAATAGTGTACATCCGTAATATTGTGTGTGTGCACTGGATTGTAGTGTACAGCAGTAAAGATACAAGAGGTCAACTGTCTATTGTGTAGCAAGTGACTGGATAAAGACAGCCAGTAATATTAAGTTCCAGTTATAAAACAACCGGTTATTAAGTTCCAGCAAGTTATTAAGTGATATTAAGTTATAAAACAGCCAGTAATATTAAATATTAAGTTCCAGTTAATATAAAATTCAGTATCATGGAAGAGCAGGATGATGGTATGATAACTGGATATATGTCATTTGATATGATGGCAAACACTACTGGAATCTCGAATATTTCTATGCGTGCAAAAACCCACGGAAAAATTCGAATACCCACGGAAAAATATTTTTCTGATGGTGTACCGTTAGAAAATAACACACAGAAATAGAATGTTTTCTGTGGGTTCACCGTCAGAAACAATTTTTCTGTGGGTCTCACATGCACAGAAAAAATGTGTTCGCCCAGAATAAAACTGATTTTTTCTGTGTGTTAATCCACACAGAAAAAAGAAATAAATGCACAGAAAAACACACGATTTTTTCTATCGGTCTAGGTAAACTCACAGAAAAATTCATTTCACCCAGATTAAAAATAATATTTCTGTGTAGCCAGCCTCACAGGAAAAAAGAGTTAAACACACAAAAAAAATATTTTAAAACAGTAGCAACAACATATTAAAATATCTACTTTCCATACAGTAATTTCTGTGCATGACCAACAAGGTTTCATTCAAATAATACACAAATCAGTAGTTCATCATGAATGGAGTGAACACTTATGTCAAAAATAGAATCAGTTTGATCTATCAGCACATATATCATATATACAGATATGATATCTGGTCATGTACATGTTCAACATGTACAATGAATTTACAAATATGGATATCGAAAAAGAAACCAAACTATTTTTTCTTGTTCAACCAATTGTAAACTGCTTCACTTTGCACTCCATCTCTACCTGTAATTACAGTCAACATGAATACTACAATGATTACACAAGAAAGTAGTCATTTCTGTTTCCTAAAGTATCCAGAAAATAGGAATACACTATGTACCAGCAAAGGGGAGACGAAATCATTGAACTTGTTTGTAACTTCCAAAGGCTTTAACTTTTCGATATAAAGTTTTTTCAAGCCATCAATGACAGAAGTAACAACAGTCAGAGGTATCTGTTTACATATAACACCATAAAAGGAAAGATCAGCAATAATGATAAATGTGTCATTGACAAAACTAGGGTCAACTGACAACATTTCTTTATATAGGGAAAGGTCTTAAAATTGGCACAAAAATATCTCTGTTGCTTAATAATGCATAATAGAAACACAAGTACTGAGAGCTATGTTGTCTTACAAACATTTTGGTGGACTGTGGGCTTCCTTTTAGACAACTTACATGCATCATATTGTTTCCAAGCTCGTTACCAGACAAGATACAATTAAAATAAATAGTGAACCAGCTACAGAAGCTTACACAAGCTAAACAAGTAAACTTGCTGCCTTTTCCTTTTGCTAACGTAAAAAGACAAATAACTGATCTATCAACATATGCTCACTAATGAGGATATAACAGAATGCTGCCCATAATTACTTCTAGCCTTCACAAAGCAGTACAGCTGCTAGAGACAGGAAGAACTTACAAATCTACAAGTGCAAAAGAAATGATAGGCAGAAAGTGACCATCTCCAGAAATTTCACATTTGAAAGTATATAATTACCAAAATTTCATAGAAGAAATACCACAAGACAGTGACTATCTCCAGAAATTTACCCATTATCAAGAGCAAAAGAACTCGAGAAATAGCTCAGATTTACCCATTATCAGCTGACAACTGCAACTTAATTTCACCTGGAGCTTAATTTAATTCTCTCTCTAATGGGAATTGAACTGGCCACAAAACTGGTTGCTTGTACTCGTACAAGCTATCCTAGTTAAGCAGCAAACAGAACAAAATATCCCAAGTACCAGCTCATAAGGTGCTAAAGTGTAGAAGTTCTCTAATAGAAACTTTGATTCATCACAGCCACTCAAGAGTAGTACAAAACAAAAAAAGTCACAAGGCATAGTTAGGGAAGGGGAGAGCAGCGCGGCACAAGATTGGGGTTCCATATCATCTCAGCTCCGCAAATATCACATATCAAAATAATTGATTATGTTGATATATGCAAGATATTCAAGATACTGTTTTCATAGCATCTTCAAGCTGCAGGATGCACCCCCAATTTCAGTCCCCTAAAGCTAAAATATTTTTGAATGTGTCACCTCAGTTTTCCCATCTGAAACAATGTAACAAAAAAGCCTTAGAGAAGGAACTCACTTGGAACAAAGAGGCATGTCTATTTTACATTTTCCTCCACCACACTATCTTTTGGCCGAAGTCGTCGATTTGCTGGTTGCATACCTACATGAGAAAATAGAACAAAGAATTAACCAAACAAAACAAATGGTTTTAACAGGTAGTTTGACATGTACCAAACTAGTAACATACATGAGGTGCTATACTAGTCAGCGCATTCACAAAAATATCCAAATTATTGCTAAGAAATAAGACATTGTTTCAATTTTAGTAGCATATAGACCATTTTATTTTAGAGAAAGACATACAACCAATAGAAAGAGATAACAGCAGTCATAAACGTATAATCCATTTGTCCAAAAATTGAATTACACCAACCAGATCAATGTAATGATTTTGTTTGGGTTAAAGAATTAATAAGTGCTGCCCCTAGCTGCTACAATTTGAATAAACTGCTGCTACCATTTGAGCCTGACACATTCTTTACCTCAAAGACAGAGTAACTGCTAATGCATGGTCTAAATTTTTAGACGCAAGCAACATATACGCAACTGTATTTTCAATTCTACTACGAACCACATATCAATCTCACTAGATCTCTTTTTTAATTTAATTCTAACACAACCAGACATGACATAGAAATATTAACTTTTTACTAAATATACAAATGTTACTACTGCTAGTCATCATATCAATTCACTGGTCTTATCCTTACTGGCACTTAAAGGCACTGGAATCACCAACCCACAAACTGAAATAAGTACAAACATTTCTAGTGGTCAGACCGCTGCTTGTGCCAACATGCTGATTAGCATCTATTTATTTATTATTTAATATGTGAGACAACATGTTATCATCAATTAGTCACCCTCACACATCTTCTGTTTTTTAATCAAATAATATCAGTATATATCACTAATTTCCGTTCAAGAAGCAACCTAAGGCAAGCAATGGGTGCTGAGCAATTAGCACATTGTGAAAGCAAGAAACAGTGTTGCTAGTTTGAAACAAGGATTAACACTGAGGTCACACCGAGCAGATTAGCTTCACAGGGCAGTACAACAGTTGCTCATCTCACTGTTACAAAACTACTAATAAACAATGGAATAGTAAGTATACATCTCACACACCATCTATCTCAGCATGGTCTAGCCTCGCAGCCATTTTGGAAGAGCTTTACCTTGAATTGAAAAGGCAATTGAGGGTTCCAATGTTGCCTATGACTCTGCATATGGACCACTGCAGCTTTCAAGCCTCCTCCTTGTGTCTAAGTCTTGAAATGCAATCCTAGACTATCAACTTAACAAGATGAAAATCTGTGTAACATAATTTTAAACAGATGCAACTATGCAAGCAAAAGCCTAGCAGCTAACAAGGCATACCTAGCACATTTTTTGTCAATGTAAATATGATAGTTTTCCATGAATTGTTACCCGCAGGCTAGGGTTTCGTGGAGCACAAGAACCGACGCGGGACCAAGCGGGAGGAGGCAAGACTGGTGAGCAGGCACGCAGTGCCGGCCATCATCGGAGCTCCCAGCCACACAAGGCTCTGCTGGGGGGGCACGCCACTGTGGCGGATCTGTGGTGGTGCGGGGCAAGGAGGGAGGGGCAGGGCCAGCCACGGCGGAGGAGAGGAGGAGGAGGGAGCTGGCCGGGTGGGAGGAGAGGAGGCGGGCGGATCCGGGCGGATCTGGGCGGCGTGGGGCAAGGAGGGAGGGGCTGGGCGGCCGGGCCGTCAAGGGAGGAGAGGAGGGAGGGCAGGGCCGACCACCGGTGGGAGGAGAGGAGGAGGGGCTGGGCCGGGCAGCCAGGGAGGCAATGTGAGAGGGAGCGGGGCAGGGAGAGGAGGGCCGAGCAGGCCTTGAGGCCAGCGTCGTCGCTGGCCAGGCGGAGTTAGGGTTAGGACTTGTTTTTTATTTATTGCGTGCATATATTTTTCTGTGCGTGCATATATTTTTTCTGTGCGTTTTTAAAGCACCGACAGAATAAATTGCGTTTTTCTGTGAGTGCTGATTTTTTCTGTGTGTGTATTGTCACGCACAGAAAAATCATACAATTATTCTGTAGGTTTTCGTATTTTTCTGTCGGGATATTTTGAAACCAACAGAAAAATCATAATTTTTCTGTGCGTACCAAAAAAACGCACATAATTTTTTTTTCACCCACAGAACAATTCGAGTTTCCAGTAGTGAAAGGTCTATTGACATACTGCTCTTTCCTTCCCTGTTCCTATTTTTTCTTAGAAAAATAAGCGCTACTTACCAACTTCTGTAAGTCTGTTCTTTTTCTTCCTCAACTTGCTTTGCCTTTGTATGGCCCCCTACAAAAACTCCCCTTTATTTCCTTTGCCACATCATGCCTCTGATCCTTTGATTTCTTTTTCTTTATGTATGGATTGATTTTGCTTATGCATATGGTTCATGTTGTGCCAGTAAAATCTGAACATGTGTCTAATTTATATGACTTTTATACATTTACATTGACTTTAATCTATTTATGTGTTTTTCAGTTTCCCTTATATTAGTTTGCTCCCTTAACACAGGAGTAATTACTTTTTGCTTCCTTAGTTAGCATGCCATTGTAAGTGTTACAGATTAGTTAGCTTGCGATAAATTACTCACATTGTCCATGGTTCGTAGTTTTAAGTAAGCACTTCTATATATTTATGCTTAAATTCGTTCATGTACAATATGTCCATTAACTATTTATAATGGAGGCACATCATCTCTTACAGCCCCTGTCTCAAATTATAGACCACACAGGTTATGACGACAACAACAGCAACAACACAGCCTTTCAGTCCCAAGCAAGTTGGGGTAGGCTAGAGTTGAAACCCACCAAGAGCCCTAAGTCATGGTCCAGGGCACTTCAATAGCAGTTTTCCAAGTACTCCTATTCAAACATAGATCTCTATGTATATCCCAAGCTTTCAAATATCTTTTTATTGCCCCCCATGTCAATTTTGGTCTTCCTCTACCTCTCCTCATATTATTAGCTTGGCTTAGGACTCCACAATGCATTGGTGCCTCTGAAGGTCTCCTTTGGACATGGTCAAACCACCTCAACCGATGTTGGACAAGCTTTCCTTCAATTGGTGCTACCTCTAGACGATCACGTATATAATCATTCCGAACTTGGTCCATTCTTGTGTGACCGCAAATCCATCGCAACATACACATTTCTGCAACACTCAGTTGTTGAACATGTCGAATCTTTGTAGGCCAACATTCTGCTCCATACAACATAGCCGGTCTAATCGCCGTTCTATAGAACTTGCCTTTTAGTTTTTGTGGCGCCCTCTTGTCACAGAGAATGCCAGAAAGCTTGTCGCCACTTGATCCACCCTGCTTTGATTCTATGCCTAACGTCCGCATCAATATCTCCATCCCTCTGTAGCATCGATCCCAGATACCGAAATGTATCCTTCTCAGGCACTACTTGACCTTCCAAACTCACATCTCCCTCATCCTGTACAACTCCGCCAAAGTCGCATCTCATGTATTCGATTTTAGTTTTGCTCAATCTAAAACCTTTAGACTCAAGGGTCTGCCGCCATAACTCTAGTTTTCTATTTACTCTCGCCTGGCTTTCGTCCACTAACACTACATCATCAGCGAACAATGTACACCAAGGGATATCCCCTAGTATGTTCCTGGTAACCTCATCTATTACCAAGACAAAGAGATACGGGCTTAAGGCTGACCCTAGATGGGATAGGTCCACCTACAGACCTCAGTTATTGATTTAACCCTGTTTATCTTTATCATCATTTGAAGGGTGGGCTGGTGCAAGTGGTAGAGTCTTACCGCCTGTGACCAGAAGGTCCTGGGTTCGAGTCACGGTCTCCTCACATTACACAGGCGATAGTAAGGCTTGCCACTTACACCCTTCCCCAGACCCCGCACAGAGCGGGAGCTCTCTGCACTGAGTACGCCCTTTTATCTTTATCATCATTGATTGTTGCCCTTTGATCCATCCTATGTGTCTAAAAAAATGCTGATGGTGAATGGGAACTTGACAATTTTCATACTGATACATACTTGCTACTATATTTTCAAAGGTTTCTTTTAGCGCCCTGATTTCTATAAATGAATTCCCATTCATACAGCTAGCCACCTCATTTTACAGCTTACAGCATCTATCATCTTGGCTTCCTTAAATGTTGCCAGTTTAAAGGGTCAAACCTCTTGCTGAGAAATTGTTGATGTGTATCTTTTTTGTTCAATGAAAATTCAACTTTTATGATCTAGGGACTGCAATTTCTTCTCAATGGTTTCAGACTTATCTACATAGCCCATCTCAATAATTTTAGGTATAATACGCCTTTCCTGATCTGTAGTGAGGTCTGTCCTGAGGGATTCAATATTCACCGGTGATACGCAGCGGCAATTGAACAGTTGGAGAAAGAGTATCTGCACTGAAGGATCTTCTTTCTTGGTTCACAGATATTTTGATTGCCAGTTTATTTCTAAGTTATGGCTGCCTGCTTCTTCATATCTATGTTCATGATGACTTCTGTACCTTCAAGTCTGATTCAATGAAATCAGCTGCATGTGTGCGCCTGAACAGAACCTGTTATTACACACTGAACAGAACCAACATAAACTGAAACAGTCTCTCTTGCTCCCTCAATTTTACACTCAACAAAATTGCTACCCCACAATTTCTCCGTTTATACAGATCTATTTGCCATGTGTTCAAGAACTTATGACACACATGAAATCGACATCTTTATGACACAGAGGGAGTGATGCCACAGAACAAGACGTCCGCTTAACCATTTTGCCCCACACGCAAGATTTTATTTTGCACTCAGCCCTCTGTACATAGCAACGGCGCCTGAAAAAAAAACACCTCAACCTACTTAGAACCTTGGTCGCTCAACTTGGTGTTTGTATATTATATAGCTACTTCAAATTTACTTACGGCACTATGTCTGTGTAGTGTCAGTAACTACATACCTGTCTACCACCCAATATGTAAAATATAGTTCCAGTACCTCCTTAGCATACAATTGTTAAGTGCCTCATATTTATGGACAATCCTATAGGATAATGAATCATGTATTGTTGCCATGTTTGATCTGCCTATGGTTTAGTAGTGATGTAAAAAGGTATTTGTCAGGTTAGAAAGCCACTGGACAATATCAACGATAGCCTCAAGGTTGCTGGTGTTGCGTCCTTGGATTCAGTTCAAAGAGTAAGTCATGATCTAGAGTTTACCAGATGATGGAAACTGAATTTGATTACTGAAAGCAGTTGCCATTCCATTGCGAGCGCCATCAATTTGATTGATGCCTATTTGGAGAACTTATGAATTTTCCTTCAAATTTGTAGAATGTCAGACAAGCATAGAGGCTAATGAACATTGGGAGGAACTTCTTTCTTGCTGGTATTGCTGAATCAAGAAGACCAATTGGAGAAGAGTTATTGAATAAGTTGCCTTTTCGACCTCACAAGCTTCAATGAATTGTTCACGACACACAGCCTCTCCAGCATGTTGGAACGTGAGTAACCTTTACTCCTTGAAGCAAAACTGCCATGTTCTTTTTGACGTCAGTGTTATGTAAACCAGCAATAATTCTGAAACCTATTCTGGACGGCAAATGTGAAATTTCTTGTCACAAAGTTGTGGTGTCTATCAAGATATAGGTGATATCTTTACTCATAAATCATTTTCTTAGATGTCCAGTTATGAATGGCCACAGCACAGTGAGTAAAAAAAAGGCACTATTATTAATTGTGCTGCAGGTAGTGGTTTTCTTTGCTACATGTTGTGGACCATTTTTCTTATTAAAATGTTGATTCAATATTGTTTATTCAGTTATTTAAGAAAACACAAAGAATTATCTGAGTTTGTAGGAAATTGTCCCCTTTTTGTGATCCACTATAGCCTGCTGGACAACTAGATGTTTAGTGTACAGCACCCTATCTTGCCTTCCATTATTTACATCTAGCATTTTTATTTTGCTTCCAAGCCAAATTCTGTTTTTTTTTGCCACACAAGAACCCTCCTGTGGATGAATGCTTCCAGTTTATTATGACACCCATAGGCCTACCCATGGCCTATGTGCATCGCATGTGCTACGGTTGATTGATTTAGAACAATTTATCAATCCTCTGCTCATAATAGATAGCCTTCCCATTTGCTTTCGGTTCCTGCAGGTTGTTACATATGGTCCCAATTCTAGCTATGCCAAAAACCATGTCGTCTGCTGCTGCTACTGCCAACCTATTTGCCACACAGTGTACAAGTCAATTGTCCGGGTTTATCCGATCGTATAAAGGTTAGTTATTTAATTCTACAGGTTTTTCTTTGCTCAAACCCATGGAGTGTCTCAGTTTACATATACCTCCATGTTCCATTTGAACATTTGCCTCATTGGTTTTGCCAAGATGACTCAACACTGTCGCGACTTTACATAGCTCAACTTTAATATAGTCCTCTCCATGCATTAGAAATAATTCAATGCTCAAAATTTGTAAAGTACGTAGCAATATAACTCAACATTATTGCGCCTTTACATGGGCATGGCTCAACTTTAGTACAGTCATCTCCACGTATTAGAAATAATTCAGTGCTCAAAATTTGTAAAAGACATTTCTTAGCCTAATTTAAGTCCCTACATTTTTTAAAGCATGAACTCCAACGCAAAGAGTTGACCTTGCCATCGCTAGATGTCTATCAGATGGATTTTCCAGTAACCTCCCTGCTACTTCATAGTTTCATTAGAAAGGGTGACATACATGATGCAGCACGTAAATAAAAAGTCGTCGTCATGTATGGCACTGCACACCTAGATAGCTGTTTCAACAATTCTTACATATACGAAACCCTCTTTATGAAAATTCAGATGTCCTACTGTGCTGACAAATTTAGCATCTTCATTCTATGCTCCATATGCACTAACCACCTTTATAATGCTATAGGTACAAAACAACATAACGGCTTCATCATTTTGTGACATGGACAAGCCCTGTTCCGGAACGGCTGCAAAACTTGCTATTAGCAACGGTTCCTGGGGACGGGCACACCAGCCTCTTTAGTACCTTTTACATGCTATTGTCCCTTTGTATATTACGTTATTAATGAACCTGTTCTCTCGTTTTACAAGCTATTGTCCCTCTCTTGTACTCGCATATGCGCGCGATGGCGCGCGCCCTGCACTATTATATTTGAATCCACCGTCATTTGACGAAGCGAACATTTGATTGCAGTCCTGAAGCAGGAAGGCAGAACTGGGCCGTGCATCAGCAGCGGCAGCAAGCTGGCCAACACAACTTGGCCCATCACCCAGAGTGCCTGGTCCCAACATCGCAGCAGCCCACTGCTAGCCCGCCACTGCAGTGTTATTGTTAACAAGATCATTTGACCCCCTTCAGTTTTGTTCCATCTCTGAAACATAGGATAGCTAGAACCGGATGATATATAGGTTTAGAAAACCAACTCAGGTTATTTTTAGGGTGATCTTTTGGATACGTCTTTGGTCCATCCTTCAGAAGGTGGCCAACCAATCCAATTTGAAGCTGGTATATATATTGACTATTAGAGACTACGACAATAGAGATTTTCGTCAAAAATGAATGGTTGTCTTTTTATTGGCTTAGTGCTTAGTTTGCCATTTGGCACTTTTAGATCCTTCACCTCTCTTGCTTTTTTAGAGATTCTTTTCTGCTGGATGTTGGATCTTTGTAATAAGTGCAAAGCTCTTGCAGAGGACGGAATAAAAATTCCTTTAAAAAAAACTCATATCTCAAAATCAACACCCTCAAGTCCTGGGAGACTTGTTTGGATGCACTCCGTTCCATCCCAATCAGTATATATGGATTGAGAACCTCAATCCTTTCCAACTCACGTGGATTAGAGTGCATCTAAACAAGTTCTAAACTAGAAACACATGTGACTTAGAGTTTGACTCCCAAAAGTTGGATCGAATATACTTGCATCCAGTTCTACATGTATGGTGATACGAACACTACCGTTCCTTCTACATGCATTAGGGATTATAATCCAAGCATACGCACACATTTACATGCACGGATGCTCAGCTCGTTCGATGTATTTGATCAGCTGCACATACATATATACAGATTATATTCACACACACACACCGTGTCTACGCACACAACAATTACTCTTCCTCGCCGGACAAGCCTAAGCTCACCGGCGTGCCGGTCTCCGGTATCCAGTCCGCGCCGTGCAAGAAGTGGCCCACTGTAAACTGCAGCGCCTTGTCCTTGCCCATCACGTGGAACCCCGCATCTCCTTCCGCCCGGTGACGTTGGCGCCGTCGCCGGCGTTCCTGAACTCGCCGAAGAAGGCCGTGCCCAGGTCGTCCTTGCCCTCCCAGGGCATGTACCCCTGGCCGTGCACGAAGCCGTCGATGATGGACTCCATCACCACCGTCCTCGCGAACTCCTTCCACGGCCGGCCCAGGTACGCCTTGACCGGCGAGGCCCCGGCCCCGGCGGACTTGTTGCTGTTGCTGCTGGCGAGCTGCTCGTCCGCGACGATCTGGCTCCGGTGGATGACGAAGCCCGTGGTCTGCTGGTGGTCCCGCCGCGACTGCGCGGTGACCACGGCCGGCTGGCCCGGCCGCGGCTGCCGCACCAGCAGCAGGCAGCGCTGGAACACGGCCGCGGCGTCGCCCATGATGAAGTCCACGGTGCCGGAGATGACGCAGCTGCGGTAGAACTGCCGGTACGCCTGCGCGAATAGCGTGTCCTGGTTGCCCTCGATCCGGCAGTTGAAGAAGATGGCCTTGTCGCCCTTCACCCGCAGCGCCAGCGCTTGCTGCTTCTCCACACCCGCCGTGTTCCGGATGCCCAGCTTCATCGCCATGAAACTGTCACCGTCCACCGCTGCATGCAGTTCAGGCATGTTATGGTGGATGATCCATGCCAATGCCATGCCCATGCGTCGTGCTTCAATCAATCAACCAATGATTATATGATATATACCAAAAGTGGCGGTTCTCCACATCCTGATGCCGTCCACGATGTTCTTGCTGCCCGTCACGATGGACCTCTTGGACCCGTCGCCGTACATGATGATGTTGGCCATCCTACCGGTGATGTTCACCGTCTCGTCGTACACGCCTTCCTTTACGTAGATGAAGTACCTGCCGCTGTACTTATCCGGCATGGCGTCCAGCGCGGCCGAGATGTTGGTGAAGTCGCCGCTGCCGTCCTTGGCCACCGTCACGTTGGGCGTGAGCGCGGCCTTGCGCCGCCCGCCCTTGACGCCGAGCAGCTTCCGCTCCTCGTTGGGCACCCACGTGGGGACGGACGACGACGACGCGGATTCCCCCTCTTCCTCCAGCTGACGGTTGCTGCCCTTGCCGTTCACGTCGTCGGGGCTGCCGCCGTTGAGATCGAGCATGGAGGCCAGTGCGGCGCCCTGCTTGATGATGGCGAGGGCGTTGCTAGAGATCTCCCGCGCCTTCTCCATGGTGCTCTTCACCTCGTCGCGGACCTCCCCCTTGGGGAACATGTCGACGCAGGAGCCCTGGAACGTGATCACCGCGCTGAGCCAGGCCTGGAGGTCCTGCGCGGGCCCGTCCACGCCGCGCCACGCGATGCTGGACAGCGCGCGCTCCACGTTGCCCCGGCAGTCCTCCAGGAGCATCCGGCAGTCGTGGATGGCCTCCCACACCAGGGTGTCGTTGCTCTGCCGCACCGCGTCCAGCACCGACGAGCGGTTGAACCCCTCCGCCAGCGCTCGCTCCACGGCGGTGATCGCGGCGGCCGCGGCGGCGTGCGGGTGCTCGGCCGGGTCCGTCCGCGACAGCGCCGACTCCAGCGTGTCGCGGCACGTGCCCTGGAAGTCCGCGGGCGCGCAGAAGAGCTCCACGCTGCGCATCGTCTTGATCATGTTGCGCTTGCTCTCCGAGTCGTAGCCGGCCCTCTCGTTCACGAAGAACACGACCGTCCCGATCACCATGGCCACGAGCAGGCACGCCGACAGGACGCCGACGACGAGCCTATTGCGCGATTGGCCGCCATCGGACGACGACATTGGCGTTGGCGTTGGCGTTGGCGCGCGCAACCGGAGCCCGACGCCGCCGCGCGAGCCAAATCCGGATCGGAGGGCACGACGTCGACGCGGGACGCGGCACGGGGCGTCAGTTGGACATATGCATGGAAACGAACGTGCCCAACGATCAACACCGCCAAGTGGCTATGATTAGGAAGAGGAGAGTTTGTTTTGGCTTGCCTGATGATTGTTTGGTACAGAGTTGTGGTTTACCCTTGTTCTCAGGAAGAGGCTTGTGTTGGATTTGTGCCGGGAAGATTCTACAACCGGGCGTGGCTTTTCTGTCCTATTCTTTTTTTAAAACTTATTAAATACTGCCAGAGAGAGAACTTTTTTAGTTATAGAGAATGTTATTCTAGGAGAATAAGCAGTTTCATTCTTATGTTTTGTAGCAGGCTCAGTTTTATCCATTATTACTTTTTCGTCTCAAATTGTAAGTCGTTTTAAATTTGTCCTAAACCAAAATTTATCTAACTTTAACCAAATCTATAGAGAAAATATATTAATATATACAATATCACACAAACATACTATTGAACTATATTCACAGTGATCTAATGAATCTAGTTTGATATTTTAGACGTTTATTATGCATTTTTCTATAAGTCAAAATTAGAGACGTTTGACTTATGACAAAGCTAAAAATGACAAAATTTCAAATGGAGGGCATATGATTCACTTCTTATTTTTAATTAGGGTTGTGTTATGTGTTCGTAGATTCTCGGTTAACGATGTGTAGCCACCCAAAACAGATTGAAGCATTAGTCTTCTTTCATCTTCATCAATCGTTTTCTATGTCTTGCCTCCAAAGCTTAAGATGATGTAAGCTCATGCCTGCCTTTTCCAACCATCATGTCATTTTTGTGTTTTCCCGTTCGTTATGCCACTCACTAGTCATTCTCCACCTTCTGTTGTTAGCAGTGTCCTACCTCACTGCTCACCACTTCTCATCGTTGTCACCAGGCAAACCGCCTCACAAGAACATCCTTTTAAAAAGAACTTTATAAGCCCTAATTTTGAACCACAACCCTATTCACTAACCTCACTGATGGCATTTTTCTACCCTAATGCAACAAGCCCATGTTCAAACAAGTTGATGGAAATGGGGACTCTTTAGTCTCCTAAAATTTGCAACCACTATTCTTTGATTATGATTGAAGCTATCTTGTTACTAGTTTAGAGCTCCGTCTCAACTCTTAGGGCCTGTTTGGCACGCTCACACTAGTTCCGGCTCCATCTGATGTGTGCACTATAGTAAGGAGCCATTAGCTCTTTTTTCCCTTTTGCTTGACTGCCTCCCGACTATAGTGCACCTACAATGTCAAAGTTAGGCCCCGTTCGGCTGGAAGAATTTGGAGGAATCTGGATGAATTTGAATGAATCTGGAGGAATTTGTGAGAGAAAAATACTGTTCCGGATGAAAAAAAGAAACGGATCAAGCCGGGTTTAAGGGCACGCGAACGGGGCCACATATCTATGCTACTATTCTACTACTCTAAACTATACTATATAATACAAAGGAAACCCATAAAACCACCAGCATAAAAAAATAGTAAAATTTATGCTACCATTGTACTATGCAGTATAAAGTGGTCAGGAGTCTGGAGGGGTTAAAGTGGTTTTCACTTCGCGTGTTAATGGAAACACCATGGTAATGGAGATGGTGTTCATTCTAACCAATGTTGTATTATCTAAGCCTATTGAATTGCCATCTCGTATTTCCAAATGCGTTATTTTTTGGTATTATAATTTGTTACTCTATCAAAAAGAATTGACATTTTGGACATTAACACTACAATATGCAAACCACAACTTTGGTTAGTAGTTTTGTTATGGAATATTTCTTGAACATTTCAAACATATACCTTTTTGAATTTGCTAGCCATGGGTCGGCCTAGCAAACAATTCAAACAAGTTACTTAAAGCTTTATCACTAGACAAATATATGCCTTATTAATTTAGAATTGATGGAAAACATAATAGTATATTTAAAGCCATTTACAACGTATTTACAATACACATTAGGATCCCCACGGGATCAAAGATTCCCTACAGACAATCCATAGCTTTGTGTCATCTTATCATTACTATTTAGAGATTCCACATTAGTTCTCATGAAAAAACATTAGTAAAAAATACAAATCCTAAAATTTCTCACAAAAGTCAAAAAAATTAGCCTTTAATTTGGTAAACAATAATCATCATTGTTAATAGTACCCATTGGATCCACTCTATTTTATGAAAAATATAAACACTTCTGCCATGATGAAAAACTATATAAAATAACCTCTTAAATTTGCATCCAAATTTCCCACCAATAAACTATGAGAACAATTTAAAATAACCACCTTATTTGCATCTAAATTACCCATGTTTGCCATATTAAAAGATGGATTAAATTAAAATAACCCTCTAAGTTACCCACTTCTGTAACTACGAAAGGTAATGCAAAGTAACGCCTAAATTTGCATGTAGAACACAAACATACGCAATTACGAAAGATAATATAAAGTAAGACTTTTATTTTTTTTATCTAAATTGTCCACCGCTAGTGTTATATAAAATAAACTAAAATATCCCTCAAATTTATGTGTAAATACTAATAGTTTATCAAACGTGGAGAAATGCTCCCTTAACAAAGCACATATCTATGACATTGATAATTCACTCTAAGTTATATTAATACTCCATGAAATAATTTTTGTAAGTTATTACTTTAAATATGTTTCTTATATATTTTGACTAAAACATGTGCAAATATAATTCTTTAATGTAACAAATGATACTAATAAATTATTTAATATTATATTACTATCCATGACATATAATTTTTATATAAATGCATGGTTACTTTAGATAAATTTATACATTTTAACAAAAATATTTGACATGTCTATACTGATACTATAAATGTAAGAACCCTTTTCTTGAGAATAAATCAATAAGTACACATATAATTTTTATAAGAAAATTCAAACATCTTGAGAAGCAGTGTAGGTTAGTATCTACTAAAAAAGTGGCTATACCTTCCTAGTCTTTGATATTCTTTATGGGAAACAATGATTATAAGGATTAAATATTAGTGTTCTGTTGATGTTAGAACCGTTATCTCATCCTCTATCTCACTTCAAGGTCCACCGCCATCTTGAGCAATATGGTGCTTGTTTAAATGGCAATTTATGCCATTGTTGTACTTAAGAGTGCAGCATGTAACACCTAAAAATTTGCAAGATTTTAAAATAGGTGAACTTGATTTAATTATACATTTTGTGAGCATGCAAATTTAGAAAAATAAAAACTTTGTTAAAATTAAAATCAAATATAAGGCCTAGCTACATGTTGTGCATTCATGCTGATGCATACTTATTTTTGTGATGCTTGGGTTTGATCAAATTTGAAAAGAATTTGAATTTGAATTGAAATTGGATTTGAAAATATGTTTAAGAAAATACAAAAAAAAGAATTCCTTTCCTTCTCTTGGATCTGGCCCAGCTCGGCCTGGCTTCCGCGTGGCCCAGCTCTTCCTCTCTCGAAGACCCAGCCGGCCGCTCCCTCTTTCCCCTCTTCTTTGTTCGCGTAGCCCAGCTAAGCAGGCCCACAAGCAAGGCCCGCGCAAAAGAGCGCATCCCCTCTCCCTCGCGTTGGCTCGCTGGCAGCCTGGCCCCACGCCATGTGCCACTGCCACCCCGGGTCCACGCGTCAGCGTCCCCTACCTCCAGTCGGCACTGAGCAGGACTCTGCCGAGTCGATTTTCACCACCGTGCGCCGCAATCCGCGGAGGTTTTGGCGTGCGTGCCACGCTGAGGCCCCTATAAAACATAGTCGCGTGCGCCGCTTCCCCATCTAGCCCTAGCGCCTCCGCGCGAGCCATCGCCATCCTAGCCACCGTTCGCCACTGCTGACTTGCTTCGCCGTCATCCTACTATCGCCTAGAGACTTTCTCGAAGCTACGCGTGACGGTAAGCAACACGTCCGAGCCTTCCGCGCCCTCCTTTTCTCTCTCTTCCGTGTTTTAGAGCTCATTGGAACACCGTCGGCCACCCGAGCCACCATCTTGAGCACTGGACCACCTGTGCACGTTAGCCGCCCTCACCGACCCCCTGAGCGTGCTCCCTGTTCTCCGCTCTATCTCCCTGTGCTCTCGGTATTACGCAAGATGCTCTAGTTAGGTAGATCCGTGAACGCCGGTGACCTTCCTCATCGTCTGCAATGGCCACCGCCGCAGATACCACCGCCCCGATGACCTCTTCCTCCCCAAATTCCATCACCTAGCTGCCAGGTGGTGCCACGTCAGCGTCAACCTGGTCAGCATCGACAGTTGCGGACATTTTGCTAAAGTGCCCCTGTAGTTTCGCGTAATAGAACCCGTTGTCCCTGCATTTTTTTTCAAAAGAGCCCCTGTACTTCTTCTTTATCATGCCCGCCGTCCTTGGCCCAGTTTAAAATCTGATTTTATTTATTTTAAATTCGAAAATCAAATTCCATCTATTTACAAAATTGCCACTATCTTTATTAGGCCATATCTTCTCCGTTTTTAACTCCGATTTGATCCATTCAAGTTGTGTTAGATTCGTAATTACGTAATCTACATGTTCATCCTACTGTTGAACATGTTTTCAACTTTTGAAATTCGGGGTTAGATTTAATCTATTGTTTTATTAAAGAAAATCTTGTTTAATTTATAACTTCTCCGTTATAGCTCCGATTAGAGTGTTTTTTACGTCTATGTGTTCGTAATAACATGTAGAACATCTTTAAAACATTTTTACTTATTGTGTTATATGTTTGGTGTACTGTTCTAATTTAAATCTATTGTTTGCTTTGTGTATGATTGCATGGATGCTTGTATGGTGCTTTATGACATCGTCCAGTCGGTGAGCTATACGTGGCGAATTCAGAAGCAATTCATTGAAGGTTTGGACTAGAAGAAGGATCTGAGTTTTAAGGCAAGTATAGCATGGGATCTTCCTTATTGTCCAATACACCTTTAATCATTTAATTCATACTGCATGTGTCTACCTTGACTACCACTAAGGATTTCCTAGTACTTTGTACCTTGTGCCTTGATTCCTATGGGTTATTGCATTTGATAGTATGATGCTAGTGCTCAACTAAGGCTATGATCTTGTAACTTGACCAATGGTATATGCAATAAATATTAAAAGATGCTTTTTAGCAACATGGAACAAGGGGGCTAGAGCATTGGGCTGTTTCTATGGTGCTATAGATTCCTCTCCCTAAGGACTTATCTGTAAGTGATTATCCGGGACTTACAGTACAACTGTGAGGGCTACATGGCTCTAGCTTTAGCTCAGTATGAGGACCTTTTCTAGCTTGTTAGAGGTTACCTTTATTAGCGTAAGAACGGCTGATATACTAGTTTTACACTCTGCAGAGGTTGTACACTTTCACTGTGAGTCGTGATTTACCCTTTCACCCGAGGTAGCTAATCTCTTGATCCACTTCCAAGCAAGGTCAGCAGGGTTCACTATGAAGCATTTTAGAGGTTCGTCTAACAAGTTAGGGTCATTAGATTCACTCGACAAACAGATGTAGAGCCCTCCTTCCCGATGACACAATAACGTGTAGCCTATACACAAGGGGACAGAGGCCGCACTATACCTGATTCGTCAAGCCATTCTTACGCCAATAAAAATAACCTCTAACAAGCTAGAAAAGGTCCTCATACTGAGCTAACGCCAGAGCCATGTAGCCCTCACAGCTATACTGTAAGTCTCGGATGATCACTTACAGATAAGTCCTTAAGGAGAGGAATCTAGAGCACTATAGAAACAGCCCAATGCTCTAGCCCCCTTATTCCATGTTGCTAAAAAACATCTTTTAATGTTTATTGCATATACCATTAGTCAAGTTACAAAATCATGGCCTTAGTTGAGCACTAGCATCATACTACCCAATGCAATAACCCATAGAAATCAAGGCACAAGGTACAAAGTACTAGGAAATCCTTAGTGGTAGTCAAGGTAGACACATGCAGTATGAATTAAATAATTAAAGGTGTATAGAACAATAAGGAAGATCCCATGCTATACTTGCCTTAAAACTTAGATCCTTTTTTTAGCCCAAACCTTCAATGAATTGCTTCTGAATTCGCCACGTATAGCTCACCGACTGGACGATATCATAAAGCACCATACAAGCATCCATGCAATCATACACAAAGCAAACAATAGATCTAAATTAGAATAGTACACCAAATATATGAAACAACAAGTAAAAATGTTTTAAAGATGTTCTATATATTATTACGAACACACAGACGCAAAAAGCACTCTAATCAGAGCTATAACGAAGAAGTTATGAATTAACAAGATTTCCTTTAATAAAATAATAGATTAAATCTAACCTCGAATTTCAAAAGTTGAAAACATGTTCAACAGTAGGATGAACATGTAGATTACGCAATTACGAATCTAATACAACTTAAATGGATCAAATCGGAGTTAAAACGGAGAAGATATGGCCTATTAAAAATAGTGGCAATTTTGTAAATAGATGGAACTTGATTTTCAAATTTAAAATAAATAAAATCAGATTTTAAACTGGGCCAAGGACGGTAGGCATGATAAAGAAGAAGTACAGGGGCTCTTTTGAAAAAAATGCAGGGACAACAGGTTCTATTACGCGAAACTATAGGGGCACTTTAGCAAAATGTCTGTAGTTGTCGACGCTGACCAGGTCGACGCTGACGTGGCACCACCTGGCAGCTAGGTGGCGGACTCCGATTGGCTAGCTCATGGTGAACTGCTTGTGTGGCCTGTTGACTGGGCTGGTGGACTCGGTCTTTACTGTTCTTGTGGATCGGATCGAAGGGGTACGGCTCGTTCTAATCGTGGCCGTTGACGATGGATCTAACGGTTGAGGGGATTTGGGGAGGAAGAGGTCATCGGGGCGGCGGTATCCACGGCGGCGGCCATTGCAGACGGCGAGGAAGGTCACCGGCGTTCACAGATCTACCTAACTAGAGCATCTTGCGCAATACCGAGAGCACAGGGAGATAGAGCGGACAACGGGGAGCACGCTCAGGGGGTCGGTGAGGGCGGCTAACGCGCAGAGGCAGTCCAGTGCTCAAGATGGCGGCTCGGGCAGTCGGCGGTGTTCCAATGAGCTCTAAAACACGGAAGAGAGAGAAAAGGAGGGCGCGGAAGGCTCGGACGTGTTGCTTACCGTCACGCGCAGCTTCGGGAAAGTCTCTAGGGATGGTAGGATGACGGCGAAGCAAGTCAGCGGCGGCGGACGACGGCTCGCGTGGAGGCGCTAGGGCTAGATGGGGAGGCGGCGCACGCGACTATGTTTTATAGGGGCCTTAGCGTGGCACGCACGCCAAAACCTCCGCGGATTGCGGCGCACGGTGGTGAAAATCGACTCGGCAGAGTCCTGCTCGGTGCCGACTGGAGGTAGGGGACGCTGACGTGTGGACCCAGGGTGGCAGTGGCACAGGGCGTGGGGCCAGGCTACCAGCGAGCCAACGCGAGGGAGAGGGGAGGCGCTCTTCTGCTCGGGCCTTGCTTCTGGGCCTACTTAGCTGGGCTACGCGAACGAAGAAGAGGGGAAAGCAGGAGCAGCCGGCTGGGCCTTCGAGAGAGGAAGAGCTGGGCTGTGTGGAAGCCAGGCCGAGCTAGGCCAGATCTAAGAGAAGGAAATGAATTCTTTTTTCTATTTTTTTAAACACATTTTCAAATTCAATTTTAATTCAAATTCAAATTCTTTTAAAATTTGATCAAACCCAAGCATCACAAAAATAAGTATGCATCAGCATGAATGCACAACATGTGGCTAGGCCTTATATTTGATTTTAATTTTAACAAAGTTTTTATTTTTCAAAATTTGCATGCTCACAAAATGCATAATTAAATCAAATTCATCTATTTTAAAATCATGCAAATTTTAGGGTGTTACACGGCCTAAATCATTATTCTTAGTAAAATACAAAATAATTATTGATAAGAAATACAATAAGCAAAAGAGTTTCTAACATAACTTGAGGTTAGAAAATTTGTACCAAATAATATAAGATCAAACTTGAAAAAGAATCAAAATCTAGATTCATAATGTCATGAGACATGAGCTACAACAAGAGTCACCATGCTTATGCCTAATGAAGATTATAGCTCGTGCAAGACCACATGTTGATGAACTAGCTAGTTTTACTAATTAAACATAAAAAGATTTGTATTTCAGGGAGACAAATATCATTCTTTTAGCTAGCTAACAAGTCCTTATGTACTATATTCAAGACAAGGTTTTATCAATAACACTCTCATTTCACTCAATTGGTTTATGTATTGTTTGTAGTTACTACCGCTAAATTCGATGAGTTGAAGCTCTGGAGCTTATAAGCCAGAATCAACCCTACTTTTTCAGCCATGAAACAGTGTTTTTCTCACAACAAATCAGCCGCAACAGCAATAAGTCTTGCCGAACAAAGCCTGAGACGTCAAGAAATGATAGCATGGCATATAAAATGCTTCTGCGTTATATTTCAGGCCGGCGCAGTTTATTAGTAAGAAATCGGTTCAAATTTTAACTTGCCTAAGGGCCTAATAATCTTCTAGTTAACCCACTTGTGTATTAGGCAAAAAATGTACAAAAAAATCAGTCATAAACGACGAAAGTGTGTTCCATCATATCATCTAACTCATTTCCTTGAACAGATGTCTAAGAGCAGCTTATCATGAGCCTCTAGCGTATAATGTGGGGGGCATGTGTGCGTTCGTTGGCACTACATTAGACGATGATGACAACTAGCTAAGCTATAATCACTAGGCCTAATTGTAATTGCATCCTTTGACTAATCATAGCCACTCTCAAAAGAGAAACCTCGAGTCCATCATATTTAGGACCTGGGAAGGGTCACTAGGAAAGTAGGAATCCACAGCCCTTTGGTGCACCTTTATAAACTCGCCTCACGCTCGCTTGAGGCAGGCTTGTCATTTGTCAATACCATCATTGCATGCCTTACGTGGCTATTCGGAGAATTCCTAGTTTATCGCTCACGCGTGCAGCTTTGCTGGCTCACAACTGGAGACAAGCTGCAATGTTCACTGCCGTGCCGGCCTTGGTTGCATCATACTGCCACTCGATTTGGTTTTTTGTTTGTGCGCTGAAATTGTTCTTTTTTCTTTTTAGAAAATAAAAGGAAAATAATTCCAACATTGGAAGTTGCGTGCAAGGCAAAGGAAAAAAAACTTTCGCAGTGGAGTGGTTCATCGAAGGGCACAAAAGCTGAAATTTGGCAGCCCATTTCCTGGGTGAAGGCCACAAAGTTTGAGGGAAAAGCCTCTTTGGCTATCAATTCCTGTCGATTTAAAATTTGAAAACCCATAACGTACATCTTATCCCGGCCGCCGTCGGGTCATAATCATGTCGACACCATTCTATCTCGATCACTTGGAAGCGAAGAAAGGGAAAGTCATCATACGTACAAGACCACATACGTATATATATCTTGTGTCCATGGAGTCAACGTCATTATATTTCTCTATCCGCCGCCTAATAACCCTATTATTCCTCTGTCATGTCGTCACACGTATATAGAATTTTCTAAACCGTATAGGGACAACTTAAGGCTACCGAATACGTTATCCTCCCTATCTCTAATAAGATTCCAGCGAGTTTGAAATTCAAATTAGCTCAAGGAAGTGACGCGATAGGTGCTTTCTTTCTTTCTTTTTTTGAAAAAAAATGTTTAATTAGTTTGCAGCCTTTGCACTTTGCAACCTGCTCCATATAATTACAATTTTCAGACACAAGCTCTATCCTGATGAGAAAACTAAAGCATTACATCATTGGACGATTCAAATATGACAAAGTATATTATATTAAGATTTCATCCATATACTTGGTCAATAACTCCATGGTGATGCCCTCCAAAAGAGAGAGAAATTAGAAGCTCGCCCATAGGTTATTATATGTCGCGCCTACGGTTGCTAGACCAGTTGGTCAAGTCTCCGGGTGGTGTTCCCCGTGACAAGAGTTTGAATCCTTAGTCACACGAATTTTCTGGTCGATGGTGTGGAAAAAAACCCCTCGCCTGTCCCGTGTTCTCAAAGCACAGGTAAAATGAACCGGCCCTCTCACCGGGTAATGGGCCCCTGTGTGCGGGCGGGGCATGAGGTTCGGGGGTTTTCTCAGGCTAGGTGAGAAATCCTCTACCTTAAACTAAAATAGCTCGGGGGTATCTACCCCCGCAGCCCGAGTTTTTTTATTATATGCCGCCTCCTGCCACAGCAATGCCCTAGTATGCACGTAATGATTCCCATGAGAAGAATCATAAATTACAGACTTTTTAAAATTGCCCATATCTATCACTGTGTAAAATATTATAAAGTAGTAGACCTCCCTAAATCAATACCCGAATTACCCATTTCTTATGACGTCTGCCTCTTTAAATAATTTTTAGAGACGAGAATTTACTTGGAGGCTACCTGACCATTTACGAAGACGGTCTCTAGATGCGCCCGCCTCTATTAATCAAAGAAGCGATCTCCTAAAATCGTTTCTTCTATGAGTGTAGCTCCAACTAGCTAAGGTTTCAACCAATGTATACCATTGGAAGGGGATGAAGAATATATGAAATAGCTGGTGGCTACACAAAGTATATAAATAAGGTCCTGTTTGGATTCATGGGGCTAAAGTATAGCCCACCTCTTTTAGTCACCTTTTAGCCCTCATGGATATAAACAGGTGGGCTAAAAGTGGAGGCTAAACTTTAGCCACCCATTTTCCATTAGCCCCTCCAAGGTGGGCTAAAGAGGACTAAAAGTGATCATATGTGGCAAAAGACGCATATTATCCCCACCAGTCCCTATGCATGGTTGTGCATGTATATTAATTAGGGGCAATAGGTCATGGTAGGGTACATGGCTAATCTTTAGCCCCTGGATCCAAACAGCTCTATGGGCTAAACTTTAGCCCCTTCGTTCTGAGGGCTAATCTTTAGACCTAGACTAAATTTAGCCCCATAGATCCAAACAGGACCTAGGCTGTATTAGAATATGAGCAGACGAAAGAGGTTAAATATGAGATTTTTTTTGAAACTAAATATGAGAATTTTGATTAGTCTTGAGCCTCAAATTTTGTCAATGAAATTGCCCCACATATTTTCCTTTCTTAAACTTAAATTGTGCCACTTAATGTCCCTTAAACTTATCGGTCACGCAGGAGCATGGGATGATAGATTATGTGGACAAAAGCAATACTCCTATGTTTTGTTTTGCAAAAAATCATGTCTGTCGTACCACTACGAAGCTTTTGTTCTTTTTTATTTATTTATATATTCTCTGTGCCCCCGAAATCTTACTGATATTTGCTTGGTGTGGTCAAACAGGAGCCATGCGAGGTAAACAGGACTATAAGACAAACGTAGGTTTGGTGGAAATTAAAGAGGGAGCCCTTTTTGAGATATTAACCGATGAATATATCACATTTGATTTGACCGAGTCCGGTTCCTGTAAAAATCTCAGTCTCGTGACGAGATAGTAGCAAGGAGATTGAGAAAGGGGTTCACGGGCATACATACATACATACATACATACATACATACATACATACATACATACATACATACATACATACCTGGCTCTGTCTGGAAGGAAAGGCGCCGCCGTGACGAACAGGTCCGGCCGGCCGGCCGGCGGGAAGAAACTGTTGGGCGAGGCGATGGCGAGGCGATGGGTCAGGTTGCCGGCGGCATGTAGGCCATGGGCTAGGGACACGGAAGGAAGGGGGCAGAGCACTATAATTCGACGACGCCGACGTGGTTTGTAGCCTTGCGTGTGATTACGATTGTTATGATTATGATTATGGAGGAGAGGCGATGGGGACGATGACTCGGCGGGCCGATGCGAACAGCCTGTTCGCTGGCGTGTAAACGATCGTAAATTTTCAACTAGAAATAGTGTTTTTCTTTCACATTAAATTAGTCAACAATAAATAATCCACGATACGATACGGCCTCCCGAGACCTCGGAATGGGACGCGGGGACGCGAGCCTATCCGCAGCGGCGTCAGCGTCCCGTTTTGCTGTTTGCCCAAGTACCGCTCCAGTCAGTGAGCCCAGCATCCTAGTATACTGCTTGTTCCAAATCCAACGTCGAACTGCTCAGGTTTGCCATGTGACGCCGTACTCAGTATATATATATATATATAGACACACACTCCTCTGAAGCTTGTTTTGGAACGTACAGTTCTACAAAGAATTCAAATGAAGATTCAGGGTTGAATGAGAAAAAAGAAAGATTCTATTGTCACGCTCATGGTGTTAGAAATTTAGGCAATTTTAGTATTAATTTAATCTAGAAAAAATTAAGAATAGATATGTGGCTTCATAATATATGTATACGTGTGATCTAAGTGATCCGGACATGTAGATGACACTAATGATCATGATTTTAATCACTGAAGATAGGGGATAAATTAGAACATACCCAGCGACACTAGAGCAGGTTGCGCTAGTCGACATAGCGCTTGTTGGAGTAGTCGTCCCGCTCGATTCAGTACAGAAAGGTTACAGTGCCCATCTCCCACCGATGCCACAAACGCCGGGAAGAAGATGAGGTTGTCGAAGGATCGAGCAGTCGCGTAGTCACTCTCGAAAACCTGATAGCAGCCCTTCACCCGAGCAGGTGAACGCACTTGGTTTCGGAGGCCTGCTCTCTCTATTCCGTGCTTGCGGGAACCGAGACAGGAAGGCTTGGCCGCAGCGGAAACCTCGTGGATGTCTTGCACGCGTGAGAGACTAGGCAGACTGAGGGCGCGTTTAGTTTCTAAATTTTTTTGGTTTGGCTACTGTAGCACTTTCGTTTGTATTTGGTAATTAGTGTCTAATTATGGACTAATTAGGTTCGAAAGATTCGTCTCGTGATTTCTCACCCAGCTGTGCAATTAGTTTTTTTCGTCTACATTTAGTACTCCATGCATGTGTCGTAAGATTCGATGTGACATTTTGGGGTAAAAATTTTTTGGAACTAAACAGGCCTGAATGTTTGAAGAGGGTCTTTGCTTTTATCTCGAATGGCCGAGTTTACATCCTCTGTGGCTTTGGCCTCGGGTTTTTGCTGTACCGCCAGACCGTTAGAACAGAAGCTTCTGAACTGGGTGGCTCTAGAGATATCGCAGCACCGGCGTCTGCAGTCAGGAAACTCAGCGGCAGCTGGTTACTGCAAACATGGGGTGTTGCTTTGCATTGCCAATTGCCACTCAGATATTTGTCTCGTCATTAACAGCAATCGAATCTGCCATCCGTAGCCGCAGGGCAGGGCGAGCGCATGTGGAAACAGTGAAGCTCTCGACAGCGAAATGCCAGGGCAAGCATTGAGGACACTTCTATCCATTTTTTACTCCTACTCATATCAATATCTCACCGGGCCATGTTATGTTAGAAAGAGAACAGGGAGATGCGTAATCCACAACGAAATGTATCCATCAATCTTCGTTTACAGATCACTAACAAGTACTCCCTCTACTAGCAGTGGTATGTAGTTGTTGATTACAGATCAACAGATCACTGTACACTTGCTTCCATCCTCTCCCCGTGTTGCCTCAAATCAAATGGCTCAACGAGGAGAGGAGGAGGAACGGAGCCAAGATTCGAGAAGCCTTCTACTGCGGCTTCGCTGGCGGCGACCCGCTGGTCTCGCCGCCGCCGAGCCCGGACTCCAAGTCGCGGTCTTGGTTCTGCTGCGCCGGCGGCGGCGTGGGCGTGGCGCCGCTGCAGCCCAGCAGCCGCCGTAGGGCGGCTACTCTGGCCGCCTCCACGACCGCCGCGACTCCGGCGATGGGCCCTGGGACCGCCTGGGGCCCCTGCGGCAGCGACACGGGCGGCGGTGCCGCTGGCGCCGGCGCGGCGGCGCCCCGGGTGCTGACGGCGTCCTGGGAGCCAAAGAAGAGGACGTTGGTGGGGAAGTTGGGCAACTCTGGGTCCGCCTCGGGCGCCGCCCGCGGCGGCACGGGCTTGGCGTCGTCCTCCTCCTCGGCGACCGCGCAGCGGCACAGCGGGCAGGTGGAGTGGGACCGCAGCCACATGTCGACGCACTCCACGTGGAAGGCGTGGCCGCACCGGGGGAGCACGCGGGCCGCCTCCCCGGGGCCCACCTCGGCGATGCACACTGCGCAGTCCGCGGGCGGGTCCCCGGCGCCCACCTCCTTCCTCGGCAGCGCCGCGATGGCGGCCTCGTCCATGCCGCCGCCGCCGCCGTGGCACCCCGCGCCCGCGAACACGAAGCGGGGCCGGCCCCTGTCGTGGAGATCGCCGCCGCCGATGGTGGGGGCGGCGCCGCGGTAGCGCTTGGCGCAGAGGAAGAGGTAGAAGCAGATGACGAAGGTGATGAAGATGGCCGCCGCCGCCGCCAGCATCGTCGCCGCCGCTGCCACGGAGGTGCCCGTCACCGGCATCGGGGCGTCGGCTCCAGATCCCCTTTTCTCCTTGTCTTCCTCCTCCTCCTCCTCCCAGGAAGCAGGCTGTTCCCCAGCTTTCTTGGCTGGCTAGGACTGGCTTGGCTCTATGCTAGGTTCGGTTCTTGGCCGCGGTGGAGGCCGGCGGCGGCTCGCTCTGAGATTGGGAGTGGCTACTAGCTAGCTAGCTAGTGGGGGAATTGGGTGGAGTCGGAGAGGGTTCTGGCGTGTATATATACGGAGTGATTGGGATGGGGAAGGAGGAGCGTGTGTGGTTTGGATTGCAGGTGGAGGTGGGTTTGGAGGGACGAGGGGAGAAGTGGAGGAGAACAGCGACGCTGGCTGTGTGGCAGGCCGACTAGCGGTCACTGGCTCACAGATATTAGCAGTGCTGCCTCGGTCAAAAAAAGAAGTAACCTTTACATTTATCCTCAACATGTTTGTTTTATTGGTTCAATCAATTTAAACCAATCAATCAATAATATTTTTCTAAAAAAATCAGCATCGGTCTGTCTAAACCAAAGACCAAAGACCAAAGACCAACCAAAACGTATGGTGAAGCAGGCCCAATAATTTTATATCTGATTAAGTCCATAGATAAGATTGTATATATTTTTAAAGAATTAATATTAGTTTTTTTTGTTTGTACCAGTAAACACGTTTGTGCTTTCCAATAGGATATACAGTTTGGTACACGTGATTACTTGAACGACTTTACACATCTTCGTCTTGGGATTGATAATATCGTAGTGTGACTGGACGTGTGTTGTTTTAACTTATATGGGTACAGGAGGCTTAAGCCTATTCGTTTGAACTTATTAGCTGACTTATCAGCTAGAATCTATAGTATTTTTCTCTCACAACAAATCAATTTTAGTCGGCTTTAATACCAGTCGAACATATCCGTACCACGGGCACATGAGAAAGCTATGTCATGCATTTAAATTCATTTTGAGATAAGACTCGGGCATCGCGCATAAACAATCTTCTCTAGTTCCTACCATGGGCACATGAGAAAATAGCGAAAATATGGAAACACTTTGTATTCTAATTTGTTTGAAATCAGACATGCACCATACTTAGGCCCTGTTTGTTTTCATGAGAGGAGGGACTAAAGACTAAATTTTAGTCCCTTTGAACCAAACACCAGGGACTCAAACAGTGGCTAAAGACTAAAATACATAAGTCCCTTAGGGTGAGACTTATTGGGACTAAAGGGGCCAAATTGACACCACATGCCCTACATTTGTTGCCGGTCCCCACCCCTTCTTTCTCTCTCTCCTCTCTCGCTCTGTCCTCTCTGCAGTGTCTTGCTCCCCTTCCCGTCCCGTCAAATGGGTGGCACAGCCAGAGTTCGCCTGACACCTGCACTGCTTGCGCCATGAGCGAGGCCCTCGCTGACCCGTCTGCCCTTGCTTGCTTCCCAGCCACGAGCTGGTGAGCTCCGGTAGGCGCTCTCTCTCCTCGGTGGGCGCACCCTCTCCCAGCGAGTTGGCGAGCTCCGGCGGGCGCTCCCTCTGCCCGGCGAGCTCCCTTTCCATGGCCTCTGTCCTTAGGAAGAAGAAGAGTATTTTAGTCTTTGTTCAGCCCTTTAGTCACTTCTAGTCCATTCAAACAAACACCATTTTAGTTCTTGTTTTAGTTTCTAGTCCTAGGACTAGAGAAAAGAACACGCCCTTAGACACCACTCTACCTCCTACGAGCATGGGAGAGATTAGGTTTGTTGGATCCCATTGGACGGTTGTGAGTGATGACGGATCAAGAAACCTTTCTCCCTTTATACCATTATAATATAATTATATATATATTAGCAAACATGCACATACATTTGTCATAGAATGTACACCTTGATGCACGGTCACCTGAACAAATTGTGGCTGGAGGACCTGGAATTGAATTGGTTCAATATCAAATCAGGCTTGGTATTAAAATTGGACACAATACAAATTTTGTTGTTTGGATGCGCATTGAATTGGATGTTGGAATTTCAGAGGGATGCCAGGCATGGGGAAGAAGGGATGAAGGGGCATCGGAGCGGAGGAGCTCGTCGCCCAAGAGTGTTGGGGGCGAAGGAAGAGAGTTAGTGGCCGACGATAGTGGAGGGAGAGGAGCATTGGGAGGAAAGAGTGTTGTCGCCTAGGAGCGTTGGGGCGGGGGAACAGGGTCGTGCCCACGACAAAGGAGGGTTAGGGCAGATGAGCATTGAGCGGGGATGGAGGAGCGTCCGGGCAAAGTAAGAGAGTCACTGACCGGCCATTGGAGGGTTGGGGTGGAGGAGCGTCAGGCCTGGGCGGAGGTGTCGGGTGGCTATTGAATGCCGAACAATATGGTGGTGGATGACTCAATATTGAAGATGGGGGTTTGCAAGTATAGAGAATACCACTTGGTATTGGGGTCTATATAATTCCAATTTCAAATTCTGAACCATCCAAATAGTTGCATTTAGAGGTAGCCAACACCAATTCTAATTTCTCAGGCTGAATATCTACATCCAAACAAGGTATAATATGTATTAGAATCGGACTCACTTGGATGCACAAAGACATGCGGTTTTGACTCGTATAAGCGCGGGTCATGAGTCAGGCTCAGACGAGACAAGAGATGTAATGACACTGTGAAAAGTAAGAAAGAGGGACAGAAGAATTGTTTTGCTCTTTAATATTAGGTATATATAAAGATATACAGTAAATATAAATATATTTCCTCAATCCTAAAATAATTGTGCATCTCACTATTCGAGTTGTAGCGTGTTCATGTACCTAGCTATTATCTAACATAATTTTTCTTTCGTCGCAAAAAAAAGAAGTCAAACTTTTGAGTTATATAAAAATTCCAATACTTATAACACGTAATGATTACCATCAGATTAATAATGAAATAATAATATATATTAGGAGAACAAATATTAATAACTTATTTTTATAAATATAGATAACTTAAAAAGTTTGATCCCGAAAAACGAGATGTGTAGTTATTTGGGAATAAAAAGAAGTAGATAGAGGATAGAGATAGAGGTTAAAATTAAGATAGTTTGAGTTAGGAAAAGTTAAGAAGAGCGCTGACTGTAGACCGAAGGCGAGTGTTGAAAAATCTACGAAGCTAGCTGACGAGATGGGCGTGTGACTGTGACTGTGACTGTGACTGTGACTGTGACATGTCACTGCGAATGGGTGCTGGACCATCATGGTCAGGCAGGTTCTCTGCAACTGCGACTGGACCGCTGCTTCCACATTTGCATTTTTCAGGATATAGGAATATCTTCGTCTTGGCACAATCCTTATCAGGGCCAGGTACTGCGTAATCCTTATCAGGGGAGACACGAATTCAGATAACTACTGCTACTACTGTTTAGTCGATGACATCGCGTGGGACCAGGAGCCACCATGTCTCATTCACGCTGCATCGGATTGCATTCGATTTTCCAGCTAGCGATCTTAGAAACCATACACAAATTTTACATGAATCAGCACAGAGAAAGACTGAGCTGCTGAGCAGCGGTTGGGGGGTGTAACACCCTAGGTGTTAAGCACCTAGTTAACAACTTGATCATCAAGCATAATCAACTTGCATTGTGATCATCATGTTATAGTTGCACCAAATAGAATGAATGTATGTTGATTATATTGTGTTTTATATGCTCCATGAAATGTTGTCATTAATATTAATTAAGGTCCTTTGTGATTTTATGGAATAAAAATTTCTTAAATAAATAAAATTTTGCTAAAATAAAGTTTGAAGTACTAAGTTAGTGCTTTGCAGTTGTACCTAAGTTAAGTTGAGTTTTTGAATCCAGCATGTTTAAATTTGAACTCAAAGATTGCATCTAATGCCGAAATTCACACGGCCATTTTGGTTGTCCCTGAAATGAAGTTATTAGGTTCAATTCTTGGGTACTTATTAAATGAATTTGCATGAACAAAATTTGTGCAACTCTTGTTCCATGATTTGATATGAAGTTTGCATTGTGCAACTGTGCTATTGGTTGAGTTGTTGGACAACTAATTTACCATTAATTAATTCACCAAAAATGCTTAATTGAAACTGTGTTTCAACATTAAAACTAAGTGCAGTTTTCAGTTTACAAGTATAGGTTTTCAAAATTCAAAATATCTTAAACTATTTAGAATTTAGTGTTGGTCTTTGAATAAAAGTTGAAGATATCACTTAGATTAAAAATCCATAGTAGAGAAGTTTTTCAAGTAGTTATATGTAATTGGGAGAAAAAGGAAGAAGAAGATGCCCTGTCAGACATGAACAGTACCCCCGGTGCCGTCCCTCTCTTTTCTCCCTCTCTCTCTGTTCACCGGCGTCCGCCGTGGCCGTCGCGGCGTTTCTCGCGCGTGGACGTGCGGCTGCCTGCGTCGCCGAGATCACGAAGACGCTGGCGTGCTAGAGTTCGCCTCCTCGCACTTTAAAAAGCTAAGCGCCGGCCAGTGTTTCTTCTTTTTCTTCTCTCAGCGCCGCCGCCGAGCTCCTACACTTCGCCGACGAAATTCATCGCCCGTGCTTCGCCTGTGCTCAATTCGTCTCGCAGCCGAGTTCGCCTCGTCATTGCTCACCCACTGAGCCCGCTCGCAGCGCCTTGCTTCGTCGGATTCAGACGCGCGCCGCTTTCTTCTCGGGCGCCGTCCAGAACGCCGCCGCGCCCACCTCGCCGTGTCCAGCCCCCTCCGTTCAAGTTCCGCTTCAACCAGTTAACGTCTCTACGTCGTGGTGAGACCCTGGTGCTGCCTGATCTATTGGTTGAACCGCTACCGTGCCGTAGTCAGCGGGACGCATCGCGCCGCCGTGCTCTGCCCCGCCGCTCCGCCATGGCTATGGGCAAGCTTGTTCCTGGCCTTAACTCGATCGTTTAGCTGCTATTTAGTGTTTGCACGAGTGCAAGGAAGCTTTTAGTGTAGATCCCGCCGTTGGTCGTTGCGCCGGGGGTCGCCTCCGCTGCACTGGAGCGCCGCCGTGCAGCCATGGGCGCCGTCGTGTCTGCTACCGTGCTCTAGATGGACGTCCGTTGCCCTGAGTTTGTGCGCGAGGTCAGGAAGGTCGTGTAGGTGCAAGCCCCGTTGCCGGAGACCTCGCCGCCGGCGAGCTCTCGCCGGTCAATGGCGATGTTCGCCGCGGTAACCGCGGGGACACTGTTTTCGCTGACCACGGGCCCCGCCTGTCAGTCTCTGTGGCTGACTGCGCGCGGGTAAAAATGATTTTTATTCCTTTTCAATTTTCTGAAAATGAATAAATGTGCTGAATCTTGTAAAATTCATAACTAAATAATTAGAGCTGATAAAATTAATAAATTTTTATGTAGCCTCTTCATGCTGTTACCTACTTAGAAAAAATATGAAATGATGAAAATAATTTTTTTGTATGCTTAAAAATTACCTCTTTTAGGCTAAAATAATAATCTTTTAGTCATACAACTTTTTGTGTATGCTTTACATGCTTATACCTGACTTCACAAAAAGTTTGGTACTCGTTTTGATAAAATAAATTATCCACTTAATTTAAGTGTGTTTAAATGCTTTTTTATTAATTAAATAAATACCCAAATGGTTTCTATAACTATTTAAATAATCTTGAAGTGATTTTGGACTTGATTGTGGATCTTGGAATACTAACCCCTTTGCAGATCCTTGGCAACTTAATTACATTCTTGTTATGCTCTTAATCAACTTATTAATAATAATAACAAATTATTTTGTGAGTAATTAACTTAGTTGTACCGTGAAGGAAAGTTGTACTCAAGTTTGTTAATCTTGTTTGAGTTCATCCATGCACTTGCATACATCTTTCATACATCATTTTTATTTGCATATCATCATGTCAAGCATGCATCTTTTATCACGTATAGTGACCGAAGGCGAGGAAGTGACCGTTGATCAAGTTCCAGAGGAAGAGAGTCCACCTGTGGAGGTTGGTTTCGATATTTGTGGTTCGTCAGGAGAACCTAACACCTCTACTAACCAAGGCAAACCCAAGCATTTAAACCCCTTCCTTGTGATTTACAAATATTATTACACTTTGAGCCTATGCTTTGAGCATTAAGTTATTAGGGTTTGGTTGATTACCAACTGCTGCATGCTTGCCCTGTTATTCCCAATATCATCCTTGTTATCTTTTTAGTATGATAGGCTAGTAATGCTTAGCCATGCTTAGCTAATTAGAAGTTGAATGATGAGTTCATCATTCACAGTGGTTCTATACTATCGAGATGCCTTGAAAACCTAATATGAATTGATGAATATGGAGACCGGACGAGACATGGGATATGTCTCTAGTGGTTCAGCCGACAGGGTTGCCTGGTCATGCTTTGTTTCATCTATGTCGATTAAGGACCGATCGTTGTAGGGCTGCTTTGTGATCGTGACTTGTAGTACTAGCCACATATTCCGGTAAGCCTAATATCTTGGCTATTCCATTATGGGAAATGACAACCGCGTACTGTGATTGAAGAGATGGCGAGAGTAGCGTGTACCCACCCTACTGGAATAGGGTAGGGCGGTGGAGTACTATGCTCTCGGGTGGCACGAACCCATTCCGGTTTTGGAGGATCCGAGTGAAGGTTGATATATGTAGGTCTGGGACCTGCATATGTCGTGTGGTAAGGAATCCCCAGCTGGGTTTTAATCGATTCAAATCGTTGCCACTTCTCGGAGAAGAAGACTCGATCAACTAAACTACATCATAGTTAATCAGTGGAACATGGTGAACTGAGACCTACACATAAGGTGTTTAAAGAAGTGATTGATTTAGATTAGGTGCAAACTGGATCCTGATAATGAATTAATCTACAGCTAAAATATTGAAAGTAAGGATCTACTCGTAGTAAGCTTTTATGCAAAAGCTATTCTTGATTCTAGTTAAACTCCCTTTGTACCCCGTAAGTCTACATACCCCTGGAGTCTTTTCTTTTCGTCGAGTAAGTCTTTTCGAGTACAATTCAATACTTAGGGTTTGTTAACTCTTGTTGCAGGTGAACCCCAACAACAGATAGGCTTTTGCCCCTGTTATATGTCAATTCTGGAAGATGATAGCCAGCAGTAGATGTGTTGTACTCTCATCCTTGGGCAGGATGATACCTTTATGTAATGAATAAAGTTGTGTTAGTCATGCTACCCTACTTCGTTTGAGAAGGCAAAACCTATGGTTTGTAAAACTTAAATAAATGGTTTGTAAACTTATGGTTTGTAATACTTCCGCTCTTTAACTCTGATGTAATATATTTGTATCAACTGTTGTAATATTGCAATGTTATCTGTAATGATCCTGATCGGATGAGAAAAGTGAATGATTCGGGATCCCCGAGGACACCCAACAGACTACCGAAGTTGTTTGAGTCCCACGCATATTGATCAAAAGTCTTTAAGACAATAATAAGTGCGTGTGAATCATCATAACTTGGGTGGTTCCGTCACAGGGGGAACCTGCAAATAATTGTGCAGCACTCAGGAAATAAAATAAGAAGGCGCTATGCATGCATTGTTTTTCTTCTTCGGCTGCTAATCTCTCCAATGAAGACTTGCGTAACCAATCCACTCCAGGTCAGGCGAATTGATAACGCAATCCGGAAGTTGGATGCACGCAAGCAGCCCATATTATGACTATATGAGCCATGACTGATTTGAGGATCAGAGTATAAATAATAATGAATGACCCACAACCACAGAGAGAATCTCTCTTCTTATATGTTACCTATACATGTCAGTCATCGGTAGCTCTCTATATAAAAAATGTGCGGCTGCCATGAAATAGTTTTCCTTTATTCATTTTCCTCTCTCACATTGGATAGGAGCACAGCATTGTCGTTACCGTCCTTAGAATTGATGAAATTAGATTTATTATTACAAAACCCAAGATATTTGTATTCGTAGGTGGTACACAATTACCACATCCGTGGGCACTTGCAAAGGGCCTTCTTGCATGTCTCTGCGAAAATCGGCCAGGACAATTTTCATAACCAGCCAAGACAGTTTTGGAAGACTAGGCCATCCATCGGTCCGTCGAATGCCCACCCAAGAGAGGACCCAACCGGGCAAGCTGTTGTAGAGCTGCCCAGTTAATCATGACTATTAGAGCATCTCCAAATGTTTTTTTCTTCTTAAACTCACCTATAATTGTTTTTAGAGGTCAATGACGTGGGTTCAAAAAAGAACCCATTTAAGAGTTTCATTCCACGGATGCTGGGCAAGTCCGGGGTTCTCGTAAACTCATTATCATTTGGAGAGACATTTGAATAAAATAACTCAAGGCAAGTCAATCCACAGGCGTGAATCCAGCATCAGATGTCCGTGGCGCGCTAGCAGCCACCGTGCAACGCAAGCTTGCGCCTTGCTCGACCTCCATATGTGTTACTGAGCCTTGGAGCCGGGCTTCTTTTCCTTGCAGGGAGCCTGCTGGCGATGCCAATAATGTCACGGCCACACCACACGCCGCCACGGCTGGACCTCATCAGCCATCACGCTCGCGCACGACCGGCACCTCACGAACATACCGCGGCCTTGGGGCAGAGGAAGCGGTGTCTAGGTACCCGCGGGAACAGAGGGCGCGCGCGTGGGCAGAACAGACCGGATCCTTTATCCGGCACCACGACAGACGCGCTCCGCTCCGCCCCGGCCCCGGAGCAGAGCACGACGGCCCACACGGCCACACCGCACACGCTACAGGAGACGGACTCGACAGCGACGCTGAGCGAGCAGGCCTGATCCTAATATTTCGGGGGGTGGGGACTAACGGTGACTCACCGCCCGCGGGCCGCCCTCACTCTCCAGTCTCCACTGCATTCGCGGCGCGCTTGTTTCTCGACTCGGCGCCTCTCCTCGTCGGAACGGAAAAGGCCAGGGCCAGGCCACCAAGGAAAAGCAACCGCCAAGTCCAACCGGCGTTGAAGGCGCGGGGGCCGTTCAGAGTTCAGGTTCAGGTTCAGACGCCGCCGATCGCTCGCCGTCCTTTCCGGTCCGGCAGTAGGCACTAGTACCGCCACACACAGGACCGTGGTCCTTGCCGTGCCGCACCTTTTCGGTTTTGAGGAATCTGGATCAATTCGGACGAATATGTGAGAATATGAACAGTGAATTTTTATCATGAACAATGAATTTTGGCTGATTTTCTTACCAGCCAAACGGCGCCTTTGCCTTTTTTTTTGCTTCTTCTCCTACAATTTTATCACTGTCAGTGTCATGTCTCACGTACTCCACTAGTATCGCTCGGCTTTTAAGCCGTACCTTTTCAGCCAACGAATAGTATTTTTCTCTCACAACAAATCAACCAACAGTATTTTCAGCCACGGCTTATCAAGCCAAGCGAACAGGGCACTCCATAGTCCACAGTATGGGCTACTGGATTGTGCGGTATCCGTCCTTATCTCAATTTCCTCTGCCTCTCGTATCATCGTCTGACTTTAAGTGTGAACTTACCGCATATGAATGCAGAGACGCCCGGTGTTCTTTAATTTATGTCTGTACTGAACCTTTTTTCTTTAATCAATCTCAGTAGGGGCCTCAAATCCCTTCTGTTAAAGGAAAAGAATTGTCCGGGCACAAAAGGTGCTCCTGCTTTTGTGTTGGAAATGATTTCGGTTCGCAGCTAATCTTGAAATTCTCCACGAAGGGTTTGAACCCTCTTCCATTCCAACAATTGGGTGTAAACCCTTTTTTCAATCAGGGCTTGTTTGGAATGGAGGAAAAGAAAAACAGAGGAATGGGAAAAAACATAGGAAATAAGGATATATGAAGCGAGAAAATAGAGGATTGAAAAACTACAGAAAATATGTGAGAAGAGGTGTTTGGAACACAGGAATTATAACATAGGAATATGAAAAATGAGACTAATAAAATAGCATTTCACACAATAATTTTCTCTGAATTAAGAGCTGCGTGTAAATGATTTTGTACAGGTGGCAATTCCTCTTCAATCGCTATTTAGGTCTGGTCCATAGACCCAGTCCATTCACAGGCTCTTCACGCACCAACAGTCCAGTATACGTCCTTATCCTCTTTTATCCTTCCCCTTCCTCTCCTGTCTCCCATGGCTGTAGTTGTTCTCTGTTCTACTCTCGATCTCTCCAATCAAGAAGCTAGTAGCTCTAGCACATGGCAAATAGAACAGGCAACAATTAAGAAGGGTGGGCTACTGCTAGTCTTTGGGGCCTTGGGGTGCACTCCAGGGCTCTTTAGACAGTGAGAGCGCGAGACAGCTCGGTCCATGACACCATTAACGACTCCTGAGTGCTCAAGGTAAGCACTCTTGTTAAGCAGAGAGCTGTGCGAGTGCCAACGATTCCCTTGGGTTGGATTGGATTCCCTTTTTCCTGTGTTTTGCCACTGAGACCGATCCTTTCCTCTGGAACGTGGAAGTTGCTTTCCTCTATTCCAGACGCTACATGACATCAGCAAAATAGAGGAAGAGGATTCATTTGAAATTCCTGTGAAAATCCTCCGTTCCAAACAGTCAACACACGGAATTTGAAACCTTGGGATTAAGACCCAGCCTTCCGAAAAAAGGACACTGACAGCGACATATTTGTTCTTCCATCGTCTTATCTGTTTGGGCCTTATTAGAGAATGTTATTGGATCATCTAAACGGTCCAGCACGTGAGACCTCAGCCCTCCTAATAGCCACACGAGCTGCTTCAAGGAGTACTTAATGCGTGCGTGTATGGCCCACAAGGCCGCAACTGATCTCTGAATGCTTTGGACGGTTTGGCCTGGCCACCTCAGGCCTCCATTCTTGTGTTCAAGTCACAATTATATATCATCATACTACACCACACCCTATAAGCATCTCAACCCAGCAGACTTTATACGTGACGTGAATTGCATTGGTTGTCCACAATGCAAATAGGCGTTATTTTCCTCCCATTCCTTTCATTGCTAGAGAACTTTGTGTAATTTTGTTTATCCTCTTTCATTTCTTTCTTCGCTTCTTGAACTCCTTTGATGTACTTTTGCCTCTCTTTGTTTTAATTTAATTCTCTCATTTGTTGAGAGAAGAAGAGTTAGCTTGGTTTCAGCGTTCAAAGAGATTAGGCACATATTAGAAGGTGATAATAATACACAAACTTCCAACTTATTGCCAATGGTAAGCACAGGAAAAGTGGAAAACACACATCTTCTAATTGGAAGGGAACAATAAAATTAGAGTAAACTATAAAAAAATGATGGGAACTAAAAGAACACATCACCTTTTATTACCAGAATTTATTTGGACCACCACAAGAAGAATAAACTAATTTCACCGTATTGGAGAAAAGAATTGATGACATACCCAAGTAACCAAAGTAGAGAATGATTGTTAGCAACAATGTTTAATTTATTGAAAATGAGGTCAAAGGAGCCATTTTTCAAACGGAACGTAACAGGGATAATAACATTACTGCCAAAATGTTAAGAAGCTATCACAGTTCAACAAATAGATCAATTGACTACTAAATGTGAGTTCCAAAATCTTCACAAAAGTTGAACGGAATAGGATAAACAAGGTAGCAGAGACGGTGGCATAAATGAAGTGGTCCTTTTTTAACAAACTCTGAGAATGAAAGATTCATGGCGTGTTTGGATCAAGGGACGGAACCATGCGGAGGCATCCGAACCTACAACTGAACCTAAATGTCACGTTTGGTTTGATGGAGAGAACCGGTCCATCCGTCACCAGGGCGTGCTCTCCGGAGTGTAAAGGAGTCAGCTATTCGTTCCTTGAAAAACGGTCGGACGACACCGTCGGTCATCATCGGAACCTCCTAGGAATGATTCCATGCCGGATGCATTGGTGCCGAACATGGCCATTCCTCAATCCAAACACGCTTGAATCCATCTGTTTGTCTTGAAAAGGGCACAACAAACCCATAACTAAGGGGGGCATGTTGTTTGCTAGAGACAGTGGTAATGGAAGTCTTTCCAAGAATGGGTGACTATTTTCTAGTAATAGGCTTAGTGGTCTCCAGGCTTTACTTGGTTTTCCTAAGTCTTAATTCGATCGAAGGCTAGATCTATAAAAATCGATGGTTACTGTAAAACTTTTGTAAAAAAGGCGAAATAAAACTCGATCCGCGGTGGCTAGACAACTTTGGGTATTCCGGCTTAGAAGATCTTCTCACACAGGTCGAGAAAACCCATGAACCCCTGCCCCACCCATACACAACAGCACCGTAGCTCCGTGAGATGAGCTGGCCACAGACCTGTTGTAACACTCTCGGTGTTACTCCGTTAATCATCTACTAAAACATATCATGAGCATCATACTTATGTGTTAATGCATGTGGTAAAGTGTGTAGATCAATTTCTGTAACTCAAAATGATCAATAAAAATACTAAACGAAAGTTGGTTCGATGGTTCATGCATATCAAGTAGGGTTTAAAATCAATTTTTATTAAGCAAAAATACTATAGAACATGTGTGTGATACTTAAATAAAGTTGGAAGTGCAAACTTTGTAGATGACAATGAAATACTTGTTGTTGAAAAAGAATATTGCTAAGTAATATTTTCAGTAGCTTAGAAATGCAATATGAAATTAAGATTAGCTCAAACGCTTAGAAAATTTTTAAGTCTGTGGACAGCTAGACGCTGCTATGTTTAACAATTTATTTGAAGACATTAGGTTAAGGAGTGGTGTAGTGCTATGATTCGATTTAGTAGTTCCATATGCCATCTTGAGTGTAGTGAAGCCGGTTTAGATTTAGGAGCAACGGTTTGGTCGTGATCAGCGCTTTAAAATTCATGCACGTCACACCTTTGTGCTGTCTGGCGCTGTGCGCGTGGTCACCACGCGTGGCCGACCCATGTCGCTGCGTGGTTGTGCCGTGAGCGCGCTGGCCGCGGCCGCCGTGGCCTTGCCGCGGCTTGGCCACTCTGGCTGCACCGCTAGGCCGCCGGTCCACTCTACGCCCGACCGCCCCAGCCACCGTGGCTGCCGTGGGTGCTGCTACTGCCTCCGCGCCCACGCCGCGACGCCGCCGCTGCCGCCACCGTCGCATCACCATGCTGCGCCCCTGCAGCTGCGCTGCGCTGCTAGCCCGCCTTGACGCTGCGCGCACGTGGCCATGTCGTCGTCGCCTTGCCATTGATGGCATTGTGGCGCACGGGCCATGTTGATCGCGAGCGTGCGTGTCTATCGGCTAGTGCCTGGCCGCGGGCTGCGCCTCCCCCACCGCTCCCTCGCTCTCTCTCTCTATTCTCGTCTCCCTACCGCCGTCGAATCGCACCGGCGCCGCAGCTACGAGGGGTCACCTCTCATCAATCCCTCTTATCCGCGCCTCCACCCTCATGTCTCCTCTCCAGTCGTCCCCACCCCCCTTTGATTACGGCTCAGCCGAGCCTCAATTTTGGAGCTTCGCCCCGCCACCGCGCCGTTAACACCCGTCACCGCCCGCGCCATGGCCACCCTCCACCACTTTACCCCGCGTAAATTCCTCTGCACCACTAGCTCGCCTTGGCTCCCTCTCCACTATGTGCACGCTAGTGGGAGCGCTACCGCCTCCCCGCCGCCGCTGACGCGACCGTGTCCGCTGTGGCTCGTCACGCGCACATGGCTAGCCCTGTTCAGGTAGTCACCGGCCGAACCACCACTTCGCCCGGATTCGCGGTGTGCCCCTAGTGCTTATCCCCTATCTCTACCGTCCTGTTAGCGTTATAGCTCGCTGAATGACCACGGCGCCGTCGTGGGCGGCCGCGCGCGGTGGCAGCTCGCTCCAGTGCGCCCTGTTGCTCCGTATCGCCGCTTAGGGTAGGTGTTAGGGATGTAAATGGGGTTTGGCTCGTTAGTGGGGTCGGTGCGAGCCTCGAGTGGCCGACGTACCGCCTAGTGCCACCATGCTCCGCGTCGGCGAGCGCGGGGATGTCTTGGGGACCTCTTTGGTGCGAAGGTAAAAAGATATGAGGGCTCTGTTGCAAAGTCGCTGTCTATAGAAATAGTATGTGTAGTGTTCGCGCTATTGTATGATAATGCGAGGGCGTTTTTTGCAAGAGTGCCAGCGCGCGTGGGGGCTCCCTGCCCAGGCCACCTCCGCGTGTGGGCCGCGTTGTGCCAAAATTGGTTTATCTTTTTGTGGAAAATAGAAATAGCTTTTCATTTTAATTTTGAGCTAAACTTTGATAATTAATATAAAATAATGTAGATATCCTAAAATTATGAAACTAATTTTGTTAGGTTCCCAAAAATATTGTCTACCTGTTACTATAGTTAGTTCATACATATCTGTGTGGTTGCTAAGGAGCATTAAAATAGTTGAGATGCTTAGTATTATTTCAATTAATAATTGTAGGAATTTTTGTGGTAGATTGGTGATAGCAAAAACCTTAAAATTTTTATAATAGCTTCATTGTATTATTATGTGCTCACTATAATTTTTGTAGCCCTAAAATAAACTACTTAATATGGTAGCTAAATACCCATTAAGGCTAAAGGAAGAATGGCATGATATTTGTCAGTGCAGAAAGTGACCAGCACGTAAATATTTTTAGTTTTGCCGTACGTTGTGATCGGAGGTGGCCTAGCACTCAATGATACAGGGTTTATATTGGTTTAGGCAATATGCCCTACATCCAGTTTGAGTCGGTCGATGACTTTATTTCTGAGCCCAGGTGCTCGAAGTTTGCAGTGGGGTTACAAACGAGAAGAAGAAAGATGGGGGTACAAGAGGTCCGATCGGACTTCGGTCGGAAGGGCTGAGAGTGACGGGAGCCCCGCTATGAGCTAAGTGTTCGAGCATGTGCCTATGGTTTGAACCTGACGGTTCTGTTGTTGTGTACTAGAGAACTTGATCGATCTGAATCTATCTACCTGTTGGGAGAGAGCGCATCCCCTTTTATAGATGAAGGGGGTGGCCTTACAAGTGAGAGGGAGAGAGTACATATGCTACTGAGCCTTGTTGCCCACGTCGGTGGGTACAGGATGATGGTAGGCGCCCATAATACTGTTGAATGCCAGATGCACGTGGGAGGTTGTGTTGTCTTCTTCAGGTATGGCAGACATCGACGCCTGCCACACTGTTGATACCTGGAGGCATGCAAAGGGTTTTACCATGTTCGCCTTGTACAGTAAATGCCGACGTCCACAACACTGTCGATGCCCAGAGGCATGTGGGGGAGCCTTACCGTATGGGAGTTAATGGCGCCCACAATACTATAGGGGAAAATGTCGGCGCCTACAACACTGCTTGGGTTCTATCGTGCTAGAGAGGTCATAGAGTACTGTTTCTATAGGTGTACAGGGTATGGTTCCCGGTATTGCGGTTTGACTTGTGCGCCCTGCCTTACTTTCTCCGTCCGTTTCTTGGTCCTTACCGAGCGAGCGTCCCCGGTCGGTTGGCCCCAGTCGGTTCTGATCGCGCCAGTCAGAGAAGAGCAGTGAGCAGGGGTTTGGCGCATCCCCGGTCAGAGACGCGGGTCGAGGTCGGAAGTAGTGCTTTGACCAGGCCCTCTGGTCGGAGAGGTCGTCCAGAAGCGGGCTAGAGACCGAAGCGAGTGCTCCGGTCGGAGAGGTGGGTCGGAGTCGGAAATGGGTGCCGTTCCTCCTCGGCCAGGCCTTCCGGTTGGTGATTGGATTGCCCTTCTAGCCTGTCATTTAGGTACTTGGGCCGGCACATGAGTTGCGCGTTGTTTGCAATATTGTCTGCTGGGCTGAGCCTTTGTTGGGAAGCTGGTTCATGAAGGATCCTAGGTTTATGAACCCGACAGGAGCCCCCGAGCCCCCGGGCGATTCGGGAAGAATCGTTTGGGGGATTTTTGCCTTGACGGCGGGTGCGCGCGAGCGCATCTAAGGGTGTAGCCCCCGAACCCCCGAGCGATTCGGACAGAATCGGCTAGGGGGTTTTTCGTATTGCCAATGGGGGAAGTTTTGTTTCGTCAGCGGGTGCGCGCGCACCCGCGAGTGTAGCCCCTGAGCCCCCAGGTGATTCGGATAGGATCGCTTAGGAGGTTTTGTCAGCGGGCGTGTGTGCGTGTTTTTTAGTCGAGACAGAGTCGTCAACCAAGGCGTCGTTGCGCAGCCGAGGCGATTAGTTTTAGGGATTAGGTGAGACGAAGCTCGTGGATCCTGGCGTCGGTGCACGCCGTGGGATCAAGGCAGTTAGTTTAGGGATTGGACGAGATGGAGCTCGTGGATCCTAGAGTCGGTGCGCACCATGGGATCAGGCGAGTCGGAGTCATGGATCCTGATGGGGCGAGTTCGGGGTCGCAGACCCAGGCATTTGGTGTGCAGTCGAGGCGTAGCTGACGGATGGGGTGAGTTTCGGGTCGCAGACCTAGGCGTTTGGTGTGCAGTCGAAGCGTAGCCGAGGGATGGGGCGAGTTTGGGGTCGCAGACCTAGGCGTTTGGTGTGCAGTCAAAGCATAGCCGAGGGATGGGGCAAGTTTGGGGTCACAGACCCAGGCGTTTGGTGTGTAGTCGAAGCGTAGCCGAGGGATGGGGCGAGTTCAAGGTCGTAGACCCAGGCGTTTGGTGTGCAGTCAAAGCGTAGCCGAGGGATGGGGCGAGTTCGGGGTCGCAGACCCAGGTGTTTTGGGTGTCTTGAGCCCTCGAGCTCCGTTGGGCTTTGGTAGGGGTCAGTTTGAGTTGTGTGCGTTACCCTATCCTTGGTTTCTCACAACCAGAGGAGCTGAGCTTTGTCACTTGCCTCAATCACTCAGGCTTGAGTGACGCGCTCGGTGAGCTCGCTAACGGGTATGATCGACTGGATTCCGGGTCCGTCGTTCGTGACGGGGTCGACACAGCCCTCTTGTGACATTCCACTACTCCTTTACCTACAACCCGGTAGATGCCTGGGTCGTTCCGGAGACTAACCCGGGTGGCCCGCTGGCCTCCCCTTCGATGGAGATTCTGTGGGCTTGGTAGAGGTTTAAGATCGAACGAGAAGGTTGAGATGACCCTGTCTGCTTTGGGGCAGACTGGGCGAGGGCCGCATGGGGCTCATCTGTGTTTTCTCCCCTGGCTCTGTTTGACGCGAGGTGGCCTCGAGCCCTTTGTGGGCTGGCCTTCGAACCCCGGTCGGTCATTGCTCATGTTTGAATGAGGCAACTGCCGCTTCGTGACGCAACACGGAGCGTTGTGATGCATTTCACCGCATGTGCAATGCCTTAGTTCCCGAGCCCCTGGGTGATTCAGGGCCTGAATCGTCTGGGGGACACGGGCGTATGGAATGAATGCGTGTATGGATGTATGAATGACTATAAAGAAATAGTGGGGGTCGGTAGTGTTACCTTGATGACTCGAGTGACGGGGTTTGAAGAGCTCCAATCGGAAATGTCCGACCGGGATCCATGCCCGTTGTTCGTGATGGAGTCAGCATGGCCTACATGGGGCGTGCCTTTGCTCCTTACCTATCTCTCGGTGTTTTCCTAAGCCGTTTGATCAACGTAGGAAGCCCGATGGTCTCTCCTGGCGGAGATCCCGTTGTTTGGGTTTTTTCAAGTCTCACCTGGGGAGGCGGAGAGCTGCCTACGTGTGGTGGCGCTTTGGTTCTTGCGCCGGCATGCGGTAGTGGTGGGCCGTACCCAGGCCACGTCCCATCTAATCAAGCGTCGTTCTGTCGGGTAGAGTGTGTCTCATCGGTCAGGGCGCGTCCCATTGTATCCCATTTGCATTAAATGGGGGAAGGGAGAGACTTTTTCGCTCTGATCTTTTGCCCTCCTTCAGCTGCCATGTTTCCTCCTTAAATAGGGGAAGGGAGAGGGCTTCTCATCATAGTCCTTTGCCTGTTCTCCAACCATTGCCTTTCCTCCTTCTTCCTTCTCACCAAGAGTGCCTGTATGTCACGACAGTTCCTAAGTGAGAGAGAGAGAGTAAGTGTGGGGGAGAACTCACAGATCCCTTCATGAATATAGAGTGCAATGTCGAGCTGGAGGCTGTCTGAAGTGGTGCTGGTCGTCTTTGCCTGAAGAGGGGTGGCTTCCGCCAAAGGAGGTGGCACGCTGGATTCATCTGCGAGGCCTTTTTTGGGATAGAGCTGTGCATGGATTATTTCTGGTGGATCTTCACCAAGCGAGCCTTGTCGGAGGGGAAGTTGCCTAGGACTATGCTGGTGGAGGGTTTCGCGCCTGTAGCTGCTCAGGTTGGCCAGTTCATAAAGTTTAATGAGATGTCTTCCAGCCATGGTGGTCATACCTTGGCAGGTAGCGTCCCTGCCCAGGAGCTGCCTCGACTTCTTGAGAAGGTCAGGAGCTCCATGCTCTTTTGCTGAGCATCTATGGGTGCGACGCCCTTGAGGTACCCGTTGCATTCGCCGAAGTCGAGGGAGCGGAACCGGGCGGGGTCCTTGAGGTACCCGTTGTGTTGGTCGAAGTCGAGGGAGCAGAACCAGGCGGTGTCCTTGCGGCGGTGGTTATGTTCGACGGCATGTGCCATGGCCTTCCCTTTGGCGTTAGCTGTTGCCGCCGAGCGGCCATAGTAGTATATGTTCAATGTTCTAAGTGTTGGTGAGAACGTTGTCATTGTCGTCCTGTAGTCGGTAGGCACCCGGTCGGATTACTTCGGTCACCGTATAGGGTCCTTCCCATGGTGAAGAGAGTTTGTGTTTTCTCTTTATCGATTGGGTCCTCCAGAGCACGAGATCACCGACTTTGAGGGTCCTCCCCCTGATCTTCCTTTCGTGGTACCTGCGGAGAGTTTGTTGGTAGCTAGGGGAGTGGATGATGGTCGTCTCACGGGCTTCCTCGAGCAGGTCGACTACGTCTTGCTGAGCCTCCGCGGCTCGGTCATGGTCGAAAGCCTTCACTCTTGGGGCGCCATGGTCGAGGTCGGAGGGCAGCACTGCTTCAACTCTGTAGGCCAAGAAGAAGGGTGTGAACCCTGTGGATCGGTTTGGGTCATTCTCAGGCTCTAGAGGATCGCTAGGACCTCTTCAACCCATCGTCCGGCATACTTGTTGAGTCGGTCGAAGATGCGTGACTTGAGTCCTTGGAGGACCATGCCATTGGCACGCTCGACCTGACCGTTAGTACGTGGGTGTCCAACCGAGGCTCAGTCGATTCTGATGCCGTATCCATCACTGAAGTCCAGGAACTTCTTCCCGGCGAAGTTAGTCCCGTTTTCAGTGATGATGCAGTTAGGAACGCCAAACCGGTAGATGATGTCGAGAAAGAATTTGACCGCCTCTTCCGAGTGGATGTTGGTGATGGGCTTGGCCTCTATCCACTTGGTGAACTTGTCAACTGCTACGAGTAGGTGAGTGAAACTGCCTGGGCCCTTTTTGATGGGTCCCACCATGTCGAGGCCCCAGACCGTGAACGGCCAGGTGATGGGGATGGTTTGGAGCTCCTGTGCTAGCAAATGGGTTTGTCGAGCGTAGAACTGGCATCCTTCACACCTGCGGATGACCTCCTCTACATCTCGTTGCACGGTGGGCCAGTAAAAACCTTGGCGAAAGGCTTTTCCGACCAGCGACCTTGGGGCCACGTGATGTCCACAAATACCGGCATGGACCTCAAGGAGGAGCTGCTTCCCCTGGTTGGTGGGCATGCACTTCGTGAGTACCCCCGATGGACTCTGTTTGTAGAGTTCATCACCGAGCGCGATAAAGGTCTTGGCATGTCGAGCGATCCATCGGGCTTTAGTTCTTTCAGGTGGGAGAACCTCCTCGAGGAGGTAGGCGAGTAGCAGTGCTCGCCAGTCGGTTTGATCAAGTGCCAACACGGCAACGTTGGCGGGTGTCATCATCATGGAGGTACTAGGGTCGGAGCCCCTGAGCGCTAGCTTAGCATTGGGGTTGGGGTGTGTCTGGATCGGACCTTCTAGGATGTGGGTGGACGGCTCGTGGACATCATTGATGAAGACCCCGCTTGGGGATCGATCCCGCCTGGCGGCCAATTTTGCAAGAAAATCGGCGGCATCATTGTCCTTTCGTGGGACGTGATGCAGCTCGATCCCCTGGAATTTTTCCTCGAGCTTGCGCACCTCTTGGCAGTATGCTGCCATGAGGGGGCTTTTGTAGGAGGACTCCTTCATGACCTGATCAACGACCAGTTCCGAGTCACCACGAACGTAGAGTCGCATAGCACCAAGCTCGATGGCGATGCGTAGTCCGTTGATGAGGGCCTCATACTCCGTGGCGTTGTTTGAGGCTGAAAAGTGGAGGCGGATGGCGTAGCAGAGCCTACTCCTGTTCGGGGAGATCAGAACCACTCCCCCGAGCCGGGTGCCATTACGGACCCATCGAAGTACATTGTCCAGTACTCGTGGGTGGCGTCCGAGGTCGGTAGCTGCACCTCTGTCCATTCGGCAACAAAATCCATGAGAGCCTGAGATTTAATGGCGGTACGGGGGATGTACCTCATGTCATGGCCCATGAGTTCGAGTGCCCACTTGGAGATCCATCTCACGGCGTCGCGGTTGTGGATGATGTCCCCGAGTGGGTATGAAGTGACGACCATAACTTCGTGGTCGGTGAAGTAGTGCAGGAGCTTCCGGGTCGCCATCAGCACGGCGTATAAGAGTTTCTACACCTAGGGATACTGGACCTTGGGGTCGGCGAGTACTTCCCTAACGAAGTATATGGGCCGCTGGACCTTAAGGTGGTGTCCCAGGTCCTCCCTTTCGACGACCAGCGTGGCGCTTACCACATGGTTGCTGGCCGTGATGTAGAGCAGAAGGGGTTCTCCCCGTTCGGGAGCGATGAGGATTGGGGCTGATGTCAGGGACGCTTTGAGGGTCTCCAAAGCCTGCTAAGCTTCCTTAGTCCAGACGAAGGTGTCCGTCATTTTGAGGAGCATGTAGAGTGGCATCCCCCGTTCACCGAGCCGGGAGATGAATCAGCTTAGAGCAGCCAGACAGCCGGTGAGCCTTTGCACGCCTTTGACGTTACGTATGGGGCCCATGTTGGAGATGGCCATGATATTTTTGAGGTTGGCCTTGATGCCGCGCTCGGACATAATGTATCCTAGCAGCTTCCCCTTTAGAACCCCGAAAACACATTTTTTGGGATTCAGCTTGATGTTGAACCTTTAAAGGTTCGCGAATGTCGCGGCCAAGTTTGGGATCAGGTCGCAAGCTTGAGCCATTTTGACCACTATGTCATCAACATAGACGACGATTGTTGGTTTCGGCCGCTCGGCTTGATCGGGCTGATCGAGCAGGTCGATTTGGTCGGCGAAGCATTGCTGCATGCACTTTAGGTAGGTGGCGCCAACGTTCTTCAAGCCAAAAGGCATGGTTACATAGTAGTATGAACCATACGGGGTGATGAACGAGGTTGCGAGCTGATCAGACTCTTTCATCATGATCTGGTGATAGCCCGAGTAGGCATCCAGAAAGGAGAGGATCTCGCAACCCGAGGTGGAGTCGACTATCTGGTCTATGCGTGACAAAGGAAAGTGATCCTTTGGACACGCTTTGTTGAGGTCAGTATAATCAACGCACATTCTACACTTCCCGATCTTCTTTTTAACAAGAACGGGATTGGCAAGCCAGTCGGAGTAGAATACCTCTCTGATAAATTCGGCTGCCAGGAGTTTGGCGATCTCTTTGCCTATGGCCCTATGCCTCTCGTTGTCGAAGCAACACAGGCACTGCTTGGTAGGCTTCGAGCCCAAGATGAGGCACAGTGCATGCTCGATGACCTCCCGCGGTATGTCCGGCATGTCAGAAGGCTGCCATGTGAAGACATCGCGATTGGCGCGCAGGAAGTCGATGAGCTCGCATTCCTATTTGGCCGGGAGCTGGGTCCCGATCCACACCGTCTTGGTTGGGTCTGTGGGGTCGATTCCCACCGCCTTGGTTTCCTCGAGCAGGCGGAAGGTCATCGAGGAGGACGGTTTGTTGCAGTCTGGGACTGCCGGGGTCGAAGACTCCCCGAGCCGTGGGAGCTCGGACGAGTTGATGACCGCGATGGAGAGCTCAAAATGCTCGTGGAGGCACGTGAAGGCGTGCGAGAAGGCACTGCTCTTGGTGATGACGCCATTCGGTCCCAGCATCTTTAGCTTGAGGTAGGTGTAGTTGGGGATCGCCATGAATTTGGCGTAGCAAGGCCGCCCCAAGATGGCGTGGTAGGACCCTAGGAAGTCCACCACTTCGAAGGTGAGGACCTCCGAGTAGAAGTTGGCTCGGTTGCCAAACATGATGAGCAGATCGATCTACCCGAGTGGGTATGCCTGCACTCCCGGGATCACCCCGTGGAAGGGAGAACCCGCTAGGCTGAGTTCCGACCGGGGGATGCGCATGGCGTCGAGGGTGTCGATGTAGAGGATGTTGAGGCCATTGCCTCCGTCCATCAGCACATTGGTGAGGCGCTTCTTGTGGATGATGGGGTCGACGATGAGCCGGTAGCATCCCGGTCTCGCGACGTGGGAGGGATGGTCCCCCTAATCGAAGGTGATCGGAGATTTCGCCAGCTGAGGAAGGAGGGGACGGCCATCTCAGCGGCGCATGCCTCCCTATAGCGCACCTTGTGCTGGCATTTGGACCAGATGGTGTTGGATCCGCTGAAGATCATGATGCATTCCTCAGGGTCGGGGAAGCCATCTCCATCCTTGCTCACCACGTCTCCTTTCTTGGCTGCTACCTCTTTGTCGTCTCCTTCTTTCGGCCCGCCAGCCTGTCGGAGGAAACATTTGAGGAGCTCACAGTCCTTGTAGAGGTGTTTGATGGGGTAGGCGTGGTTGGTGCCTGGGCTATCCATGAGTTTGTTGAAGTGGTCAGGCAGGCCCTGTTGGTGCTACTTGCATGTGCAGTCAGTTGCGGCGACCTACACGGTGTTGTCCGGTCGGCGCCTGTCCTTTTTGTTCTTCTTGCCCCTCTACGTTGAGGGGCCCTCGTCTTGGTCCGTGCGCTTGGCCTTGCCTTTGTCCTGGCCTTTGTTGAAGACCGCTCTGACTGCCTCCTCGTCGGAGGCATGGTTAGTGACGACATCGAGCAGGTCATAGGTGGTACGGGGCTTCAGGCAACCAAGCTTGTGGATCAGGGACTCGTAGGCCATCCCAGAGAGGAATGCGCTGATGACGTCCATGTCAATGACATTAGGGAGGGAGTTGCATCGTTGGGAGAACATGCGGATGTAATCCCGCAGGGACTCGCTGGGATCCTGCTGGCAGCTCTTGAGGTCCTAGGAGTTACCAGGGCGGACATACGTCCCCAAGAAATTTTTGACGAAGACCCTCTTGAGGTCTGCCCAGTCACGGATGCTGTCATGCGGGAGGAATTCGAGCCACGCCTGAACATGTTCCCCCACGTAGATGGGGAGGTATTGAATGATGAAAAGGTCATCATCCATCCCTTCGGCTCGACAGGCGAGCCAGAAATCTTCGAGCCAAATATCGGGGTTCGTCTCCCCGGTGTACTTGGCGATGTTGGTGGGCGGTCAGAAGCACTGTGGGAACGGTGCTCTTTGGATACGTTGGCCAAAGGCATGTGGTCCCGGGCCCTTAGGGCTGGGACTCCGGTCGTCTGGCTGGCAACCATGCCTGGGGCACGTTTCACCGGTCCCCTTGATGGTTTGGCCGGGATCCATGTCGCCTGCCCTCATCGCCACCCGGTGGACGTCATCATCATGCCGGGCCAGATGCCGGTTGCTGATTGAAGGGACCGTGACGCCTAAGAGGGGGGGGGGGTGAATTAGGCAACTTAAAAAAATCTAACTCTAAACTATGGCCTCTTTTGCTAACCTTAGCAAAACCTATACAAAAGATAAACTATCTAAATGTGCAACTACGGTTTTGCTAATGTATTGCTATCTCTACCGCAATAGAAGTAATGTAAACAATGTAAGTGTGGAAGCTAAAGAGCGAGGTAGAGATATGCAAACTCCCGTCGATGACTCTGGTATTTTTACCGAGGTATCGAGAAACGCGCAAGCTTCCCCCTAGTCCTCGTTGGAGCCCCTTACAAGGAATCCCTCGCAAGGGCCAAGCTCCTGGTCAGATAACTCCATGGATAGCCTCGAGTCTTCCCCACGCGTAAGTGGGTCTCCGACGTGCCTTCTGGCAAGCCTCTCCCGGATGCTCCCCGCCGTCTTCACTATCAAGCTTCCGGCCGAAACGCCGTGGGCCTTGTTCTCTCTGGTACACGGTGGCGGCCACACCACAAATGCGGTTGGTGTGATCTCGCAAGACTTTAAGCCCCTCTGATGTACAACACTTGTGCTCGCAAGCATGGGGTGGCAAGATGTATGCAAACCTCACTAAACACTAGGCATAAACCTAGAGCAAGCACATAAGCGGTGGTCTAATCAATCTAAGCACTTTGCAAAGCACTTATGCTAATCACCTAATAAAACACTAAGCACTATGCATGTGGAGATCACTAAAATAGTGTATCAACACCCTTGGTATGTTTCCTCAGCTCCACTAACCTCAAATGGCCGGTTTGGGGTTGTATTTATAAGCCCCGCTGAGAGAGTAGCCGTTGGGGTCGAGTTCCCGCGAAACTACTACTGACCGGACGCTGAATCGTCCTGACCGGACGCGTCCGGTCGTCCTGACCATTGAGTCGGCAATATACTAATCGGACGCTGGCCAGCGTCCGGTCGTAGATTTGCCGCTCAGGAACCTTACTGTAATCGATCAGATGCTGCTGTCCTACGTCCGGTCGGTTATCGCCAGCGTCCGGTCTGGGATTCGGTCGCCTGTCTGCCGAGCCACTTGCCCAGCGTCCGGTCGCAGCATCCGGTCCTGCATTCGGTCACCACAGTGAGCTCATTTCTTCGCGATCTTGCGTACGGCTTGGTTCCAATCTTCGTGCTTGGACTTTGCTTGATATCTTGGGTCTTCTCTTGTGCTTCTAAGGTCTTTCTTAAAGTGTTGATCATCGAATCACCACGTCACCTTCGTCCAAGTCGCGTCTTCCACCCTATTGAACTACAAAATAAACACTTGCAAATTCATTAGTCCAATTTGGTTATGTTGATCATTAAACACCAAAATCCAAAGTAAATGGGCCAAGGGTCCATTTTCCTTACAATCTCCCCCTTTTTGGTGATTGATGCCAACAAGACCAAAGCAAGCAAATAATAAGAATTTGGAAGTTAAAAACTACCTACTTGCTAGGATGCAACGCAAAGGGCAAGGTTATATGATACTAATTGATAGATACCAATTAAAACTTTACTTAAAAGCTTGTCTTGCCCTTGCAAATGTCCCTATGTGATATTATGGAGTAGAGCCTAGCTTTCTAAAAAAATTCTCCCATTACATAGACTCCCATAATTCACTTTCCTCCCTTTCTCGGACCATTACTACTTGTAACTAAATGTTTGTCTTTGGTCCTTCAAATTCTCCCTCTTTGGCATCAAACACCGAAAAGGAAGACATTAGTAGCACAAGGGAGGGTTAAACTTCGTGATCCTTTGTGTATAGAGTGAAATTTTACTCTCACATTATATAGACTAAGCTCCTCCCTAAATGTATGCATACATATGGTAGAAAGCAAAGCATATGCATAAATAGCAAATATTTTTTGCACAAGAGAGTTTAATCTATATAATGCATGGAGAAAGCATATAAATGAAATGAAATCAACATGATGATGCCAATTGAAGAATGATGCTTAACTCCGGGGACTCCAATTTCCTTACAATGAGACTACTACACATGTGATAGGTTTGAAAAATTGATACCATTTGAAAAAGAGTTAGTCTCAAGGCATCCAAGTTGTAGAAATACTCCCCCTAAATATGTGCACACATATGTTGAATACTTGTAAAATTTGTGCACATTGATTTATGTATCAAAATACCATTTGAAAGATGACTTTTCATGAATGTGAGAATCATTTTCAAAAATGATATTCGGGAGAGATTATCTACAATTTGGACTTTGGCACATATTAGATAAACAAAAGTAGGACAAGCTATGTGTCGTGCTCCTAAACAATTTTAAACCATGTAGGTTTGCTCCAAGGGTTGACAATGAAACCGAGCAAGCCTACCATATGATATACCTATTGAATGCATGACAAAAGATTTAAGCATGTAAATGCAAACATAGGCATGAAAGATAACTAGATGCTTTAAGAGTATATCAATTGAAAAACAATGCAAATTGAAATGAATACTAATTGAAAGTAATGACATCTAGTTACCTAACATGGGAAGGGGAATTTGGGTCCATAGTATTCACTAACCTACTTGGCAATGATTTTATCCATCATGATGCACCCCATGAAATGCACCCAAACTTTGCCAAGTCTCCAAATTCCCCGATGTCCGACGGACTTCTCACTTCCCTTTCGGGATCCAAACCTTCTTGGTGCTTTTCATGTTGGAAATGATTTCCTTTGGCACCCAAAAGCGTTTGACCCCATTGTTGGCTTGCTTGTTCACCTTGATGGCCACCACCTTATCATTTTTCTTCTTCTTCAAGAGATAAGGTGTGGAGGCCTTCTTGTCCACCTTGTTGGTGTAGGTATTGGAGAGCTTGCTTGTTTGCTTTTTCTCCTTCTTCTTTGCTCCTCCCCCATTCTTCACCTTGCACTCATAGGACTTGTGACCTTCCTTGTGGCACACATAACAAACCACGGTTTGTCCTTCATCAAGCTTCTTCACCCCCTTGATGGTGTTATCTTGATGAAGTTGGGTTTGCTTCGCCTTGCCTTTTACTTGAGTCAAGTCCTTAGTGAGGCGAGCCACTTCTTGCTTGAGTTGCTCATTCTCCTTTGTAACCTCTTGTGTGCATGTATCTACAACAACTTTCTCAACATAAACTTGGTTGCATAAAGATGAGTCTAAACATAAATCATTACAAGAAGTAGAGGCATCCTTTTTAGACAAGTTAAAGATAGAACTTTTCTTTTTAGATGCCTTGGTGGGGGTTGTGCTCACAGCTTCAAGATTAGTAACTTTATTAGTTAGCTCATCACAATGTTTACACATGGTTTCAATTTTAGCAAGCAAACTATTATATGCTTCTTGTGAGCTAGCTAACTTTTCTTTTAATTTTTCATTTTTCTTTACAAGTTGCTCATCATTTATTGTGCATGCATTTGTTGTTGCACTAGCCTCAAGCTTCTCAATTTTAGTAGATAGTTCAACATTGAGATTAGCAAAGTTCTCATATTATTCAAGCAAGGTTTTGTATGCTTTTTATGAACTATCTAGCTTTTCTTTTAAACCGTTGAGCTTCTTTTGTTGACTAGTGATAGCTTTAGCATATTTAAGATTTTCTTGCACAATTTCATTATAAGAAGGCATATCATCATCACTATCACTCTCACTAGAGGAAGAGCTTTCGTTACCTCGTGCCATAAGGCACACACGTGAAGTGCTTGATGATGAGTGCTTGCGGCCTCGCCTCTTATGATGGTGTTCTTCTTCACTTGAAGAATCATCCCATGATCTTATTGATGTGAGGGCTTGGTTCTTGCATGCCTTCTTCTTCTTTATCTTGGGTGTGGGCTTGTTTGGGCAAACTTCCACAAAGTACCTCAACTTGCCGTATCCATAGCATCCTCTCTTTCTTTGCTCTTTTCTTTGATTTGCAAAAATGAAATCTTGAATTTGCATGGGCACACCCTTGACATTGAGCCTTTGGATCATCTTCTCCGCCTTGTTGATCACTTTGATTGATTCTTCATCAAGATCGGAGGTGGAGGAGGAAGATTGATCATCACTTGAATCTTCATCATCATCATCATCGTCCTCATCTTCTTCTTCATCTTCACTTGAGGAACTTGAGCTTGAGCTTGTCTCAACTTGCTTGCCCTTCATCTTCTTTTTCTCGCTACAAGCGAGAGCTTTGCCTTTGCTTGATGAAGAAGCTTCTTCTTGACCCATCTTACGTGATATTTCAAATGCCACTAACTTGCCAATTACTATGCCCGGGGTCATGTTGCTCGAGTCCTCCATGTTGTGAAGGATGGTGATGATGCTTGCATATTTCTTTTGTGGTAGCACGGAGATGATCTTCCTCACGATGTCCGTATCATCTAGCTTTAATAATCCTATAGAATGGAGCTCATTGATAATTAGATTCAAACGAGAATACATATCACGAACAAGCTCATCATCATTCATAGTAAAGGAATCATAGTTTTGCTTTGCTAGACAATGTTTTTGCTCATGGACATTGCTTGTGCCGTCATGGAGCTCTTGAAGTTTTAACCAAATTTCATGTGCCGTATTTAAAGTGAATACTTGGTTAAAAACATACATACTAAGTGATTCAAACAAGCAATTTTTAGCTCTAGCATTGAAGTGCATTTATTTTTCATCACTCTTTGTGGGTTTTCGGGATTCTTGATGGGTTTCATCCCGTCACGAGTTACTCTCCATACACCCAAATCAACCGCCTCAAGGTGACAAGCCATTCTAGCTTTATAGTACGGGAAGTTAGTGCCGTCAAAGTACGGAGGCCAAGCGGTATCCATCCCAACCACTCTAAATAGCTTCGGCTCAACGGCGGTTAAGCCAAAGGTCTAAAATGAGCCAACCGTGCTCTGATACCAATTCAAGGGACCGTGATGCCTAAGAGGGGGGGTGAATTAGGCAACTTAAAAAATCTAACTCTAAACTATGGCCTCTTTTGCTAACCTTAGCAAAACCTATGCAAAAGATAAACTATCTAAATGTGCAACTACGGTTTTGCTAATGTGTTGCTATCTCTACCGCAATAGAAGTAATGTAAACAATGTAAGTGTGGAAGCTAAAGAGCGAGGTAGAGATATGCAAACTCCCGTCGACAACTCCGGTATTTTTACCGAGGTATCGAGAAGCGCGTAAGCTTCCCCCTAGTCCTCGTTGGAGCCCCTCACAAGGAATCCCTCGCAAGGGCCAAGCTCCTGGTTGGGTAACTCCGTGGATAGCCTCAGGCCTTCCCCACGCGCAAGTGGGTCTCCGACGTGCCTTCCGGCAAGCCTCTCCCGGATGCTCCCCGTCGTCTTCACTATCACGCTTCCGGCCGAAACGCCGCGGGCCTTGTTCCCTCCGGTACACGGTGGCGGCCACACCACAAACGCTGTAGGTGTGATCTCGCAAGACTTCAAGCCCCTCCAATGTACAACACTTGTGCTCGCAAGCACGGGGTGGCAAGAGGTATGCAAACCTCACTAAACACTAGGCATAAACCTAGAGCAAGCGCATAAGCGGTGGTCTAATCAACCTAAGCACTTCACAAAGCACTTATGCTAATCACCTAATAAAACACTAAGCACTATGCATGTGGAGATCACTAAAATGGTGTATCAACACCCTTGGTATGTTTCCTCAGCTCCACTAACCTCAAATGGCCGGTTGGGGGTTGTATTTATAAGCCTCGCTGAGAAAGTAGCAGTTGGGGTCGAGTTCCCGCGAAACTACTACTGACCAGACGCTGAATCATCCTGACCGGACGCGTCTGGTCGTCCCGACCGTTGAGCCAGCAATATACTGATCAGACGCTGGCCAGCATCCGGTCGCCTGCCACCGGACGCGTCCGGTCGCAGATTTGCCACTCAGGAACCCCACTGTAATCGATCGGACGCTACTGTCCTGTGTTCGGTCGGTTGCCGCCAGCGTCCGGTCTAGGATCCAGTCGCCTGTCTGCCGAGCCACTTGCCCAGCGTCCGGTCACAGCGTCCGGTCCTGCATTTGGTCACCACAGTGAGCTCATTCTTCGCGATCTTGCGTACGGCTTGGTTCCAATCTTCGTGCTTGGACTTTGCTTGATATCTTGGGTCTTCTCTTGTGCTTCTAAGGTCTTTCTTAAAGTGTTGATCATCGGATCACCACATCGCCTTCGTCCAACTCACGTCTTCCACCCTATTGAACTACAAAATAAACACTTACAAATTCATTAGTCCAATTTGGTTGTGTTGATCATCAAACACCAAAATCCAAAGTAAATGGGCCAAGGGTCCATTTTCCTTACACTGATGACGCTGCGAGCGTCTTGGTGTGGACCGGGGCGTTCGTGTATCGGCGGTTGGTGCATAGTAGGTGCCAGGTCGGAACGCGGAGCAGCCGCTGCCTCCCGAGCCACGCTTGGCGGCTGTAGCCGTGACCGGATGGAGCGATGCGTCTGGTGTGTCCCCACTCCCCCAGTGGGGAGAGAGGGCGCGTGTCGGAGTCGCAATGCAGAGCTTTCTGCCTGTTAAACGGCAGCGGCTTCTACCAGTGCCCGGAGGTTTCGGTAGACCGCCCGCTCCTAGGGGTCGACGGGCTAGGGAACACCTGAAAGGTCCTAATGGCTAGAGGGGGGTGAATAGCCTAATAAAAAATTCTACAACAGCACTTAACAAAATGGTTAGACAATTATGAGGCGAAGCAAGGGTTGCGCTAGCCTACTCAAAATGCAAGCCACCTACCACAATTCTAGTTTAGATAGTATCTATTCACACAATAGCTATGACACTACCCTATGTTAGTGTGCTCTCAAAGGCTAACTAAAGAGCCACACCAACCAAGCAAGCAAGCTCTCACAGCTAACTACACTAAAGAGCTTGATAACTAGTTTGTGGTAATGTAAAGAGAGTGATCAAGAAGGTTCTACCGCCGTGTAGATGAAGGAACCAATCAATCACAAGAGTGAATAACAATGAAGACCAATCACCTCGGAATCAAAGGATGAACACAATGATTTTTTACCGAGGTTCACTTGCTTGCCGATAAGCTACTCCTCGTTGTGGTGATTCACTCACTTGGAGGTTCATGCGTTAATTGGCATCACACGCCAAACCCTTAATAGGGTGCCGCACAACCAACATAAGATGAGGATCACACAAGCCACGAGCAATCCACTAGAGTGCCTTTTGGCTCTCTGCTGGGGAAAGGTCAAGAACCCCTCACAATCACCACGATCGGAGCCAGAGACAATCACCACCCTCCACTCGACGATCCCCGCTGCTCCAAGCCGTCTAGGTGGCGGCAACCACCAAGAGTAACAAGCGAATCCTACAGCAAAACACGAACACCAAGTGCCTCTAGATGCAAACACTCAAGCAATGCACTTGGATTCTCTCCCAATCTCACAAAGATGATGAATCTATGATGGAGATGAGTGGGAGGGCTTTGGCTAAGCTCACAAGGTTGCTATGTTAATGCAAATGGCTAAGAGAGTGAGCTTGAACCGGCCATGGGGCTTAAATAGAAGCCCCCATGAAATAGAGCCGTTGTACCCCTTCACTGGGTAAAACCCGGGGTGACCGGACGCTCCGGTCAGATTGACCGGGCGCTGGCACTCAGCGTCCGGTCACGTGATACATACCACATGTCCCCAGCTTAAAATACTGTTCATCAGATTTCAACGGTCATCTCCTGACCGGACACTGCGCACAAAGTGACCGGACACTCAGCCTTCAGCGTTCGGTCGTTTCCAGTAAGGTTCCAGAAATGAATTTCTTCGACCGGATGCGTCCGATCATGCTTGACCGGACCCTACCAGCATCCCGTCAGTTACCCTGACCACTGTGCTGCCACATCAGCTGGGACCGGACGCAGCCTTTCAATGTCCGGTCAGTCCGAGACCCAGCGTCCGGTCATTTGACCGAAGCTGGCGTCTACGCTGTCATGTTTGACCGGACGTGCCGGTCCTTCTGTGATCAACGTCCGGTCACCTTGTGACCAGCGTGACTAACTCCTTTTCACTTCTATCTTCTTCACCCTTGCTCAAATGTGCCAACCACCAAGTGTATCACCTTGTGCACATGTGTTAGCATATTTTCACAAACATTTTCAAGGGTGTTAGCATTCCACTAGATCCTAAATGCATATGCAATGAGTTAGAGCATCTAGTGGCACTTTGATAACCGCATTCTGATATGAGTTTCACCCCTCTTAATAGTACGGCTATCAAACCTAAATATGATCACACTCTCTAAGTGTCTTGATCACCAAAATAAAATAGCTCCTACAAAATATACCTTTTGCCTTGAGCTTTTTGTTTTTCTCTTTCTTTTTTCCATGTCCGAGCACTTGATCATCACCATGGCATCATCTTCATCATGCAATGATCTTCATTTGCTTCACCACTTGGAGTGTGCTACCTATCTCATGATCACTTGATAAACTAGGTTAGCACGTAGGGTTTCATCAATTCACCAAAACCAAACTAGAGCTTTTAATCTCCCCCTTTTTGGTAATTGATGACAACCCTTACACAAAGATATGAATTGAAATTCAATTGAATCCATGCTGCTTGTCTAAGCATATTTACCATGTGTAAAAGAATATGGACAAGTTTTATGAATTCCAAATGGTAGCAATTGCTCCCCCTACATATGTGCTAAGAGTTTAGATTGTAGCTTGCACATATGCTTAGATAGGAAATATAGGAGACAATGTCTACCAAGTGATGCTAAGGTATAAAAGATGGACCTTTGAAGCGTGATACCAATCGGAGTGCACCATTATACCATCCTTAGCACCATGGTTAGCTTGATACCATTTGAAAACACTTGGAAATGAAATCACTAGATAACCTATGCATGCTAGATTTTCATTTCATCATTCAAACCTACAACTAGCATACACCACATAAGCATGGATATTGAAATTTAAAACTTGTGCCATGCAAGCAAACATATGAAATGCACATTCAAATGCACCATACAAGTTCATGAGCTTGCTCTCCCTACTTGTGTGCTCAAAATTTTAATTGATTCCTTTCCTTTGTCATATCTCTCCCCCTATGTCAAGTTCTCCCCCTTTGTTGTCTTTTCACTATCTTAGTACACTAATATCTTTGTTTTTCTCCCCATGTACTAATATCTTTGTTTCTCTTCCTCTTTGTCATCAATGACCACAAAGGTTCAAAAACTCGATAGGTTGAGATTATCAATGTCAATCAATGGGGTGAGGATTATATTCCCAAATTTGGTTCAAACTAGAATGTTTGCCAAAGATATTTAACCCGGTTTGATCCAAGGACAAGCTTTTTCACACCTCCAAATAAGGGTTATCTTGTACCATGTTGAGTCAAACACTTAGAGCTTATTTTCTAGATGAAACACTAGGTTTACAAGCCCATAAACATGTCATATGCTATCACTAGATCAAGTTAAGCATAGAAGCAATAGTGATACCATATAAACATCAAATTCATTTGATTTTCATGAATGAGCATAATAAAATAGAGAAACGTCTAGATGCACTAAACATGTCCTTAGCAAGGATGTATGCCATGCCAATCAACTTTTACCTTGAAAAGCTCGAAGGAGAGGCATGTCATATAAGTGGGGGTGCATCAACACATATTTGAGAAATCCAATATGTTCAACTCATTCCTTAGCTTGCAAAACATTTTCTCATCCAATGGCTTGGTGAATATATCAGCAAGTTGATCTTCGGTGCTTATACTCTCAATACAAATGTTCCCTTTTTGTTGGTGGTCTCTTATGAAATGGTGGTGGACATCAATATGCTTTGTTCTTGCATGTTGCACCGGATTGTTGGTTAGCTTGATTGCACTCTCATTGTCACATAGCAATGGCATTTTCTTGAACTTAATTCCAAAGTCATTGAAGGTGGCCTTCATCCAAAGAATTTGTGCACAACAGCTACCAGCGGATATGTATTTGGCTTCGGCAGTTGATAATGCAACACTATTTTGCTTCTTTGATGACCATAAAACAAGAGATCTTCCCAACAATTGACATGTGCCTGAGGTGCTCTTTCTTTCAACCTTGCATCCCACATAATCCGAGTCGGAGTAACCAACTAGCTCAAACTTAGCTCCTTTGGGATACCATAAACCAATATTTGGTGTATGCTTCAAGTACCTCAATATTCTCTTAGTAGCCTTCAAATGACTTTCTCTTGGTGAGGCTTGAAATCTTGCACACATGCATACACTAAACATGACATCCGGCCTTGATACAGTCACATAGAGTAGGCTTTCAATCATAGACCGATACAACTTTTGATCCACCATATTTCCACTTGCATCACTATCCAAGTTGCCACTGGTTCCCATTGGTGTGCTAATGGCTTTGCTATCACTCATGCCAAACTTCTTGATCATGTCCTTGATGTACTTGCCTTGACTTACAAATGTACCATTCTTCAATTGCTTGATTTGAAGACCAAGAAAGTAACTCAACTCTTCAATCATGGACATTTCAAACTAATTAGCCATCATCTTTCCAAACTCATCACAAAAATCTTGATTGGTTGATCCAAATATGATATCATCAACATATATTTGCAACACAAAGAGATCTTTTCCTATCTTCTTGATGAAAAGAGTGGTGTCAACCTTGCCCATTGTGAACCCTTTAGAGAATAGGAAATCCCTCAATCTCTCATACCATGCTCTAGGTGCTTGTTTCAAGCTATACAATGCCTTCTTCAATTTGTATACATGGTTGGACTTCTTGTCATCTTCAAAACCGGGAGGTTGGTCAACATATACTTCTTTATTGATGTAGCCATTGAGAAATGCACTCTTAACATTCATTTGATAGAGCTTAATGTTGTGAGCACAAGCATAGGCTAGCAAGATTCTAATGTTGTGAGTACAAGGTACGGTCCCCGGTATTGCGGTTTGACTTGTGCGCCCTGCCTTACTTTCTTCGTCTGTTTCCTAGTCCTTACCGAGCGGGCGTCCCCGGTCGGTTGGTCCCAGTAAGCTCTGATCACGCCAATCGGAGAAGAGCAGTGAGCAGGGGTTTGGCGCATCCCCGGTCGGAGACGCGGGTTGGAGTCGGAAGTAGTGCTTTGGCCAGGCCCTCCGGTCGGAGAGGCCGTCTGGAGGTGGGCTGGAGACCGAAGCGAGCGCTCCGGTCGGAGAGGTGGGCCAGAGTCGGAAACGGGCGTCGTTCCTCCTCGTCCAGGCCTTCCGGTCGGTGATTGGATCGCCCTTCTGGCCTGTCATTTAGGTACTTGGGCCAGCCTATGAGTTGCGCGTTGTTTGCAATGTTATCTGCTGGGCCGAGCCTTTGTTGGGAAGCTGGTTCGTGAGGGACCCCGGGTTTATGAACCCGACAATATTGGTTTATAAAAGTTAAGCACTTGTAGGGTGAGCTTGAAATCTATTTGGTAGAGATCATGATTAGCTTAGTATATTAGTCATTAGAGCTAGCTTAGTAGCTTAGCATGTGTATTTTTATTTTAAGAGTTGTTGTTGCCAAAATACTAAGCGTTGCATCATCAATGCATGCATGTAGAGAACGAGTTGGTGGAGTTTGTAACCGCCGGAGAGCAGAAGTACGAGGAGGTGATCGAGGAGTACGAGGAGGAGGTCCTCGTATAGGAGGAAGCCTCGGAGCCACCGACGACTGACATAGCTGACAATCCACCTGCCCAAGGCAAACCTCGGTGCATAACCCTTATTTTAAATAATCACTAGATATATATATATGTGTGTGTGATGTGTATTTATGTTACAGGATTTATATTGAAACTACATGCATAGATAAACCTACCTATGAATCCTACTAGCATAGGTCGAGTAGCTGTTATGCTTAGGCTATCGGTAGCGTGAGTAACCTGCTATTACTCACAATAGGTGATTATTATTATTACTCTCATGATAAAATGGTGAAAGGAAATGGAGACCGGGCAGGGATATGGTACGGATATTAGTGGGTGTAATAGGTTGTGTCCCGCGGTCAACGGGGCGTAGCTTGGTTACACTATTTTCCCTGTCCGTGTCGGTTAAGGACCATCCGTTGCTGTGGATGGTAGTTAGGTGGCACACTTATTATCCTAAGCACATAGTTGCTTATGGGAGCAGGAAGGCTCGTTGCTCTCTTGTCGTGGGTTCCGGCTCTTTTCGGACCGACTGATTGGAGGCGTGGATGGTGGTGGTCTAAGCATTACACTGAGTTCGGGACTCAAGAGTAGGGGCTTAGAGTCCAAGTTTGGACGGGGACCTGGACCCCTTGACAGGAGAGTGATGGCTTGGTCTTGCTTGTGCCTAGGGTACAAGCGGGACGTGTGTTTTGGGGTATCCAGCTAGGATACATTGGTTCGTGAATCGCCATGTGATACTGTAAGACTTGACTATGATCTAGCACCGTAGTAAGAACTGGAAGATGAAAGGGGACGAATGGATCTGATTGCTCAACTCTTGCTTGAAAGTAGAACAGGTGCTTATATACAATGGTTAGCTAATGAACTAATCATGACTGCTAATAAAACATATACATAAGGATTCACTGCTAGTAATGCTTTTCGCAAAAAGAAAACCCAGCAAATCATAAAGCTTATCATATCCTTTGGAGTCGGGAAATTATTCTCACTAGTCGGGTAAGTCTTGCGAGTACATTGTGTACTCAGGGTTTATTTACCCCTGTTGCAGGTGCAGCTTGAGGAGTGGTTGTTATGTGGAGGATTCTTCTGGTAGGCACAGACGGATCCTTACATCTTATCGTTAGATGTTTATTTCAATTCCGTTGTTTAAATTCCGCACTCTGAACTTGGTATTATAATAATATATTTTTGAGAACTCTTGTTGTATGAAATTGACTAAATATTGTAAACTCGTTCTCATTATTGTATTCTAGATGAAAAATGTGGATTGTTTGAGTTCTTCCTTGGGGTGTGCTCGACGGAACTGTCCGATGTATCCAACTTTCGGGGTGCTTAGTGTCTAGTGGAAGACGAGCGCCTCCGGAAGCGTGCTATATCGAGACGGTTCTGCCACAACTGTGCTTTTGATGTGGGACAGACGAGGAAGTTTTTTTTCCTGGTCGTTGCGGTTGAAGCCACAAATAAAGAGTGAGTCTCTCAGGACTCAAACTAAAAAAAAAGGCGAAATAAAATTTTCTTTTTCTAAAAAAGAAGAAGCTTAGACCCCTCCTATTCCCTGAATAAAATCTTGGAAATCACCCCCCACCCTTAACACACACACACAACCAAAAATACTTCAAATCCAAAGAGGACAGGGGAGATCAGATAAAGGAAACTGTAATAAACATCAGGGTTCGTCTAGACTTGCAAACAACAAGAGTAGACTTGGGAATTTAAAAGACCGGATTGCATCAGGCTGCAAATTATAAACCCTAAACCGACGACAAATGTTGCATACTACTACATCAAGTTTAATGTCAAACGACAACCAGAATAACAATTAATAAAAGGGTGCAGATCGTTCATCGATCCATGCATACGGAGTTGGATAGCACCTAGCCAGCCACCACGGATACCTAGGCTCGCTTATTCCAGCAACTCTCCACAGGCTCGACTTCATTTATTCGGGGGCACCCTTGATCCAACAGCAACTCAGCAAGAAGCACATTAGAAGAATGGCGCCCTCGCGGGCTTCGCCTGCTTGCGGGCCCGCTTGCGGAGTGACACGTTCTGATTTGCGGCCGGCGCCGGTGGCGGCGGCGGCTCAACCTGTGCAGGTATCTCATGCTCAGCTTCAGAGTCAGGCAGCTCCTCAGCAGCCTCTGATGGTTCAGGTATATGCACTTGGAGGCTTCTGTAGCGGAGCTCAGCTTCAGGCCCCGAGAAGTCGTCTTGCGATATATCATAATTCCCCTGATCGATAATAAGAGCACATTAGAACTGATACATATGTACATTATATTGGACACACTCGCTTGTTTTATACAGAATTATAATGGAGAAAGTTAAACATCATTGGCCCCGTTCGCTTGAGTAATCTGGATAAATCTGAAGGAATTTATGATAGAAAATCAGCCATAAACAGTAACTTCTAGCCATGAACAGTAACTTTTGCACCATCCGAACGGGCCAATTACTTATTACAATTCTTTACTGTGAGAGAGACGGCCGGTATAATAGTTATGTGAAAGTGATACCCCTTCGGCCCCCGCGTCGCTCTCCCCCGAGGGCGACTCGGGCGGCGCCGTCGCCCCCGCCTCCGGGCCCCTCCCTCCATCCTCCCCATCTCGGCCGCCACCAGAGCTCGCCGCCGGAGCTCCAGTGGAGGGCAACGATGGCAGTGGCCGGGTGTCTCCCTCCCTCTCCCTCTCCCGGTGAAGACCTGCGCCGTCATCGCACTTCTCATGGTGGTGGCTGGCGGCCCGGATCCGTCCTCTCTGTGGGTGGATCTGGTTCCCCGCCGGCTAGATCAGGCTCTGGCGGCGTGGGGGTGGTGCCGGCGCGTTTCGGGCTGGTCCGTTGGGTTCCGGCGCGATTATTCACGGGGAACGTCGGTCGGCGGCGCCTCTGGCACCGGGGCGGGCGGACCCCTCCCTCCCCCGCCCGGATCTGCTCTCCCCGGCCAGGATCTGTAGTCACGTCTCTCGCGGGGGGAGGGGGGCTCCTTGGCGTGCTCTTCGGGGGGACTCGACCGGCAGCACACCCGGTCCGTGGGGGGCGGAGCCGGCACTCTCCGCCCTAGATCTGCGGAGGAGGTGCTCTCCGACCTTCACCGACGTCGGGGGCGGCGGCCCGCCGCGGCACCCTTTGGGTCTGGTGGGGCTGGGAACGGATGTAGTGGTGGCAGTCGGCCTTGGCCTCCTTGGTCGGGGCTGGCGTTCCTCTGCTGGATCCGGTGTGCTGATGGCGGAAGTTCATAATGGGGCTACTGGAGGCTCTGCGCGGCGGGTTTTGACGCTGGGACTGCTTGCCAGATGTTGGGACGGTGGTGGGCTAGGCGACTGGGGCTTCTTCTGATCCCGACCCTCTTCTCCCCGCCACCTGCCTTTCCCTTGCCCGGGCTGGTTCCTCGGGTCAGGCTACCTCTGTGGGACTCCGGCGGCGGCGGATATGGCGGATATGGAGGAAGCATGAGGTCGGGGCGAAAGCTTGGATGGTGACATCTGCGGATGCCGTGCCCTCTTTGGAGGCGTCCTTTACTACCTCTCTTCCTACCGCGTTGGATGTCGCAGGTGAAAACCTTCCCTCGTCGGGCTAGCTTGTCGATGCTCTTGGTGTCATTTCCTTCTTGAAGGCTTTGCTAGGCGATCCAAATTCCGCTGTGAACCTCTTGTCGTCAGTCATGTCGCTTCTACAGTGACAGTGCTCGGTGTTGGTGCTCGGTGCTCCATACGGTTCTCCATGTTGTCTTTCTCTAGTTGAGGTGTCTTAGTTGGGTTTTTTTTCCTTCGGCCAAGTTGTTGTTAGTTGGGTACGTGTTGTTAGTTTGAGTAGATGCGACCAAGCTACAAGTAGTGGCGTGAGTTGTGACAGTTGTTCAAAAGTTATGCTCCTCAGTTATATGGTTTTTCTGGCCCAATTCCCATTCAAAAAACTAGGCTGGCACTTGCCTTTTTTCTTTCTTCGTCTAATAGAAATCGCGGCAAAACTTTTGCCGTCCTTTCTTAAAAAAGAGAGAGAGACGGCCGGTGTGGACGTAAAAGGTATGAAAAACACACTGAATCGATCTCTAAACAACTACTGTAACTCGATCAAATGATCATAACATATGCGATAGTAATAGTAGGTAAGAAAAATCATACATACCTCGCAGACAAGCGAGCAGTATAAGTTGGGGGTGCTACGGAGCCAGGTTCTACAAGTTATGCAGCGAGGTGTCCCTGCCGGAGGCCTGAAATGCTTGGATCTATTCATGGGCCTCAGATGCAGCACCTTTCTTGCATTGATAACATATGTCTGCAAGCACAAGGAATTCGTATTATAATATATACCTACATACATATGGAGTCGACAAGCTTGAAATGAAATGCTCAACTGGGAAAAGAAATGCTAATGCAATGTATCTATATACATATATGTACCTGTATCCTGGAGACGTCTATGCCGAGCTGCTGCATGTCGGAAGCATGGACAACAGAGCGGTAGACGTAGCGGCGGATCTTGAGGAGGCGGTGGCCGGGCTTGCTGTGGGTGCAGCGAGGGCAGGTCACCTTGGAGCACTTGCGGCAGAACATGCACTGGTCCGCCCTGTTCTTAGACCCGTGCTCCGTGCATGGATCCCAGAACTTGGTTCTCAGCAGCGTTTCGAGCCATGCGGGCTTCTTCTTGTTCTTCTCTTGCTGCTCCTGCTCCTCCCTCATCATCCCACTCCGGATCCGAATCCGACTCCCACTCCGACTCATACCCATCGGACTCCGGCACAATCTCCTTTCCCTTCCTCAGCTGCTGCTTCTCCTCAGCCACCGGTGGCGCTGGCGCCTCCACCACCACAATCTCCTTTCCCTTTCTCTGTAATTGTATAACAATCAACAATAATAATTACACAAGAAAGATGCATGAGCGATGTGTGATCATATATATGCGGTTAGGCTTAGCTAGGTAGACCAGATCGAATCTTGGAGATGTGCATATGCAATTTTCTTATTCCTAATAAAAAGCTGTGTTCTTTATCTATTACCACCTAAAAAATAGGTAGAGGTTTCGTGCACCTCTCCTTGGTGTGCCCGCGTGGACTAGACGAATCTCGTGCGCGCGCCATGTCCAAAGTCCGCGTCACGCGTGCCTGAAGTCCGAAATCGTCCCGCGCCCCGGTACAAGGTCCCGACCCGCTTCACGCCGCGGACGGCTGACGCGACCGGCCATCGGCCGGCTCAGGCCCTCGTGTTCTCTAAGCGCTGTTGTTGGCCTACAAGTGTTAATCTCGCTTTGCATGCAGGAGGTAGTTCGTAAACATACAACCATACACACATGCAGGTATATATGCATGCAGCTAGGTGCCCGACTCTGATACACTCGTGCGCGTGCGGCGTTGCCTCATCAAAAAGTCCGAGTCGACTCTGATACAATACGAGTACCGACCTCCAGGCTTGCCGGGGAGCACAGCCGGGAAGATCTCCCCCGGGGTGCCGCCGGAGAAGGGCACGGTCCCGGAAAGCATCACGTGTTTACATAGACTTCAAGGTTCCCAGTACAAAGTGTTTTGTTAGCTTCTTGTCTTTTTCCCAAACAATGCACAAAATGACTGAAACATATAAAATATAAAAAAAAAATGAAATCCAAAAAATAAAATACAAATTTTGTTAAGTTCCTTTCAACTAGAGAGTGTAACCGTGTCATTGCGTGTGAAATATAAACCCAGAAGAGCCTAAGGACATGTAAAAACCATAGACAATCTGCTACAAAGTCAGTCTGAAAAGCCTAAAAATTGTCAACTCTAAATTCAGTAATATAAATCTACACAGGAAAAAACTCAATGCCAGGGCCGTACTCGATTTGGAACAAAAGATTTGGTATAAGCGTGAGTTATTTTGAATAAAATAAAAAAACCAAAATGTATTTGGAAATAGTTAATGTTTCCCAATGCAAAACCGTTTAATAGTTTTTTATTTTTACTGAAAATGATCAAATCCTTCGCGGTAGACGTGGACAAAAACTTATGACCCCGTGCAACGCATGGGCACATATCTAGTAAAAAAAAAGGTGTTAGTTCATTGGTGAGATACAAATATACAGATCGAGTGTGCACATAATATACAGATCGAGTACGTACATAATAAATCATATATATAGACGACTAAAAGATCAAGAGCAAGATAGCCCATGAACGTGCAATTCTACTGCAAAGGCTAGAAAATATGCATCCCTATGACACAAAGGATCCCCTCCGCTGTCGTCCTAACTTGCCGGGCAAGTGCAATGAAGCCAGCCCACATCTGGTGACACATCTGCCTACAGTCTAGGCGCTGCTTTGCCCTTTCGGCTCGATCCACGACAGGCCCAACAAGCCACCCCCCCGAACCTTCTTTCTAATTAAGCCCTCTAGACTCCACTAAAAAAAATTAAGCCCTCTAGATCCGGTAAACCCCCAAAACAAAACCCCTTCCCAGACACCTATCATCAATTTGTTCCCTAAAAAAACCTATCATCCATTTGTTCTAAAAAAAACTATCATCAGTTGCTGACGTCAACCAAGTTAATATCGGAGGTGTTGTTTGGACATATTTTTTTAGATGACTGTTATGTCGGAGGTGTGATTATACAACGGGGAAGAGCTGGCATCAACTTAAAATAGTGGAACTAGAATATAATAGCTGCTGGCATCAACTGGATCAAAGTACAAATAATCACAAAGAGGATTCTCTTAAAACAGTGAAACCAAATAATATAATTAAGCAGGAATGCTGAGAGGTTTCTTTGCAAAACCACTCTAACATTCGTGCTCACGCTACTAGCTTATGTGTGAACTAGCTATGCCCACAAGGATGCCATGTCATAACCTGGCATGGCATGCCTCTTCCCCTCGATCCCTTCTTGGTATGAATTGTTAAAATCCATCATGATACACTTCTAGTTAGGACGACCTATGTAAATTATTCAAAAATTAGCTAATACAAGTAGGATTGAAAACTAGAAACATGTATGCAACGGTAACGGTTTTACTAACGGCTTCCGGTCGTATAACCGTCGCTACCTGAATCTCAAATAGGTACGAATGCGGTAACACATAAGAAACACTTTAAATGATTAATTGTTTGTACACAAGTACCACGAGTGATACAAATAAGCCTAAATGGATGTCATGCCACATCCTCATGGCATGGATCCTCCCTTAACTCCTGTTGGTATCGAAATGATAAACCCGCGATGTCCTTGTCAGACTTTATTAAAAAGATAGCTAAACTAAAAGAAGTTGCATAGACTGGAAAACCAAATGCCGCTACAACCTCTATTGTTGCATACGTGCCTCTGGTTTCAATATCCCTTACTACATGAAACACAAACATGTACAAACATGATAACGCATAAGAAACGCTTTAACGACACAATTCAAAGAAATTGGTTACGCACGTGTACCACGGTTCATACATGCCCATGAGAAAAAAGGAGATCTTAAACTAAACTTAGCAAACAAACATATAAGCCATGATGAATCTGCAGTCTAACAAAATTGGGATGGAAAAAAGTCGCTTAGAGAAAGCACCAGTTAACAATTTTAGATATAGGTACAGACCCTCGATGACCTTGTGGGACTTTACTAAAAGTAGGTAAAAGATATAGCACGGATCAGAAAACCAAAGGCCGTTACAACCGTTATTGTTGCATACGTGCTTTTGGTCCAAATATCCGTTACTACTTGAAATGCAAACATGTACGAACACGATAACACATAAGAAACGCTCTAACGGCACAATCCAAAGCAATCCGTTACACACGTGTACCTGGTTCGTACACGCCCATGATACAAAAGGAGATCTTCAACTAAACTTTAGGAAACAAACATATAGGCCATGATGGATCTGCAGTCTAACAAAACTAGGATGGAAAAAGCCACTTAGAGAAAGCACCAATTAACAATTCCTAACTACTTGAAACGCAAACATTTACGGACACGCGATAACGCATAAGAAAGGCTTTAAGGGCACAATCCAAAGCAATTCATTACGCACGTGTACCCGATTCATACATGTCCATGAAAAAAATGAGATCTTGAACAAAACTTAGCAAACAAACATATAAGCCATGATGAATCTGTAGCCTAACAAAATTGGGATGGAAAAAGGTCGCTCAGAGAAAGCTCCAATAACAATTTTAGATCTAGATCGCGAACCTTATCAAGCGAAGCTATTGCCTAAATTTACAGAGCACAAACATCACAGATAGATGAATATGAACCCGCTACCTCATAGCAAACAATTCCTAATTAAGATAGGATCCAATTTTCATATTTAGCAAGGACAAATTACTATGACAGAAATTCGTTCTGCACACGCATCGATCGATCGAGCAGCTAGCAGATGTGTTTCTTGTATATTACCTTGTTGCTTGCGGCGGAAGAGGAACCACCTATGCTAGACATGGCGTGGAGGAGAGTGTTCTCACAGCTGACAAGCACAGTAGTTCTCTTGCTCTGGTTCCTCGAGTCGAGAGAGGAAATAGCACAAACTCAGCCGCAATGGTTAAAAGGTAGGGTTATAAATAGGCAAATTCAGAAGGGGAAATGATATATTAATTAATACTGTAAACCACTAGTACACTGTAAAAAAAAAAGGAAACAGCATAGTTTTAACATGGCTCTATCTCGTTTTGTAAAGGATTAATCACGCGGCCGTCGGTAAACAAACAAACCTACCAATCCAACGGTAGGGCTCACGCTACACAAAGCTGTGTGCTGTTCCAGAGAAGATGCCATACATGATCTCTAGCATTTAGCTCGTCACATTTAGCGTCAGATAGGCAGCTCCGAGCTCACGTTGAGTGTGAGCCGTCGTCGTGAGGCAACTTCGCCGTTGGTCGCAGACGCGGCGCCAGCTTGGAGCCGGTCAATACGTTTCTACAGTGGTCTACTCATTCAATGTGCTCCTGATGTCAGTCGCGCTACTGTTAGCAGCGCTAACCTTTCGAAATGGAAGCCTTGTTTTGCATGCAGATGATGATGAGAAGGAGAGCGTGTCGTTCTTCCCGGCTGCAACTGATCCGGGAACCCGCGTTGGTCTCCAGGTGGAGAAATCGGGGGGGATGTGCCAAATCTGCATGCATTAATTGAAATTAGATGTGAGATGCCAAATTTGTGTGCAACCTTGTAGCTTTTATTTATTTAAATAAAATCAACCTGGATATGCTAAATCTATGCACGCAACAAGCTCTCATTTAGCACGACTATACTCCTAATTCACTGTGTTTAGCATTTGGCCGCGTCGTCACCGCTGACGAAATGGCGCAGGAAATGGGAGCGGCGGCCTGCTGGTGCATGCGCCGAGTTTATACTGTATGTGTGGCAGACCTGTTTTTGTTTTTTTGCCAGCATGTGTTTAATTTCTTTCCTACCGGCCATAAGATTAGACAGGATTCAAATTGTAATCTATGGGAACATGAATAAACTAAGACTAAGAGTGATGTGGTACGGTCCAACTTATATCATTGATAGCTGTAGATGCAAAAGATTTATTTATTTATTTATTTATTTTTGCAATAGCAGCATGACGTTCCACAAGATGAATATATTAATTTTCTCCAATTTACTCAAAGAACATGCGTAATAAACAAATGGAATGTCACGTTAACAAGTTTGATGGTGGTAGAGATCGATTGCGGTTAAAGTTCGGCAAGTTGCCGATACTGTTTTGGCAGATTTAGCAAATCGGAGGCACATCGTTGGAACATGGGTGTAGCTGGTTGGGACAACAAGTAAGAGAGAGAAAGGATAGTGTAGAGGGAGAGGTATTGTAAGGAGCTGTGTACGTTATAAGAGCAACTCCAGCAGCTCATTTGTCTCATAGGTCACATATTTTCTTCTAATTCTATTATAAATGATTTCTATTGTATTAAAATTTGACTAATTCGATTGGTACATGTGAAAAGATGCTATTTATATTGTTTTACCTCAATCAACTTATAAGATTGCTCCATTAACTTGATAGTTGTTATCTTGTGAAATAATCATATTTTTGTGTAAACGTGTCTAATCAAGCCGAGCTCAAACCTCCTCAGTCCTTAGTCTTGCCAAGCTCGAGACCCACCAAAACCTCGGTTAGATCTTAGGATTGGCTCGAGTTTCTATCGAGCTCGAGCTTGAGGTGCCAGGCTGGGTGGAACCCAACTTGTTTAAAGTTTTACCTAAGAAGGTCCATAAAACAATCGTGTTTGGTTTTGGTACTAGCTGGGACGGGATGATCTTGTCCCTCTTTTATGGGTGGGCCATCCTATATGGGTGTTTAGTTAATGGGATGAGATGGTTTTAATTTTTTTTTGTTTGGTTGGAGGGATAACAAGGGATTGGTTGGATGGACCAGCTAGATAGTATTTGATGTCATCAGACCTAGACCCATAGGTCAGCCTAACAATGTCTTCTCCCTTTCTCTTCTTCTCATGCTAGATCCTAATCCTCGGTAGTCAATCTGATCTTCAACAATAGAGCCCCACAACTGCCCACCATGACAGAGTCGTTCCTCCTTGCTAGAGCCACCCATCCCTGTGCATCCAGCTGGAACTGCTCACCCTACTAGAGCCACGCCTCCCTACCGAAGCTGCCCGCCCCGGCTCTCGCAACCTCACCGGCGTCACCTCGCCTGCGCGGCCTCATCAGGGTCGCCACAATGGTTCACACAAAGACGCCGAACAGAAGCCGTCAATCAGGACACGCCAGTCCACTCGATTTCTAGGGATGGAGTGACCCACGTCTATGGGGTATATTCCTTGTAGGAACCATCCGCCTTCGTTGCTCCTAAACCAAACATCATAGAAAATATGTTTGCCCTATCCCAACGCTTAAAGGACATCTATCGCACATAGTTTTGTTTTTAAAAAAACTATCGTGCTCGCCTCCTCCACAATGTCGGTGACGGGACCTTAGATGGTGTTCGGTTCAATGATCCAGTCTGCAAAGCTAATATAATCCGAAAGCAGAACTATTTGTTGCAGTATAAAGGGAAGCAGAAATTGTTTGGTTGTGCGATGTGAGAGCGGAGCCGAGAAGAATGGGGAGTGGTAACGGATAGTGGGGAGGGGGGAGGGCAGCGGCGGGAGCAACATCATATAAGGCCGTATACAATGCCGCTGTGAATGGTTACAGCCCAGTCTAACCAAAACATCTAGTAGAGGCATCCCATCGTGATGTGAATTGATTATAGGAAAAAAAAACCCGAACCAAATAGTCTCTTAGAGCATGTCCTACAACGTCGCTATTTCCTTCCATGATTGTTGATTTACCAATTATGAGGGATAAAAAAGCGTCCACCAGATTTTGTATATCATTTTCCTTTTTCCCAAAAAGCTATTCTGACAAAATCGCTCGGTAGAAATCTTAAGCCACCGTTGCCCACCACTCCCTCGTGCTTTTTCCCTTTCCTCCTCGCACTCCCATTCCTATGATTGGTCGATCCGATCAAAGAGATCTAAAATAATATGACATGGCACATTTCAAAACTAGAGAATGAAAATATAAAAAATATGTAGTTTTTTAGGGAGACATATTTTTTAGAGAGCGTCTAAATCATGTCTTCTATAAATCTATTTTAGGCCCTGCTGGGATGCAAAGTATTTGTGAAGTATTAGAGAAATACTAAGGTTTTACAAAATACTTTGGTTTTTAAAAGTTACCAGGTGTTTGGATACAACAAATCTTATAGTCTCTAAAATCATGGTTTTGTCAAAAATGTAGTCTTTTTGGAGTTTTAAAAACTTTATTCATGACCTCTTTTTTTCTAAACCACGGTTTTATGTCTCTTTTAACATTTTGTGATACTATAGTTCTCGGAAACCGCATCATCCAACCAGATCCTATGCTTCCTGAAGATGCTCTTAGCAGCGGAGCTCACCCCTCCTGCCGCTCTGGATCCGATCCGTAGCCCTGCAACTTTCCAGAGTGGCCTTCAATTCGAATCTCAATCTCCAGTTCTCCACAATGGCCGTTGCCATTGTTGCGCTTCGATCCATGGCGCCGCCGTTGTCCAGCAAACCACCTGTGCTGCCACCGTCGTTGGATCCTCGATCCATTGCGCCATGCCTGTTGGTTGTGCCTGTGCAGGCCATCGAGATCTTGACGTGGGGAGCACCTCATTTCTAGTCAGGGACACACGTTGTTATCCTCTGTCAGCGACCGATTCTATAGGCGTCAGTTAGATAGGATCAGCTCCTTCAGTTAGTTAGTTGTAAGTCTAAACTGCTAGTGCTTGCGCCCTATTCTCTAGCTGATCCTGGCTTGTAGGCTGGCCTGCAGGAAGTAGTTAGCATCGCTTGGCTAGCAGTGATCGGATCGTGTATGTGTACCTTTACACTGTCAATGAATGAACTCGAGCATTCTCCTCTCTTACAACCTCCTCTGGTCATATTAAATTTCTCTAGTTTCTTAAATTCAGACAGCTTCAAAATTAAACATGGCATGTTTGGGGATCAAATCGGACGCAAGATATGCACCGATGCAAAAATATCGTTTCAGTGCTGTGGGTGTTCGGTTGCTGCGAAGCGAAAATCTCCCGCTAACTCATGGTGTTCTGATTCTTTTGATGTCCTCGCAAAGTCCGAGAGATGCTTCAGTGATCGAGTATCTGAATTGATAGATGAATGGATTATACAAACAGAATTTACAGGTTCACAGAGGTTTTTACTGCTTGTGCACAAGAAATTACAGGTGGAAACTTATTAAAGAATATCACTACCGGAAACTGGCTCTTTGCCGAGTGTTTTTATGTTTGCCGAGTGCATTCCCTCGGGTACTCGGCAAACAAACTCTTTGCCAAGTGCTACAAAAAAAACACTCGACAAAACAATTGCACTCGGTAAACAAACTCTTTGCCGAGTGCTGCAAAAAAACACTCCGCAAAGAAGTAAGTTTGCCGAGTGTTTTTTTTTTTGCACTCGGCAAAGAAGTAAGTTTGCCGAGTGTCTTTTTGGCACTCAGCAAAGAAATAAGTTTTTTCCATCTCGTAACCTTAAAACTTTTTCTACACTCCACATAGAACATGTGGTACTCAATGTTAAAATTTGGTATATTTCTGGATCTGTTTGCTATATTTAATTAATTTATTGTATTTCAAGCAATTTTTTGAGTAGAGTCAAATTTGAACCGCAAGTGATTCAAATAATAGAATAAAATAAGTAGAAAAATGATATTCATGCCATTGAGTCCAGTGTGAGGCCTTATCCGGAAAATGAAAACAAATTTCGAACATCTTATTTAGGAAACATGACCACGAACGTGTGGCCAAATAGTTTTTAAATTCTAAAAAACGCAAACGAAGTCTGAAAATCATGAAATTTATCATGATATAATGATATCATACGTGGAGGCTATGGTAAAAAATTAAGAAGGTTTCGCACATTTTGTCACGTACGATGTTTACAAAACGAAGCATCTCAGAAGAAGAATCGTAGCGTCGAGAAGAAATCGGTAAGATTTAGAGTCAAAGTCACGGTCGAATTAGGGTTTGACTTCAAAACTTTTTATATAGGCAATAGAGAACATAGATTGTTTCATGTGGAATTTTGGTAATTTTTTGGATCCGTTTGATAATTTTAATTTATTAAGTGTAATTATAGAATTTTAATTGATATAAATTAAATTTGAGCTAAAACAACATAAAATAATGGAATCATATTCATAGAAAAATCATATATATATTGTTGAGTCAATTTAACGAGGTATTTTCAAAGTACATCAACCAAAAAAAGGAAAAACACGTTATGGAAAACAAGGAAATGAAAAAATAACTAATATATTTGCTGAGTGCCCCAAAACTTAACACTCGGTAAAGCCATCTTTACCGAGTGTCCTAGCTCCACACTCGACAAACTCAACACTTTATAAACTTAAAGAAACATGTTCCGCCACATCAGCGATCCATGTCTCCAAAATCGAGCTCTCCCATTGGCCCGAACCTCCTCTCCCTGGATCCCACCCCTCTTATCCCTTCCCTCTCCCTCTCTCTTTATCCATTCCTCTCAGCTCATCTTCCAAGGGGCAAGGGGCAGGAGGGCGACAGCAGGCGCAGGACATCGGCCGGCGGTGGGCGACGCGGCACGGCTGCAGGAGGTGGCCACGGCTGGGCGTGCGGGCGGCCGGGGCCGAGGCCGTGGCGGCGCGGGCAGGGCGGCGCAGGAGCGAGACACCGGTTGGCGGTGGGTGGGAAGTGCGGCGGGAGAGGTGGCCGCTGCGGGCACGCGAGCGGCTGGAGCGGGGAGCGGCCGAGCGGCGGGAGCAGCGGGAACGACAGCGGGAGCACTAGGACACGGCGACGCCGGTGTGTTCCGTGGCCGTCGTCGCGGCCGACGGCGCGCACTTGTTGGACGCCGAGCGGCCACCGATGCGGACCACACCGGTCGGGGATGGGCATGGCGTGAGCGGGCTTTTTTTTATTTTCGCAAAAACCATTGTTTGCCGAGTTTTTTTCCATTGACACTTGGCAAACAAGACATAGTCCCTGTTTGTTTCAGCTTTTCTGAGTCTCGTTTATAAGCTGAGCAGACTTATCTGATAAGCCACGATCTGGAGAATCTGCTGTCTGAATAAGCTAGGCGTTTGACTGTCCTAAACTTTTTGGCATTTTGTAAACCACAATCTGATAAACATAAACTTTTTGCTGAGAAGCAAGAAGGGACAAGGAAGGATGTTGAATGCGCCTTTGGCATTTTGTAGTCTCGCTTTTGTATTTTGCGTCGACCAGCCCGTCTATATGACCAAGGAGATCTAGAGAATATCATGCTTGCTTGTATAATTCTCCACAACATGATAATTGAAGATGAGAAGGATATAGAGCAGATTCCAATTGATTTGAATGAGGAAGCCAGCACATATACTGTTCAAGAAGCTATAATCTCTCATGGAGAAAATCCTGAGATGGAAGATGTACTTAACAGAAATACTACCTTACATGATCGCCAAGCGTATAGACAACTTCAATCTGATTTGATTGATCATATTTGGCAAAAGTTTGGGAATACATATAGGCAAAATAATTAGGTACATATCTTCAATCTGATTTGGTTTAGTGTGCAAATATAGCTAAGTCATCCTAATATGTTTGTTTACAAAGAACAGATTAGTTTTTTGAAAAACACATGTGCCAGTTCAACCTTTCCAATTGCACTAAGTAATGTTTTTTATCTAATCACTATTTTTTCCTTGTAGATGATGGTTTCTGAAGATTTGGAGTCCATTGCGACCTGATGGATTTTGGCGTGCATGTGCAACCTACCTGACATGGACGTGGCACCTTATTATTTTATTTTGCATATGATGAACTTCAGTACTTCCGTACGAACTATGTATGTTACATGTTATCTTTATCTCCGGACTGCTATTATTAATTAATGTATGGTTTTCAAGACTGAAATATGGGTTGCTGTATGGTGATATTTGGTTCTGGAAAGTGATGGAATGCAGAAATATGATTTATGTTTACCGGCTGTGTTGATTTGCTGGCAGCTATCGACCAATTTTGTTTCTTTGTCATTGTGTGTTGTCGACGGAACACATGTGGGCTGTAAAAATAGTTGTCACAATTGATCTATCTATTTTTTGTGCTGCATTTAATTTACTCTTTGTATGAATGATGTTATAGAAACCATGGGTTGGAAAGCAGTACTTTTTTGGTGCGATATCCTATGTTATAGAAACTACTAGTTTCTTTCATTGGGACTGCCATAATTAAGTTTTCTACAGGCTCAAAACACTAGACAAGTGTGTTAGTAAAAGAGACGATCCTAATAACCACTACTTGCCTACGCTACTGCAGGATTCATTAACCGAGGCAAACATTTTCTATTAAATGTGGCGGGCACGGCGACCGCTACGTCAAAAGGCCTCCGTTAATTAATCAGACTTTTTGGAGGCGGACGCCATACCCATCAATGCCATTTACGGAGGCAGCCACCTTAAAATGTCCGCCTCCGTTAACGGTCTCCGAAAAACCCAAAAACCAAAAAATTTATGACTCCTAGGATCTACCTCATCTCTACTACTCCAGCATACACTCATTCATGTCTATATATAATATGTTATTATTTTATATCAATATTTCATAATCTTATATTAGATATTTTGGGTACTAAATGAACTCAAATGAAAAAACTTTTAACTATAAAGTTTTAAATCTTATCAAGTACTACAACTTTAATTTATGATGTATCTCCGTCCGAGATTATTTGAAAAATTCAAAAAATTGAATATAAAAATATGTGAATTTAAAATAGATATTCGAGACTCTATATGACTTTAAATAAAAAACTTGTCAATAGTAAACGTGTAGCTTTGGTCGGCCACTACAACTTTTGTATTCACTATGTGAACATTCAAGATTGTTTAGGAATTCTAAATTTTAAATTTCAAAATCTATAACCTTCGAACACATATTTAGAACTCGAAACAACTTCAAATAAAAAGCTTTTCAACTATAAAGTTGTAGATTCTATTGAGGGCTGTAACTTTCGTATAGACTATTTCAACAACCGAGACTGTTTGATAATTCTAAATCGATTTATCGAGGCAGAGTCCTAAGACGACCGCCTCCGTTAATCAATGACTTTCGGATGCAATCGTCTCCATAAATGATTTTGGGAGACGGGCATTTTCCTGGAGTTCTCCAAATCATTTACGGAGGTGGTCGCTAGATATGCCCGCCTCCATTAATATTTTAGCCTGCCTCACAAAATCATTTTGTAGTAGTGCTAGTCGACACACCACGAAGCAAGCCCCACACAAGTCTAGTTGTAACAATAAGAATTAAGCACACAACCAAGCAAACAACTAGAACTACCACCTAGCAACTAGATAGCTAATATGGAGAGCAACAACTACACTACTTATACTAGAGCAAGGCAACTAACTAAACAAGCTAGGAGCAAGCTAAGAAAGCTACTGTTAGGCAAGCAACAACACAAGCACAACTTATGAAATGAAATAGCAAGTGCTGAGAGAGCGAGGGACTAATGTATATTAGTTGGGCTTTGTTGTGGCACTCCCAAACAACCGTGGGCTCTCGATCTGGATATCTTTTATCATACATTACTTTATAGGAGGTAATAATAAAATTGTATATTTAATTATTTTTAATTTTGGAAGGAAATAAAGTGTCCAAATATGCTGTCTGTTTCTTTTTTGGAAAGTTTGGTACGATCTTTTTTCCAACGTGTTGGAGAGTTAGCAATTATTTTTTTAACGTGACAGAGGTGTGTATGGTACATAATATAGGCCCGTTCGCTGGTCTGGTTTCCAGACCAGCCGGCTGGTTTCTCCTCACAGAGGTATTATTCATCAACCAGCTGGTACAATATTTCTCTCTCACACAACCAACCGTTACAGTGTTTTGGCTTCTTTTTTTCAGCAAGCGAACGGGACCATAGTGGTAACCTTTTTGGAACGTGATATATACTGGTGCGTTTTGTAGAACGTGATATACACAGGCGTGTGTACGACATCGTGCTTTACTGTGTAACTTTTTTATAATGTGATCAAAGGGAAAATGTGTAATCACTGGATATTTCTGCCTGCCGCGGGGCTGTCTTTGGTTGATGGGTTTGCACGATCGGAAGGCTTTGCATGCAAAGGAACAAACAATGAAAGGCCATGCGCCTACTCATATGTCTCCCATAATTTAATTTGAGGATTTAAGTTATTTTCTTTTTCTAGGCAATTAATTAATTAATCTAAAAATCTAAAAAATTAATGGCTCAGATCTGTTTAAGCTATTACCTTTAATAATTAAAGAGAGAACTGTAACATTGGCCATCTTAGTTTATTGTGGGCATAATAGTCATTTTGGTCCTTGAACTATTACTTGAGGCTCAGTTTCATCCTTAATTTTTTAAAACGGCAATTTTAGTCCTCAAACTGTATTTTTAGGCTTAATTTCATCCTACAAACTATGAAGATGATAATTTTAGTCTTCAAACTTTGCATTTCAGACTTTAAACTTTTATTTTCAAACTCAACTTTGTCTATCGTTCTATGTGGAACGCTGTGCTGTTGCATCTGGTCAGCTTCAACACCACTAGCGATATATCCAACTATAATGGTATTGTTTATATATATCCAACTATAGATGATTTTTGTGGGAGCAATTGCAATTGCTTCAAACACTATTTATTCCTTAAGAATACATGAATATAATAAAACAATAGCAGATCTATAATTTTTTCTTAGCTACTTCTAGCATTAGGCTCAATTAATAACCATTTATGTATAAAATAATATTTTTATCCATTGGCTAAAAATAATTCATATTTAAGAATATTTAGATCTATATTTATATTCATCTTAGAATATGAATACAAATCCGATTTGGTAGCTGGGACGACGCTAGGAACAATAGTACCTAACAATAACTGTCCATCTCAAATCGTGGGTGGTGTTGGATAAAGGACGAAGTTGTGCCAAAATGTATTTTGATAATTCATGGATGAAATTTTGCCTAAAATATAATTTTTTCTTTTTGGATAGACAAAATTGAGTTGAAAAATAAAAGTTTAAAGACCAAAATGTACTTTTGTAGTTTATGGATGAAATTGAGCCCAAAATACAAAATTTGAGGATTGAAACGATCATTTTCATAGTTATAGGATGAAATTGAGCTTAAAAGTAGAATTTGAGGACTAAAACGGTCGTTTTGGAAGTTCAGGGACGAAACTGAGCCTCGAGTAATAGTTCAAGGACCAAAACGATTATTCTGCCTTAGTAATTTAGCTCTAAACTTATTAAAAATTTACATACAAATTTACTTTTTTTAATCAAGCCCTGAATACCATCCCAATATTTTAGTATTTTTTGGCTGAAATAAAAAATACACAAGTCTGCTTGTTTTTTAGAAGAACAAGTCTTTTTTTTAGCAACAGAAGAACAAGTCTGCTGGGTCAGACCCAAACAGCATGCTCCAGTTCAGTCCAGTCCAAACCCGAGGTAACTGAGAGAAGGTTGGGCTGGCCGTTTGGGTGGACGGTACAGACCAGGAGTTCGGATCTGCTTGGACTTTCCACGGCCCACAAAAAAAAAATAACGGAGCCCGGATGGTCTTGTCGTGAAATGGGATGGACACACCTATAAGACTATAGTCCACAACCCACGTGCGTCATGCCATGCGCGCTATCTGAGGCCCAAGCCCACATCCCCCTTCCAAGGCGCCGGCCTGAGCACGGTGGGCATTCGGTTAACCGAAACCGATCGGTTCGGTTCCTCGGTTATTTATAAAATTCGGTTAGCACAAAACTTAGAACCGATCGGTTAGCTAGAGAACTCGGAACCGAGGAATTTCGGTCTCGGTTAGTTCGGTTCGGTTTCGGTTAGAACCAAACTAACCGAACCATCTTTTAAAGCAACGAAACAGAAGGGGAAAACGGGGAAAAATATGGCGCTAAGATCAGACCCTCCTTAGCCCTCACCGGAGTACAACTGCTAGACGTTGGAGAGGACCACCGCTGCCCCACGCGCCGTAAGTCGTCGCTGCCGCTGCTCACACCCGCAGGGAAGGCCGCCGCCGCCACTCGCGCCAGCTGGTGGTCCGTTGCTGTCGAGCGCTGGTGGTCCGTCGTTGCTGGGAAGGCTGCCGACGTCGAGGGCGCCTGCTGGAGGGCCATCGCCGCCGTCGAGGGCCCCTGCTGAAGGGCCATCGCCGCCACGCTACTACGTCCTCAGGACGCGGACTCTGTCGACTGGGAAGGAGCTGCGGGCGGCGGCTGGGAGGAAGCGTGGGGGTTGGATGGCTAGCTGGGGATGTGTTGTGGGCTGTTAATATATTAGGGTTGCAAGTAATGGGCTAGTTGGGCTGCATGTTCTTATGGGCTCCTTTGGAAAGTTCGGTTTTTCGGTTAACCGAGGATAAGAACCGAATTAATCTACTGAAATTCAGTTAGTTGAAAGCAAGAACCGAATTAGGGACCGAATATTTCGGTTTCGGTTTCGGTTATTTCGGTTCGGTTTCGGTTGTCGATTCTCGGTTAATTTTGCCAGCGTCATGCCATGCGCGCTATCTGAGGCCCAAGCCCACATCCCCCATCGAAGGCGCCGGCCGCCGCTCCGCTGCGGCGGGCTGGAGACCGCTCGCGCCCGTGCGCGCGGCCACTACCGTGGCGGAGCCGCGGAGGTGCAAGCCGGCGGTGAGGACGAAGGCTTCTCAGAGGATCTGATGTTCTTCGTGGCAACCTACCTTTCAGAGTTGACAGCGCCCAGCTCGCAGGATTCTTCGTTCAGGCCCGCTCGTACCATGGACTCTTGGACATGAGCCACCTTGTAAAGTTTATTTGTGCATAGCCCATCGAGTCTGCTTTTGGGAACATCCCCCACCATTGCCTTATGCAACACTGATTCTCCCATGGACTATGTTCATACTGGCATTTCCTTTCAACAACAGGGGTAAGTACTAAGTAGAGCATTGGTTGCGACTTCTGGCTGCTTGAAAGAATGGTTGTACAGATGCATGTCACAGTTCTCCCAGGACATAAGTGGGAAGTCATAGTAAACTTTGATGATCTTAAGCAACAGTTTTGTTGTCCACTTATTTCATATCTGTTGGGGTTGTTTCGTTGGGATCCAGTGGAAACAAACGAGCTTGAAGAAGAGGAGGCTCCTGTTGCTCTTGACTATGCTGCAGTTGCTGATTATGATGCTCCCTCCTCTGATAACTGGGGAGCTGAGTAGTTGACCAATGGGGTGCAGGAGAGGTTCCACCTGTTTCGCTCCCTGCAGCACCTGTTCGTGCTGAATGGGGTTGCTGCTCCATGTGAGCTTTTCTTTCTGTATCTTATAATTCTTATTTATGTTCAACTAGTTATTACTGAATTTATTTGAATGAGTGATGCATTTCTATCCAGAGTTTATGCTATGTTGATTCATTCTAGTTATCATAGTCATAGCAATCAACTGTGTACAAGTTTCCTGTTAAAATAGCACTTTAGCCCTTTCTCTGTGTCCTATACCTGTCTTTTTTTTCCTCGAACTGGGCATAACTTACTATCAGCCTGTTCGGCTGGAGGAAAACGATCGTATACGATCGTAAATTTTCAGCCGAAACAGTATTTTTTTCTCACACAAATCAGTCAGCAGTACTTCTTCACGTACCAGCAACGAAACGAACCAGCCTGCCGAACAAGCTATATATATATATGTTCTGATCATACTTATGGTCAAAGGGTTGGTTGTTTTTTGACTTTTTATGGTTGACGCCTTTGACGGAGCCCACCTGGATATCATTTCAGGAGGCTCAAAAGGGATTGGTTGTTTTATTGCTGCACTTGAAATTCATAAGCTATTCAGAGGTTGTAACGAGGAACCTAATAAGCTTTTTGTTCATTCGAAATGAAGCTCCTGCTATACTTGGCCATCGGGCCGGCTCGGCATGGCCCGGGCACGGGCCAAGCACGGCCCGCAGGTGGTCGTGCCGGCATGGCACGCCGTGCCTCCCGGGCCAGGACGAACCGGGCGTCGGGCCTGGCCAACGGCCCAGGCACGGCCTGTCGGGCCATTTTTCGGTCCGGGCCGGCCTGAAAAGCCCGAGCGTCTTAGCAGGCCGTGCCGGCCCAGCAGCCCGACGAGAGGGGAACGGAGGTGTCGTCGTCGCCTCCAGGCCGGACGCGGGTGGCGAAGGGGCGGCGTTGGCTGAGAGAGGTGGGGGGCGGTGGCATCGCCGCGGCAGGGCGTGAGCCCGTAGACGGTGTCGGGGACCTCGCCGATGGTGGCCGTTGCGAAGAGCTTCCGGCAGCGAGCCGCTGGATCTGTTCCCGCAGATCTGCCCCACGGGGTCGCCGGCTTCCAGAGGCGTGGGGGTGAAAACGAGGAAGAGGGCCGTGGCGGATCCGGCCGCACCCGACGCTGACGGCCGCGCGCGGCAAGAGGAGGTAGGGCCGTAGGGGCACGCCGGCGGCAGCGCTTCCAGGGTGCGGGTGCGGCCGGGTGGTGCGTCGCGCGCGACAGAGAGGAGGGGTGCGGGTGCGGTCGTGCGATGGCGTGGGGGAGAGGAGGGGTGCGGCCATGCGGGCGTGGGGGAGAGGAGGACTGCGCGGGGCGGCGGGGAGGGGGAGAGGAAGGGAGTTAGGGTTCGGGGCCGGGGGTGGGAGCGTGGGGGCGTGGGGCTACGCGGGGGAGAGCCAGCCGCGGCTACAGCGTGTGGCTCCGCTTATATATGAGGACTGAGGAGGGTGGGACGGTGGACTGGGCCGGCCGCGCTGGGCTGCGGGGAGGGGAGGTGGAGTGAGGAGGGGTGGCCGGGCCGCTGCCGGGCCGGCTGACGCAGGCCGGGCCGTGCCGTGCCAGCCCACGGGCCTGAGCAGCGGCCCAGGCACGGCCTGCATCCTCGGGGCCGGGCCAGCCCGGGCCCACATGTCACCGGGCCATGCCGTGCTCGTGTCGGGCTAAAAAAGCGGGCTTCGTGCCGTGCCGTCGTGCCTCGGGCTGCATGGCCAAGTATAGCTCCTGCAGGTGCTGATGTGTGGGATCCGGCTGCTCTAGCTGACACTGGTTGGGAAGAAGGCAGTGCCGCACTGCCGCAGCACCCACACCGACTGCCAAGTGCTTTCCGCATGGATCATCACTCATCAACCACAGAAGAGAAGCGAGAAGCTGAGTTGGTTGACTCTATGTCTGTGTTGGTAGATCTTCTTTTAAGTAGCTCTATCTATGTTGCATCATGGTGTACTGTTAAATGCGAGTCAGTTTTTGAGTTCGACATAGCTGGGCACTACCAGTTCAACTCTTTGCTGCCACCTTTCATCAATGGCGTTTCTGCAAGCGCATTTTGATAATATATGCCTTGGAGCATTACGGCATGGGTTGCTTTGTTCTTGAGCTTATTGTCACTGCATAGCGTCGTAGTTTTGGTGGTTAGGGAGAATGTAGCTGGAAGCACTGGCCTGGAGTCCTTCAAAGATTGCTGCAGTTCTCTGTGTCCACTGTGTTGTGTTTACCTCTCTGGGGCAGATCTTGTGATGCCCGTCTCCGTCTGTAGCATGATGTCTGCTTGTTCCTCGGATTGACTGTTGGAGAGCTATAGCGGGCCACATGCTGCTGTCTTTGCGAACTACTTTTTTTTTAAGGAATTGCGAACTACTTTTTCTGACCATTGATTTCGTTGTGGTCGTCGCAATCTTGTCCATTGTTTTGTGTAGTTCCTGCTACTTGCTTGGACACAAGCAATTTAGTGCCTCGCCCTGCCCTACTTTTGGTGTGGACGTGTGTGCTATTCATGCTCTTGTCTGATCTGGTCTTCAGGATGGCTGCATCTCCGTTTAAATCCTGTAGCTTCTGAATCGGAAATCGTGGTACTAGCGAAATGGCTGTCGATATATACGCCCTTCGCCCGTTGTTGAGTTTTTCTACATAGAACTATGTTGGCTGTTTTAGTTAATATACAATAATGACCTTCAAGATCCACTCGTACAAACATTGACATATAGAAACCTGTCATATTTGCAAGCACCTGAGGGTTTTCTGATCAGAATCATTATAAATAGATAGATAGATGTAACTCCTAGTGTTTTCTATAATTAACTTGCTAAATCAATACATTTAACGAGTTAACAAAATAAGTAGCGATCATAATTTATTTTCCTCTCCAATAATTTTTTATACTAGCTTTCTAAACGATTTTGCATTGAAAACCTCAAACTACTTCTAACTAACCAAACTTCTTTTAATAGTTTCTTCGTCTCTTACCACTTTCTCACCCTGTAACCCTTTATTTTCTTAGTTACTCATGCATCCAATTTAGTCCAAGAAAAACACCGGATGAGGAGCGGATATAGAGTTCCTCTCGGCTACAGATACTTATAAGTTAGAGATGATATTTGATAACTTTTTATTTTTAAGAAGTTCTTTTACCAAACTGTTGAAAATGACTTTTTTTTTGCTAAAAAAATCAAAATACAAAGTTGTTTTATAAAACTCCCGGAGATGTTCTAAGCTGATCGCGTCCCAAGTGATGAAGTGAACATACCTGGAAGATGAGCCGGTCAGATCTCAAGGGACCAATGCAAACGGTTGGAATATTGAATAATCTGTTCCGATTTTTGCCAGGGTTTGAGTGAGCTTAAAGGAGGACAAGCCATGGGAGCATGGCTTCAGAAGCCACGTTGGTGCCCCTAGCAAGAACGCTCAATGCTAACCAACCAAATGTGCATGAACCAAAAAAACGCCGTAAAGCATTCAGCATTATTGCTTAAGCAACAGTTACCAGCTAGCGTAAAGGGGGGAATCAAATAGCGCTCTCTCTCTCTCTCTGGGAAAAAAGCGAAAGAGTCTGCTATAACAGTTTTGACAAGAAAAGCTTAGGGCCGTTAAAAACAACGGGTTGGTTGGAACCATGGCTACTATATATACTCTTGATTTGACCTTAATGTTTATTTCAAAGGTTGGCCCGGAAAACATTTCGAGGTCGTTCATACAAAGCTTGTAATTTTTTTTTTCTTGAATATACAAAAGATTTGCACATTATTGTAATTAAATAGAAGATTATAGCCATACAAATAGTACACGAGTTCAGGTATTGATATTACACAAATGTTATACAACCGAAGTATATGCAGCGATACAATCTAAGAGGTGGCCTTGCATCTCCGTTGCTATATGCATACCCTTTTTCTGACGTGCTTGGATATTGGAGATGGTCAGCTTGCCGTCGTAGAGTTCGTCATAGGCAGCGCTTGCAATTTCGATCGACTTGGACAGGCGATGTGAACCGAACTAGGAAAAGCAAGGGGAGCTAGAGTTATTATCCGGCCACGTGACGTGATTATAATGTTCCGTTGTCACTTCATCGATCAAACAGTTAGTTCGGTGCAACTGGTTGCGCAAGCTGCTCACTATTTAACTTCAAAAATCTTAAGGCTGGGCTTGTTAAATCACGTCTTCGCGGTGTCAAAAGATCTAATTTCAATGTGAACATGCTGGTTTAACTTATTTTGTTGGTCGCCATTGTTTTCATTACCTATGACCTATCCCAGTACGATCGAGTTTCATACTTTGATGTTGACATTTTATTTTATTTAATGGGTCGTATCATGAGGTGTGTGAGATCAGTCGTCATGCGAGACTGCGTTCTATCTAAATTCTAAAAGTGTATATGTATATATATGCAAGCATCTGATATTTTAATAATAACACTGAAACAAAGATTAATCTCATTTACCATGCATTCGTTCAACTAGTTTAGTACGAAAAGGCTGCTGGGTTTCGTTGTTAAAAAGGACTCTATCGTCATCGCCCTGTTCGCTTGGGTTTGTTTGGCTGATAAATCATGGTTGGAAGTACTGTTTACTGATTTGGTATGAGAGAAAAATACTATTCGTTAGCTGAAAAAATACGGCTTATAAATCAAACAAGCCCAAACAAACAGGGCTGAAAAAGTAATGTTGCTAGCAAGAAGCTTGTGTGGCCGGGATATGAAGTCCAAACCGGCCTTCCAACACATACATGCTTTCAGCTTTGTCATCAACACATGTTTCGCATGGATGCTGTTACAACAAGCCTGACACGGTACCCCGACCCGGTGTGAACATTCGTAACGGAATATACATCAAATAGACGCCGAATTTCATCAAGTTATTAGGGATGTACTCTAGATACATAGCATTATTGGGAAACACCACACAACACCATGTATACAGGCATACAGCGGACACCGCTTTCACTACTTAAAAAAATGATTTTTAGGAGACATCTTTAACCACTAGCTAGTTAGTTTGACATTAAAGGCGCGCGGAAGTTGAGGTGCTCTACTGCTCTGGTTGCTGTTGCATTTCATTTTTCAAGAAGAAAACTTGAGTCCACAGGAAAATTGGAACATGGTCAAATGTGAAGAAAGTGGAGTTTAGATATCAAATCGGACCGTCGTTTAGGCAAAAATATGGCAGTGTACAAAGCACGATCTGTTATTTTGGTGTTAGGCAGCAAAAATATGGCACAAAGGCCAATGCTTACTCAAATGGCAATGTATCAAGTGCAAACCAACCTGATATGTTCCCTACTCAAATAGAGAATATATTACAGCCAAATAAGCTAGAGCATGGGCACGTTCATTCGTTGGTTTCAGTCAGGGCTTATCAGCCAACCAACAATATTTTTTCTCTCACAAGAAACCAGCACCGGCCGGACTTATCAGTCCAGAAACTAACCAGCGAACATGCCGGTAATTGTGCTATTATATTTCCAAATAATATTGTGCACACCTAAAAAAACTACTCTATAATATAGATTTTAGTTGTCCCAAATTCAATAGTTCTAAATTTGACCAAGTTTACATAGTAAAGCAGTAACATCTGCATCAAAGAGATAAATTATGAAAATACATATTATAATATATCTAATGAAGCTCATATAATATCGTAAATATTGTTACTCTTTTCACAATCTTTTTTTTGAGCCTCTCTTTTCACAATCTTGGTCAAACAATATAGGATGTACTAGTATAAAATCGATTTTTGCTGACACTTACAATTTTTTCACCGACGGTTCAGGCGCCAGAAGAAATGAAATTGTGGGCCATTGCTACGAGGATTTTTTTTATTTTTAACACTTTTTATAAATTAATTTTAAATCTAACACTGTTTTATTTTTTCCCCAAAACTAACACTTTTGCCCGCGCCTATTTCCCTGGCGTCGCGAAACGCCTGTGCCACGTCATGCATGTTGGTGCAGCGAGAGGCATGACGTGGCGACGACCGGGGCGCTGGCCGGTGACGTGGCAGGGTGGTGGCACGGCAGTGACGCACCCTGATCGGTGGCGCGGCAGAGCCGGCTAAAGGCCCGTGGCCCGGTCCCGCCGCGCCATGCCTTGCCCACCGCATGCACGCCGCGCCGCTTCCGCTTCGCCGCGCCGCGTGCGCGCGCCAAGCCGCTTGCCGCCGGCCATACGCTTACGCGCGCCAACAAGCGCACTCCCGCCATCTTGGCTGTTACTTAACGAACGTCGGCCGCCCGCACGCCGCCGCGCGCCGCCACCCGGTCCGCGCCGCCGCGCGCTCCTCGCACGCACGGCGGCTGCCGTCATACTTCGCCATCGCCTCACCGCGTCGCCTCCTCATCATCAGCAGCCCCGCGACTGCCGCCGCCACCCTCACTGTCGCGTTGTACACTGCTTCAACCGCCGCAGACGCCTTCTCTATCCTCCGTCCACCCATCGCCGCCATCGAGGCGGCGCCAAGCGCCTCCTCCGGTCTAGCTGCCATGCACGCCATTTAGGACGAAACGTGCCATCATGCGAGATACTCCCATAGTGTATTTATTGATTGAATCGACATTGTTAGTATAGTAAGTTAGTAAAATAAATAAAGTTAGTATAATTAATAAATTATAGTTAGTATAGTTAGTAAAATTAGTTGGTTTAGTTAGTATAGGCAATATAATAAGTTAGTATAGATACTAAAGTAAGTTAGTTTTGTTAGTACAGTTAGTGAGTCTAGTTATACATTGTATTTAGTATAAATAGTTGTTGTAGTTAGCCTTGTATAGATGTTAATATTAGATTAGTTAGTATAGTTATAGTTAGAATGGGTATTAATATTACTATGGACATTACGTACGACGATTTTGATGACTTGATGAAGTTTCTTGAAATGCTTTTGTAGATGGATTGTTGTGTTAGAGTTTTTTACGGAGGAAGTGTTAGGAGAGAAGATGATATGTTTGAGGATATGGAAGAAGAATTGGAATGGTTTGATGAACCTCCTAGCTTCAACAACCTTTGTGTCCGTTTGAATGCAAAGTTTGACGATGATTTCACACTGAAGGGGAGGTTTGATACTGGGAAGACTAGGGCACACTATGTCCTCATGTCCTTGCGCGACCTTGCTCACTGGTCCCGCTACACTAGAGTGCTCCAAGGTTTCAATGTGCCCATGGCTGAGGTGGTGGTGGAGAATGGGTACAGGATGCAGGGTGTCCTGGATGGGTCGTCCATTGACGGTGTTGGAGGCAATGAGCAAGAATTGAGGGTCGAAGGGGAAGCAGCTCAGGGTAACATGGATTTGGATGGTCAGTTGACGCAGGAGCAGTTTCATTCAAGTCAAGTAGGCTGTATAAGCAATGATTTTGATGTGAACGAGTTTGAACTGGAAGAGGAAGAGTAGGAGAAGGAGGACAGGATCGGTGATGTAGTTAGCAGTGATTCGGACGATTCAAATGGTGACCAGGGAGATAGACATGATATGCCCACACCGGTTGATGCCATGCCAGTACATGTTCATGGTATGCCATTACCAGTACCAACTGAGGTTTTGCATGCTATCTAGGCTCAGGGTAGACTAGTCATAGATTTGCCAGCATATGATACCCCATATGGTTCATGGGGCAGAATTAGCGAAGCACAGCAGTATGTTCCACCACCACCTTACACAACGACTGAGCTTGAGAAACTAAGGTCGATGAACGTATCTTTCAGGGGTGTTTCGAACTATAGGGATGTCAGCATGATGGATATGGCAGTTTGTGACACCGGTCTCCAGATGTGTAGGAAATTATTGCATGACCATGAGAAAGAAACCCTTAGGAAGGGGATGATATTCAATACAATATCAGAGATGAAGCTCTTCCTTCAGGACTATGTTGTGTATCACCATAGGCCGTACACTATCACTCATTCGAACCAGGAGTTGAGGTACCATGTGATATGCAAAAACGGTTGTATGTGGAGGTTAAATGCACGAAAGAGACAGAGTGATGGCAAGTGGAGGATAAGTAAAGTTATCGAACCCCACACTTGCCTAACAAATAGGGGGATGGAAAATCATCAGCAGCTCACTGCACGTTACCTTGCCCGTCGTATATTGGGGCTCGTTGATGACAATAACGACATTTCGGTGTCTTCTTTACAACAGTCCATATCTGGATTCATTAAGTACGATGTGAAGTACAGAAAGGCTTGGCGTGCTAAGCAAATTACCCTGGCAATTCGATGGGGTAGTTGGGAGGAAGTGTACAACAGGGTGCCCCGTATCTTATGTGCAATGCATTACTACAACCCTGGCTTGAAATGGTTTGTGGACACCGGAGGGATGTATTTTCGGGACCCATTGAGGCATGTCCTCTATCGTGTGTTCTGGTCGTTCGCACAAATGGAACATACATTCCAGTTTTGTCGGCCAGTCGTACTTGTTGATGGCACTTTTCTAATAGGAAAGTACAGGGCACCTTGATGATGGCTGCTGCTGTTGATCCTGAGGACCAGATAGTACCCATGGCTTTTGCTTTGGTAGAGGGAGAGAACAATGAATCGTGGTCATGGTTCATGCGGCTTCTACGTGTACAAGTGTTTGGCCCATCTCGCACTATATGTTTGATCTCGGACCGTCACCCAGGGCTTCTTAATGCTGCAGCTGAGCATATAGATGGGTTCTCGCCTCTAGTGCATAGATGGTGTATGAGACACTTTGTCGCTAATTTCTGGCGGCGTTAGAGGAAGTAGGAGGTATGTGACAAGGTAAAGGCTCTATGTTGTGTACGTACATAGCACCAATTTAAGGAGACAAAGAGAGAACTAGACAAGATGCTAAATGAAGCGGGAAAGGCCTGGTTAGAGGCACAGATGGAACAGAAGGCTCAGTGGGTGTTAGCATATGACGAGGGGGGTTTCAGGTATGGCATCATGACCACTAACTCCTCGGAGTCCTTCAACCGTGTATTCACCGGAGTTCAATCGTTGCCTATGTCTGGAATTGTTGAGTTCTCCTTTCATAGGTGCAACGAATATTTTGTCAAGAGGTGGGAACTTGCGCAGAGGAATATAGCTGAGTAGGGGCATTTTGGAAAGGCTAGAGCAGAACATTTGAAGGGGGCGAGGAATTGGCCAAGCAGCACACCATTGAGCCGTATGGACCCCGCCGCCATATCTTTAGTGTATGGGGCAAGGGTGGCACAAGCTTGGACGGCGAACGTTATGGTGGACGAAACTACCGAGTTGATCTTGAAAAGGTAGAGTGCAGTTGCAACGTCCCTCAGATCATGCATGCCCCTTGCTCTCATATGATCATGGCCTGCAGGGTTCGCGGGTACAACTATGAGGATCTACCATATATGTCACCCATGTATCTCTGTTCGAACACCGTTAGTATTTGGGAGATGAGCTTCGAGCCATACCTTGACCCGACACAGTGGCCACCTTATAATGGTTATGACTACGTGTCGTATCCAGATCTAATTAAGGTAGGGAAGGGTAGGAGGAAGAAGAAGTGACTCAAGGGGGACATGGACGCTATGAGAGGGTACGACGAAGACATGTACGGAGGGGGAGACTTCAACGAGACCTGTGGCAGGAATCTTTGCTCCGTTTGCAAAGACTCTGGTCACAAGGCTAGCATGCATAGAAGACGAGGGCAGCAGGTCCATACATAGAAGTTGCTTATTTTCCTAGTGAAGTTGTTTAATATGTCTGTTAATGTTACTTTGAATATATACATGTGCTTTCATATTGTGTTCGTATTGTATAATAAGTAGTTCAAATTTTGCAATACTACATAATGTTAATTTGAATATTGTTAATTTGAATACTCTAACCCTTTGTTTATCAATTTGTAACAGGATGGCCCCTTCCACGCAGCACTAGTTGTATCCCCTTCTTGAGGTGGAGTACGACGACCCGCACCGAGCACACTTCTTGACCGACACTGACGCAGAGGTGCCCTTGCCTCCTTTGAGGCCCCGCACGCACACCAGGACGCACCAGTGAGACGAGCATTACGCGCCATACATACGGCGTGTCGACTTCCTCGAGCTTATCCGTGTTGTCAACTACGGTCTTCCACCCCTTGACCTAGCACTACTTACTGTAGCTGTAGATAGGTGCGAGGCCCACGACGTCCTAGGGATCCTTACACTCCTAGGACTTAGTTGGTTATGTCAAACTTATGTCGAATGAATATTGTCATCCAAAACTTGCAGACTCATGAACCAATGAAAATGTTATGTGCCAACTTGTCAACTTGCGCACGGACTCCATTTATTTGCTTCATATTCGTTTCAATGCATCGCGGCAGCACTTGTAGTTGTTTACAGCACCGACAGCAACTCTCGTTCAATTGCAATTGAGGCTGGTCGGCTTCTGTCTATGTCCAGGTCCTGCCACGCCGTGGGCCTTGGCGCGTCAGTGCCACGCCATGGGCTATGGCGCAGCAGAACCTGGGCTTAGGGAATGCAAAGGCTAGAAACACCATCTTTAGAGGCCTTTGTAAAGATGTGTTTAACCGGGTGAGGAACCACAAGGACACCCATGCACTATGGTCAGACATTTGTGCGCTCCATGAGGCAACTAAGAGCGAGCGTGAGGAACGCTATCATCTCGTAATGAAAAAGCTTAATTCTTTTGAGATGCTTTCTAAAGAGAGTGCTAATGAAATGTACTCACGCTTGAATGTTCTTATAGAGGAAATCAATGGGCTCGGACTTACACAAATGCAACCATCCGATGTTGTAAGAAAGATCTTGAGTATCCTCCCCATTGACAAATATGGGCACATTGTGACCGTGCTTCATCAAGGTGATCTTTCCACTGCTACACCAACTCAAATCTTAGTAAAGATCAATGCTCATGAGATGTACATGCACATCACACCACAAGATGGCTCATCCTCTACCAAGATGCTAAAGAAGCTCAACAAGAATGGCATCAAGTTTGATGGCAAGAAAAAGAAGTTCTTTACTAGCACTAGAAGGAAGCCAATCTCCGAGATGGATTGCTATAATTATGGAGAACTTGGTTATCTAGCATATCAATGCACAAAGCCCAAGAAAGACAAGTACAAGAAGAAGAACAAGGGCAAGAAAGATGACTCAAGTGATGAAGATGAAGATGAGAAGAAGAAAAACAAGCCATACAAGAAGAAAGATGGCAAAAAGGACTTCCACAAGAAGAAAAAAATGGCAAGGCATACATCATCGGTGATTGGCTCATGGACATTGATTCATCTAGTTGCTCATCCGATGATGATAGTGAGAATGAGAAGGTGGCCGCCATTGTGATCGACTCTTCATCATCTTCACCGACACCACCGCCATCATCCTCTACACACCTATGCCTTATGGCCAAGGGTGAACGAAAGGTATCAAATGATGATGATAGTAGTGATGATGAACATGCTAGCAATGATGATAGTGATAGTGATGATGAATTTGAATCACCTTCATATGATGATCTTGTTAAATTGCTAAATCAATACACTAAGATCATTAGAAAGACTAGAGCTAAGAATGAAAAGCTTGAAATTAAGAATGACTCTCTTTTAGCCAAATGTGACAGCGGAAAAGGCTAGTGTTGAGCTTAGAGAAGCAAACGATGCTATGTCATCCAAACTCAAAGAGCTCAAATCTTCTAAGAAAGAGCTTAAAGAAAAACATGATAAACTTGAGGGGATACATAATGAGCTCATCACTAGCCAAAATATACTAAAAGAAGAATATACAACTCTCAAGATCAATCATGATAATCTTGTTATCGCTCAAGAACTTTTGTCCAATAAGCCACATGATGCTACTAATGATGTTGTTAAGATTGATATAGCTACATCATGTGATGATTTAATTGTTGAGAGCATTGAGCAAGGATCTAGTGGCAAAGGCAAGCAAGTGGTTGAAACCGACAACTATGATGAGTATGTCAAGCTCAAGCATGATATTGAAAAGCTCAAGAAAGATCTTAAAGAGCTCAAAACCACTAACACTATAGTGATAGAAACTCTTGATCATGATGGTGATTTGATTCTTGAGAATGAGAAGCTCAAAAAAGAGAATAAGAGACTCAAGGAAGAGAAAAATGATGATGCACTCAAAGAAGAGAACAAGAAGCTCAAGTTGGAAAAAGAACATCTCAAGATTGGATTGAGCAAGTTCACAAGAGGCAAACATCTTCAAAGTGAGCTACTAATGAACACCGTCATGAAGATGGATAGAAGCGGCATTGGGTATGTGGCAAATCAAGAGAAGAAGGCTTAAGCTCAACAACAACAACACAAGTCAAAGCCAAAGCCAAAGAGATGCTTTGAGTATGGACAAGAAGGCCATTTTGCCCATGAGTGTCAAACCCCACCACCACAACCCTTGTCCAAGCATGCTAGACCATTTGCTTTCAATGCTCATTATATGCTTAGGAAGGACTCTAGTGAAAAAATGAAAGTCATGTTTTAGGACCTCCCAACAAGAATAGGCCTAAGAAAATTTGGGTTGTAAAGTCACTTGTTGATAAAGTGAAGGGCCCTCAACAAGTTTGGGTCCCTAAACAAGCTTGATATCTTGTGTGTAGGTGAACTACAAGCCCAGTGGAAGTCATTGGGTAATTGATAGTGGTTGCACACAACATATGACTGGTGATCCTCGTATGTTCACCTCACTAGATGAAGAAGTAGATGGCCAAGAAAGAATTATATTTGGTGACAACTCAAAGGGCAAAGTCAAAGGATTGAGCAATGTGGCAATATCAAATGATCACTCTATTTCAAATGTGCTATATGTTGCTTCTTTGAGTTTCAACTTGCTATCCGTTGGACAATTGTGTGATCTTGACTTTCAATGCCTATTTACCGAGAACGAAGTGGTTGTATCTAAGAAAGATGATGATCAAGATATATTCAAGGGATTTAGATACAACAACCTATATCTAGTGGATTTCACCTCCGAAGATGCTAACTTGAAGACATGCTTATTCACCAAAACATCACTTGGGTGGCTATGGCATAGAAGACTTGCTCATGTTGGGATGAGCTCACTCAAGAAGCTTATAAAGAATGAATTGGTGAGAGGGTTGAAGGATGTGAAATTTGAGAAGGGCAAGCTTTCTAGTGCATGTCAAGCCGGTAAGCAAGTTGCAAACACTCATCCTATAAAAGCTTTCATGTCAACAACAAGAGTACTAGAGCTCCTTCACATGGACTTATTTGGACCAACAACATACAAGAGTTTGGGAGAAAATCTTTATTGTCTTGTGATTGTTGATGACTACTCTAGATACACACGTGTATTCTTCCTTCATGACAAATCTGAAGTTGCATCATGCTTCAAGAAGTTTGCCAAGAGAGCACAAAATGAGTTTGAGGTGAAGCTTAAGAAGATTAGAAGTGATAATGGAAAAGAGTTTGACAACACAAACATTGAAACTTATTGTGATGAAGTTGGGATCAAGCATGAGGTCTCCGCAATATATACTCCTCAACAAAATGGTGTAGTTGAGAGAAAGAACCGGACACTAATCACTCTTACAAGAACAATACTTGATGAGTACAACACACCTAAAGCTCTATGGGTGAAAGCTATCAACACACCTTGTTATGCATCCAACCGCCTATTTCTTCAAAAATTTCTTGGTAAGACACCTTATGAGTTGCTCAATGGAAAGAAGTCAGACGTCTTCTTCTTTAGGGTGTTTGGTTGCAAATGCTACATCTACAAGAAGCGACAACACCTAGGGAAGTTTCAAAGACATTGTGATATTGGTTTCTTGTTGGTTACTTATCAAAGTCTAAAGCATATCGAGTATTTAATCATGCCACCGGCTTAGTTGAAGAAACATATGATGTAGAATTTGATGAATCTAACGGCTCCCAAGGAGCACATGAGAATCTTGATGTAGGTGATGAACCATTGAGGGAGGCCATGAAGAATATTCCGGTTGGAGACATCAAGCCTCAAGATGATGAAGATGATGTACAAGTGATTAATCCACCTTCTTCATCAAATGTGCCACAAGATGGTGATAAAAGATGGGAGAGTAGAAAATAAAGATACTTATGTCTTCCATGATCAAATGGTGGCACAAGCTCAAGATGTTGATGCTCTACAACCTCCCCCTCAAGTGGTTGATAGAAGAAATACACCTCTACTACAAGCTCATCCACAAGATCTCATCATAGGGAGTCCATCAAAGGGTGTAATGACTTGCTCTCAAAAGCTTGCTTCATTTATTGAACATCACTCTTTTGTCTCTTGCTTTGAGCCTCCCAAGGTAGAAGAAGCTCTTCAAGATCCGAATTGGATAAATGCCATGCATGAAGAGTTAAACAACTTCACCAGTAATGAAGTTTGGACTCTTGAAGAGCGACCACAAGGTGCAAGAATCATTGGAATAAAGTGGGTGTTCCGCAACAAGCAAGATGATCAAGGCGTTGTTGTGAGGAGCAAGGCAAGACTAGTTGCAAAGGGGTTCTCTCAAGTTGAAGGGTTAGATTTTGAGAGACCTTTGCACTAGTTGCAAGACTAGAAGCCATTCATATCCTTCTTGCATATGCATCACATCATGAAATGAAACTATATCAAATGGATGTGAAAAGTACATTTTCAAATGGCTTTATAAATGAACTAGTCTATGTTGATCAACCTCCCGGGTTTGAAGACCCTAGATATCCTAATCATGTATATAGGTTGTCCAAGGCGCTATATGGGCTTAAGCAAGCCCCAAGAGCTTGGTATGAGCGTCTTCGGGATTTCCTCATTGAGAAGGGCTTCACCATTGAGAAGGTCGACACCACACTATTCACCAAGAAGCTTGATGGATATATCTTCATTTGTCAAGTATATGTTGATAATATCATCTTTGGATCATCAAATGAAGATTCTTGCAAAGAGTTTGGTGAATTGATGTTAAAGAAGTTCGAGATGTCTATGATTGGAGAGCTTACATTCTTTCTTGGTTTTCAAGTCAAGCAAATAAGAGAAGAGATTTTCATCTCTCAAGAAAAGTATACCAAGGATCTTAAGAGGTTTAATATGGATGAATGTAAGCCAATCAAGACACCAATGCCATCTAATGGACATCTCGACCTAGATGAGGGAGGTAAAACGGTTGATCAAACTCTCTACCGCTCTATGATTGGTAGCTTGTTATATTTAACCGCATCTAGGCCCGACATCATGTTTAGTGTGTGTATGTGTGCTAGATTTCAAGCTAATCCTAAGGAAGCTCATTTGATTGCTGTTAAAAAAATCCTTAGGTACCTGAAACACACACCAAGCATTAGCCTTTGGTATTCTAAAGGAGCTAGATTTCAATTAGTTGGCTATTCCGAGTCGGATTATGCCGGGTGCAAAGTTGATAGGAAAAACACATCCGGAGGGTGCCATTTGCTTGGTAGATCACTTGTGTCTTGGTCCTCCAAGAAGCAAAATAGTGTGGCTTTGTCCACCGTCGAAGCTGAATACATTACCGCGGGTGCTTGTTGTGCACAAATACTTTACATGAAGCAAACTTTGCTAGACTCTGGTGTAGTTCTAGAAAAGGTACCTCTTTTGTGTGACAATGAGAGTGCGGTAAAGCTTGCAAATAATCCGATTCAACACTCTCACACCAAGCACATAGATATCCGCCATCACTTTCTTAGAGATCATGTTGCTAAAAATGATATTTCACTAGAAGGTGTAAGGACCGAGGATCAATTAGCGGATATCTTCACTAAACCGCTAGATGAGGCTACATTTTGTCGGTTAAGGAATGAGCTCAATGTGCTTGATTTTAGTAACTTCACTAGAAAATGAGCTTGTGTTGTCCCTTGCATTGTATTGTAATATACAACATGTGTTAATGTTTGGTAATGCATTTAGGGCTTGTCTAACATGGTTAAGATAACCACCGTAAAGCGTGTGAAGAAGCTTAACCTTGGATCAAACTTGACAAGCAACTAGAATTACTTTCAAATAGGCAACGTATCAGGTGCAAACCAACCAACCTGTGCAAACTTGGAAACTACCAATCAGGACCACTAGATGTTGATCCAATGGATTGGGTGAGAGGTGGGATTTTTTGCGCTTAAGCCCCTACCCGCCTGGCCTTTTTTGCGCTTAAGCCCCCTCACCCCATCCATTGGATCAGCATCTAGTGGTCCTGATTGGTAGTTTCTAAGTTTGCATAGGTTGGTTGGTTTGCACCTGATATGTTGCCTTTCAAGTATTGCATTGCATATGCAAGTATGTTGCTTTGTCATTTCTCTTCAATCACCCTTTTATTGCCTATTTTCTTAAAAAGAATTATAGCCAAAGGCAAAATACTTTAAAAATTTTGAGGGTTTGAGTGAGATCACTCACATCAGTCTCAATTGGTGTTTATTTGGGTCTTATTGAAGTTGGGACTTGATTGGGAACAGGCAGCGCGAAGGAACTTTGAAGATTTGCTAAAGAAGAGTGATTGGATGCTAGACCGGACTCTGCTCCCTGTGTCCGGTCAGTTCACAGGAGGTGAACCGTTGCTACGAAGGAGTAACCGGACGCTGAAACAGTTCTTTCCCCACGTCCGGTTAGTTGACGTCCCTGCGTCCGGTCCAGCGAAGAAGAAGATCTAAGGATCGACCGGACTCTGGCTGTGTCCGGTCAGTGGTGATCGGACATGTCCGGTCGTGACTTGAGAGGTTTTGGACCTCTCTATTGTCGACCGGACTCTGGGTGGCAGCGTCTAGTCGTTGCCACCGGAGCGTCCGGTGAGTAGAAGTCATGTGGGTTCCGGTCTCTGTTCTGTTTCCTTTTCTCATCTGTCACGGGGGCCACCATATAACCGCGCCGCGATTTGACCTAGCCCGTACTAATCTCGCAACCGCCGACATCGTCGCCGCTCGTCGTATCGTGCCCATGCCCTAGCCGCGCTCCTGTGCCCATGTCGTCATCCTCACCGCATCCACGCCGAGCCGCCTGCTGCGCCGCCTCGCGCCCATGCTGCTCCCGAGCCGGAGCGTCGTCTCACCAGCGCCGTGCGCCTGTGCCCGCTGCATCCGCGCCGCCCTGCTTTGGAGCGCCCGTAGCACACCCAAGCCACCATGCCATGCCCAAGCCTCGTCTACAATCTCCACTTCACCGCATTATTCGGCCGTCGCTTGAACCCTAACCCTAATTGCCGATTCCGGTGGTGCCCGTGATCCGTTCCTCTTCTCTTCGATCGCCGATTCGTCAGGTAGCAAGCCCTTGATTCTAATTTCATATCTATTGCTTGCTTCTTAGGGTTTCGTATCTCTAGATATATATTAAAATTATTCATATATCCAATCTATTCCATCATGCAGCGAGTCGGTGTTTCTAAGGTCACTTTGGCAGTTGTCAGTTAACTCAGGGCCAAGCTCGCGAGTACGGATCAAGGCCAAGCCTCGGAAGTGTCAGTTAGCAGTCGTTTCTTGTCCGTGATAGTTGTTCTTTTTAGCTCCATCAATGGCACGTGTGAAGAATGCCGGAGATGGTCCAGGTGATGAGGATCTGAGGCCTCTGCCTCGCCTGCCTACTGATGTGAAAGGCAAGGTGACTAAGAATACTACATCAAAGAAGTGGAAATTTGCAGATGCTGATACAGCGAGAGCAGCAGCAGTTGCAGCCGCTACAGAGTGTGTAGAGAGAGAAGGTGCTAGGAGTGGTGTTATCATTGCAGATCAGCTTTCACCAGCACAGAGGGCCGCTATCGAGCAGGTTGAGCATCGTCATGGTAGTCCCACTGGGACTGTCATGCTTGAGGGATGGCGTGTCGTTTTGGAGGAGACTCAGCCTTAGGGGGATCCACAACAGCAGACAGAGCAGACTCAGGAGGGAGAGCAGATTGAGGAGACAGAGCAAGCACCACAGCTTCACCGCTCTAGTCGTACCTGTACCCAGGTGACACCGAGGCTAGAGACATAGAGGAGGGGTTCTTGTCCGCCTCCTAGACCACAGGGTCCGCCTCCAGTGACTCATCTAGATTTGAGGGCCGCCATGGCCAAGCAGGTGCAGCAGCTCAGATTTGTGCAGTTCGAGGAGTGGTTCCCACCTAGGAGGGATGAGCATTCATCAGAGGGCTTCTATACACCACTGTAGGAGGACTTTTATAATGCATATCTTAACAGTGGGGTTGCATTCAGGTCTCAGAGGGTTTGTTCTATTGAGGCCATTGTAGCAGCAGCTGGAGAGCAGATCCACCCTCATCTCTCTTACTTGCCAGGGCTGACAGACTTACTTGGACGAACAGGAAGATATGTTCCATCATGGGTCCGTGAGTTCTATGCTACACTTTGGATTGACCCAGGGCACAGATTTATACATGTTGCATTTAGAGGTAGAGACTACAGGCTGATGAGCTTCAGGGTCAGAGAGATACTTAGGTTATAAGAGTCACCTATCTAGCTACATGAGGTTTGCTATGGTCACACAGAGCCTCCTAGATGCCCTCATGGTGGACTTGTGCCTCCCATAGATCTCATCCGACCTTGTTTCACAGAGCCTTTCGGTAAGGGGTCGAGCAGGAGACCTAGAGATCTTACTCCTACAGCCAGACTGCTTGATGCTATCATGAGGAGGACCCTGCTACTGAGGATGGGATATCACAAGGGGTTGACTCGCATTCAGTTATGGCTACTGAACTCTCTGATTCAGCAGATAGTGTTTGATGTATGGGATGTCATTCTATTTGAGATGGAGGATACACTTGCTGAGAGGTTCAGGGGTCACAGGCAGTTGCCGTATGCTCACTGGATCACTTTTTTGATTCACAGGGTAGTCACAGTGAGGCCTCCTGAGATGTTGGCAGAGTATTCTGGTGCTACTACCGAGTTTCCTGTATATAACATGACACAGATGCTCCACCACAGTGCAGTGAGGACACCTAGCCAGCCGAGCCATCACCCATAGGTGCCAGAGACTGCAGCCCAGCAAGATGAGATTATCAGGGGCGTAGCAGCTACAGAGGAGGAGCAGCTAGATGCTCAGCAGGAGGGTATGGTCGAGAGCGACCCTAGTGACAGTTCAGATGATGACTACTAGGATATCCCTCAGGTGCCTCCTCGACGACATGACGGTGAGGCCAGTGGCTCCAGCTCAGCTCCACCACAACCACCACAGACAGACCCCGCTCTTCTTGCTATACTTGAGCGAATGAGGCAGGATCAGGCTCGCCAGGCCTAGGAGACCACAGCTGCACTTGCACAGGTTCAGGCCAGACAGGACGAGTTCCAGCGACAGCAGCAGCAGCAGGCCATGCAGCAGTAGTAGCTCCTCATGCAACAGCAGTTACTTGGATTTATGCAGCATATTGTTACTGCCATTAGGGCTCCACCGCCACAACTTACACCTCAGCTCGGCCAACCTGCCACCACTTCATAGACTCCAGTTGTACAGTCTAGTGGGCTTCAGAGTCAGGGGCAGCCAGCGTCACAGTTTGCTTCACCTATAGAGCAGGTGTCCCAGTGGTTTGCTTCGCCAGTGATAGGCTAGGGTCCGCAGTTCACACCGCTTCGCATAGGCTTCACACCAGCTCAGAGTTCCTCGTTGCTTGTGACAGACACCCCAGTCTCCAGGAGCCTTGGTGCTACCTTCAGCGAGTTGACAGGGCAGCCTACACCGCCAGATCTACATGTCCCTGGTCCTTCCATAGTTGCTCCTATTACTGGGACTATAGAGATGCTCCCTTCATCTGTTGCATCATCAGAGCCGCCTGCTTCAGTGATACCTACAGAGTCACAGGCCGCACCAGTCCTAGATCTGACCCAAACCGCTTTAGCGTCACTTCCAGCGACAAAGGGTCATACTGCTCAGAGATCAGGATCAGATGATGATGCTACCCAGTTTTAGATCGCTCACCGCGCCTCAGCGCCCAACTCGTCTACTCCAGCCCCGCCGATCGACCCTTAGGTTTTGGTGTTTGACGCCAAAGGGGGAGAGGGATCAAGTATGATAGACATAGGGGGAGCTTATTTATTACGTTTGGTTTTTATGTGAGAGATACATTATTATGCATCCATGTTTACTTTCATGCATTGAACTACATACGTGTGATCGTGATATTAATGTGATATGTGATATTTATGTGATATGTGACATGAGTGCTCTCTACTTTGATCTTTATATATGTCATGTCACTTTATTATGCTCATTTGGTTTGCTTCCGTGTTTTTACTCTGATGCAAATGAGCTTTATTTCTTATACTCATGCATATCTCATATCTATTGAGTACATCATGTTGGCTTGGGTCATATAAGCTTGCCTAACTCTTTTTTTCTTATTGTCACAAGCTTATATGAACCAAGCATGTTGAAAACCTCATCTCTTTTACATACTCGAGGTTGTATTGTCATCAATCACCAAACAGGGGGAGATTGAAAGCATCTAGGCCCCTAGTTGGGTTTCAGTGATTAATGACAATACGTAATTACTATGACTAACATGTGTTTTGCAGAGGCAATTAAGTTAGGTCATGGTAATGGCAAATTGATTGGGCAATCATGGTTGTCATGCCCCTACGATGGAAATCATTTTAGTTTTCAAAGGATGGACGACAAGGTTAAGGATGGACTAGTTCTAAGTGTTGTTTAGTGTTGAAGAGACACTTAGAGTAGTTTAGGACTTTGTTTTTCCTTTGGCTGTACTATTAAGGGGGGTATGCACTAGTAGCTTGACCTAGATGAGTCTAGTGGGTTAGGTGTGGTGCACACTTGTCAAATCTAGCACTAGGTAGCTCCTAAGTAGCCCTAAGATCATTTGGAGAAAACTTCATTCACATATGTTTGCGAGTTGGAAGTGAATAAAGGGTCAAATGTTGACCGGATGCTGGTTTGGGTGTGATCGGACGCTGGCAGCAGAGTCCGGTCAGTTCATTTGATCAAGCAGAAGTTGTTTGGTGGGACGGGACGCTGAGTGAAAAGCGATCGGACGCTGGGTGCCAGCGTCCGGTCGACTCCAGTAAGGTTCCAGAGAGCAGTTTTTGTGATCGGACGCGTCCGGTTAGTGCTGACCGGACGCTGGCTAGAGTCTGGTCACAACTTAAACGGCTCAGTGGCGGGAGAACTGACTGGAGCGTCCAGTTACCTTGACCGGAGCGTTTGGTCACCCTGCAGAGGCACATAACGGTTTATTTTGAATGATGATATATAAATACTTTCTCTATTCATTCAAGGGAGCACTTTTGCTCATTTCAACAGCTGAGAAACACCCTTGAGAGTGCCAAGGAGAGCAAGGTCCTAGTGAGGTGATTGAGATTTGAGAATCCAAGAGAGAGGCCTCATTAGTTCAAAGAGAGACTTGTTGTGGTCAAGTGAGAGTTCTTGCTTGTTACTTTTGGTGATCGCCATCACCTAGACGGCTTGGTGGTGATTGGGAGTTTGGTGATCATCCGGTGGAGCTTGTGAATGACCCAACTCAAGTTGTGAGCGGTTGTGGGTGATTCACCGCGACGGAGTGTTGAATAATCAACCCGTAGAGAGCACTTGATCCTTGCGCGGATCAAGGGGGAGCTACACCCTTGCGCGGGTGCTCCAACGAGGACTAGTGGGGAGTGGTGACTCACCGATACCTCGGCAAAACATCGCCGCGTTTCTTCTCCTCTCTTTACTTTAAGCACTTACATTTGAGCAATTCAATACTTGTTTTTACTTCATAGAATTGTCATGTTAGAGTAGGATTGGAACTTAGGTTACTAAACTTTTGTGCGGTAGAATAATAGAATCACATTCTAGGCACAAGGGGTGAAGTGGGCTAAGTGTAGGGTTTAATTATTGCAAAGAATTTAAGAATTAGCCCAATTCACCTCCCCTCTTGGGCATCTTGATCCTTTCAAGGGAGTACACAAGACATAATTTATGGGAAAAAGGTGACAAGTACTATTTTCAGCTTTGTGTTTATCTCTTTTTATCTATCTAGGTAACTACACATTTCTGAGGCCAAGTGAATCTCAACCCCAGTGGTGGAGCCAAGATTTTCAGCTTGGTATTCCACATAAAAAAACTTTCAATGCAAATATGTAATATATTAGATTGTATTGATTCACTCTAGATTTCATCAATCAAGATTATTTCAATTTTTTTATAAATTAGAAGAAAATGAAATCCGTATCTGAAAGCCAACTGGAGCCTGGGCTAGGAATTGATCTGAGAGAGGGAGACGCCGAGCTGAGTGGAGCTAGGAGGGGGACCGAGCCGCCGAGGCAGAGGGATGCTGCCGTGCTTGCTGCTGCTAGGGATGAAACCGGATCGGATACAGACGAAAATCAGTGATCCTGCATTATGTCCCATATCCCGTATTATGTCCCATATTTTTATCGGATCTTACAACCGGATACGGATAATTCAAATATTGATATCTATCTCATATACTTATCAGAAATCTGATTTTTAAGAATTTGGATTCGGGTACGGTCGGATATTGAATGTTTGGATTCAGATACGGACTATCCAAATAGTGTTTTGACCGTTTCGGGACGGATGGATATCGGAAAATATTTGTCCCGTTTTCGTCCCTAGCTTCTGCTGACTGCAGTGACCGCAACGACTTTAACGCAGTTCGCTCTACCGTTGGACACTGGTTGCCGACTAGAAGAGCGAGGGGGCGAGTTGAGCGGACAACGAAGTTGGGAGGGGGGCCGAGGAGCTGAGGAGGGGTGCTGGTTGCGCCGTGACTAATGGTCGACGCTATCGCTTCCATCTTCCGAGTCGATGCACCGCAACTCGCACGCTGAGGTGCTGTGCCATGGACGGAGGGTGCCGAATCGACGATTCGCCAAAAGGGAGAGCAGAGATGAGATGTAGTTTCTAGTAACTTCGTGGGCTAGTAGTAGGTTTATTGTGCTTATGGACCAATAAAATTTACAACATACTGTACAATTACACATATACCTTTATACGTATATTTGTTTTAAGTGGCTTCATGGGCTAGTAGTAGGTCTATTATGCTTGTAGACCATTTTACAACATACTATAATAATTATATATACATATACCTTTATACATACTTATGGACCAATTTACAACATACTATAATAATTATATATATATATACCTTTATACGTATATTTATTTTTGTTGCAAAACATGGGTATTCTATGAAGAGTTAAATGCACTGTAGGTCCACAAACTTGTTTATGTGTGCCAGATAGGTGCAGAAACTTGAAAAATGCATTTTTGACACACTAATCTTGAGTTTTGGTTCACTCCAGGCTCATGTTGCCAAATCAGACGATGGATGCTGATGTGGCGTGTCTAGAGTGGCCTGACCCGTCCAGCTGGGTCATGTGAGCGGCGTGTGAGGCAGCGCCCATCCACAGCCTCCTTTGCCAATATGCAGAAGGCCCCCCCCCCACATCCTCCTTCGCTCTCTCAGTCCCTCTCTGTCTCTAGCTCCCCTATCCCTGTCGCTCTCTCTGCTCGGTGCGCCCTCCACTCTCTCGATCTCCTCCATGGCACAACAGTGGAGCGGCACGGACCCAAATCGGCCCATCCGGAACCTCCCTCTCATCATCTGCTCGGAATGTAGGCGGCGGAGGGTGGTGCGGCGGGTTTCAGGGCAGGAGTACAGCCGAGGGAATGTGTTTTTACTGTTGCCTCTTCCATAAGGTAAGTTAGGGTTTTGTCAGATTGATTCTTTGGTTGCTGTACAACTGCACATCGATCTTGATTTTGTTTTGGGTACAAAGGAACTCGTGCTGTCCTTTTTTCTACTAGGAAGATGAATAAGAGGAGCATCTCAAGGTGTTGGCCAAGAAAGGATTGTTGGCTGAATTGTTGGCCAGTTGTTAGTATTTCTTAACGTCTATAGAAGTTAATCCGTAAGCGTACGAAATTACCGTTGTAACTTTCACCCGGAAGTATTTAGGATATTGTATTTTCATAGGGAATTGAGGTATTTTTTCTAGCTAATTCATCCAAGGACAACACAAGGATAGCTGAAAAGAGTATAGAAGGATTTCTATGGTTTAGGGTCTAAGGATAGATAAACTCTACTTCTACTTGCTTACTTCGGGTACCGGTGAACACTGGTCTGCCAAGCGTTGTCGGCTTGTAGCTCTACGCTATACCCGGACGTGGGGATTATAAGGGACAGACAGGGTGAAAGATCCTAATGGCTAGAGAAGGTGAATAGCCTATTAAAAATTTCTAGAACAACACTAAGACAAATGATTAGTCAATAAGATGGCGAAGTGAATTTTGCGCTAACACTATACTTGGGATGGCAAGCCAGCTACCCAATTCTATTTTCTATGATCTCTAGTATATTACAACAAGGCTATGTCTTAAATCTACACCTAGGTGATTAATCTAGCAAAAGTGATATAATAAAGTACTACACTATCTAGTCTTGACTACCCAAGCTCTATACAAATGAATGTACAATGAAATACAAGAGAGTGGTAGAGAGGTATATCGCCGTGGCAAGTGATCAATCAATGAATACCAATGAATACCAAGGAGACAATCAAGGCACAATGATTTTTCCTCCAAGATGGACTTGCTTGCCGTCAAGCTAGTCCCCGTTGTGGCGATACACTCACTTGGAGGTTCACGCGCTAATTGGTATCACACGCCAAATCCTCAATAGGGTGCCGCACAACCAACACAAGATGAGGATTACACAAGCCACGAGCAATTTACTAGAGTACCTTTTGGCTCTCCACCGAGGAAAGATCAAGAACCCCTCACAATCACCACGATCGGAGCCAGAGACAATCATCAACCTCCGCTCGACGATCCTCGCTGCTCCAAGCTGTCTAGGTGGCGGCAACCACCAAGAGTATCAAGCCAAATCCGCAGCGAAATATGAATACCAAGTGCCTCTAGATGCAAACACTCAAGCAATGCACTTGGATTCTCTCCCAATCTCACAAAGATGATGAATCAATGATGGAGATGAGTGGAAGGGCTTTGGCTAAGCTCACAAGATTGCTATGTCAATGCAAATGGCCAATCATTATGAGCTAAAGTCGGCCATGGGGCTTAAATAGAGAGCCCCCACGAATAGAGCCGTTGGGCTCCCCTATCCACTGAAAAACGGGGCGACCGGACACGCCGGTCGGATCGACCGGACGCACTCTACCAGCGTCCGGTCAACAGATGGTTGCCACGTCATCCCTGGCTTTAAATGTTGAGCGCACGATCTCAACGGTTAAGTTGCAACCTGACACGCACCGCGAGAATGACCGGATGTTGCTACGCCTGAGTCCGGTCATTTCCAGTAAGGTTCCAAAGAGGCAAAAACATGACCGGACGCGTCCGATCATAGGTGACCGGACGTGGCTCAGGGTCCGGTCCTCACTGGCTTGTTCTGATGCTTGCGTACGTCACAGTCTGACCGGATGCACCCCTAGCGCGTCCGGTTCTATTTCTTCTAAGCGTCCGGTCAAAGGACCGAGGGCGGCCTTCACCACACACCACTGATCGGACGCAGGGTCAGAGTCCGGTCACTGCCCAAGACAGAGTCCGGTCAATACGAAATAGCTCCTTTTGAGCCCAAACTTCACCACCCTGGATTAAATGTGTCAACCACCAAGTGTAACATTTCGTGTATGTGTGTTAGCATATTTTCACAAACATTTTTAAGGGTGTTAGCACTCCACTAGATCCTAAATGCATATACAATGAGTTAGAGCATCTAGTGGCACTTTGATAACCGCATTTCGATCCGAGTTTCACCCCTCTTAATAGTACGGCTATCGATCCTAAATGTGATCACACTCGCTAAGTGTCTTGATCACTAAACCGAAAAGCTCTTATCAATTTCACCTTTGTCTTGAGCTTTTTATTTTTCTCTTTCTTCTTTTCCAAGTCCTAGCACTTGATCATCACCATGGCATTACCATCATCATGATCTTCACTGTTGCTTCATCACTACCTATCTTATGATCACTTAGATGAACTAGGCTAGCATTTAGGGTTTCACCAATTCACCAAAATCAAACTAGAGCTTTTACAGGGCAAAGGAGGATGCGGGGTGGGGGGGCTTCTGCATATTGGCAAAGGAGGCTGCGGGCGTGCGCTACCTCACGCGCCGCTCACGTGACCCATCTGGGCGGGTTAGGCCACCCTGAACACGCCACATCAACATCCATCGTCTGATTTGGCAACATGGGCCTGGAGTGAACCAAAACTCAAGATTAGTGTGCCAAAAATGTATTTTTTCAAGTTTCTAGACCTATCTGGCACACCTAAAGAAGTTTGTGGACCTACGGTGCATTTAACTCTTCTATGAAATACATGGCATACCCCTGGCTCCGCCCATGCTCAAGCTCAACCCCCACTCGGTCAAGAAGCCGAGTGGATCCAAGCACCAACCAAGAGTGACATTTTGTGTCCAACAAATGCTGGTCGGACCGTTGCCTTGTCAGTGAGAGGGCACTGACAGGGCGAAGAGACTCTCTGTTATACTAGAATCGTCATTAGCGGTTGATAATAACAAGAATTATCTCCTAATTGATAAATGAAATAATTTTCAACAAAAGCACTATATAAAATTAAAACAATATTTGGGGTATTTAATTTACCAAATTTTCGTACGTAGCTCCTTTTGAACTTTTGAAGGAAAAAAAAAGTCTTGTGAAACAGATACTTTTACTTCCTCGCGCACTACCATTTCCTTCCCCCTTCGGTTTCCATAAAATATAAAATATTTTCCTCAATACCTGTGTATACCTTTCTTATGTCTTGTTTGAATGTATTCGAATTCGCAACGCTCCATATGTGTTAGGGTCGGTTAAGGTGGAATTTAGTTTAAGTTACATGGATTGAGGTGAATCCGACAATATCGTGATTATTAAATCTAACCAACCTTTACCACCATCCATATTTTTGAATTTTGCAAATATAGCATAGGACCATACTTTACGTATTTGATCCTTCTGTGGCAGGAACAATGAAAAGAGAAAGATACAGTAGTATATGTTTCCATGAAGTGGGTGGGACAGTTGTAGAATAGCGGCGAGGATTAATTGGTATGTATATGCTTCAATTATAGCGCTTGACTTTTGATAAGTATATCAACCAAAAAATTCATACAAAGTAATTTTTAACTATCAGTATAAAAAATCAATATAATCTCAGACATACTTTGAATACAAATCTATTGATACAGATTTTAGGTCTAATTTGCATATTATTTAATTAATTGTTGATCAAAGTTTATAAAAGAAACTTTTTATTTTGAAATATGATTACTATTTCTTAGACTGCGGGAGCACGAATATTTATCCAATTCCAATCCTTCCATCCTAAAGCAATTTTTGGGAGCATCCAGAGCCCTAGCTGGCAACATCAAAATCCCAAACAAACCTCGCCACCCAGTCGCTCTCTCCTCTCCATCCTCAAGCTTTTCAGTTTCCACTCACATTTACACCGCTACAGGCCAAGCGAGAAGTTCTTAAAAATACTACTGAAACGAAAAGGATAAAAAATTCGGCCTTAAAAGTTTATTACCAGTACTACTCAGTAAAGACTCCTCGAGGTCGAGGAAGGATAAAATCTCTCGCAAAAAGAAGTTTTGCCATCTGGTTTGGACGTTTGGTTGCGTTGGATTTTCCTCTCTATTATTAATAAACCAAACCAAACCATCTGGGCTCCTGGTCCTGGCTCCGCTGCTCTGTTCTCTCCCACCACCACGAGCACCTGGCACTGGCGGCCTCCGCCCCGTCCGCCACCTCCCAGATGTGCTCAAGCCGCCTCCTTTCTTGCTGAGCTCACCCACGCACCACACGCCGCGTCCTCGACTCCCACGAACTCCCCCGCCTACCCACCCCTGCTTCTCTCGCCCGCCCGCCCGCCGGACGCATCTCGGGGCTCTGCTCCCCGGTTCTTGGGGCCGGTGGATGCGACCGCGTCCCCGCCCCCGCCCCCGCCCCCGCCCCCGAAAATCAGCTGGCCCGCGTCCTTGTAGCGCTCTCGGGATCCAGGCCGTGAGCAATGGCGGCGGCCGTGGCGCCGCCGCTCTGCACCTGGCTCGTCGCCGCCTGCCTCTCCGCGGCCTGCGGCGATGGCGAGAAGGAGACGCAACGCAGGCACCGCGGTGGCGGCGTCGGGGGTCTCTTCGGCTCGCGCCGCCGCCTCGGCTCTGGGCGCCGCGGCGGGGCGCGCTCTGGTGAGCCCATTTCCCGTTTTCTATTGCCAAAAGGCTGGTTTCTTTCTTGCTTGCCCGAGCTCAACCGTGAAATTTCGCTGTAACGGAGGAGTTTCACCGCATCGGTAGTGTCACGGCGGAGATTTGGCGGCGGGTTATAGGTGGGTGTTTTATACGGTTCCAGGGTCACATCGCTCGTGCAGTCGTGCGCGCGCCCGGGATGTAGGCTGCAAGGGGATTATACCCAGCTTGATGCCGGCATCTTGGTCTAGGCTTTTTTTTGGTATGGTTTCGGGCTCGCCGTCACCTCATGCTCTGGAGTAAGTTGGTGGGTTTGCAACTGCTAGGTCTGGCTGCAATAGTTTCACAAAATTTATGATATGATAAACCTAGAATTTTTATCAGCAGGACGAACTGTGCCAACAAGGAAATTTCAGACCCAATTTTGGTGTTGCCGTGTTGACAATCAAAAGAAACTGAGATCTTGTCTTGTTCATGAAATTGTCTAGCCTGGAACTACAGCAAGCTTGCATTCCTTAATAGTTGATATTTCAGCTGTCATGCCTGGTTTTGGCTGTGCCTCTGTGGTGCCATTAGTTCAGCACAAGCATACCAAATGAAATGTGTGGCAAACCAACCTATATTATTTGTTTGTTGATTGTGGTGTCTTCCCCCCAATGATCCACTTAGATGACCAAAGTGTTACTTGAAGAAGGTTTCAGTTGATATATAAGGGCATTTGTGGATGACACCGCCTTTCCTGTTGTCCACTTCTATTTGTCTTACATGCTGATTTCTGGTAGCTGTACACTGTATGAACAAAATTCTCGTGAACTGCAGGAATGGCCATGTCTGTTGCCTTGCATCCTGAAAGGACAGTTGTGGAAAGTAAGAAACCTGATATGAAAGAAAGGAGAGTGGTTGTCACTGGCATGGGCGTAGTGACGCCACTAGGCCATGATCCTGATGAATTCTACAATAACCTTTTAAGGGGTATCAGTGGAATAAGCGAGATAGAGGCATTTGATTGCTCTCACTATCCCACGGTATTTAGTTTCTTCTTATGGATAATGATTTGAGGTTTGTTGCACAATTATGCTGAAACATGCTGTACTTCTTTGACACTATGTTTCATACAGAGGATCGCGGGAGAAATCAAATCGTTTTCGACAGATGGTTGGGTTGCAGCAAAGCTAGCTAAGCGAATGGACAAATTTATGCAATATTTGATAACGGCTGGAAAGAAAGCATTGGAGAATGCTGGAATCACTGAAGAAGTCATGAATGAGTTGGAAAAATCAAGATGTGGAGTCCTCATTGGGTCTGCTATGGGTGGCATGAAGGTGCATATTCTTACATTACATGATATACTTGCTGAAAATATCAGTTTCTTTTAATTCTTTTAATTCTTTTAGTTTAATTAGCTTCACTTCTAATTCTATTTTTATCAGGTTTTCAGTGATGCGATTGAAGCTTTGAGGGTTTCCTACAAGAAGATGAACCCATTTTGTGTACCTTTTGCAACTACAAACATGGGTTCTGCGATACTTGCTATGGATCTGGTACCTTATATGATTATTGATCTTTCCTTGCTATTTCATTTCTTTACTCGTTTGTTGATACTTTGATAGATAGATATGATGATTCTTGATTACTGAAATTGCGCTTCATATGCAGGGTTGGATGGGCCCAAATTACTCTATCTCTACTGCTTGTGCGACTAGCAACTTCTGCATTCTGAATGCAGCTAATCATATCAGGAGAGGGGAAGCTGTAAGTAACTTCATTTTCTTGTGATCTCTTCTACAATAAGTAGTGTCTAATTGCAGTTGTAACCTAAACATACAGGATTTGATGCTTTGTGGTGGTTCTGATGCACCAATCATCCCTATTGGTGAGTTGCTCTCTGATTGTTAGATATCTTCATTCCCAATTTCTTCTGTTTCATTTTGACTTGAACCTCAAATTTTCTTATGCATATCTGTTTTGACCATTTAAAACTGTTAAATGCAGGATTGGGAGGTTTTGTGGCCTGCAGAGCTCTTTCACAGAGAAACAGTGATCCAGCAAAAGCTTCTCGACCTTGGGATGTGGTTAGTATCTGTAAATCTAAGAATACTAATTACTACTTGTTAACCAAATTATTGATTTACTATATGCTAGTGATACATTTGTCAGTTATACTTGTTTGGTGCCATGTATTTATCTGCTGTTGAATGTTTCGAAGCGATGTAATTCTTATTTTTCTCAGTATTCTTATCTTTTTGTCACAGGATCGGGATGGATTTGTTATGGGAGAAGGGTCTGGTGTGCTTGTTTTGGAAGAACTTGAGCACGCAAAGGTTTCATTCATGCAGTTCTCTTGGGTCTGTTGTCCTTTTGGTTTAGGCTGATTTCAGTCAAATGCTAAGAGCATCCAACTCGTATTTCTGCAGCAAAGAGGTGCAGAAATATATGCTGAATTTCTAGGAGGAAGTTTCACATGTGATGCATACCATATGACAGAGCCTCATCCTGAAGGTCATATTTTTCTTTAATGTTGTGGTGCATTTGGCTTCCCTTCTATTATCCTTATATCCTTTCATGTTGATGCTGATGTTATGTCCATGCAAATACAATATCAGGGAAAGGGGTAATTCTTTGTATTGAAAAAGCATTAGCAGATTCTGGAGTAACAAAGGAGGACATTAACTATATAAATGCTCATGCAACATCTACACAGATGGGTGATTTGAAGGAATTTGAAGCTCTCAACTGTTGTTTTGGCCAGAATCCTCAGGCAATTTTGTATTTCAAAATCTTATATTTTAGACCTAGCAACCTTCTGCTGCTCCTTTTTTGGCAAAAAGAAGCAAACTTCTGTTTTTCTCAGTTTAGTTGAGCAAATGATTTGCTTATATGTATTGCAGATACGAGTGAACTCAACGAAGTCGATGACAGGCCATCTGCTAGGAGCTGCCGGTGGAATAGAAGCTGTTGCTGCTATACAAGTAAGGAGATTAATGTAACTTTTCCTGTCAGGGTTGTTTGTTTGTTTTCTTTTTATTACTCAAAAGTCTGTACCTTTATAGAGTCCAAAATTTTAATATCTTAGTGACCTATCTGCTGGGATATGTTATCAAGGTCTGTTGTTGCAAGTATTTCAAAGTATAGTGCTTTTTTTTCGTTTGAGCTGATGTGCAGAGTGTAGTGGAGTCATGTTAAATAAAAACAATGTTTCTGCATTAAAGGTCATTAGAAACTTAGAAAGCATAAATTCTTGATACTGGTATGGTGGCATACAAATGCAAGATTACCACTCATTAATACAGCTGTATGGCATATACCAAAGAAACAAAATGTTGTTGATAGTCTGATAGATAATTTTAAGAATCAACTCTCAAGTGCAGCTGATGCAACTAGGCAACATAGAGTACACCATGATGGGATGGTCTAGACCATAGATTACATAAACAAATACAAGTTAGACGTCTAATTCTTAGTTCCTTAGATATTGTACTCTTGAAGATTGACTTTTTACTGGGCGCAAGATGTCTGGAGTATGCCCAGGATGGAGGAAGTATCCATTTTTTACTATCAGTCTACTATAAAAGGTTTCAGTATATTATATGGTATCCGATACGGACAAGCTACTTAAAGGTAGTATTCATATGGAAATTATGGCATAAGGAAGCACCATATTGTAGCATTTTTTTTCTTATACAATTTCTGGTCAATTGGACTTTGATGTATCTACGAAGTTAGTAATTCACACTAGTAATTCATAAAGTATCTAGATTCAGTTTCTTACTTGACCAGACGTCTGTGCCATTTAGTACTGGAGGATAATATCAGTAGTATATTAGTATGATAAAGCACTAATTGAACACTAGTTTTGTAATAGATCACTTTAGTGCTTGCAACTAGTATTCAAGTTTCTGTTAGACCTAGTGGTTGACCTGTGGATGTTTGGTCTTTTAATTTTCACATTCTGAACAATATGCACCAATTGGGAATGGGGTGGTGTAGGAGGGTACAATTGGAAAAGGTGGGAAATAAAATGCTGTTATTTAAAAAACCCACTTATTGATGTAAACCACCTTTAAAATCTGTGATGAACAAGTTTTGACTGCTTATGTGATGCTGTTGGTAACATTTGGTGGTGGTTGCGGGGGGGCGGGGGGTGCTTCTCATGCCACAGGTTCATCTCTAGGACTCTAGGTTAATAATGTCAATAACTAGCATAAATTCTTATGCTCTGTTTATAAAGTAGAAGGTGATGCAAATGATATAATTTTTTTTATTTGAGTAAGTTGAAGCACCCTGTCATTTGCACTTGGACAACATTCTGTCATTTTCGTGTTGGGGGAGGAGAAAAATGCTGACAACATCAGGTGTTAGATGAAGTGCCTGAACAGATGCTCCTGCTGTCCTAGTATATAAGGCGTAACTGTTTTTTTTTTCTTCATCTCAGAATACAACGTGTGTGTCTCTCTCTCTCTCCATTTAGTAAACATGCACCCATGCACCGTTTATTGCTTCTGCTAGACTTCTCTTCTCCTTCCTATTTACATGCATGCACTTTAGTCTTAGTGTAGGTATTTACTTGCATGGTAAAGTGCTGGCTGGTGGAACCAAGGAGTTTGGCACTGGAACCAACGAATTTAGTAGGTTTCTTGGTCTTTGGGCTAAAGGGAGTTGCGCCTTATATACTGGGACGGAGGGAGTAACACCCTTTAGATCATTTATAATGATGTTCTTTTGAGTGGTCTAGACAAACATAATTCCAAAGTACAGGGATTGTGACATTGTGTTCTTGAAAAGGCTATTTTCCAATGTAAAATACCGAGGTTACTACAAGTCCATTTTGTAGGGGATGGATGGGAAAAAGTTTTTCCATGTGTATCTTTTGTTTGAGTTTCTCTCAGAAGTGGGGTTTTATGCCAACTCTTAAACTAAGCAAACTGGTACAATGCATGCTGTTTCTAGACACTTATCATTTAAGCATCCTTGTGCAATGCATGTGGTTTCTAGACACTTCCTCTTTTTTTTACGGAGGAAAGACACTTCTGTTTTGCTAAGATGGTTGATTAGTTTGCCATCAGAAAGTACTAACTTGCTGTTCCTCAAAGCACCCGACCTAGTCGAGTGTGTGGTAGCCAACAACCAGCATGTTTTTATTTGATACCACACCGTGGGTGCCTACATGTATCAACTTTAGTGAGCAGCAATATCAGGGTGCTGGATTTATTACGAGTCTTGTTGCAAATGATATATCATGTTATCCTCATGGTTTCTACTGCATTGTGTACTTGCAGGCTATAAGGACAGGTTGGGTGCATCCAAATGTCAATTTGGATAATCCAGAGAAAAATGTGGTACTTTTCTTTTTAACCCAGAATTTTCCACTCTTGAATTATAATCTTATTGACCCTATTTCACCAAACTGACATGTATTGGTACATCAGCTTATGGAATGGTGGGCACCAGGTTGCTGTAGTTTGGTTGGGGCCTTAATTTTTCCTATGAAATTGAAAATGAAACAACAAAACTAGTGGGTCTAATTTGCAATAGTTCATTTGACCAAATCATGTTTTTGTCCATTCAATAGCCTTGCCTTGTTCATAAATGCTACTCTCCAATCCTGAGCCCATCAAGTTGTTAGATTACAAACTAGCATTAGCTTGTTTGTGCTGATCTCTTATTTTCATCTATTTGAAAGCAGTATCCAATTTGCCTTTTTGTTGTCTTGACTTAGGATGTCAGCATGCTGGTGGGTCCACAGAAGGAAAGATGTGATGTGAAGGTGGCACTGTCGAACTCATTTGGATTTGGTGGGCACAACTCATCGATTTTGTTTGCACCATTCAAGTGATAGTTGACACTTTTCTTGTGGTGGTTACACATCGTCGAATCGGGGCCTTGTATAAGAGACTACCAGGGTCAGCAACATCTTGTGTACTGCAAAATTAGGAAGAAATTCAAAAGCTTAGTAGGATTATATATTGCCACACAACCTACTAAAGATAGCAAATGGGTTCCTTTGTAATAGCAAATCAAAAATTATGTTGAGCAAGAAGAGCATCCATTCAGATGTCACATGTACCCTTTTGGCGTGTTCTATTATGTTTCGGATGCAAATTGTACGCGTCCTATAGGAGGAACTTAATTGGGGGTGATGTTTTTGGTGTTGCCCGACAGATACAGTGCGTCACTTACAGATTCATGATATACTGCCTAGTTCTTTACTTTATGCCAGTTGATGGCTTTTGCTGCAAGGCACGTTGCTGCTGTGGTTTTACTGTGTTGATGCATTAGTAGCTGCGGCAATTCCCCGTGAGGCCGTGACGTGTGTACGAAGTTGCTCTTTTGATTTGTTATATTACTGGGCATTAGTGCAGTGGTCTCTTAACTCTCGTCTCAGTTTTCATGATATAAGTGCCATGGGTCCAGTACTGCGTATTTTGTTTATGTGAGGTGAGGATCCGCAAAAGATAGCACAAATCTGCTCAAGAAGAATTGGGGGAGAGTAGAAATCGAGAGGAGAGGGTGGGTGCTTCTCTAAATTTATTTATTCCGTTCTTATCCCGATCTGCATACTTCTATACTTAGTTCTCTAAACTTGTCCTCGACTGGTTCTATTGCAAATTGCACATTTGCTCTCTAAACTTGTATTACTTACCAGCTTGGTTCAATCTCCTGGGCATCGTGCTTTCGTCAACTCGCCCCACCGCACGCACATACATTACCTGTGGCTTGCACGGTTGCACCGCTACGCGTGCCTACTTGTGCTGCGTCGCTGGTGTGGTGCCGCACTCATGCTAGGATCTACCACGCTGTGCGCTGCGCTCGTCCTACCACGACGCGCCTGCCTGTGTCACCTAGCCACGGCGTCCAAGCGGACGAGCTCGTCGCAGCGGGAAGCAAGGAATGTGGGGAGCGGGTGCAAGAAGATGGAGAGCATGAGATCTTGCGTGCTGGGGGATAGAAAGGAATGTGGCGGTACCGGTGTCGAGTGCAACTGCTGCGGTAAGGTGGTGCAAGAATGAGTCGAGTAGGAGGAGCAAGGAGGACCGCAACGGTGGTGGCTTGGCCTGCCCCACTTGTTGTCGACAAAGTTGAAAGCTGGGTTCATACAGCGTGGTAGCGCGGGCAAGTGTGGTAGGGCTTAGTATGGTAACAGGGGTGTGGCACAACGCTGGTGACACACCGTAGGTAGGCGTGGGGTGGTGGGGCGTGACTGTGGTGCGGTCAAACAGGTGAGGCGGGTTTGTGTGGTGCAACAGGTGAGGACGGTATGATATTGCAATGTTGCATACCATGGTACCCACCATCATCTAAAGCATGCACATTCTTTTTCTTTTCAACAAGTTCTTTTTCACGTTGCACAATTTCAGCAGGAGTTAAAGGAAGTTAAGCAATTTTCTTTCCCTTATGCATGAACTTTATTTATTTTGCCTATCATGCTGTATAGCATCAGTCCAATCCAAGGGCCAGGGCAACCATTTATTAGCACCACTGACTCGGAGGAACCGAGGAGATATTTTGATCCAAGCGCACCATGTACAGGAGAAGCCCTGGACCTCTAGGATGCGTATCAAGCTGTCCCATGACACGGAGATAAAAGCCTTTGCGAAGTCCAATTTGAGAGCAATGGAGGGTATCTTGCGCCGTTGACAACACGAAGTTCTCAACAATGGATCGCCCTATCAGAAATCCTATCTAGTCAATGTCCACGAGCTTATGAATTTGTTTCTGCAACCTTGTGGACAGTGGCGGAGCTCGCCGGGAAATTTAGGTGGGGCGGACTATGGACAATATATTTTAATAATAATTGCACGGGCATATATGAATGTCTACTATATGTGTGATAATGACATGAACATTTGCACTAATAAGATGATTATATGTGATAATAATAGCATGAACAAATCAGAATATATGTCACCCACGGCCATGCCCGTGGGCAACACCAACATTGCTCACCTGCTTGCCGCCGCCGCCGCCGCCCCCGACCCTGGAAACCATCCTCCTCCATGTTCTCACCTGCAACCTGCGCAGGTAGTGGCAAGCAGGAGCAGCAACTAGAGCAAGGGGCACCGGCACCCTTCGGGCTGCAGCTAGGGCCACCGCTGCCGGTGGGGTGCTATGCCGACAACAGCGCAACATGGCGGACGGCGGTGGTTGGCATGCGGCGGTGGCGATGCGGAATCGTGGATTTGGGAGCGACCGCTGAAGCTAGCTGTTGAGTGCTGGGGCTGGGGTCTCGGTGGCTTAGGGCGCTTGCCACTTGGGCTGCTCCATTGATGGGCTATTGGGCCTCAGCCTTTGCTCAGGCCATAGTTTTATTTCTTATCCCAGAGAACACGTTCCTAGCTTGCAAGTTCGGCTGCGCCGCCGGACACCGCCGCTCGGAGATGCAGGAGGCGACGAAGAACAGAGGGATACTGGAGGCTCCCTGCCGTATGGGAAGCTCCGCCTCTGGTTGTGGTCAAGATCTTTGTCAGGATTTTGACAGGTGTTGACGGTAGTTAACAACCATTATAAACCATCAATATAATATGCAAATTCCACGAGTTTTGCTGAATCTGCAGGGTTTCTCCAAAAACCGTCAAGGTGGACTTACATGTCAGATTTAATTACGCTTATCCGTAGTGAAACGGACATTAGAAGGTTCTAGAAAACTCGGGAGACTCCACACCGAAGTGGAGGGCAAGACACCACCACATATAAGTTGTCTAGCCTCTGGGGCTCACCTATCAGTCCCTCATTGCAATGTTGATTCTTCACTACCTCCTAGGTTGCATCTACACCGTCCTTTAAGTCGGTTTGATCCAATGGCTCACGTTGGACGCTCCGGCCTATATATATCAGCCTCTGCCCCCTGAGAGAGCATAAGTCATTTGAGAAGACAGAAACACTAATCATCCTTAGAGCTCTACTATATTCTATGGCATAGCTAGTTAGGCTAGGTCTAGAGAGAGGCAAGCAGGATTCCTGATCTTGTCAAGAGCGTGGTTTGGTATAATTTTTGCACCCCTCTCTCTTTTGTATCTCTATTACTTTTATATGCTCGTTATAATTGTTATGACAATATCAGTATTTATCTTATTCATGTTCTTTGTTATAATGTTCATAGTTTATGTTGATTATATGCTTAGTATAGTTGGATTATCATTATGATTCATGCATAAGTTTGTATAGCGCTCACTCTAAGGATCCATGGGTGGGTGGACGATATTGTGTAAGCGTGGTGCTTATACATTGTTTACCTGTGGATACACCCTATATTCTGGACCATTGAAAGGTCCTAATGGCTAGAGGGGGGTTGAATAGCCTATTAAAAATTCTACAACAACACTAAGGCAAGTGATTAGTAAATAAGATGGTGAAGCGAATTTTGCGCTACCACTACACTTGTGTTGCAACCACCTACCCAATTCTAAAATCTATGATCTCTAGTATATCACAACAAAGCTTATTCACTAATTTATACCTAGATGAGCAAGCTAGCAAGAGAACTACAACTAAGAGCTACACTAACTAATTTCAATTACAACAAGCTCTACACAAGTAAAGACACAATGTAATATAAGAGAGTGGTAGAGAGGTATACCATCGTGACAAGTGATCAATCAATGAATACCAATGAATACCAATCAAGACACAATGATTTTTCCTCTGAGGTTCACTTGCTTGCCGGCAAGCTAGTCCCCATTGTGGCGATTCACTCACTTGGAGGTTCACGCGCTAATTGGCATCACATGCCAAACCCGCAACTGGGTGCCGCACAACCAACACAAGATCAGGATCACACAAGCCACGAGCAATCTACTAGAGTACCTTTTGGCTCTCCACCAGGGAAAGGTCAAGAACCCCTCATAACCACCACGATCGGAGCCGGAGACAAACACCTTCCTCCGCTCGACGATCCTGGTTGCACCAAGCTATCTAGGTGGCGGCAACCACCAAGAGTAACAAGCGAATCCCACAGTAAAACACGAACACCAAGTGCCTCTAGATGCAATCACTCAAGCAATGCACTTGGATTCACTCTCAATCTCACAAAGATGATAAATCAATGATGGAGATGAGTGGGAGGGCTTTGGCTAAACTCACAAGGTTGCTATGTCAATGCAAATGGCCAAGAGTGTGAGCTAGAGCCGGCCAAACACCTTATATAGGCATCCCCTCGAAATAGAGCTATTGGGCACTCGGGCAGCTCACTGCGTGGTGACCGGACATGCCGGTCAGATCGACCGGACGCTCGGTCCCCTGTGTCCGGTCGTCGGATCGCTACCACGTGTCACAGTTTCAAACGTGCGCCATCCGATCCTAATGGCAACTCGATCATGCGCTCAAATTAATGAACGATCGGACGCACCACGCCGAGATCGGACGCGGCCACCCAGCGTCCGCTCGCGCCCTCACCCGAGGGGCCAACCCAGCGACCTGACATGCCGATGGAATGACCGGACACTCCATCAACGCGGAGTCTGGTCACTTCCAAAGTGCATCTAGAGCCACACTTTCTCGATCGGACGTGTCCGAGGGAGCATGACCGGACTCAGGGCCGAGTCCGGTCCTCACTGCTGCTACACGCCAACAGTTTTGCCGCCACATCACCATATGTCATCATTGACCGGACCCAGAGGCTGCGTGTCCGATCACTTCCTCGCGCCAGCATCCGGTCAACTAGGCCGAGACCGCGCCATTGCTCCACTACTGGCCGGATACGCAGGTCTAGCTTCCGGTCCTGCGTCTGGTCAGCATAGTGACCTCCTCGACTTCGCAAACTTCACCACCCTTGCTCAAATATGCCAACCACCAAGTGTATCACCTTGTGCATGTGTGTTAGCATATTTTCACAAACATTTTCAAGGGTGTTACACTCACTAGAATCTAAATGCATTTGCAATGAGTTAGAGCATCTAGTGGCACTTTGACAACCGCATTTTGACATGAGTTTCACCCCTCTTAATAGTACGGTTATCGATCCTAAATGTGATCACACTTGCTAAGTGTCTCGATCACTAAACCAAAAAAAAGCTTCTATCAAGTTTCACCTTTGCCTTGAGCTTTTTATTTTTCTCTTTCTTCTTTTCCAAGCCGAGCACTTGATCATCACCATGGTCACACCATCATCATGATCTTCACCACCTGCTCCATTACTAGGAATGTGCTACCTATCTCATGATCACTTTGATAAACTAGGTTAGCACTTAGGGTTTCATCAATTCACCAAAACCAAACTAGAGCTTTCAGTCATGTGGTAGATCATGGATGTGACACTCCCGTTGAGTCCTTTGTAGTCCACTCCCCAAATATAGGCGCATGTAGGGTTCGGTTACGAAGGAAGAGTAAGCTCTATTCTTAATCTTCCTTAGTAATATCCCTTATGTGTAGATATGAGGATGATCTTAGCAATGATTACTAGGTATAATTGCACTAATCAATATATGCTTTGACTTGTAATTAAGAATGACTTAGGAATTATTCCTCTAATATTCTACCTGACCATGCTATTGCCATAGAAAGGAGTACTCTGAGTGTTTTGTTATTACCATTGATCAATACTTATCATATATATATATATATCTTATCCTATGACTTACCCCTGTTATGAGTAGAATATTGGTTATGGTTTACTTCTCCTTCAATAGTATAAGTTATTAATACATGTCCATGCTAGACCTTCCCTGTGGTAAAAATATAAATAACGATACCTGGAATACTCTCAGGTAAAATGCTATAATGGTATATTATCTGTGCGCTTGCAGATCCTTTTCATTCATATATTTATTTATTCTTCCTAGTCATATAATTAATAAAAAAAACTACTTAGTATTATTCTAGTAGTAATGCTATGTACTACCAATAAGTATCTCTGATATGATCACTAGGGATGACAACCTAGTAAAATTAGGAGATATAGGTTTATAATAGGTGGCTATTTAAAAACAAGTGACACGTTAATAAATACTAATAAGCATTTCTGACGCTGTTGCTAAGGACTAGATTTAAAACTCTATTCTTAGTAGCGACGCTAAGAAATGTCAACAAGCATTTTTGACACCATTGCCATGGAAGGTAGCTAGGCAAAGGAAGTATTGATAAACTTATACTTATTGATGTGATTAAAGATAACCATTGACCTTTGCTCAAACAAGCTTACCCTTATTTTGTCTACTTGTGTATCTTATGCAGGGTAATGTATGACTGGTTTTGACCTTCCGACAAACTACGTTGAAGATCCAGAAGCATTAATCAGAAGGACTAGAGCTAAACTCAAGAAAGTTCTAGCTTTAAAGTCAGAAGACAACCATATAAGGCGAAGCTTAACACCAGAATTTGAAGCAATTAATGGCTAACAGGACTCTCTGTGAATTCTCTGCTCCAACTACAACCAACATCCGTACTGGACCAACAGTCAATGTTAGAGACAATGGATTCGAGCTCAAGCCAGCTCTCATCAACATGGTGCAAGCAAACCAGTTTTGCGGAAAGGCACATGAAGATGTGAGTACACATCTCCAACACTTCCTAGAGATTTGTAGCACTTTCACCATCAAAGGAGTAACCCAGGATGTCATATTACTTTGCCTCTTCCCATTCTCACTCTTGGGGAAGGCAAAGCAATGGTTCTACGCCAATAAAGATAGAAATACTACATGGGATAACTGCTCACTGCCTTTCTAGAAAAGTTCTTTCCCACAGGCAAGACCAATGCTCTGCATGAGAGAATTTCAAGCTTTCAGCAACAACATGATGAATCTGTCCCAGAGGCATGGGAACACTTTCAAGATTACATTGCGGAATGTCCTCATCATGGGATGGAGAATAGGCTACTCATGTAGACTTTCTATCACGGGTTGACCAACAGTACCTGTCGGTACAGAAAGTGACCAACTAGTGAATATTTATAGTTTTGCTGTACGTTGTGATCGGAGGTGGCCTAGCACTCAATGACACAGGATATATACTAGTTCAGGCAACGTGCCCTATGTCCAGTGTGGGTCGATCGATGACTTTATTCCTGAGCCTAGGTGCTCGAAGTCTGTAGTGGGGTTACAAACGAGAAGGAGAAAGGAGGGGTGTGCGAGAGGCCCAGTCGGGTCCGACCGAAAGGGCCGAGGTCGACCGGAACTCCACTACGAGCTAGGTGTTCAAGCGTGTACTTGAGGGGTTTTTTGAGCTATCGATCTAGTGAGCCTGAACTTGAAGAAGTGGACCTCTGGGAAATCGATCCTTTTGTTGGAGGGAGCGCATCCCCTTTTATAGATGAAGGGGATGGCTTTATAGGTGAGAGGGGGAGAGTACGGATGTTACTAAGCCTTGTTGCCCACGCCGATGAGGACAGCTGATGGTAGGCGCCCACAAAACTGTTGACGTCACTGTAGAATGTCAGGTGCACATGGGAGGTTGCATTGGCTTCTTTAGGAAGGGTGGACATCGGTACCTGTAAACATACTATTGGTAGGTGAGGAGCCCCACCTCAGGTACCAGGTATGGAGAACCCTGGCGCCTACTGCCGATGCCCAGAGGTACGTGGGGGCTTTTTGCCGTATGGGAGCCTGATGGTGCCTACAATACTGTAGACACAAATGTTGGCGCCTACAATACTATTGGTGTCAGGGTGGTTGAGGAGCACTGTTCCCGCAGGCGTGCTGGGTATGGTCCCGGTACGTGGTTTTGACTTTGTGCGCTGCCTTCTTCGTCCGCCCCTGGTCCCTAACGAGCGGGCGCCCCCGGTCTGATGGCCCCAGTCGGTCCTGAGCGTCACGCAGGCTTCCTACGGGTCCCCGGTCAGAGTTGCAAGGTCGGAGTAGGAAGCAGTGTTTTGGGCCAGGCCTTCCGATCGAAGGGACCGCCTAGAGGCGGCCGGTGTCCGAAGCGAGCGCTCCGGTCAGAGAGGTGGGCCGAAGAAGTTGATGAGCGGGCGTTTGTCCTCCCGGCCCGTTGTTTTTTGCTCTTGGGCCGGCCCAAGGGCCACATGCTGTTTTTCCTAGGCCGAGCCCTGGCGCGGAAGTCGGGCCCCGAGGGACCCTGGGTTTATGAACCCGACAGGAGCCCCCGAGCCCCCGGGCGATTTGAGCCGAATCGTCCAGGGGTTTTTTTTGTCTTGATGGAGGGTGCGCGCGAGCGCACCCGCGGGTGTAGCCCCCGGGCGGTTCGGATAAAACCAGCTAGGGGGTTTTCTGCGTTGTCTGCGGGGGTGGTTTTTCTGTTGTGTCGGCGGGTGCGCACGAGTGCACCCACGGGTGTAGCCCCCGAGCCCCCGGGCGGTTCGGGCAGAACCGGCTGGGGGGTTTTTGTTTCTCCGGGCGTGTTTTTAGTTTGAGACAGAATTTTGTTTAGCCACGGCGTCGTTGCACAGCCGAGGCGGTTTTTCGGCGATGATACCGAACTTACTGATCCTGGCGTCGGTGCGCGCCATGGATCGGGTGAGAAGGTTAGTTCGGAGAAAACCGCTAGCGTTGGTGCGCGCCACGGACGGTGATAGCTCGGTTCGGTCGTGTTAGAGCTCATTGGTATTTGGCGTCAATGCACGCTGTGGGATCGAGCGAGGTAGGACTGCGAACGGACCCAGGCGTCGGTGCGTGCTGTGGATCGCGGGAGTTAGTTTAGTTAGTTCAGGAATCGGATGAGCCAGAGCTCGTGGATCCTAAGTGAAGCCGTTACGTGAGTTCAGGAGTTGCGGTCCTAGGTTCTATTGGAGCGCAGTGAAGCCGTCTGGAGCCGTTACGTGAGTTTAGGAGTCACGGTCCTAGGAGCCATAGCCGGATATCAAAGATCCCGTCGATGTGAGTTTGGGGTCGTGGACCCAAGAGTTGTAGCCGGATGTCAAAGATCCTATCGACGCGAGTTCGTGGTCGCGGTCCCAAGGTTTTTGGAGCACAATGAAGTCATCTGAAGCCATTTTTTGAAGCTGAAGCGTAGTTAGTTGGTTAAAGATCGGACGAGGCGATGCTCGCGGATCCTGGCGTCGGTGCGCGCCGTGGGATCGGGCGAGTCGGAGTCGTGGATCTGGCGAGTTCGAGGTCGCTGTCCCTGGCATTTTTTCTTGAGCCCCCAAGCCCTATCGGGCCTTTGTGGGGGTCGATGTGAGTATTGTGCGTTACCCCATCCTCGGTTCCTCACAACCGGAGGGGCTGAGTTTCGTCGCCTATCTTGATCGCTCGGGCTCAAAGACTAGCTCGGTGAGTTCACTAACGGGTGTGATTGAGTGGAATCCGGGTCCGTCGTTCGTGATGGGGTCGGCATAGCCCTCTTGTGACATTCCACTACTCCTTTACCTGCAACCCGACAGATGCCTAGGTCATTCCGGAGACCGACCCGGGTGGCCTAACGGCCTCCCCTTCGATGGAGATTCTGTGGGCCTGGCGAGAGGTTTAGGATCGAACGAGAAGGTTGAGATGACCCGGTCTACCGGACCAGGTTAGGGCCACATGGTGCTCATCTACGGTATTCTCCCCTGGCTCTGTTGGTTGCCCATGTCGAATGAGGCAACCGCCGCTTCGTGACACAACACGGAGCGTTCTGGTGCATTTCGCTGCACGTGCGATGCTTAGTTCCTGAGCCCCCGGGCGGTTCATGCCCTAACCATCCGGGGGGTTCAGGCATATGAAATGAATGCGCGTATGGATGTATGAATGATTTATAAAGAAATAGAGGGGGTTTTGATAGTGTTTACCTTGACGACTGGAGTGACAGGGTTCGGAGAGCTTTCATTCAGAAACGTCCGACTGGGACCCGTGCTTCGCCGCTCGGGACGGAGTCGGCATGGCCCACAAGGGGCGTCCCTTCGCTTCCTACCCGTGTCTCGGGGTTTATCCTGAGCGATTTGATCAGCTCGGGGGATCGGTTGGTCTCCCGACGGAGATTTCATTTTTTGGTCTCCCCCAGCCTAGCCTAGGGAGGTGGGAAGCCGCCTGCGTGCGGTGGCGCTTCGGTTCCTATGCCCGTCGTGTGGTAGTGGTTGATCATGCGGTACTGGTGGGCCACGGCCAGGCCACGTCCCGTCTGATCAGGAGTCGTTCCATCGAGCAGGGCGCGTCTCATCCGTTCGGGGCACGTCTTATCTGCATTAAATGGGAAGGAGAGAGAAATTCTTGCTCCGCCGTTCTACCTCCCCCGATCGGAGCGTCCTTCTTTAACCGATGTTCCCTTTCCTTTAAGTAGGAGCAGGGAGAGGGTTTTTGTTTCGTTCTTTTGCCTGTTCCTCATCTGCTGCCGCCTTCTTTCTTCCTTTTTGCCGTGAGTATCCCTGAGAGCCGCGGAGGTTTCTAGGGAAGAAGGGGAGAGAGCGAGGGAGAAGAGAGGAACTCACCGATCCTTTTGCGATCCTGAGCGAAATGTCGGACTGGCGGTCGTCCACCGTGAGGAAGTCAGTGCTGGAGGCTTTCGTCGAGAAGGGGTTTCTACCGCCGCAGGAGGTGGCGCACTGGAGGGTCCCCGGGAAGGAGGAGTTCCCGCAGCCTTGTCCCGACGAGGTGGTTTCTTTCCTCACTTTCCATGAGCGCGGACTAGGGTACCCCATGCACTGGTTCCTGCACGGGCTCCTCAACGAGTGGCGTCTAGAGCTGCAGCACCTTAACCCAATGGGGGTGCTGCACATCACTGGTTTCGTCACCGTCTGCGAGGCTTTCCTCGGGATGGAGCCGCACGCGGATCTCTTCTGGCTTTTCTTCTCCGGGAGAGCTATGGCGGACAGGAGTTCGACCGCGATCGCACCGGTCGGAGGCTTCGCCCTGTAGAGGTAGCCGCCTATGGGAGGATCGTACCCCGCATACACCCCATGTGACTCCAACCGGGGATGACATGGGGAGTGGTTTTATGTCCGAAATCCGGAGGGGGCGCCGTTTCCAGCGTTTACCAGCGGGAGGCCTGTGAAGCAGAAGAGTTGGTCGTGGGGCTGCGCCCACATGGAGAAGCACAAGGTGGGGGTCATCAAGGAGGAGCTGTGGAAGCTCGTAAGGGGCAACCTCGACGGGGCGCGGGTGTTCCACACCCTTTACCGCTGCCGAGTTGTGCCGTTGGCAGAGAGGACGCACCCGATGTGGACGTACGGCGACCGGTCGGACCTGGACCGCGCGTCGCCGGAGGATCTGCTGGACGATGAGATCTGGAGCCACATCGACCGAGTGCTGCACCTGAGGCCCAGAGAGACGGTCGAGAGCAAGCCCATACCGTTCAATGCCTCGATCGTGCCCACACTGGTATGCTCTTTGTTCGTGCTCTTTCTCTCCTCCTTTCCCTTTTCTTTGATTTTGGTTCAATCGTTCTGTAGGGGCTCGGGAGGTACAAGTCCCGGCCGCACCTTCCTAAGGGGCCAGAGGGCCGGGACCGGCAGGCTACCCAGAAGGAGGCGGTAGACGCCCGGAAGAAGAAGAAAGCCAAGGAGGTTCAGCGGAAGGAAGGGAAGAAGCAGGAGGTCACCCGACACGTGAGGGCTGGGGAACGTAGGAGCGACATCGAGTCAGTACTCACGTCGGATGACCCTCCTAAGGATTTGGATGACATGGCCTTCTCCAACGAGGAGGAGAGTCGGGAGGTTGTCGCGACCTTGCGGCGACGTCCGTTGAGGAGGAGCAGGAGGCCGCGCGGTGCACGGAGGTTCCCGCGTCGAGGAAGCGTGCAGTGAGCACGGACGATGTTGGCGAGCGTGCGGCGAAGCGAATGTGGTCACCGCACCCCTCGGCGGTGTCGCCGGTCCCGTCGTTGCCTGTGGCGAACATGGCTGAGAGAGCCGGGCGGTCCGAGGAACGGACCGGCGCTCGTGCGGTGGCGGGGCTGGTGCCAATGCCGGACTTGCAGCCGGAGGGGGTCCCGCCTGCCGTGGGTATGGATGAGCAGCCCGGGCGGTCTGAGGGACAGACTAGCCCCCGGCCGACACGTGACTTGCAGTCGGAGGACGCCCCACGCGCTGCTCAGGTCGGGGAGTCCTGAGCCGGAGGTCGTAGCGACCCGCAGGCCGGGCAGGCGCCGATCGGGACGGTTCTGACCCCGTCTGAAGTGAGGGGGTGCGGGTTGCAGCCTAGGAGTGGTCCTCGCCCTGCAGGTCCGTGGTCATCAAATTCTGCCTTTCGGGTCATGCCGCTCGCCACTCGGTGTGTTACCTTTTGTTGCCTCATCGATTTTTGCTGGTCGAGTCTCTCCTCTCTTTTTTTTGGGGTGTGGCTTACCCGCGATTTTTGTCAGCGGCCGGGGGATGCCGGGGTTGAGCATCGCCCCGACCCCCGTGCAGGAGGCTTGGAGGCCCACACTGCAGCGTGTGGCAGTGAGCGAGGGGGGCAGCAGGGTGGCGGCGGCAAAGCCTTCCCTCCCGGGGGTGGTGCCTCCCGGGGCGGCTGCTGATAATGTGACAGCGGCGGCGACGTTGTTGGCCGTGATCCCGGTGCTGATGGCGAGGTTTGCGGTGGGGGTAACTCTCGCGGCCCCTCCTCCGCCGGGCGCGGCGGAGGAGATGAGGGAGGATGAGCCCCCTACCTCGCCGGGTGGAGGGCCGCACGACCCATCCTTGCCGTCGGAGCCGAAGGCGCCGGAGGGAAGTGTGACCGGGACAGAGTTGGGACGCGCGGCGGCGTCCTACGGGAATGAGGTGGTGGAGATTCTGTCTGATGATGAGGCGGATGCCGTGGCGAAGCCGCCGGTGTCGCCACGGGAGTTGGCGGTGTCATCGTGGGAGCTGGCGGTGGTCTAGTCGGAGGCTGGGCCCTCCAGCGGTTCATCGAAGGGTGACCTAGAGTGGCCCTTCCTAGAGGACCCATCGAAGGCGAGGTTCGTCTTACGGGATTCCCAGGAGTGCCAGCTCTGGGACATTTTTGGGGGGCAAGGGCATGCCGCGGTGTCCGAGCTCACCAAGCTGTGCGCGAGGCTCGAGAGCACCCAGAAGCAGGCTCAGTTCACTGGCAGTTGGTTGAGGTTGACCTGCAGCTCGCCGCGGAGGTGAGTTTCTGGTGCTCTCCCTTAACCTTTGAATCTTTCGTCGGTTGTTTTTAGCGTGCCTATTTTTTACAGGAAATAAGGAAGGTGTCGTCCCAGAAGTCCTACTTCCTCCGGGTGGAACATGCCCGGATGGCCGAGCTTGAGCGTCGGGTGGAGTCCGCCTGCCGCGAGTCCCAGGTCCGGGCGGCCGAGGCAGCCGCGGCGCGGGCGGAGGGACAACGTGCGGTGGAGCGGGCGATTGCTGCCGAGGAAGGGCTTGAGGCGGCGAAGGTCCGCCAGGAGGAGACGGAGGCGGGGCTGCGGACGTCCCTGGCCAGTACCGATGCGGCGCTTCAAGAGGCCTTGGCGGCCCTTGAGCCAGAGCGGGCCAACTTGGAGAGGGCTTAGAAGGCCTTGGAGGCGGAGTAGAGGGCCCGGTCAGAAGCCGATCAGGAGGTGCTCGTGCTCCGGAGCCAGGTGATGGGGATGGAGGACGTGAGTGCCCATTTGCGTGAGTTGGTGGCTCGGTAGGCAGAGGATTTCTCCACCCTTGAGGCCTCTCACATCAGTGCGTACCTTTTTGTTTTCTCGTGGTGTTGATTTTTCCCTCAGCCTATTTCTGAGTTTGTCGCCCTTCCTTCAGAGCTGGGTGAAAAGGTGAAGGCGCTGGAGCGAGACCTGGAGACATCCAAGGTGAGCTTCAGCTGGAACACTGAGGAGCTGGCCAAGTCCCATGAAGAGCGATGTGCCCTCGAAGGGGATCTCGACCAGATCCGCAGCGTTGCCTGGCTCGTCATCTCGAAAATCTTTGGGTCGGCGCCAAGTACCAGCGCGCCCGCGGTCCAGCTGGCGGAGGTCCCGGACACGGTCAAGGACCTTGTCAGGAGCGGGCTGTTTTATGGAGCGTCGGGGGTGCTGACCTCGGTGGTGACGCACCACCCGAACCTGGACTTTGACGCTATCTACAGTGGGTTTGCTGATGGTCTGAGCATGGAGGACATCCAATCCATCGGGGTGAGCTTGCTGCCGCACGCGCGGTCGGTGTCAGAGCAAGTCTCCGCCGAGTGGGTGATGGACGTTCACCGTCAAGACATGGCCCGAAGCATGCGTGGAGAGAATGCTTCCGAGCCTGCGGATAGCCCGGCACCTAGTTCAGGGGGGAATGTCGCCTCGGCCTCGATCGAGCCGAACGTCGTGCCACCGGGGAGTGAGCAGCCTACACCTTCATCGGCCGTGCCGCCAGCAGATGCTGCCGGGTCGGTTTAATAGCTTGCAGAACATAAGTAGTTAGTAAACGTAAAAAGTTTTAAGTTCGTGGGGGAGCCCCGTGTAAAACGTTCGTGGTGTGTTTTAGCGACTGCAATCGGTTTTTGTTTTTGTGATGGAGTTGCTCCGTTCGGGGAAGCTTGTTCCCTTTCGTTCCTTAGTTTTCCCTTAGCATAATTTTGTTTCTTACTTCTTTCTTTCTTGTACCTGCCCGTTTGTTCCGTAGGCCGCACCTTGTGAGCCCGGGGCATGGCCCGCGAGGCTCGGCTGGCCGTAACCGTAGGAATAGGTGGGGTGCGATCAGTCAGAATGTTTTGAAGCAAAGCTACGTAAAGCAAATAAAAAAGAACGAACTGCTCTTCTGTTCGGGTAGGAAGGAGTTTTCTCCATACGAAAGTAAAAGAGTGCTTAAGGTAAAAACGGAGGGGTAGTAGAGCCCCCTAGTGGAGCCCCCGAGCGCCCGGAGCCAAAAAGTGTTTGGGTCGGGGTGCTCTTATAGGAGCGCATGCTAAGTAAATAACGGTAAGACTGAAACTTTTGGGAAAGGAAAAAAACAACATAGCTGTTCCAAGCGTTTGGAGAGATCGTCGTCGTTGTCTTTTAGTCGGTAGGCGTCCGGTCGGATCAATCTAGCCTTCAGTCGTCTGGATCCTCGCCCGATGTGCCCCCTTCTTCAGCTGCCTTTCTCGTTCCATGGCCTGCCAGTCTACCTCAGCAGGCGCTTGAGGAGCTGGCAGTCCTTGTAGAGATGGTTGACGGGATAGTTGTGGTTGGTGCATGGGCTTTCCATGAGCTCGTGGAAGTGTCCCGATCGGTCCTGCTGGGGCTGCGTGCCCGGGTGATCGGCGATGATCCTTTTTGTTCTTTTTTCCCCTCTGCGTGGAGGGGCCCTCGTCTTGATCCTGGCGCTTGTCCTTACCTTTGTTGCGGCCTCCGTTGGAGCGCGGTAAGAACGGCGCTTGCTGGGGGAGTTGGGCAAAGGTCGGTGGTCCCGGGCCATCAGTGTTGGGACTCCGGTCGCCGCTGCATGTCCCTCGGTTCGGTCCGAGCCGCGTGTAGATAGGCGGTTGGTATGGAGCGGTCGTCAGGTCAAGATGAGGCGACGTTGTGGCCTCATGTGTCGTGCTCAGCGGTTGTTGCGGTGCCAGGGTGTAGTGCCCCATCTGCTGCGTCCCCGTTCCACGGACGGGGAGCGAGGTCGAGAGTCGGAGTCACGATACGGAGCATTCCGCTTGTTGAACGGCAGCGGTCTCCACCAGTGCCCGGAGGTTCCAGTGGATCGCATGTTCGCGATGGTCGTTTGGCTCGGACAGGCCGCGTAGGAGCATTGCGGCGGCGGCAATGTTCTGACTGGCCCAAGCAAACTGTGGGGGATCAGTCCCTCTACCCGGGGTGTTGCGCTGGACCTAACGGGCGCGACCCCGAGTGCCATTCGCCGGTCCGCGCGCTCGGGGCGCAGCGTAGCACGCCGAGCGCACTGGCACGGTTGGAGGCTGATGTGGCCACTGTCGTTGTAGTTCCTCCTCGTGCTCATGTGTGAGCTCGGAGGTCTTCGTATAAGGGCCCGGAGAGGCGTGAGTCCGTGAGGACTCCGTTGCCCTTGGCGGCTGTTCCGGAGCGTTCGGCATGGCGCACTCTCGGGACGGACGGTGGCTGGGTGCCACGTCGCCGATGCTGGAGCCGTCACTCCCGACGTTGTCGAGGAAACAGGTGGGACCGTAGCTCGCCATCCCCATGAACTCTGACGTGAGAGGAGGCGGCGCCATAATCTTTTGGAGCCCTCGGGCGCACGTGTCCACGGAAGATACGAGGCCGTAGGGGAACCAATCGCACGGTGTCCGCGACGGGGACAACGGCAGCCCTCCGGGTATTTGGCAGAAGATAGAATGTAGTAAGTAAAGAACGGCATGTATATTACTCACAGCGGAGTTTGAGCAGAGAGTTTGCTCGAAATGAAGGGCAGATGCCGCGCCGTTGAGGTCGCGCGTCCCAGAGTCGATGGAGAACGTCTCTCCGACGGGTGCCGGGTCGCGAGTCTCCTCGCGTAGGTGGAGTACGCCAAGCCGGTCGACGACGAAGTCCAGGCTTTCGAAGAGGAAGGCCTAGGATGGCTCGAAAGCGAGTGGAACCCATATCCCCGGAGGCGAGAGTGCGGGATACTCCAATGAGCCGAGGCGAATCATATCACCCGTGCCCGCCACGGTGGGGGTGGTGGAAAAATGGGCCATCCGATGACCAAAAAGTGTTGAACGTACAACGTCTTCCCCATGGACGGCGCCAACTGTCAGTACAGAAACTGACCAACTAGTGAATATTTGTAGTTTTGCTGTACGTTGTGATCAGAGGTGGCCTAGCACTCAATGACACAGGATATATACTGGTTCAGGCAACGTGGCCTACGTCCAGTGTGGGTCGGTCGGTGACTTTATTCCTGAGCCTAGGTGCTCGAAGTCTGTAGTCGGGTTACAAACGAGAAAGAGAAAGGAGGGGTGTGCGAGAGGCCCGGTCGGGTCTGACCTGAAGGGCCGAGGTCGACCGGAACTCCGCTACGAGCTAGGTGTTCAAGCGTGTACTTGAGGGTTTTTTTGAGCTATCGATCTAGTGAGCCTGAACTTGAGAAGTGGACCTCTAGGAAATCGATCCTTTTGTTGGAGGGAGCGCACCCCCTTTTATAGATGAAGGGGATGGCTTTATAGGTGAGAGGGGGAGAGTATGGATGTTACTAAGCCTTGTTGCCCACGCCGATGAGGACAGCTGATGGTAGGTGCCCACAAAACTGTTGACGTCACTATAGAATGTCAGGTGCACATGGGAGGTTACGTTGGCTTCTTTACGAAGGGTGGACATCGGTACCTATAAAAATACTATTGGTTGGTGAGGAGCCCCACCTCAGGTACCAGGTATGGCGAACCCTGGCGCCTACTGCCGATGGCTCCTACAATACTGTAGACACAAATGTCGGCGCCTACAATACTATTGGTGTCAGGGTGGTTGAGGAGCACAGTTCCCGCAGGTGTGCAGGGTATGATCCCGGTACCATGGTTTTGACTTTGTGTGCTGCCTTCTCCGTCCGCCCCTAGTCCCTTCCGAGCGGGCGCCCTCGGTTGGATGGCCCCAGTCGGTCCTGAGCGTCATGCAGGCTTCCTACGGGTCCCCGGTCAGAGTCGCAGGGTCGAAGTAGGAAGCAGTGTTTTGGGCCAGGCCTTCCGATCGGAGGGACCGCCTGGAGGTGGCCGGTGCCCGAAGCGAGCGCTCTGGTCGGAGAGGTGGGCCGAAGAAGTTGACGAGCGGGCGTTTGTTCTTTCGGGTAGACCTTCCAGTCGGTGACCGGACTGTCCTCCCAGCCCGTTGTTTTTTTCTCTTGGGCCAGCCCAAGGGCCACATGCTATTTTTCCTAGGCCGAGCCCTGGCGCGGAAGCCGGTCCCTGAGGGACCCCGGGTTTATGAACCCGACAGTACCCATGAGACTATGGATGCTGCTGCTGGAGGTGCATTCCTATCACTCGCCATACCAGACGCAACAGCTCTTGTGGAGAAGATGGCCTCCAATCAAGGTTGGAATGATGAACATGTTCAAACTCACAAGAGAGGTAGAGGTATGTATCAACTCAAGGAGGTAGACATGTTGTCTACCAAGATGGACCTGCTGATGAAGAAGCTTGAAGATCGAGCCAATGAGAAGCAAGAAGTCATGCAAATTCATGATTCTCGCATGGCATCTGAAGTGTGTGGAAACACTGGGCATTCAGGGAGCAACTGTCCTAAAACCCAGGAGGATGTGAACTTTGTCAATAACAACTACTACTTTCATCCTCAGCAGAATCAAGGATGGAATCAACAACAAAGGCCGAACTACCAAGGTAACTATCAAGGTAATAATTTTAATAATTCCAATCAACCACCCTTGAGAGAATTAATTGCTGGCCAATCCAAACTTATGGAGGAATTATCTTGAAAGGTAGCTACCAATGATAAAATTCTAGAGAACATAAATAATCGAATGGATAGCTTTGCTTCTGCCATTAAAACCAGCATAGCTTTAATAAAATGATAGAATCACAAATAGTTCAGCTGGCTGCTGCAGTTCCTTCATCCGATAAAGGTAAGATTTCGAAGCAACCGGAAGATCTAGAAACTGCAAATCTTGTCAATATTCACAATGCAGCATATTACTATATACAACCATCGACGGGAAGGTGGATAGACTATACCTTGCCGGAAAAGAAGAGCTATCTAGGAAGACCTGTCATCCCCATCGTCATTGGACCTCACATTTTCCAAGAAGATATCCGTGACTTCGGAGCAAGTTTCAACATCATGCCTAAGGTAATCTATGATCAAATTAATGTAGATACTTTGTTGTACACAAATATGCATTTGCAGCTTGTAGATCAATCACTCTATTACCCCAAGGGAGTTCTTGAAGATGCCATTTTTCGAGTGGGACAATCATATGTTCCCGTAGACTTTGTGGTTTTGGAAACAGGCGGAGATATAAGGGCACCCAATATTTTGGGCCGACCTTTCCTAAGTACCGCAAAAGCCATCATCTACGCGGACAGTGCCAAGATCTGCTTCACAATCAAGGATAGAAAGGAGAAGTTTTCTTTCAAGAATCGTATCTTGAAATCTCCTGGACATCCGCAGACGCCGTACCTGCCCAAAGACAATAGTGACCAAGAAGAAGAACAATAGGAGAAGGAGAAAGAACAAAGCCAGGCAGCCACAAGAGCAATCGGTTAACATGATCAACACACTCCGATCAGAGTATGACCACATCCTCGCTTCACCATTCCTTACTAAGAAGGATGATCCAGGTGTACCCACGATCGAGTGTATCATTGGACAAAGAATCTTCCACAAGACCTACGACATTGGATCGGATGTCAATATAATGTCCCAGATAACATATGAATACTTATTTGGTGATGAACCTTTGTTCCCTACATATATGCAATTGCAGATGGTGAACTAATCAATCTGATTTTCAGAGGAAATAGCAAAAGATCTCATGGTAAGGATACATGATCACTATGCCCTTGCGGACTTCATGGTTCTAGACATAGGAGAAAAAGAAGACGATACACCCATCATTCTTGGAAGGCCATTCCTCAACACAACCATTGCGATCATCTGCGTCAAATCTGGATAAGTCCACTTTCAATTTCCTAGGGAAAAGGTACGCTGTTATTTCAATAGTTATACCACTTATGAGCAGCCGAAGAAGTCCCGCTCCAGGAGGAGATGTCGATCATCCTAAAACCAAAAGAATCAATCCCCAAAGAATGAATGGGAGGAAGATAAGGAACCTAAAGAAGTTGTAAAAGATGAACCCGCTTCGGCAAAGTCAAGTCCACAGACCAAAAAGATATGGAAACAAAAGGTAACATCACCACCAGAGTTACAAGAGGTGCAACCATCAGGGTCTCCATCCCTAGGACCTACTGATGCACTCAAGGAATGAACAAGATAGGAAAAGAGTTTTGTCCAAAGGACTTAAAAATCCAAACTCTGGCCGTAAGTAATATCGGTAGTTATCCATATTTACTTTTTAGTATTGCATGAATTACTTTTCACTTTAGCATATTTACTTTTCTGCATTAGCATTGCATTTAAATATATATATATATATATATAGTTTCATTACTGTATATCATCACATTATAAAAATCCTAAGCCCCATGTGAAAAAATTTCTCGGTGTGTAAACACCCACAGGAATATTCACTGTGGTGGCATAAAAATAATATATATATATATATATATCATGCATGCATATTTTTCTGCATTATATAAATAAGAAAATCCAAAAATATTAAATAGGCATCCCGCTAGAACTTTGCCAATTAAGAAATTTGTCTAAATCCCTAAGGACAACAAATTTTTGAATGGCTGATCGCTAACCCCTTATCCTAATCCATGCCACGAGTTTTGGTGTTCTTATTGGAGTATTTTGCAGGATGATCAAGAGTAAAGCCATCCATCCGAATTACATTTTCCCTAACCGCTACTACACTGCTTGCACAAGAAACCCTACTTCTGGACGGATGAGAAAGACTTCTGTTGGCAGACTCACTCTAAGAAAGACCATGACAACATCCAGCTTGGGGAGGAGCATCCTCCATGTATCTAGCTAAGTATTACTTTCCCTTTTGGTTTTACTATTTTTAAGTTTGCTTCATATTTGCTAAAGAAATAAAAAGATGCATAATAAAAAACAAAATAAAATTTTATCTTAGCTAGTTATATATATATATATATATATTTAAGTTTGCTTCATATTTGCTAAAGAAATAAAAAGGTGTGATCTTAAATTTTGAAAAGAAAAAAAGTGTGTGTCTAGTTTGATTTTTAAGAGCTAAATAAATAAATGAACTCGAGGATAATCTCTTGCAATGGAAATGATGAATAGTTGCTCTATCGTAATTTCTTTCAAGTACCTAGTTTTCAGCCTTGAATTCTCCCGAGTTTTGGATACTACTGTTTTGATATAAGAATTTACTCTGAACTTGAGACTCGTGGGTAGCATATGCTTGATTTAAGTCTAGGTAATTGACGGATATGATATAAGAAGGTCTGAGCTGTTGTTTATCTTGTTCCTAGTGATACTAAAGTTCTGGAGATTTATCTTTTGAAAAAAATGAAAATCCTACATGATGAGCTCCTGTATGACAAAGCTTGAATTCCTACCAAAGCCATACATGATATTTAGATTAGAAAAACTTTCACTCATATATGCTACTTGTTTTGCATTGAGTTTAGTCAAGCTTTGTTGACCCTTATGAGAGGTTTATCATGCTCTTAAAATCAAGATCATGTACACACCACCTAAATATACACTACTCCTACACTGGGGGTAGGCGCAACAACATGTCATTCCATCTAGATCCACCTAAAAATATTTTACTCCTATACTAGGAGAAAACACCAAAAATATTCTTGATAGGATATCCACCAAATAAATGCTCTAAGTTCTTGTTGCTATCTCTCAAAAGTTTTGTTGCAGAAAAGAGGCATGGGGCTATGCAAAAGTTATTCATAAAAAAGCAGAGAGATGAAAAAATAGACAAGTGTCTGAGATATTAAAACAATAGGTACTCAGATGCCCGCTCAAAAAAAGAGAAAAGATGAATAAGATAGCCCATGTTTTTTTGCAAAGTTGTTTCCAAGTTTCAAAAGAGAGATATGTTTTCAAGGAGCATAGTAGAATTAGGTCAGCCACCATATATCCATACACATGCACATTTTGATTTGATTGTATGACTCAACTCTCTTTGGATCCGAGGTTTGACTTTACAATATATGTATTGCAAGTATGTTCTTTTATGCTTTTTCCACTCCTATGAGCTCCGCATAAGCCTTAGTTGTAGGAAGAGAAAGGTATAACATCACTATTGCCTTGGTGAGGATCCATAAATAGCACATATATTGAGAGACTTGAGAGTGTCATACAATGGAAGCTCTGAGTTTTATTTTGAAAATCTATAAAAACTCTAGAATAATGGTTGAGCAAAGAACTTGAGACATAGTGCTTGACTTGATCATTTTATCTTTCAATTGCTCAAGACCCAAGTGAAGGCTGAGAAGCCCCATGGTTGAAGGTAATATGGGTAAGTTTGAAAGTCAGATCGGTTTATTCTAATCCAGAGGAGAATTCTTTTTTGAACGCATGTGTACTTTTGAGAAGTGAAAGCATCGTAGCAACTCCTGATCCATTTACTGAGTTTAGCTTTGCTAAGGGACTAGCAAAGGTTAAGCTTGGGGGAATTTATTGACGATAGTTAACAACCATTATAAACCGTCAATATAATATGTATAAGGGCATAAATATAATCACCAATGAAGGTCTAGGGGTTTAAACTAATAAATTCCACGAGTTTTGGTGAATCTGTATTTTCAGCAGGGTTTATCTAGAAAACCGTCAAGGTGGACCTACATGTCAGATTTAATTGCGCTTATCCGCAGCGAAATGGACACTAGAAGGTTCTAGAAAACTCGGGAGGACTCCACACCGAAGCGGAGGGCGAGACACCGCCAAGCCGCCCAGCCTCTAGGGCCCACCTGTCAGCCCTCATTGCAATGTCGGTTCTCCACCGCCTCCTAGGTTGCATCTACACCATCCTTTAAGTCGGTTTGATCCAAGGGCTCACGTTGGACGCTCCATCCTATATATATCAGCCCTACCCCCTGAGAGAGCATAAGTCATTTGAGAAGACAGAAACCCTAATCATCCTTAGAGCTCCACCATATTCTAGGGCATAGCTAGTTAGGCTAGGTCTAGAGGAAGGCAAGCAGGCTTCGCTTGGATTCCTAATCTTGTCAAGAGTGTGGTTTGGTATAATCTTTGTACCCCTCTCTCTTTTGTATCTCCATTACATTTATATGCTAGTTACAATTGTTATGACAATATCAGTATTCATCTTATTCACGTTCTTTGTTATAATGTTCATGGTTTACGTTGATTATAAGCTTAGTATAGTTGGATTATCATTATGTTCATGCATAAGTTCATATAGCGCTCACTCTAAGGATCCATGGGTGGGTGGTCAACATTGTGTAAGCGTGGTGCTTATACATTGTTTACCTATGGATACACCCTATATTCTGGGTCAGGTGGTAGATCACAGATGTGACACTACCATCGAGTCCTTTGTAGTCCACTCCCCGAATAAAGGCGCACGTAGGGTTTGGTTACGAAGGAAGAGCAAGCTCTGTTCTTAATCTTACTTAGTAATATCCCTTATGTGTAGATATGACGATGATCTTAGCAGTGATTACTAGGTATAATTGCACTAATCAATGTATGCTTTGACTTGTAATTAAGAATGACCTAGGAATTATTCCTCTAATATTCTACCTGTCGGGTTCGTAAACCCGAGGTCCTTCGTGGACCGGCCTCCCAACAAAGGCTCGGCCCAAGAAGACAAACGCACAACTCATGGGCTGGCCCAACTACCTAAACGACAGGACAGAGGGGCGATCGAATCTTCGACCGGGAGTCCTGGCCGAGGAGGAACAGCGCCCGCTTTCCGATTCCGGCCCGCCTCTCTGACCGGAGCACTCGCTTTGGTCTATAGCCTGCCTCCGGACGGCCTTTCTGACCGAAAGGCCTGGCCAAAGCACTAGTTTCGACTCTGACCCGCATCCCCGACCGGGGATGCGCCGAACCCCTGCTCACCGCTCTTCTCCGACTGGCGCGATCAGAGCCGACTGGGACCAACCGACTGGGGACGCACGCTCGGTAAGGACTAGGAAACAGACGAAGAAAGTAAGGCAGGGTGCATAAGTCAAAACCGCAATACCAGGGACCATACCCTATACACCTGCAGGACCAGTGCTCTATGACCTCCCTGCACGACAGAACCCAAGCAGTGTTGTAGGCGCCGACATTTTCCCCTATAGTATTGTGGGCGCCATTAACTCCCATACGGTAAGGCTCCCACCACATGCCTCTGGGCATCGACAGTGTTGTGGGCGCCGGCATTTATCGTACCAGGAGAACATAGTGAAACTCCTCACATGCCTCTAGGTGTCAACAGTATAGCAGGTATCGAAATCTACCATACCTGAACAAGACGACACAACCTCCCACGTGCATCTGACATCCAACAGTGTTGTGGGCACCTACCACCATCCTGTACCCGCCGGCGTGGGCAACAAGGCTTAGAAGCATACATACTCTCTCCCTCTCACTTGTAAGGCCATCCCCTTCATCTATAAAAGGGGATGCGCTCTCTCGCAACATTCAGGTTCATTAAGTTGATTCAGATTCATCAGATCGACCAGGTTCACTAGTACACAATAGCAGAACCACTAGGTTTAAACCACGAGCACACGCTCAAACACTTAGCTCATAGCGGAGCTCCCGTCGCTCTTGGCCCTTCCGATCAGAAACTTTTTGCATCTACTAAACTACTTATACTTTACAAGCCATTGGGGCGGCTCAACGGCATCTGCTGTCGGTGCGACCGGCGAAGGCGCGCGCTGCTCACTCCCCGACGGGACAACATTCGGCTCGGTTGAAGGCGGGGCGATGTCCACTTCAGACCTAGGCTCCGTGCCATCCACAGGCTGGGCGATGTCCCCCCGACGCACGCTTCCGGCCATGTCTTCACGGTGGACATCCATCACCCATTGCGTAGAGACTTGTCCTTCATGGTCAAGCTGTCGGCATACCCGTTGCAGATAGTGGCGAAGTCTAGGTTCAGGTGGTACATCGCCACTGAAGTCAACACCCCCGACGCTCCATAGAACAACCCTCTTGTGATAAGGGCCCGAACCTCATCTAGGACCTCCGCCAGCTGGACGGCGGGCGTGCTAGTACTTGGCGTCGACCCGAAGACCTCCGAGACGACAAGCTGGGCAACATTGCGGATCTGGTCAAGTTCCCCCTCGAGAGCACATCGCTCTTCAAGGGACATGGCCAGCGCCTCTGCATTTCAGCCAAAAGTCACCTTGACCATCTCTAGGTCCCGCTCCAATGACTTCACCTTTCCGCCTAGCTCTGCAAGAAGGGCGACAAGCTCAGAAACAAGATAAGAAACCAACACGACAAAAAACAGAGAAGGTACATACCAAGGCGGAAGTTCTCAAGGGTGGAGAATTCCTCCGCCTGCCGGGCCACCTGCTCGCACAGCTGGGCGCTCACCTCCTCCGTCCCCATCACCCGGCCTCGAAGCGCGAGCACTTCCTGGTCTACCTCCGACCGGGCCTTTCGCGCCGATTCCAGGGCGTTCCTCTCCGACACCAAGGCGCTCCGCTCTGACTCAAGGGTCTCCAGGGATTTTTGGAGCGCTACCTCAGTGTTCGCCAGGGATTTCTGCAACCCCACCTCGGTCTCTGCCTGGCAGGCCTTCGCCGCCTCAAGCCCCCACTCAGCAGCGGTCGCCCGCTCCGCTGCACGCTGCTCCTCCGCCCGTACCGCGGTCACCTCGGCCGCCTGGTCCTGGGACTCGTGGCGGGCGGACTCCAGCTGACGCTCAAGCTCAGCCACCCGGGCATGCTCCATCCGGAGGAAGTGGGACTTGCGGGACGAAATCTCCTTCAGACCCTACAAAAACAAAAAGCAAGCATGCTGAGGCAACTAACAAGAGACTCAGAGGTCAAGGACAAATACAGGAAACTCACCTCCGTGGTGAGCTGTAGGTCGACCTTGACTAACTGCTGGGCGGACTTAATGATGTGACCACGCCAGCGTCGGAGACCTCGGCGACCATTCCGACCACCTCTCCGACCACTCTGGGAACCTCGGCGACCACTCCGACCACTTCTCCGACCACTCCGATCACCTCTCCGACCACCTCACCAGCTGATACAACACTTCAAGTCCCTACTGGACCAATCACCTGTAGCCGCGCCAAAAAGATACAACAAGAGGTGCACGCGCTACTTTGTGAATTTCAATTAAACATTGATGGTAATTTCGAGCTACCTAAGTTGTGCATGTTGTTATTACTCAGGTTCTCTGAGAAGGAAGACAAGGATACATCAAGGATGGATCAGAGAGAAGAGCTGGGTGTTCGACCAGTTTTAGTGAAGACTGCTCTGAAGCTCAATAGTCTGCATGAAGCTAAAGAGCCCGTGCAAAAACTATACCATTCTACAATAATTTGTGGTGCATAGCATACATGGTTGGAAAGATGATGAAGTTAGCTTTCCAACGCATCCAACGGTTCGTCATTTGGACTTTCCAGGAAGGAGTTATGACCAAAACATTAAAGACTACCTAGAAGCCCAGAAGACACGCGGAAACTGAAGACCACTTCATGAATACTCTAGTCCATTGTCCTTCCACCTTCCAACGTGGCTTCTTCAGTTCACATCTATCTTAGAAACTTCTCATAGTATAAATACCACCTCTAGGCTACTAGAAAAGGACTTTTTCAATGATTTGATAATTCCAGTGATATTGCAGCCGAGCTGCCGAGTGCTTACTCAAACCCTTGTTCTTCCTTGTTCTTCCTGGACTTGTGAAGAGATTCCTCTAGGATCCACTAGTTCGTGCTTTGCGGGTTCCAGTACGGCTGCCCTGCCTTGTGTGGATTAGCTCCGGTCGTGGTTCTGCGGTCGTTCGGAGATCGAGTCGAAGTCTTCGCGGTTTCGGTGTCTCTCTCTCCCCGTCGCTTGGTCGCGTCCAACCTTGGCAGGTATAAAGCTAGTTATCCTCCGCTATTCACAGCAAGTTATCTTGTGATTTCCAACCTACTGTCGTGAAGATCAGGCCACCCCGAGGAGGTTTCCATCGGTATCTTGCTGTTGGTGATCTCCGACCCTTATCACTTAACCCGCTCCTGGGCGTCCTCGAGCTTCACCGACAGGTTGGCGAGTTTGGACTCCATGGCAAGTCCTTTCCCCCCAAGGATGTCCTAAAGACACTCCTGAGAATCCCGAAGAGCAAACCGTACATTTGCCAAGTCCTCGGGGTAGGGCCACTCCAGGTCAACCTCCGGTAGCCTGCCGGAGGGCCCAGCCTCCGACCGAACCACCGCTAGCTGCCACGACGACACCGGTAGCTCCACCACATCATCCGCCTCATCGTCGGATGGGATCTCCACCACCTCGGTTGCGCGGGCTGTCGACGGGTGTTCCGACTCCATCCTAGCCATGTCTCCCCCCAGCGCCTTCAGCTCCGACCGCGAGGGTGAGCCGTGTAGCCCTCCACCCGGTGAGGCAGGGAGTTTAGTCTCCCTCTCCTCTTCCACCGCAGCTAGTGGAGGAGGGGTCACAAGGGACACCACCAGCAAAGCCTCCGCCGTAACCACTAGGATCGCTGCCAGCACCATCGCCGTCACTGCCGCCGTACTGGCAACCGACCCGGGAGGCACCATCCCGGAAGGGAAGGATTCGCCGCCACCACCCTGTTCCCCCGCCGCTCGTCATGGTATGCTGCAGGGTGGGCCTCCAATCCTCCTTCATAGGAGTTGGGGCAATGCTCAACCCTGCCACCGTCTGGCCGCTGACAAAAAGTATGGATCAGTCATAATCCAAAAAGACTCAACAGTAAAAGATTGAAAAGAAACAAAGAAAAACATACCGGGAGGTAAGCGGCATGACTCGGAAGCCATGACCCGACGTCGATGGGCCCGCAGGGCGAGGACCGCTCCCAAGCTGCGACCCGCGCCCCCTCACTTCAGCCGAGGGCAGAGTCAACCCAACCGGCTCCTGCCTGGCCTGTGGGTCACCACGACCTTTGACTCGGGACGCCCCGACCAGAGCAGCAGGCGGGGCATCCTCCGGCTATGAGTCGCGCGCTGGCACCGGTCCCAGTGACGCACGGGTGCAAGCCCGCTCCTCTGACTGCCTGGCTTGCTCGGCAGCGTCCGCGGCAGGCGGGGACGGGACCGGCAATGCCACCGAAGGATGCGGTGACCGCATCCGCTTCGCCTCCTATTCACCGACGGCATCCACGCTCGTAGCACGCTTCCTTGGTGCGGGAACCTCGGTGCGCCTCTCCGCCTCCTGCTCATCGCTAGCAAACATCGCCACAGGGTCGCGATGCTCCGCCGAGGTCACAACAACCTCCTGACTTTCCTCTCCCTCGGAGAAAATCATGTCATCCACCTCTGTGGGATCCTCCGACTCGACATCGCTCCTTCTTTCCCTGGCCTTCACACGCCGGGCAACCTCCTTCTGCTTCTCATACTTTCGCCGAGACTCCTCGGCCTTCTTCTTCTTGGCGTCTGCCACCTCCTTCTGGGCGGCCTGCCGTGCCGTGCCCTTCGGCCCCTTCGGAAGGTGCGGTCGGGACTTGTAAGCTTCAAGCCCATATAAAACAGGTGACTCAAAATAAAATAAAAGTAGGAAAGCAAAGGGGAAAAGAACACGGAGTAAGGAGAGGGAGCATACCAATCTAGACACCACCGAAGCATTGAGAGGTACGGGCTTCCCATCGACCTTTTCTTTGGGCTTCAGTTGCAGCACCCGATCGAGGCAACTCCAGACCTCATTGTTCGGCAGCTCCTCCGGCGACGCTCAATCAGGGTCCGACGGGCCGCCATACTTCCACATCGGCCGCGCCCTCTCCACCAATGGAGCAACCTGATGGCGGTATAGGGTGTGGAACACCCGCGCCCCGTCAATGCCGCGCCGCACGAGCTTATGGAGCTCCGCCTCGATGATCTCCACCTTCTTCTTCTCCCAATGGGAAAGGCCCCACGACCAACTATCCCGCTTCTCTGGCCTCCCGCCGGTGAACACCGGGAACAACGCCTCCACCATGTTCCTAATATAAAACCACTCCCCATGCCACCCCCGGTTGGAGTCGCAGGGGATGTACGCGGGATACGAGCCTCCCGCGCTCGGTTTTCTCTGCAGGGTGAAGCCCCCCACCGGCGCGACCTCAGGCGGATTCCCCACCGGCAAAGCTCGCCCAGAGAACAGTCGTCGGAAGAAATCCACGTGCGGCTCCATCCCGAGGAAGGCCTCACAGACGGTGATGAAGCTGGCGATATGCAGCACCCCCATCGAATTGAGGTGCTACAGCTCTAGACCCCACTCATTATGGAGCCCATGCAGGAACCAGTGCGCGGGGTATCCTAACCCGCGCTCATGGAAGGCAAGAAAACAAACCACCTCGCCGGGCTGAGGTTGCGGGAACTCCTCCCTCCCGGGAGCCCTCCAGTGCGCCAACTCCTTCAGCGGTAGAAACCCCTTCGCGGCAAAGGCCTTCAACACCGACTCCCTCATAGAGGACGATCTCTAGTCCGACATCTCGCTCTGGGTTCACGAGAGGATTTGTGAGTTTTTTCCTCTCCCTCGCTCTCTTCCTTTTCTTTCCTAGGAACCGCTGCGGCTCTCAAGGATGCTCTCGGCAAGAAGGAAAATGAGAGGAGGCGACAGATGGGGAACAGGCGAAGGAACGGGGCGAAAAACCTTCTCCCTTCTCCTACTTAAGGAAAAGGGAGCGACAGTTGGGGAAGGCGCGCCGATCGGGAAAGTCAAAACGATGGAGCAAAAAACCCTCTCCCTTTCCCATTTAATGCAGATGGGATACGATGGGACACGCCCTGACCAATGAGACGCGCCCTGCCAGACGGAACAATGCCTGATCAGACGGGATGTGACCTGGGTATGGCCCACCACTACCACATGCCGGGCGTAGGAACCAAAGCGCCACCGCACACAGGCAGCTCTCCGCATCCCCAGGCGGGACATGGAAAAACCCAAAACGGGATCTCCGCCAGGAGAGACCATCGGGCTCCCTAAAATCGATCGAATGGCTCAGGATGAACACCGAGAGATAGGTAAGGAGCAAAGGGATGCCCCATGTAGGCCATGCCGACTCCGTCACTAACAATGAGCATAGGTCCCGGTCGGACATTTCTGATTGGAGCTCTTCAAACCCCGTCACTCGAGTCATCAAGGTAACACTACCGACCCCCGCTATTTCTTTATAATCATTTCATACATCCATACATGCATTCATTCCATACGCCCATGCCCCCCGGACAATTCAGGCCCTGAACCGCCCGAGGGCTCGGGAACTAAGCATCTCACATGCAGCAAAATGCATCACAACGCTCCGTGTTGTGTCACGAAGCGGCAGTTGCCTCATTCGACATGAGCAAACGACCGACTGGGGTTCGAAGGCTGGCCCACGAAGGGCTCGAGGCCGCCCCACGTCAAACAGAGCCAGGGGAGAAAACGCAGATGAGCCCCATGCGACCCTCGCCTAGTCTGCCCCAAAGCAGACAGGGTCATCTCAACCTTCTTGTTCGATCCTAAACCTCTGCCAAGCCGACAGAATCTCCATCAAGGGGAGGCCATCAGGCCACCCAGGTCAGTCCCTAGAACGACCCATGCATCTATCGGGTTGCAGGTAAAGGAGTAGTGGAATGTCATAAGAGGGCTATGCCGACCCCATCACGAACGACAGACCCGAATTCTACTCGATCATACCCGTTAGCGAGCTCACCAAGCGCGTCACTCGAGCCCGAGCGATCGGGACAAGTGACAAAACTCAGCCCCTCTGGTTGTGAGAAACCGGAGATGGGGCAACGCACACAACTCAAAACCGACCCCTACCAAAAGCCCAACAGGGCTCGGGGGCTCAAGGCACACCAAAAAACCTAGGTCTGCGACCCCGAACTCGCATCATCCCTCGGCTACACTTCGACTGCACACCAAACGCCTAGGTCTACGACCCCGAACTCGCCCCATCCCTCGGCTACGCTTCGACTGCACACCAATTGCCTGGATCTATGACCCCGAACTCGCCCCATCAGGATCCACGAGCTCCGGCTCGACCGATCCCTAAACTAACTAACTAAACTACCTCGGCTATGCGGGCTGCATCGAGGCCTGGATCCAAGACTCTGACTCACCCGATCCCACGGCACGCACCGACGCCAGGACCCGCACTCCGTCTCGTCTGATCCCTAAACTAACTAACTAACTACCTCGGCTGCGCGGGCTGCACCGAGGCTAGGATCCATTACTCTGACTCACCTGATCCCACGGCGCGCACCAACGCCAGGACCCGCGAGCTCTGTCTCATCCAATCCCTAAACTAACTGTCTCGCTCGATCCCACGGTGCGCATTGACGCCAGGATCCACGAGCTCTACCTCGCCCGATCCCAAAACTAAAACGCCTCGACTGCGCAACGATGCCTTGGTTGACGACTCCATCTCGACTAAAAAACACGCACACACAGCCGCTGACAACACCCCCAGATGATTCTGCTCGAATCACCTGGGGGCTCGGGGGCTACACCCATAGGTGCGCTCGCGCGCACCCGCTGATGAAACAAAACTTCCCCCGCTGGCAACACGAAAAAACCCCAGATGATTCTTCCCGAATCGCCCGGGGGCTCGGGGGCTACACCCGCGGGTGCGCTCGCGTGCACCCACCGTCATGACAAAAATCCCCCAGACGATTCTACCCAAATCGCCCGGGGGCTCGGGGGCTCCTGTCGGGTTCATAAACCCAGGGTCCTTCGTGGACCGGCCTCCCAACAAAGGCTCGGCCCAAGCAGACAAACGCACAACTCAGGGGCCGGCCCAAGTACCTAAACGACAGGATAGCAGGGCGATCGAATCTCCGACCGGGAGGCCTGGCTGAGGAGGAACAGCGCTCGCTTTCTGACTCCGGCCCGCCTCTCCGACCGGAGCACTCGCTTCGGTCTTCAGCCTGCCTCCGGACGGCCTTTTTGACCGAAAGGCCAGGCCAAAGCACTACTTCCGACTCCGACCCGTGTCCCCAACCAGGGATGCGTCGAACCCCTGCTCACCGCTCTTCTCCGACTGGCACGATCAGAGCCGACTGGGACCAACCGACCAGGGACGCCCGCTCGGTAAGGACCAGGAAACGGACGAAGAAAGTAAGGCATGACGCACAAGTCAAAACCGCAATACCGGGGACCGTACCCTGTACACCTGCAGGAACAGTGCTCTATGACCTCCCTGGCACGACAGAACCCAAGGATTGTTGTAGGCGCCGACATTTTCACCTACAGTATTGTGGGCGCCATTGACTCCCATACGGTAAGGCTCCCCCCACATGCCTCTGGGCATCGACAGTGTTGTGGGCGCCTGCATTTTCCGTACCAGGAGAACATGGTGAAACTCCTCACATGCCTCTAGGCATCAATAGTATAGCAGGTACCGACATCTGCCATACCTGAACAAGACGACGCAACCTCCCACGTGCATCTGACATCCAATAGTGTTATGGGCGCCTACCATCATCCTGTACCCGCCGGCATGGTCAACAAGGCTTAGAAGCATACGTACTCTCTCCCTCTCACTTGTAAGGCCATCCCCTTCATCTATAAAAGGGGATGCACTCTCTCCCAACATTTAGGTTCATTAAGTTGATTCAGATTCATCAGATCGACCAGGTTCACTAGTACACAACAGCAGAACCACCAGGTTTAAAGCACGAGCACACGCTCAAACACTTAGCTCATAGCGGAGCTCCCGTCGCTCTCGGCCCTTCCGACTAGAGTCCGACCGGACCTCTTGTACCCCTATCTTTCTCCTTCTCGTTTGTAACCCCACTACAAACTTCAAGCACCTGGGCTCAGGAATAAAGTCACCGACCGACTCAAACTGGACGTAGGGCACATTGCCTGAACTAGTATAAACCCTGTGTCATTGAGTGCTAGGCCACCTCCGATCACAACGTATGGCAAAACTACAAATATTTACTTGTTGGTCACTTTCTGCACCGACACTACCTGACCATGCTAATGCCATAGAAAGGAGTACTCTGAGTGATTTGTTATTATCATTGATCAATACTTATCATATATATATATATATATTATCCTATGACTTACCCATGTTATGAGTAGAATATTGGTTATAGTTTACTTCTCCTTCAGTAGTATAAGTTATCAATACATGTCCATGCTAGACCTTCCCTGTGGTAAAAATATAAATAACGATACCTGGAATACTCTCGGGTAAAATGTTGCAATGGTATATTATCTGTGCGCTTGCAGATCCTTTTCATTCATATATTTATGTATTCTTCCTAGTCATATAATTAATAAAAAATTGCTTAGTATTATTCTAGTAATGCTATGTAGTACCAACAAGTATCTCTGATATCATCACTAGGGATGACAACCTAGTAAAATGAGGAGATATAGGTTTATAATAGGTGGCTATTTAAGAACAAGTGATACGTTAATAAATATCAACAAGCATTTCTGGCATTGTTGCTAGGGACTAGATTTAAAACTCTATTCTTAGTAGCGACGCTAAGAAATGTCAACAACAGGACAATTCTGGAGTGAGGTCGGTATGAAAGCTCCTAGTGCCACCGCTCCTGGATGTTTAGGGATGAGATTATGTATGCTTGATTGTTTTTTCCAACTACGCATTGTCATTCCTGAACTCGTCCAGGAATTGCTTGGTAGATAGATTCGTCTGTGCCTAGCAGCACTTGTAGAAGCAAGGGCCCATCCCATTAGGACCTAGAGCATTGTGCTTGTGCATTGCCGCCACTACTTTCCTAGCCTCCTGCCCAATAAATGGTAGAGTCAGCTACGTTGAATCCACTACTGCCCTTTTTCGTACAAGTTCGCCAAATCAAGATGACAAGTGATGTTGTCGATGGTACCTAGGATTCTAGAGTAGAATTGAGTGAGGGTAGTAGTCTTAGCATTGTGTGTTGAGTGGGTCACCCCTACCACTTCTACTTTGTGGATGTGGTTGTACCGCATCCGCATTGATGGCGGGCTGGTATGGAAGAACCTGGTGTTCTCATCTCCTTATTTGAGGGCTTTAAATTTCTCTCCCTGCTTCCATTTCACTGCACGATCATTAATAAATTATGTCACCCTAATGTTGCAGTGTTGGCATAAATAGAACTCCCTTGCAGAGAGCACACTCTATTCTTCAAACATGTTAAGCAGGTGAATAATGAACATGTTATAGTATATGGCTAGGGGGAACGCACCTTCCTTGACCATACCTTTGTAGCGTGCCGTAATGCTTTGATCCTTGCAACCAGGGAACCAGTGGCATCGATAGCATTGGTGTTTGCGGGCCAAACTGGGAGGACAGAGGAGAAGAAGTCAGAGTGATTGAGCTAGAAGTTCTCAAAGCGGAAGAGGTGAGTGCGTGGGATATCTGTGGGGATGGAAACACACAAGTGAGTGTGATGCAACACATTGCTGACCCGGGAGACAAGAGAGAAGTTAGGAAAAGAGGCATTGAATGACAAGTTAACAAAGGCTCTATCTAGCCTTGCTAGAGTTAGGACTTTGATCTTGTTTGACCAGGTGAAGAGGCAATCCAGAAGGGGGAGCTCAATAAGGGCTATTGAATCAATTGTTGTGTTGAAGCAAGAAGTAAGATGGACATTAAAATAAGGGGTGTTCTTTTTCGCAATGAATTAGATGAGATTGAACTCACCTAGAATTATCCATGGACCTGAGATGGAGTTTGCAAAACCAGCGAGTAAGGCTATGATCATAGTGAGCGTAGACAATGAGGTAAGAGACCAACTAAGAGACTCGTGGAGGTGAAAGGAACAAAAAGGGTGAAAGCATGGGCATTGGGAGAGAACTAGAGTTTAGTTTTTTGTTTTCCGAGGAAATGATGAGGCCACCTCTGGACCCATCAGCAAGGGACCTCATGAAAGTTAGGCATGAAAGAAGGGAGGAATGGTTTGTGTTTGTTAGGAAGCTTATCTTGGACTCCTGAATACATGCAATGTAGGGATGAGACTTAGAGAGACAAACATAGTCACATTTTCCACCTGACCTAGGCTACGAACATTCTAGGAAAGGATAGAATAATTAAGGCACTTTTGATTCATATCAAACAAATTACAGACCAACCAGGAATTACAAGGGGGTACAAGAGGGAGGTAGCTGCCACAGAAGGCAAACGCAATAATGTCCAGCACACCGATAGGTGCCAAACTACCTTAACAAGGAAAGGAAAAACATAGAAGACAACATGACGATAGGAACAAAGGGAAGTGCCTAACATACCATGCGTTCTAGGGGAGGGCTGGGAGGGGTGGTACAGGTGAGAGAGGAGGAGGATCAACAATGGGGGCAGCGGATTAGGGGTAGCAATAAGGCGAAAGGATCGGATAGTGGGTGCATGCAAAAAGGGAGAGAGGGGGTATGGTGCGAGAAGGCTATAGAACTAGCTATTCACGTTGTTGAGGCTACTAGGGTTTCAGCCTAGCCCAAAGTAGTGAGCTTGGCCTCGAGGAGCACCGAGAACTAGGCCAAAAGTAGGAGGGTGGGGAGCGTCCCTAGGCTAACCCGTCCTGCTTGTTTGGTCCTAGCATCTAGTTGTTTGACCCGAGGCCAAACCCTAAGGACCACGATGGAGAAGGCATCTACTCTTAAGGAGGAGTAGTCATCATCGAGGTAGTCTGGATCGATCTCCACCATGGTGCCGAAAGGAGTCCAGTGCTATCAAAGAAGCTTGTCGCAACGAGCACCACCAGCCAAGGCTATTGGATTACGAAGTGGTTGGAGGTTTCCTCTGAGTGCTCTAGGGAGACTAGCCCACTATCATGGACGATCAAACTCGTGTCGACCACGAAATCACACTCAGCCTCGGAGTCAAATGAAGGAGAATAGAATCATGGGATGCAGGATACATGCGGAAATGCACCCCATTAGCAATGGAAAAGGTCACCACTCGAATGAAGGGGGTAGGACAGGCAGTGGGACAATCATCATTAGGCTCGGTCATTGCCTCGCCTAGAACCATTAGGCTCGGTCGAGCAGAAGGGCGAGCCAACCTCCTCTGAGCCTGCTCGTGGAGGAGGGGGACCGGGTTGAGAAAACCACCTCATAGACATGAAGGCAAGGGGTGGAGAGAGAGACGGGGGAGAACGATGAGGGGGGATGCAGTGGATGGAGGTGATCGGCTGTCAGCGAAGGGAGAAACAATGTGGGGGAGCACAAGAGAGGTGTTGTGTATTTCAAGGAGAGAGGGAAGCTTGATAGTCGAGAACAAGCGTGGAGAGCAGGGGCAGGCGAAGGAGAGACAGACAACTGGACAACTACCAAAGGAGTGGTTGGGGACTAGAAATCCTAAGGGTTTAAGCTAAATGAGGCGATAAGTTTTTTATCATAAGAAGGGAATCTAGGAGGAGGTCGGGGGGAGGAGGGCGATGATGGGGGACGGTGGCAGCACTGGGAAAGGATGGGTGATCGAATCTGAGTCATGGGAAGTGAAAGGGACGTCATGGGCAGGGAGGCGTGAAGCGAGAACAGGCACATGCACAATAGGGTGGTGCGGCCAAGGCATGGACCGACAAGTAGGCCACTTGCAGGAACGCTCCATGTGGCCAGAATTCCCACACCTACGGTAGCAGATCGGGTCCCTAGTAGAGGACACGAGATATGGTCCGAGGCAAGGCAGCAAAAGCAAGCCACAAGCGGAGGTCGGAAGGGAGGAGGGTGACAATGAGTGGGCGATGGGGCTGGGGAGATAAAGCCACGGCTAGGAATGATTTGGTGGCCAAAGTAACAGCTGACGTTTGGCTCGAGGGGAAGGAGTTAGAGCCCATCATGTTAGTAGGACATAGAACAATTGACGTGTCGATGGGCGGAGTAGAAAGAAGAGGGGGAGATTTTGGTTTAGTTAGGTTGAGCAGATACAATGATCTTCTAAGCGAGTCGCAGGTTGTCCATGGACAGGGAGGCATGTCCGCGTTGAGCGTACAGACATGCACAACACTGATGAGGGCAGCTGGTCGGTTAGCGGTTGGAAAGCAGTAGAGGAATTCAAAGCTGCGCACTCGCTTCCTCCATGAACGCATGGAGCACAAGCTCAAGCTTGCCAATGCTGAGGAAGTGGGCAATCGACATTCTGGCAACCTAGACCCAGCAGAGGAAGTGTTGTACGTACTTCGCTTTGAGGATGATCGGGGGATCAGTGAAATGGAACAAGAGGATGTTAGAGACTTGAACCTCTAACAGCGGGGCGAGATTCGCAGGAGTAATCCACAATATTCCTGGCTTATAGCATGTGGAACACCAAGAAAGAAAGGGGAAGCAATGGTGTAGAAGTTCAGAAGGAGTTCTTGGAAGGATTCACCTGGTTGGGTCGTGAAGGTGTCCGCCAATGCTCTGGTTCATCCCGGTGGCGCGGAGCAAAGCACGGATGGCTGCGGCGAGATGTCAAGGATGAGGGGTGGCGCTCGGTGGGTAGGAGGGTGGCAGATGTTGTCTAGGTTTGCTTGCTTTGGCTTTGTATGCCGAAGCCGAGGTGGATGCCGGCGCTAGGGGTGGTGGGGGTGGGTCGGCTGAGCCTCCCGGAGGGGACGCCAGAGGGCCCCATCCAGAATAATATTTAATTGTTTACTTGTCCAATATTGCTTCAAAAGTTTGTCACAATGATAATTATGGAACTTCTAATTTGGATCATTGGAAGATAAATATTGAGAGATAGAGAGAAAGGTTTCACGCCAAGACTAGAACAAAATAATTATTGCAACTAGTTGTTACTAATGAGTCCTAAGAGGACCGCCCCGTGAGGTAGGGTCGTCACTTACAAACACGACCTACTTTGCACTTATAAAAACGTACACAAAATCCATGTAAATGTCATTCTTTTGTGATGGAGGAAGTATAGCTTAACCAACTAAGATCTTGTCTAACAAATGTAACACTTTCTTTATGCCATCGCTGAACAGTAACCTAGCTAAAGGAACAATTTAGACGCTATATGGATATTTATCAATACTTTAGCGTCAGGCGAATAGTTGACTTTTTAAAAAATATTGACCAATTCTTTGCAGTTGCAGAATTGAAAAGCAGGAGCGAGTAAAACTCAAGCCCTCACGCTCATCCCCACGTTGCAAGGCTGACATACGTTGCCTCCACATTGCGAAGCAAAACCTGCATTCTCGTGACTTGTGAAGCAACTCATGAGCTATTGATGCAAAGCAATCACAATTAATTAATTCAAAATCATAAGAGGGTGATCCAGCAGAACCTCGTATTGATTGAGGCCTTGCATCGCATAGGTGCTTGCATGCATGCATTTCTGATCACGCATGCTAGCCCGTCTACACTCTACAGCAGATTCGTCTGCCTGCGCTGCACTGCACTGCATGCCTCGAGCCCTGCCCCCTCCCTGTTTTTACCTATCTCTATGCATGAATTTGTCCGCCAGCATCTGCTCCTCTAGGCTCTATGTACTTTAAAGCCTTTACCAGCCTGAAACAGCATGCTGTAATAGTACTATCATTATCAGGAGTGAAACACAAACGCATGCATGCTGCTCTGCCAGCTCTCTCTGCACAGCGTCAGCTAGGATGCATGGGACGACAGCAACAGCAGTGTTTGCATTGACAAGTCACCAGGGCTAGAGAGGCATGGCGCAGTCTGCCAAACCCTAGTTGTTTGATGACGAGATCCTATAGTATGGATGTTGCGGCCAAAACTGGTCGAGTTATTTGACGACAATATCAGGGGCATCTTATTTTCTTTTCCTTTTACTTTTCGGTCCTAACAAGAAAGTGTTTCGTGCACCTCTCAAATTCTTCAAATATTATATTCCAGTTGGCAACTACGTGTCCTCTCACAAATGAAAAATCTATCATAAGATTTTCATTTTTTCAGGAAGAACAAAAGGTAAACTACCTTTAGTTTGTAAAGTTTAAAGCATACATGTTAATTTAGGAGTCGCTGAAGCCTTTTTACTAGCCAATCAAGAATGCAAGAATTCGATGATATTGCCTGCCTTGACATAAAATTAAGAACACTGCAGCAAACGGCGTTCATGTGTTATGTTGTGCGGTGGCCATCTGTAGGTGAACGGGTAAGCTACGCTTGCATGCAATAAAATTTTAACCAAATTTAATCATTAGATCACGCAAATAGAAGATCATAAATCGTGACCAATAAACATGTAGTGCAGCGGAAGAAGAGTTGGGGCAGCCTAGCCCAACGAGAAAGTAGAGGATCGCTCTCGCACCTTGTGTTCGCCGCAGATCAATGCCGTAGCGGTAGCAATAGCATGCATCTCCACGATGTTCAAACATACATGGATGGAATGACATGCATCGATGTGCTAGCACTATGTGCTCGGCTAGGGTTTCATGGTGAGAAAAGCCGATACGCAGATAGCCATTATGCATGTTGGATCTTGATACAAGACATCACATACTTAATTCACACTAATATGTATTATTAGGCCTCATCAAGGACCAACATGGATAGTGTATATCTATATCTACAAGCCGGTTCCAATATCTCATGTAAACCAGCCATCAGCCTCTTAGCAAGCTTCCATTCCAACTGGCAAGGTTTCCAGAATTGCAGCCAACAAATTTAGAATGTGGGTAGAGCTTCAAGCATAGGAATTACATCATTTGCCTTATCTTCATCATCAGAAGATCAAGTTGTTACTTGCATGATGCATGATGAGGAACCCTTTAGCCAGCACCATATGAAGTTATAATTAATTAACTCATGCCTGCGGCCATATGTATATACTCCCTCAGTCCCTGAATAAATACATTTCTAGAGTTGTCTTAAGTCAAACTTTTTCAACTTTAACCCAATTTGTAGAAAAAACATAAAGATTTATAATATCAAACAAATACCATTAGATGTACCATAGAATATATTTTCATAATATGCTCATTTTATATTATAGATGTTGTTACTCTTTTCTATAAAATTAGCCAACTTAAAAAAGTTTGACTGATACGGATTCTAGGAATTGATTTATTTGGGGATAGAGGGAGTATAGATCTACCTTAGAGTGGTCAAGGCTCCCTGGTGGTACTTATTTTGACATGCCTTATTTTGGAACTCCTTATAAATACCTAAAATAAAATTCTACCCTAGCAAACTCAATGTCGCCCAAAGAGTGAGCATGTGGTCTATATCTAGGAGTAAATGGAAGACGAAGAAGAGATGACCAAGGACATTTGAATGGATCTAGATGGTGCCGATGAATTATATGGCAATCTATTCTAGACAACACCTAATTCATTGTTTGATCTTGTGGACATATTCTTGTACTTAGCATATTTCACAAACACTGAAGGCGCACTACACCATAACCCATCATATATTGGAGGCGCCTGGACCGGATGGTTACCTGGGCAGGTTTTCCCAACGGAATTGGGCACTCTTGAGAGAAGACATTGTACCAGTTATTCAACACTCACATTAACGAAATTGTATCATTCTCAGACATAAAACATCACAAAGTTTACTTGGATGGCATAGCTTATAGATCTTATTTATGGCAATTGGCACTTGTAGCAGGCATGCTATGTATACGTGTTTACACAACCATTAAGTTCTGCTGCATATCACACAAGTTTGCCTTTCACACCTCACAATTAACATGTTTAGCTTGAATAACCACAGTCTGTTTACAAGGTGTTACATCTTTATATTATAAGCCCACAACAAACTAAAGCTCAATGTCAAGTTACCTCTAGCTTGGTGGGTGGGGGCAGTGGGGGGGAGCTATCAATGGTCTAGATAGATCTTTACCACTAGCTGGAATATGACCCTAGAAATTAGCCAGTTAGTGTCAACATAAATTATCACTTATGAGTTGCAATATAAAAACTGCCATCTAAGAAATATGCAACTCATAACAAAACTACAATTTCAACTGACCCTTCTTCAACTAGCTAGCGTGCAGACCTAAATCCTGAACCACGATTGCTAATTGAAGAAAAAACAAACCGAAGCTTATATCATCATGCCACACTCCACATCGATGGTTAAGGACGTCTACTTAATTATGTAACTGTAAAGAACCATTGAAAAATAGTTGAGACTTGACCACACAAAAAAATTGGTCTCCTAATTCATCATTTGCAAGGACATATCAAACTATTCTCTAATCATATTCCATATGCCACTATGTCAAAAAAGGAGATCAGTGACACAGCTAGACAGTCATCAGCAACGCAGAAAAAACACATCATTAATATTCCGTCTCTGATGTGAAAAAACCAGTGACGTGTAATAGACAAAAGGGAGTTGGTATTAAAAGTTCTTAAGCTGCAACTGATTGTGGTCTGAATTTGACATGTCAATGAAGAAAAAATCAATCATGTTCTGTTTTAGAACCAAGTGTGCAGCTTGTTCAGTAGTAATGCTTTTACTTAAAATTATAGATGTGACTAACTTTTATCCATAAATTCCTTATTGGAAACTTAAAATTTGGGACATAATACAAACAAGATGATGAAAATGACACAATTGTTGATTTGCAGAGATAACACTAAGTACGTCAACATGATTTCACAACTAAAGGGTGATATTCCATCAAGAGATGTGCTCAGACTAATGATGCTTAGCGCATTAATTACTAAAGAAACAATCCCTGGGATCAAATAATTGCCATTTCAATATATTACAACTAGTGCACACATTTATTATTGGAGATACAACAAAAGCATGTCAAGAGGGAGCAATTTTGCTCAAAACTTCGATAAATTGCTTCCCATATATGACAGATCAATTACGGTCAAGAGAACCATTCTGTATCCCATCCTTCTATATCTCCAATGTCCATACTGCAATTTAGAGAAATATTCATAATTAGATTAATCAATTGCATATTACATGCATGCATCCCTATATATTCGTTCATTATTCCAACAGATACAATTTTGCATGTATGCCTCCCATAAATATTTGGTTTGTATTTCCACAGAGTATTTTGCATTCTATATCTTTTTCAGTACTGGATAAAGTTATTGTGTGAGACAAATATGATGCACTTTACACACTACTTCATACTATATAGTGGTCATTTTGATTCACTGTAATATAGATGACCGTACGTATGACATCCTACACGGCAATGACTGAGCGATTTTACATCCTGTTTTCTTCTACAAAACGTGCTTCATATGGTTGGCTTGCAAACAAAGTAGATGTGGATAAATCTTGCTGTTTTTTTCCTAAGATAACTCGTTTTCACTACGAACTTTTACAACAACACTACTTACAAAGCATATATAGTAGTGATGATAGTACTTATAATACAACTATTATTCATTACTTACCGGGGCAAGGCCACGGAGACATCTTCGTCCTGATGGTAGTAGTCATTCAAATGTATCCCAGGGAAGTCAGAGTTGCTTTCTTGGGTAGCCACATGGCCAAGGCTGTCGCTAACCCAATCGTCGGGCATGTCCACCAACGACGGATCCACCGTCACGTTGGCAGCTCCTCCGGCCTCCTGATCGACTACTGTGCCGTTGCCTTTGTCTTCGATGCTCTCAAGGAGCTTGCTCCACCACGCTGACGTGACCAGGTTCATGGTGTCGCTCCACTCAATGTCGTGCTGCTGCCCGATCGAGTAGATCGCCGCCATCTCCTCATCATCAAGCACTCGGTGCAGCGATGGATCTGCTGCCAGTGAAGTGTTCTCCATGGTGACAGCGGACACGTCGTGGCTCGCCATCGTCACCAACGGAGAGGAGTAGACTGAGTAGGAGGAAGCTGGTGATGGTTGGAGTAATGGAGGATCAAAAGAACAAGTACTGTTCTTGGTGTCATCACCTACAACAGAACTACTATTGAATCCCTGAAAGCTAAGGTTTAGACCTAGCGGCTGCGCAGGAAGAGGGACCAAGTGGTCATCTAAGTTATGCTCAGAATTGACCATGGGCGGGGCAACTGGTGCGTCGTAAGTGATCATCAATGGGGATGAAGAATAGCTACTAGGAGTAGGAGCAGTGAAATGTGAAAATGGAGAGTTGTACAGGTAATCTGAGTAGTAGGAAGCGTAGCTCGGCGCAGACGAAGCTCCAGTTGCTGCTTGGCTTGGCTCTTGCACTAGATGATGAACCTCTTGTTGTCGCTGCAGCTGCAGCTGCATCAACTGTTGCTGCTGCTGCTGCTCTTTGGCTTGTCTCATGGAGGCCCTATGGATCTTGAGAGCTGTGACAATCTCTCTCCTGGCCTCTGCCATGTTGAGCAGCCTCTCCTGGTACGGCCTGCTTGTGTGCGGCCTCCTCCTCACCTGCTTCTTGTGTGGCTGCTGCTGCTGCTGTGGTGGTGGTGCTGTTTGGGCCTGCTGCTGCAGGATGTCGTCTTCTTGTGGTGGCTGGCTATGTGGCTTGGTGCCCATGGTGCTGTGGTCTTTGGATCTTGTTGCAGATGAGGAGGAGCTGAGCTGCTTCACAAGGCTCCTAATGGAAGCTCCTGAGAGGTGTGGCTGCTCGGCCTTGTTGTTGTTCTTTGAGGAGGAGGAAGGGGTAGGAGCTAGCTTGTGGTGGTTCCTCATCTCTCTTTGCTATAGCTATGGATCAGGTTCTCTTTCTTGCTAAGGAAACAAGAGATGTGTCGTCTGTGACAAGGTAGGGTGTGAACCAGGGTGATGGGGTGATATAAATAGGGTGGTACTAGGAAGCATATATATAGAGTTTGTTAGGATGCAGTGTTATCCTTTTGGCAACGCATGTCGCATATATGGTCTTGTGGTAGTAGGTTGGCAGCTAGTGTAGTTAAAAAAGACAGCACACAACGTTGAGTCATCTTTTTGGTACTTGAGTACGTAGCATTGACTCTCGCTCGATCAGCAAGTCTCGTCGCAAGAAAAGAAAAAAAGAAGAAGAGGAGGAGGAAGAACGAAGAAAAGACTCGCTCAAGTCTGAAAAGCCTCCCCCACCACCTATCAGAGATGAGAATATATATATATATATATATATATATATATATATATATATATATATATATATATATATATATATATATATATATATATATATATATATATATGTGTGTGTGTGTGTGTGTGTGTGTGTGTGTGTGTGTGTGTGTGTGTGTGTGTGTGTGTGTGTACAAAATGATATGGATTTCATGGTCAAGGTTTTGGATAGATTCCATTGGAAGGAGTTGAGGGATTCATATTCTTTTTGCTGGCGAAGTAAATTAATTAGAAATAGATGGACACCAAGAAAGCAAAACAAACAGCCAATATAAAATTATTAGAAGCTAGCTAGGAGTGTTAGTTGCACAAGTGGTGGAGTGCAGAAGTATATGTATATAGACACATTAGGCATGCGACACGGCCATATGCATGCATGGTTTTGGAATTCAAATATGGCCAACTCCTTTTGTTGTGCTGCTGCATGCACTTTCTGTAACGGACTTGATCGAGAAGGCGATAAGATTCACCAATCAGTGACATAAAGATAAGCAGGTGGCCTACAAAATAGACATAACAGCATACTAGTAGATGTTGATGATTTCTTCTTCCATAACCGATCGATCGATTGGGATCGATAGAGATAAACAAGAGCATTTTGAATATATCTTTAGCAGCAAGTGTAGTCCGTCCCATCTCTCCGCCCTGTGCCCTACTCACCCATAGAATGATTGGCTACGCGTACAGAGAGCATGGTCGTCGTCGTCGTCGTCGTCTCTCTCTCTCTCTCTCTCTCTCTGGGCATGCATGCAAGTCTACTCGTACAGTCGTACTAGTGAATTTTGGTCGAACGAACAAGCTAGCATCAATTTTGAGGGCCGAAAAAGGAGCTGCCGGCTGGTCGCAGCTAGATAGAGTCGTCCATTATTCATTCATTGCATGAAGGACCGACTACGTACATATCCAAAACTGAACACAGAAGCGGCGCCCGGCCACATACATTATTGCAAGAGACTGAACCTTTGATTTCGTTGGAATATTCAAACACTGTGCATGATAAATAATGGGGTGTTTCATTCCAACTTAACTTTGAAGGATCAACGACGACCTTCTGTTCCTGACCCCTAACCCTAAACCCTAGTTTGGGGCACTTTCAGAGACGGTTTCACCCATCAGGAAAAAACTGTCTGAGGAAGTGTAATTTTGTGCATATATTGGCTTTTTTTGAGCGGTTATAAGCATGATGATACATTGATATATAGTGTTATATATACTGTATTGCATATCATCCGTTGTCTGTGGTCGTTGTGTGGAGCTAGCGCGCTGCTTGCTATGGTGATCAAATGGTGGCTGCTGCATCTTTCTTGGCCCCAGTCTACATGATTGAATGCCCGTGATGTGTGTATTGCGCTCGTCCCGGAGTCTTGTGCTTGAATGGTCCGACGACGGCGTCATAGCTATTCATGGAGTACTAGAGACCGATCAGCATGGATGGTGTATAGACGACGATGGCGCAAATTAAAGTGAATGGCTGTTAGTTGATCGATCTCCTGTTGTAATGAGATCACCGCAGCGTCAATTCATCAATGCCTAGCGCAGTTAGTCCTGATTGACACCACGAACTATTCTCTACAAAAGTCGTAGGTATACCGCGCGCGTTCTCCTGAGCCCTGCGTTGGTCGTTGCTCTCGAGTCAAGCAATTTATTTGATGTGTCCAGCCAAAGTTTGTGCTTTCCTTGATGCAGCCAATCACACCTAAATAATTTGATTCCCAATACAAACAATTAATACCTAAATAGTTCGATCTCCAATAAAAAAAACTGCAAAAAACTGTTAGTTTGATCTCGAAATGAATTGGAAAGAAACAATACCTAAATAAATAATTCATGTAAGATATGACTAGCAAACATGACTATGTGTAGCAATGGAATGTATAATTTGTTGTGCGTTGTTTGTGCCAATAATGATGAGCTTGTTTTTGTCGAATTTAATTGGGCGTGGCTACTTTCCTTCATTCCAAACCATAAGTCGTTTTAGTTTGTCTAGATACATTGCTTTTAATAATAAACATCTAGACATTGAATATATCTAAGTACACAGCGAAGATATAAATCTAGAAAAAAGCTAAAACGACTTATAATTTGGAAATGGAGAGAGTACTACAAAACCAATTTGAGGAGATAGTCTCATTTACTACAGAGGGGTCTAAAATTACCCATGTCTCCTAAAATTTACAATCAACTTCAGAGGTGTCAATTTATGTTCTAACTGGGTAACAAGACACATTTTAACCCAGATAATACTACAGTAGGTATTACGTATGTTCTGGAGAGGACAGGTCCTCCAAATCCTACCTACCACCCTGTTCGTTTGGGTTTGTTTGGCTGATAAGCCATGGCTGAAAGTACTGTTGGCTGATTTGTTGTGAGAGAAAAATACTATTCATTGGCTGAAAAAGTACGGCTTATAAGCCAAACAAGCTCAAACGAACAGGGTTTCCAGAGGATGGTCCTTTGACCATGTGTGAGTTCATAAAACTTAAAGTAGGCAAACACACATTTATTTTTCTGCCAGCTTGCATGGCTCTTTAGCAGGGATGGACGTAACACTAACACCCTATCTCTAGCTGAACAAGCCCCTGCATGCATGCGCATGCTAACTAAGATCACTCACATCATATCCTATATATCCCAATAATTTGCTGCAAGTATACACGAGCTAGTTAACATTTATCCAAGTTGGACCCATACTATTTGCAATAAAATGTACATAAATGTAAATAAAAAATCATGCAAAAATGATAACAATTTGACATATATTTGTCATCATTTATTTTATTTTTCCCTAAAAACGTTTGAATAAACCGTGGGTAGTATAGTCCGATTAGGGATGGAATTAAGGTCCACTAGAATGACATGTCATAGTAGAAATGAACTACAATAATTTATTACATACTTCCTCCATTTCAAATCGTAAGTCATTTTGGCTTTTCTAAGTACATAGTTTTGCTATGCACCTAAATATACATTTTGGGCCTGATTGGTTGCATGTATTATCCAGGCTTGTACAGCAGTTTGCTCGTGTTTTTGGTTGCCTGCATAGGCTCTTATGCAGGCTTGCTGCACAACCCTCAAAGTAGGCCCAATGTTGCATTAGCTAGTATGCCATGTTTGGTAGTATTACATAATACAGGTTTGCACAAGCCAATGCCCACACAAAATTAAATATTGTCATCCTCAATACCTCCATTATAAACATCAGACCTAAACTAAAACATGGAGGTGACTAAACGTAATAAAATGTAAAAACCCAAACATAATTTTATCAAATGCAGGTTGTGTGTAGAGCAACCAAACAGAAAGACATTGCATTGCATTATGTTATGATGCATAAGTTCTAATGCAGGGCTAAAAGCTAATGTGGGTAAGCAATCAGACCCTATGTCCAGATGCATAGTAAAAACTATGTATCTACACAAGTCAGAACGACTTACAATAAATTTGGAATTTAGTGAGTACTTAATTAGCTAAGCTAGAAAACAGTGTTGGGGAGACATATGCAATCTGTAACACCACGGCTAGAAATACCACCGAAGGCTGCCAAGCAACTGGTAAATTCTACTAAGTGTAGAAATTATTACAAATTTTGGCAGAGAGGTAGAGACAACAACGTTGATCTAGAGAGGAGAGCAGTAACTTACCCAACTGCACAACCTGATCCAGTAGATATCGCCGGCAGCCATAAAGACAAAGGATGGATGTGGCCACACAAGAACAATTAGAGTTGCGGAACCAAGCCTGAAGAACGTATGGCGGCAGCGGCGCACAAGAAGTCCAATGGGGGAGAGGGAGTCGGGTCCTGATAACATACAAGGTCGATCCTAAGAAAAAAATAACCTAATTGAAATCTAACGGTTCAAACAATATCAAAAATTTCTTCTCTCATTAGTCTTAAAAAATTCAGGGTATTACTTCTCCCCTCTTTCAATAGAATTCTTCCTCAAATTCTTTATTTTAACTTCTGTTGAAAAGGAATAGGCTTATAGGCATAACCAAAACAAGAATTAAATCATTCTCTAGTTTATTTATGGGTTTTATTTTCTTGGTAGTTTATTTATTACTAGCAAATATGCCCATGCAATTAACGGAAGAAACAACTATCAAATGTTCATAGAAAACAATGGCATGAATGATATATCTATTTATGTTTTATCCTTTCTATAAATGTTCAAGCTATAATTTATATTATGATGACCATAACATCCATAATATAAGTTAATGTTGGCAATAATATGACAATGTCATATTAAACCATGTATAAAATTAAAATACAATCCTACTATATTTTTTTCTCATGTTACAAAAGCATATAGATACTTTTTTTCAAGACCCGGTATAGAAGCATACGCTCATATACATGAGCGCACATTCACTCACCCCTATGAAAACATGCACCTACACTCGATCTACCCTATATATATGAGCACCTCTGAAGATCTTAGATGCAAATATATCATACCTTTAATTTTCATACTATTCATATGTTGCTACAGTTAAATTAATATCAAGCTATTTGACTTTCTTTAAGGACCCAATAAAATATGTCATTCTAATCACTAGTTAAAATTGACAAGAAGTTAGTTATCAATGTGTCAAAATTGGTCTGTTCGCCAATAATTATGACAAGAGACCTCTCTCGATTTTTCATATGGCAGCCCTCATCAGGGGTTATATAGATGTATTTATTTAGACTGGATTAAACAAAAAACTGCTCATGATTTCAATTTATGGTTTGATTAGTTAGACCATTTGGTTGATCTAGGTTTCAGTAAAAATATAAATTTCATTTCTAATCAAAACTACAGTCGAGAAGAGTCGATGGTTCAAAGACCTATAATGTGATATTTATAATACATTTTTATAGTTTATGAGAAAAAACTACCGGATCATTGAAATGGGCAAAAAAATCAGACCAAAGACCGATTGAATGAAAAACACGAAAATAAAAAAAAATCAGAGAAACCCAAAAATTGAGCGGCGGAGAAAACACAACCACAAAAATTCATAGAAACCCTGAGCAGAACATGAACAATGCCGGCGGATAGCAAAAACAGAGCATAAACTAAGTAGAACATAACACGAAAAATAACCAAATCATAAACGCTGGACGACACGATTTATTTTATTTTGTTCTATTTGCATTCTTATTTAGAGTACACAGAAGAGGAATCTATTTAGATTAGGATTCCTAGTTATCTAGGTTATCTAAAGAAGATCTGCATATAAAACAGGAGGGTTGTAAACACTAGTACAGAAAAGATTTTTAGGAACGCCTCCCTTTTCTATCAGAGGCGGTTAAACTAGCACGCCATCTTTAACATCGCCGGGAGCACTGTAGCTCCATGACCATCGCTGAAAATCCATTTTTAGGGACGGTTCCATTAAGAAATCGACCTCTAAAAATATAAGAGAATCGCCTCTGAAAATGCTATTTTTAAGGACGGTTGCTTATGTCAACCGTCTCTGAAAATCGATTTTCAAAGGTTGTTGACATAGTCAACCATCCTTAAAAATAGCTGCAGCACAAATAAATTCATATCTTTTTAAAATGAAGTCGGATGAAGACAAAATTTATATCAAAATTATAGAGCTCGACGAGATTTAAAACTTTGTACTCCCTCCATAAAAAATGCAATTCTAACTTTGAACCTAGACATGCGCCATGTTGAAAGTTCCTAATATGGCTAGAGGGGAGGTGAATAGCCTATTTAAAAATCTACAAATCAACTAGATCAATTTGATTAGTATAAAAATTTTGCTCTAGCTCTACAAGTGTTGCATCATCTAGGGTTCCAAATTTATAAATTAAGTCTCAGATTTTTTGATTTCAAAATTTTGAATTTCTCAAATAACCTTGGATGTGAACTTAAACTCCAATCTCATTCTAGCTATACTAAAGAGCTTACTATAAGTGCTCAAAATAAATGATCTAAAACTTTGTAGTTGAAAATTTTCCACATTTGAATACTAAATCAATTTAATACCAAAGTCAAGAGACAAATATTGATTACAAGATACATACGCTATTAGTTGTGTCAAATTGGTAGCATTGTATGTTTCCACGAACCTCTCCACACAAGTAGACACCGTGTGGTATAGTGATAGGGGATGGAGTCCATCGTGGTAATCTTTCGGGCGGTTGCATCGGGAAGGTATGAATCCTCTCACAATCACTGGCCACTATAATCACCAATGGTGGCGAAAATTAAATTCTACAAGTGGCTAAAACCACCTCTGAAAATCACTTATTTTTACAATTGCCTCTAGATGTAATCACTCATTGCACTTGGATTCTTTTGAACCTCACAAAGATGATGAATCATTTTAACCGCCTCTAAAAATCTTTTTATGTCAATGTAAATGGCCAAGTGAAACAGACCGATGGAGATTGTTTCCATATAGAGTTAGTTAAGAGAGGTCAGACCGGAAAAAATAACAAAGAAATTTTTATTTTTTAATATTAGGTATAGATATAGATATAGATATAGATATAGATATATGTGTTAAAAAAACAATTGCTGACTATGTACAATCATAATATATAAAATGTTCAGTGCTCAAAAAGTGACGTTTTTCTGCCAGTTGCCACCGAGAAGGTCAAACGCGGTGTTGATGTCAAACATGTGATCGAGGAACAGCGCATGTGCATCTGGAGAAGAAAAAATAAAACTAGTGTATACGATATGTCAAGTCAAACAACCTGCATGATCTGGCAAGCTGAAATATTCGTCCTTGTCCAAAAACAATTCTCTAGTCTAGCTTGCTGAATAATTCTCAGCAGGGCCAGTCCATCGATCTCAAAGCATATCTGACACCCATTAGCTGCATGCATGCATGCATATATCACGCTCACAGACCATGCATGCATCGATCCATCAAGAAGCCCAGTCGTGTCTACGTATATAGGCTGAAACCAGCCTAGCTGTGTAGAGCCGACTTATCCATGACATGTATAACCAAGGCATTAACACTTAAGAGACAGAGATGTGGCAGAGAGTGAGTGACAAGAGATCCTCTCCGTCCATGGAGATGGGAGGACATGAGCAAATGGCACACTTCCACTACCACCTCAACTACTACACAGCATGCACGGCCATCGACGACATACGTACACAGCATGCACGGCCATCGACGACATACGTACACAGCATGCACTCCCTCTCTCTCTTTCTCTCTCTCTCTCTCTCTCTGGGGATCGAGCTCTGTGTTTAGAGAGAGAAAGCAAAGCCATGTATGTGATTGGCTGTTTGGACGGTGGCTAAACTAGAAGCATCCATCCAGACCAGCAAGCTGCAAAAAGTCTACGCCCTACATACATACGTGAGCTAGATTGGGGCTTCCTCTACAACTCTACTCCTACTGTACATGGAAGAAAAAAGAGAGAGACAAGACCAAGAATGACGATCTAGCTAGCTAGGCCGGCTAGCCGCCAGCACCAGCAGCTGCTAGCTATAGTACTAGCCACACACTCAGCATATGATGCATATCATGCATCCTGGAAAATGTATTTACTCACCAAGACGTACGATGGCTGAAGTTACGATATAATACTCCCCGTGCCGTGCCGTTCGTTCAGTCGTTCACCGTCGCATTCATGGTGCCGTGCCGTTCGAGCCAATCTTCTTCGTGGCCAACGACGACGTACGGGCGCAAGACGTCGAGCCCGCCTGCGCTGTCCTCTTGACCGCGCATAGGCGAGGACGATGTGTCCGGATCGAGCCGCCGTTCTCATATCAGGGGAGAAAAGGGACTAGGCTTCGGCTTTACATCCAAGTGTTTTGTTCCCTTTTTTCGCTGAGAATGGATATGGAGGAGCAATAATAGACATTGCTTATAATCACCTTCATCTACTTGGATTATCGTTTCTTTTTCCAGCTAATTAACTGACCATCTTGTAAGAACTTGGTTGTTTGCGTGGCAGAGACCCAAAACAATTTCCAATATCTAAAAAAAATTCAAAGTGTTATGTTCGCCTTCCGTGTTCTCCCTGGAAGAAGGAAAGAAGAATAATATCGTGGAGTAAAGTTTATGACCGGTCCTCAAACTTGTGAGGTGTATTATTCCGGTCCCCGAACTCAGAAAATGTGTCATTCGATCCTTAAACACTGTTTGGGTCTTATATTCATTCAAACAGGTTGTACCAAGAAAAGACTTGATTGTTTGAAATAGAAGATTAGAGGGGGGTTATATGCAAAATCGCTCAGACACAAAAAAAAATTACACAAATATTTACAAAATTTATGAGGGTTGTTTCGAAAACAAGTCGTCTTCTTCCTCTGATGCCGCCGCTGCCTGGCGCAAGACGTCGAGCCATTATGCCATTGTCGCTTGCCGCTGCTGGGCGAGGCGATGTGGGCCATCGCCTCCGCCGTTCTCATATCGCGGAGAAAAGCACTCGCCGCTTCGGCGTTAACATCGAAGTGTTTTGTCGCTTTTTCGCTGAGAATCCACGCAGGAGCAATAATAGACGCTTATAATCAGCCACCACCAAGGGTTTTTTTTCCAGCGAAATTCACGGAAATTTCCGAAATTTCCATTCTATCCATAGGGTCCGATAAAATTTGATATCGCCAAAATTTTTATCCTTCTTTCCGTGCTCCCACACGAAGACAACCTAAATTCAGTAAAGTTCATGGTGGTCCCACACTATAATATTTTATTCTTTTTTTCATCTGAACAAGTGATGTTTAATAGCTTAGGAATAGTTTCAAGTCAAATTCTACGAATTTTTTTCAAAACAATTTGAATTTTTTTTGAATTTGGTCCGATATTTCCGATATATCTTGCTTATCCTATTTATCTATGACCTCCGATAAATTTTTATTTCCGATAATGAAAACCTTGGCCACCACGGCCACACAGGCGCGAGGGTAAGCCGGCGGGGGAGAGACGCCGCCATCACCGCCGCGATGTTCACGAGCAAGCACGAGGTGATGTCGTTCAGGAACACCGGCGACAGGGACAGCTTGCCGAACAGGCGGCGCCAGTACTGGAAGCTCATGTCCCCGAACCATGGCTCAGCGCTCGGTGTCAGCTTGACGCCGATCTCCGCGAGCTCCGCGGCGCTGCTGGACTTAGAGCGACAACACGATGCCCCTATAGTTCTTCACGTGTGCGGACATGCTGCCGACCTGAGTGTACCAGAGCAGGCCAAGGAGATGCGGCGGTTGAAACTTCTCTTGCATTCCGCTGACAAACCTTCAGACATCAACGTTCATGAACTCCGTGAGCACCTCCAGCACGAGCGGACCTGGTTCACGAGCAGGAAGATGTCCCTCTGGATGCTGGGCCCAGTGGAGAGCGTCGTCCGGTTCTGCCGAGCGAGCAGCCTCGCGGCCACGCGGGCGAGCAGTCGCTGCCGCCGCCGCACGGGCAAGCGCCGCCGCCGGCGCACGGGCAAGCGCCGCCGCAGTTGCCACAGCTGTACGGGACCGAACAGTGACGCGCGACGAGCTGACCATGGCCACGAGACAGGCGATAGATGAGAGATAGAGCTGACATATAGGCCTAGGCCCGGACGAATATTTTGAGTTCGGGGATTGGGATAACACACCCATAAGGACCGACCATGAACTTTACTCATATGCATGCGTTAAAGACTACTGAGCACTACTAGATATCATGTGGATTGGCAGCCAAATTTTCTAAGTAGGGAGGCAAATAACCCATAGAGCTTATAGATACTAAAAATATAAACCATCACCATTACAAGAAAAAAAAAATGTTTCTACGTAGTTAGATAAGGTTTCTACAGATGTATGGACAAACTACTAGGGAGAAAACCAGTAGAGAGCATTCACTACATCAAAAACAGTAGTTACTATCGGTTACCGGTTGAAAACCGACTTTCACTGCTGGATTTTCAACTAGGACTGCACACAGCCGGCTCCTTTTACTCTCGGTTTCTCACCCGGCAGTGATGCCCATTGTCACAAAACAAAAAGAAAAAAAGAAAAAAAAAACATCCGATGGTGTCGGATCCACCACCCGTGCCCGTGCTCCACACTATCGGGACCACCGCGCCCGTGCTAGGCCACCGGATTCGCGGCCTGCACCCAACACACAGGGAGGGAAATTAAAGGTTGAACACACCACCATAGTGGTTCATCCATAGATCGATTGATCACAGAAAGAGGGGAGATTAAAACACACGGAAGGTGAAAGTCATGTTTCTTTTTTGGTAATTAACTTACAACCTTAGATGGACTAATGTGTTTCATGTGAGATGAACATGTACTTAGTCCAAAGGTGCACTAGGTCGAGCAAGACATAGAACCATTGTCGAGAGGTGGCTTGGACATGTAATGATAGTGCTCAACTAGTGAAGACGAAGGAGCACATTGAATATGAGAAATGGCATAGTGTCATATGTCTAGGTGGAGAAGATCAAGAGGCAAGACTTGGCTATGAAGAACCAAATTATTGACCAAATTTATCATACAAAACAGCAATAAAAAAGCAAGTGCCTAATTATCTCATCTTTGTGACAAAAGCAACAAGTTTTGTGGCCTTGTCGATTATGCTTAGCTAGGTTATCTTTAGTGAGCACTACTCCCCTACAAAGGTACCATAAAAATTTTTTATCTTAAAGGGAGCTTTTAACTTCCATAAGCGTTTATTCAAATTTGGAACCTCTATGTGGATAAGGGCCTGATAATGTGGTTTCATTGAAAATTCACCATTTTGGTTTAAATTCCAGCGGAACACATCAGATCCTTGCTCAAGTGTGATGTTAGTAATTCTTGGTAAAAGGTTATTCCAAGCTACCAACTTTGGCCCTAAGAGATCTCTATGCCATGAGAGATTAGGTGGTGAAGAGCTAAGTGCTTCTGCTAAGGTTATTTGTTTGGGTCTAACTATATTGTAGAGGCATGCAAGGATATTGTGCACGCAAAGTTGTGATACCTAGCCACTTGTCCTCCTAGAACTGAATCTGTGATCCGTCTTTTACTAAGAAGGATCCAAAGCGGAAAAAATCCCGTTTTACCTTCATCAAACTAGACCAAAAGTGTGAATCTCTAGCTTTCCACTCCACCTGGGTTAGTGGTTTTGAGCCTAAGTATTTGTTGTGCGGTATCTGTTGCCATGTACCATCTGATGTGAGGAGCTTGAATAACCATTTGCTAAGCAAGGCTGTATTTTTAGTGTCAAGATCATGCATTCCTAGACCACCTTGGTCTTTGGGTTGACATACTACACTCCACTTGGCAAGATGATATTTCTTCTTATATGTTCATCTCCTTGCCAATAAAACCTAGAGCGAAAGTAATCCAACTTTTTTAGCACACCCCTTGGCATGGCAAAGAAGGACATCATGTACATTGGAAGGCTACCGAGCACTGAATTTATCAATGTCCAATGACCACCAATTGAGAGGTTTTTACCTTTCCAACTGTTGAGTCATTTCTCAAAATGCTCCTCAACTTTTCTCCAATCTGAGTTTCTCAACTTTTAAAGTGAATTGGAATGCCTAAGTAATTGAATGGGAGTTCACCACCCTTGCAACCAAAAAGTTGTATGTACTGGTCTAAAGCATCATGGGCTTCACCAAATCAATATAACTCACTTTTATAGAAGTTAATTTTAAGGCCTGAAGCTTGCTCGAACGCACCAAGCAAGAGTTTCATGTTACGGGCCATTTCAAGATCATGCTCCATAAATAGGATCGTGTCGTCTACATATTGTAGGATAGATAAACCTCCATCAACTAGATGTGGAACTATCTCATTGATTTGTCTAACTTCCGTGGCCCTCTTTGTGATGACTGCTAACATGTCAGCCACAAGATTGAAAAGGAGTGGAGATAATGGATCTCCCTGTCATAGCCCTTGTTTAGTTTGGAAAAAATGACCACGTCATCATTGACATTGACAGCAACACTACCGCCTGATATGAAGGACTCCACCCAAGATATCCACTTAGACGAGAAACCTTTCATAAGAAGTGTATGTAACAGGAAGGGCCACCTTACTTTATCATATGCCTTTTCAAAATCTATTATGAAAATCACTCCATTTTGTTTCCTTCGATGTAATTCATCGCCAGACACGCGGGGAACTCCTCGGTGCTCGGACATCGCCAGCTACGCCGAGGCTCCTCGGTGCTCGGACATCGCCAGCTACGCCAGAGACTCGCTTGATGGTCGGATCTTGCTACGTCTCATCGTTGTGCTATCAAGCTGCTCCATGCTGTTCGGATTAGGGTGCTGATCTTGGACAGCACGTCTGGGGTCTTGATACGCGCATGTCAGACGACATCGGCAAGCTTTCAGACTTCTTTTCTTTGATCCTGCTACAAGATTCATTCTTATGAAAGGTTTCTCGTCTAAGTGGATTATCTTGGGTGGAGTCCTTCGTATCAGGTGGTAGTGTTGCTGTCAATGTCAATGATGACGTGGTCATTTTTTTCCAAACTAAACAAGGGCTATGACAGGGAGATCCATTATCTCCACTCCTTTTCAATCTTGTGGCTGACATGTTAGCAGTCATCACAAAGAGGGCCACGGAAGTTAGACAAATCAATGAGATAGTTCCACACATCTAGTTGATGGAGGTTTATCTATCCTACAATATGTAGACGACACGATCCTATTTATGGAGCGTGATCTTGAAATGGCCCGTAACATGAAACTCTTGCTTGGTGCGTTCGAGCAAGCTTCAGGCCTTAAAATTAACTTCTATAAAAGTGAGTTATATTGATTTGGTGAAGCCCATGATGCTTTAGACCAGTACATACAACTTTTTGGTTGCAAGGGTGGTGAACTCCCATTCAATTACTTAGGCATTCCAATTCACTTTAAAAGTTGAGAAACTCAGATTGGAGAAAAGTTGAGGAGCATTTTGAGAAACGACTCAACAGTTGGAAAGGTAAAAACCACTCAATTGGAGGTTTTAGAAAGTTCAGGGGGTAAAACAGACGGTTTCATAGTTGGGGGGTGAAGTAGACTAAGTATGAAAGGTGGGGGGTTAAGTAGACTTTTTCCTTATCATATGCCTTTTCAAAATCTATTATGAAAATCACTCCATTTTGTTTCCTTTGATGTAATTCATATGGATTGTGTCATGCAAAATGATAATTCCTTCTAGGATATTTCGCCCTCGCATGAGAGCTGTCTGAGTTGGGTTGATTACATGGTCTACCACTGTGTTTAGCCTTTTTGTTGCCACCTTGGTGAAGTTTTTAAAGCTCACATTTAGCAGACGAGCATATGCATTACAACAAGAGAGGTTGGTAGCTAAGGCAAGAAAGCTTGTGGTAGTGTGGAGCGATAGAACTCATAAGACTCTGGAAGATGAGAAAATTATGTTATGGATCTTGGTGGTATGGCTGAGCCACAACAACATATACTACAAGATCCTACATAATGAGACCCTGACTCGTCTATTTAATAGCTCAAGACCTTAAGTTGATTAGGGTGCTTAGACATTTTTGTTGTCACGTGTACTGTTATGGTCGTGAACTTATTTCGCAGAATATTATCATGTATGTATTAAAAGAACAATTTGATTTAGAGTTACATACATGACCATAACTGAGTTTTTGTGAGATAATAAAGGGAATGAATTTCAAAGAAGATGTCGGGGAGATAAGATATACAAGAATGTATATTTTGGAGTCATTTCTTTTTCGGTGTATATCCGCTACGACTTTGGTAGAATGGTAGCCTGGAGGCCGGCGGTAACATACATGACCATTGCCACGGATGCGCCGCACAGAAAATTAATGAGGCCAATAGCATCGAGTGGCAGAAACGAACTTGGCCCAATTCTTTGGTTCACTAGATAATGCCCAGTTTGAGCCCATAAATTGAAACAGATAAGATCCACTAGAGAAGAAGTTAGTATGGTTTGATTTATGGCAGGAATAGTTTGAAGAGAAATCATTGAAGGAATGGTTTTTCAACACACATCCTATTCTGTTTCTCATTCCGGTATGTCTTGGTCCCGAAGCCATTCGCCAAATCGACGTTTTTGTTTTCGAATAGTCCGTTGCTTCCAGCGCCCTGAATTTTTTTGCTCTTATGGGAGCAATGTGTGTTTCTCGATAGATATGCAACTTTATTGTGTCCTTTTACTTGTTCTATAAACACAAGACCTAAACTTAACATTAATCAAAGTTCATACAAGTTTGTGCGCTTCCATTGGATGTATAATACGGTTACTTTTGAACCCCCCCACCACCCACACACACACACGTACAGTAGCGAAACGGAGAAACCAAAGTCCAGCTTAGGTCTTTGGGCAGAGTGCGAACTGAATAGCATACAAGTTTGTTTTTGTAAGAACAGATGGAGGCATGCATTGAACCAGAAATAAAGCTTGAAGCAGGTCAGTGCGAAGCAGCCTAGCAGGACTGCTGACTGCATCCCGTGTGTCGGGGGGAGAGAGAGAGAGCGCGCGCTGTTGGATTTGTAAACGCTTTTGTCAAGACTCAACTTTACGCTGCAGCGCTCGATGCATCGCGAGCTTGCCAAAAGGAAAAAGGAGCGCGCACACACACGATCGAACACGTCGTCGCTCCGGCTGAAAGCCTGCAAAGCATGCAGTGCAGAGCACTGGTGGCCTCGAACGGCGATCGCCGGCACAGACGCGCCCGCGCGTGGCGTGCAGCAATTGCAATGCTTGCCGACACAGCGGAGGGATCCGATGCCGGCCGGTGCGCACGCCGCCATGGAAAGACGTAGTGGTACGTGAGCACAACAAACACATGGCGAGGCGGGGCGGAGAGGGAGTAGTGAGTACTACTACTACTCGTCCGTCGTGTGCTGTGGACGGATGTGCCATGGCTCATGCTCATGGACAAGTTTGGCGTTCGTATATTCCTTCAGTCGTTGCCTCAACCTGCTCTGCTCCCCAGATATACATACTCACGAGTCATGTGCAGCAGAATAGGAGTATATATACTACTAGAACTCCACTGGCAGTACAGCCTCGACTGCAATCAACTCGTGGATCGGAGGAGCTTTAGTTAATGGCGGTTGTGACGCGCAAGAGGCAGGATAGAATAAGGCATTGTTGTATGAAAGCAAGACACAGATCCATCATGCAATGCAAACCGCCACCAGCTCCCCATAAGCCATCATGAGACCTGAATGAATTCATTAGTCTCCAGTTGATCTGGTGACCATCATTTTTTTTATATATGATGATCTGGTGACCATCATATGCAGTGATCCCGTACAAATTTCAGTGCACCACTCGGGCTCTATTCTATTGTTCTGATGATACAATGACATCTTCACATTATTGTAGCTGCCAGTGGTAAAAAAAATCATGAAAGACTGGGACATACCAATATCTATGGACTTCATATATTCTTTCGAAAAAAAATAGACTCCATATACAAATTATAAACACTAACAAAAGTCGTGCAAGTTGGAATCTTAAACTGTCAGCGTCCCAAACAAGTGTTACGCCTGTACTACGCTATTATAGTTTTATTTCCCAGAAGGGGAATGGCCACTTGTTTTTCAGTGCTACGTCTGCAGATTTGCTCTGCTAAGGAGATCTCCGGAGCTGAGTCAAATAATCATGGAGCTTATTCCCCACTTCACTAGTTGGACTCCAACAATACCTTTTTTTTTTTCTGAAGAGAGCAATACCTATTTTTAATCAGGTCACAGATCAATGGGCCATCAAGTGACGCTTATTCAATTGAGAGCGTCAGTACCTGGTTTTGTTTGCTAAGTGGCATACAATCTAGAGAAAAAGCATAGCACAAACCCAAAAGCTTGTGTTGGGATATCTAAAGATAATCAAAATAAAAGGGAAGGAAAAGATGTCACCCACTACAATGAATACCATCATGGCGATCGACTCTCCCATCGCCGTCTGTACTTTATTTGTGCTAACTAAACCAACCAAAGGAACCGTATCAATAGGGATACAGTCCAAAAGCGCAGAGCATATAATATATATATGCTTATCATCAACTGAGACGGGTAAATAATTCGTGGACTCACCGGTGTGACACTAGCTAGTGGTTTTGTTGCTCCTTTATTTGTTTCTACAAGTATGGAGTGGAATTCATTTCAGTTCATATATATGTCCTGTTTCTGTTTGTTTGGGCTTTTACTTCTCACCTTCAAGCCGGCTCAGTGGACTGCTTGAAAAGCTAGCGTTAAATTAAAAGGCTAAAAGGTTGGGCCTGCTTGGTAGAGCTTGCTATGGCTGCAGCAGACAAACAGCAAAGCTACGGTGGTAGATTCATGTTAGCACAGTTCACCATCCGACAACACAGGCTGCGAAGGATGCAGTTGATCCGGTAGAATCCCGAACTCCTTTGTAACAACTCCATCCAAGATTAATATTGAAAACCCACGCTATGGCGCTCCCAATGTGAGAAATATTTCAGCATGTATGGTGTCGAGAGTTCATTTTGGGTTTGGACAGCTGAGATGCATTTTGAGGGGCCTACGTCACGTTGGTTACAATCAGTCGAACACCCCTCGGAGCACTCTTCTGGGATGAGTCTTGTCACTGTATTCATGATCGTTTGGATCCGGATCAACACGAATTGTTGATATGTCAGTTGTTTCACATGAAGGAAGTCCGTTATAGTCTCTGATTATGTACTATGTTTAACTAAATTGGTAGATCATTTCACGGCCTATTCCTCTAGAGTTGATCCGGTCTATTTTACCATGTGTGTCATTGATGGCTTACGTGTTGATATTAAATCAATTTTGCTTGTTCAATAGCCAAAGGATTTGTATATTTCTTGTACTCTAGCATTGATGCAGGAAGAAGTGGGGGATCCCACGGAGGTGTCTCGCTCTGTTTACACTGCTTCGTGAAAGCACGAACCCAAGACTGCATTTACATTACCTTTGTCATTGAAGCCTGAGAAGGTCACTAGCTCCTCCGTGTTGCCAGATTCTTCTCCTAGGGCTATTTCATCATACTCCAAGTTAACAACTCTACAGGTATATACCAATCGTGCCATGGGCCTATGCTATAAGTGTGCTGCCAAGTGGAGCAAGGATCACAAAATGCGCTCCTGAGGTATTGCATGCAGTTCAGGTTCTTTGGGAGTCCTTTTCCAGTGTGGATTCTTCGAGGCTGTTCGGCTGATGGTTTTCTACGGCTGATAAGCCGACTGATGTTATTTTGTTGTGAGAGAAAAACAATATGCTATGGCTGATAAGCCGGGCTGATAAGGTTGTTGTCTCTGGTGCTCCTGTCCGTAGGACTGTCTAAGTTGTGGGTTCTATTGTAGGCATTCCAAGTACATTGTTGATTGACTCGGGTACTTCATTGTCTTTCCATAGTGAAGCTGTTGCCGGGCAGTTGAGCTCTTTTATACTACTTTCTTGTAATGTTCTCCCTAAACAGATCTGGTTATAAATATATATCTTTCTTTTAAAAAATCGTATATTATATTATTCAACAAATATTTGGTAGTTGTTGTTCTATTGAAAGTTGAGATCTTACTAACCCTTTCTTTCTCGGAAAAGGGAAACTGCACTTTTTTTATCGTACTAGTATATAGGAGAAATAAGGCCTCTGTATATCAGATTCGTTCATGGTTTTCTTTTGTCGTTCATTCCTTTCACCGGCCTTAAGCAACTCCAGCAGTAGCAAAAAAAATAGGGCTCCTAATTTTGATTTGGGTGCTTCCCCTACCTTGGGGGTTCAATTTTTTTTGCTTCAACTCCAACAGCGGCACCTAAATTTGGGCCCCCAAATCTATTCCGGAAGAGAATGACAAACGGGACCCACTCGTCGTTGTCTCTTTCTTCCTTCCTCTTTCTTCTTCCCCTCGCAAGGGGCATACACCATGGATAGCCTTGGACCTTCCCCACACGCATGATCTCGTGACGTGCCTTTCGATTAAGCACAACCAGAGTATCAAGCCCAAACACCGTCCCTCTTGTAGGAGCCCATGTGAATCAGGGTTGGGAGCGCTGGATCCGTTTGCCTCAGGGCTAGACATGGAAGCACATAACTAAGTGGTTTAATCAACCCACTAATCACTTTAATGAATCACTAATTTCACTATGCAAGTGTCATGTGTCATTCCATCACGCTCCACTATCTTGAATGGCATGGCACTACCGACGGATTGGGCAACTGCTTTGTAACCTTTCATCATGCTTGATCATTGCATCTTTTACATATGCTCAAGACTAATTCTATGAGCCAGGACCTTGTCTTTCATAAATAATTCGGACTTATGTCAATGTATTTGGCAGCATGTCGGAGGAGCGCTTCACTTTGATCGAGGCTTGTTATTCAACATGCTTTGACTGCAACTCTTGGATATCATGGCCAGTCGGCAGGGGTGCTTCAGCCGGCTCGTTTTTTCTGATGTTGACATCCTGCCCCCACTTCTTCTATTTAAATGTAATATCTGATCTTCTCTTGTACCTAAGGTTTTGCCTAAGATGTTGATTGAATCATCAGAGGAGGAACAGGGAATCCATGGCGATTGGCACTAAGCAAGCAAATATAATAAAATCTAGGATCTTGGTGCAAGTGCCAATGCTAAATATACTACTTGTAAAACTAAATGACACCACATAAAAACTTATCTTGACTTACCCAAGGCACCACCTACTTTCTCGCCACATAGACTAATTCATAATCCTCTATCCTCCCTTTCTTGGAACATTACCATGGATTGTAGACCATTCGCTAGGCACTCTACAAAATAATGCTTGCTTTTGGTCCTCTAAATTCTCACTATCGGGAGGGAGTAAGGGCAAACTTTATGATCCTTTTGTGTGTGATCTCATAGAGGGAGGGACATGTATTTGGAGTAAAAACCATATGCAAAACACTGAGTCCTAGGACATCTACTATCAAAATGAAATCAACTAATCACCTATTGGTTTAGAATGTCACATGTAAACAATATGAAGAACTAGAGAGAGAGAGGGGTGAAGGGGTGCAAACCATCGGCCGCCTTGGAGGACCACTTGAAAGATGACATCACATGAATGTGAGAGTCATTTTCAAGGCTTATATTCAAAGCAGACTCGCCATCGCCAAGCTAAACAATCGGTGGTGAAAGGCAAGCGCTGCAGTCAAGATAGGCGGTGTCATCCAGGCAAAGCCTCTGTGAGGTTGTGGGCATCACTTCACTTCAGCAAATTGAATCTAGTTACGTAACTTCCGCGAATTTGCGTCCGCAGCCCTCGGCGTGATCTTGAGGCGGTTTTGCGGTGGCGGCGCGGTGGCCTATCCCCTACAATCACGCCTATATCTTCTCTGTGATCGGTTAGGGTTTAGGACCAATGGGTGGGGTGCTATGGCGGCTCAGCGAACCTCGTGTAAAACTTGACGCCTGCCCCTTAAATGTCCACCCCGGTTGGGCATTACTCTTCTATTATGACTAATTCATAATGCTTGTCGATGGGGGTCCACCAACCATATTAGGGTTGGGCGCCCCCCGATCGACAACAAAGGTGGTTTACTGGATCCAAGGGCTCAATTTAGGGGCTCAATTTGCGCCTCTAATCACCTAATGGACAAAGCCTCTTGATCGGAGCGTCTACCACTTGCAATGGCCGCTTCAGGGTTGTATTTTTAAGCACGCCTCCTCACTTTGTCCAACGGACGGTAACCTCCACATTTGTGATACAATCAATGAAATACTTGTAGTCCCATGCAGGTTGAGTCCATGACCTCTTTGAGCTCGTTTCTTCGCGATCTTGCGTCCGGCTTGGTTCCAATCTTCGTGCTTGGACTTTGCTTCATATCTTGGGTCTTCTCTTGTGCTTCTAAGGTCTTATGGTGTTGATCATCGGATCATCATGCCGCCTTTGTCCAAGTCACGTCTTGCGCTCTATTGAACTACAAAACAATCACTTGCAAATTAATTAGTCCAATTTGGTTGTGTTGGCCATCAAACACCAAAATCCAACCCATTTTCCTTACAGTATCCTGACGTGGACTTTCTTTCATCTCCCGCATAATCAGAATCTGTATATCCCTCTATGTGTAGGGAATTCAATCTTCTGTACGTTAGCATGATACCCTTCGAACCTTGCAGGTAACATAAAACTTTCTTTACTAATTTTTAGTGTTCTATTCCTGGATTACACTTATATCTACCAAGCAACCCGGTAACAAAAGCTAAGTCAGGGCGAGTGCACACTTGAGCATACTGTAAACTTCCGACAGCTAAACTATATGGAACCGCTTTCATTTGATCGATCTCATATATGTTTCTGGGACATTGAAATTTCCCATATCTATCGCCCTTGACTATGGGAGCAGGTGAAGACTTATAATTTTGTATACTGTATTTGTTTAGAACTTTTTCTAAGTATGCCTTTTGTGATAATCCTAAAACCCCCTTTTCTCTATCTCGGTGAATCTCTATTCCTAGGACGAACGAAGCTTCACCAAGATCCTTCGTATCAAACTTTGAGGACAAGAACTTCTTTGTTTCTAGTAGTAGATTAAAATCACTGCTAGCGAGCAAGATGTCATCCACATACAAGACAAGGAAAATGTATTTTCCATTTTTGAATTTTCCATAAACGCAATTGTCCTCTATATTTTCTTGAAACCCAAACTTTCTTATTGTACTATCAAACTTCAAATACCACTATCTTGAAGCTTGCTTTAATCCATAAATGGATTTCTTCAGGCGGCATCCCATGCATTCTTTTTCTTTCACAACAAAACCTTTCGGTTGTGCCATGTAAACGTTTTCCTCTAAATCCCCGTTTAGGAACGCCGTCTTTACATCCATCTGATGTAATTCTAAGTCGTAATGTGCTACAAGCGCCATTATGATTCTAAAAGAATCCTTACATGAGACTGGAGAAAATGACTCATTGTAATCTATGCCTTCTCTTTGCGTGAAACCTTTCGCCATAAGTCGCGCTTTAAACCTTTCTATATTCCCTTTGGAGTCATGTTTAGTTTTGTACACCTATTTACAACCTACTGTCTTGGCTCCTTTAGGAATTGTTTCTAATTTCCAAACTCCGTTGGTTTTGATTGATTTTATTTCATCTTCCATGGCTTCAATCCACTTGGATGAGTGAGCGCTTCTCATGGCTTCTTCAAATGAGGTGGAATCACCCTCCATTTGAAATTCCCCACATTCATAAACTTCATAATCATTAGGAATGGTTGATCTCCTGACTCTTTGAGACCTTCTAGGGACCTCGTTAGATGACACTTGTTCTACATGAGGCTATTGTTGCTCTCCCTCATGTGTGACAATGGGTTCTTGGGATCCTAAAGGATAGGTTCCTCATGCTCATTCATTGTTGCCACAGGAGAACTAACAACAGGCGTTGTTACTACAGTGTCTTACACTGTTGGTACAGTAACAACAGGTAGCGTGAAGAATGGTTCTAGAACCATAGGAGTGGGCACGTATACCCGCTTCTCTTCAAAACTAATTTCACGCGCTACCATGCTCCCCCTGATCATATCATCCTCCAAAAAGACAGCATGTCTTATTTCTATAAACTTCGTTTGTCTGTCAGGACAATAGAAGCAATAACCTTTTGACTTTTCTAGATAGCCAATGAAATGGCAGCTGACGGTCTTGGAGTCAAGCTTCCCTATGTTTGGGTTAAATACTTTTGCCTCAGCTAGATAACCCCACACATGTAAATAGTTTAGTGAGGGTTCCTTTCCTGTCCACAACTCATACGGTGTCTTGGGCACCGACTTACTTGGCACTCGATTAAGAATATGAATGGCAGTTTTTAACGTCTCCATTCATAAACTTATCGATAAGGTAGAGTAACTTATCATGCTTCTCACCATATCCACTAAGGTACGGTTACGTCTTTCAGCTACTCCATTCTGTTGAGGCTCGCCCGGTGTGGAATACTGGGCTGCTATGTCATTTTCCTGTAAGTACCTTGCAAAGGGTCCAGGAACTTGGCCATATGGGGTGTGTCGACCGTAGTACTCTCCTCCACGGTCGGACCTTACTACCTTAATCTTTAAGTTGTGCTGATTCTCTACTTCAACCTTGAATATTTTAAATTTATCCAATGCTTCCGATCTTTCTTTAATTGGATAAATATAGCCAAAACAAGAATAGTCATATGTGAATGTTATAAATGAATCATAATCATCCACACTCTTCACAGGAAAAGGACCACAGATGTCTCTGTGGATTATTTCTAAAATTCCTACGCTTCGTTCGGCATCTTTCTTTATTTTCTTAATATACTTTCCTTTTATGCAATCTATGTATTGTTCTAAATCTGAAAATTCTAAAGGCAGAAGAATTGATTTCTCAATCAATCGCTCTATTCTCTCCCTCGAAATATGACATAAATGACAGTGCCATAATTTTGAAGATACATCATGCACTCTCTTCCGCTTATTTATTGCATTCATAGACGAGGAAGCATTCTCATTCTCAGTACTTACACCATTCATATTCTCAGAAAGTGATAATACATAAAGCTTGTCTTGTCGAAAGGCAAGACCAATATATTTATTATTATAAACAATCTGACATTTGCCATTATCAAAATGGCAATCATATCAATCGTCATCTACACGTGAAACATTTATTAAGTTTCTTCGCAAAGAGGGTACAAATAGAACATTTGAAAGCTTAAATAGAAAACCATCAACTAATTCTAGAGAAAGATTTCCAATTGGCTTTAACTTGAGCTTCAACTCCATTTGCTACTTTAATTTTTCTTTCTCCTCTTTACAGGGTCCTCGTATAGAATCCCTGTAATGAATTTACAATATAAACAGATGCACATGAATCAATTCACTAAGTAGATTTTTCATAACTTAAATATAGGGATTCATCTATGAATGTAATAAAATCTTCACCTCTCTTCAGAAGGTTCTTTAAGAAGTCTGGACAGTCCCTCTGGTAGTGTCCATGCTTCTTGCACCATTTGCACTAATCCTTTTCAACTTGAGAATTGTTGTTCTTCTTATGGTGCTCAGTCTGAGGGGCTTTCCCTTGAGGTTTGGCTTCTTATTGAAGTTCTTTTTCTTGTCCTTCACAAGGTTAGCAGAGTCACCCTGTAAGGACTTCAGCCTTTCCTCTTCTTGAACACATATTGCGATGAGCTTCTCTATGTCCCACTTATCGGGCTGCATGTTGTAGTTAACAACAAAGGTTTCATATTCCTTTAGCAAAGAAGCAAAAACCAAATGAATTAGGAACTCATCCTTGAGCCCCAAATCCATTGGCTTCAGCTTCGAAGCCGTGTTGCTCATCTTCAATATGTGCTCTCTAATACCGCCACCAGTATATTTTTCATTGAATAATTTCTTGATCAATGTGCTAGCATAAGCCTTTGAAGAGCCAGTAAACTGACTCTCCACCTTCTTTAGGTACTCCGTGGCGGTATCACAGTCTAGGATAGACCCCCTTATAATATCTAAAATAGTGGACTTGGCCACCATCAAGCACTTACGGTTCGAGATATCCCACTTCTTCCGATCAAGATCGTATTTCATTCTAACTTCCGCATGATCTCGCTACCGAGCAGTAAAATCAGCAACAGTCTCGTTTTCTGCCCACACCGGGTCCACTGGCTCAGTAGGACACGGGGAGGTAAGCACTAAGTCATTCTCGAACAGCGCAAGTGTGAGCTCATACTTCTCTCGCCATACTCTGTAATTGCTCCCTTCTAGAGGTGGTATGTGCGAGATGAATGCCATTGGGTTGAATCCTGAAAACATCATCAGAGATAGTGAGAAAATATATCATTATAATTGCATGCTTTAATTTAACGTTGGTCAAAATTAAAACATTCAATATTCTTATATACTAATTCTACATCACCGTTGGGTAGAAATAGAATTAATGCATGAAAAACTTATGAATAAACATTATAATATTATTATTATCAACGTTGGTTAGAAAAATAATAATATTATAATTTATTGACTAAAAAAGACTACTCTTTAAATTAAATTCTCCCGTTGGTTCGAATTTAATTATAAGATAATAAACTATTACATTGCAGCGGAAAAATGAACTCAATTTCGTGAATTGTACCCACAGGAAATTTACATTTCTACTATTTTCTTTGAGCCATTTTTCATTTTCTAGAAATAAACATTTACTAGAAAAAAAAGAAAAAATTGGTCTCAATCTTGATCGGTTCTCTCATTAAAAGCGGCAAAAAGTCGCCTCGGTCCAGCTCCCTTGCACTGCTGCTACCCGCACTCTGAGGCCACAACTCAGGCCTAGGCCGGCAAAAGCCAAGCGGCCGTCAGACGCTTACTTTGGGCCAATTGTTGGCCCAATCGATCTACGCCGTCCGTTCTAATCCGACGGCTGAGCGTGCTTCTCGCAGGAATAAAACCGGCGCGCGGCAGCCTCCCCCGGAACCCTAGCGCCATTTCTCTTCTCCCCTTCTCTCTCTCAGCCCGTAGCGACCGAGAGCGAGAGCGTAGTGGAGCATGGCGCCGATCGTCGGCCCCCTCGCCGGCGCACACGCTCCCCAACGGGTGAGCACGCCGCCTTAGAGGGGCCTAGCCGCGGCACCCTTGACCAGAGCCTGCGCAAGAGCGACGAGTAGCTACCCCGCTCGACCTTCTTCTCGCGCGCCGGAGAGGCGGCAGCGCGGTGCACGGCGAGGTAGGCGTCTTCCCCATTTCCCCTTCTTCTTCTCCGCCTGGATCTTGCTTCGTTCTTCTCGGATTTGTCCGATTTGGGGATTAGGGTTTGGTTAGGGTTAGGGTTTTGATCACTGTTCTTCTTCCCCGAGTCTGATTCGTGGGTTAGGGTTCGACTTTGAGTTGCTTTTCAAAACCCGAGGCCCTTCTCACTCCTTTTCTTCTCCGATTTTGGGTTTAGGGTTCAATGAACCCTCTGTTTAGATCCGAAAACAAACCTATCACCTCCTTCTAAATGCTGCTACTCGGTATTCTTATTGATAGGCTAGATCTACACCTAGTTAGGTGTCTGATACCATTGATAGACCTAAAACAGGAATCACTAGCCATAGATCTAGCATGTGCACATGTATTTGGAGTAAACAGCGAGTCCTAAAACATCTACTAGTACATGATAAGAAATAGAGTGAGAGAGAGGGGTGAAGAGGGTGCAAACCATCTGCCGCCTTGGAGGAAGACGGGCTCGCCATCGCTGTGCTCGGTGGTGAAAGGCGACGGTGCAGTAGCAGTGTCGTCCAGGGGTCGGTGTAGAGGTCGCAGCACTGAGCGTCGTGCAGCGCCCTCCCATGATGATGAGGCCGGTGGCGGCGCTTCCGTCGCCGCGCGCCCCCTCTATGATCGGTTAGGGTTTAGGACTGTAGGTGGGGTGCTAGGCGGCTCAGGCGAACCTCGTGCTTGACGCCTCGACCCCACCTCCTATTTATGGCGCTGTGCGATGGGGGCCCACCAACCATATTAGGGTTGGACGTCCGATCAGGCGCGGATCCAAGGGCCCAATTGGCCGTTGGTGGAGATCAACTAACAGGAGGAGCGCCAGGCGGAGCAATCACGGGGATTGTTGCGACGGCAGGGCGAGGGAGCTACGAGGGCTCCCTACTGCGGGATCCATGGCGGGCGGCGTGCCCGCGTCGGGGCCTCGGGGAGCGGCTCCAGCGTGGCGGAGGCAGATGGCGGCGTCAGCACGTCGTGGGAGGAGCTCTGGGCGGTTGTGGCGGAGGCAGATGGCTTGCGCTCGCTCCATGGCCGGGCGGGGAGGAGCTCCGGGCGAGCGCGTGGGGAGGAAACCGTCATAGCTGTAGGATGAGGGCTTGGACCTGAGCCCCATTCTCGCACAGGAACAGGGTCTTGGGTTAGAATTTGGGTGTCCAACCAAATTTTGAGACCTTAGCAGAGACTTTGTTGGAGAACATTTTTTTTACGTGAGTCCTTATATTTAGCTACGAGGCTTAAGTAGAACCTGGTGGAGTTGCTCTTACCGTTTGCTGTTGGAGCCATCTTGGATTCCTTTGTAACGACATCACTGAACTGCACTAATCGCCCCCACGCTACCCTGGTAGCGACGGTACAGTCTGAACGACTGCATCTGCATCCTGTTTCAAATCCATTTAATACGTTGTCTGAGCCAAATCATTCAGCCTTGACAGAACGTCAGAACCTCCTTAATATCTTTGCCTCAACGTCACTCTCTCCATTCTCAAATTATTGCTAATTTGCCATCAGATTAAAGAGGGGGCTTCGACGAACTGCAGAGCTGGGTTCAGGTTCAGCGAAAGAGATCAAATGCCACCCCCCAAATTTTGGCCGAAATTTTTCGTCCCGCAGCGAATGCCTGCGCAATTTGAGAGCTCGACGGATGGATAGATATAGATCATGGTCATGGCCGGCCGGGTGGGCCCCGGCGCTCCGGCAGCGTCCCTGTCCTGAGCGGGGCCCGCCCGGGGCCTCCAAAGTCTATACTCACACGGCAGCAGACTCATCACTACAGTGCGCAGGTTCAAGGCATCTCGGCCCACCAGCTGCGGGCCCCACGAGTGATGATGGGGCCCAACCGTGCGTGAGGACACTGCGGGGGAAATTATTGAGTACAGTGAACGTAGACTGGTACTCCCCCCACCTACTCCTGTCGCTTTCCTCCCCTCTCACCGCCACGCGGGCCCCGTGGCTCGCCTTATTTTGCGGTCACGCCCTTGAACTTTTCGGTACGGTACGGAGTGCGTGGATGACTCACAGGGGTCTGGACGCAAATACTGTAATAAACCCGCGGACCCGCCGGTGGGCCCCTATGCCCATTAGCGGTTGGTGGCATGCGTCAACGTCAGGGAGGGTCCGGGCCTGACGTGGTGCGTCCCTGTCGTGTAGCGCGGGGCCGGGGCCGTGCGGGCCAGGCGCCCCTGCGAATGGCGGGCGCACACGCGGGCGAGGGCCACGTGACCGGATGGGTGGACTTCCCCGGGACGAGAGGACCAAAATGCCCCTGGCGCCGCTACCACGACGGAGCTGAGGCTGTAGCGGGCACACCGGTCCACAGATTCACGCGACGGGAGGCTCCATGGCTCGTGGCATCTGTCTACGGGTGCAGTTTATTCTGATGGTGACGATGGCTACGAGTGCAACTAATTGTTGTTTTGCTGACAGAAAAATAAATAAAAGAGGCGAGGTCCTGGTGACAGCGAAACAGGAGTGAGTGTGTGTATATATATATTATGATCCGCTATACGTGTAGCGGAGTCCACAGACTTGATATGTCGATTGCGATATACAGTGAGCGTCTATGCTGGGTTTATAAATAATAAAGATGTGCGAAGCGATGGATGGACAAAACACAAGGATGTACTACACGGGCAGCTCGGTAGTGCACGGAGTTGGTCAGCAGTTCGCGGGAATAGACTGAAAGCATAGCCATTACCCGTTAGAATGATGTACTATATAGTAGTGTGCCATAGTTTGACAAGGAAGAACCTGCCATGATCTGCTTTTCTTTACGGTTTTCCTCTTTATATTTTTTTCACCAAGTCAAAACTAACCTTAAAGGTTTATTTTAAGAAAAAATATTCCAAATTATAGTGTATATCTAGATGCATAAGCAGGAAAGATACAGTGTATACCGAAACAAACACTCTGGCTATTGAGGTGGCTTTTAGAAACAGGAAAGCCAACTTGGAAATGAAGCAAAACTGAAAACATGTTTTGAGGATTTTTTTTTTCTGATTTTTGGTGCGCCGAGAAACTAACAGCTTATTATTGCAAAAATCAATAACAAAAAGTCAATTAGAAATCAAAAGCTAGAAAGTTCTTGAGCTAAAGGCTTAAAAACTAGTACAAGAGTCAAATAAAAAGATCCTGAGCACTAAAAAGTAGAGCAGCGCCCTCAAACTAAGTTTTTGTTTAATTAAAGTTTTTTTTCTCTCTACACATCAAACCTTTAGATACAGTAAATAAATTAAATGTAGATAAAAAAAACTAATTACACAGGTTTGATTGTAAATTACGAACAAAGGCTTAAAAACTAGTACAAGAGTCAAATAAAAAGATCCTGAGCACTAAAAAGTAGAGCAGCGCCCTCTAACCAAGAGCAGAGGTGCTCGTATAACTCAATCAAGCTACAGTAGTCTGATATTTCCAGCTGCAACTGTATTGCGTCTGATATATCCAACGGCCGGCCCACAGAACAAGGACGGGGCCCACATTCCAGGCGTACAGTGGGCGGAACGGAATCCAGGAACCGGGGAGGAGGAAGCAAGGGGCTATTCCCGTCCATTCCTCCCACCAAGCCGCGCCGCTCCAAAAACGCCGTCATCATCACCAGCCGGGTGAAGGACGGGAAAGAAGGGGGACAACGCCCACACCATCACCGAGGGGAATAAATAAAAGAGGAGGGGCCCCTCTATGTTCCCTCAAAAAAAAAAAAAAAAAGAGGGCCGGCCCTGCGTACGAGTAGTAGTACGTGGCGCGGCACGCCTTCCCAGGAGCCCCGCGTGGCAGCCCAGATCCGTGCATGCGATGCCGTGTGCGCACGGCCGGGGGACACGAGCCACCCGCCCGCCTACGCGTGTCCTCGCACGCGTCCCCCAGCCACGGCGCACACACACGGGGGGAGTCTGGCGTGTTTGATCGAGCCCTCGCAGGCAGATGCCTGCCAGTCAGCTCATCCAAATCGGACGTCTGGGACTGACGTGCGCTCTAGCCAGTCTGAAACCAAACAAGCCCGTGCGCGGCGTCCACCTGCCAGACACACTTCTCCCACTGCCCACTGTAGCGGTAGACTGTGTGTGCTGCGTCGCCCTGTCTCTCTCTATACGAGTAGTCTATCGCACCCGCTCTAGAAGGTTCAATGGTGGTGTCAGCGACCTGATTGTTGTATTCTAATCGGGGTTTAGCTGGTCCATTACGATTGTTTAGTCACACGTAAAAGTGATTGGCCAGGCTAGGTGGATGCCTAGTATTTTCAATTGACAGCCGGAAAGGGACACGTTTATCTTTTACGGCTACTCCAACCTCGCAGATATTTTGCTTTGTTTACCGCGTCTTCATGCCATTCAGCGGAGGCACTGGGTGGGCAGTGGCGGCCACTGGCTGAGCTCAGGCCCGCTCAGCTGAGTGGCTTTGGTGGACGCACTGCACGAGTGAACCGGACGTTTTGAATTGGACTATTACTCCTACCAGTCATCCAGTCATTTGAGTCCTAGGATTGGTCCAAATTCCAAACCTCGTTTCATCGAAATCACACTGACCGGTGGTAGTACAACGAGATTTCGCCATTATTTTCAGAAAATAAACCTTTTACAAAAACAGAAAAACAAACCCGTGCCTTGGCAAAACCAGTCCCAGTAATAATCCTACATGCTCCCACGTAATGCAGTGTACTATTGATAAGAGTTCCAGGTACTGTACGTGCGTACTAAAGTCACATCACCCTTCACCTCGGCTCTACTACTCGACCTCTAGTACTCCCCGGATTTCAGACAGTACTCCCACGCAAACATCAAGAGAACTACTAGTACTACTCACAGAGTTTTAGCCGTGGAACGGCCCTGCTTTTTCGATCATACAACAACGTTTTTCTCTTACAATCAATTAATTCAGCAAAACAGCCTAGCAATAAATCATGCCGAAAAGAGCCAAGAGCACACGAAAACGGGTTACGAGTAACGACGCCCGATAATTTCATTTTTCGATCACATTCCATTCACCAAACAGATGTGCATGTTCCGCCAGCATCCAAAGTCACCAAGTGGCAGGAACTGGGAGGAAAAGAAGAAAACGACACGATGTGACGTGACGTGACGTGATGAATTGGCCGTGGCAGACTGCCATCCTGCTCCACCTAAAAGCCAGCCAGCACAGCACACCATTTTTCTCTGAGTCCATGGTTTTCAGCGAACAGATCGTCCTATCCCCGTCGCCTTCCGCCCCACCTCCACCACCAGAGCTGGTTGCTACTCGTACACTTGTATTCTACGGAGTACACGCTTTTCTTCTTTCTAGAACACAGTTACCCTGTATCTCTCCTACATTTGCTCTACAATTTGAGGAAAGAACGTAATTCTAACACAGTGTCATGGTTTTATATCTTAAGTTCTATCAATTATAGATAAAAAGTATTAATATTTATAATATTAAATAAATATTATTAGATTAATTATAAAATATATTTTTATAAATTATTTTGGAGCAGTAAATCTGAATAGTATTTACTAGAAATTTGATTAAACGTGAACTACTTTTGTTGACGTGCAACACTTTTTCTGGACGGAGGGAGTAGTATTACCCCGTCTTATTTTTTTGACTCTTATCACGTTTCATATGGTGCATTGAATGTATGCCTACACCATATGTTTCATCCATTTTTATAACCTATGCAACGAACTATGCTGAATTTGTTTTTGGACCCTTGTTTTTCGTAGTTTGAGAAAAAACAGAAGGTAGAAATGGTTATGTCACATCAATAGGTCCGGTTTTAGAGTCATGTACCATTGGATATGTCGGTGCACTCTAATATTACATAAAAACTACATCATCTTGACACATATTGGTGCATCCATTTCTCCATCATTTTCGCTCAAGCCAAAGAAATCTTATTTCCCTTTCATATCTAAAGCACACCGACCAGCCGACCTCCGAACAATGCCATGGCATCCCTAGTTTTCTATCTTCCCACTGCCAAAGTTAAGTAGCCAAATACACAAGTCAAACCTTCAAGCCATTAAAGAGAGCTATGCCCTATCTCCTCATTGCAAGATCAATCACTATTTCTCCCATATCAAACCTAGATTGAGCTTTACCCTACTAAATTTGAGTTTCTCGGTGGCTAACCTAGTCGCTCGATAGTTCAATTGATCTGCAAGTCACCAAATGAAGTTATTTCACCTAAAAACAAGTCCCTCCTAACCCAAACCTAGGTTGTTGACGATGGTTGATCGAGACTCCGTTAACATAAATTGAGCTTGTTCTTGCTTTTGTGACATGAAGAGAGTAGCAAATCGACCTAAATCCACGCCCCCTCTGGATGTTCTAGACTTGAGGACGGGATCAGATGGGTCTTTCTCCCAGTTTCTGACAAAAAGCCAAAAGACGCACAACCCATGTTCTTGTCCACTACATAGCCTTCAATGTTCCAATCTAACACCTAGCTTGGACCATTTTCACTGCTTGCTTGCTCAATCTATAAATTTCCTGCCTAACAACTCTGCTTCGAGTCGGGTTTAGCCATCAAATAAGGAAGAATGCGATATATGTGTGTCGAGAACTTAGTGCGAAGATGGTAGAACATTACATGGAGAAGGCGACAGACGGATGAAAATTTAGACAAAAGTGGTATATATGTCTAAACATAATGTTTTATAGTGGTATTGAAGTGTACTCGGTCAATTTGGTGGGATATATTTCTAAAATCAAGTCATTACAACATTCTGAGATAAAACTTAAAACCTGGTTGTACAAGCTGGCGTACAGATATTGCAACCGCTCCGTGTTCCTCTAGCCACAGAAGGGATGCCAACAAAACTGCTATTTAAAAATAGAAATATAGCGCGCACACGCAAAAAAAAAAAAAGTAGCAGGAAAAGAAAACCCACAGCAAGGCCGGAAACCGCCGTTGCAGGGGGCTACAAATACAGGAAACCACTCCCCCTCTCTCCCTCCCACTTCCTCGCCTTTCCTCTTCTGCCCCTCCAACCTCTCCTCCTCTAGTCTCTGGTTTGGACAACCACCAAGCCAGGGAGGAGCAGCCAGGAAGCCAAGGACACCGGAGCACGGGCGCGGCCAGCGAGAACGTCCTCCCCTCCCCTCTCCTCCTCTTCTTCCGAGGTCCAACAGCGAGGCATGGTGGAGAAGGCGAGGACCATGGCGCGCAAGCTAGAGATCCCGCAGTGGAAGCCCGACGGCCTCCTGCCGTCGCCGACGAGCCCGCTGGACCGCGCGTGTCGCCCCGCGGGTGGCGCCACCGCGACGCCGTCGGAGGCGTCGGGCTCGGGATCCTCGCGGCGCTGGAGGCCGAGGGCCCGCATCAGCCCGCCGCGTTGGCGGTGCCGAGGGTGTCCATCCCGCGGCGCGCGGCGCGGCTGGAGGTGTCGGAGCTCGGGTGCAGCGGGCGGTGCGCCACCAGCCTGTGCGGCGGCAGAGGCTGCGTCCCGGCGTCCGCCCGGCCCGGCGGCGTTGGCGGTGCGGCGTTCCGCGTGGCGGAGTTCCTGTCGTGCTGCGACATGTGCCGGCGGCCGCTGGACGGGGAGGACATCTTCATGTACCGCGGCGAGCGCGCCTTCTGCAGCATGGAGTGCCGGTACCACGCCATCGTGAGCGACGAGTTCCAGGAGGAGAAGGAGCGGAAGCGCCGCGCCGCCGCCATGTCGTCGGCGGCGGCCGACGTGCCCAAGAAGTCTGCCGCGGCGGAGATGGCCGGGGCGCCGTGCAGCGGCGGCGGGCAGATCTTCTTCACCACCGGCATCGTCGCCGCCTGATGGGCGGACGGACGGATCCATCTTCTAGTCTAGTGATCACAAAAAAATCCAGCTAGAGGAACCGGCGGCCGCTGTAACATAAACATGACAAGAAAAAAAAACTAAAAAAAAACAAGAAGAGAAATAAGGGTGCGTGGGTGGGTGGGTGTGTTTGTGTAGAGAAATGGGTGGGGGAAATTTTGTTCTTCCTCTCTCTTTGCTAGAGGAGGCAGGGGGGTTTATTTGATCTGGATTTTTTTTTGTATTATTAGTATTTAGTACTACTATCATGACGATGATGATGCGCGAGATGAGATGTGTTTTGTAGCAGCAGGAGGGGAAGGGGAGGGATGATGACAAAGTTTTCCAAGGATTGTTGCTTCCCTTTTGTTTCTCTGCTCTGTTCAAGTTCAATCCGTCCCTCTGTCTACGAGTATTTGATCCGGCTGTTGGCTGTTTGGTTTCTGACTGATAAGTGGCTGGTGCTGGTTTTTTGAGAGATCGCTAACCGGGCTGGATGAATCGTCTTGCACTTCCTTTCCGGTTGTTCGCTTTGTACCACTTGATGACGAGCTGAGCCTTTGCTCAGATGGTAAAAGAACTTTTCATCTAGTTTTTTTTAGCTAGAACAGCGTTTTTTTCTATCAAATTCGCTGGAACAGTATTTCGGTTCGTTTAGCGAAGCGAACGGGGCCGCTCTGCTCATCAAGAAACCTGGTCCAAAAATGTTCATCAAGAGTACGAGTACAAAACAAAAGTGCCCTGGTGCTCTGCTCATCAAGAAACTTGGTCCAAAAAATGTTGACGAAGAATACATACAAAACAAAAGGTGATGCCTCGTCCTCGTCGCAAATCATGAGGACCAACAAAATGGCTTGAAGCACTCCCATCTAATTCTGCTTCAGATGGACTCTTGTGATACTTACTAGTTCAAAGAAACCGATTTCAGAGGACAGAGATACCGACGACGAGGATGCCCGTTGCTGGGTTCTCTTCTCCTGGATGCCCAAACAGTCAACACAACGAAACACAGAGCTGCCAGGAGCAGTGCATGTACTGTATATGTTTTAGGTATTATTTAGATTTAGGACGTAAAGTTTTGGATGTCATATATATCGTATGTAGTGTTTAGATATTAATAAAAAAATAAATTACAGAGTAATCCACTAGATGAATTTATTAAGTCTAATCAATCCGTTATTAGCACATATGTTACTGTAGTACCATGTTGTCAAATCATGGACTAATTAGGTTTAAAAATTTTATCTCACAAATTAGTTGTAAACTATATAATTAGTTATTTTTAAATTTATATTTAGTACTATATATATGTGTTTAAATATTCGATGAAACGGGGAGTAAACTTTACTGAGTAACTAAACGGCCTTAATCTGGAGCTGGTCCTGCCGCTGCCTCGTCCGTCCTAGCAAAAGCACCAAGCAGAAGCCGGAGAGGAGAGTTCAAACCAACCAATTGGTGGATGCATCTACCATGCCTGCCACTCTGCATCTACCTGCGGCTGTGGCCTGAGGCTACTAGTACTGGCCGATGGCGTATCCATGGATCCATTGACACTTCTAGTTCTAGCTCGGCCTAGCCCTGATCCATTGACACTCCTCCCATCTCCAGAAGGGGAACGGGAATCGGTGGAGACTGCAGAAGAAAAAGGATGGGAGCAATTTGAGGCAAGCGAGCAGGATGCGGTTCAGTGGATGTGCAACCGGCTCAGTTGGGCTGGCTTCAGTTTCAGTCTCTGAACTGACGGTGGGGCACGTAGATGTTGCACTTGCAGTGTAGCTGCCGCACTCCTGCACTGCTCCATCTTTGGCTGTTGCTGATTGATGCCGTCTGGGGATCTAGGTTTCCAATACGTGTACGTTTATCCTTGAAGAAAACTTGTTCGTTTAGGGATGCAATGAAAAGATTGATTATGATCTGAGTCGAAACAAAGAAGGAACAGCGCAAATTTTTCCCAGGATTATTAGTAACTGTGACAGTAAAGACAGAGCCCACGGGATGATAGCACGATAGCCATGAAGGGTGAAGAAGGCCATTTGATCATACGGTGCACATCAATAAGGTGTTCAAATGAAACAAGGCATGCACAGGCAGGGTCAGTAGATCATACGCCTGGTGAAAGTTGAAGACTACAAGGTGGATCATCCAATCCAGTGTGCTACTACTACATCAGTAATGTGCACAGTGCACACTAAAATTGGAGTGGCCACCGAACCACAGCAGCTTGTTGCACCTCAGGATGCATGCAAGTCATATAGTGCTTTTGTTGTGATTATTGCTCAACAGCAGCCAATGCAATTGCACTTCATTAGCATCAACCGTCTGATATATACTCCCAGCAGGAACTAAGTTCATTTCAGTACTACTACCTTCAACTATCTACTACACAGTAGCTGTTGGGAATGGGAGCTCATCAGCAGCTCCATGCTTCAGGGAGGCCACAGTATATGTGATGATCACTATCAGACTAGCTAGCATCATGATATATACCTGTGGAAGAAGAAAAAAAGTAGTCTTACCTTTAATGATCGTGAGAGAGAAACCAGCACTCCAGCATTGCTATCAAAAGCAGAATGCTGAATTGGCACACCCTTAGGTTCAACCACGTCGCTTTAGTTTGTCCCGTCATTGTCATTATCATGTTATATTTACCCCCTTGAATAGCCACTATATATATACATTTGGTTTATATATCCAGGAAACTGAATAAGTGATTATGATTAGAGGATCAGATGAATGTATAACAATGGAAGAACAATCTGTCCGTAGTAGTGCTGGAATTGGTCAATAATCCTGTCCTGTCAAACCGTATAAATACTAATTACCACTACTGGCGTAGAGTAATCATGAAACAGCGACGGCCTACATTGCTATTGCTATCAAATGGACCTCAACTTGTTATGCTAGTCAATGGTTATACAGCTGCATGGTTGCAACTTGGAAGAAGAAAAATACAGTAGCTTATATTCTTATATCGCGGTGCCCCGTGTTTTCTCGATCGTCTGAATGAGAAATATATACGGCGTTGTTGAAGGTGAAGCAGTGTCCCAGACGCCATGCGCTCATGGACAGAGACGCCAGGTAGTTTACCTTTATATGTATACAATTCTATATATTTTTTTCCAGGAAACGGGAAACCAGTGTTCCAGGCTGATTTTGCTGTGCGTAACTCGTTGGGCCTTGGGACAAGGGCACTTCCCTGGTGTCCCCAGGCACGGCCCGATCGCTTGAACTTAAGAAAGACCTCGCAGCCCACATGAGGAAGGAATGGTAGGGCAGTCCAACAATACCATGGGCCTGGGAGCCCAGCTCAGAAAACAAACAACGTACGAGCTAACGATGGACTGAGCAGGTCGCGATAGAGAAGGAATACCATGGGCCTGAGAGCCTAGCTCAGCAGGCCGCGAAAGGAAACCATCTGTTGCAAACCAATAGAAGCTGTTTTTTTTGGACAACGCTTCTCGTCCCTTCCATAGCGCTACAGTTGAGAGCGGCGACCAGGGGCGATCTCGCGTTCCCCCGTCGATTCACTGTCGCCCTCGTCGGTGTCGGAGGAGGAGGGGGGCTGGATGAATTGACGGAGGATTTGTATATACCCGTACTTATTAGGTTTAGGTTAAATAAGTTAGGGTTATGTTTCCCCATGCCGGCGGTGTGGCGTGGGTTCGTCTTCCCGGACGGCGTCTCCAGCGGGCGACGGCGTGGACGTGCGGAGGACGGCTCCGACATCTACGTCGGCTTCCCCGACTACTTGGTGGCGACCGTACCAGTGAAGAGCACGAGCTCACCGGATCTGGAGTTCTATCCCTCCTCTGGATCTGGTCAAGTTCGCCTTTTGCATCTCCCTCATCTTCTCCGGCGAACTCCTCCGGCGAAGATCTTGGGAGGTATGTCTATCGACTCACCGTGAAACAGGGTTGGTTCTTACCTACCACATGCTCTGGTGGTTTCATTCCCCTTCTGGGTGTGCCGCCATCCGGCGTGTGGGGATTGCTGGTAGCTTTTGAGGCGCCAGATTCCTTGTACTCCGACGATGTGATGGCCGGCTGCCATCTTTTTCGACCTGGGCGTTCAGCAGTCATAAAGTATGTCGTTGATTTCAACATACTGCTTTTGGTGCCAATTAAAGCTTGTGTTCAATCGTCGGGATGGAGGTCGGCTTTAAGCGCCAAGTTGCTCCGACCGCCGGTGACTGTGCAAGGACTATGTTGTAATTTTTCCTTTCTTCAAGGGTGTCTTTGGAATGTAAACTTTATGAAATATATGTGAATACAAACCCGGTTTCAAAAAAAAAAAAATCGAAGCTGTTTTTCCATCGCGGCCTGGGAAACAAACAACGTGCAGGCTACAGAGCACCTGCAGGACGGTACGAGCTAACGAGCAGGCCGCGATAGAAAAACAAAGCTGGTGAATGAAAACGTATGCAGTTTCCTGGCCGGAAGCTGCTTGCTGTTGCTGGCCATCACCGACAAATATTGGTCGGTATAAATAGCTGGCATCGTTTTTTTTTATTTACATTTATTTTGTTTTGGTGTGGACCTTTACTGTGCCTCTTTAAGAGGTTTTAGATTTTTTTCTTAGTAAAAACATTTTAATTTTGGCAAAATTTATATATCAAATAAATGCGCTATAAAAATTTCTTTACGAGAAACTTTATAGTGCTTGGAAGGAAGTAATGAGAGCTTTTGTTTCGAGAAAACTAATGTTAGGAGGAACTCAAGAACTCCTAAAAAATATGGGCTAAGACCTATAAGTAGTGGGCCATGAACTAGTTTTTAACCAAATTAGAAGGGTATAATTGTACTTTTGTATTATAGGAGTTTAGCTTGGCCTAGCCCACAAACACAAAGTCCACGAGACCCATCAAATGCAGCCCAGATTTAACTTCAGTGTCGACATCTGCCCTATCCCCTTCCCTGCCGGCACCCGCCATCCGTGTTCATCAATCACCTATGAATTGATTAGTGGGAGTTTGCTCTCTAAAACCTCATCCTCCTTCCCACTAAAACTTTCACTCCCATGAAACAAACACAAGATTTCTGAACTCCTAACTCTAAATTACATTCCTTTTTTCAATTACCTCCAACTGAGTGTGGTAAAATACACTTAATAATTAGTTAATTTAATTTGATGATCAATGTCTGGTAATATTTGTTTAGGGAGGAACCAAACATGACAATTTTATTTATTTAAATGTTTTTTAAGATTAAGGAATCAAAGCATTCCAGCCTCCAACATCCAACATGCGAATGAGTGTAGAAGTCCAATACAAGTTTCAGGTACTAAGACCGATCCCGTTACAGGGAACAAATACTCCGACAAAAATTTCAACTATGAGCCGATGCAACCACTAGGATAACCTTAAGCTTCAATCCTATTATGGTGTCTCGACCCAAACTTTCCAGTAGACAACATCCTTACTTCATTTGCATTTTCTCTTCCTCATTAACTGTGACCAATGCCGATCCAGTACGCCCCTCTGAAAATGACCTACAAGAAAGAATTAGTTGTTGTTCTGTTAAACACATCATCATTTCTATACAACCACACCACATCGCCGCTACGCCCACTATATAGTTCCTTAGCCAAGACCCAAACAAATGGGCTATATCCTTTGGTGGTTGAAAAATAAAGGTGATGAACCGCAAGTTTCGTATACACCTTGCTATGTGACAATCAAAAGTGGATTAAATGAAACTAGCTTGATTTGTTATTTTTTTTTCATAAACACGATTAATAATGTTATAAAAATTTGACTCGGAACAAAAACCTAAACTATTTTATAGTTTTATAGAACGGAGAGAGTAATATGCATATGCAATACATGATCATTAGGGTTAGGTTGGAAGCTTGGTACCGGGATGGCTGTCTGGCACACAACCTATCGGAGCACGAGATACTCGTGATTCGTTTACAACTGAGATGGAAGTGTCAAAGACCAGGGGCGAGGGCGACTAGCCTTGCCGACGTTTTACGAATTATGTGCCGGCTTAGCTTGAGGTTGGAGCTATGTGCCGGAACTTCCGCGCTCAGCTTCGTTTGCCCACGAGGCCACGAGCCACACCGCCCCACACACCCAGCCTGCTCTCCTGCGGAGCGCGGTCCTGCCTGCACACTCGTGCACTGCCAGAACGGCGGCAGCATACAAGATCTCAAGCATGTACTATATACTAGTAAATTGTAACTTTGGAGATCAGCATTTTAATAGTCCAGGGACATTGATCACATGGTAGAAATGTTGAACTTAATATTTCATATATAACCCAACAGAGACAACCACAAGATAAAGAGTATTAACACAAAAATAAAAATAAAACAATCATACGGGATGAATCTGTGACAACAAATAGCTTTGTGACACACCAGTGCCAAAGCCAAACAACACAGAACATCCCAAAATATGAGCTTGTTCTAGCAACTACATTACAGTTTCATCTTTCTAACATGGTCATTTGGGTCAGGCCACCACAGGTTTGATCAGCCCAACCTGGCCCAGCACCGGTAATCCTTACTCAAGTCCATCATTAGCTACGTCCTTTACATTCGTACAACCTATGTATCCACGCGAAAAACACGGAATGATAGGCCCAAAAAAGAACACTTTGGCACATGAGTGTTGAGTCTCTCTATGATCCTTTACTCTGGTCGTAGGAGTATCGCAGTTTTGAAGATGGTGACGCTGGATTGTCGATCATTGGCTCCCCTCCTTGCACAAGCTCAGATCAGGATTGGCAATCTGAGGTCCCAGCCCGAGCCATGGCTGACCCTCCGCCATCTCCTTCTTCACAGGTGTAGCATCTGAAGGGGAACCTTGGTATGGTGCTTTCGCGGTAAGGCTGAAATAGGGAATACCACAGATTAGAACGTCCTCAAAGAGTTGTACGATTGGAACAACAATTGTGTCATCCCAACAGCAAGAGTAACCTACCGATCCTTTCTCTTCTCGAGGAACCGGCGAAGAGATGCCTTGGGAGCCTGGGGTATATCTGGAACACATACATTTTGGGAACAGTGAGCAAGACAGAAATTAATCATTCAGAGAAACACCGCACACATATGAATAAGGGGTGGACAAGTTAGTAACCTGCCGCACTCTTCTGGGCGTTGACCACAGCAATTGGTGCGGCTGGCACTGCTGCGATCTTGGTGCTGTCAGTAACGGTTGCAACTGTGGGGGAAGGCAGCAAGCCAGGGTTCTGAGCTACAGATGAACCCTTGCTGGCCATTTGCATCAGGTCTTTTGCCTTCTCAGCAGGGAAGTCATCGAACACAAGGACCTTCCCGCCATAGAAGATAGTCAGCTGGCGCTTCTTTAGCTCCCTGAGAATCAGGATGTTTCCAGATGTCAAGTTTGGTAGACAACTTATACACAAGAACAGCTTCTATGAATTAAAATTTTGAAGTTTCAGAACTTGCGTGGCACCAATTTTTCATTGATTAGTTTTGGAGTGCCAGGTTCTACATATTCATGGATGGATTTTCTACCATTCAACCACTACTTCATAGCAAGAAAGTATTGGCACACATCACGGGAACTGTGCTCTGCCACACTTGACCATAGATTGTTTGGTAAAGTCTGCCTTGTAATCTAAGAAGCCCTATGAAAAATACTCTTAAGATATTCAGTTTCAGATCATAAATTAACTTCTCACTATTTTCTGCAGACAAAGATCTGTGCAGTGTGTGATGATCGAACCATCTACATCATATAAAGGATAAGAGCCGTGATCTGAAACACAGCTCGTTGGGAAAGAAAACCTGGCCACCAAGAGCTGCTTGTCACAGCAGTTCGATTGTTTATTTTTGCGTTTTCAGTCATCAATTGAGTACAGCAATAGTATCATAATACTATCATGTATATATTATGTATATATGAACAAGAATGGCTGTGAACCGAAACCGAATGGAACAGAGAGGTATCTGTTTTCGCCAAGTACCTCGCATCAGGGGCTTCCTTCATGGCGGCCTCCGAGTCGAACCCAGCGTTCTGGGGGAAGAGATCCATGGTCTCCTTCGTCGTCTCCCCGCTTTGCGTGTCTTCTGCCGTCGTCCTCTTTGCATCGGCTTCAGCTGAAATCGGAATTGAGCACTCTTCTTCAGCAAAAGCTCAGCACATAATTTTCAGACAGGCTGTCCAGAGATGGACAGGAAGCTATCAGATTCGGATGTTAGAGCTGGCAGAAGCCGAAATTCTTGATCAAAATCAAATAAAAGTGACATTTTTGCTTCCAGATCAAGACTTTGGGACCAGATCTAACATGAGACGACTGCGGGAGCACCTCAAAATAGCAACTTTTAGCATGAATCGCACCCCAATTCACCACTTCTCCCTAACAGACACTGGTAAACTCCCAACAGATAAAGAATACCTACTGAGCTCCTCAAGACCCCAACTTTTCCTCAACAAGAGAGGAGAGTTCACCTCTGATGGCGAGGCCTAGATCGCCTGCGGCGGTACTGTTCTGCCTGACGTAGCGGCTGAGCAGGCTGCAGGCCATGGCGAAGCTGGTCGCCTTCTCCCCGGATTTCGCAGGTGCCATCGTCGCCGCAGGCCTCAAATCTCCGGAAACAGAAGCGAGAGCCTCCGAATCAACACGAAACCTGCTTCAATTTGCTCTATTCCCTCGCCTCGAGGTGCTGTTGTTGCTCTCCTTCTCGGCTTCTCTTTCCCCTTCCTTTGGTCGTCGTCTGGGCGTGCATAAATGAAGAGGCACTGGGCTTTATCTTTGTTTCCGGTTCAGCGATTGCGAGTTGGATTCTTTTCTCCATTTTTATGCTTTTGAGCACGTTCTTCTCGTGGTGGCTGGGAGAGCTACTGTTGGCTCGGAGATGCCCCAGGTGGCAGATTCCTGGTGGTTTTGGGATGGCTGGTGCTCGCTGTTCGGAGCACTGCGCCTGATCGTGGTTGCGATCGGATCGCCGTCGCCTTCTCGTCTTTGCCAGCAGAATCCGGATTTCCTGCGGCGGCAGCAGAAGAGCTGTGTGCTCTCTTATTTATTGGAACAAAAAATGTGTGTGAAGACACCACACATACACAGTATACGCCACCTATGCGCGATAAGTGAACAACAAAATCATCTAGAATCCGGTTGGTTTCTAGCCTCTAGTAATGAACAAAAAAACTACTAGGCTACTAGTTCGTACAACTCGCTTGGTTAGTGACTTAGACTAAGCTGGAGCTGAGCTAGTATTTCAACTCGTCACAGTAACGAACCAGCTTGTGAACACTGAGCCGAACGAGCCAGTATTCGCAGGCTCAAACATAAACCGTTCGTAGGCCACAGGCCCACAACAGCCCACACGCCACGAAGCCATCAGCGTGGTCCTCTCCATAGACCATAGTAGCCCATATCAAGCCTGGCTCACGCGACATCCCAGTCCATCCACAACCATCTGCGACTCCCATCCAGGACCTCTACTTTGTTGACCCGGCCAACCTCGGGCCTTGGCCCGATTTCGCAGGAGCCAGCGACCAACTGCATCCATGCATTGTGGGCTAGAGAGTGTACTACCTTTCGCTACTACTCCAACTGGCGGCGAGCCTTTATATATATATATATATATATATATATTGTATATCGATTTTATCAATGCCCATTGGATTAGATAATGATCATACTACCTTTTGCTACTATTTTTTTTGTAGTGTTATTACACACACAAACAAACACGTGGTGTATGGATTGATTTAAACATGGCTTCTACGTAAAAAGTCGGACTATTGGTGTGCTTGCATGTATACGTGGCCTCTACGTCAAAAGCTGGATACGAATTCTACGTAAAAAGTCGGACTATTGGTGTGCTTGAATGATACGTGGCCTCTACGTCAAAATCTGGATACGAATTAAAAAAACTCAAATTCACGCCTTAAAATTTTAGTGAAATTAACTACAGTATTACATATGACTCAATATAGTAGTTAATACTTTGAGCAAATTATTACAGTAAGATCAACAAACGGGTCTCATGAAACAAACATGAAACTAAAATAATCTATTTGTTATCAGATCTACCCATTTTCTACTAACAGATGATGAATTGAGCTAGAGACATACCCATACCCTACCCTACCTATTTTTATTGGATGAAAAAAATATATTTACCCATACCCTACGCAATGAATTAGACAAGAATTTGAATATGGGCAATATGCACCCACCAACACGTACACCTCGCGTTCTCTATGTCTCGTGTACAACCCCGACTTACAATTCGTGCTTCATACGAGTTACAATACCTCATGTTCTGTGATGGTATAAAAGTCCGATTTGAACATGAACTCTCTTTGTTTTTTTATTTATATGTTGTATTAGCTTTGTCTTAAGTTGACCATTGATTTAAAAAAAGTTATATAGGTTCATGGTCGACATAAGATTTATGTTTTTAGATTTACTATAAGAAATACTTTTATAATATATAATTCAATATTGTGAACTATAAGGGTTTAAAAAATGGATGATCAAAGATATATATAGTAATGCTTGACTTAACAAGAAGATAATGTGACATGTAAAAATGGGGAGTATTCGTTTGCTAACAAAAGAAACAAACTGTTCATGAACTTCCTTAATTATACGATGCGTTTGATGAACGAATCTTCAACATCAGCTGCCTTCCGCGCGCGTGGCTTGGCCAACCTCAAAAAGTGCACCTCATGGCGGCTTGTCGTGGAGAAGATAAACGATGCTGATGAAGAAGTATGTTTGGGTAGGCGCTGTCTCATGTGGCCCAAACTAAAGAAAACATGCCGTCTTATGCAAGAAAACATACCATACAATCCAGTAGTAGAATTCGAAAGTAGCTTGGGACAAACTCTGCGCAGCCCTAGGTCCAGAGCGTACTCGCCCAGGCACAGAAGGTAGCAGGCCGGGACTCCGTCTCCGCGTTAAGGATGGTAATGGGTCGGGTTCAAATCGGATATCCGCGGATTTCGAGTTCACGGGTTTTGGTTTCGGGCTCTGGTTTTCACCCATGGATTTTCGGGTTCGGATACCCAAAATATTGCGGGTTTGGGGCTGATTTTCAATTTTACTCGTGGATCACCATTCGGGGCCCAAAACAATTCAGCCCACTGGAAGCCCATTAGCAACCCTAGGTATATAACCTTCAAATCCCCTCACCCCATCACCCAGTCATTCATCCCACCCACCCGACGGCTGCTCGGGCGTGCTCATCCGCTCGATGCGGCAGCGCCTCACCCTCACCCAGTCTCCCTCCCTCCCCCCCTCTCTCTCTCTGGCATGGCGTCAAATCTGGTGGCCGCATCCTCCCGAATCCGGTGTGGCAGCGAAGCGTTGGTGCCCATGGCAGCGGCTCGGTGGTTGTGGGAGGGAAACACGTTGGTGTCCTCAAGATCCGGGGACCTCACAAAGCGGCAGGCGATCGTGGCAGCGGCGGCAGCGACCTGACATGCCGCTGGTGGGCTGGTGGCCATGGCGTGAGCACGCGGCGGGCGCATCGGGTGTGCGCGAGCGGCCATGGCGGCAACCTCACAGAGCAAGTGGGTGACTGCATCGGCGGGTGGGCAGGCGGCCATGGCCCACATCGCGCGTGCCTCCGATGCACGCAGTAGAGGGCGGAGGCAAAGCAGATGCCGAAGCGGAGAGCGGATCTGCGGAGGCTAACCCAAATCGGGTTTTGGATAATCCGTCGAGTTTTAGGGATCTGCGGGTTTCGGTTTCGGGGATGGATTTTCACCGAATCGGTGTTTGGGGCGAATTCGGTTTTAAGTTCGGATTTCGGTTTTGGGGTGCCCTAACACTCCACCTGATCCGAACCCGCCCCGTTGCCATCCTTACTCCGCATACACCCCACCCAATTCCATTGAGCCATGCGCACCTTCCTCTCCCTGTCGTCCGCCGCGGCGTATGCATTCTTCGTACAAACATGAACACAAGGATCATGCGTGGCCTTGCCTCCCACACCATGCAGTTTTCCTCCTCGATCGACTCTGTAGCAACCATAGAGATTCAGGGGACTAAAGCCGTGTCACATCGGATGTTCGGATGCTAACTAGGAGGAGGAAAATAAGCTAATTATAAAATTAATTACACAAGAGTGACTAATTAGCGAATTCGAATACTTAAATCGCATATTTATGATGTCGTATTCTATCCAACATGGTTGACACTATCCGTATTCGAATTCGAATCCGGACAGAAATATAAAAACAAATATAATATTAGTGATATCCATTTGTACCCGATCCGTTTTCATCCCTATCCAGTCCAAACTCTACCTTTCTCCCGTTTCCATTGAACCGCCGCACGAGGGTAGTTCCGGAGAGAGGAAGCATGTCGTCTTGGCGTCGGCCAGGGCCATGGAGGTGGATGGCGCGGGCCTCGGCGACACGCGTCTCGCCTTCGGGATCATAGAGCGAGATGGTGCGGGCCTCGGCGACCAACCGAGTGGCGGCAGTGCAGGTGCGGACCAAAGCGCCCACGCGGGAGACGGTGTCGACAACATCTTTGCGATGGAACAAGCGTGAGGAGCGCGACGGCCAAACTAGTCCTATAAAAAACCAGAAACTCCTAGTCTTGTTCAAAGTTGTTTGAGATTGAATTGTTAGAATTATATAGTGGACAGCCATATTACAATGCCAAGAGAAAAGCTGCTTTCTTCCGCAGTTTCACAGTTTATTCAGGCTTCTAGTGTCGAAGAGTAAGTTTCGATGCCACGCCTGTTACTGAGGGAACAGAGCACTGGACCGGACACCGCTCCTCACGTGCACGAGCATGACGCTGCCTGCGTGCGGTGGACCGGCGGTTCCCAGCGGCGTGTGACACTGCTGTGACGACGAACGTCAGCTCAGCCTCCCAGTTCTCAGGACGTGCCGCCGTGCTCGATCTGTTGGCTGCCAGCGCAGGACAACCGCTGGGAATGGTCGCCGCCCGTCTCCTTCAACGAGGAAATGAAACGAGCAGGCAGCCGGGCACCCAAAAATATAGGACCCGGGAGAGATTACTTTGGATTTGGGTCAGGGTCACTGGGCTTGGACGAGCCAGGCAAAAGAGAAAATAATTAAAGGAAAAATAATTGGCTAGATAGGCTGCTTTTAGATCATGCAATTTTTAGAAAGAGGAGTATTGGAGCAGTGGCCAAAACTTTTTTTTATTACAAATATTTTTTGAGTTAGTTTAGAGTCTCAAATATAAATTATAATATTTGTTGAAATGGATACAAATGGATCATACCAACCACTTGATTAAGAGTGATTTTGAGCTGGACTGGTAATAAGCAATGATTGAGCGAGGCTTGAGGTTATGAGTCTGATCCTCGTGGCTACATGCACGTGAAAACCACGTGACTTTTGAGCTTCCCTGGGTTAAAAATGTTTTTGCTTTTTTTGTGTGTGTTTGATTTACAAAATTCTATAAAACAATTTCAAGAGGCAACTAGATTTCAACTAGGTGTGGATAGGTTTGGGTCTGTCTCTGAATTCGATTTCTAGATACGGTTGGATATTCACCTCTATAAATTATTGCTCTCTAGAGATATACTTAGTAGAGATGAGCCAAATAGACGCCTCTAAAAATGCTTTCTGTAGAGTGGTCATGCACAGTACAGTACATTCAGAGGGATTGTGCAAACCCATGATCCACTACGACCATTTGCTATGCTACACGATTTGATCTTTATTTTCTCTTTCAATATATTCCATTTGTTCTAAATTATAAGTTATTCTGACTTCTTTAGATACATAACTTTTACTATGTATTTGGACATAATGTATATTTAGGTGTATATCAAAAGCTATATGACGAGAAATATCATAATGACTTATAATTTAGAATGGAGGGGTATAACTTATAACAATAAAAGATTAATCATTATTTCTAAATACCCTACAGCTTATGGAGAAATAAAAAGTTTCTAAATCTGGAGGGGTTGAAGACCCTACAGCTATATGTTGTATAATTTTTTTATTCAGCTTTTGATGGGGTAGATGTTATTTTCCACACAGCCGCTGCGGATCCTAGCAAGAACAACTTGCAACTTCACTATAAGGTCAATGTGATCGGTGAGTAGAAGAAGAATCATGACACCAATTACGGGCTATTCAATACCTAGTAACCCTAACTGTATGATCAGGCTTTAGCTCTGATGTGGTACTCTGTTCAGTACAAATTAAAGCACCCTGCGTATCGCAAAGTTGATTGTATTGTTTTCATGTCAACAGAGTTGTTAAAAAGTGTAGCACCCGATTTTAAGAACAAAATAAGATACACACCATATATGAGCCTAGGAAGTCAAATCTCACATATAGCTACAAATAAGGGTAATATCAAAAGACAATGCTTAAATACATAGCGTATTAGTATAAAGATTATAACCTTAGAGTATAGACAGCGGAAAGACAACTCCGATCTTTAGTGAAGACTCCAAATCCACATGGACAACTGACTGGTTGATCATAAGCCTAATTCCTCCAAACTCTAGCAATCTGGTACCCATCCAAGATTTTTATCCAAAGATTTAAAAAGTAAAGCAAGCGTAAGTACATGTCGTACTCAACAAATATAACATGGCTCAAAAGGCTGACACTGGTTTAACTGCGATTAGCTTTTAATTGTCATAATTTTAGTAAAGGAGTAGCAACAAGTTTATCACAAGCCCATAAACACATGATCAGGTAAACATGAATAATGAACAACATAAACAGTAATTATTAATAAGCATCTTTATCATCAGTATCATCTGTGTTCATCATCATTAACCATTAGTGATCATCTATTCCGTAAATGTTCCAAGGTCGCTCGTGACCGTGAGCACGGCTGATATACCAGTTTTACACTCTGCAGAGGTTGTACACTTTCACTGTGAGTCGTGATTTACCCTTTCGTCCGAGGCGGCCAACCTCTTGACCCACTACCAAGGAAAGTCGGCAGGGTTCACTATGAAGCCTTTCAAAGATTCGTCTAATAAGTTAGGGCCGCTAAGGTTTTCCCATCAATCAGCATGAGCCCCCCAAGGAGTGACTAACAAAATACCAAGAAACCAAAGTGCACCCTCTTGGCAAGCCAAGATCATACAAATCCGGAGCTCCTCTTGCGCCATAAAGGCAACCTCTAACAAGCTAGAAAAGGTCCTCATACTGAGCTAAAGCCAGAGCCATATAGCCCTTACAGTTGTACTGTAAGTCCCGGATGATCACTTATAGATAAGTCCTTAGGGAGAGGAATCTAGAGCACCATAAAAACAGCCCAATGCTCTAGCCCCCTTGTTCCATGTTGCTAAAAAGCATCTTTTAATGTTTATTGCATATTACATTAGTCAAGTTACAAGATCATGGTTGTAGTTGGACACTAGCATCATACTACCCAATGCAATAACCCAAAGGTATCAAGGTACAGGGTAACAAAACACTAGAAAATCCTTAGTGACAGTCAAGGTAGACACATGCAATATGAATTAAATGATTAAAGGTGTATAGGACAACAAGAAAGATCCCATGCTATACTTGCCTTAAACACCGATCCTTCGGTAAACTTTAATCTTCAACGTTCTTCTTCTTCTTCTTCTTGATCACCACGTTTATCTCACCGACTGGACGAAATCATAAAGCACCATACAAGCATCCATGCAATCATACATGAAGCAAACAATAGATCTAAATTAGAACAGTACACCAAACATAAAATCAATATAAAAAGTTTGTAAAACGAATCTACGTCTTGCTACGAACACAAAGACGCGAGAGGCATGCTAATCGGAGCTACGGTGAAAAAGATATATCTACCGAAACATTTGCTCATAGGAGAAAATATAAAACTGTTAGCTTTATGTGTTTTAATTATATAAAAAACATATATAGGATATTTTATAGGTAATATAAATTAAGTCAAATTTAAGTTTGAATTATAATACTAAAGTAAAATAAATCATATTTTATTTATAAAATCTAGTTGCATAATCATTAATCAAGATATGATCTAAACCATGAAATTTCAGAAATAGTGATATGGTAAACATTGTTACTAACACGTAGATCTAGTTGATATGAATCTAACGCAACTTGAATGGGTCAAAACGGAGCTAAAACGTAGAAGATATGAATTAAATAAGATTTTCTTTATTAAAATAATAGAGTAAATATAACCTCGAATTTTAAAAGTTGAAAACATACTTAACAGTAGTATGAACATGTAGATCATGAAATTATGAACCTAACGCAAGTTGAACGGATCAAATCGGAGTTAAAACGGAGAAGTTATGGCTAAAACAAAATCAATGGCAAATCTGTAAATAAGTGAAAACGTATTTTTGAAGTCAACCAAGAAAAATACAATTTTTAAAAGAGCAAGGCGTAATCTATGGATTGCACAATGGATCACGGGTTTAAAAATGGAAAACCAGAAGGACTCTTTTGCAATACAGCCACGCGAAGGGGTATCTTTGCTTTTGGGCCGTTGGATTTGATTTGGATGGCCGAGATGGAATCGGCGGTGGAAAAAACGTGGCTGGCCGGAATAGTAGCCGGTGGTGGCGCACCATGGCCGGCGATAGAGCTCGGCGGTGAAGCAAAGAAACGGCCTTAGAGGCCATAGTTTTCGACGGGGAAGCCACGAGAGAGGAGAGGAGGTCTAGGCGAGCTCACCTAGGCGTACCTCGGCGGTGGAGGAGGAGCAAGATGGGCACGGGGCTCGATGAGGTGGCGGCGGCAATCCAAGCTTGCGGCGGCGCTAGGGTTGATGACCTCGGCTCAAGCAGGGGCGACGCTAGCTATCGGGTTGGATAGAGAGGCGGCTCGGGCGGTATTTATGAGGGGCGACATCTTGGGAGGCACGACAGACATGGCTCGTGATGGAACCGGAGTCAGACGGCGTCGGCATGGTCTCCGGCTTGGTTACACGTGAAGAAGAAGACGCTGACAAAGGACCAACACTGCTGAGAGGGATGGAGCAAGGAGGGAGGCGACGCTGGGCCGCTTGCCGAGAGAAGAGAGAGCGCGTGGGTGGTCTGCGGTCTTCAGCTTGGGCCTTCGATGCGAGTGAGAGGGAGCGAAGGAAAACTGGGCCGGTCGTGGAAGTGGGCTTGCGGCCGAATAGAGAGAAGAGAGGAAGGGAGGGAAAGCGTGGCGCGGGCAGCTGGGCCACGACTTGGGCCTCTCGGCTGGACTATGGGAAGCGGGAGCGGACTTGCGCGGGAAAACTGAAAGCGGCGCGCGGAAGAGGGAAGACAGGCCGACTACTAGGCCAAAGAGGAGAGGGAGAGAGCAGTGACTAGATTTTTTCCATTTTCTACTTCCTATTTCAAAACCAAATTTCAATTATGAATCAAATGCAACTTCAAATAAAGTTTTGAATATTCTTTTCAATTCTAATAAAAGTGAGCAAATTTTAGTAAGTTTTCAAAAAATAATTTTTACAACTTTTTAAATCCTTTTATTTTCAAATTTTCTTTTCTTTTACTTCAAAGCCATTTTTAATTTATTTTTCTAAAGCATTTTAAATTCATTTCGAATTTTGGATTCAACCACTCATTACAATAAATCAAATGCACCGGCATGTATGCACAACCATGTTGCTACCTTACAATGAATTTTAATTTAATGAAAATTTTATTTTCCTATATTTCATGAGCACAAAATTCGAAAATAAATCATTTTAAACCTATTTTCAAAAGAGGCAAATTTTAGGGTGTTACAAAAAGATAAATAGTTGTACAACCAATAAGTAATAGATAGTTTCAAAACATAAATAGGTATACTTCCTTTTTCTATATTTATTTAGATTAATGCCAACCTTAATGATTATCACTAATACAAAACATTTTTTTCCAACATGTTACTATTTATAGCTGCTCTAAAGATAAAATTAAATTTGTAGAGGTAGTTGATGACACTAACCACTTCAAAAAAACTGTTCATATTTTTCGAGATGATTAGTTTTACCAACTGCCTCTAGAAATACTATTTATAAATACCATTTATAAATGTGGTTCGCATATAGGCACCTCTAGGAATCCAAGCTCCACTCTCCTTAAAAAAAGGAATTCCAAGCTCCACCAGACCACCACTGTACCGTTCAAAATTTCCAAGGAAAAAGGGCAAATATGGGGTTAACTCATTCACTCACTATTGTCTCACCATCCTCTTTCTCTTTTATTACTGCCACCTGCCTTACTCTTTTTCATGAACACTTATCTCTTCTGAGCACGAGCCGAGGCTCGAGTGGCTAACGGTGGCAGTGGCCATGGCCATGCAGCCGCGCGCGGGTTCAATTCCTTCTGAACTCATGTCTCACACAAGACCATGGTCCTCATAAAAAGTAGGGTCATTTGGAGTCATATATCATTATAATTTTTATGCTTATGAGATATGGATTTAGAGACTTGTCATTATAATTCTTCTCCAACTAAAATCATACCATTTTCTACGTATTTGACAGCATTGGGCCAATGCACATGTGACTAAAAACTATTGTATTCTTGTATGGACCAAAATACCCCTGTTGCTTCTCCCTCCCTTCACTCGTTGACGCATGGGTCCCACATGTTAGCTTCCAATAGCATGAACACCATGCTCGCTGTCATGTGCCATGGCCTCCGGTACCCACGCGCAACGGCCGCAGACGACACATCGGCCTAGCACCCGCTCATTGCTCCCTCTACGCACTTTGTGGCCTCGCCTTCTCTCCCCCCCTTGGTCGTTGCGGCGCTATGGCCCTTCCTCGGCGCCATCCGCTCTGAGGACGCTGATGCCACCATCACCTCCGCAACGCTTGCCGCACTCCATGAGGTCATGTCCCTCACATGCCCGTGCTCCGGGTGGTCGTCAAGCCATCACCTGCCGCCGAGGAGGTCGTGCTCATTGCGGAGCTCAGGGACAGCCATGCTACCACCATGGCCATCGCCAATGGCAAGGACGCTGTCGCGCAACTGCCGCCCAAACCGTTGTCATAGCCATCTGTGATGCTCAGCCTCGTGTCCACCACGATATGGCGCCGGCCACGCCCGCGTCGTCTATGCCGGAGCGTTCAACCTCGTGTCCAACTTGCTCGCGTTGTGGATGGGGTGGAGGATGGCTGGAGATTGAAGAAGCTGACATGTGGGACCCACCCATCAGTGAGTGAAGGGGGAGGAACAACCGGGGTATTTTGGTCCATATGGGAATACAATAGCCTTTGGTCACCTGTGCATGGGCCCAATGCTGTCAAATACGTAGAAAATGACACGATTCATGCTGAAGAAGAATTATAATGGCAAGCCTCCAAATAGATGAATAGTAATGATATATCTCAGAAGTGCAAAAATTGTAATGGCATGAATCCAAATAACCCTAAAAAGTATGTAGTCTTTTTCGCTTAGAGCCACGAAAGGATCGTGACACTCCCGTTGTCTATGGAGCCATGATGGTTTTGATGATCTCTACAAGAACATGATCTTCTACTATGTGTGTAGTAGGTCTAATTGTGCAGGAGTGGTGTGAGTACGGTGTAGTGTGGTCATGCGTGCATACATGATCAGATGCTATAGTTGTAAAAAAAACGCATGGCTTAAAAAAAACACTTACCTCTCTCTCCCCAACTTGCGGGTGCATTGTGAGCAAGGGCAAGATGGTAAATATATTAGAAGAGGGTCCATATATGGTTTGATCTAGATAAAACCCCCTCTCTCCTCTCTTTTCATTAATAATTCCTTTCATTTAAAATTCCAAGGTGTATTAGGTTTCATTCAAGATATGATCGGCAATTACTATATTAATACACAGTTCTTGATATTGTTATATTAGTACTAAAACAAACTTCCTTATGGTCATGACTCTATATAACATAAATGACTTATATACTAATCAAGAAATTGCTGGTCAAAGCCTTATCTTAACAAAATGAAACACAAACTGTAATTTGAATGAGAGGAGTACTTATTTGTGAGATAACTACAAATACAGACATGACACCATAATTCATGAGAATGAAACTCCCGTTCGGAGTAGCTTAACTAGACAATTAACAAATTAACAAATACAAGCTCTAGATAGAACCTACCCAAGGATAAGGATTTTACCATTCACATGCTAAACTTACTAATTGTATTTTTTTAATTCTGCTACCTACTCAGGAACAAAGAATGTAATTGATGCTTGCAAGATATGCAAGGTGAAGAGGCTTATACACACCAGTTCCAGTGCTGTTGTGTTCGATGGAATTCATGGTCTATTTAACGTAAATGAATCGTTGCCATACCCAGATAAGGTTGTATGACAAAAATATCTTTTGGAAAACTTTATATACACATATTATAATATTAGACATTGGTCACATTCAAGCGCTTAATGTATTTTTTTACTACCTAAATTGCATTTATCTTCTTCTAGCAATGAATCACAAGATGACAAGAAAGTGACCGGTAGAGTTTTTTTAGGCCCCATTCGTTTGTCTTAAAAATGACTTGTTCGGCTTCTTTTTTCAGCCGGAACAGTGTTTTTTTCTCACAACAATTCAGTCGGAACAGTGTTTTTCAGCCAGTTTCAGTCAAGTTTCAGACCAGCGAACGGGGCCTAGGATGCTCGCCTATACTATTTTTCTTTGAATATTTTTTGACTTCACAAATATTTGAAGTATAGTCTATAGTGGATATGCATTTTTTTACTAGTCTTTATTTTTAATTTATTTTCTATTGACAGTTTCCCGACGCATATGCACAAACAAAAGCAGAAGCAGAGAAGTTAGTCATTGACGCCAACGGCACTAATGACCTTCTAACTTGTTGCATACGTCCTGGTAGCATATTTGGCCCAGGCGACCTGGTGATGCCAACTTTGGATCGCTATGGAAGGACACACGTGAGGAACTCTATGCTATGTTTTACAGAACTAACTAATTGCATGAGCTAAAGACAGGACGTATGCAAGTGGCAAATTATGATGTTTAATTCATATGTGGATATTTTCTATCATAGAAGGGCAGGCTTGGTGCAGTGGTGAGAATTATCTCACTGAGTCACCAGGTCGTGGGTTTGAAGCAACCTCTCCGCAAATTTACGAGGAGAAGGCTTTGCCTCGGTTTTTCCTTTTCCCAGACCCCACTCATGTGGGAGCCTCCGGCATTGGGTCTGCTTTTTTTTATATTTTCTATCATAATTATAAGAAAACTTATGGGATCCCGCTAACCAAAATACAGGACACATTGGAATCACATCTAACAACATTAATTAGGTGCACCTGAACCTGAGTCATTTCTCCACAAACCAATCTGTCTCATACAAATAAACTATTTGTTTGGCTAAGTGAGTACAAAACCAAACATCAGTTTTCCTACAATTTTTGTCCATTGGAGTTTAGTTCATATATTTTCTCTTGACGAGAGGCCTAAATTTCCAAGTTGGTGTTCATGGTTTGCTGTACAGCAATGCTTTTGAATCAAGGCCAATCATGGCACTACCTAATAATACCAGATCAAGAAAAAATAATTCGAGATTGACATGCCCATCAATGACATTATTAATTATGTTTAACTAATTTGGAGCCGATGAAACAACTGATAGAAAATTTTACGATAATTGATATTTCAATCTAACAAATGCAGTATGACTGCAGTTCACTCTTGGTGATGGGAAGAATTATGATGATTTTGTGTATGTCGAAAATGTCGTACATGGTCATATATGTGTGGATAAGACTCTTTCTACTATGGATGGTGCAAGAACCAGTGGAGGGAAAGTATGCTCTTACTATTGAGTGAAAACTCATAACTGAAGTATAAATTATATTATGACATATTTGAACTTTTTAGGCCTACTTTATAACTAATATGGAGCCAATGAATATGTGGGACTTCCTGTACACTGTTCGAGAAGAGCTTGGATACAAAAGGTGCTCTTTCTAAAGATCGACATTTATGTCACGATAAATCACTCAAATTTTATAGTAAATTTTGCAAAATAGCTCTTCCATGTGGACCTATATTTATTTCATCTAGTTTGTTTTATCCCAACGTAGAGTACCTTTCCTAGCTATATATTGTACTATACACCTTAGTCAAGCAATAATCCTTGGCAAATAGTAGTTTTAACTATAGTAATTATTATGGTACACAAAGTGTATAATATTACCTATAATAGTACTAGGAAAATTTGTGCAATAATACAAACAACCCAAATTACTTGCTGGAGGCTTGGATTTACATCATTAGCGCTTGAACATAATGCATTGTATTTTTATTATGCATATGGAATGTATATCGTTGATATCCCCTATTATTTATTTCCCTGTGGAAGCATAATATGGATATTAATTTATTTATACTACAAAATTTTGGTGATTTGTATAGCAATATTTGACATAAGTTTCTAGATATTATTCATGTTTCCTATTTTGTCTATTAATGCAATGTTACTAAAGAATTAATTTATAGGTGTAGTACATTAATTTGTTTGAAGGGCAGGCCTGGTGCAGTGGTGAGAGCTGTCTCACTGAGTCACCAGGTCTTGGGTTCGAAGCAGCCTCTCCATAGATTTTGCGGGTAAGGCTTGCCTCGATTTTTTCCTTCCCTAGACCCCACTCATGTGGGAGCCTCCGTCTCGGGTCTGTCCTTTTTAGTACATTAATTTGTTTGTTTATACATCTCGGTGATATTTACTTCATGTTCACTGATTCTTCATTAGAACTATAGCTATTATTTTTTGTTAAGTTTACTTTAATGTAAAATGTAGAGACATTGGTTCTAATATGGAACTATTTATCTTCATTTTTAGCTTTCACTGAATAACTCATTATTTTTTATTTTTCAATTGTCTAGTAAATTATACATATAAATTATATCTTTATTTATACTCCTAAGTATGAATAACTCAATTTTGTGTAGATTTTTTCATACTTAAGAGTACATGTTGTAGAATAAAAGTTATATTGCTAATATGTTATTGCACTTTTTCATACTTAGAAGTTGAACATTTATTGCAGAATATTCAAGATAAGGATACCTACGCATGTTATTAAGCCTGTAAGATATTTGGTAGAGGGAGCATACAAGGTTTTCTATCGTTTTGGAATGCCGATGCCTCAAATACTAACACGGGCTAGGATTAAGTATATGGCACTCAATCGAACATTTAGTTGTGACAAAGCTTTCAAAGAACTTGGCTACAAATCTATTGTGAAACTCATGGTACCAAACTCTTAACTCTTTTGTTATTATCCTCATAGTTCATTTTTTTATTTCAAATGTTAATACATTTTCTAATTTGTGATCCAAGATGGTATGAAGATAACAGTAAAATTGTATATTGAATTGAAAAATAAAGATTTATCTAAGAGCAGTGTGAAGGTATCAATCTTAACATCAGCTGTCATTATACTTTATGACATTATATATCGTCCTAGAAGTAAAGTTGATCTTACTATATCTACAATCTCTAACTAATATTAAAAAGCAAAGCGTTTCTTCCAACCCATTTTTTTATTTCCAAAGCACCCTTGCACTGCATGTGGTCCTTTCTTTTATCTTGCCTTTTTAACTTCCCAAACTGCCCTGATGTCCTCCATATCTCGTATATGACACGAATTCATGATCGTGCTGCTATGAGTTAGAACAACTCACATCCAACGATGATATAGAGTCCGATTATAAGATATATTGGGTTCTATGCAAATGCAACACACATACACATTTGCTAGTCTTTGATACATTGTCATTAGTTTTGTCTAATAATATTAAATTTAAAATGTTCATGCATGGGGAAAATCAATTAATACTAAAATGTGCTCATGAGAGCAAAAATTAAAATAAATTGGCTAGTTTCCATTCTTCCTACTAAAGTTTTACTAGAAATATTATAGCGATACATAATAATTTATTAGTTAATATACCAAGCGAACAAAATATCTTAAGTTCAAATTTGCTATGGGTCTACTTAAAACATTCATATGTAGCCAAAGAACTAGGATTTTTTTCTTAAATAAATGTGTTTAGAAAAATATAAATCAAGTTATAATGATATAACACCTATAATTTTTTTATACACATAAGATGTTGAATGAGTGGTCTAAAGAGAGGAGAAAGTATTATTTTTAAACTGTAGTTTGTATGGATGATGACCACAGACCGTGGTTGCGCACAATTTTTTGAAATGAAGAATCCGTTTGACTATACCTATGCATGGATTGGATATTGCAAGTCCATGGTGGGCCAATAAATTTACACCATTGGATTTCCCCTGGGATCCTTTCCCTATCCAATTTAAAAAGTTAAAACATGTATGGTTCAATTGGGATGCTAAGTCCCAGGAAACCCATTGTTGCTACCACCATCTCTTAGTTTCACTGGAACGACACCATCGTCCTTCCATCCATTTTGCACAGTGCCATTAAACGATTTTTAGACAGAATTGAAATAGATTCATAGAGGCTGTTTTAGAAACGCCATTACTCATGATCCTTTAGAAATAAAACATTTATAGGGTTGGGTATGCATCTGCCCTTGAAAACTGACTTTTAGGGATGGTTGACTTTATGTCTCGAATGTGTTTTTTAACATTTTTTGAAGGATCCCTGTTGAGTACCCAACAAAGGGGTTACCTAAACCCCCAGATTAACATCGTGACAGTGCGATTAACCTCGTGATTGATCCTCCTGATCAACTAGGGGCTCCGGGGCTACATCCGTCATGTGCCCTTGTGCACGCACACTCTAGACCACTTTGGGAAACGGCCCAAGTCTCTAGGAGTAAACCTGTGACCAAGTTATCGCGCCCAACGGCTTAGGAAAGCCCGGCATGCCCCCGACCTAGGATGGACAGTGCTGATCGAGGCTAGATTGGGAGCTGATGACATCATCATATTGTCTCGACCAAGCCTCCCATCCCGAACGACACAATGAATCTTCCTCTAGAATTTGTCAGATGCTCTAAGCCTGACAGGCGGGCAGAGCCATAGAGGGCCAGACCCTGTCGGGGCTGTGTCCCCTCACCCCTGCGAGGCAATGTCGGCCACTCGAGGCTCGATCTAGGTCATGCCCAGGTCATGACACAACATGACAAGGATGTGCATGTGGCCACTGCTCGGTGAGATACGAGCCCGCCAGTCAGCCTCTACCAACATGTTGAGTATTTCCTTCCATTAAATTTATTCTGGATGACATCTGCCATACTAAATAATATGGACCTAAAGGCATTATATATATATTCCATTTCTTGGGACAGCTGATATTACCAACCACCTCTAAAAATGGAAGCCATTCTTAGGGGCGGTGTAACACCCTAAAATTTACATCGTTTAAAAATAGGTGAATTTGATTTAATTATGCATTTTGTGAGCATTTAAATTTAGAAAAATAATAATTTTGTTAAAATTAAAATCAAATATAGGTTTAGATACATGTATGTGCATATATGCTGCTGCATATTTATTTTGGGATGCTTTGGTTTGATTAAAATTTGCAAAAGAATTGAATTTGAGTTTAAATTGGATTTGAAATGGTGTTTAAGAAAATAGAAATGGAGTTTTATTTATTTTTTCCCTTCACTTGAATTTGGCCCGAGCAGCCCAACTCCTGCTCGGCCTTCTTTTTACTTACTAGCCCAGCTCGATCTGGTTTCCGCATGGCCTGCTTCTCCGCAGCGGCTCAGCAACTGCCCTCATTCCTCAGCGCGGCCCAGTTTTCCTCTCCCACGACCCTCTTCTTTGTTTAAGCCCAGTCCAGCCGCGCTGTGCGCGTTCCCCTCTTCCGCGCCCTGTGCCACTAACAGCCGGCTCCACGCGTCAGCGGTACTGTTTTTCTACCCCGACTTGTCTCCGCCTCGGTTACGACCGCCGCTGCCCAGAATCCGCTCCGCCTACGCCTCACCACCTTGCCGTGTAGCCCAAGGTTCCCCGGGCCTTAAATACTAGCTGCCCACATCGTGCCGCTCCCATCCCAAGCTTCGGAGCCGCAACCGCCTCGCCGAGACGCCGAGCCACGCCAAGCCCTAGCGCCGCCGCCATCACCGCCGCTGCCGTCGTCGAGCGCTGCTTTCCGTGCCGTCTCCGACCGCGAAAACTACTTGGGTGAGTTCGCCTTGCTCTCCTCTATCTCCCGGTGCCCTTGGTTTGCTATTCCGTGGTCCGAAGACTGTATTCCATGCGCACTGCTCTCGACCATGGCGCCACCGTCGGAGCTCGCCGTCGATCTCACCGGTGTTTTTCATCCCCTCCCATTTGATCCGTCCGTCGGATCTTAATCCAACGGCCGTTATCTCGCCATACCCTTTCTCCCGGCTGTTTTGACAAAAGAGTCCCTAAAGTTTTCTATGTGTTAACCTGCCGTCTGCATTTTTGCTAAAGAACCCCTGTACTTCTTCTTTATCATGTCCGCCGTCCCTGGCTCAGTTTAAAATTAGATTTTATTAATTTAAATTCTAAAATCAAGTTTCAGTTATTTACAGAAGTGCCACTGATCTTGTTTTAGCCATAAAATCTTTGTTTGAACTCTGATTTGGTCCATTCAAGTTGCGTTAGATTCATAATTACGTAATCTACATGTTCATCCTATTGTAGACATGTTTTCAACATTAAAATTCGAGGTTAGATTTAATCTATTATTTTAATAAAGGAAATCTTGTTTAATCCATAACTTCTCTGTTTTAGCTCCGATTTTTGTGATCTTCGCGTCTGTGTGTTCGTATCAATTCATAGATTTGTTTTACAAACTTTTCATCTTGATTGTATGCTATTGGTGTACTATTATATTCTATAGTCTTTGTTTGCTATGCATGATTGCTTCTGGATGCTTGTATGTTGCCGTGGTTATCGAGTATAGACGGTGAGCAATTCGTGGGTGATCAAGAGTACTAATTTGATGAGCAGGATTAGCAGGAACACTTTGGTCAAGGCAAGTATAGCATGGGATTATCCTTGTTTCCTATCAACTTTAATACATTTAACTCATATTGCATGTGTCACCTTGATAGGGATTCCCGAGTATTGAACTTATACCTTGTCTCCTATGGGATATGCATTGGGTAGCTTTGCTAGTGCTCAACTAAACCATGATCTTATAACTTGACTAATGTTATATGCAATAAACATTAAAACATGACTTTTTAGCAACTTGGAAACATGAGGCTGGAGTATTTAGCTACTTTCTAAATGCTTGAGATTCCTCCCCCTAAGGACTTATCTGTAAGTGATCATCCAGAACTTACAGTACAACTGTGAGGGCTACATGGCTCTGGCTTTAGCTCAGTATGAGGACCTTTTCTAGCTTGTTAGTGGTTACCTTTATTGGTGTAAGAATGGCTTGACGAATCAGGTATAGTGCGGCCGCTGTCCTCATGTGTATAGGCTGCGCGTCAATGTGTCATCGGAAAGGGGGGCTCTACATCTGTTTGCCGAGTGAATCTAATGGCCATAACTTGTTAGACGAACCTTTGAAAGGCTTCATAGTGACCCCTGCCTGCTCATCTTAGAAGTATTTTGGGAGTAATTAACCCGGGCATATGGATATCACGGCTCACAGTGAAAGTGTACAACCTCTACAGAGTGTAAAACTGGTATATCAGCCATGCTCATGGTCACGAGCGGCATTGAAACCCTTATGGAATAGATGATCACTAAGAATTATCCGTTTATACTATTCATTATTCATGTTTAAATTGATCATGTGTTTACTATGGGATTAAAACAATTTGTTGCTACTCTTATGCTAAAATTGTGATAATTAAAAGCTGAATGCTGTTAAACCTATGTCAAGCCTTTTGAGCCTCATGAACCCCATGTTATACTTGTTGAGTACGACACGTACTTACGCTTGTTTATTTCCATTATTTGGATAAAAATCCCGGATAGGTAACAGATGGCTATGGTAATGATGACTTTTCTGAGGATTACTAGACTTGTGGTCAACCAATTGACGTCCCTGTGATATGGAGCTTCCATGAGAGATTTTTCTTTATACTTCCGCTACATTTATGTGAAGACTCTGTCCTATTACTCATGATGTAATAAACACTTGTGATGATACTATTTATAATTTGTCGGCTTATGTGTGTGACTGATCTCTGGGCGCACATAAGATTTTGCATCCCATTTTATCCTTAAAATCGGGTGTGATAGGCGGTCAATGTTTCCATTTGTCTATGGAAACTTACTCGGTTTTACTAGTAAATGTAATATTTATTCAAATGCATTTTAGGCAAAAAATTACTTCTTAATTGATGTTCAATTGTCATTCATGGATTCATATGTTGCATTTGTTCTTCTAGTTATGAACTATACTTGCTGAGTGTTTACGCTCACTCTCCTATTTATTTGGTTCTAGGTACCAATTAATTGTGGCATAGATGGGGATCAGGAGTAACACAATCTTCTCGAGCACAAACACAGTTAAATTTACATGTGTTTAGCTCATTATAATAAACTTTTAGACTATGATAGGAAAATTCGGTTGCATTAATGTTGTTAATGGATGAGATGGTCTTATGGTTGGATTTGCTCATTATTTTGGTCATTGGGATAGGCTACTATGCCTATGTTATGTTTGTCATTGATCTTGTTGTTGTTTTATTTAAATAAAACTATGGGGAGGGAGTTCCCCATGATGATTAAGATTTGTATAAAAGATGGAAAAAATAGAGTCTAAGCCTCAGAGTCTAGAAATACTTACAAGATGAGAGGGTGGGGGAGGGAAGGACAAAGGGTTACAAGGGAAATAACTAGGAGGAAAACTAAAATTAGAGGTTGTAAATTTACTAAAAAAAATTAGTCCCTTATCCTGTTCTCTAATCCTATAAGCTTCAAGGAGGCTTGTTCCTTGAAGTTATGCAATCACATGTCTAGAGGAGTTGGAATTCCATAAAAATTAGATGATCCCTTATTTTCCATAGCCTCTAGGTAGTAAAAAGAAAAACCTCAATAAAGAAAGTAGGCTAGGATGAATCTCTAGTGGTAAGAATTCTGCTATGGATATAGTTATTGTCCCACACTATTCCTAGCCTAATCCAAAAAATCTTGTGGCAAAAGTGTAGCTGGAGAAAAGATGATCAGTTTCTTCTTCATGGTTGTTAGCACAGAGCACACTGAAGCAATTTGGCTACACATTGAAGTTTTTCCTACTGAGCATACATCTTGCATTGAGTTTTTCAATATGGATTATCCATGCAAAGAATTTGACCCTTGGTGTTACTTTAGATTTCTAAATTAGCTTGAACATAACCGAAGATTGAACATCTAGGGGCCAACTTATATAATTTTGAAGGGAAGTAAGAACTATTTCTCCAACATAATTTGGTCAACATCATCCATGCTATAATTTATACCCTGAATGAGAGTTGTTGTTTGTCCAATTTATGTGTTACTTGTTGGGAGAAGGACATGAAATTGTTCCTCTAGGATTTGTGCTTCTATTACTCCCAAAGATGAAGTTATCTAGATTATTGACAAAAAAAATAAATTATGGGAATCAAATCAACTAGGATTGTCCCTACCCAGAGGTCGTCCCAAAAGAGGACCATGGAACCATCCCCAACCAGATAAGAAGTAATGCACCTACAAAGGTCATTGTGTCGGAAAATATCTTTCCACTAGAAGGACCCATTTCTATCTAAACATGAGGGATTTCGTCTTGATAATACTTGCACCACACCAGATGGACACTAAGGATGTCGTATTTGGAGTAGAACTTATGGAGGTGTTTAAGTAGAAGCGTATCCTCCTAAAATTTGAGGTTTTAATCCTCTACCCCATTTCACTTTTGTTTTTTGGACAAGAGGCAAGCCCACTAGACAACCACCTTTTTTTTTCTCATAGTTCCCTCTACAAAAGCATTGTTTTCTGATTCAATCTATGCTATTGATTACTCCTTTGTCTAGTTTGAGGGTACACATAAGTGACAATTGGGGTAATTATAGTTTTTATCATCACAAAGTCTTCTAGAATAACTCAGTAGGGAGGGACAAGTTGATAGTTGTCTTTCTACTCTATCCATTAGAGGGGTGAACTGTTCAATTCTTGGTTTTGTCGTCCCTAAGGGAAGACCAAGATATGTGAAGGGATGGGATCCTACTTGGTAGCCTATGATACCGACAAGGATTTTCATTTTGTTATTTGAAACATTTACTGGGACTAAGATTTCTCATAATTAACTGATAGACCAGTTGGTTCAACAAAACTATGAGGACCGCCTTAAGATAGAAAAGTTGTCTGGTGTCTGCTTGCATAACCAGTAGCATGTCATCCTCATATAGAACAATTGGGAAGTCATTGCATGGCTAGGAGATTGGGAGTTTGATGATGCCTTTCTAATAAAGCCCATTGATAATGTATTGCAAAATCTTAGTCATAAGGACAAACAATAGAGGAGAGAGAGGGCACCCACTCCCTAACAATCTCTTATTGATGAATTGTTCTTCTAGTACCTCATTGAGGTTGATCTAGAAGACGAGGAGCTTTACCCATGAAATCTATTTTGTAGAAGCCTAGTCGAAGGAGGACTTCAAGAATGGTTGAGTTCTCAATGGTATCAAAAACTTTTGCAAAGTCTAATTTTATAATGACAAATTCTCTTCTAGATTGATGGCAATGGTCAATGCATATTAAGCTCCAACCTAAACAACCTTCAATGGTTCTATGCTTGATAAACCCATACTGGTTTGAGGGGACCAACTTGAGGATGACTCTTTATAGCCTCTCTGCAAGGAGTTTAGTAACAATCTTTACATAGCAATTGAGGAGGGAGATAGGTTTGAAATCTCTAACCTCCTCTAGGATATTTATCTTCGGGACTAGCACAATGAAGGAGGTGTTAATTGACCCAAGAGTCACATTACCTTCATAGAAGGCTATGAAAAGCTTGTATAAATCCTTTATGATCTTCCAATACTTTTCAGATACCCCAATACTTCGACTATGCTTATTGAGTCCTGTTCCATAATGAAAGAGCATAAGAGACAAAGTATCCAGAAAAAGGGTAACTTCGTTACAATTTTGCAATTGTCTACTTCATATTTGAAACCTTTTTGCTCCACTACTTCAAATATTGTCTAAGCCTTCTAAACTTTGTAGGTAAGATAGCCGTAGGGTCAACTCTATTTTGATAGGTTTGCTCCATGAATCCTCTACCACAGAGGGAAAAGTTGCATGAGAATCCCATATGTTTTGAAATCTAAATAGATTGGATTTAGGGATAAAAGTTCCAATGGATATTCTATAGGGGATATGATCAGAAGTGGTTCTTACCAAGGGAGTAACCATAGTATTGGGGAAGTCATGGGTCCAGTTGACCATTGTGAAGAACCAATCTAGTTGCTCAAGGAGAGGGTTGGACTGCTTGTTGCTCTAGGTAAAAACTCTTTCTTTTAGAGGTAAGTCCACGACTCCTAGGTGGTCAATTACATCATTGAAGATAAGAGTATCCTATAGATTACCACTGGCTCTATTTCTGTCCTCAATGGATCTATAGAAAATTGAAGTCTCCCAAGAATATCCATTTGACATTATCATTGATGATAATTGCTCTTGGCTAGTTGATGAATATCGATCTTGTAGGGTCAAGACAAGGATCACAAACTATGGTCAGAATCTAGGTGTATAAATTATGTCATTGTTGCTATTTCTTATGCTTAAGTGGATAATTCCACAAGTGTAGAAAATATCGTTATAGCACTTCATCTAGGGAGTATTCTAAGGTATCATATTTTTATCCTTAGGAATGGCATATGGCTAAGAGTATTGATAAATATGATTTCTAATGATTATATCACCACCATCTACCTGCCTCTAGATAGGGGTAACAATTATAGGAGTAGTGTGACACCAAAGAAATAGAAGGATAACTAAGATAAACCTCATAGATAGAGGGAGTATACAATGAGTGAATACAAAGTGTTCCTATGATCTTTCTACTACCTAAGATCAACCCTAGTGTGGAGCTATAGAGTAGGATCAAGCCAATAAATAGTGAGGTTGAGCACTTTGGGGCATGACCCAAACAACAACAGAAAGGGATGAGATGGGTTGATAGAAATAGATCTCCTTGAGCCCTATGATTTTAGAACTGGTTTGAATGTGGTGGACGACATAGGCTAGATAGGGCTGTCACCACTTGCTAGCTACCAAGTATTCATGGGGGCATGATGTAGATTAAGGTACACAATAGTGTAAACACCGCATTTATACACTATATGATACTATTCTAATCCCCACGAAAGATCAGATTAGAGCATCCACTAAGGGATGAAGAACTTGTGCTATGAAGAATCCAATTATACTAAACAAGGCTATGATTATAGCACTATGCTCTAAACTAGAGTTCAATACAACTAGAGTAAGTTGCACTTAAATGAAGCAATAAGTAAGTTGAAAGGTAGTATATTGATAACTCAAAATGTCTTACAACAGGAAAGATACAAGTGCTAGACCAGATTCCTAAAGTTTGCTTCTAGAACTCGAATAAATCTCGACTCAACTCTAATTTCCAACTTGAACTAGCCTAAACTAAAATATAGCTACTAAAGCGATTCCTTCTTCTTCTTGTTGTGTCTGTAGAGTGGTGCTAACACTGGTATTTATATATAGTGTGTACGAGTAGAGGAGGTATTTGTAGTGGCAGATGAGGTGGTGAAGCTGACTCGTGGGGTTGACCGAGCCCCTATAGGGTCAGGAAATCTAGGACCCACCACACATGCATCCCATGCTCTAGATTGCTTCCCCAAGGTGGTCAACAAGCATGCAAGATAGTTTTTTTGGTAATTTTGTGCTTTCTTGCATAGATGGTGGGCCCTTCAATCTATATGATGCTTCATCGTTACCCATAGATGCAATCATCATTGAACCAACATGCAAGATTGCTCTAAAGTGTGTTTTCTAACTTGTGCCATAGATTATTGAGGTTGGATAGACCCAGGTATAGGGTTAAGATGGCCGACTAGAGAGGATGAATAGTCTTTTCTAAATCTAATTGCACTAGCTAACTAAAACAAATGAACAATTAAACTAATCGGTCTAGACTAGACTATACCCTTAATCTAGCTATGTCACAAGCATCATATAAAGATCCTAATTAAGCAACTAAGGTGCCAAGCTAGTGGAAGCTAAGCTAATCAATTATAGATAGCAAGGCTGGTCTGCAGAGCTTGTGTTACATAATTTGGTATAAGTTCTTTAGTTCTATAAGTCTTCTCATTATTTGTTGACCAACTTACGTTGGGTTAAAGAGTTAGGGAATTTTTAAAGGTAGCACTTAAGATTGAATTGGCCTAATTCGCTTTGCTCTATATAATAATTTTGTTTTCGTTCTTTCGTACTTTTGAGTTCTCCTTCACTCACAACTTGTCACAACCTTAATGATTGCATGTTTAGTGTTAACGGCTATACTAATACCTAGATGTTATAGTGGGTGTTCTATGAACAAATATACTGCTACATGGCTGGCCTGAATAAAATTAGTGGAAAGGACTTTTGCTACTGACAAGTTGAATAAAATTCAACATGCAGCGCACGCGGATTAGCTTGGTGTCACGCCTAGTTTTAAGAACAAAACCAGACTCGTCATATGTGTGCCTAGAAAGTCCACACATACAACAATAGAGTGAATAGTATCATAAACAATGTTATTAAATAACGTATATATATAGCTATATTAACACTTACATCAGAGTATGGTGGAACGATAACCAATCTTCAGGCTCCATTCTTCACAAGGACGACTGACTGGGGGTAACATATGTCTAGCACTCCTGTCAATCTTCTAGGAACCTCCTTGCCTTCATCAATCTTCAGAGCAACTTTTGCTAGAGGCTGGGGTGTGGGGGAATAGTAAGGGTGAGCACTAAGGATGGCAACGGATCGGGTTTGGGGCGGATATCCGCGGGTTTCGGGTTCTGCGGGTTCGGGTTTGGGGCTGGTTTTTCACCCACGGTTTTCGGGTTCGGGGCCCCGAAACCATTCGGGTTCGGTTTCGGGTTTGGTTTTCTTCTATCCAATGGATATCCGAAATAAATCATTTGAAATTAAAACTCATGTTTTATAATATACTAATAATAATTTGTTTACTTAGATTATTAAATTTATTTAAAGTTGACTCATGAAAATATTTATTATTTGTTGCCTCTTGTTTATACATGTGAATATGTGTATATATATCCGCAGGTTTCGGGTATCCGTTCGGGTTTCGGGTATCCGCGGGTTTGGTTTTGGTGATGGATTTCCACCCGAATCGGTTTTCGGGGCGGATTCGGGTTTCGATTTCGGGTTTCGGTTTTGGGTGCACGGAGACTCCACCCGATCCGAACCTGACCCGTTGCCATCCTTAGTGAGCACTTGTCGTACTCCGCAAATATAACATGGGCGAATTGTAACACCGTGAAATTTTCGTCCTTTTAAAATGGCCTAAATTGATTTAATTATGCAATTGTGCGAGCATGTCAATGTAGGGAAATAATAACTTTTGTTAAATTAACATCCATCATAAGGTTAGGAACATGTTGATGCATACATGCTGCTACATATTTATTTTTGTACCGAGTGATTTTAGTCAAAAACTCAAACTAAATTCAACTCCTTTTGAAAATGATTTGAAAAATTTAGTTTACACAGAAAATAAAAAGGCAAAAACCTTTTCTTCCTCCCTTCCTAGCTTTTGGCCAGTTGGCCTGCTCCTCACCCCACCGGTCCAATCGCCGTTTATAACAACCCAAAAATCTACACATCAAAAATCACAACTACAAAATTTTTCTTCAAAATCCTATGTGATGACGAGTGACATCTGTAGGAGCCAACCCTAGGTGTTGCATTAGTTATAACCCAACTAAACAATTTCATGAGCATAGCATGTCATTTGTTAATTATGTTTATTTAAAATCCTAACAAATAAAATGTTGCATACATTGTTAACTCAAATTGTGATTTGGATTTCCATTTGCTTTACGTAATGCTTAACAACTCCTTTAAAGTAATAAACCATAAAGTAAATATTAATCAAATCAAAGAATAAATGCTTAAAGTGAAAACTATTTCTATTTTTGTATAACAAAACTACAACTATTTTTGTTACACAAAATAGCTAAATAAAGTCCCTAATATATATAAGAGTGTTGTGGGCCTCACATCTAAAAATCCAATGGATGAGATACACCAGATTTGAATTCAAACTCCAAATAAAATTTTAATTCAAATAAAGAAGAAGAAAAACAAATCAGAAAAAGAAAAGAAGGAAGCCTCGCAACCGGCTCGGCCTGCTCGGCCCACTAACCAGCCCAGCTTGCGCTTGCCTTCCTCCCTCGCACGCGCTGCAGCACCAGGCCCAGCAAGCCGGCCCAACACGTCGCTCACGCCCGCGCGCCCTTTTACCTCGCCTGCTGCTGCTGCCAATCGGACCCCACGCGTCAGCCACCCTAGCAACAGGGCCTTCTTCCTCCCCACTCCAGTCTCTCCTCCCGACCGAGCCCCGACCAGCGTGGCAGGCACGGGCTAGGGGGGGGGGTCACGCAAGAAGCATGACCCTGTTCCCCCTTACGCCGCGCCTACGCTACCGCACGTGGGCCGTCGGATGCACCGCACGCATCACCACTGCCCAATCGCCGTCCGCCATTGGAGCCCTTGGAGCTCGGCTATAAAAGCCAACACCTGCGAGCCCTAACCCTCAGCCCGTTCACCGCCGCCGTTGGTGGCACAGCACCACACCGCATCAAGCCGAGAGAGAGGGAGGAGGAAGAAGCAAGGAGGAGAAGGAAGCCGCTGCGGAACCGGACCTCGCCGGAGCCTGGAGCGCCGCCCCGATCAGCTACAGCGACGTAGTTGCTCGGCACGGCACTGCATCGCCTCATCATGGCCTCGCCTCGCCACTGCACAGCCATCCTACCACCACGAGCCCTACGGTGAGCCACGTTGTTCGCCGCTCACCGCGCTAGCCGTACTCGCCATGAACGCCACCGCGTTCCCGCACCTAGGGGACGCAGAGGCGGAGCATTCCTGCTCCTGGCCTCACCGACCCCTAGCAGCTCGGGAACACCGGCACGACCACCCTGCACGCCATGGCCGAGAGCACAACCATGGCGAGACCACCGCGTCTTCTATGTCACGGTAAAGGTGATGTTGACACCCCGACTGGCTCTGCCATGACGAGAGACACACCGCGCTCACCTTAGCCAAGGATGAAGCCCACTGGAGCCCTACGTTGCCGCACCACACCTCGTCGGAGCGCCACCGCCTCCGCTTTGCCCCCACCACCGTGGCCGGAGCCACTGGGAGCACTAGGAGCTCTTTCAACACGCCTACCATGGCCGTAGAAGCACCGTGGAGCTCACATGCTCCTCCAACTGGGCTCTCGTTACCACTGCAGCCCTGTCCATGCACGCCGATGAACCCACGCCGCCGTTCACCGTGGCCAGAGCCCTAGGAAGCCCTAGCCGTCCCCCCGACCCCACCATCGCGGTCGCCATGGCATGGGGAAGCTATTGCCTACCCTAATCGGACGCTAGCGCCGCCATGGGGCTCACCGGTGACCTCACCACCGGTGGGAGCCTCGTCGGGGAAGAGAAGGGAATTTTCCCCTCGCCGGCCACACGTCCGTGCACTTGGTGCACGTGAATCAAACCCTGGGAAGGAGTAAGTGGACCAAGTCCTTCATAGACCAGCTCTGCGGTCTATGGACCAACGCAGGCAGGTTCACCATGAACCGCGCCTCACCTATTAGTCACCGTTTGACCCCGGACCCACCTGTCAGTGACCAACCGAGATGATGACATCATGCTGACGTCAGCAGGACCCCACTGTCAGCCGTGGTTTAGCTCTGATGATGCCATGCTGACGTCATGCTGATGATGTGACCACGCCAGCGTCGGGGACTTTGGTGATCTCTCCGACCACTTCGGCGATCCCGCCGATCACTTCGGCGATCTCGCCGACCACTTCGGCGATCTCTCCGACCACCTAGGCGATCTCGCCGACCACTTCGGCGATCTCTCCGACCACCTCGGCGATCTTTTCGACCACCTCGGTGACCTCTCCGACCACCTCACCAGCCAATACACCACTCCAAGTCCCTACATGCCACGTGAACCAGTCATAGTGTGACACATGTCAGCCCTGAATTAATCAACCTTTATTATTTTTAGAAATGGATTTAATCTTCGAAATTCACAACTAATTCATACGAACTCAGAAAAATACAAGACCAGGACCAAAATGCATCTAAAATCGAGCTCTACGCAATGAACCCATGTTTGAGTGCATTTGGCTCTTTTGAATTTTCATTGCTTCTTTGTGCTATTCTATAGACGTCGCTAACGCGACTATAATGCGATCGTTTGCAGACTCGGAGGAGAACCAGACAGACAAGGACCGAGAGTACCATGAGGAGTACGGAGACGACTACACTGAAGGTGCCACATCCCACCCAACCTCGTAGCACCTATTATGCATGGCTAATATAGAACTGCTATTGCTTTACTTTCTTGTTATACTCACACTAAGATAGGACTTGCATGGTAGTATGCTTACTTGATGGTCTTTACCTTGACGCAACCTTACCCCTGCTTACCCTGCTATTAGGCTAGACACACGCTTGCTGCTATATTTCATTGCTTATTACTTCTACTACGCTTGTACTACATTGATGCGTGGTGGAAACTGGTGTTATCTAAACTATGGGGAGAGTGCTGCGTGTGTGACTTGGGTGCATGGAGGGTGAGGGTTGTGTCGACCAAGTTGGAGTATACAATGAGCCTGGGGCAAGTCTTGCCATGGGGTGCTACCTGGGCACCCTTAGAAATGGATACCTGTGGTGGGTAAATGGTATATGAGGTGGCCCTGGGTGTGAACCTGTGATGGGAGGAGCCCGGGGTGGAGGTGCTGTGGTGGCACGGTAAATAGAAACCCTGATGAAGACATTCTGGCTTGGTCATCCCTAAGGACTTACTAGTACTCAGATTCACCGGGAAGCGTTACGTACCACTCGCCCTATATGGTGCGGGATGACCGGACTACTGGGTAGGATATTGCCACTACTGCTAGGTTGATAGTGGACAGTGTGAGGGAGGTACGGGGCGCGGAGGATTCCCCCCACACCCTTCCAAGACTTCATGGAGACCTTGTGGACCCGGCTCATGACTCATAGTTTCAGCCACCCCAGACTAGACTTGGGGTGTACCAGGGCTGAATGGTAGAGTGGCATTATCCTAGGCTAGTAAGCGGCCGGAATCAGCCTAGTTGACGATAGTCAGCGAGGACGGCAGATCTTGTGGTTATGTAAAACCTCTGCAGAGTGTATGGTTGATCGATCGATACATATGCTGACTTGTTGGCTATGGACCTTTCCTGGGTTTCGCTTAAACTAGATAGTGAGATGAGTCCTTCTCTTCTCCTCTTGGGAGTGAGTGTTCGGACGTAGCCAGGGGCTACGGGCCATGAGACAGCGCCGAGAGGGAGTTGGCCTATCGACTGAGCGATGGTATGGTGGTGATGTGGTGATGATGTGGAGATGGTGGTATATCGATCCCAGGATCGAAACTTGGCTCTGGATGGAAATGGGGTGGAATGGGCGTGGAAATGGTGTTAAAACTTGACCAACTATTAATATATATATATTTGATATGCTAAAGCATAGGAAACCCCAGCCTTATAGGTTCCTTTTGAATATATCCAACTTGCATCCAATTTCCACAAAGCAATGCTCATAGGGTGGGAGTGGCCAGTACAAATCGTACTGATAAATTTTGGCACATAGGTTATGCTGAGGAGTATAGCTCTGAGGAGTTTGACGGTTGAGGGGTTCGTTCCTATGCTCGAGTTTGGCGATCTTGTCTTCAAGCTGTTCTGAATGAATGCTACTTTTGATTCCGCCAATGCGGCGATGTAATAATTTATGTAATTCCGCACTATTTTGTACTCTGATATTATCGTTGTATGGATGTGGTATTCGACTGGAATTTAGGTAATATGATCTACAACGGTCATAATACACTTCGACTCTTTGGATTTCCCTTCGCGAAAATCAGGTCGTTTCACCATTGAGGCCAGAGCACAAGTGCTAGCTTGCTCTGCCACTCCTTGGCACAGCGCGCACCCGTGGCCTAGCTCCCACGGCCCAGTCTAGCCAGCTCAGAAGCACACAACGGAGGTGCACCGTTCCCTTCCTCCCTTCTTCGGGTAGTTGACGATGTGGACCCACGCCTTCACCCGTTGACACAGTGACCCTATCAGTCAGCGTCCCACCCTCTTCTCCTACCTCAAGTCGGATACGGCTCCAACTCTGCTTGACACCCACCGACCCAAATCTCGGTTCCTCTAGGATTTCTGTGTGCGCCTCACCTCTGCACCCTATAAAACCTATGGCCCCACATGTGCGCTGCTTTTTTCCCAATCCTAAGCGATGCCACAGTCGTAGTCGAGCTTGCAATCACTGCTGCTGCCGCTCGTCGATCCGCTCGTCCGCCGCCCCGCCGTCACCCTTGACCCTCCGCTGAGATTTGCGTTGAGGTTACGAGGCCAAAGAATCGTTTTCCTCTCTTTTTCTCTCATTCATTCGCTCATACTCCTTCGCTGAACTTATAGAATGCCATGGCCTGCCATGACAAGCCGCCTGCCATTCTCGTCTCGCCTCCGACCGGTTTGAAGCCCTAGGTGAGCTAGCGATTGTCCCCTCTTTCTCCCTAGGTTTTTGCCGCGGTCAACGGTTGCTGGAAATGCCGAATCAACGTTCGTCGGTGAGAAGCTTGCCGCCATCCATGACAACCACCACACTAGAGTACTGTTCCGGCCGACCATCCTCTCTCTATCCTCCCCGTTCATTCTCAGCCACTCATCATGAGATCAACAACTCACAATAGAAGATACCCCTTCGCGGGCCATTTTGTTAAAGAGACCTTCGGCTTTTGGTTAATTGAACCCGTAGTCCTGCTCAGATTTGAAAATTTTGATTTATTTTAATTCATATATAGTTCGCATTATTTACAGAATTGTCATTAGTAGCTTATAAATGTCATATCTTCACCATTTTAAATCCAATTTCGATGATTTTTGCTTCTATGTGTTCATAGCGACGTGTAAATAGTTTTATAAACTTTTTAGCACGATTTATTTCTGCAAGGTGTACTGTTCTAATTATTGCTCTTGTTTGCTATGTGTGATTGGCCCCGAATGCTTGTGTGTTGATGTTTGATGATCGAGTATAGACGGTGAGTAGTATTTCAGTGAGCAAGATCAATACTTTGACGATCAATGAGGTGTACTACTTTGAGCAAGGCAAATATAGCATGGGATCATCCTTGTTGTCCTATTCATTATTTATCACTTTAATCATATGCATAAGTTTACCTTGATAACCGTAGAAATTTTCCTAGCAATTGATATCTTGATTCCTTGTCACCTATGGGTTTATGCATTGGGATAGTATGATGCTAGTGCTCAAACAACAACCATGATCTTGTAACTTATCTAATGGAATATGCAATAAACACTAAAAGATGTTTTTTGCAACAAGGAACAAGAGGGCTAGAGCATAGTTTTTGTGATGCTCTAGATTCCTCTCCTTAAGGACTTATCTATAAGCAATCATCCAGGACTTATAGTACAACCATGACAGCTACATGGCTCTGGCTTTAGTTCAGTATGATGACCTTTTTAGCTTGTTAGTGGTTACCCAAAAGGGCACAAGAGGGGCTTGATGAGCTGAGTATAGTGTGGCCTCTGTACCTATGTGTATAGCCTGCGCGAAATTTGCCATTAGGAAGAGGGCCTCTATATTCCCTTGCCAATTGGAAACCTAGCGGCCCTAACTTGTTAGACGAACTTCTAAAAGTCTTCATAGTTGTGGCAGAACCGCCCGAAATAACACGCTTTTGGAGGCGCTCGTCTTCCACTAGACACTAAGCACCCCGAAAGTTAGCTACATCGGACAGTTCCGTCGAGCACACCCCACAGGAGAACTCGAATCAATCCACGTTTTACTTCTAGAATCCAATAATGAGTACGAGCTTATAATACTTAGTCCATTTCACATAGCAAGAGTTTATGGAAATTATTTATTACAATATCAGGGTTCAGAGTGCGATAATTAAACAGTGGAATGAAAATAAACATCTAGCGGAAATGATACAAGGATCCATCTGTACCCACCAGAAGAATCCTCCACACAAGAGCTACTCCTCAAGCTACACCTACAATAGGGTAAAATAAACCATGAGTACACAATGTACTCACAAGACTTACTCGCAAGACTTACCCGACTAGTAGGAATAGTTTCCTTACTCCAAGGGGTATGATAGGCAATATGGGTTTGCTATTTTCTTTTTGTTTGTGAAAAGCATTACTAGAAGTATGTCCTTAAGATCAAGTTTAATTAGCAGTCATGATTACTTCATTAGCTAACCATTCTAGGTAAGCACCTGTTCTACTTTCAAGCAAAGGTTGAGCAATCAGAACCAATTTACCATCGATCATATTCTAGTTTTTACTACGGTGCTAGACCATAGCCAAGTCGTATCATCTCACGAAAACGGTGATTCATGAACCAATGTATCCTAGTTGGGTACCCTAAAACACACGCCCCATTTGTACCCCAGGCACAAACAAGACCAACCCATTCCAACTCCTGTCACAAGGTCCAGGTCCCCATCCAAACTTGGACTCTAAGTCCCCACACTTGAGACTCGGTCTCAATATGGTGCTTAGACCTCCACCTTTCCCCGCCTCCAATCAGTCGGTCCGAAAAGAGCCAAACCCATGACAAGAGCCTAATGAGCCTTCCCGCTCTCATAAGCAAGTATGTGCTCAGGATAATAAGTCTTTGACCTGACTACTGTCCACAACAACGGACGGTCCTCAATCAACATGGATAGGGAAAAATAGTGTAACCAAGCTAAGTCCAGTGGCCATGGGACACAACCTGTTACACCCACCAATACCTGTACCACATCCCTACCCGGTCTCTATTTTCCTTTCATCATTTTTATCATGAGAGTAATTATAATAATCACCTATTGTGAGTAACAACAGGTTACTCACTCTACTGAAAATCTAAGCATAGTAGCTACTCAAACCTATACTAGTAGGACTCATAGGTAGATATATCTATGCATGTGGTTTTCGTAAAATTCCTATAACGTAAATGCACATAACATATATATATATATAGTGATTATAAAAAATAAGGGGTTATGCACCAGGGCATGCTTTAGGCAGGCGCGGTGTTAGCTGAGTCAGTTAGTGGCGGCTCTAGGACCTCCTCCTGCACGAGAATCTCCTCCTCATACTCCTCGAACTCGTGATCGCTGGTGGTCATGATCTCTGCTGACTCGTTCTCTATATGCATGCGATGACGATGATGTAGCCATTTAGTATTTAGGCAACAACAACTCTTAAAGTAGGAATATGCATATAAAGCTACTAAGCCAGCTCTAATGACTAAGATACTAAGCTAACTATCATCTCTACCAAGCAAAGTATTGGGTTCAACTAACAAACACCTAGCTTTACAAATTAAGGATATATCTTTATTTCTACTAATGATTTAGTGTATATTGAAACAAAGAGCATTTAACTACCCTAATGCTTGGTCTATTCTAAGGCTACAAAAATTACAGTGAGCACATAATAATACAATGAAGCTATCATAAAAATTTTAGGACTAAAGCTATCATCAATTTACCACAAAAATCCCTACAATATTTAACCTAATAATATTGAGTACTCTCAAATGATTTAATAGCCCCTAGTATCAACATGTATATGTATACATTAATTACACCAACAGATAGATCGCAATTTGAGGAACCTAACAAAATTTGTTTCACAATTTTTTGGCATATACAAGATTTTATATTAATTAAACAAAAATATAAAGCTATTTCTAATTCTTTATGAAAAAGAGAAATCGAACTGGCCCAACGCGGCCCACGGTGGGGAAGCCGTGCGCGCTGGAGTTTTAGCAGAAAAGCCCCCACGCTTCTTGCTATTAATGCAGCCACTATACACCCTATTCCTTTAGTCAGCGATTATGCGTGAAGGCCCCGAAAAGACTCATCTTCGCATCGGGGAGGTCCCCGAAGCTCTCGCGCTCACCGGTGTGGCGTTGGCCAACATGGAGCCACCGCGCCGATGAACTGGGACCCACGCAGACCTAGTTAGGGGTGGATGCTCACCTATAGACCGACGTGCAACATTGGGCATCTGTTAGAAGACCGGAGATGAAGTAGGGTGACTTTTCCAAGTTGGCGGGCAATCTGCGGTGGCGACGACAACGTTTCGGTGAGCCACGGCACTAAGGGAGAAGTAGTGGTAGCGGGTGAGCATCAGTGACTCACCAAGGACCTAGCTGAGGTGATGGTTTGGCCAGAGACGCCCTGAGCAAGGCTGGCTGCATGTACGGGCGCGGTGAGCTCGGCGATGAGCCACGTCGGACACGACCACATCAGCAGTGTTGGGATAGAGGTAGGGGTATGGCTCAGGTGTGCATGGCAAGGAGGGGTTCAAGGCGAGTCTAGCAGTGCAGCTAATTTGGCCCGAGGTGGTCAGATGGGAGCTACCCTTAGTGATGGGCGGAGTCGGCCTTATCGGCACAGTGGTGGGGAAAAGCTCCAAAATTGAAGGTCAGCCGGGCACCATTCAAGGCGGGGTGGGGAACGGTCGGCTAGGTGGCTTGATGGCGGCACTAGAGACACAATGAAACGATCCCAGGTGACCTGTCCCTACCGTATTTACTTTCGCGGCTCAATCGACCATGGTGGGAGAGAGAAGAGGGGGAAACTAGAGCTCGATGCGACCTCATCTTGGTGGGACACGGCTGACGCGACCAGGGCGACACGCGCGCTGATGCTATAGACAACACGCACGCGTCTTCGACCGAGCACTGCCTACATGGCTGTAGTGCCATAAATGGCAAGGCGACAGTACGAGCAGTAGGGGAGGGGGCAAGCCCTCGTGCGCACTATGAGGAGACGAGCAACAACATGGCACAATACCAGTAGCAGAGTGGCAAGGACAGTGGAGCAGCGGTGGGGCGGCCCATAGCATAGCACGGTGAGCGGTGGCCAGGGCGTAGGGCCCATGGTGGTAGCAGCACCGCACGGCTAGGGCAGGCGGCCAACCGTGGACGGCCATGCCTAGCCATGGCCAAGCTAGGAGCAGGCCTGTCCGACATGGCCTCGACAACACGCGTGATGCCGAGCTACGGAAGAGGCGGTGATCGTAGCCACCGGCCAGACAGCCCGAGGCCATTTACATGCACGAATTTTAAAGCATCAACCACGACTAAACCAACTCGATTGAGTCACAACCACCTAGACCATACCAAAGAGGGTACATTGGACTACCATTAGGAGCAATAACATAGCACTAGCCTTTAGCTACATTTTTTAGAATTAATTCCCCAACATGGCATTGCCATTCTATTTCCAGACTTAGGAAATTTGCTAAGTCTAGGGCTAATTTTTATTTGAACTTCAATTTCCAAGCTACTAAAAATACTAGCCAGCAATTTTATTTTTCTACAGCAAGAGTTGCATTGTTATCTACAAAGTTTGTACTTTAAACTTTATTTAAGTGACACAAGTATGTTTTATAATGTTTTTGCCCAATAAAAATCAGTTTTGAACCTCACTTGATACAACATGAACTATTGGATCAACTTTCCTTTAACACTTTTATCAATCATTTTAGGTTACAAGCAATTCATCTACACTCTTTATCACATGCAATGTCACATAAACATGATGCTCATGACATGATTTAGCAGGTTGTTTAGGGTGTAACATCGAGGGTGTTACAATAGTGTACCTTGCTTACTCACCTTGGAAGTGTGATGGATGACCCCGGTAGGAGGGCTGCCCTCATCCATGGCCGGACATGGCCTTATCGGCACGGCGGCAGGAAAAATGCCAAATTGGAGCTTGACCTTGCACCATTCAAGGCGGGTGGGGTCGGGCAGCAAGAGGACTTGATGGCAGAGACACAGGTGTGTGGAATTGAAAGGAGATGACCACTCGCTGGTCAATTGCATGAGACGCGACTCCGATGGTGGCAACAGAGAGGTAGAGAGAGATGGGCGGGTAGGTGGCACAACATGACCTCACCTTGGTGGGACATGCTCGGCGCGACCGGGAAGGCATATGTGCAAACGCAAAGGACAAGCGTGCGCGTCCCCGACCGGCCATGGCCCGCGCGGCGCAGCGCCATAAATGGCAAGGCGATGGTGAGCACGGCCACATGCACACGGCATTGGTGGCCTCGAACAGGGCCAGCAGCGGCGCAGAGGTGCAGAAAGAAGCGCGGTCGTGATGGTGAGGTGACGACACCAAGCGGTGATGACGCACGCCGCGAGGGGCGGCGGTGAGTGCGACAAAGATGACAGACGACCAGAGAGTGCCGCACGGACACGTAAGTAGCAGCCAATGCTCCTGCAGCAGTAGAGGCCAGGCGACACGGCGGGAGGCCACGGCCGGCGACGCAACGACGACATGCACGCTGCATGCGACGGCGACACAGCCACACGGCATGCGCCCAAGCATGGTGACCATGTTCACCTGGCCAACCCAAAAATGTGTCGTGCACGTATTTTAAAGCATTTATAACAACTAAACGGTTGCTTCTAGACCTAAACCATCTTCACCATGCTCAAGATGGCATATGAGGCTACCAAACGAGTTAAAACATAACACCTATTCTTAACCCGATTTCACAAAATAAATTACCAAACATGGCATTGTCTAGATGTCTATATACTTAAAAATCTTCTAAGTCTATGAGCTGAATTTGATTCCAAGTTGCATTTCTAGGCTATTAGAAATGTTGGCTAGCAATGTTATTTTTCTACAACAATTATTTCATTGTCATCTACAAAGTTCATATTCCAAACTTTATTTAAGCGCCACATATATGTTCTATAGTATTTTTGTTCAATAAAAATTACTTTTAAACCCTACTTGATACATATGAGTTATTGAATAGCTTATCATTTAACATTTTTATTGATCATCTGAAGTTACAAAAATTTTACCTACACCTTCCATCACATGCATTATCACATAAACATGATGCTCACGATATGGTTTGGTAATTTGTTTAGGGTGTAACACCGAGGGTGTTACAGCTCTCCCCCCTCAAACAGAATCTCATCTCGAGATTCATGTGTGTGCCTAGTGTGGGAAAATGGATAAGAAATAAACTTTTACTTAACCCATTACTTCGATACTTCAGGAGAAGATGAGGATAATGCTCTAGAATATAACTCTCCTGTTCCCAAGTTGCTTTGTCCTCTGAATAATTATGCCAATGGACTTTATAAAATTTCACCACTTTGTTCCTAGTGACTCTCTTTTTCATCTAAGATTTTGATGGGATGCTCAATATAAGAAAAATCAGGTTGGAGAGCGAGTCCTTCAATTTCCACCACTTCATCGGGAATTGCAAACACTTTTTCAGCTGGGAGACATGGAAAATACTATGGACCGCTGATAAAATATCCGAGAGTTGGAGACGATAAGCAACAGAACCACATCGCTCCAAAAATTTATAAGGTTTTAAGGACAAAACCAGATACACTACATATGTGAGCCCAGGAAGTCAAATCTCACATATAGCTACAAATAAGGGTAATATCAATAGACAATGCTCAATATATAATGTACTTAATATAAAGGATATAACCTTAAACAACAAACAACGGAAAAGACAACTCCAATCTTCGGGTGAAGACTCTAATTCCACAGGAACAACTGACTGGTTGATCACAAGCCCAATTCCTCCAAACTCTAGCCATCTGGTACCCATTCGGGGGTTTTCAAAGATTTAAAAAGTAAAGCAAGCGTAAGTACATGTCGTACTCAATAAATATAACATGGGGTTCATGAGGCTCAAAAGGCTAACACTGGTTAACTGCGATTTGCTTTTAATGAGTCATCTTTTAGCAATTGGGCGATAACAAGTTTATTCACAAGCCCACATAAACACATGATTAGGTAAACATGAATAATGAATAGCATAAATAATTAACCATTAATGAGCATCTTTATCATCAGTATCATCAGTGTTCATCATCTATTCCATAAGGGTTCTAAGGCCGCTCGTGACCATGAGCACGACTGATATACTAGTTTTACACTCTGCAGAGGTTGTACACTTTCACTGTGAGTCGTGATTTACCCTTTCGCCCGAGGTAGCTAATCTCTTGACCCACTTCCAAGGAAGGTCGGCAGGGTTCACTATGAAGCCTTTCAAAGGTTCGTCTAAGAAGTTAGGGTCATTAGATTCACTCGGCAAACAGATGTAGAGCCCACCTTCCTGATGGCACAATGACGCACAGCCTATACACAAGGGGATATAGGCCGCACTATACCCGATTCATCAAGCCATTCTTACGCCAATAAAGGTAACCACTAACAAGCTAGAAAATGTCCTGATATTGAGCTAAAGCTAGAGCCATATAGCCCTCACAACTATACTGTAAGTCCCGAATGATCACTTACAGATAAGTCCTTAGGGAGAGGAATCTAGAGCACCATAAAATAGCCCAATACTCTAGCCCCCCTGATTCCATGTTGCTAAAAAGTATCATTTAATGTTTATTGCATATTCCATTAGTCAAGTTATAAGATCATGGTTGTAGTTGAGCACTAGCAAAACTACCCAATGCAATAACCCAAAGGTATCAAGGTACAAGTACAAAAGAATAGGATATCCTTAGTGATAGTCAAGATAGACACATGCACCATGAATTAAATGATTAAAGGTGTATAGGACAACAAGAAAGATCCCATGCTATACTTGCCTTAAACTTAGATCCTTCTTCTAGTCCAAACCTTCAAAAATCTGCTTGTTGATTCACCACGTATAGCTCACCGATTGGACATGATCATAGAGCACCACACAAGCATCCATGAAATCATACACGAAGCAAACAATAGATCTAAATTAGAATAGTACACCAAACATAAAATCAAGATGAAAAATTTGTAAACGAATCTACATCTCACTAAATCAAGATGAAAAATTTGTAAAACGAATCAACATCTCGCTATGAACACACAGACGTGAAAAGTCAATCCAATCGAGCTATAACAAAAAAGTTATGAATTAAACAAGATTTCCTTTAATAAAATAATAGATTAAATCCAACCTCAAATTTCAAAAGTTGAAAATATATTTAACAATAGGATGAAATTGTAGATTACTCAATTACGAATCTAACGCAACTTGAATGGATCAAAACGGAGTTAAAACAAAGATTTTATGACCTAAATAAGATTAGTGGCAAAACTGTAAATAGATGAAAGCGTATTTTGAATCTAACCGAAGAAACTACACTTTTGGAAGGGGCTCTTTTGCAAATAAACCCGATGAAGGGGTACGAGCGATCTTGGACCATTGGATTGAATCTGGACGGCCCAAATTAGAAAGGAGGGGGAGAGAGAGTCACCGGCCGAAGAAGAAAACCGACAGGGCGAGCTCCATTACCGATGGTAAGAAGCTCCTCGGAGCGCTTGGTTTAGGCCCTAGAGGCCATGGTTTGATGAGCCAAGAGCACAGGGAATAAAAGGAGAAGACGGTGAACTCACCTATGACCTTCTTGGGTCGATGGCGGATCTACGACGTCGGGCAGCGCGGTGGCGATGATGACGGCGACGGTGAGAGAAGGTGGAGAAAAATATAATTTACTACACGAGGGATTTCCCAAACTAGGGGCTTCCCTTGTGGTAGTTTTGGTGTGCTTTACCCAAGAGAGTTGGTATATATTTATAGGGAGAAAAACTCTCCACATCTACATCAACTAGCAATATGGTACTAATTGATGTTGTACCCTCCATATTTACTAATGAACCTAAATAATCATTAAAGCCATTAGTAAATAAATGCATGGACCTTTGAGATTTATTAAGATTATTGCACATGGGCTTTGAGAGTTGGTTGGAAAATGAGATATATTATTTATTTTCAGAGCTAATTAATTTCATGAATAAAATAATTCTAGAAAAGTCTAGAATTGATATTTAAGCCATGAAAAATACTCTGAGACCTCCAAAAATTTGGAGAAAATTCATAGAGACACTTTAGAACATGATGAACCCAAATAAAATATTTGAAGCTCATGAAAAGATTGTTGGGAACTTGGAACATAAAGATTAAGGTGAAGGAGGTAGGAATTAAATTCTAGAAAGAAGGTGAAAATTTCCTAGAGATAGATATCCTAAACGTATTTTAAAAAATATATTTTACACATAGAAACACAAGGTACGACCGGCATAAATGCAACAAACAAGTTTCTACCTTAAGATAAATTTTAATCTAATGAAAATTTATTATTTCCCATGTTTTCATGAGCATAAAAATAAAAAATTAAATTATTTGAGCTCTATTTTAAGAGAAGCAAATTTTAGGGTGTTACACGGCTAGGCATGACCTTGACTGTTTGCTATACCTGCATCGGCTAAATAGCCCATTGCCCGCACTTTAACGCTCATAGTATGTTTTCATAATTCTGTTAAATGTGAATAGATCTGTTTACTTTAAAGGTTTAATCTGTTATCTTTATTATGGCTGCCATCGATCCGGACATTGTTAAAGATAATAGGCTAGATTTGATGAGTTTATAAATTTATTCATATTAAATAGTCGATTGTTCACATGTTATGCGTCTATCTTCTCTGAATCGGCTATTTTAGTCAATTCGCCTTTGCTTTTACCCATATAGCATATTTTTCATGAACTTGTCAATATACAGATGGTTTTATAGATTCTTTGGCTTTAGTTTGTTATTATTATCATAGCTATATCGATCCGGTGGAACCTCACTATTGATGGCAACAGAAATTAGATTCAAAGCGTTTATAGATTCATTTGTACTAGACAGTCGATTTGTTTGCATGTTATATCCTTTTTCGTTAAACTTATCGGCTCAATGCTTTACATTGGTTATATCCATCTGCTGATGATGTTTCTTTATATTACTTATATTTGGGTGTATAGTACTTGTTCTGTCTAGATTAATCAATCATAATAAATCGCTATGACCCATGAGTTTCGGTTATTTTGAATTCGCACCATCATCATTGATATTAGCCGATAATCTTCAATTTAGCGATCCTTGCTTTACTGATATGATGGATATCAACTATTTAGTTAATAGCCCCATTGAATCGGCTATCTAGCCACATATCGGAACTATCTGGTGCAACATCGGCATGTTCCACCTTAAATTACTGATCTTTTTCTCCTTGTCAATTGTAGGGTCAAATTGACTAACACGCCTTTGGTCCAAAATCGACCGATCCTATGTTTGAAGCCAAGCGTATCTCTAGCCTTGCTCCATCAAGCAGATTCTTCTGGCTTGCTATGTGTCAGGTGCATCGCCACATTTTTGCACCGACACACGTTTTGACACGCTTAGTGGGACCACAATTGTTTGATTAGAAGATGGGCAAAATTGATCATTATGCTAAATCTTCAGGATTGTTCATGAGAACATCATCCATATTGTCAAGATTTACCACCACATGAGGCTTGCAAGCCAATCCTGCTGTATGTGTCATCTACACGAGGCCGGTTGTGGCGTGTGGCAACACGTTGACACTCCAAGTGATAAGCTCAAGAAGATCAAAAGTTGTTTCTCCTATACTCCACCGCTCAAAGAACTATTTGGCTGAGCGCACACAGAGATATTCACTCGGCTTGGTTAGACTAGTAGCTTAAAGAAGACTTATATCGTACATTGATTTGGATCGAAGAAGATGGAAAGGGACTATATTGGTCATATATATCAAATCAAATATGGTGTGCTCAAGCACATGTTGGAGAAACTCCTAGATGGAATTTTTCATTGGGCAAGCAGTATAAAAGTGATATTTATGGAAGCTTGCTGATGGAGATTGGCTGTTTGAAAGTGGAATCGGCTAGGGTCCAAAGTCTTGCTCGCTAAGACGATGCAGCCTCGAAGAGCCGATTTCCATATTGCAATAGCCGATAAATTTCTTGGCGAATGACTTCAAGTTGCTTCATCAGCTTGATAAGGATCTAGGGGCAGATCCAAAGATCAGATTAATGATTATTATAATTTTGGTATAAGGAATTGGCTGTTTAGGAGAAGAATCGGCTATTGGCTTAATTTTAGAAGAAACTAGCAAGGGATTTAGATTTTAGAAGTAGTCTTGGCCCAAGCAAGCACGGTGACCACATGAGTATATCATCACTGAAACACACCTCGAAGAACAAGCTAGATGGTCTCACTGTGCAGTAGGCACTAGACGGCAAAAAGCCATCCTGGGCCACATTCAAAAGTATCGGCTGAGTAGAGAGCGTGTTAGTCGATACAGTGGAGTAATCGGATTCTTCTTAAAAGCCCGAAGAGGGATATCGGCTTGTAGAATATCGGCAGCAGAAGTCCACATTAGTCATCTAGGCAGCCAATACTTCTACAAAGGTGGTCTAAAGAGATGCCTACTAATATCAGCGCATTAGCTATTTACAGTTTGGCGTAAGCACAACCAATGTGATCAATCATGTAAGAATATTAACCAATGTCTTCTGGAAATATATTGCTAGGGCTGCTGTTAATAGAATTCCTAATAGTAGAAGTTGCAAGATTCTATTTTTGGAAAATTGGTGGTAGTACTTTGAGAAGCCGTCATGAGATGACCTTATTGGCTATGAGCATTTATAATTTAAAGCCGGTAGCCCTCAATGAATATCAATGCAGCTTCTGGTTATATCTTGAATTCTTTCATCGGCTATTGTTTCTTGATACGATAAATAGCCGATGGAGGTAATAACAAAGGATAGCCGATGGATGGATTTTTGCTCTGGTTAAGCATATTCTATCAGCTTATTACCTAAGCTTGTTCACGGTGGAATCACAATCGTTTGAGAAGTCAGGGATCAGTTCCAATATTGAAAAGTATTTGGCACTATTCTAAGGCAAGTTGGAATTCACATACGAAGGAAGTTGAAGAAGAATTGACTTTGCCTACCAGTTACGTAGTTGCATGTGAGATTATTTAAAAGTATAGCAGATAAAGTCCGAATGCCACACATGTGCACATCATTGATGCTTGGAGTCTGAAGCTTGGTGCTTGACAGCAGTATCCGATTAAAGCACAGAGCAGAGGTGGGACCTACCTATATTCAAAGGTGTAATGTATCAGCTATTCATATCGGCTATTTGATCAAGCTGCAGATGTTGTCATCAGCTCAGGAAACAGTTACTTAACCAAAAATCAAGTATTCAGGCCGATGATGCCAACTAAAGGTGATCAGCAAGGATTGTTCAAAGCCGATGGAATCTAGACAGAACATCATTAGAAGTTGGTATACACAATGCTATCTTATGCGTGCGGAAGATGGCTTGCAAGCGTCTTGGAATCCAGTTGGAGACGTATGATGGAAATAGGAAAGCCAAGTCCATTAAGTGTATACGTGCGTGTCATGCATGGGGATTCCAAGAAGGATATGGGTATACGTTTATAGTTGATCGGCTAGATGGAGCCGATAAAGTCCAGTCAATCATTTATGAACCCCTAGTGATCAAATCCATCTTTGGTTCGATACTCCAATTTTATTAGCACTTTTGCATGTCTTGCTAGCCTGGTTGTTTACGAGAGAAAAAACAAAAGGGAAATATTTATATATCATATATGCAAGACAGTCACCAGCCAAACGGCAAAGCCAGATCATGAAGCCGATAAAAACTGACAGCCGATGAAATTGTTGACTCAGTTGGAACCAATCGACGAGTATGTGAAGATAGCCGATATCGATGGTTGAAAGTATATTAAAATATTTTATTGCATCAAGTTGATCAGCAAGTCAATTGGACATTGACTTTTAGAAATATTGATGCATCGGTTATTTTTTATTCAAAGATTGTTGCCTCTAGGATGCTTATCGGCTTGCATAAGTATAGCTCATCGGCTGTAAAAACTAAATAGTCGATGGAGCATGGTCACATAATGAAGAACAAGTTTGAAAGGAAGATGATGTGGACCCCGAGCAGATCATTAGCTGTGCCAGACGAGCAAGATTGCTGAGAAAAGATCGATGCACTAATCGACAGCTATGCCGACTATGACTTTTGTTCTCTGGGCATATCGTACCAATAGGTCCCTAAGAAAAGGAAAGCACTGATGAACCATGGCAGTTCATCGGCCTCCTATCGCAGCTCAATCCACTGTGAGATGACAAAACAGAGATCATCCAGTGCACGTTCCACCTAGGCGAGAATGTGAAGGTAATCACCGGTGACCAGCTAGATATCGGCAAGGGGATAGTGCAACGCCTTAGCATGGGTAGCAACATGTACCCATCCTCTGGTGATGGATGGTCTGATCGACAAGGTGGATGGATCTGCCGAGATGTTCCTAAGTACGAGATCATGAGGTGGCTAGACACATCTACGACATGCCGGTGATGGTGTGAACAACACGTCGGCACTGACTAAGACAGACATCGACATTGCGGTGGACGACGCGATGAATACGGCCCCGAGGGTGTTGAACATCATATGAAGAATTCGGGTTGAGCATGATCTTGAGTACCATGTTCGCCAACTACGGCGAGGGTGAACGAGAAGCGCTGGTGCGGTGCAGAGGATGTTGCATGGCCTCAACCAGGCTACCGCCAATCCCATCTTCTTCGACGATGACAACCAGGACTGCTACAAACTGTTAGAGTTCGCCGAGTAGGTCACAAAGTACATCGAGGTAGTTAGGTCTAGGGAGCTGGACACATTCAAGGGGCACATCAAATCCATCATCAAGCTAAAAAAACTTGAACTTATGACAGCTGCTGGCACACATGTCAGTAAAAGCCGATGAGGGCTCTTTTACTATGAGCAGCCAAGAATCAAGAGTCCAGGTGCATCACATTGAAATTCATTAGGCTATTCATCTCCATTGGCTGCTCACCCCCATCGGCTCCAAATACAGATATACAGAGATCAGCTGGGGGGCCAGTATTGGCTCAGGTTCCACTTTAGCTGATACGTCAAGTGATGAAGCCATCCGGCCCGACAGACGCAATATGGCCGGCTTTGCCGCAGCAAAGGTACCTCAACAGTAGACTAACCGATAGCACCGTAGGAGAGCCGATTGTTCAAAATCAGTAGTTGACAAATAAGGAAGAGGAACCAAAAGGCGGGTTAAGCATAAAGTTGATGACATCAGCCTATGGGCTCCTATTAATATGGTTGTCTTTTCCTATAGCATACAAAGCTCAATCTGAAGATGGAAGTGAAAACGATCAGCTCGAAAGGCTTGTTCTAAATGGAGGGCAATATAGTAATATATTCTTCAATAAGAGAAAAACCATCATGAGAGGTTGCGTCAGAAACACAAAAAAGCTGGCAACCTGACAGCCGATAGGGGACCATCGGCTGAATAATTTTGAAGCAGTAAATATTCTCGGTTCTCAAATTTATGGCGAAGAGGGATTTATCTTGAGCCAGGAATTATTATTAAATAAGATATAAGAGTGAACACCTCATATTTGCTACATGCCTCTATTGAGCGCTCTTCTACGTGTGGCACTATATATTGCTAAGAGAAGATCAAAAGAGTTGTCCGCTTGGTTGTTGCAAGCTGCTGGAAGTCAGCCAAGGATGACTTATATTACCACATGCCAGAAACAAAGGCTGAAGGCCTGGCATGGAGGAGAAAAGATCCAGCAACATGAAAAGGGTGTACACAGGAAGCAACCAGGAACCATCACATATGCAATCGAGGAAAAAGTCAATGTTCATGCTTCCAAATATAGCCAATAGTCCAAGTCATCAAAGACATCAGCTCCGAGTATTGAAGTGTAGTGGAGCTTTTGAGACTTCGGCTTCGGATGCAAAAAAAGCCGATGGTGAACCTTGTGTATGCAACTCTAGAACACGTGTTGCTATTATGGTGGTGTAAGACTAATGGCAGCCACAATAAGCTACCATGGGGCAAGGTCAAGGAACTCATGGCTGACGACGATGACAAGGAAGTGATGCTGGCAAACAAGGCTATGGACCTCCTCCTCTACATTGACTATATTATCTCATGGAGGCATAGCCAATGGATGATCAAAGGATGTGGAAGAGTCTGGGCCATAACACAACAAATGCTGCTCATTGTTGTCCACATGGAGTCTCATCAATGTGGTGAGTGACCTCAGCTGCGCCGTGTCCGATGCATCCACGTCCTTCTCGAAGCAGTGCAATAGCGTCGACATCAGCAAACTGTTCAAGCAGACCGCCACAGTGGCCAAGCTCATCGGCGGATCCTTGGCATTTACCGTCGCACCCTTTAGATGGCTCAACATGAAACCCCACACCGACATGATCGACCGCTGCTCCATTGGCGACAAGATAGGTGCTGGCGGAAAATAGAGTCTCTAAGCTAGTGCTTGGCGAGGACATGTCCGATGACAACAAAGGCTTCTGCACTACCATGATGCACCTACAGCGCGCTCAACGGCCAACACAGGAAGCCTCTTGGCCAACCCTATCCTTTGTTGTAGTTTGTGGCTTTGGTAAGCGAATTTTTCGTAGTGCGCTCTCTCTATGTTCTCAACTTGATTTGATTGTGGGACTTCTAAAACTAACAATCGCCTTATTAAAAGTCAGAAGCAGTAAATGAAAGATTGCTCGCAATTGGCTCAGAATTGGAGGATCAAGGCATCAAGCCAATAGAGCCCTTTATGTAGTGCATGCAAGTCAGATTTCCATGAATATATATACATCATGTACGTGGACACAAAAAGGATGAATCAGATCTTGAAAGTATGTGTGGTCATGCCATATCATATGTTTGATTGGGAACGCAGAGATCATAAGGCCAATGAAGTCCAGCTAATATATGCATACTGGAAGAAAGTCCGAGCAAAGGCATTTATCGGTTCAAAGCGGAGGTACGCATATTCTTTATTTCCTGCTTTTCCTATCACTTGTGAACAATCTATCATAGGGAAAGCATGCTATCTAAGTAGTTGATGAATGAGATATGGTATGATGAAAGAAAACTTGCTTCTTTTTGTAAAGTACTTGGGAAATTTTCTTACAAAAATTCAAAATCAATAGCTTGTCTCCTCAATGATGTTAAATTTCCTACCAGAGCCATATATTAGTCTCATTAAAAACCTTTCACATAAGCTGCTTGGTCTTTGTTGAGTTTTGTCAAGTCTTGTTGACCCTTCTTGAGAGATTTATCATGCTCCCAAGATTAAAATCACGTACGCACCACATATATGTGCTGCTTCTATACTGGAAGTATGCAAAAATATGTTTTTCATCCACCTCAAAATGTTCTGCTCCTATACTGGGAGAAGACAAAAATATGTTTGCTAGGTTTTATCAGAATAAATGTTCCAAGTTCTTGATAATATTTCTCTCAAAAGTTGTTGTAAAAAAAGACATGGGTTATGCAAAAATATAAAAGATGGACACAAAAGAGGTCCAAAGTAAAAAAGGAGAAAAAGAAAAAGAAATGATAATAAAGATAACCCATGTTCTCGCAAAAAATATTCCACAAGAGTGAAATATATTTCAAAGAGCACAGTAGAATTAAGTTAGCCACTAAATATTCCACACACATGCAGATCTTGATCTAAGAGTATGACACTTCTCTCCTTGGATCTAGGGTTTGACTTTACGATATGCAGGGTAAGTATGCTACATACTTTGTCCCTACCTGAACTCCACATAAGCTTTTTAGAAGTAGGGCAAATAGAGGCAAAATAATGTCTTGGTGAGGAACTATACACATTGAGCGATATGAGAGAATCATTTGGAGAGCAAAGCTATGTTTTAATTTAAAAATCTTTCAAAAAAACCCCATGTTTTCTGAGCAAGAGAAGTGAGGATGACCGGATTCTAATCTATTTCATTCTTCAACCACCCAAGATGGCGTGATAGACACTTCAAAGTTCACATGTATAGGTGAAGCTTGAATAAGGTAATATTGTTACCAGTGAATTCTTTAGCTCCTTACTAGTGATTTGATAGCCGATTATAGTTATAAACTCAGGGGCCAGCTCTTAATCGGCTAAAGCAGATGAACAATCAACCCAAATAAGTCATCAAAGCCAAGTATTGCAATCAGATGTCGTTGACTCGGGAAAGGAGATTATTGGATCAAAATAGTTCGGAGCATGAAAATTCGTACTCCGAACTAGGGGGCATGTGTTTACACCAAAATTTGGTAAGCTTATCCTGAAAAGGAAGAGATCAGCTGATGATGTCAAAAACAAGAAAGTTTCCTAATTAAGGAATATTTACGAGCTAGCCAGGAAATATTATTTAATAAATTTAAGAGAGACATGATGTCCAGGTGCATATCAGGATGAAAGAAATAAGGACACTATTAAACAAGTAAGCTTCATCAGCAAGGATTCTGCATAAGGGAAATTAGAGTCCATGTATCTTGATATTTCTTTTTGTTATCTAGTTGTGTTCGTTTAGGACTCTTATCAGCCCAGGGTATAAATATAAACCGCCGGCTATTGTAATAGATATCTCACATCAATCAAAATCAGTCTTTACTTTTTTTTGGCTTCACGCCAACCCTTAGGAGTAGGAGTAATGTAGCTTTTCGGTGAGTTCTTCAACAAGCAGGGATGCATCGATCCGGTCGACCTTCGGCTTATTTGTAAGTACCGTCATGGCTTATACTTTTGTTTGTAAGGCTGCATCGGTCCGGCCGACCTCTTACGAGCTCTAGTATAAGTTAGTTATCGATCTTTATTTAGTTCAAGTACGGCTGCATCGGTTAAGTTCGACCTCCACTGCTTGAATTAGATTAAGGTCAAGTTATCAGCTCTACCTAAGGGTGGCATCCTTTGGGTAGATTCATTAAGTTACCGATCTTGCTGATGTTCTTGTTGTCATTAGTTTTAGCAATATCAACCTGCCTAGTCGAGATCAATCTAGATCGACCTCACATTCTTTTAGTCCATCGTTTATTTTGCTAAATTGTGATAATTTTTATTTCAAACGATGGATTATGTTTTATCAGCCGTTCTACTTCGATCTTGATCATGCATAGTACGCGGCCAAGGCATGTTCTTGGCTGTTTGCTATGCCTGCATCGGTTAAATAGCCGATTGCCCGCACTTTAACGCTCATAGTATGTTTTCATAATTCTGTTAAATGTGAATAGATCTGTTTACTTTAAAGGTTTAATCTGTTATCTTTATTATAGCTGCCATCGATCCGGTCGAACCCCACTGTTAAAGATAATAGGCTAGATTTGATGAGTTTATAAATCTGTTTATATTAAATAGTTGATTGTTCACATGTTATGCGTCTATCTTCTCTGAATCGGCTATTTTAGCCGATTTGTCTGTGCTTTTACATATATAGCATGTTTTTCATGAACCTGTCAATATATAGATGGTTTTATGAATTCTTTAGCTTTAGTTTGTTATTATTATCATAGCTGTATCAATCCGGTCGAACCTCACTGTTAATGGTAACAGATTAGATTCAGAGCGTTTGTAGATTCATTTGTACTAGATAGTCGATTTGTTCGCATGTTATATCCTTTCTCGTTAAACTTATCGGCTTAATGCTTTACATTGGTTATATCGATCTGCTGATGATGTTTCTTTATATTACTTATATTTGGGTGTATAGTACTTGTTTTGTCTGAATTAATCAATCATAATAAATCGCTATGACCCATGAGTATCAGTTATTTTGAATTCGTACCATCATTAGTGATATTAGCCGATAATCTTCAATTCAACGATCCTTGCTTTACTGATATGCTGGATATCGACTATTTAGTCGATAGCCCCATTGAATCGGCTATCTAGCCACATATCGGAATTGTCTAGTGCAATACTGGCATGTTTCACCTTAAATTACTGATCTTTTTCTCCTTATCAATTGCAGGGTTAAATTGACTGGCACGCCTTCGGTCCTAAAACCAACCGATCCTATGTTTGAAGCCAAGCGGATCTCCAGCCTTGCTCCATCAAGTAGATTCTTCCGTCTTGTTGTGTGTCAGGCGCATCACCATATTTTTGCGCCGACACGTATACATCATGGCTCTGGTGCTTCACACTATTAAGAACTTTGTTGGCGCTTGCGGGATCAATCATCAAGTCTATTGGTCATTCATTGAGGATGAGAACTATTTAGCACGGGAGTCATCTCCGATGGCTTGTAGGATTCTAGGGCCAAATTCCCCAGGTATGTTCCACTAACTTCCTTTTCCTTTTCGTGCTGCATCTTATTCAAGGTCTTGTTTTACTTGTTGTGGAACCTTCAGGTTTCTTAACCAATTACATCTTGGTCTTGCAGAGCCTATCCCGTTGGAGACCATTCCTCCTAGTAGTCTAGTGCCTCTTGCGGTTGTGCCACCTTTGCTAGGGGCTTACCATGACCCTTCCTTTGCTTCCAGTTCTAGTACCGCAGGTAACTCTCCCACTTGGTTCCTTTTATCTCCATGTCGATGCCATTCGTCATGCTTCTGTACTCCACAATCCAATCCTTTACTTGACCTTCAGTTTTCGTTGCTCTCTATAGGTGCTTCTTCGTCGGGGCCTTCCACCCGTCGAGGTCGTGGTCAGGGCCGTGGCGCTTCACGCCGCCATGGGTCTCAGGGTTGACTCCTCTGCCGGGCCGCTGCTCTAGGGATCTTGGTGGTTTCCATGTCCAACTACCAAGTCCTGGGTTGGAACTAGTTGTTGGTTAGTCTTGATGGTGATGAACCCTCGTAGTTGCTATCATGTCGCTATTCGATACACTTGATTTGTCTATGGCCTGTCCATCGAGATGGGTGGTCAGTACTTCCGAACTTGCTGGCTTGGTTGAACGCACTGAAGTCAGTTAGTGTTTATTGCTTAAGATCTATTATCCTGGTCATGATGTGTGCTTGCGCTGCCTTGGTCATAATTCCTCTGTGTTGGTGACTGGGAGATAAGGCTAGGATACCAAGAGATTCTTCCATAAACCTTTGGGGCACAATAAAGGGTAAAGGGGTTGCTCTAGGCTGTTGGGAAAACTAGAGGACGGGACTATGGGGCTCTCCATAGGGCAGGAATGGTAAGAACCGTAAGGGCTTAGGAAGAACAACTAAAGGATCAGGACCGCTCTCTTCGACTCTCATAGCATAACATGCCTACTACTTAGGGCGATCTAGGTACGAATTTCGGTTCTCACTTGGGTGCTCCTAGTATTCCCTCCTGGTTCCCATGATACAACACACCTTTTAAGTTGAAACATAGTTTGTATGTCAAGGACAAGAGGCAAGATTAACTAGTGAGGTAAGGATTACTTCAACTCATAGGGTTAACACTAAAGCATAGCGGTTACCCGGTTTAAAACTACTCGGGACCCCACATTGATGTTATATGGGGTTTGGCAAATGGATTGCTCATGTAAGTCAACCACCGCTCCAATACCTATCCTTGTCATGCCCGGGCGCGATAGCTTTAAGATCTTTGTAACAGTCGAGGACATGGAACACCCCATGTGGCAAACCAACACACATAACACCCAACATTGTACCCCACTATCCAGGTTATTAAGCTTACCAAAAAGTACATGGATTACAGAGTTTCTATGATTTTAGTTTCTCCCTTCTAGGCTCAACTCTCCGATAACCTATAGCTCATCTTGGATTCACCCGATCCAAGGGCTACTATGCAGCGGTGAATAGAGCGCTATCTCACATCCACTAGGGCAACAACACCTGCAAAATAACTTAACGGCAGCACTGTGAGTACATTTCATACTCGTAGGACTTAATTCCAACATATCATATTTGGTGGATGCAATGGGTATTATTAGGTATTTGTACGTTTGCAGAAAAGCAATGGCATTTATTTAAGTATGACATGCTATGTTATATCATTAGAATGAAAGTATTCACATAGTAGATGTATAAGTCAAAGTACTCATGTTCCATCAAATACGCTACCACGGGTATAGAAACTAAGAACAACCGAATGGTTCCGTCCTGAAGGACTTTAGGCTTTCAAACTCTGCAGAGGTGTACAACTGTACCCACATGGAAGTACAGGACTAACCTCCATACTCTGGATCCTAGAATAAGGGTTGCCTCATGATTTCTAACATTTCCCTAATCCAGCCCGAATGTCCGACGAAAGGTTCGACTGGTGCCCGGTCAATGTCTCCGACATTCCCGACTGACGCCACCCCCTTGCCCGTTTCACAGATAAACTGGTCGCAATTAGTTACTTGGCTTATCGACCCCATCTACGACATGTGGTCTATATGGGTGGTTACTTGGACTCCTGTATCCCAATAATCGGTCCTTAACTGCTCTACGAGCTACGTCGTTTGAGATCCCACACTCACAATGACCTACCCCTCGCATGAACGATAGTTACCAAAGTGGTTTCCACACTTATAACTTTTAGTGATATTGTTCCTTAGCCAGATTAGTGAAGTAAGTCATGTGGTACCCTCATTAGTTTTAGTGATTAATTGTCCAAGTGTAGCCTCCTACACGTGGAGAATGAGTTCCCTTCTCATGCTTGACTTCTACCATTATCTAAGAAAGTAAGCAATAAGCAATTAAGCGTTTCCATTCCCATTGTTTAGATGAGAGGCTTCTAATAGGTTAATGAGTGACTCTAAGTGTAGAGTGAACAAGTTTACTAACCAAAACTAAATGTAATACATAACTCATAATGAAACTCGATAAGTATCCAAAATAGAGTTTATAGTAGTAGGGTGCCTACCAAGTTTTGCCGCTCGAACGAATTCAAAGTTGTAGATGACATCTCATTCACGTCTCCTACGCTACTCGGGTCCCTGAAAGAAAACAAGGATCAAGGCTAAGGATAACCGAGGAAGGCTTAGAAACAAGACTTGGCTTAGGACTTAAGATAGGGGCTCCTACCTATGGCTCTACTATTGTCCTATTTGAAACTATGCTTATGCTAGTGTTGTTGACCTTTTGGGTAAGTGCACTAGGTAGACGGTAGACACTCCATCGGGTTGGGGTTTTGAGGTGACTTGGCTCTAGTTCAACTTTGCTTGGGTTGATGGACACTTCGTAAGAGGTTGTGGACACTCCGGTAAGAACTAGGAGGTCTTGGGCTACTGGGTTACTGTCCTCCCATCGGATGCCCTGACGTAAGTGATGGACGCTCCGGTGTAGGCTGGGTGCTCTCGGGTTCACTGGCTATAAGTCTCTATAATTCGACGGACACTCCGTGAGATATCACGGACGCTCCGGTGGTCCCTATCGATAGAAGGTAAGGTTTTGGGGGCTAGCTTTCTAGGACTATCGGACACTCCGGCGATATGATGGACACTCCATCAAACTATCGACAGAACCTATGCTCTTGGGTGATCTTGGTTCTAAACTTAGATGTGCTCAGCTATGATCTATGCATGTGCAAGATATCTCTAGGATAGTTTAGGTGGCTTACTAGGCTCAAGATGGCTAGGTTTCGAGCTTGTTTTTCTAAGTGTGGTTATTTGTTGGGATCAAGCTTAGGGATAAAAGAACACAAAGATAAAGCCATGAGATTGAGATAGAATTCTTAGCTCTGAGGTTAAGAACTTTCGTAGCCAAAAGATTGAAAATCCTAGCTTTCTTCACTCTTGTTTCTTCTCTCAAGAGATTGGTCTCTTCTGGGCTTCCTCTTATAAGGCACCAAGACATGAATCAAAGATTAATCCATGAGGCACTTGAGTGCTTGAGCTAAATGAGGATTTCTTGAACTTACTTGCATATGATGAATCATCATCAGCAAGGAATCCTTCCATCCTTCACCAAAAACCACAAATTACTCTTGGGAGGAAAATCCAAGAAATAGAAACTTCTCTTCTTGAGCTCACTATGAACAAGGTTGAAGATGTTGATGGTGTCCATCGAGTGGTGCTGATGCTTCCTTCTCTTCCCTTCTTCTCCTTCTCCAATTCCTCTTCCAATCCTTTCTCTCTCTAGTTCTAGAGTTCATCCTTGTTCTTGGAGTGTAGAGAGGGGGGGTAGCAAATGAATGGGTGGGTGAGAGAGTGGGTGAGAAGGTGCAACTTCTACTGATGAAGTGTCCCAACTCATGCTGACATGTGGGTCCCACTCCCATAAGTGGCAAACAAGTCATTTCCCCCTTACTGTTGCTACACTTGCGATCTGTTGGATGGTCCGATGGCATTGGCGTACCCTCTGGCTGAGGATGAGGTAGAGCCCGAGCACGTCCTTGGCCTCTGCTCAGTGCTTGGAGGCTCGCTAGAACCCCAGGCTTCCGACTGACGGTAGCTCGAGCCTGATCCCCGACTTAACCCCAGCCCAAGCTAGTGCCCAGGAAGGAATCCAACGTCCCAAGCCTCCAAGGCTCAGGGGCTCCCTAGTGGCGCCCTAACCGATGGGCACACAGTGCTGTGTCGCCCACTCCTCCGATAGAGTCACGCAGTGGCCTGACACAAGATGACAAATCCCTCCATCGACTCTAGGAGCGGGGGCTCCTGGGCCTGCTCATTAGCCTCCCGAGCCAGGCGCCTTCACCGCCAAGGAAGCCTCAAGAAGTCTCACCCAGTGGAGGTCGGTCCAAGCAGACAGCCCCTGACGGTCAGAGTGTCAGGGCTAGAAGAGCCAGAAGGCGCCCAAGGCTCTATCGACTCCATGACAACGCCAGGGTCCATCCACACCGTAGTAGCGCCCTTCTAGATTTCGACGCACGTAGATTACAGACTAAAACCCCGAACCACCTTGTACCGGACCTTCCTCGGAATATAATTGGGATGTCGGCTCCTAGAGAGGAGAAGAAGGAAACGAACCAAACAGACCAGAGCATTCCGAGCTCCGCCCTGAGAGCAGAGCAAGCCAAGAGGAACGACCGAGTGTTCATTCCCCGAGCAACCTGGCAAGAGACAGGAGTGTTCTTCTTCCTTTCTAGGGAAGAAGCCTCACTGACAACGAGTCTTATGATAGCACTGAGCGATCCCCTGCCAAATCTCTTTCTCTTTCGTTGTAACCCCTGATTTGGGTGCTCTTAAATACAAAGAACAACCACACTGCTAGACATAGGGCTCCGATAGCCTGAACTAAGATACATTGACATATCTTCTCTTGTGTTCTTGAGTCCACCGAGCCACCAGAGACCCACACTCAGTGACACCCGACGTACAACGATGCTTGCCGCGGCAACTACCTCGCGATAGAACCTTTGGCTCGGAAACCACTCGATCGGAGGTCTCCCATTAGAGGCAAATGAGGGTTCTCCTCACGGGTGAGGATAGGCGGGGTGGCTCGCCGGAGGTGCTCCCCCCTCCCCACAACATAGACAATAATGTCTGATCCAATGAGGGTTCCGGATCAATAAACTATCTAGGATTTTTCAAGTGGCAACTTGACGAGGAATAAACTCTACAATAAAATCCAATCTAAATTATAAGGCCTTATATATATATGCACGCTGGCATAAACTAAACAGACTCCACAAGGCCAGAACCTGGTTCTTCCCAAACAAGTGCACGGAAGCACCAGAATCATCTAGTTGAGCCCAATAATAATAAACAAATGCGGCCATAATGCTAATCACCTTACTTAACCATTTTATTGCAGTTAAGCAAATAGCATGTACCATATGTTCAACCTGGATTGTTCTCGATCTATCTGCATGGTACCAATGAACATATAATTTCTTTGCTTCATATTTCCTTCTTTCTTGAATGTTCTACCACTAAAAATAAGATTTGACGAAAGTCAGTTGTAAATTCCCCCACATCCGCAATATATTTCTCCTTAAGGTCTTGTTTGGATGCATGTGTATCCACGTCAATTAATCCACATGCGTTGGAGTGGATTAGAATGAAACTTAGTTTAATTCCACTCCAATTTACTTCAACATATGTGGATTGAGATGGAGACATACGCATCCAAACCAGGTCTAAAAGTAACAGTTCCAAATTTAAGACCAAAGGATATTAAAGAATTATCAGCGGCTATATTTAAACTATCACTAGACATGTCCGCATGATCATCTTGAGGAGCTATGGGCTCATCAGAGCAAGAACGTGGAGAATGGTGAAAGGATGCCATTTTGCTATCGAGCAGGGCCAGGGCATCGATGCGGAGGTACGGTGTGACAATGGGGGAGCCAGACCAGGACGCGGCAGGGGGAGGCACGTACCATTGGGATGTCACCGACGCCAAGGTACCGAGCACCAAGAACTCTGAACCTGCATGGCTGCATCTGAAGTTGATGAACCTGATGGTGGCGTTACTGAATCTGCTGATGATGGCGGCGGGAAGAATGCTCAGGCTGAAGGCAAGAAGTGGGCGCGGCCGCAAGCCCAACTCCAACGTCTACGGGCCGGACTGGGTGTGAGCTGTGAGTGGCCCATTATCGTTTATCGCTTTGATTCATCGACGGCCCATGTAACGGGCAGGAGTGCCGGAATGGCTCCTATGTATTGTCTTGCTGGCGAAGAAGAACGCGAGCTTGAACACGTTATTGAACCGAGCCGGTTGGCGTCGGCGGCGAGTTCTCGGCGGTGGCTGAGTCTCGAGTTCAAGTACCCGAACTAGCTAGCTAGCCTCACAACTATCTAGTCCGGTTACATGGGATTGCTCGTGTACTCGTGGTGCACCATCGTGTGCGTCTTCGCGGCCACCTGGTGGTAGTAGAAGCAGCCGTGCTGCTGCCTGATGGTACTACGTCGGGTATCCGCGGGCGCCCCTGTAAAAGTGAGGCGCGTACGCAGAAGGCTGAGCCACCAGGGGTGTAGCAGTGGTCCCTGCCGCCGGCGCCCCTGTACAAGTGGTACGGTCGTGTGCACCCGATCGCGAGTGGTGATGCTTGTAGGGGCTCAGGCTCGCGTGGTAGCGATACGCATGGTCGGCGATGACGCGCCCGCCGAGCTCGTCCACAACGGCGTCAACAGTTCCTAGCTCCACCACCTCGTCGTGGCCTGCCTTGCAAACACAGCTTCTTCTTGCTAACGCACCACCGCACCGATTAGGGTGGCCGCCACCTGTACCCTCACGGCGTGGTGCTAGATGGATGGCTACGTCGACTGACCAGGAGTAAAGGAGGGGGGCGGAGAGGCTGGTGGGATGACAGCGGTGATGGAACAACAGCGGCGGGCGGCGGGCGTCGGGAGCAAGAATCTGAGGGCTGATCCGCGGGGATCCGAGCGGCGGCGGCGGCCGAATTGCACGACCGCGGAGGGGCGGGTCGCGGATCGCGGATCGGGGGAGAGCAGGTGAGCGGATGTACTCTTCTCGGTCCTAAAATACATGACGTTTTTTTACTTGTATTAGATATATTTTATTTGATCGTTCACCTTATTCAATTTTTTATATAAATATTATTTATTTTATTAGTGACTTATTTATTTTATTGTTTGCGCAAAAAAAACTGAATAAGATAAATAATTAAATACAATATCTAAAAGTCCAATGCGTCATCTACTTTGGGAGGGATGGAGAAGATGATAGGGCGCAGGGAGTGGGCAACGACGCTGCTGAGTTTTTTTTTTGATAGTATACGGGTAGGTGTGGGACTTAGTATCATCGGCATCGGATATAACACTACATTCTTTTTAGATGTAAAATAGAATCGTATATGGATAGACGGGACTTGATATCATCGGCTAGACAATGACGTTACAGTTTATATATATATATATATATATATATATATATATATATATATATATAGTGCCGGCCCTAGGGGTAGGGTAAGAGGTGCGACGGTCGAGGGCCCAAATGGAGGAGGGGCTCAAGCTCAGGTATACAAACTCCCAGGTTCTATAGTCCATTAGATATTACCAAACTAATGAGAAGAGAGACATAGAACTGGTCAGGTGGCCTAAAAAGACAACACCGGCATTTCTTTTCTAGTTTCGTTTTCCCACGGCCCTCGGGTAGAGATGAGGCGAGGAGTCACGCTGCACGCAGCACACTCTGACCGTGAGTTCGCGATGTGCACCTTACACACGCAGAGCTGGCGAGCCGTGCCACCGCGAAGAGCTAGACTACCGGAGACACGGACACGACGCACGAGGATGGCGATCAGGCAGGGCTCCACGACGACAACATCTTGATTCTTGGCTTCTTATGAATTGCGATCACCGATCAGTTGTTTAGGCCCAAGGTATTTTTTTTTTTTTATTTTTAATCCAAATTAATTATTTGTATAGTATTCTAGACTTCTAATACTTTGTATCCATATAGTAATATTTTTCTTCTAATTTAGGTGTTAGAATTTTAGAATGTTACCTAAGAAACATTTGTCATGGGTGAGAAAAAAACGAATATATTACTTTTTTAATCTACATTGTTCCTCGATAATTATCATACATCTACAAATATATTGCTTAATCTACATTGTTCCTCGGTAATTATCAAACATGTTAAATTAAAAATATATTATTGAATTTGCTTTCGTTTTATAAGTAAAATTAGCGCCTATATATTATAAGATTTTATACATGGTTAAGAGGGGCCGTTGCAACGAGATCGCCATATGGCCCTTAAAATCGTAGGACCGGCACTGTATATATATATATAGAACGACGACATAGTAGCGTTACATCATCTCGGAAGCAACTCGACCTGATAACCTTTAGCGTGAGAGACGGTGTATGATCCGGACTCTCGCACGCTGTGACGACGGCATAGACTGTCGGGCGTCATGCATGGCGCGCGGGTTTGCACTTGCTCGTCGGTGTATAGCGTCAGGGTTCTGCGCAAGCAAGAAGTTATTAGCGGCGCCGTACGTCCAGCTCGGAGCACGTCAAGCAAGCAGCCAGCCAGCCCAGCTAGCTAGCGTCGGTGCAGACTGCAGCTGCAGCTCTCGCTCGCTGGCGTACAAACTACAAAGCGTCAGTGCAGCTGGTGCTGCCACAGCGGCAATGCAGTCGTGTGGTGACTGGCGGCGACTGGGCATAGTATAGATCCAAGTTTCTAAGCTTATCCATTTTAGCTGGAGCAAATATTTCAAGATCGATCAGGGACGTACAGGTCCCGGCCCGGCGGCTATCTATAAATATACGTGCAAGGGCAAAGCCCTGGTCATGCTAAAGATCGATCGAGCCACTTGATTTATATCATCACTTCCCTGATCGAATGGGGTCGCTTCGTGATGGCGACAGCAACGGTAGTGTCCCGCGGCCAGCTGAGAATAAGAGGTGGTGCGCGGTGACCGGCGGCCGGGGCTTCATGGCGAGGCACCTGGTGGCCGCGCTGCTCCGCTCCGGCGAGTGGCATGTGCGGGTCACCGACCTCGCCCCGGATGTCGTGCTCGGCCTCGGCGACACCGAGGACGTCCTCGATGACGCCCTCCGTGATGGCCGTGCCGTCTATGCCTCAGCGGATGTCTGCAACCTAGACCAGCTTATTGAAGGTGACGAAAATATAATCAGTGTGCCTTGCCCTCTTGCCAGTACTGATAAATTAATTCCATTTTATTTGAAACGGCATGACCTTACTATATATGTATAACAATAAAAGGATCGAACGGAGGGACGGCCATTTGTTAAGGGTGAGAGACAAATCATCTTTCCTTCAACGACGACTGCTCTTCGTCTTGCACCGCCAGTTGCTATCTCCTCCTTCCTTCCATTGTTCTTCACCAATCTAATAGATAGTAGTGCACTGATGCTCTCTCTAGAACGTTAGAACCCTTTGTAGGGGTTGGTCCTTTTTAATCACGTACAGTTAAGGCTTTCTCCACTCAGATTCTCCGAGAGAAAATATATAAACATCACGCACCTAGCTAGTTGGCTATGCTTATTATACATGTTCCCTCCGTTCCAAATTATATAAGACGTTTTGGTCTTTCTAGATATATGGCTTTTGCTATGCACTTAGATATATACTATGTCTAGATACATAGTAAAAACAATGAATCTTGAAAAGCCAAAACGTCTTATAATTTAGAACGGAGTAAAGAGTACAAAATATGATACGAGTTTAGCTAGAGTAATGGTCATCCATGCTTGTTTCAGGATTAGAATTGGGTTAATACATCACCACTACCTCACTCCTCAAGTGCATGCACAGAGATTATGAACATGAGAAATTGAGTAATCAATCTATCGAAGTTCATGAGATGAACCTTCCATCTACTATGTGTTCATTCATCAGACCAAATGTTGTGTGGTACATCGCAAGACTTGTAGTACCAATCAAAAGTTATGCTATTACTAGTAGTTACGCATTTGCAAGTTGTTTGAAATATATATATATATATATATATATATATATATATATATATATGTGTGTGTGTGTGTGTGTGTGTGTGTGTGTGTGTGTGTGCATATGTGACATTTCATAATGCGATGCAAAGTGCGATAGGCACATATGAATAATAAAAGCGAATAGTATTACCGATGAACACGATGACTATTCATGTAACTGAAATTTGATTGTTTTTTCTTGTATTCAGCTTTTGAAGGGGTTGAGGTTGTTTTCCACACAGCTGCTGCGGATCCAAGCAAGAACAACCTACAACTTCACTATAAGGTCAACGTTGAGGGTCAGTCAAAGAACTATTCTATGAGCACCTTGACGCTAATTAAATGATAAGCTACTCATTATGTAATTACTTCTACCTATATAATTAATCTTTAACTCTAACATGGTACTCTAAAGTTCAAAGCACAATGTTTCATAAGGTTAATTTTTTATTTAGTATAAATGTTGGTAGGGATTGGTGAGGTACATTCTTCATAGGAACCCTTATTCGTTATTTACCATTTTTGATTTTAAAAGTATGTAATTCAATGTTGATCGTCAGGGAATCCATTTCTTGTGTATTTTGTACATTCTTAAGTAAGATATGTACTATACATAACCCAGATTGCAATTTTAGGACAGATCGACTAAGACATCATTCTTAGCTAAACAACTCTTATTGGGCATTGGGATAATCCTTCCCATGAATGGCTGTTTTAACCAGATTGCATAGGTGGATTCTTAGAAATCCTTATTGGGCAAAATTTTAAAGCCAGATTTCCTTATATCATGGGGTGGAGGGTGTACGTACTAGGCTACCTAGCAAACTAGAAAATTAGCAAATATTTTTAACTAACCAAATTTTGTAAGGATATGATAAATATGCTATCATTTAATTTATAAGAGTAACATAATGGAAGTTAGTTTTACTATTTGGCCTTTTCATTTATATCCTATTTGCACAGGGACAAAGAATGTGATTGATGCGTGTATGACTTGCAAGGTGAAAAGGCTTATACACACCAGCTCTATCGCTGTTGTGTTCGACGGAGTTCATGGGCTTCTCGATGCAAATGAATCATTGCCATACCCAGACCAGGTTGCGTGAAAATATATTGACTACTCAATCTGTTAGGCACTTAATGTTTATGCTACCTCCAAATATATTACATCACTTCTCTTCTAGAATTGGTTTACAAGATAACAAAGTGAACCATTGACAGAGACTTTTTTTTTTGCATGCTTGCCTATACCACTGATAGAGAACATAGCTTTACTCCCGGTGGGGAACCCCCTCTAGTCCCGGTTCCCCACCCGGGAGTAAGCATCCGGGACTAAGGGGGGTCCTTTAGTCCCGGGTCAGGAACTTAATCCCGGTGGGTAACACCAACCGGGACTAAAGGTCCTCCCAGCTTTAAAAAAAATAATGCCTCCCACCGCTGCGTCCCGTGAGATTCGAACCCAAGACCCCATGCATTGCCTCGCGCGTAGCTTACCACCCCACCTATACAACACATCTAACAATGGATGGGATGCTTCCCTTTTGAACTAACCCATCGGGGGACCTTTAGTCTCGGTTGGTGTTACCAACCAGGACTAAAGGGTCCTTTAGTCCGGGTTGGTGTTACCAACCGGGACTAAAGGGTCTACTTTTAGTCCCGGTTGGTGTTACCAACCGGAACTAAAGGTTGAGGACTTTTAGTTCCGGTTGGTGGCTCCAACCAGGAGTAAAGGTCCACCTTTAGTCCCGGTTGGTGTCTTCAACCGGGACTAAAGGTCCTCTGCCACTGTGCCGAGCGCAGTAGCCGTTGGGTAAGGACCTTTAGTCCCGGTTGGAGACACCAACCGGAACTAAAGGTCTCTCTAGTCCCGGCGCAAAAAAAATGCCGGGAGTAAAGCCCATTTTAGCATCGGATGAAAAGTCTGTTCTCTACTAGTGTACTAATTCAGTTTAAATATTGATCCATCTACACATGTTATGAAAATATATTTTTATGACCATATGTTTTTTATTGGTGCAGTTTCCTGATGCATATGGACAAACAAAGGCAGAAGCAGAAAAGTTAGTCATGAAGGCTAATGGCATTAATGACCTTCTAACTTGTTGCATACGTCCTGGTAGCATTTTTGGACCTGGTGACATAGTTATACTACCAACTCTGGACCAGTGTGGAAAAACACACGTAAGGAAGCAATGCCATGTTTAACATTAGAGAACTAACTAGTAATTTATTTTGAAGGAATAAATTTATTAGAAAAAGGCATAAGAAAATAATGGTTATAATATTTGGCATAGATCTTTTTGACGCCTATGCTATGCATCACTGAAAAAGTGTGCAGGAATACTCTTGACATAAATAGGCAGATAAGTTCTATTTACGAGAAATGGTACAACAAAAAAATATTACACATTGTAATAATTTTTATTGCAAAATTTATCAATTGGAGTTTGTGTTATTGGTCTTACATGGATCTACTATGGAGCAAACCTTATTTAAGTGGCCATATTTTCAAATTAATGCCCATGTGGATTAGCCAGGGCAAGCTTGTGAATTTGATGTTGTGAGGCATTACTAACACCAAATGAAGAGCAAATAACTAAAAAGCAAAACATACTTATCAATCTATAATAATCAGCATTGTTAATCCATTATAGAAAGTTTTAGGATCCATCTATATACTGGTCTTACCAGCTCTATATTAATGCAGTTTATTTTTGGTGATGGGAAGAACTGTGATGATTTTGTATATGTTGAAAATGTGGTACATGGTCACATTTGTGCTGAAAAAGCTCTTTCTACTATGGAAGGCGCAAAAATCAGTGGTGGAAAAGTATGTTTTTTCAACTCAATGACAAACTTTGACTTGTACAACAAACTATCATGACATATTTAAAATTTTTAGGCCTACTTTATAACCAATACAGAGCCAATGAATATGTGGGACTTTCTATATCTGCTTCATGAAGAACTTGGATACAAAAGGTGCACTTTCTATTGATATATTTTTATACCTCAATAGAGTCTCCTTGTTCTATATGCAAAATGGATACTTTGGCATGCTCCTATAACAAATATGCTTGATTGGTACTAGGCCATTATTCATGCATTAGATGCTTCAATCGAGTAGTAATCCCCTCTTCACAGATCTCAATTTCAATGTAGTGTTATTTTTGTGGGTTTTCTAGGTGGGTGGGTGGTTTTGGATAGTGTGCACTCCCTCCGTTCTAAATTATAAGACGTTTTGATTTTTTTAGATACATTGATTTTCTATGCACTTAGCTATACACTATGTCTAGATACATAGTAAAAGAAATACATCTAGAAAAGCCAAAATGTCTTATAATTTGGAGCAGAGGGAGTACAATATTATTTATGTCCATACTATTCTATACGTGTGCCCTTGACAATTTGTGTAATACTCACCTAGAACTAATTATCCAAGGTTCAATTTTATTATTTCACCAGAAGCTAAATTTGATGCATAATTTATGGAGCCTTTGGAATAATTACTACACTGATCTCTAATGGACCTTATCGAGTTTAGTATAAATATCATTGCAAAAATTAGTGGTTTATAACAACTTTTTCTCGAAAAGGCAGGAGAGAGCCGCGCTTCACTATATTAAGAAGAAATAATTAATAAATTAATTTATAGGCATTGTATATTGTTCTCTTATGTGTCTCAAGGGTGTCCACTTTTTTCACGAATTCTTCATGATAATAATATTTGTCTATAATGTACACCTTTTAAATAGAATGTACAGATGAGGGTGATAATTCTAAACTATCCTCATCATGTCTAGTTTTTTTAAATGATTAGCTAGATGCCCATATCATTGCAGTGGCCACTGGATTTTGAATCAAAATATTTTAAGTTATAAGTTCTAATAATTGAGCTATTCAATTTCCAAACAGTACTTTTATAATAAGTAGATGTAGAGTTAAGCTACAAAGAACCACATATATACAAATTGGACAATCCTTTATGCAAATGATCACACGAGAAAATACTTTTATAGAACCAACCGCCACTAACCATCATTACCCACCACAGCCAACTATATGTTTTTATATGCAATGGAGACTAAATATAAAGAATTTATTTACTTCCTTTTGTTGTGCATATATATAATAGTATATCTTAGTTACGATAACAAGTTTATTTGCTTTATTATATATGAGTATTTTTTAACTAAGAGTACACATGATACACCTAATTGTACTATTTAAATGATGGAAATTTATTGTAGGTTGTTCAAGATAAGAATACCTTTGCTTGTCATCAAGGCAGTAAGCTATTTGGTAGAGTGGGGATACAAGGTTCTACACCATTATGGAATGTGCCAACCTCAAGTTCTAACACCAGCAAGGATCAAGTATCTGACAATCCATAGAACATTCAGTTGTAACAAAGCTGCTGAAGAACTTGGCTACAAACCAATTGTGACACTTATGGTTCGTAGCTTCAAACTCTCTCGGTGTTGTATTCATTATTCTTTTTTCTGTTAGTGCAACTCCTTTTTTTATTGAAACGCTCATAAAATTTTCTAATTTGCTGTCTAGGATGGTATGAAGCTAGCAGCCAAATCATATATTCGGTTGAGAAATGATACCATTTATCTTAGAGAGACATAAAAGGTATGATGTTAAGTATCGAATGGCATTGCAGTCATGTCACATTATATATTCTTTCTGAAGTTAAGTATAGACCTAATTAACATACTAGCCCTATAATCAACAATACCATGCTTTAGTATATTTTTTTGCTAACAATATAAAATATTGCTACATAGAACTATACAAGGAGATGCAAACGAAAGAATAAGAGGATGTGCTCATGAATGCAAAGTTAAAACAAATTGCACAGATTTAGTTCTGCTTGCAAAATACTTAAAAAATTCTAATGATTAGTAAGTTTTCAATTCCTTATTCGTAGCTAGTGACAATATATGTATAATTCAATCTTTCTATACATGGTCTTTAAAAACAGCTGCTCAATAAAATAGTCTATCATCTTACCTACTCCTCCATCACAACGTTTAAAAGGTGTATATATGCTATAAATATGAACATTACATTTTAAAATAACTATAGATCGAGGAAACTAGGTGCCATATATTATTTAGGCTATATATATTGTACAAAATTTTCACGTGTGTGAAATATGGAACATTCTTATTGCAAGTGTATTGATTCTCACTTTTCCTATTTTAGATTATCATGGTGGTATATCATGTTTCATGCTGACGATATAGAACAGCTCTTCAGAAAGCGTCATTAGTAGGTCAGCGGTGACCACGTGTTTCCAATAAATAAAATTTCAGTGTTTACGCTCGCAATTGATGTATTGTGATTTAGTTTGAGTACAGATAAACTGTAACTCTTTAATAATGATCAGGCATGTATTTCAGTTATATATGTTAATCGGAACATAAATACAATTACTATTTCCTCAAAAAAAAATACAACTACTATTTGTGTATGTGCCTTCCATCGTGTGAAAAATACCCAGATACCACTCTAGCTAGTACTCCCTCTATTTGAAATTAAAAGGATTATTTTGTTTCTTATGACAAGCGGCCTATGACTAATAATTATAAAATGAATTATTATTATTATTATTATTATTATTAGAAAGTTCTTAATTATTATTAATTTTTTACAACATAAATTGTCATGACAACCACCTATGTAAATATTGTGCTTCAAGGTAGCTTATGAACCAAAGTCAATTTTTAGTGTCGTCGGCTTAATAAAGCCATTCCTAGAAATCTACCTATTTTTGGAGACGGTTGACATAAAATAGTTGTCCCAAAAATCATATTTTTAGGGACAGATTCTTATAATCTTATGTCATTTGCCTTTGAAAATGGCTGTATTTCTAGGCATAGTCATCTGCCCTTAAAAATCAATTTTAGAAAAAATAGCTCCCAAACAAATAAATTCATAATTTTTTATCGAAGTCATATAAAAGACAATTTTATATATATCAGAAAGATCTAAAAACTTTATAGTTTATGACATTTTTATTTGGGAACATTTAGATGTCAAAATACATTTTAAGGATCTTGGAATTTGATATTCGATTTTTTTCTGAATTTCCAAAAAAACCTCAGATGGAACCATGCCCTATATCAAATAAGTTGTAGTGTTCGACATAATAAACAGCTTTGTACTTGAAACATTTTTCATTTGAGATCATTTTATTGCTAAAATATTCAATCAAAAGACTCATATAGGAGTTATTAGAAAAGGATGGCATCTTATGCTTGGTTATAAGTGATTATGTTGTATGGTGGTGGGAGGGGATCATGAGAGGCAAAAAAATGTCAGTTTGATGCTTGTGATACTGCAACCATGCAATAGCCTTTATGTTGGTGAAAATACTATTCTAATTTTTTGGTACAGTTTAATAACGTTTTGCGATTGTAAACATAATTGTCAGGGCGGTTGACATAATTAAAATTGTACCTGTAAATAGATTTTCATGGACAGTTGCAAAATCGTTCGTGAAAATGCTTCAGTGGCGTACCTATAAATAGGGCCTCTTAATAAGTACAGTACCGGCATACCATTCTTCGTACGGAGGTCTAGGACTCTTTGATAACCTTTGTCGTCAGTGGCGTACCTTAAAGACTTACACAATGTTTGCACGTTAGAAAAAGATATCTAACAGCACACGATGACTTGCTTTAAATCTGCACCTGCCTGTACATTGACGACAGTATTCAGTGACTGTTATATATAACTGTCCACGTGCCACAGAGGTTGACACAAAGGGCTTGTTTCGATATATATATATATATATATATATATATATATATATTATTTAATCTATGTGTATTGGAGTGAACTGAGGTAGAAATTAGTTAATTTTTCATCCCAATGCACCTAAATACAAAGTGGGCGATGCATGAAACCTTCTGGCTTTTTCGTGGCTGCGTACTTTGCTATGATATGATCCGTTCTATGATCAAGCAGTACCTACCGAGTGTATATTCCCGGACAACAACTAACTACAATCAAGCTAGCGCTCTGAGTAGAATAAGTATTTGGATCTTATTCTCAACTTCTCTTAGGAGATCAAATACAATCATAATATCACCGTGCAAGTAACATAGCTTGTGAGATACTTTATGCGGTCCTTGTAAGTAAGAATAACCATTCAATGATGATCTCCAGGAGAAAGGTAATAAAGGTTTTTAAGTTTTGAGCCGGGTAGGTACTGAATACTCGTATAAAAAAAAATGAGGTGCAACAAGCAATACCTACAGCCCTCCTTTGCTCCGTCGAAGAGAATGCAGGGAGCCAGGGAGACTGCACGCAGCATGCATTCCACAAGCCATGCAAATTGGGGCCTAGGTCTGTTTAACCACGTCTCGTGCAGCAAAAGACGCAGCAGCACGTGCGGAATCCCACATCCATCACAAAGTCTTGCAAATTGGACGCAAATTGTTCTAAGCAAAGATATTTTTTGAAAGATCGACTAAACTTGGCTTGTATTAATAAGAACCAGTTAATTAGAAAATAGGATGGGTGCCAATAAGATCATGATATGCTTTGCACTAGTTGTTAGAAACTGATACCCCAAGTTGTGTGCAGCAGCCTTCAGATTTTTTAAAGGATACCATGAGTCTGACATAAGCTTGCACCGTATCAAGAATGATGTAGTCGAATCACGTAGAAAATCCTTAGATGACAATGTTGAAGTCTTAAGAGAGATAAGCCGGTCTTTATACACTGGCCCTAATTCGAATTCAGTCAGTGGCCAGATGAGATACATTGTAAGCAATTCCAGTCCCAGCTGCTGAGGTGGCATAGTCAGCCCTACCTAAATACTGAACAAAACCAACCATTTGTCTAATATTTTCCTGCATATTAATTAATACTTTAGTTAGAAAATAGAAAAACTAACGGAAAATCAAGTATCATGTTGCTCCTTAGAAAACTCGTATAATAGTCTCATTGGCCAAAGTCGATGGGACGCGGAAGTGTATGCGTTACACAAAATGGCAACTAGCATTTGTTTTTCTTTTTCGTATTTCAAAATAGTGAAAAAGTCAAATAAGAGGTGTTAAGCTTTGAAGTCCGAATTTGTTTTTCGCAACCATGACAAGAAATTAGGATTTTGACAAAGCCAGCCGCAAATTCTATAAGCACAACTCCAAAAGAGTACATGTGATTGTTACTCTCTCACAACCCTACTTGACCCTCTATGACCCTATGATTTTTGCCCTATATAAGAATCTAGTGCAATAGAATGTCTAGCCTAATCCTCATAACCGCTCCTATTTGCTCCTTACAAGCTCCTGTGTTGGGTTGATTGATGCCTATGACCTCTACCTCTTGTTTATATACTCCACTCCTAAGCCCACATACATGTAAGTGGGAGTCCTACTCTTAGTAGCATTCTACACTCAAGTCCAATAGCACACCTTTTTTGAGTCCTATTACAAGTAGGATTTGAGTCACCATAAAACACCAGCCAAACACCAAAATCTAGCACCACTACTAAAACGATTTTCAGAGACAGTCAAAACACGTTTCCAGAGGTAGGCAGGGATTCCGCCTCCATGTTTAGTATTTTCAAAGGTGGTCAAGTGCCCACCTCATGAAATAGATTAAAAAAAAGGTAAAAGCCTATCACCAAGCCTTCTGGGCCCATCAACAGGGTCTGCCAAGCCCATTGATGAGGCGCCGCCACCCACTCGCTCGCGCCGCTAGCGGCTAGCCCTGCGCCACCTTTCATTACGCAAGCTTGATCCGCCACCCACTACTAGAGAACAGACTTTAGAACGATGTCCCAATTTGGCATTAGCCTCGGCATTTTTTGCCCCCGGGACTAAAGGACCCTTTAGTCCGGGTTGGTAATACCAACCGGGACTAAAGGTTCCTGCCCAACGGTCCTCCGCGGGGCAGGGATCTTTAGTCCCGGCTGGTATTACCAACCGGGACTAAAGTTTTTAGTCCCGGTTTGGGTGATGTCCCGGGAATAAAGATTAATCTTTAGTCCCGGTTTGGACCCCTAACCGGGACTAATTATCCCGGCCTATAATTCAGCTCATTTCTTCCTCCCCGAGCCCGAGCCATTGCATTCAAACTCACTGCCTCTGTTCTTCAGCTTGCTGTTGTTCTTGCTCTCTCCCCCTCCATTGGTGTTGCTCTTCGATTTTAGAGGTAAGAAACTTAATCCTCTTATGTTTTGTCAGTAGCTTATCTCATTTTACGATGTACATGCATGTGTAACTTTATATGTTGGACTTTATTATGATTTTATATGTCATTTTAGCTCAAAATCACATGATGATTTGCATATATGTTTGGATAAACAAAAGTTAAATTAGTTCATCAAAATCACGCCTCGCTCGTCCTCGCTGGAGCACGCGCCATCCTCGTCCCCGGTGGCTTACGTGATCTAGAATTAATTTTTCCATGAAATGAAAAACTTAGAAAATTGTTAGAAAATTATAGAAAATCCGTACTAGTTGAACTTGCGGACCGTGTTCATCTCGGCGAGCATGTTCTCTCTGCCGAAAGCGATAACGGACGTCAAGGAGGAGCTTTGATTCTCTGAGGGAGAGCGGCAGCGGTCGTGGAAGACCGTGTTCCTTTCTCGTAGAATCGAGCTCTTCCTTGGCCAAAATCTGATGCCGTCCGGTGGAGAAATGCTCACGAGATGATCAAATGCTCACTAGATGATCACGTAACAAAACATGTGAAATCAACTAGTTTAGAGATGATCACGTAAGCAAGGTCAACTAGTATGGTTTATTTATTGAAACATGTGAAATCCGTATTAGTTTAGGTTAAATATATCATTTTAGAAAATATGAAATTTACACTAGTTTGCAAAATAAGTATAGAAAGTAGATGACAATCGCTGATGCGGATCCTCGGCCTCTCGTTCGGTTCTTGAACTTGGCGAGGCCGAAACTCCCTCTCATTATCTGCGGCAAGTGTAAGCGGAAGATTGTGATGGAGTACCGAGTCAAGAGACGAGGGACCCAACAAGGGCCGTGTTTTCTACAAGTGCCCGATCGCAATGTGAGTTTCTTACGCATTTTTTATTTATGGCTAATTGACTGCTTTTTTGAATATTTTTGACTAAATATTTTTTGGCTTTAATTTCATTGGGAGGGCAATGGATGAGATGGTTGGTACTGGGAGGAAGATTATGCTACATACGTGCGAGAATTTGGGTGCGCTTGAGGTGGCGGTTGCTGGCTTTGATGAGTCGATGAGCCAAATAGGAGAAGCTTATTGATATTCAACGGAAGAATGATTTGTCTGTTTTAGTTAAATCACGATCATGAAATAATTATGTTACTTGAAGTGCATTGTAGTTTTAGTTTGTTTAGTGATAGTTGGGATTGCTTACGTTGTAGCTAGCTTAGTTAATTAATCAACCGTGTGTGTGTCATTTATGTTGTGTAATAAAATACTTAATTATGTTTAAGGTTTTCATAATTTGTCGGTATACTGATTATGTCACGCCATTGGATGTACAATGCCGATCGCCGCTCCCAAGACTTTATTGAGGGCTTGCATTATTTCTTAGGCGTGGCGAGGCAAATAAGCGGGATGATTTTATGTCATCCATGTGCCCTATGTAAGAATTTAAAGGAATATTCAAGCTCAATGAGTCTTCATTCACATTTGCTTAAGTCGGGTTTCATGTCAAACTATATATGTTGGACTAAGCATGGAGAAAGCGGGGTAATGATGGAAGAAGGTGAAGGAGAAGATTTAGACATTAATGACATTATTGCTCAAGTATGGTGCCTTTGATGATACTACAATGGGGGAGATGAAGAAGAGGTAGCGGTGAAGATGATCTCGGTGATGCTCTTGGCGATGCTCTTGGCGATGCCATTTGTGATGCACAACAAGAATTGGAAAGTGAAAAAGAAAGTTAAGTTCGAGCGCATGCTTGAGGATCATAGGAAGTTGCTATACCCGACGGCCGAAGAGGGGCAAAAAAAGCTGGGTACAACACTGGAATTGCTATAGTGGAAGGCAAAGAATGGTATATCCGACAAGGCATTTGGGAATTTATTGAACCTCATAAAGAAGATGCTTCCAAAGCCAAATGAATTGCCCACCACTACGTACAAAGCAAAAAAGGTTGTCTGCCCATTAGGATTAAAAATCCAGAAGATGCTACCAAGTTTGTTAAGCTCATCAATATCTACAATCCTTAAATAGGCCATTTTTTCATTTGAGAAAGCTTGAACAAAATGTAGTTCAAATTTCACAAGTGTGTGACATAGTTTTAGAAAGTCTGTATGAGATTCAAGAAGTTATGACTAATGTTTGATAAAAATCTCTCAAATGGGAAAATGAGCTATGAAACAATTGTAGATCTTGCTGAGATGATCAAACTTGGTCTTCAGAGTTTTTTCATCTGAGGTCATTTAGTGTCTCATTTGAGCAAGTTTGACCAAGTCAAATTTGGTCAAATGAAAAAACAACACTTTGACTCTAGTATTATGAACTCTAAATGACTTCAAATTGAAAAGTTTTGAATACCAAGTTTGTTAAACTAAAAAATATCTATAATTTTTGTTTTTCTCAACTTTCCATTTGAGAAAGTTTGGACGGTTCAAATTTGTGATTTTTAAATTTCAACGCCTATAAACTAGTTTTCGGGACCCTAGATTGTCTCAAATTGAAAAGTTTTGAATACCAAGTTTGTTAAGCTCATCAATATCTACAATCCTTATATAGGCCATTTTTTCATTTGAAAAAGCTGTAAAACAAAAAATACTACATTTTCTTTATTTTTATAGGTTCAACAAAAATTTCCTGTCAATTTTGGTAAAAAACCGAGACAAAATTGAAACATTGACGTTACAATAATGTGATAATAAATTTCCTATCGAATAATATTAGTTTTATTAATTTTAAGTTACAAATATATTTTTGCATTAACAAAATACTTAGTATTAGTAACATTTATATTCTATATTCATAAAAGAAATTAAAAACTTTAGGTTACAAAATTTTCCTATTTACAATAAATAATTAGTTAATCAATAGTATTTTTTAAAATAAATATTGCAAAGTATTGAAGTTGCTATGAAATTAATTGATTAACCTAGTGTTAAACAAAATCAAAATCCTAGGCCTTTCCAATTACGCTGGCGGGTTGCCAAAATTTTCAGGTCTTCAGTCCCGGCCCAGACCAAGAACCGGGACTAAAGGGTTGGCGGCAATTTCAGTGCCCGCCCAAAAATACCTTTAGTCCCGGCTGGTGTTACCAGCCGGGACTAAAGGGTCCCAGCCTATATATATCGAACGCGTCTGCTCTGTTCATCTTCGATCTCGCCTCCGTCGCTCAAATTTCATTGCTTGCTGCGTGCCATCCGCCGTCCCTCGAGCTCTCGTGCGTCTTGCCGGCACCGCCGTCGTCTACCCCCCTCGGCCGCGCCATTCTCCCGACCATAACGCCAAGATCCTGTCTCCGCCGCCGCACCTCGACCACACCTCCGTCGTCGCGGCCTTCCTGCATGCCACCGTGCGGCCTCCGTCGAGTACTGCTTGATCTCTTTGCATGCTCTCGATCGGCCATGCTTTTTAGATTTTTTTACAAAGTCTCGGCTGTATGTTAGATTAAAATGTATTAAATTTTAATTAGTAGTTTATTATTGTTAGTTTTTAGTTATTTCTTAGGTAGTTTTGATATATTAGATTAAATGTATTAAAATTTAATTAGTATTTTATTTAGATAGTTTTTAGATAGTTTTTATTATAGTTTTTGATATATGTTAGATTAAAATGTATTATCTATTACTAGTTTATCTAATTTCATGTTAGATTTATTTAATTGGATTTAGTAATTATATATTCTATATATCTCTCTATATATATATTATATCTAGAGAGAGATTCTATATGTATACATATGTACTTAATTATTTCTATATGTATATATACATGTACTTATTTTCATGTGTTGAGAGAGAGAGAAAATTGTATCTAGAGAGACATTCTATGTGTATCACATGCATATCTAGAGATATAGACATATACACTTATTTCTATGTGTTGAGAGAGAGAGAAAATATATTGTATCATTATATGTGTATATATATACATGTACTTATTTCCATGTTTTTGGATCGAAAGTGTTTTTGATTCGATTCCAAAGCCTATACCTTATTATTGTTTATCCTTATGAAATATTATGTGTTATTATATTTAATTGGATTTAGTAATTCTATATGTGTTATCACATGTACTTATGTTATGTACCATAGTAATTCTATCTATGTGTTATCTTGAAGATACAAATGGCTGCTCCGGATGATAACTTGAGTGATGACATAATGGCGGATATTATCAACGCCGGCACCAATGTGGATGTAGATGACACGAGTCAGTACTTTGCTGATTATGAGGATATCCTGAATATGCCGTGTAACACCCTCGGTGTTTGGCTTCCACTAAGTGCATTTCATTTCATAAACATATGCATCATCTATGTCATCATCGCCATTGTTACTGAAACATGCATGTGCAACAATTTCAACTGTGTATGTTTCATGCTTGATTGTTGTGAATAGTAATGGTGTAACTTGTGAATGCAACATGAAATTCTTATACCATGAAACATGGCAACATGGTAGTAATGTGATAAGTGTAGGATAACAACAAGGTCATGCAACATGCGAAACATTGTATTGAGACATATGTACGAATTGCTTGTTTTTATTTTCTGTATCACATGTGATCATTAGAAGTGGTATAACAATTTTGTAAATTGGTTGATCATGGTCTATTACACCTTAACTACACTTAGGTTACTTGTTGGGACATTGTCCATGTAGATCAAAATGACCAAAATGCCCTCAAGTGCAAGTTTGACTTGAATTGACCCTTGGAGTCTCACTGTTTGACTGTTTAAAAAGTGTAACTTAGAGTCTATGCATGCTTGAGCAACCTAAAGCAAAGTTGTAGTGAATTTATTAAGGAACAAAAGTTGTTTTATGACCAACTCATGAAAATGGCTAGAACATGCTCAAACATGGCCCACAAGTCAGAAATTACATGCTGTTTTCAACACTTAGAAAAATATCCTAAGTCATGGTGCATTTCAGTTAGATCAGGCCAACTTGGGCTTCATATAACTTCTGATCCAGATCGAATGAGTTGTTGATTTCTAAATCAAAGATGTAGTCCTACCATACATCTACATTTTTCATGTACACCATTTTTGCAAAGGGGCATTGGATTAGCCGTAATAAGGTGTTGAAGTCGCGCTGTCAGGCTCGGAATGGAACACTGAATCAACGCTACAGTGATCAAATTTCAGATTTCAGCCGACGCGTGGGGGACACTCGTCGCCGGCTTGCTGTCGCGCTGGCCACACGCCGTGCGCCTCCTGGCGTCACAGACGCACCTTGAAGCCACCCGCGCGCCTGTCCGACGCACTCACCGTCCCATTTCACATTTTCTCGCCCTCCACCGCACGCCGCGTCGAGAGCTAAGCCGCCCGCCATTGCCGACCGAGCATCGCAGCTGCCGTGCGCGCACGCCACCGCGAAAACGCGTTGCCCCGTCCGCCTGTAGCCTCTCCGTGACCTCCTCCACCTCTCAGCCGGGTCAATCGAGCCTCGGTAAGGGCGTATTCGCCGTTCTTCCCCACCGTAGCCATGGCGGAAGTTCGCCGGAGTTGGCGCTCCACGCGGGCAGTTGTCCTCGCACCCTTTCCACCCCTCCTCTGGCTCGCGCTAGGTCCTAGGAACACCACCGAAGCCCGTAGCGCCCACCGTTAGGGCTGCGATGCCGTATCATCGCCGGAGCCGGCCGTGCCGTGGCCGAGCGCCGCCGTGCTCGTCGCCACCCCCTCTAGCCACTAAAATTGTTGCAATAGATGGGTCCTCTAGATGCGCATGTGTGTGGGGAACACGACGGTGCCATCGAGTTCGCCGGAGAAGCCACCGGCGGCGAACTAAGCCACCGGCCGTCGCTCCTCCCCTGTTTCCTTCGCTGACGAGCGGGCCCCGTTCGTCAGTCTCTGACGCGGAGGCGGGAGTCCAGCGTGGACCGGCCCAACAGCGGCTTTGATTTATTTCTTATTTGTTTTGCTGTATTATTTCACATATTTGTGTTGATATTCAAAAATATGTATCTCCTAGCTAGTAGATCCAAATGCTATGGTTCCAATTTTTTTGAGTTCATGATAATGTCTAGTATTTAATAAAAATATTATATGGACACATGTTTTAGAAAAATTTGATGAATTAAATAGGAGTTTGAAATGTGTTTTTAGAAGCATGCAAACTTGTTTGAATTTTATCTTGAGTTTCTGTGGTCCAAAAATTATGAAATTTTGTGGGCAGTCTGTTATTGCTTATTAGAAGCTCTGGTAAAAATTTTAGAGCTAGTGCATGTGTAGTTTTTAAGTTATAGAATTTCCTTTTATTAATAGGTGGATCTTGTGTGAATTTTCATAATTTTTCTATAGATCCAGTGAAGGTGAAATTTTATGGGTGCTATTCTTATGCCAGAAGGATGCTAGGAAAAATAGAAAATCTGTTGCTTGACACTTTTTAATAAGGTTTCCTAATTATGCTAGAAATAGACATGCCATCTGTTATTTTGGATACAGCAAGTTATGTTGGTCCAATGGCTTTGAAATTTTTATGGTAGTCTATGTGCAGCATGAGATAGCTACTGTAATTTTTGTAGATTTTTATGAATAGTTTTACTATATATTGCTTAAATCACCTAATTAACTAAATAAATTGGAAAAGGATATTAAATAATTTATTTAGAAGCTAGCACTATACTTTCTGATGTTTCTTAGATATGAAAAACAAGTTGGTAAACTTGGTTTGGTCAAATTAGGCTTTTGCACCATCATTAAATAATTAAGTTAGCAACCCCGTCATTCTGGACAGATTCTAGGTCTACTGGAATTTGATTTGGTTAACTTCAGAATCATGCTTTGATGTTTACAAGTGAATTGTAGAGAATTTCATAAGCTTTCCAGAATGTCCTCTTGCAAGTCATTTGGAGTTATAGAACTCTGGTTATGATAGAATTAAGTTACTACTTGTTGCATATGAAGCTTTAACTGTTATTTTAAGCATGTCTGTACTATTCTAAGTTCATGGTACTGTTCCTAGGTGTTAGGCCTTTAACTAAAGATGAGCATCTTTATCTTAGGTTATGCAAGTTAGGTAAGTTGCTCTTGTTATTTAAGTTAAGTTGGATACATGCTTAAAGTGATTTGAATAGAGCTAATTACTCGATAAGCGAGTGTCCAAAGATGTTTTCGTAAACACCCATTGTGATTCATTCATCATGAGCATCATGTCATTCCTTATGCATCCATGATATTTATCTTGTGCATCGACATGCAATAGGTGTACCGGAAGGAGTAACCTCGCTGAATTGAGGAACCGAAGCGGCGGCGCAGCAAATTGACGCCGGAGATTCGGGAGGAGCGACCTTCAGAGAAGTGTCGACGAGGTCGCCGTTGAGTGCCCGGACCACCGTCCTTGCAACTTTGTGAAAGGCAAGCCCGGAGCATATTAAGCCTCCTATTTTCCGAACTGCAGTTCTGATATTATTATTACATATATTGTTGCATTAAGTTTAGGTGTTGGATGCAAACACTTGCGCATTGGTTACCCATTCCTTGTCCGGATATTGTTACCCTAAATCCTATGTAGCTCGAAGCTCGAGTAGTGCTTAGCCCCGCTTAAACGCTTAGAAAGTCGGGTGATTTCCTATCACCGCGAGATATAGGATGATACATGTGGCACGGTTGGCTATATTTGCTATCGTGGAAAAGAACCAGTCTTAATTTGAAATGAAGACCGGACGGAGGCTTGCCGGTTTGCGATGACTCGGCGTCAGTGTCGCTTAAGGACTGATTCTTGGAGCCTTTCTGTTCATGTTGAACGCATGCCTCTCTCTTAGTTGGCCGTGTCCGATGACCGACCGCTGGGCGAGTAGCTCACCTTAGGCCGGGAGTCGATAAGTATAAAGTGCGCCTCGGAAGGGAGCCGTGGCGTGAGTCCAAGGGGTGTGATTTAAAAGTCCCGATCGTCTGGCGGAAGGGTAATCCCCGAGAGTCTTTGGCGCCGATCGAACCCGCGAATTTGGTTCTGAGATGTTCCAAAAGGTGACCCACGGCTACCCTTGCAAGTATGCCGCCAGGGTGAGAGTTAGGAATACCCCTCGGTGAGTTGTAATTCGATTCGAATCGCCGTCTCTCTCCCAGTTAGTGAGAACTTGACGGGCTTATCTCCAATGTAGATACACTTAATAACTTAATGGTTCGGAAATGATGATATGATGATGACAACCTTATTATACCTGCTATGGTTAATATTGTTTGCTCCTAATAAGTGAGTGCTCTAGTACAGGTGCTAATCTAGTGGACGTGTAAATAATGATAAGCTTGATAATAAGTTTAAATTGGTTACTATAATCATAAGCTCTTTTATGCAACTGTGTCAAGCTAGCCCACCGAAAAGCCTTGCATGATCCTTGGTGTCTTTTATTTCTGATTTTTGTCGGGTAAGTCTAGTTTGAGTACCTTCTTGTACTCGTGGTTTATTTCCACCTGCTGCGTAGATGACCGGTTCTTCTTTAGTTGTTTTGCAGTAATTGCTTCTCCCCGCATGGGGATGAAGACTAGACCATTGGGCGGTCTCTACTAGTTCTCGTACCTGATAATGCTTTTGTGGGACATGACTCTGATCTGGCAATGTAATTGAAACTATGAAGTTATGTACTAAACTATGTTGCTTCCGCACACTCAAACTTGGTTTGTAATATTTTATTTGAACTCTGATGGATGTAATCCGAATGCTACTTGTGAAATGTTGTAACGAATGATGTGTTGTGTTGAATCATTACGATCTTGGTTTGTATGTCGAGAGTTGGTTGAAATCCTTCGTGATTTCCGGACTACCGAGATTATGGGAGCTTAAGTATAGGAATTTGATCGCTTCGGTGATTGTTTTTGTACTTACGTTCTTATGATTTGGTCGGTTCTGTTACAGCTGGCATCAGAGCAAGATTTGACACTAAACACGTCATTTGTGTATTTAAAACAAAAGTATTTGTGAAAATCCTAAATTAAATACTAAGTATTGCCAGTGGTCATATCCCTTATGCCCAAATAAGGACTCTTAGGTGGCTTATTAAAGTACTAACTTGGGGGGTTCCTGCTTGTTTCTGTTTCGTCGTCCATACGGCGTGCTATTGTATGGATGCCATCTGCTTGGGTGGTAATGTTTGGATCAAATACCTCTACGCTCTAGTAAGTGGGAGTTGTGAGAGCATGACCGTCCAATCGTCGGTCTAGGGGAGAGTAGTTGTGGTTGCTCGCGTATTTACATGTTCAATCATGTATCTATGAGAGTACTTAAATGTGGGTATCTCTGACGGGTAGTTGTGATACTAGAGTATGTGCATCAGGAGATGTATGTATGAAAGTATTTAGTTACTGCTTGCTTTTATGCATTTTGGGAAATTACTGGGCTGAAATGAAATTTTCTGCAGGTACACTAACAACGTATCGTTGTAGATCGACTAGCTACCGTATACGAGAAAACGTATGTATGCCACCGTATATTTCGCTAGCCTTTAAATTTTTCTAGGATGGTGAGGACGTACGGATCGTGCATGCATCATGATCAAGCATACATGGCATTTCTTGCATTACTCCTCCTTTAAAATATGATTGTCCCGGCTAATTAAATTTCGTATCCCTTAAATGATTCTCCCCTTACGTTTGTAACTTTTGCTACAGATGGCGCTACAAGCCTGCAAGCGCCTTTTGCTTTAAGTCCGCTGGAGGCGGGCGCCTCGTCACCGTTTAGCTCCTCGTGAGCCCGTCCACGAGCCTCTTGAGGAGGAAAGGCCGAGGACGAGCTTGCTCGGGTGGCTCTTGAGAGGAATGCGGCTCAAGACCGCTTGGAACAAGTGACACGGGAAAGGGACCAAGAGACCCTTGAGGTTCGAGAGGTTGACAGCTTGCTCACCATGAATCAGTGAACGCATGTTGATTCATGTGATGAACCAACGGAATGAAGCTTTGCACGAGGAGGATGTGTTGAGAGCACGACGGTAGAGCTAGAGCAGACAAGTGGCAATTCTTTGAGGAGTACAATGACAATCTCCATGAGGAGGTTCACCATTACACAATCAACTTCACCCTCTCCACGCCACACGAGGATGAGGATGAGATGGGTTCAAGTGTCATCATGGCTGAAGGTGATGATGACATGGAGGTCAATGGACTGAGGACATTCCACCGATGAGGAGGAAGATGAGGAGTTAGAGCACGCTAGTGATGAAGATGGAGGAGAGATCTTCGACACCGACTCCGAGGACGATCGTGGTTTAGCTTACTACTTAGCTAATGCGCAAGAGCTAGTCTTTGTTGATCCTCATGCATGAACGAGTAGCTTTAGAATAAGTTATCTTTGGAAGTAAGTTTGGAACCACTATGGCTTGGATGTAACCTATCGAACGTATTATGCTCCACGTATGTGAGCCTTTGATAAATTCCGTCTTTGCGGTCTATGGATCGAGTGGTTGGTTAAGTTCATCGCATTTATGTGTCCATTGGCGCGCTTGATGAGTTGTGTGGTTGTGATGAATGATTGTGCCTCTGTTGATTATCTAAATGCATTTCCTCAATGGACTCGGTTTGGGCATAATTATACGATTCATCTACAAAAATTTCCACATCGTCGGTGCTCATTGGCTATACATTTTGCGGATGGCTCATCATAACCTTCGTCGTGGTCGTGGGCATGGGAAATGAGGAACAACCACCTCCGCCACCGCCCACACCAAACCACCGAAAGCTAATGCAGATAAAGGTAGAAAAGTCGGCGTATGTTAGCTGAGGCTATGCATCGATGGCTAACCGAGAGGATCGTCATGTCCGCCAAGGACCCGAGCCAAACCAAGACAAAGACTTTAAGGACTTCATGGATACAAAGCCTCCTGTCTTTCGTGAGGCGGAAGAACCATTACAAGTCGATGAATGGTTGAGCACGATAGAGCAAAGGTTTGATTGCTCCGTTTGACTGAGGGTATGAAGGCCACATATGCGGGACACCAGGCTCCAAGGCCCTGCAGCATATCCGGTGGACACATCACAAGACCACCTTCCACATAACGTCCGAGATAGTTTGGGGTCAATTTCAGGCAGACTTTCGGAGGACACTTTATCCCTCCCCGGTCTCATGGCCATTAAGCATACTTGAGTTTATGAAGCTCACCCAAGGCAACAAGAGTCTCAATGAATACCTCCGGGCATTCAACAACTTTGGCGAGGTATGCTCCTGAGTTTTGTCGACATCGACGCTAAGAGAATAGCTAGCTTCAAGAAGGGACTTTCCCTAAATTGATGAAGTCAATGGGCAAATCTGCAAGTGTGTCACCTTCAATGAGTTTATTAGTGACACTCGACTCAAGAGAACAATGATAAGATATACGCCGCTTCTAAGAACCGCAAAAGAAACTTTGAGGCGAGGTGCTTCTCAGCCTAAGGCACCAATGGTATCCAAGGCCCAAAGACTGTCCACCCAATGCTAATGTCCCAGACCGCCCACCTCGGAAGAAGAATCAAGCTAAAACTGGTTTTCGCAAGGGGTACACAATTTCCTTACCAAAGAATACCTGCAGGCGGGGCAGCTCCATGTCCCACCAGCTAACAGAGCCATGTTGGGCTGTAACCACCGGGTCATTGGGCAAATAGGTGTCCCCATCCTCCCAAGAATGCTCAAGGAAACGTCCGTCCGTGGGCGTTCATTACACTCTTCAGGAGGAAATTCCTGCTTTGGTGAAGTGGTCACCATTGGTAAGTTTCTTGTTAATGATCACCCTGCAGTTTGTGCTCTTTGATTCGGTGCTTCACATTCCTTTGTGAGTTCTACTTTTGCATCTAAGCATAAGATGAATGTGATTACAATTGTCAAGGGTGGTTATTGTATTAGTCTTTCTTTGGGAATAATATCATGACTAACCAAGTAGTAAAAGATGTAAAGCTTGAAATTGGGGATCGAGAGTTTCTTACAGATCTTGTAGTGCTACCGGGGTAGGAATTGATATAATCCTAGGAATGAAGTGGATGAGTGGGAATGGAGTCTTGATCGATCGTCAACCCGTGTGGTAATGTTGAGGATCCTGTGGATAAGAAGGGTTTTCTAGTGCGATTACCTCGTGATATCTCTCTTCACAATACAGCCAATGCTACCCTAGCCAAAGCCATTGAGGATCTACCAGTTATCATGAGTTTCGGATGTCTTCCCGATGACTTACGGATTACCTCCGGACATGATGTAGAATTCAAGATAGAACTCATTCCGGTGCGGCTCCTATATCTCGAAGGCCCTATAGAATGCCGCCCAATGAGTTGGCTGAACTAAAGAGTCGATTGAATGAACTATTGAAGAAAGGTTTGATTCGGCCTAGTTCGCTCTCCTTGGGGTTGTCCGGCTATCTTTGTGAAGAAGAAGGACGAAACTTTATGCATGTGCATAGATTATCGTCCCCTAAATGCTGTTACCATCAAGAACAAATACCCTCTTCCTCGCATCGATATTCTGCTTGATCAGCTCTCTAAGGCTAAGGTATTCTCCAAGATCGATTTGAGGTCTGGTTACCATCAGATCAAAATTCGTCCTGAAGATATACCTAAGATGACTTTCTCTACCCGTTATGGTTTGTTCGAGTACCTTGTCATGTCTTTTGGGTTGACAAATGCTCCGGCACACTTTATGTACCGATGAATTCTCAGATTCATGCGAAATTGGACAAGTTTGTCGTCGTGTTCATTGATGATATCCTTGTATATTCTCAGAATGAAGAAGAGCATGCTGAACATCTGAGAATTGTCTTAACTCGGTTGCGTGACAACCAGCTTTATGCTAAGTTCAGCAAGTGTGAATTCTGGTTGAACAAGATACCTTTTCTAGGTCATGTGTTATCTGGTGATGGAATTTTGGTTGACCCTACGAAGGTGCAAGAAGTCCTTGAGTGGAAGGCACCTACTACGGTCACAGAAGTTCGAAGTTTCTTGGGATTGGCTGGCTATTATCGTCACTTTATCCCGGATTTTTCAAAAATCGCCAAGCCCATGACTCGACTACTGCAGAAAGATGAGAAGTTTGTGTGGACTCCGAAGTGTGAAGAGGCTTTCCACACTTTGCGGATCTTGCTAACCTCTGCTCCTGTATTGGCACAACCTGACATCGAAAAGCCTTTTGATGTCTATTGTGATGCATATGGCACCGGTTTGGGGTGTGTTCTTATGCAGGAAGGCCGAGTAATTGCTTATGCTTGGCGCCAAGACTTCAAAGCATGAAGTCAACTATCCTACCCATGACTTAGAGTTAGCATGAGCTTGTTCATGCCCTGAAGATTTGGAGACATTACTTGCTGGGTAATGTGTGCAATATCTATACTGACCATAAAAGCCTCAAGTACATCTTTACTCAACCCGAGTTGAACATGCGTCAACGGCGCTGGTTAGAATTGATCAAGGACTACAACCTTCAAGTGCACTACCATCCTGGTAAGGCGAATGTGGTTGCTGATGCCTTAAGCAGAAAAAGCCATTGCAATTCCTTAGTTAGTGAAGACTTTCATCTGTCACACCTCCTTCATCCTGTAGTACTTCACAATATCACTGTGGATTGCTCTCTTAGAAGTCGAATTATCGAACTCCAGAAGACTGATGTGGGTGTGTTTCACATCAAACGGAAAATGAAAGAAAAAGAGACCAAGCACTTTAAGGTCGATGACAAAGGAATTCTCTGGTTTAATGATAGACTTGTGGTACCCAAAGATAAAGAAATTAGAAATCAAATTATGGCTGAAGCCCATTCTTCTAAGTTGTCCATCCATCCTGGTAGTAGTAAAATGTATCAAGATCTCAAGCTGTATTATTGGTGGACCAAGATGAAGAAAGAAATCGCAGCTTACGTGGCAAGGTGTGATAATTGTTGCAGAGTCAAGGCTATTCACATAAGGCCCGGACTGTTGCAGCCACTCTCCATTCCTGGCTGGAAGTGGGAAGAAATTAGTATGGATTTTATTGTTGGATTACCCACTACCAACAAGGGTTGTGATTCCATTTGGGTTATCGTAGATCGTCTAACTAAATCCGCTCACTTTATTCCGGTCAAGTCTACCTATCACCCACACAATTATGCTGAGATTTATTTTCAACAAGTGGTACGTCTCCATGGTGTACCCAAATCCATTGTTTACGATAGAGGACCTCGGTTCACGGCTCGCTTTTGGGAGTGCTTACATCGAATCTTGGCACTCATCTAATCCATGATTACGCCTATCATCCACAAACATCGGGACAGACTGAGCGTGTTAATCAAATTCTTGAGGACATGCTTAGGGCTTGTCTTATTTCTTACAAAGGCTCTTGGGAAGACTGGTTACCTCTCGCTGAATTCTCTTATAACAACAGTTATCAAGAGAGTATCAAAATGGCTCCTTTTGAAGCTCTTTATGGCGCAAGTGTAGAACTCCTTTGAACTGGGTGGAACCCGGGAAAGAAGATTCTATGGTATCGACTTTGTAAAAAGAAGTCAAGAGCAAGTCCGAACTATCTGAGAAGAATATGACTACCGCACGAGGCTAGACAAAAGAGCTATCTTGACAAGAGAAGGAAACCTATTGAGTTTGAAGTAGGTGATCATGTTTATCTGAAGGTATCCCCTATGAAAGGAGTCAAGCGTTTTGGAATTAAAAGGAAGCTTGAGCCTCGATATGTTGGACCCTACCGCATTATCGAGAAAAGTGGAAGAGTAGCATATAAGCTCGATCTACCCCGTGAGATGGGAGCTATATTTCCGGTATTCCATGTGTCCCAAATTGAAGAAGTGTCTTCGTATTCCCGAGGAAAGAATAGCAACAAGGAAAGTCAACTTGAAATCTGATCTTTCTTATGAGGAAAAGCCCGTGCAAGTTCGGATACACAAGAAAGAGTGACTCGTCGTACACGAGTGGTTAAGTTATACAAGGTAGTTTGGAGTAATCATAGTGAACGGGATGCAACTTGGGAGCGGGAAGATTATTTAAAGGAAAACTATCCAGCTTTCTATACTGATTGGTACGCTTTCCAAATCTCGGGACGAGATTTTTCTAAGGGGGGAGGGCTGTAACACCCTCGGTGTTTGGCTTCCACTAAGTGCATTTCATTTCATAAACATATGCATCATCTATGTCATCATCGCCATTGTTACTGAAACATGCATGTGCAACAATTTCAACTGTGTATGTTTCATGCTTGATTATTGTGAATAGTAATGGTGTAACTTGTGAATGCAACATGAAATTCTTATACCATGAAACATGGCAACATGGTAGTAATGTGATAAGTGTAGGATAACAACAAGGTCATGCAACATGCGAAACATTGTATTGAGACATATGTACGAATTGCTTGTTTTTATTTTCTGTATCACATGTGATCATTAGAAGTGGTATAACAATTTTGTAAATTGGTTGATCATGGTCTATTACACCTTAACTACACTTAGGTTACTTGTTGGGACATTGTCCATGTAGATCAAAATGACCAAAATGCCCTCAAGTGCAAGTTTGACTTGAATTGACCCTTGGAGTCTCACTGTTTGACTGTTTAAAAAGTGTAACTTAGAGTCTATGCATGCTTGAGCAACCTAAAGCAAAGTTGTAGTGAATTTATTAAGGAACAAAAGTTGTTTTATGACCAACTCATGAAAATGGCTAGAACATGCTCAAACATGGCCCACAAGTCAGAAATTACATGCTGTTTTCAACACTTAGAAAAATATCAAGTCATGGTGCATTTCAGTTAGATCAGGCCAACTTGGGCTTCATATAACTTCTGATCCAGATCGAATGAGTTGTTGATTTCTAAATCAAAGATGTAGTCCTACCATACATCTACATTTTTCATGTACACCATTTTTGCAAAGGGCATTGGATTAGCCGTAATAAGGTGTTGAAGTCGTATTTGTCGGGCTCGGAATGGAACAACAATCAACGCTTCAAATGATCAAATTTCAGATTTCAGCCGACGCGTGGGGACACTCTCGCGCCCGGCTTGTTGTCATGCCGCCACGCCACGCGCATGCGCCTCTCGGCGTCACAGACGCATGCCTTTGAAGCCACCAGCGCCGTCCGACGCACTCACCGTCCCCATTTCACATTTTCTCGCCCTCCACCGCACGCCGCGAGAGCTAAGCCGCCCGCCATTGCCGACCGAAAGATCGCAGCTGCGCCGTCTTGCAAGACGCCACCGCAAAAACGCTGCCCGTCCGGCCCGTAGCCTCTCCGTGACCTCCTCCACCTCTCTCACCGGTCAATCGAGCCTCGGTAAGGGCGTGTTCGCCGTTCTTCCCCACCGTAGCCATGGCGGAAGTTCGCGGAGTTGGCGCTCCACGCGGGCAGTTGTCCTCGCGCCCTTTCCACCCCTCCTCTGGCTCGCGCTAGGTCCTAGGAACACCACCGAAGCCCGTAGCGCCCACCGTTAGGGCTGCGATGCCGTATCGTCGCCGGAGCCGGCCGCCGTGCGCGTGGCGAGCGCGCCGCCGTGCTCGCCGCCACCCCTCTAGCCACTGAAATTGTTGCAATAGATGGGTCCTCTAGATGCGCATGTGTGTGGGGAACACGACGGTGCCGTCGAGTTCGCCGGAGAAGCCACCGGCGGCGAACTAAGCCACCGGCCGTCGCTCCTCCCCTTTTTCTTCGGCGACGAAGCGTGCCCGTTCGTCGGTCTCGACGCTGAGGCGGAGTCCAGCGTGGGCATGACGCGTCTTGGGCAGCGCCAACGCGTGTTCATGGGGGGCACGCTCTTTCGGGACCGCCCAACAAATGCGACTTTGATTTATTTCTTATTTGTTTTGTTTGTATTATTTCACATATTTGTGTTGATATTCAAAATATGTATCTCCTAGCTGGTAGATCCAAATGCTATGGTTCCAATTTTTTTGAGTTCATGATAATGTCTAGTATTTAATAAAAATATTATATGGACACATGTTTTAGAAAAATTTGATGAATTAAATAGGAGTTTGAAATGTGTTTTAGAAGCATGCAAACTTGTTTGAATTTTATCTTGAGTTTCTGTGGTCCAAAAATTATGAAATTTTGGGGCAGTCTGTTATTAACTTATTAGAAGCTCTGGTAAAATTTTTAGAGCTAGTGCATGTGTAGTTTTTAAGTTATAGAATTTCCTTTTATTAATAGGTGGATCTTGTGTGAATTTTCATAATTTTCTATAGATCCAGTGAAGGTGAAATTTTATGGGTGCTATTCTTATGCTAGAAGGATGCTAGGAAAAATAGAAAATCTGTTGCTTGACACTTTTTAATAAGGTTTCCTAATTATGCTAGAAATAGACATGCCATCTGTTATTTTGGATACAGCAAGTTATGTTGGTCCAATGGCTTTGAAATTTTTATGGTAGTCTATGTGCAGCATGAGATAGCTACTGTAATTTTTGTAGATTTTTATGAATAGTTTTACTATATATTGCTTAAATCACCTAATTAACTAAATAAATTGGAAAAGGATATTAAATAATTTATTTAGAAGCTAGCACTATACTTTCTGATGTTTCTTAGATATGAAAAACAAGTTGGTAAACTTGGTTTGGTCAAATTAGGCTTTTGCACCATCATTAAATAATTAAGTTAGCAACCCCGTCATTCTGGACAGATTCTAGGTCTACTGGAATTTGATTTGGTTAACTTCAGAATCATGCTTTGATGTTTACAAGTGAATTGTAGAGAATTTCATAAGCTTTCCAGAATGTCCTCTTGCAAGTCATTTGGAGTTATAGAACTCTGGTTATGATAGAATTAAGTTACTACTTGTTGCATATGAAGCTTTAAATCATTATTTTAAGCATGTCTGCATGTACTATTCTAAGTTCATGGTACTGTTCCTAGGTGTTAGGCCTTTAACTAAAGATGAGCATCTTTATCTTAGGTTATGCAAGTTAGGTAAGTTGCTCTTGTTATTTAAGTTAAGTTGGATACATGCTTAAAGTGATTTGAATAGAGCTAATTACTCGGAAACGAGTGTCCAAAGATGTTTTCGTAAACACCCATTGTGATTCATTCATCATGAGCATCATGTCATTCCTTATGCATCCATGATATTTATCTTGTGCATCGACATGCAATAGGTGTACCGGAAGGAGTAACCCTGCTTTGGAATTGAGGAACCGAAAGCGAGCAGCAGCGGCGCACGACGCCGGAGATTCGGGAGGAGCGACCTTGGGGAGAAGTGTCGACGAGGTCGCCGTTGAGTGCCCGGACCACCGTCCTTGCAACTTTGTGAAAGGCAAGCCCCTGAGCATATTAAGCCTCCTATTTTCCGAACTGCACTGATATTATTATTACATATATTGTTGCATTAAGTTTAGGTGTTGGATGCAAACACTTGCTTTGCATTGGTTACCCATTCCTTGTCCGGATATTGTTACCCTAAATCCTATGTAGCTCGAGGCTCGAGTAGTGCTTAGCCCCGCTTAAACGCTGTAGAAGTCGGGTGATTTCACACACTGCGAGATATAGGATGATACATGTGGCACGGTTGGCTATATTTGCTATCGTGGAAAAGAACCAATCTTAATTTGAAATGAAGACCGGACGGAGGCTTGCTTGTTTGCAAAGGACTCCGTCTCAGTCGCTTAAGGACTGATTCTTGGAGCCTTTCCTGTTCATGTTGAACGCATGCCTCTCTCTTAGTTGGCGTGTCCGATGACCGACCATGAAGCCGAGTAGCTCACCTCGGTGCCGGGAGTCGATAAGTATAAAGTGCGCCTCGGAAGGGAGCCGTGGCGTGAGTCCAAGGGCGGTGATTTAAAAGTCCCGATCGTCTGGCGGAAGGGTAATCCTCGAGAGTGTCTTTGGCGCCGATCGAACCCGCAATTTGGTTCCCGAGATGTTCCAAAGGTGACCCACGGCTACCCTTGCAAAGTATGCCAGGTGAGAGTTAGGAATACCCCTCACCTGAGTTGTAATTCGATTCAATCATTGCCTCTCCCGTTAGTGAGAACTTGACGGGCTTATCTCCAATGTAGATACACTTAATAACTTAATGGTTCGGAAATGATGATATGATGATGACAACCTTATTATACCTGCTATGGTTAATATTGTTTGCTCCTAATAAGTGAGTGCTCTAGTACAAAAAGCTAATCTAGTGGACGGGTAAATAATGATAAGCTTGATAATAAGTTTAAATTGGTTACTATAATCATAAGCTCTTTTATGCAATCGTGTCAAGCTAGCCCACACGAAAAGCCTTGCATGATCCTTGGTGTCTTTTATTTCTGATTTTTGTCGGGTAAGTCTAGTTGAGTACCTTCTCGTACTCGGGGTTTATTTCCCACCATGCGTGATGATCGGTTCTTCTTTGGTTGCAAGCAAATCGCTTTCTCCCTATTGGGATGAAGACTAGACCGTTAATAGCGGTCTCTACTAGTTCTCGTGCACGATAATGCTTTTGTGGGACATGACTCTGATCTGGCAATGTAATTGAAACTATGAAGTTATGTACTAAACTATGTTGCTTCCGCACACTCAAACTTGGTTTGTAATATTTTATTTGAACTCTGATGGATGTAATCCGAATGCTACTTGTGAAATGTTGTAACGAATGATGTGTTGTGTTGAATCATTACGATCTTGGTTTGTATGTCGAGAGTTGGTTGAAATCCTTCGTGATTTCCGGACTACCGGGATTATGGGAGCTTAAGTACAGGAATTTGATCGCTTCGGTGATTGTTTTTGTACTTACGTTCTTATGATTTGGTCGGTTCTGTTACATGCCGGTGGTTGAAGATCAACAAATTGTCGCACAAGAAAATACTGGCGAGGTATATTCGATTATCTATCATCTCTTATAGATGCATGCGTACGTATATTTGTTGTTAATCGTTGTTTTTGTACTCATGTAGCCGGTCTCTGGATCTACATCAACCACCGACAAAAGTAGGAAAGTCCGAGGGCCAAAAAAGCCATTAGAGGGCCGTTTCATAATATCAAAATTCGACACCGACACCGGCAAACCATTGGGACCACATGCTCAGACATATGTCAATCAATGTGGGTTCATTGTAAGGGATAGGATCCCAGTTAGTGCTCGTGAATGGAAGCAGAAGATATCCGCTCCTAATGTTAGTTTTGTATCTGATCGTGACAAGAACCTAGCTTGGAGAGATATCACTCAGCATTTCACATTACAAGCAGATGATGCTTTGAAGGAGCTAGTGAGGGATTGGACAATGAAGAAGATGGCAACATTGTTCCAAAGTTGGAAGAAGACATTGTATAAAAAGTTTATCTTGAAGAATGCTACGCCGAATTTCAATGCTAAGGCGTTTGTCAAGTTGAGTCCCATTGGGATGCCTTCAGTAGAATACAAGACATCTCAAGACAAAGGAGGAACGTGTGATGAGGAATCAGCAGAATGCCCGACGAAGCAATACCATCATCGCATGGGATCGTGGTGGTTATAGGAGTGCTATTCCCAAGTGGCGTAACCTAGAAGCGAGAGATTACCGCCAAGGAATCATACCTGAAACAATAGAGAAGAACGGCCTCAACGCGAAGAATTGGTTCTACGCTCATGGGGGAAGCCTAGACCCAGATTAATCGGCAAGCTAATTTTCGGCCAAAAATTGAGAGAGCAACACACGAGACTAGCTCGTGCTAGGGAAGAAGTTTATAGTGGTGTTTTCAAGCCCAACAGAGAGAAGGATGAATTGACATATGCCCTAGAGAATCCCGAACACGGTGGTCGAACAAGAGGCTATGGGGCGGTTCCGTGGCTACACGCATTCCCAGCAGACAAGGATACCTACAGAAGCCGCCAGAGAAAGAAGGATGAGGAGGCAGAACGAATCCGTGCATTGGAGCAATTTGTTGATGAGTCACGACAAGCATTGCTTGAATCACGTGAACGAGAAAAATCTCTTGAGGCAAGAATGCGAGGAGGAATCCAAGAGGCAAGTGCAGCTAGCAATGAGTCAAATGCAATCGCAATCAACGCCGGGAGTCACCATTAGCCCCGTTGGTCAGATGAAAAGCAGTTGTGCTTCTACGGAGCTGCCAGTTATTCAAGACGACGCTGGGTTGCGCTTCCCTGTTGATGACATTACCAAGCCTCTAACAACATGTGAGCTGCACATTCCAGATGGTAATAATGCATCAATCATGGTGGCTGTCGGGGTTGTATCTCTAATAGACCGAACAAAGACACCAAGAATCCATGGGTCGATTATTCAACCCGGATATGCTAGCGTCTCGGTCGATAGAGTGCTCAAAGGTTACATATAATGTTCCTCTTGACATTGAAGGCGGTGATGGGGAGAAGACACTAGGAGAAGCAGAGAAGACATTTATTCAATGGCGCAAACGCTTCATCATCATTCCCTGGGCGCCACCGCTTCCCCTACCTCACCCCTAGGTACGAATGAAAGTGAATGAAATATTATTTTCCATTAATTTTCTATTGGCTTCAAAAATAATTGACACACAACTTGTTTTTGTAGCAGGTCTCTCCCAGCCTAGCCTAATCATTCATTCCCCATCTCATCACAAATCGCATGTGGGCTAGACGACTTCATCCCCACAAATATCGCTAACTCCTACACCGCCCCATCGCCTCCACAATGATCTCCAACTCCTACATCGGCCCCACCACCTCCACAACGATCTCCAACGCCTCCACGCCGATCTCCACCAACACCGCCACATCGCCTCCACGCCGGTCTCCAACACCGCCCCACCCCCTCCACAAATGACGCACTACAAAGACGTCTAAGGTCCCGACAAAAGAAGACCCCGAGAAAGAGTTATTTCTCAAGAAATACTTTCTGAAAAGACCGATGAGCAAATAGCAAATGAAGAAGACAAAAAAAAGTGAAAGATTTTTTTTATAGATACCAAAAACAAGAGTCAAGCGAAGCTTAAGGAGAAGCCGTGCTTTTTACCTACCACGAGAGGTCTTTGAGGCGGAAGGTCGATGCTCACAAGAAAAAGATGATTGAACTTCGTAAAGCCTTCGCCACTATCCGACTATGACCGCTCCCCTCGTGAAGTCACATGATGCGGTAAGAAAAGGAAAAGAGCATCGAGGAAGGATGTCCCATAGCTCGGACAACAGAAGCAACCAATGCAAAATCTTATTGTTGCTAATGAATATGGTTCCAACATAGAAGTCTATCGACCAGACAACTCTAGAGAAGTGTCGGTTCAAGCCCTTAATGCTTTTTTTAAAGATACTTTGGTTTAACCTTGGATCAATTGATGGGCAAAGCTCCAATCCGTAACCTAGAAGTTGATACCGGAAGACTTATAAATATGGCAAAAGTCCGTACAACCTCGCGACTCTGAATGAATTGGATGCATAAATGTACTTGCTCAACAAGTGGTACATGCGGCGTGTGGCGGGGGTGAGCAAAGGATCTTTGTCGATTTAGAGACCATCATTACTTCCGTGGCGATGACATCTTACATATTAGTTTCAAGAATTGCATCAACTATTCCACTTGGACGCCTCGGACAAATCAATCATTAGCTCATTTTGTTTGTAAGTGATTCTTACTTTTATTTAATAAACTCACTTCCATGCGTGCGTGTATATAATTATCCTCACATGTAACTTATATTTATATATAGATTCCGGATGTCGAGCTCCAAAGAATACAAGACACCAAAGTTGGCTTCATTGATCCTTATATCGTATTCAAAACCGGTATTATTGTCAAGGAGCGGTGGGTATCTGAAGCACGGAGAATATCATGATGTTCTTCGTGAAGCAAAGACGACAAGACAACAATACTTTTCCCATACAACTTTGAGTAAGTGTTAATAATAATGTAGTCTACACATTTTATGTAATATCAATACAACTTATATGCATGTACGTGTGTATAAACCAATACAGTTTCACTGGATACTCATTGTCATTGAGTTAAACTCAAGTCGATTAGTAATCTTTGACTCGTTGAGAAAAGAGCGGGCACTATACCAAGATATGATAGACATTATCCAGGGGGTAATTTCGATCTCTCGCTAACTAACTATTATTGAATAGACTTTGCCATAATTTATTAACGATCGTACATTATTGGTCGCATAGGGTTTGGAAAGAGTTTATTCGGCAACATCGCAAGGATTGCAAGGCACCACTTAATGTAGTTGAAATACCAAAGAAGTTGTACTATATACACTTCCCCACGTGTTTAATTACTATATCATACTTCAATTTACGTGTGAGATGATGAGAATAATCTTCTTCTCGATAAAGGGTGTTTCTTGGGCAGAACGGTAATAACTTGTGTGGATACTACATTTGTGAATTTATCATCACAAGCATATAAGAAGAACTCCTAAAGATGTCCTCGAGTACGTATATATCAATTTTTTATTTATTTTAAATGAATATATATATATATATATATATTAATACTTTTTCTTTTATTTCAAATGCAAGACTGAATGGTTGAAATGAAGGGTCATACAAAAAGACCATCTCGAAAGCGATTCAGAGTCAATAGCAGGATATCTTCTAGAAAAAGTGCTAAATCCCAATGGCGAGTTCTACTTTGATCCTAAGGAATAAATGATGTAAATTAAATGTTTATTGATATCGTTATTTTCGAGAACAAGATTATGAAAGTGTTGTATATATACATATATATATCTATAATATATATAGGTTCATACTTTATTCGAATATAATAATGCTCGAGATGAGAATTAGATGTAATTATATGCGTGCGTGTATTTATATTAGCAGCGTAGAATACGTACATAAAAACATATTATATATTAAACAAATACGTGTAATTGAACTGAAAACAAATTAAAAAAAAGAAAAGAAAAGGAACCTTTAGTCCCGGTTGGGGTTACCAACCGGGACTAAAGGGTGCGGCCACGTTTGCTCGGCTGGAGGGCCTTTAGTCCCGGTTGGTAACACCAACCAGGACTAAAGGTTCCTCTTTAGTCCCGGCTCGATGACCCGGGACTAAAGGTGGCACCTTTAGTCCCGGGATCGTTGTCCCCGTGTGGTAACCGGGACTAAAGGCCGTTACCGCCGGGACAACAAGTCCATTCTGTAGTAGTGACCACAAGGTGTTGAGGGTGAAGGAGAGAGGAGGACGGATGAGGAGAGTGTGCAGTGCAGATGAGGGAGAGCTCCGTGGTACAATTTATAATGTAACACCGTAAAATTTGAACTTTTGAAATAGGATTAAAATGATTTATTTATGATTTTTGTGCACATGAAACCTAGGAAAAATAATATTTTTCATTATATTAAAATTCATCATAAGGAGTAGAAACATGGATGTGCATACATGCCGGTGCATTTGATTTATTACAATGAGTGGTTGAATCCAAAATTCAAAACAAATTCAAATCGTTTTTGAAAAATAAGTTTGAAAAGGGCTCTGAAAAGAAAAGAAAAAGAGAATTGGAAAATAAAAGAGTTTTCAAAAGTTTGCAAAAGTTTAGTTTCGGAAATCTTCCAAAAGTTCTCATCTTGAAAAGTATATTTGAAACTAAATTTGAATTTGATTTGGATTATATTTGAATTTGGATTGAAAAAGAAATTCTTCTTCTCCCCTCACTCTTTTTCAGCTTCTGGCCCAGTCGGCCTACTTCCTCAGCCCGCGGCCCATTTCTCTCTTCCCTGCGAAGCCCAGCTGGGCGGTCCAGCAGCGCCGCGTCGCCCGCTCCCACTCTCGTGCGGCCCAGCTTCGCATCGGCCCAGCAGCCACGCTGTCGTGCGTCTCCTCCCCTCTCTCGGTCGCTGACATGCCAGGCCCAGATGTCAGGCACTTCTTCTACCTTGTGACTCACCCGGACTCATCGCCGCCACTGAGGAGTCCATGCTGCCCCTGCCTCGTCTGCCTTGCCGTGCGTGCCAAGATGCTCCCCGAGCCATAAATAGCAGCTGCCCGCGACCGTGCCTTCCCATCCCAAGCCTCGGAGTCGTAGCCACCTCGCCGAATCGCTACGCCGCCGCATAACCTAGTGCCGCCGTGCTCGCCGTCTGCTCCGCCGCATCTCGCGTCGCCTCCGTGCCGTCTCCGACCGCGGAAACTACCTGGGTGAGTTCGCCTCTCCATCCTCGTTCTCCCCGTGTTTCCGGTTTGCTCTCTCGTGGTCTCTAGGGCCGATTTCGAGCTTCGCCGATGAGCTTCTCATCGCCGACCATGGCGCCGCCACCAAGTTCACCGCTGGCTACACTGGTCCACGCTCTCTCTCTCTCTGATCTATTTCTGGCCATCCGAATCCAGATCAACGGTCAAGATTAGATCGCGTTAATTCGTACCCCTTCGGTCCACGTCACAATGGTGGACTTGGTCCACTTTCCCACGTCAGTCGGTCCACAGCCGGCTCACCACCCTAGTCCACTCCCACATTGCCATGCGGTGCCCACGTGAAAACGACCCAGTCAATCCTGCCGGCACCAGCACTTTTGCGAAAAAGCCCCTGAGTTTCCTTGAAATCAACCCGCGGTCCACCCTCTGTTGAAAGTATTTCAAAATATGCCCTTGATTTATCTGTATTGGCCCCTATGTTTTTCCAAAAATGACACCCGGTCCATAGGACTATTTTAATTTGGTTTTTAATTATTTTTAATACAAAATTGATTTCAAAATATTTACAAAATTGCCACTATCTTCATTAGGCCACATCTTCTCCGTTTTAACTCCGATTGGACCCGTTCAAGTTGCGTTAGATTCGTAATTGAGTAATCTACATGTTCATCCTACTATTAAATATATTTTCAACTTCTGAAATTCAAGGTTAGATTTAATCTATTATTTTATTAAAGAAAATCTTGTTTAATTCATAACTTTGTTGTTATAGCTCCAATTAGAGTGCTTTTCACATCTGTGTGTTCATAGCGGGACGTAGATTCGTTTTACAAACTTTTCATCTTGATTTTATGTTTGGTGTATGCTTCTAATTTAGATCTATTGTTTGCTTCGTATATTATTGTATGGATGTTTGTGTGGTGCTTTATGATCATGTCCAGTTGGTGAGCTTTGCGTTGGTGATATAAAAGAAGTTGGTGATCCAGAAGAAGTCCTTTGGAGGTTACATTTCAATAGAAGAAGGATTTGAGTTTAAGGCAAGTATAGCATGAGATCTTCCTTGTTATCCTATACACATTTAATCAATTAATTCATACTACATATGTCTACCTTGACTGCCACTAAGGATTTCCTAGCGCTTTGTTACCTTGTGCCTTATCATCTATGGGGTATTGCATTGGGTACTACGATGCTAGTGCTCAATTAAAGACCATGATCTTATAACTTGACTAATGGTATATGCAATAAATGTTTAAAAGATGCTTTTTAGCAACATGGAATCAGGGGGCTAGAGCATTGGGCTGTTTTTTGGTGCTCTAGATTCCTCTCCCTAAGAACTTATCTGTAAGCGAACATCCAGGACTTAGAGTACAGCTGTGAGGGCTACATGGCTCTGGCTTTAGCTCAGTACGAGGACCTTTTCTAGCTTGTTAGTGATTACCTTTATTGGTGTAAGAATGGCTTGCCGAATCGGGTATAGTGCGGCCTCTGTCCCCTTGTGTATAGGCTACGCGTCATTGTGCCATCGGGAAGGGGGTCTCTACATCTGTTTGTCGAGTGAATCTAATGGCCCTAACTTGTTAGACAAACATTTGAAAGTCTTCATAGTGAACCCTGCCAACCTTCCTTGGAAGTGGGTCAAGAGATTAGCTACCTCAGGCGAAAGGGTAAATCAGGACTCACAGTGAAAGTGTACAACCTCTGCAGAGTGTAAAACTGGTATATCAGCCATGCTCACGTTCATGAGCAGCCTTGGACCCTTATGGAATAGATGATAAACCCTTATGATACTGATGATGAAGATGCTCACTAATGATTACTATTTATGCTATTCATTATTCATGTTTACATGATCATGTGTTTATGTGGGCTTGTGGATAAACTTGTTGCCACCCTATTGCTAAAATCATGACTCATTAAAAGCTAATCGTAGTTAAACCAGTGTTAGCCTTTTGAGCCTCATGAACTGTAAGTTATATTTGTTGAGTGCGACATGTACTTATGCTTGCTTTATTTTTCATATATTTGGAAAAAAAATCTCGGATGGGTACCAGTTTGCTAGAGTTTGGAGGAATTAGGCTTGTGATCAACTAGTCAGTTGTCCCTGTAGAATTGGAGTCTTTATCCGAAGATCGGAGTTGTCTTTCCGTTGTTTGCTGCCTAAGGTTATATCCTTTATACTAAGTACGTTATATATTGAGCATTGTCTTTTGATATTACCCTTATTTGTAGCTATATGTGAGATTTGACTTTCTGATCTCATATATAGGGCGTATCTGGTTTTGTTCTTAAAACTAGGTCCTACATATAAGTTGTTTATGGCCAAAATAGGTGAAATTAACAGCCAAATGTTATGCTTTTCTACAACTTATTTTGGTCACGCTTATCCCACCACTTCTATTTGTACTAAAAATCAAACATGCTTATTTTGACTGTGCTTTTACTGTATTTGTGCAGCTTCTCTGAGAAGCGTTTTTAGAGGAGTTGTACCAAACAGGGCTTATATATAAGGCTTGTGATATAACGTAACAGTAGGTACTAATAACTAGCAGTTTAGTTCATTTTCACTGGCATCTCACTTAACGGTGCCGCCAATATAAAAGTTCATGTCAGTACCGATGGTTGACTCAACATACCGCCGGTATAAAAGACGCTCCTATATATCTTGGTGTGGTGGTTTTTTTGACAGGCTATGGAAATGTGACTCCCATACCTGACACGCGCATGCCGCTAACAATCATGGCACACACCCTCCCGCCTCGCCACTGTTCATCTTTTTCCCGACCATCCCCGCCCTTGCCCACCTCGACCACCGCCCAGGCCGCCGGCGACCTCCCCGCCCACGACCTACCCCCATCGAACGTTAGATCCCACCCTTCCCTAATATGTATATAATGCTTTTTTAGTAAATCTTATGGTGGGTATGGCAATGACTCATTTACATCAAAAAGTACATGAACGCCGTCAAACACAACACCACTAGAACTGGTGTGTATAAGCCTTTTCACCTTGCATATCTTGCAAGCATCAGTTACATTCTTCGTTCCTGTGTTGGTATAGCATATCAGTAAATAGATAATTAGTACATTTATTTAGCTCTCCTTTATGCTACTTCTATGAATGACAACATATTTATTCTTGTGGATCGGTTGGTTGTATCTATTCTAGCTAGACTTTGCATGCTAGTGCAGAAATTTCTTAACGAGGGATGGATAATATAAGCTAAACAATCGTACAAGAGGAAGGAAACCTATATATATTTATGTTTTGGCAGACTATTTCTTATTGGCGACATATTCATCCTTTTTAACATCTGGGGCGATAAACAATGAATAATAAAAATAAACTTTATGAAACACATTGTGCAATTTGGACGGAACAGAGTACCACACCACATATTAGAGCAAGGATTATAATGGTAGGGTTATGCAGGTATGCAATAGCTTTAGTTTGTCATCTAGTGTGAATGTGTGATGGCATATGCATATGTTGTTCTACTGTCCTTGGCAGGATTATTCTCGTGTAATACTCACCGTCAAATGTTAATGTGCATTGCCTTTCCTATTTACTAAGTTCAGAGTTTAGCCCATGGCTTGATTGTTTTTTTAAACAAAAAATAAATAAAGTACAAAATTTGGATTCATCCTTTTTTCTGTGTAGTTTCTTCCGCGCCTACTTTTGACTTGTGTAGTAGTATGCTAATTCATCCTTTTTCCTAGAGTTCAGCTTGGCTTTTCATGAATCCCGTGTTCTTAGCATTTGTAACACCCTAAAATTGGGAGTTTTGAAAATAGAATTAAAATGCTTTAATTATGAATTTTTGGTGCTCATGAAACATAGGAAAATAATATTTTTCGTTAAATTAAAATTCATCATAAGGTAGCAACATGGTTGTGCATACATGCTATTGCATAGTATTTCTTTTGTATTGTGTGGTTTGAAACTAAACTTCAAATTGCTTCAAATGGATTTGAAAATGCATTTGAAAAACACTTGAGATAAAAAGAAAATGGAATTTCCTCTCCTATCTTTCTTTGGGCCAGCCGGCCTGCTCCCTCACCCTGTGGCCCGTTTCCCTTTTCCCCGCGAAACCCAGCTGGCAGCCCTGCGCCGCGTCGTCGTTTCCCTCTCTTGCGTGGGCCTACAGCGCCGCGGCCCAGCAACTAAGCCGTGCGGAAGCCCGTGTCCCTGCCTCCTCTCCCTCGCTCTCCCTCGCTCTCCCTCGCTGACACCCTGGCCCCACCTTCTTGCCTCGCTGACGTGTGGGGCCAAGTTGTCAGTCGCATCTCCTACCTTCCATCCCCAACGCCGACTCTGCCGCTATCGACTCCATCTCTGCCCCATCTCCTCGCCTTGGCTAGCGCCTTAAGCTATCGAGAGCCATAAATAGCGTCCTGAGCTGCTCCGCCCTCGCCTAGCCCTACCCCGATGTCACACCCTAAAATTTTTGATTTTGGGTTGTGCATAGAAAACACTAAATAAAATGAATTATTTTAATATTTGGATAAAATTTACCAAGTTTAGTTTGAGCTAGTGCAAATTTAGTTATAGGAAAAATGTGAATTTTCAATGTTTTATAATTTTGACGAGCGTTTGGATGATGTGATGTTTGCTTGTTGCTTCTTTGTGTGTTGAGAGTGAGCAAAGTTTTTAAAATGCGTTAGTAGGTCGATTTTCCTTCTCCGGCACGTCTTTATCTTTTTCTATAATCAAATTCTTTGTTTCTTGGCTCAAGTTTTTGTTCGGAGCTTTCTAAAATCTTTTCTTTGTAACGCAAATCACTCCTTTCAGTTCCTCATCCGTCAATCAATCTCTACAAACTTCTCGGGAAATTTTCCAGCTTTTTCTAGAACTAGTTCCTACTTGTCTGTGAGCATAATTTAATTTTTAGATACTCCAAATTATCTTATCATGGGCTCCAAATACTTTATTTGGGTTTCTCATGTTCCATAATGTCTCTAGGAATTTTTCCGAATTTTCAAAGCTTTTGGAGTATTTTTCACGGCTTAAATAATATTTCTAGACTTTTCTAGAATTATTTTATCCACAAAATTATTTAATTATGAAAATAATAAATCTCTCATTTTTTCCAATGCTCAAAGCCCATGTGCAATAAACCTAATAAATCCTAAAGACCCATGCATTTATTTATTAATGGGCTTTAATCATTATTTAGGCTCATTAGTAAATGTGAAGGGTGCAACATCAATTAGTATCATATTGCTAGTTGATGTAGATGTGGGGAGTTTTTCTCCCAATAAATATGTACCAACCCCTTGGGCAAAGCACACCAAAACTACCGTAAGGAGAGCCCCTAGTTTAGGAAATCCCTCATGTAGTAAATTAGATTTTTCTCCTCCTTCTCTCGTCGTCGCCGTCGCCGTCGTCGTCGCCGTCGCGCTACCCGGCCCGGCCATCCTCTCCTTCATGCAATAAGTCGAGCCCACCCCTGCGCAGCTGCTGTTGCCATGGCAGTGTGGTGGCTGTATGGGGATAAAGCATGAAGACGAGGTAATTACGAAATTACCACCAGTTCGTAATATCGTCGTCGTATATTCGTTTTAAGTCTATTTCGAGTCATTTCAATTACGTTAGATTCGTATCGATGTGATCTACATGCTAGTGTCATTGTTTTTCATGTCAAGTGACTTTTATATATATGCTTAAATATTAATTTGATTAATATGCATGTTTATAAATAAAAGCAACATATTTATATACAATGCTCTTTTGCAAATAAGTTTTAACATGACTAATTGCTAACATAAATATGTTTCTAAATTATAATATTTTTATTCTAAACACACATCAAATTTGATTAGATGTTCTCACATGACAGTTTATATTTGCAAGTTAAAGTTGAATTGGCATAAATGGTATCAAAATATTTATAAATAAAATATGATTAGCTTCAACTCAGTTTTTAAGTATAAATATGATTTGTTTAATCTAAATTAATGCTACTCACATAGTTTTTCCTAATTAACATAAATCAAGCTTATAGTCTTCTCTTTTCTTTTATAATATAAAACCCTGTAGTCGTTTCTTTACAACCGTAGTTCTGATTAGTATGCTTTTCGTGTCTGTGTGTTCGTAGCGACATCTAGAACATCTTTAAAACCTTTTTACTTGATGTTTATTATGTTTGGTGTACTATTCTGATTTAGTTCTATTGTTTGCTTCGTGTATGATTAGATGGATGCTTGTGTAGTGCTTTATGATCATGTCCAGTCGATGAGAAGTACGTTGATAAAATAGAAGAAGTTGGTGATCTAGAAGAAGTCTTTTGGAGGTTACAATTTAGTAGAAGAAGGATATGAGTTTTAAAGCAAGTATAGCATGGGATCTTCCTTGTTGTCCTATACACCTTTAATCATTTAATTCATGCTGGATATGTCTACCTTGACTGCCACTAAAGATTTCCTAGTACTTTGTTACCTTGTTCCTTGATACCTATGGGGTATTGTATTGGGTAGTATGATGCTAGTGCTCAACTACAACCATGATCTTATAACTTGACCAATGGTATATGTAATAAACACTAAAAGATATTTTTAGCAACATGGAACAAGGGGGCTAGAGCATTGGATTGTTTTTATGGTGCTCTAGATTCCTCTCCCTAAGAACTTATCTGTAAATGATCATCCAGGACTTACAATACAGCTATGAGGGCTACATGGTTCTGGCTTTAGCTCACTATGATGACCTTTTCTAGCTTGTTAGTGGTTATCTTTATTGGCGTAAGAATGGCTTGATGAATCAGTTATAGTGCGACCTCTGTCCCCTTGAGTATAGGCTACATGTCATTGTGCCATCGGGAAGGGGGCTCTACATCTGTTTGCCGAGTGAATCTAATGGCCCTAACTTGTTAGACGAACCTTTGAAAGGCTTCATAGTGAACCCTGCCGACCTTCCTTGGAAGTGGGTCAAGAGATTAGCTATCTCGGGTGAAACGGTAAATCATGACTCACAGTGAAAGTGTACAACCTCTGCAGAGTGTAAAACTGGTATATCAGCCGTGCTCACGGTCACGAGTAGCCTTGGAACATTTACGGAATACATGATGAACTCTGATGATACTGATGATGAAGATGCTCACTAATGATTAATGTTTATGCTATTCATTATTCATATTTACCTGATCATGTGTTTACATGGGCTTGTGATAAACTTGTTGCTACTCAATTGCTAAAATCATGACTCGTTAAAAGCTAATCATAGTTAAACCAGTGTCAGCCTTTTGAGCCTCATGAACCCCATGTTATATTCGTTGAGTACGACATGTACTTACGCTTGCTTTATTTTTCAATTATTTGGATAAAAATCTTGGATGTGTACCAGATTGTTAGAGTTTGGAGGAATTAGTCTCATGATCAACCAGTTAGTTGTCCCTGTGGAAGTGGAGTCTTCACCTAAAGATCAGAGTTGTCTTTCCATTGTCTATACTCTGAGGTTGTATTCTTTATACTAATACGCTATGTAATAAGCATTGTCTTATTATATTACCCTTATTTGTAGCTATATGTGAGATTTGACTTCCTGGGCTCACATATGGTGTGTATCTGGTTTTGTTCTTAAAATCAGGTGCTACACCCGAGCTCTCAAGCACCGCCGCAACCCTAGAACAGCACAGCCGCATGCGATTCTACCATGGCCAAGCTTCGCCATCGATCTAAGCCGTTCTCTGGTCTTCGCATCTTGGTAAGGAAGCCTCTAGGGACCGTCTTTTGCCCCCTCATGCTCTAATTCCGTTCGCGCACTGTCACCGAAGCTTGCCGTCTACTCCACCGAGCTATCAAACATCGTGGTCCCATCTTCGACCTCGAAAGAGCCCTTGGTGAGTTCGCCATGTCTTCCTCTTTCTCCCCGTGCTTTCTTTTTTACCTATGATGTCCGGAACGTCGAGAACTCCTCTACTCCTCGGCCATGGCGCCGCCGTGCACAGCGCTGCTTCGGTGACCCCGTGCCCCGATTTGATCTGCATCGTCCGATCTAAGATCAACGGCCTAGATTAGAAGATACCAATATGGCTGGCTTATTTGCTAAAGTGACCCTCTATTTTTGGATAATCAACCCATAGTCCACCTTCTGTTGAAAATAATTCCACATATGCCCCTAGATTTTTTGTTTCAGCCCCTATAGTTTTTCAAAAATAACTCCCGGTCCATAGGATTGTTTTAATTCGGTTTTGAATTATTTTTAATATGAAATTGATATAAAAAATATTTACAAAATTGCCATTGATCTTATTTTATATATAGTTTCTTCGTTTTAACTCCTATTTGATCTGTTCAAGTTGCGTTAGGTTCGTAATTAAGTAATCTACATATTCATACTACTGTTAAGCATGTTTTCAACTTTTAAAATTTGAGGTTAGATTTAATCTATTATTTTACTAAAGGAAATCTTGTTTAATTCTTAACTTCTTCGCTTTAGCTCCGATTTTTGTGATCTTCGCGTCTGTGTGATCGTAGCGTTGCGTAGAATAGTTTTGAAACCTTTTAACTTCTTTTTATACTATTTGGTGTATTGTTATAATTAGTTTATATATGTTTGCTATGCATGTATGTATGGATGCCTGTGTGGTGCTGCTTGATCTCGATTAGACAGTGAGTTTTACATGGGTGGTTTGAAACAACTCTTTGAAGATCAAGACCGTCAGCGATACGTTGAATTAAGGCAAGTATAGTATGAGGCTCCTTGTTACCTATTCACTTTAATGCAATATGAATTCATAAGCATATGTTAATGAACCGCTTGGAGTCTGTTTACCTTGATATTGACTATCTTGTCCTTGATTTACCTCTGGGTTATGCATGTGGGTAGTATGCTCAGTTTGCTCCAACTAATATTGAGTAAAGAATACAATTAAAGATATATGAAACATGGTAATTAAAGATGCTTTTTAGCAACATGGAACCAAGGGGGCTAGAGCATTGGGTCTTTTCTTATGCTGCTCTAGTTTCTCTCCATGAGGACTCATCTTTAAGTGGCAACCCAGGACTTACAGTACAACCATGAGGACCACATGGCTCTGGTCTTAGTTCAGTACCTTGCTCTTTCTAGTTTGTAGCACTTTAACTAAAGGGCAAGAGGGGCATACCAGGCTAGGTATGGGCCTCATCGCCAGGGTGTGTACTATGCTGCAAGTATTAGTGCCATTTTTGGAGATGACTCCATAACACTTGGGAATGGAATCCTTAGCGTCTGCTCCTTATTAGAATGACTAGGGAAAACCTTCGTAGTGTACCCTACCTGCTCACCTTGGAAGTGTTTTGGGAGTAATTAATCCGGGCATATGGGCAACACGACTCATGGAGAAAGTGTACAACCTCTACAGAGTGTAAAACTGGTATATCAGCCATACTCATGGACACGAGTGGTCTAGATCCTTACTGAATAGTTGGTTACCTGGATGGTTTAGGTTATGATTAAAATTGATGATATCTCTAACTATTCATATTTGGGAGCCTAAGCATAACTTAGTAACTTATGATTAATAATAAAATATGATCAACTAAAAGTGCTTACCGCAGTTCAGCCGTGTCAAGCCTTTTGAGCCTGCATCCCCTCATGTTATGCTTGCTAAGCGGTAGTAGCTTACGCTTGTTTTATTTCAATACTTTGGCAAAATCCCGGATGGATACCAGACGGAGGTTCTTTAGTGGAGTTTTCCAAGAGGTGTTGGGCTTGTGATCAACCAGTTGACGATTTTGATGGTGTTGGAGGCTTCGCCAGAGTCATAGAGTTATAGTATATACTGCAAAGTAAGATTATGTCTTTTGTAATGAATAACTATGCTCTATGTAATAAAGGCATTGTCTTTGATATTACCCCTTCATTTGTAACTATATGTGTGAAATGAATTCCTAGGCACACATATGGTGTGTATCTGGTTTTGTCCTTAAAACTAGGTGCGACGGCATCCCCAGTTTAGCATCTTTGCATTTTCTTAGACATTTTAAGTGTTATTCGTTAGGCAACAATGTCTTCCTAAATAGGTAATTTAGCCTATTCTTACTAGTAAAAAAGGCCATCCCTTTTGTTGCTTATATGGTTGCTTAACTCTACTTGTCCCCCCTCCGTTTGTGGGTCTGCACAACACAAGCTTGTATGAATCTTGTGGGGCCCATTCCACTTGTTCACTTTCACTCCTTTTTTTGGGTTTTGTCCAAAATTTGTGTGCGTGGTTTCATTCCATTACTTACACCTATTTTTTCCTTTTCTTTTGTCCTTTGTAGAAAAAAAGTATGCTCAACACTGCTGTTAGTTAGTTCTGCTCTAGTTTCATAGAGCTTCTCGACACAGTTTTGGAAAAAGTTTCTAAAGTTGAAGCTCCTGCATCACAACATGTGGGTAGTTCCAAGCGTCCAAGGGCAAATCATTCTGAAGGTGAACCTTCCTTTGCACAGAGACACTGTAGACCAAAGCATTCCAAATTGGAACAAGATGTACCTTTCTGTGCACAAAGGCAGACCAGGGCAATGAGTAGAAGAGGACATGTTGTTGAAGATGAATCTTTGTGCAAAGAATCTAAAGAGGATTTGCTGAGTGATGAAAATGGAGATGGTGGTACTTACCAAGATGAAGAGGATGAAGATTCCAATTTAGATCATGAGACTGCATTTGATGATGATGGCAATGGAAATCTATCCCCTATACTGGAGGAGGAAGACAAAGGCATTGAAAAGCAAGATGAGGATGATACTACTTCTTTGGAAGAACCTAAGTTGGATGCAACTAGAGTTGACAAGCAATGTAATGTGCAACCACCTATAGATTCATCCACCCATGTTGAAGCTCAAGTTGATGATAGTGAAGATCTTGTACCACTGAAGGTTCGTTTGGAAAGGTTGCAAGCTTTGAAAGTTAAAGATAAGAAGAAGGATACAACAACTTCTAGTGAACCTCAACCACTGCAGATTATTCCTCTAGAACCTACCATCAAGCCAAAATCCAATGCACAAAGAATGAAGGAAAAGCTTAGGACCCCCATGTGGTAACTTCACATCTTGATAATGGGATATGTTTCATCATCATACATGTTATTTCCTTTATTGCTTAGACTGATGACGAACCCAACATAGGTGACTCACGTTGTACCAAAAGCTGTCCTTTGGATTCTACACCCCAGATACCAACATCACGAAATTTGTAGATTCACAGGGTGGACCCAACAACTTTGCAGGTGCTACTTCAACAACACCTATTGAAGTTCAAACAACTTCCACACCAGCTGGTTCTCAATTCTCACTATCAAATATACCAGAAGAAGAACTTGCTAAGTTGAAAAATGATGCTCTTATTGAGTTTGAGAAGAAAAAGGTGAAACTAGTAGTTGTGTTTTAGGCATATGATCCTGTACCTCCTCCATCCATATCTAAAGAGCATGCTAGTGGCAATTCTTCAGTTACACCTGCCTATGAGCCTCACCCAAGAAGGATTTAGAAAAGGCCAGCTGCTCTCCGATCGCCTTATATTGACTTTGCTACAAAGAGGACTTTCCATTGCAGCAAGGATGTTTGTGATTTATATGATGCTATGTGTGCACATAGAAATACAAGGTCTACTATATCTACAAAAGCTCAAGAGTGCGTATGCCCATAACCATGTCTTCCTTCATTATTTTAAAAATGTTGATCATCATGTTATCAATGATTTATGCTCACTTTCTTGCTTCTTTTATGTGTGCAGCATGGTCATAATCAGTTTCTAGAGCTTTTATGTGACGCTAGATCATCGTGCTCTATCTATTAAGCCTGGAGGGAAGCTAATGAGCCCAGTTGCTGAAATTGCAATCTACACAATTGACGACACCAGTAGAAAGACTGTCAAACGCGTTCAACCTTTACGAGTCTCGGTTGGTTCATATTTTTTGTTGTCACACCCAATTTTAAGGATAAAATTGAATGCATAAAACTCATGTGTGCCTAGGGATCAGTCACACACATAAGTTGACAAATTATATAAAGTATCATCACGGTGTTTCTTACATAACTATTATTACCATCACATAGTCTTACACAACACAACGGAAAATAAAAGAAAGTAGCTCTCTCGTGGTAGCTCCAACACAGGGACGGTCAACTGGTTGAACACAAGCCTAAAAGTCCTCTGGAAACTCCTCATATCTGTTGACATATGTTACCCATCCGTGATTTTTATCCAAATATTGAAAGTAAATAAGCGTAAGTACTTCCCATACTTAACAAGATAACATGGGGTTATGAAAGCTCAAAAAGGATGACTCTGGTTTATTGCGGTTAGCACTTTTAGTAAGTCAAGATTTTATCATCCACTATTATCAAGTTATGCTTAAGCCCCAATTAAACCCACATGATCAGATATCAAAATCAATTGTATCATATTGTCATCGTAGAACATCATAAATGAACAACAATAAATAACCAATTATTCTGTGAGTTTTTCAGGCCGCTCGTGACCGTGAGCACGGCTGTTATAACAGTTTGTAACACTCTGCAGAGGTTGTGCACATTCACCGTGAGTCGTGATTCCCATATGCCCGGGTTAATTACTCCCATATCACTACCAAGGTGAGCAGGTGGGGTACACTATGAAGCCATTTCATAGGTTTCACTAACAAGTTAGGGCTGCTAGGTTTCCTCGGTAGGCAGATGTAGGAACCCCCCTTTCCTATGGCACAAATCCTTCGCGTCTATACACATAAGAACAGGGGCAGTCCTATACCCAATGTGGCATGCCCCTTTTGCGCTATAAAGGTAACCTCTAACAAGCTAGAAAAAGGTCCTATTACTGAGCTAAAGTCAGAGCCATGTGACCCTCACGGTTGCACTGTCAGTCCCAGCTTTTGCCGACAGATAAGTCCTTATGGAGGGCCGAGAGCATCATGATCAAAAGTCATTTGCTCCTTCGCCCTATAATTCAGTTGTTTAAAAGCAACTTTTACCTTTTCTTTCCATAGAATCATTGTTCAATATGTAGATCATGTACAGTTATGTTGAGCGCTAGCAACTACCCATATGCATATAACCCTTAGGAGACAAGGAAAACTGGATATTCAACCACTAGGATGTCCTTACGGGTATCAAAATTAGACACATGCAAATGAGTAATTAATAAATGGTGAATAGGACATCAAGGTAGATCCCATGCTATACTTGCCTTGGTTAACAAACTCCTACTGGTCCTGCTGGTCGTCAAAGAACTCTTGGTCTCCAACGTTCTTCTCACCGTCTGAACTCGACCAACAAAGCAACATACAAGCATTCCAAAGGCATTCATGCAAAGCAAACAAACCTATAGTTAGAGTGGTACACCAGCAGTATAGAAAACAAGATAAAATGTTTATGAAAAGTTTCTATGTCTCGCTACGATCACGTCAACGCGAAGATCACAAAAAACAGAGCTAAAACATGAAAGTTATGAATTAAACGGGATTTCCTATAGCAATTTGTTTAATTAAATCTAACCTCAAAATTTAAATGTTGCAAACATGTTTGACAGTGGTATTAACATGTAGAGAACTTTATTACGAATCTAACGCAATTTGAACGGGTTGATTCGGAGCTAAAACGATGATTTTATAAGCAAAACAATGCAGTGGCATTTCTATAAATAGAATGAACTATTTTTGAATTTAAATAAATCAAATCTGGGATATTTAAACCGGCTGAGGACTGCGGGTTCAATTAGGCAAAACTTGGGGGTCTCTTTAGCAAAAAGACCCACGAAGGGGTATCGACCATCCTAGGCCATTGGATCACGGATGGACGGCTTAGATTTGAGCTGAGGGGGAGAGAGAGAAGGCCGGCACCCGAAAACGGTGCCAGCATGTCGCGGCGCTGCCATTGCCGGTGGCGAGGAGGTCCCGATGTGATCGATACGGGCCCTACAGGCCACGGTTTGCCCATCCGAGAGCACCGGGGGAGAGAGGAGGTGAAGGCAACCTCGCCTAGGCCAAGAACACGGCCGGGAGGCCAAGAACACGGCCGGAGGACGCGGTCGGCGGGGTGGTCGCCATGGCCGGTGATGCGAAGGTCCTTGGCGCACACGGATTGGGCCCTAGAGGCCATGATTCAAGAATTTGAATGCACTGAGAGGAAGAGGGGATCAAGGCGGAGATCCTTACGGCGTCAATCAAGGTGAGGACGAACCGGGGACGACGAACGGCGGGGAATGGCGGCTCGGGGATGGCGGATCGCGTGAAGGAACGGACGCCGGCGGTTGCAGCTTCCGTGCGCTCGGGCGAGTGTGAGAGTGGAGCAGGGGAGGCAGCAGGGAGGGCGGCGACGGGGTCTGGACCTCCTTTTATAGAGGCCGGGGCGCGGGGGAGGACGCTCCCACGACGTGAAGTGGGCACGGCGGCGGTTGCGGCTTGACCGGGCGCGGGACGCGTGGGAGGTGGGGGACGGCGCTGACGAGCGGGCCTAGGCCGTCAGTGGCAGAGAAGGAGGGGGAGCGTGGCAACGGTTGCGCCAAGACCGAGTCGGGCCGGCCCAAGAAGAAAATGAGAGGGAGGGGAGAAAAGAAGAGAAGGAGGGCGAGCGGGCCGGCGGGGGAAATGGGCCAGCAGGCCGAAAATGAGGAAGGGAGGGGGGAGGGAAAAATTTTTCCTTTTCTTTTTCCAAATTCATTTCAAAAATGATTTTTGAATTTTTTTGAGTTTAAATCAAAACCACTCAACATATTAAATAAAATGCTGCAGCATGAGTGCATCAACATGGATCTATCCTTATGATTGATTTTAATTTCACAAAAATTATTATTTTCCTATATTTTAATGCACACATAATTACATAAATAAATCAAATTTAACTATTTTAAAAGAATGTAAATTTTAGGGTGTTACATTCGTCCATTATTCTTCTACTATAAATCTATACCAAAGCAATTCTTCTTTTAGTATCAAGTATTTTTTTCATGTTCTTATTAGCATTTTCTTAATTTGTTAAGGCAGTTTTGCTTCTTTTTTTTTGCACTTTCATCGAGGGCATATTTAGAGGCCCATGTCCCTGCACTTGGGTAGCTCTCACTACTATAGCTAGGGCAAAATTTAGGGGCCCATGTCCCTACACTTGTTGCAGGCCTCCCACTGTTTAGGCTTTAGCAACCTTAATTGGAGAGAGGATGTAACCTGCCTCCTGCTGCTGTTGTTTCTGCTTCCATGCCAATGCCATTTGCCAACAGCCCACCCCTAAGAATTTATTGTGAGCACATTGACATGTATCTCAGGTCAAATACTACACACACTTAAGCTGCTGCTGTAAAAACAAATGAAGAGAGCACAATGAGTAATGAGTAATTTCAGTCAGGTTATAGTTTGGCTTTCTCTGAACTTTTACTGAACATGCAAGTCTCACAACTGATCAAACACGAATGTACACCAGCTGCTAGCCTTAGTCAGTTCATAGTTTCTTTTATTATTCTTGTACTATAAATCTGTACAGAAGCAATTTTTCTTTTAGTATCAAGTAATTTTACAAGTTTTTGTTAGCAATTTTCTTAATTTGTTAAGGCAGTTTTGCTACTGTTTTTTTCGCAGACTTTCATGTAGGAGGGCAACCTAACTACGACACAGGTCTCACGTGTATTCTGGCATCCAGATAACCATCTAGACCATCGTCAAATGGTAAGTTCACATCTTCACATGTATTTAGGTTTCATCATACATGGTTTTTTCTTCCTCAGTGACATTCATTGATAATAACCAACCCAACATAGGTCATGTTCCCTAATGGCGATGGGGATCCTGATCTTCCGTCAGGTAGAGGTAACTATCGTTGTGGCGGAGAATGACACACCGATCCGGCTTCAGATCGAAAGATAGAACCCTGCAATCCTAGCACCACAACTCCTCTGGTTATCAACCGAGACTCGGTTCTGGTTGACCTCGCCAAGAAGTCTAACCCCTGCCTGCGCAACGAAGAACACAAGCAAGAGCAAGAAAGAAAACAACCAAATTACAGATGAATGATTAATCTCACAATGTTGGGGTCTCACAAACCGATGAACGACGAAACTATTCTTGATAGATTAATCTAAGCAAAACCCCAAACCCTAATGGAGGGGTGGCAGTTGTTTATGAAGACTCTAGGGTCATGCAAAGACCCCTGGATGCGCCCCCTAATGGGCCCAAACACTATACACGGTCCAACGGACCAAAAGACCGTGTCGCAGCACCCTGGCAGATTCTAGACACTGACTTGTTTCGACGATCCCGTTGATTTCGGAGGGCTTTTCATGTGAGACCACTTGCATTGGCTTTCTTATCTAATTAGCTTTTCATCCATATGTGGATCATTGAAAACGGAGCTCAGACATGCTCATGTGACCAGTTTTATGACAAACTAGTCCTAGAACCCAAGATGGGCTCCAACTTCAGTTGGACTGGGCCTCCACCATGAGAAAGATGAATTGGACGCCCATGCTGGACCTCCTCCTCTCCTTGGCTTGTATGTGATGGAGTTATGTCCTCGTCATGACCCTCTCCTATGTTCCTAAGTAACAAAACATCATTAGGTAGTAGTCTATTCTCAAAAGTATGAAAAAGATCGCTTAAGAACGAGCTCACCTCTAAATTGAGTTGACGCATTCGAGCTCAGGTCATTGGACCTTGCATAATGGTTGGAGGATCAGTGGGTACATCCGAAGGAGTGATGTCCTCATCATCCTCCCCCTCTTGAAACTGAGTCATCCTCGAAACAAGCTCATCTTCTTATCCCAAATAAGGTTTCAAATCTGCAATGTTAAAGGTGGAACTAACCCCGAACTCGGGTGGCAACTCAAGTTTGTAGGCATTATCATTTATTTTCTCAGTTATCTTATAAGGACCAGCTACTCTTGGCATTAATTTAGACTTACATAGCTCAAGAAATCTATCTTTTCTCAAATGTAACCAAACCAAATCACCCGATTTAAGTTTAATTTCTTTTCTACCTTTACTACCAGCAATTCTATACTTTTCATTCATTCTTTCAATATTTGCTTTAGTTGTTTCGTGCAACTTACGAATGAAATCAGCACGCTCTCTAGCATCACTATGTGTTCTCTCAGTGGTAGGTAAAGGCAAAAGATCACTAGGAGCGCGGGGCTTAAAACCAACTTACCTTGGTGGTGGAATGTTCCACCCTGTTATATGCAAACTCCACATACGGCAAACACTCTTCCCACATCTTCAAATTGCGCTTCAAAATTGCTTTCAACATGGTGGACAATGTTCGATTCACTACCTCAGTTTGCCCATCAGTTTGGGGATGACATGTTGTAGAAAACAGCAGCTTGGTCCCCAATTTATTCCACAAAGTGCGGTAAAAATGACTCAAGAATTTTGCATCGCGATCTGAAACAATAGTAGAAGGCATACCATGCAAGCGAATGATTTCTTGAAAGAAAAGGTCAGCAATATGAACATCATCGTCGCTCTTATGACAAGGAATAAAATGTGCCATCTTAGAAAAATGATCAACCACCACAAAAATATTATCCCCCCTCTTAGTCCTTGACAAACCCAACACAAAATCTATAGATATATCAGCCCAAGGAGTAGAAGGAACAGGAAGAGCCATATACAAACCATGTGGGTTCAACTGCAACTTAGCTTTTTGACATGTGGCGCACCGAGCCACATACCGTTCTACATCTCGCCTCATCCTTGGCCAAAAGAAATGTGTGGACAACACCTCCTCCATCTTCTTGGCACCAAAATGTCCCATCAATCCGCCTCCATGTGCCTCTTGCAACAATAAAAGACAAACGGAGCCAACTGTAATACATAGGAGGTTAGCTCTAAACAAAAACTCCATCATTCTAATACCACTTAATGGCGATGAGGATCCTGATCTCCCATCAGGTAGAGGTAACTATCATTGTGGCGGAGAATGACACACCAATCCGGCTTTAGATCGAAAGATCAAACCCTGCAATCTTAGCACCACAACTCCTCTGGTTATCAACCGAGACTCGGTTCCGGTTGACCTCGCCAAGAAGGCTAACCCCTACCTGCGCAACGAAGAACACAAGCAAGAGCAAGAAAGAAAACAACCAAATTGTAGATAAATAATTAATCTCACTGTAACACCCTAAAATTTGCACTTTTGAAAATAGGATTAAAATGATTCATTTATGAATTTTGTGCTCATAAAAACCTAGGAAAATAAAAATTTTCATTAAATTAAAATTCATCATAAGCTAGCAACATGGATGTGCAAACATGCCAGTGCATTTGTTTCTTTGTATTGTGTGGATTTGATTCAAATTGAAAATATGCCAAAATGTTTTTGAAGTTGGCTTTGAAGTAAAAGAAAAGAAAATTTGAAAATAAAAGAATTTCAAAAGTTGTAAAAATTATTTTTGGGAAGACTTACTAAAATTCTGCATTTTTACTTGAGTTGAAAAAGTATATTTGAAACCCCATTTGAATTTGACTTTGGTCATGTTTGAATTTGGTTTTAAAAAAACGAAATAGGAAAAAAATTGAAAATGGAAATTCACTTTCTCCCTCTCTCCACTACGTCGGCCCATTTAGCTCCGTTCGGCACCGTGCGGCCTGCTTCCCGCTCCCCACTCGGCCTTTGCTTCCAGCGGCCCATCCTGGTCTCCCTCTCTCGCACTGGCCCAAGTCACCGCGCCGGCCTAGGTTCGCAGCCAGCAAGGCCCGCAGCGTGCTCCTCCTTTCCTTCTGTGCTCACCAACTGCTTGGGCCCGTGGGTCAAGTCTTCCTCCTACCTCATGACCCGCTCGGACTCTACCGACGTCGCCGTCCGAGTGTCCGTCGCTGCCCCGTTCTCCGCCGTTGCCTTGTGCGCCACGCCTTTGCCCCTCTTAAATAGCCGCCGCACCAGCGCCGTTTTCCCCGAACCTGAGAGCGCTAGCTGCCACCCATACTGAGTCGCAGCGCCGTCGATGGATCCCGCCGTGTGAAGCTTGATGCCGCCGAGCTACCTCGGTCCTCTCCACGCCGCCACGGACCCGCACACCTCCGCGGGAAGCAGTTCGGTGAGCTCGCCGTTCTCTTCTCCACCTCCCCAATCCTTTCATTGAAGCAACCGACACCAGAATCACTGTTCCGGCGAAGCTCTATCGCCGGCAATGGCCACCACCGCCGCCGTCTTCTCTTTCCGACGGCCAGCTCTCTCTCTCCCCCGCTGATCCAATCTGAGCCGCTCCTCTCTAATCTAACGGTCCAGATCTCCTCATACCCATTCGCTGCTAGTTTCGCAAAAGAGGCCTTATACATATTTGAGACTAAACCCGCAGTCCAAAACGTCTTTCTCGATTCCGTTTTCTTCTTTTGGAAGCGTACTTTGTTTCGGTTTAGATCCAAAATACATTTTCACATATTTACAAATTTGCCACTGATTTTGTTTTGGCCATAACTTCTCTGTTTTAACTCTGATTTGACCCATTCAACTTGCGTTAGGTTCATAATTCCATAATATACATGTTCATACTACTGTTAAGTAGGTTTTCAACTTTTAAAATTTGAGGTTAGATTTAATCTATTATTTTATTAAAGGAAATCTTGTTTAATTCATATCTTCTACGTTTTAACTTCGTTTTAGTCCATTCAAGTTGCGTTGGATTTGTAATAACATAAACTACACATTGGTAACAATGTTTATCATGTCACTAATACTAGAATTTCATGGTTTAAATCATATCTTGAATAATAATTATGCAACTGGATTTTATAGATAAAATATGATTTGTTTTACTTTAGGTTTATAATTCGAATCTAAATTTGATTTAATTCAATTTATATAAGCCTCTATATAGTTAAAATAAATGAAGCCTATAGTTTTCTTGTCCACGTATAAAGCAAATCTATCGGTAGATGTATCTTTTTCACCATAGCTCCGATTAGCGTGCTCTTCGCGTCTGTGTGTTCGTAGTGAGACGTAGATCCGTTTTACAAACTTTTTATCTTGATTTTATGTTTGGTGTACTGTTCTAATTTAGTTCTATTGTTTGCTTCATGTATGATTGTACGGAAGCTTGTGTGGTGCTTTATGATTACGTCCATTCAGTGAGATATACGTGGTGATCAAGAAGAAGAAGAAGAACGTTGAAGATTAAAGCTTACCGAAGGATCGGTGTTTAAGGCAAGTATAGCATGGGATCTTCCTTGTTGTCCTATACACCTTTAATCATTTAATTCATACTGCATGTGTCTACCTTGACTGCCACTAAGGAATTCCTAGTACTTTGTTATCCTGTACCTTGATACCTATGGGGTATTGCAATGGGTAGTTTGATGCTAGTGCTCAACTACATCATGATCTTTTAACTTGACTAATGGTATATGCAATAAACACTAAAAGATGCCTTTTAGCAACATGGAACAAGGGGGCTAGAGCATTGGGCTGTTTTTATGGTGCTCTAGATTCCTCTTCCTAAGGACTTATCTGTAAGTGATCATCCGGGACTTATAGTACAACTATGAGGGCTATATGGCTCTGGCTTTAGCTCAGTATGAGTACCTTTTCTAGCTTGTTAGAGGTTACCTTTATTGGCATAATAATGGCTTGCCGAATCAGGTATCGGACAACTTCTACTCTTATGTGTATAGCCGTGATGGAATTGTGCCATTCAACAGGGGGGTTCCTATATCTGTTTGTCGAGTGAATCTAATGGCCCTAACTTGTTAGACAAACCTTTGAAAGGCTTCATAGTGAACCCTGCCGACCTTCCTTGGTAGTGGGTTAAGAGGTTGGCCGCCTCGGGCGAAAGGGTAAATCAAGACTCACAGTGAAAGTGTACAACCTCTCAGAGTGTAAAACTGGTATATCAGCCGTGCTCATGGTCATGAGCGGCCTTGGAACCCTTACGGAATAGATGATGAACACTGATAATACTGATGATAAAGATGCTCACGGATGATTACTGTTTATGCTATTCATTATTCATGTTTACCTGATCATGTGTTTATATGGGCTTGGGATAAACTTGCTGCTACTCAATTGCTAAAATTGTGAAAATTAAAAGCTAATTGCAGTTAAACTAGTCTCAGCCTTTTGAGCCTCATGAACCCCATGTTATATTTGTTGAGTACGACATGTACTTACGCTTGCTTTATTTTCACATATTTGGTTAAAAATCCTAGATGGGTACCAGATTGCTAGAGTTTGGAGGAATTAGGCTGTGATCAACCAGTCAGTTGTCTCTGTGGAATTGGAGTCTTCACCCAAGATCGGAGTTGTCTTTACGCTGTTTGTTATCTAAGGTTATATTCTTTATACTAAGTATGTTATATATTAAGCATTATCTATTGATATTTGCCTTATTTGTAGCTATATGTGAGATTTGACTTCCTGGGCTCACATATGGTGTGTATTTGGTTTTGTGCTTAAAACCGGGTGCTCCACTCACAATGTTGGGGTCTCACAAACCGATGAACGGCGAAACTGTTCTTGACAGATTAATCTAAGCAAAACCCCAAACCCTAACGGAGGGGTGGCGGCGGTTTATGAAGACTCTAGGGTCATGCAAAGACCCCTAGACGCGCCCCCTAATGGGCCCAAACACTATACATGGTCCAACGGACCAAAAGACGGTGTCGTAGCACCTTGGCAGATTCTGGACGCTGACTTGTTTTGACGATCCCCATTGATTCCGAAGGGCTTTTGACGTGAGACCACTTGCATCAGCTTCCTTATCTAATTTTCTTTCCATCCCATATGTGGATTGTCGAAAACGAAGCCCGGACACGCCTGTGTGACTAGTTTTATGATAGACTGGTCCTGGAACCCGAGATGGGCTCCAACTTCAGTTGGACTGGGCCTCCACCATGAGAAGGATGAATTGGATGCCCATGCTAGACCTCCTCCTCTCCTTGGCTTGTATGTGATGGAGTGATGTCCTCATCATGACCCTCTGCTATGTTCCTAAGCAAGATAACATTAGGTAGTAGTCTATTCTCAAAAGTATGAAAATGATCGCTTAAGAACGAGCTCACCTCTAAATTGAGTTGACGCATTCAAGCTCGGGTCATTGGACCTTGCATAATGGTTGGAGGATCAGCGGGTACATCCGAAGGAGTGATGTCCTCATCATCCTCCCCCTCTTGAAACTGAGTCGTCCTTGACTCAAGCTCATCTTCTTCTCCCAAATAAGGTTTCAAATCTGCAGTGTTAAAGGTGGAACTAACCCTGAACTCGGGTGGCAACTCAAGTTTGTAGGCATTATCATTTATTTTCTCAATTATCTTATAAGGACCATCTGTAGCACAAGTGCTACAACACCTTGATAGGGGCAATCAAACAACTTTGGACCAAACATGGTTATGAGGCAAAGAAGCACATATGCAATTATGAACTTTTTGATATTGGTGTTCCAATCCAGTCCAACAAGTAAGTAGTTTTTCTGGTCTAATTAATGTTACCTTTATGTATATAGTCAAATTTGTTATCTGCACTGAGTCCTATATTGTTTGTTTTGTCTCTGCAGTCATGATTATGGTTTCCATATGTTGATGCATGTTGAACATTGGGATGGACGTTCAATGCAATATTTCAAGGAGAGTGACATCCCTAATATATGCAAGCTTCTACTGCATAAGTGGGTAACTCACAAAGATAATGTTGTGCAGAGTTGGAAAGACAGGTTGCATTTATAAGAGGTAAAGCCTATAAATATTTTTGTAATGGTTTCCTGTAGTTAATGCCTATGCTGCAATGTTTCAAAAAAAACTATAAAGCCTAATATTACAACTCTAGACAACTATACATAACTACATCTAGTACACCTGCTACTACTATAGCCACTACTAGCTACAGCTGGTCAGTACCAGGCTGAGATCAGGCACTACTTATTATGTGTGTGAGGCAAGTTGTTGGTCAGGCAATTTATTAGTAGCTTGTTAAGCAATTTAATATCATTAGCCAGGCAAGTTATTAGTATTCTGGTAGCAATTATGTGTGCCCAACACCAAAAATGTGCCTACAACCTCTGTGAAACCAGAGCAGAACTGGCTAACAACAGTGTTGAGCGTACTTTTTTTCTACAAAGGACAAAAGAAGAGAAAAAACAGGTGTAAGTAATGGAATGAAACCACGCACACAAATTTTGGGAAAACCCCAAAAAAAGGAGTGAAAAGGCAAGGCCATCACGGGATTCATGAAAAGCTAAGCTAAACTCTAGAAAAAGGATGAATCAGCATACTACTACACAAGTCAAAAGTAGGCGCAGAAGAAACTACATAGAAAAAAAGGATGAAGTATAGGATGAATCAAAATTTTGTAATTTATTTATTTTTTTGTTTAAAAAACAATCAACCAATGGGCTAAACTCTGAACTTAGTAAATAGGAAAGGCAACACACATTAACATTTGAGTCTTATCATATAAGATGTACAACGGGTCTGCCAACACAAATTTTCACACAAACACATTCAAGTACATTTCAGTAACACTATTTCTTAATTTAAATTGTTTCTTGATTTTGAACTTCTCTTCCAGGCTTGTCTAGACATCTCTGTGCATTGTGATCATATGATCTACAAACGCTGCACCCATTCTTCCTCTTTGCTTGGCCATTAATCCCCTTTTTGTGTGCCTTCTCCTTCCTATGCCCTTTGGCTTTTGACTTTGGGGGGTTCCCTACATTTGATGAGCTTGGACCATCCACTACACCTACAGGGTGAAATGCAATATCAGCAACTAAGTAATCAAGTATAGGTGTACTAGGATGAAGTAAAGCAGAACACAGGGTCTAGTTTTAAACCTATAGTTCGCAGTGAAGGTCCAGTTGGAGTAGAGGCACCTGGACCAATGTTCTGTAGCACCAGGGTCTTGTGCACCTTCTATGCACCACCTTCTGTAGCACCAGTGTTCTACCTATTCGCCATCTTCCTTTTCTTGATTTCTTCAAATTCAGATCGCATCTACTTGATGTGCTTCTCCAAAACAGCATAGTTTTCATCACTTGTACATCTCTCAACTGCTAGTGCCACAGATGCGATGGATGCGTTGGTGAATCTCAGAGTTTTCTGGCTAGTCAATGGCATCCCATGGGCTACAAGTTCCACTGGTGCCTGCACATTTTGGACCTAATCTGTATCACTAGTAATTGCTTGCTGCATCCACCTTTTAAGGATGTAACTTTCTGGTATCAATTTCACCCCCATCCTGATCACAACCCTCGTAATGTGGCAGCAAATGATTCCATCCCTGTCAAACTTGCTACACTCACAACAGTAGCTTTCCTCCTCTTCTATTGCGGTAACAAGGTAGTTCCTTTTTCCATACCCATAAACAAAGCTGTTATTGGGCTCCACCCAATATTGGAATGGTCCTACAGGCTTCACATCATATTCTGTAGTTTTCTCAAACTCTTTGGAGAACTTGTAGAACATATTCTTTGTGTATACAGTGGAAGCATGCTTCTCAAGTGGATGCCTTGACCATCGTCTTCGCTCATTCTCATCAGTCCTAAAGTCTTGCCCATCCTGTGCTACTAAACACTTCTCTTGTATTTTCTGGTATTGTCTCACAAACTGTAGCACAAACAAGTTTAGGTTCACATACTTCTTGAGCAAAGCATTGAACCCCTCGCTCCTTTGAGTTGACTGGAGGAATGGGAAGAAGTTGTGCATGTAGTAGGCTGGAATGAAGCTCTGCCTTATGTGGTACAGGTGCTGAAAATGCTCATTGCCCTCCAAATCATGTTTTTGGACCATAGCGACCCACTTTGACTCAAAATCTTTAGGACTTACGGTGTGGTTCAAGAAATCCACAAACTCCTCATTTAGTTCTTCATTTTTAGCAAGGATTAGTCTAATTGTGCCTGAAAACTTGCCCATGATATGCCACCTGCAATTCTTGTGGGTCATGTTTGGAAAAAATGGTGCAAATGGTAGCTCTCATCGCAGCGTCCTAATCAGTAATTATGTTGAGGGGTGCCTTTTTGTCCATTGCCTCTAGAAATGTTAAAAAAACCATTTATAGGTAGCTGCCTTCTCATTCCTTATAAAGGCACATCCTAGTTGAAAAGGTTGGCAGTGTCTGTTGATTTCGATGAATGGTGTACAAGGCATCTCATATATGTTGGTCATATAGGTTGCATCAAATGAGACGCAGTCGCTATATGCCTCTTTGTAAACTTGTCTTGCAGCTGAATCAACCCAAAATAGGTTCTCAACCCTATGGTTGTCATCAAGCTTGATCTTGTAGAAGAAATCAGGGTCTTCTTCTTTCAAAGCTCTGAAGTAATCCAAAGTTTCCTTCATATCTTTGAATTTTTCCATCTTGTGGATGGTGGTGCGAAAGTTCAAAACTTGTTTGCCCTCATATGGCACCAGCTGTGCATAGCCATAGAACTCGCTCATCAACTACATGATTCGACCCGTGCTCAAGTTGCATCCATGTAGCAAAACGATGAAATCATTTTCTGGCTTTGGTATCCCTCTGTGGGACCTTAGGAACTTCTTGAGCGAGGGCTTCACCACAAGATCGTGGTTGTGCTCGGCCAAAAAATTGATGACTTGCCACCTGGAGCCAATCATTTTGACCACCATCCTCGCCTTGTAGTTTGTATATAGCATTTTCTCCCTCTACCTTTTCTTACATCTGTCAAGCTTCTTCCTCTTCTCCCCTTGATCATCCTCTTCCTCTTGTGCGCTATCCTCCTCTTTTGCTTCATCATTGTCAGAGTAGCAAGTGATAGCATCAACAAGTTGAGCAGCAACTCTCCTTTTCTTACCAAAGCCTTACTTATTGCACACGAACTGGACCTTCTGCATTTCTCTTGTGATTGCAGACCAGCGTGACGTGTTTGTTCTAATCGAGAAGCTAGTTCTCTTTGCATAAGAGTTGTATTACTCTTTTGCTTCATCTAAGGATGCAAAAGACAGCCCATTGTGTGGTACTTGAGGAGTAGACCACACCTCTTCCTCCTCTTCTGCTACTTCATTTCCAGCACCATTCAATTCATTATCAGCAACTATAGGATTAGCAGTAGAGCCTTCATTCCTGTCCTCAATCCTTGCCTGTTCAAATGACAATATGATCTCATAAATGGTAGGAAGAACCTCTTCTGAAACTACAGGAGCTGCCTTGCTAAACCAGCATGACCAAATTTAGAAAAGGGTGTACCCAGTGCAGAGAGCTCTCACTCTGTGTCGGGTCTAGGCAAGGGTGTCAGTGGCAAGCCTTACCATCGCCTGTGCAATACGAGGAGACCATGACTCAAACCTGGGACCTTCCAGTCACACCCGGGACCTTCAGCATGACCAACTTCAGAAAAACTAGGCAAAATCTACTAGTTCACATGCTCATCATTAGGCTGAGGAATTTCAGGAATTGCAGGCACTTGAGTGCAGAAGGTAGGGTTGCCGGTCACATAATCCAAACCAAATGCATCCAAGAAATCTTCATCCAAATCTGGTGGTAGCTTGTTAAGATCAATATTTGAGAACTGCATGAAAAATAGAAAGTTACATGAAATTAGGCAACTTTGTCAAACCCGTTAGGCAATAATATTGTACAAAATGAGGCAAAAAAGGCTAGTAACTTATGCAGTTTTGTTCAGTACATGCTATCAGTTTTGTTCAGTACATGCTATCAGTTACATAAAATTTCATGATAGCTGTGGCTATTAGTTTTCCAAAGTTACAGTGGACTGTACCTAAATATTACAACCTACAAAATGGACACATGAGAGTTTAGAAACTTAAGACTGTCCATGGTACAAAATACATTTTATTCCATAGTCAGATTTCAACTTAATGAATCTACTGTTCTTGTGTTTCCCTCTTTTTGCAGAAAGTTGAAATTGAGGCTTTCTTGTCCTCAACTCAGTTGATTTAAACATTTTTCATCAGTTCTCACTATCATCTATGTGCTTATCATGTACTTCTATTTAATTGCAGGTGTGAGGCCATCAAGCATCAAAATGAACATCTACAGCAACCATGTGCAGCAGCTAACACAAGAAAGTTTAATGCATAGGAGTAACCATGTACAGCTTCTAACATAAGAAGGTTTAATGCATCAAGATGTACATCTATAGGAGTGGTGCATACAACATATATCCATATTAACTAGTAAGAACACCATCTGGTAGTAAGATGTGTAGTAAAACACTAGTCATTTACATGTCCAAGTTAGGATCAGATCTGCTAATGTAGTAGGAACTGCATTACTATTTGTGATGCAAGAGAACTGGATTGCTTATGCAAAACAACTGAATTGCTTATGCAAAAGTAGTGAATTGCCTATCAGTTAGGATCAGATCTGCTTATGCAGTAGTAATAGCAGTACTATCTGATATCAGAACTGAATTATTTCTAGTAACAGATCTGGTTGTTTCTATTGTGTAATTCTAGTGTCTGAGAAGAAGCTGGTTTTCTATAGCTGATAGTATCAAGTTCTTGCATATTTGTACGTACCTGCTGTTTGGATGTATTAGCCTGCCTTGTTTGGATGAATCTGCCGGCCGCCCGATGGTGGCGGCGGCGTCCTGGACTCCTCTGTTTTGTGTGTTGAAAGGGAAAAGCAAAATAGGGTGAGGGGAAGAAGCTTCTAAGTGAGGCATGGGCCTGGCGTCTGGTGGGCCTTGTCCAGGAAGCGCGCTTGGTGTGCACCCGCCGTAGCGCTTCGCACGCGCACACGACCGCTGCTATTCCCACAACCAGGATGGAAATAGAAAGTGTATACTATTGGATTTCCTAATGCGGAGTGTGCGTGTGGCCTACTTAATGCATGCACGGCCGTTGTAACACCCTAAAATTTGCATAATTTTGAAATGGGCTAAAACGACTTAGTTATGCATGTCTATGAGCATGTGAATTTAGGAAAATAATAATTTTTATAAAAATAAAATCAAATATAGGTTTACAATCATGTGTGTGCATTCATGCTGCTGCATATTGTTTTCTTGTATTGTGTGGTTTGAAATTGCATTTCAAAATGATTTGAATTTCATTCAAAATTTGGGTGGAAATTAGAAAAGAAAAAGAAAAGACTTTTCTTCCCTCTCTCCCTATTTGGCCTGTTGGCCCAGTTCCAGCGTCGGCCCGCCTCATTCCCTCTGCGCGGCCTGCTCACTCCATCCGCGTGGCCCGCTTCTAGCTCGACCTCCCTCCCGCGCCCCGCTCCTCCCGCAAGGCCCAGCAGCGCGCGCCCCGACCTAGCCAGACACACCGCGCTGTTCTCCTCTCCTCCCTCTCGCTGACCGCCCTAGCCCACCTGGCTATAGCCATCTTCCTCCTCACTCGTATCTAGGACGGACTCCGTCGCCGCCGTCCAACTCCGCGCCTGGTACGCCTCTTGCCATGCCTTGTGTCGTAAGCCGCCTTGCCTCTTAAATACCGCCCGAGCCTACGCCGCCTCCCTACTCCACCCTCCAGTGCCACGCAGCCATCCTCACCGAGATGCCACATTGCTTCCCAGCCCTAGCCACTACCATTGACGTCCGCCTCGCCGAGCGCCGCGCTGCCTTCGTCGCTTCCCGCTTGTTTTTTTGGTTCCGGTGAGTTCCCCACCCTCTCCTCTCTCTCTCTCTAGACCTCTTTGTTTGGAAAACCATGCACCGTAGTCTCTTAACCGACATCTCCGGTGAGCTCATCGCCATTCTGGCCAAGGCGCCGCCGCGTCCATCCTATTCCGGCCGGCCATCGTCGTCTCCTCCAAGCCCGATCCAATCCCAGCCGCCCGCATCTAATCCAACGGCCCATATCGAAGGATACCCCTTCGCTGGCGTTTTTGCAAAAAACCCCTTACAATTAATTAGATCTTAAAACACAGTCTATAGCGTCTTTCCCAATTTTGTTTTCTTCTTTTGAAAGCGTATTTTGTTTCGGTTAGATCTGAAATACGTTTTCAGCTATTAACAGTTTTGCCACTAAATTTGTTTAGGCCATAACTTTTTCGTTTTAACTCCGATTTGATCCGTTCAACTTGCGTTAGGTTCGTAATTCCATAATCTACATGTTCATACTACTGTTAATCATGTTTTCAACTTTTAAAATTCAAGGTTAGATTTAATCTATTATTTTACTAAAGGAAAACTTGTTTAATTCATAACTTCTTCGTTTTAGCTTCGATTTTTGTGATCTTCGCGTCTGTGTGTTTGAAACGAGACGTAGATTCATTTTCCAAACTTTTCATCTTGATTTTATGCTATTGGTGTACTATTCTAATCTATAGAATTTGTTTGCTATGCATGATTGCTTCTGGATGCTTGTTGCTGTGATTATCGAGTATAGACGATGAGCAATTCGTGGGAGATCAAGAGTATTACTTTGACGTGCCAGGTCAGCAGGAGTACTTTGCTCAAGGAAAGTATAGCATGGGATCATCCTTGTTTCCTATTTACTTTAATACATTAAATTCATGTTGCTTATGTCGCCTTGATAGGGATTCCCTAGAATTGAACTTTTACCTTGTCACCTACGTGATATGCATTGGGTAGCTTTGTTAGTGCTCAATTAAATCATGATCTTGTAACTTGACTAATGGTATATGCAATAAACATTAAAATATAACTTTTTAGCAACTTGGAAACAGGGGGCTGGAGTGTTTAGCTACTTTCTAAATGCTTCAAATTTCTCTCCCTAAGGACTTATCTATAAGTGATCATCCGGGACTTACAGTACAGCTGTGAGGGCTATTTGGCTCTGGCTTTAGCTCAGTATGAGGACCTTTTCTAGCTTGTTAGTGGTTACCTTCATTGGCATAAGAATGGCTTGCTAAATCGGGTATAGGACAGCCTCTACTCTTATGTGTATAGCCGTGATGGAATTGTACCATTCGACAGGGGGGTTCCTATATCTGTTTGCCGAGTGAATCTAATGGCCCTAACTTGTTAGACGAACCTTTGAAAGGCTTCATAGTGACCCCTGCCTGCTCACCTTAGAAGTGTTTTGGGAGTTGCAGACCTAGGCATATGGGTACCACGACTCACAGTGAAAGTGTACAACCTCTGTAGAGTGTAAAACTGGTATATCAACCATGCTCACAGTCACGAGCGGCCTTGGAACATTTAAGGAATAGATGAACATTAAGAATTATCTATTTATGCTATTCATTATTCATGTTTACATTGATCATGTGTTTTGCATTGGAAATTGAAACAACTTGTTGCTACTCTTAAGCTAAAATTGTGACAACTAAAAGCTAAATGCTGTTAAACCTGTGTCAATCCTTTTGAGCCTCATGAACCCCATGTTACACTTGTTGAGTACGACATGTACTTACGCTTGTTTATTTTCATTACTTGGATAAAAATCCCGGATGGGTAACAAATGGCTATGGTTATGACGATTTCCCTAAGGATTACTAGACTTGTGGTCAACCAGTTGACGTCCCGGTGATATGGAGCTTCCGCGAGAGATCTTTTCTTTATACTTCCGCTACATTTATGTGAAGAGTCTGTCTTATTCGTGATGTAATAAACACTTATGATGATACTATTCATAATTTATCGGCTTATCTGTGTGACTGATCTCTGGGCGCACATAAGATTTTGCATCCCATTTGATCCTTAAAATTGGGTGTGACAACCGTGCATTAGTCATTTCCTACATTTTTTACCACACACTTTTTTTGGCAATTTCCTGATGCATATGCATAAACAAAGGCAGAAGCTGAGAAGTTGGTCATCAAGGCCAATGGCATTAATGACCTTCTAACAAGTTGCTTACGTCCTGGTGCCATATTTGGCCTAGGTGACAAAGTGATACCAACTTTGGAACGTTATGGATGGACACATGTAAGGGACTCTATGCTATGGTTAATATTATTGAACTAACAAGAAAAATTAAATTATAAAAATATTTTGGATCATAAAAAAATAGCTATATTTAGCATTGGACATTGACACTACTGAGTGATGCCTCTGCAACATTGCATGAGTTACATAAAATTAATAGCAAAATTGAGATAGGTGAGAACAGAGGGACACTCATTTTTTGGAGAGGTACGGGCATGCATGATGAGCAAGCAAACCCTAAATCCTCATTCTTCTCCCATGTGTTGCTTCTTTTCTCCTTTGCCTAAATAGACAGAGGTTGTGGCTGGGCTGGGCAAGACTCAGTCATGGGAGAGAGGTACAAGGAAAAGAACAGAAAAAATGACTCAGTCATGGCTCATAATGTGGCTAAATATCGTAGCACATCTTTTTTTTCTTCCTTAAACCTTGTGACAACATAATTTCGTGATCTAAACTTAAAACAATATAATGTGTATGAGTAGTCAAACAAAATACATTTGATGAGAGCTCTATGTATCCATAACATCTGATCATCCATCAAGAGACAATAAAAAAGACAACTTGCCTTCTTTTAATGTGTCTTGCCAATCATAGAAAAATCATTTAATCCATATTAAAACCATATTTATCCCTTATGTATTCGTGAGTGTTACAATTAATCTGCTAAAGAATTGCTATAAATAAACTCTTTGTGGGACCGAAAGAGTACAAAATATAACAATTTTCATGCAAAAATGGCCCAAATCGCTACAAAATAAACACTTTAGAGTTTAGTTCATATCTTATTTCTCTTGCCAAAATGAGGCCTAAATTTCCATGTAGTGTTAATAATTTCTAGGCTATAGTAGTACTTTTGAAACCGGGCCAGTAATAGTACTGCCTATAATAATACCAAATCAAGCAAAAACAATACAAAATTATCACGGCTATCAATGGCATCATTAAGAATGTTCAACTAGTCAGGAGCCAATGAAAGAACTAATAGAAAGGTTTATGATCGATCAATATATATTTCTATATACAATCTAACTAGCATAATATGCTACAGGTTACTATTGGTGATGGGAAGAATTGTGATGATTTTGTGTATGTTGAAAATGTTGTACATGGTCATCTTTGTGTTGATAAGACTCTTTCTACTATTTGGGGTGCAAGAACCAGTGGAGGAAAAGTATGTTCTTACTATTGAATGGAAAAACATATTTCATCTATAAATTATTATATCATGACATATTTGAATTTTTAGGCATACTTCATAACTAATATGGAGCCAATGAATATGTGGGACTTCACATATCTTATTCAAGAAGAACTTGGATACAAAAGGTGTTCATTCTATGGATATATGCTTATACCTCAATAGAGCATTTTATTTCACAATACAGTTTACAAACTAGCAATTTAATTTGCACCCAAATTCATTTCATCTATTTTTGTTTTGTCCCATTTTACAATACATTTCCTAAATATTGCATTGGATGCCTAAGTCAAGTTGTAATCCTCTTGGAAAATTGTTGTTTAATTGTAGTAATTTTGATAGTGCACAGGACATGGCCTATGAAACAATTAAGCAAGACATAACCAAATTAGTTATTGAAAGCCTTGATTTACGATATTGGCTTTTGAAGTTAATGCATTTTATATTTGAATGATTGTTGTTAACAACTGGTAATGTTTAGTTCCCTGCAGAAAAATATGGAGATATATACCTATATATTACAAAAATGCTATGGTTCCCCGATGATAATATATACTTAAGTCTCTAAAATATTATCCATGCTTCTAGTTTGTGTATTTATGGTGTAGTACTTTTGTTCATTTATACATCTCTGTAATATTTACTTCTTTTTTCATCAACTCTTCATTAGAGTTGTTGATTATCTATGAAGCGTACTTTATAAATATAATGTAGAGAAGGGGTTCAATTTGGAACTATTTTCTCCATTTACAATTTTCACTAAAAAATTGATTTTATTTTTAGTTTTTTCATTATTATTATGAGACATATAATAGATTATATATCTTGGTCCTGAAACATATTTTATTTTGTTTAATTTGAATATATATTTTTCATACTTAGTAGAAATGATACAAAACAATTCACATTGCTAATACATATGTTGAATGTTTTTTAGAATATCCAAGATAAGGATACCTACATTTGTTATCAAGCTAGCAAGATATTTTATAGAGTGGGCATATAAGGTCGTTTTCTCTCATTTTGGAATTTGCCAGCCTCAAATGCTAACACCAGCAAGGATTAGATATGTAACACTCAATAGAACATTTAGTTGTAACAAAGCTGTTGAAGAACTTGGCTACAAGCCTATTGTAACACTACAGGTTCGAAACTTAAACTCTTTTTCTATTATCTTCATAGTTTTCTCTATTGGTGTAACTCATTTTTATTTGAAATGTTCATACACTTTTGACTTATGGTCTAGGATGGTTTAAAGAAAGCAGTGAAAATGTATATTCAATTGAGGAATAAAGATTTATCTAAGAGATAGTAAAGGTATGATTTTTTACATCAATCGCCCCTGTACTCTCATTATATGTCATCCTTGATGTATAAAGTACATCCTACTAGATCTATACGTTGTCAATATTTTTTCTAACAATGTTAGATGTCAACACACTATGTGAAGCACAAATTAATGAATACCAATACGTGCTTATGAGAGAGCTAAGTACCAAAAATTACAATAAATTAGGTAGTTTTGATTCTGCCCGCAAAAGTATTACACTATTATTAGAACAATTGTATGATGAATAATAATTTTCAACTCATTATAATAGTGATCAAGGTATCTGTGGTTCAAGTTTGATATGCATGATTTTAAAAGAATGCTACCCTAAAATATTATAAATCATGAAGACAGCATCTGCTCCACTACTATACCAATAGCACTAAGACTATTTATAAAAGAACTATGTATTCGGAAAAAAAATCAGGGCTAACGGGTGAGCAACACATCATGTATGCAGGTTGTATATACTGACTGTACCATATCTTATCATAGCTTTGTGTGCAATATTAGAACATTATAGTGTCATGGATTCGTTGGGACATCATCTCATGTTTCTTACAGTTGTGATGTAAGACAACTCTACAAATGTCAAAAGCCAAAGCCAGAGGGTGATGATGCCTCCATTAATAAAAAAACTCGAGTTTGTGTATTCTTTATTGTACTAAGGAAAGCTATGTAATGGATTGTAAATTAGTTTTAGGTAAGGATCAACTATAATGCTCTAATGGTTTTGCATGTATTTATATTATTTTGAATTGTAGATGATATTGTATTTTCTTTTATGTTCCTCTCATCATGTGAAATGTGAAATTAACGCCATCGTAACTACTGATAATGCCTTGATTCGATAATGAGTAATGGAAAACTTGTTGTATTGCAAGTTCCTCAAACTTTCAAATTCAAGATGTTTTGACTAGTCTTCACCCATTCATATTCATTTTATTATCATTTTTTCCCAACACACGTAGTTGTATCCTTTGTTCTATTCTTTCTTTTAGATACCCTTGCAAATAAATTAAATATTTATTTTAGATGATATCACTACCAGAAAACAAAGATTTAATGAAAGTGACATATTTTGTGAAAGGTGTGCAATATATAATGAAAATATTTTATTTCATGAAGGTGGTACATTAACTGTGATGAAAATATATTTTTGTGAAGGTGTTCCCACAAACCATGAGGAAAAGTGACAATTGGATGGCAGTTACCTCAAACTCTTGTCAAAATAGCTATCCCTCATGAGTATAACATACTCCCCATCTCCACTGCTCATTTGCTCTAGAACAGAGATATGTGGCGGCTCAAGGAGTAGAAAGTGCACATGAGGTCTCAATGGGGTGCACCAGAGCTGGTGTGTTGTGGCGCCAAATGGTGTTGCTTGGGCAGGACGTGTGGGCTGGGGCGCACCAAATCTGTGAGGAACCCTCCTCAGTTAGCCAACAGAAATTGCGTGTCATTCTCCCAACTAACACAGTTTAAGCCCACTAACCATAGGAGCCTCTAGAGTCACCACCTGTGATCTCCACTAGCACAAAACCGTAGGATCAAATTATGGGAGTTCACACATGTAACACCCTAAAATTTGTTGTTTTCGAAAAAGATATAAATTGATTTAATTTTGTATTTTGTGTTCATGAAATATAGGAAAAAAGAATGTTTTTCATTATATTAAAATTCATCACAAGGAGTAGCAACATGGTTGTGCATACATGCCTGTGCATTTGTTTTATTGCTTGAGTGGTTTGAATCAAGATTCAAAATAGTTTGAATTGCTTTTGGAAATAAATTAAAAATGGCTTTGAAGTAAAATAGAAGAAAGAAAAAGAGAATTGGAAAATAAAAGAGTTTAAAAGGGTTGTAAAATTTATTTTTGGCAGCCTACTAAAATTTCTGATTTTTATTTGAATGATTTGGATCATATTTGAATTTGGATTGAAAAAGGAAAATAGAAAACTCTCCCTCTCCTAACCCACAACCCGCTCTCCCTTTTCCCCCTGGCCTGCTTCGCTCTCCCTCTCTCCCGCAAGCGGCCCAACCCCGCTCTCTGCCGAGCCAGCCCAGCAAGCAGGCCGCGCCACACCGTGCCTCCTCTTCCCTTGCACGCAGTCACTGACAGCCCAGCTGTAGCACCCTAAAATTTACATTATTCCAAGAATAGCTAAATTGATTTATCTAAAGCATTTATGTGAGCATTCAAACATAGGAAAGTAATAATTTTTATAAAACTAAAATCAAATATAAGATTAGCTACAAGTGATGCATACATGCTGTTGCATATTTATTTTTGTGATGAATGGTTTTGATTCAAAGTCCAAATGAATTCAAAATCTGATTGAAAATGAATTTGGAAAATTGTTGGAAAAAGGAAAAGAATTATTTTTTCCCTCTCCCTCCCTTCCTTGATTTTTGGCCCGCTCAACCGCGCCAGCCCAGCTCCCTCTCCCCTCCCCCTTCTCCTCATTTCTGGCCGAGGCCCACCGAGCAGCAGCGCCAGCCCAGCTCAGCCCTCCTTGCCTCCCCTCTTGAGCCCGGCCTGGCCCAAGCCCAAACCAGCCACAACCCAACCAAGAGCTTCCGCCGAACGCCTTCCAAAGAACTCCAGCCTCCTTCCTCTTCACCATTACCGACACTGGCCCCGCCTATCAGCTTCCCCTTCCTCCTGAATCAAGCGCTCCTGAGAAACCGCCACTGAATCATACTTCTCTCGCGCGATCGTGGGCACGTCGCCCGCTCCCCGGCCTCTTTAAAAGGAAGCCGAGACCCCCCGCGCGTCCCTCTGCTGTTCCCCGCTCCTTTTCTTCGCGCTCACCGTGAATGGAAGCCGTAACTACCGAGCCGAAGGTCGCCGGGATCTACCGTCCACCCCTCCGCGCGGACAACCATCTTCGAGCCGCCAACGACTCCGATTTTCCCCGCTGTGAGCCTTGCCATGCTCCTCTCTACCTCCCCATGCCGTTTGAATTGAGTTTGGTGGCTTCTAGCGCCGTAGCCACGAGCGCCGATAGCTCTTGGCCGCCGGCCATGGCAACCGCCACCTCGGCCTTCCCCTCCGGCCACCTTCTTGGCCTAGCCGAGATCCCCTGCTCCTCCGAATCTTCCCGGTGCCTTCGGATACGCATTCCGTAGACCGTGGCCCCCTAACCGAGCTCGCCGATGAATCTTCGCCGTCGGCCATGGCACCTAGCCGCCTGAGAGCACTGTTCTGGATGTCCACCCCTTGTTCTCTCTCCCCCGGATCTATTTCTGGTCGTTCATTTCAAATCCGACGGCCACCGTTGGCCGATACCCCTTCGCGGGTAGTTTTGCTAAAGAACCCCTCTAATTTCGTGTAATAGAAACCGCCGTCCTTAGCGCATTTCCCCCAGTACGCTCTCTCGTTTGGAAAGCGTAAAGTTCACTGTTTTAGTCTAAAACACGTTTTCAGTATTTATAGAAATGCCACTAGATTTGTTTTGCTCTTAAAACATCGTTTTAGCTCCGAATTGATCCGTTCAAATTGCGTTAGCTTCGTAATTTCATAAGCTACGTGTTAGTACCACTGTTAATCAATTTTGCAACTTTTAAATTTCATGGTTAGGTTTAAATAAATAAAGTGCTATAGGAAAAACCTGTTTAATTCATAACTTTCGCGTTTTAACTCCGTTTTTCGTGAACTTCGCATTGACGTGATCGTAGCGAGACGTAGATTATTTTCATAAACATTTTATATTGTTTTCTATACTGTTGGTGTACCATTCTAATTATAGGATTGTTTGCTTTGCATGAATGCCTTTGGAATGTTGTATGTTGCCGTGTTGGTCACGTTCAGACGGTGAGGAGAACGTTGGAGACCAAGAATTCTTCGATGACCAGCAGGACCAGCAAGAGTTTGTGAACCAAGGCAAGTATAGCATGGGCCTACCTTGATGTCCTATTCACTTTAATCATTCACTCATGTGCATGTGTCTAACTTTGATAACCATAAGGACATTCTAGTCATTTGATGACTTGTTCCCTTGACTCCTATGGGTTAATTGCATATGGGTAGATTGCTAGTGCTCTAACTGAACATGATCTACATGATGATGAATGGTTCTATGGAACCAAAAGTATAACATGATATATAACAACTGTTCCATAGGGTGAAGGTGCAAATGACTATTGATCATGTTGCTCTCGGCCCTCCATAAGGACTTATCTGTCGACAAAAGCTGGGACTGACAGTGCAACCGTGAGGGTCATATGGCTCTGACTTTAGCTCAGTAATAGGACCTTTTCTAGCTTGTTAGAGGTTACCTTTATGGCGCAAAAGGGGCTTGCCACGTTGGGTATAGGACTGCCTCTATTCCTATGTGTATAGCCGCGATGGATATGTGCCATAGGAAAGGGCGGTTCCTACATCTGCCTGCCAAGGAAACCTAGCGGCCCTAACTTGTTAGAGAAACCTATGAAATGGCTTCATAGTGTACCCTGCCCGCTCACCTTGGCAGTGATATGGGAGTAATTAACCCGGGCATATGGGGATCACGACTCGCGGTGAATGTGCACCACCTCTACAGAGGGTAACAAACTGTTATAACAGCCGTGCTCACGGTAACGAGTGGCCTGGAAAACTCACAGAATAGATGGCTACTTATAATGTTGTTTATACGAGATGATTATGATGATGTCACATGACTCAATTGGATCGGATATATGATCACGTGGGTTTAAATGGGAGCTTAAGCATAACTTGATAATAGTTGAGGATAAAATCTTGACTTACTAAAAGTGCTAACTGCAGTAAACTAGTGTCAACCTTTTTGAGCTTCATAACCCCATGTTATCTTGTTGAGTACGGGACGTACTTACGCTTGTATACTTTCTATATTTGGATAAAAATCCTGGATGGATAACATATGACAACGGATATGAGGAGTTTCTTGAGGATTATTAGGCTTGTAGTCAACCAGTCGACCGTCCCTGTGATGGAGTTCCACGAGAGAGTTATCTTTTTATCTTCCGCTGTGTTATGTAAGACAATGTGATGCTATTATTCATTATGTAAGATGCACCGTGATGATACTTTTTATAATTTGTCAACTTATGTGTGTGACTGATCCCTGGGCACACATGAGTTTAGTGCATTCAATTTTATCCTTAAAATTGGGTGTGACACCAGCCCTGTGCTCCATGCCACTGCTATCTCAGGCCACTTGTCAGCACCATCCTTCACCTCCGTCGTAGCCGAAGGGGACTCCGACGCTAAGAGACCAAAGTTGCCCCGCCTCGTCTGCCTTGCCGTGCATGCCAAGATGCTCCCTGGGCCATAAATAGCAACCACCCGCATCGTGCTGCCTCCCTACCAAGCTCTAGAGCAAGTTGAATCCGCCGAGTAGCTGCGCCGCTGAACCCTAACCACCACCGTGCTCGCCTCGCAGTTCCACCGCTCTGTCGTCGTCCGGGACTGCTCGCCGAGCTTCGTTAGGAGGTAAGCAAGCAGATGGTACCACGCTAGCTCTCTCTCTCGCCTTCTGTTACCATAGTGCCATCGCCGTTGTTTCGTCGAAGTCCTGATCCGCCCGATAGAGCTCACTCGCGCCTCTGTGCCTTCACTTGTCTTCCTGATCCCCCAATCGAGTTCTACTCGCTCCGCTCTCCCTTCCCATGCTAATCCCATGGCCGATGATGCCCGGAACGTCAGATTAACGAACGCCGGTGAGGTCCTCTATTCTCCGGTGATGGCGCCACCGCGCACAGCGCTGCTCCGGCGACCCCCGTTTCCCCATTTGATCTGCACCGCCCGATCTGAGATCTATGGCCTAAATTAGAAGATACCCCTTCACCGACCGTTTTGTAAAAGAGCCCTCGCATTTTTGTAGAATAAAACCCGCTATCCCTGCAATTTTGTTAAAGAGCCCCTACCTTTTCTTTAAATAGTACCCATAGTCCTTTGCCAGTTTAAAATCAGATTTTATTTATTTATTTTAAATTCAAAAATCAAGTTCCATCTATTTACAAAATTGCCACTATCTTTATTAGACCATATCTTCTCCAACTCCGATTTAACCCGTTAAAGTTGCGTTAGATTCGTAACAACATAATCTATGCATTAGTATCAATGTTTTCCATGTCAAGAGCTTTGCTATTTTATGGTTTAACGCCTAATTTGAATAATAAATATGCAATTGGATTTTTCTAATTAAAAGTAACTTAGCTTTTCACCTTGGTCAATTTTATGATTAGGTCTACCTTGTTTTTCTAAATCAAGTATAATTTGATTTAACTCAATTAAGGTATTTCTCTGAAGTATCTTATACATGTTTTATATAGCTAAAATAAATAAAGATTATTGTTTCTTTTCGAAGCAAATCTATTGGTAGATGTATCTTTTTCACCGTAGCTCCGATTAGCGTGCTTTTTCATGTCTGTGTGTTCGTAGCAATGTGTAGAACATCTTTAAAACCTTTTTACTTGTTGTTTATTATAGTTGGTGTAATGTTCTAATTTAGATCTGTTGTTTACTTTGTGTATGATTGCATGGATGCTTGTGTGGTGCTTTATGATCATGTCTAGTCGGTGAGCTATACGTGGTGATCAAGAAGCAGTTCTTTGGAGGCTACGAATCAATAGAAGAAAGATCTAAGTTTAAGGCAAGTATAGCATGGGATCTTCCTTGTTGCCCTATACACCTTTAATCATTTAATTCATACTGCATTTGTCTACCTTGATTACCACTAAGGATTTCTTAGTACTTTATGCCTTGTGCCTCGATACCTTTGGGTTATTACATTGGGTAGCTTTGCTAGTGCTCAACTAAAGCCATGATCTTGTAACTTGACTAATGGTATATGCAATAAACATTAAAAGATGTTTTTTATCAACATGGAACAAGGAGGCTAGAGCATTGGGCTATTTTTATGGTGCTCTAGATTCCTCTCCCTAAGGACTTATCTATAAGTGACCATCCGAGACTTACAGTACAGCTGTGAGGGCTACATGGCTCTGGCTTTAGCTCAGTATGAGGACCTTTTCTAGCTTGTTAGTGGTTACCTTTATTGGTGTAAGAATGGCTTGCCGAATCAAGTATAGTGTGGCCTCTGTCCTCTTGTGTATAGGCTATGCGTCATTGTGCCATCAGGAAGGGGGGCTCTACATTATTTGCTGAGTGAATCTAATGACCCAAACTTGTTAGACAAACTTTTGAAAGGCTTTATAGTGAACCCTGCTAACATTCCTTGGAAGTGGGTCAAGAAATTAGCTACCTCGGGCGAAAGGGTAAATCACGACTCACAGTGAAAGTGTACAACCTCTGTAGAGTGTAAAACTGGTATAACAGTCGTGCTCATGGTCACGAGCGGCCTTGGAACATTTACGGAATAGATGATGAACACTAATGATACTGACGATAAAGATGCTCACTAATGATTACTATTTATGCTATTCATTATTCATGTTTACCTGATCATGTGTTGATATGGGCTTGTGAATAAACTTGTTGCCACCCAATTGCTAAACGATGACTCATTAAAAGCTAATCGTAGTTGAACCAGTGTTAGCCTTTTGAGCCTCATGAACCCCATGTTATATTTGTTGAGTACGACATGTACTTACGCTTGCTTTATTTTTTTCAATTATTTGGATAAAAATCCTAGATGGGTACCAGATTGCTAGAGTTTGGAGGAATTAGGCTTGTGATCAACTAGTCAGTTGTCCCTGTGGAATTAGAGTCTTCACCCGAAGATCGGAGTTGTCTTTCCGCTTTTTGATGTCTAAGGTCATATCCTTTATACTAAGTATGTTATATATTAAGAATTGTCTATGGATATTACCTTTATTTTTAGCTATATGTGAGATTTGACTTACTGGGCTCACATTTGATGTGTTTCTGGTTTTGTCCTTAAAACCGGGTGCTACAACACACTATATCGACACATCGGGAACCAACTCACAAAGAATTCACATCTAGGATAAGCAATTCTATTGATTTCAATTTAACACAACTAAAGGATCTTAGTCGTGAAAATAATATTTATATTGATAATGTGTGAGCCTATATAATATTGTCTATAGTTATATTACAGTATTAGTTACTAAAATTACCCATATAGTATATTATCATAAGCTAAAAGTTATTAGTAATGTGTGCTTGGACCGACTCCGGTGACATTTAATACTGGCTTCACGCCGAGGTGATGGACTAACTCATCTATCTATATCTCCTATATAAAGATAATCCCCCACTAGCAATTTATCTTGACATGCAAAGTGTCCACATCAGCATCCACTAGAACATCCCACTAGCATATTCAACTACCTTGCCATGCAAAGTGTCCACATCAGCATCCACTAATACATCCAACTAAGGCCCTATTTGGTTGAGCTGTGGCTTTTGCAAAAGCTGCTGTGAGCTATGACTTTTGCAAAGCTATTGTGGAAAAGTTTCTATGCGGTGATTGAAGGCCCGTTTGGTTGAACAACTGTGGCTTTTGGAAAAGTTTCTCTCACTTGCGAGCAGGCCCCACATGTCATGCATAGAATTTGTCTTCTTCCTCCTCTCGCTAGAGCTAGCTATACTCGCTAGCATGGTCGTGCTCGTCGGGCCACGCCGTGCTTGCTGGCTGTAGAGAGGAAGAGAGGCAGCTCTGTCGTCGTCCCAAGAGAGTTGTTGCTGGCTGTAGAGAGGGAGAGAGGTGCCACCAACCCAAGGACTGCCGCTGTAGGGAGAAAGGCAGGGCGGCTGGATCTAGGGGAGGGGTCCCCTCTGCCGGTGCCGCTCCCGCCTGGCAACCGCCGGAGATGAAGGCAAGCAATGGCCATGCCCGAGACCACCGGATCCGAAGCAGGAAGGAGCTCATGCCAGCATAGGGAGGGGAGACCTCGTGCCACCATGGGGAGGGGAAGGAGTTCGCATCGGCTTGGGAGGGGCAGGAGAGGGGAAGGAGTTCGCACCGCCATGGGAGGGCCACGGGGAGGGGAAGGAGCTCTCACTGGCTAGGATGGGGCAGGGGAGGGGTGTAACACCCTACAATTTGCTCCTTTCAAAATAGATGAAAAATGATTTAATTTTGCATTTTTGTGCTCATGAAAACATAGGGAAATAAAAATTTTCATTAAATTAAAATTCATCATATGAAGTTAGCAACATTGTTGTGCATACATGTTGGTACACATGATTTGTTGTAACGTGTGGCTTTGTATAGAATTCAAAATAATTCAAATTGATTTTAACAAAAGGGTTTTGAAATAGCATTGAGATAAAGGAAAAACAAAATAAAAAGAAAACTCTCTCCTCTCCCTCTTTAGGCCTATAGGCTCGACCGGCCTGCTCCCTCCTCCCTCTATTTTCCAGTCATAGGCCCAAACCGCTGAAGCCCACATGGGCGCCCTTTTCCCTCTCCCCATCGAGGCCCATAGGCCCAGCGTGCCCCATGGCCCAGCTATGTGCGGACGTCGCGCTTCTCTCTCGGTTTACCTGACGACCGGGCCCCGCTCTCTCTCTCTCTCGTTGATGAGGCGACCCCACCTATCGGTCATCTCCTTCCTCCTGTATGCGAGCTGGACTCGGCCGGATGGAAACCCACCGCCGCATGCCCCGATTTTCCTAGGATACGACATGTTCCCCACACCTAGACCCCCCATAAATAGGAGCCCAAGCTCGTGCTGCCCTCATCCCAAACCCTAGCTCACAGCCATCGCTTCTGTTGAGCTCACAGCGCCGCACCCGAGCTCGAAACCCTAAAGTCATCAATGCCATTTGATTCACCGACCCACCGCTTCGCCATTGCGTTGAGCTACTTGCCGAGCTTTGGAAGCCGGTAAGGCTCACGGTGCCCCACTTTATCTCTCTCTCGCTCTCTATGTCATGAACATGCTCGCTGGAGCAACTTCGACCAACTCGAGCCGCCTTATCGAGCCCGCGCTCGCCTCTGTGCCCTTGTGGCTGCTTCCGTCCCCTAGATGGGTTCGTAGTGCTCTGCTCTCCCTCCCTATGCTTTCTGTTTGGCCAATGATGCTCGGAGTCGCCGTATCAATGAACTCCCGTGAGGTCAAGCCACGGGAGCGCCGCTCCGGTGACCCATCTCTCTCTCCCTTCTAATCTCCACCGTCTAGATCTGATCCAGCGGCTCAGATCCTCCCATACCCTTTGCTGGTAATTTATGCTAAAGAGCCCCTCTGTTTCAACCAAATGGAACGTGCAGTCCCTGATCCTGATTTAAAATCTATTTTTATTTATTTTAGTTCGAAATTAAGTTTGGTTTATTTATAAAACTGCCACTAACCTTGTTTTATGCATAAAATATCCGTTTTAACACCGTTTTGACCCATTCAAGTTGCATTAGATTCAAAATGACATGATCTACATGACAATAACATTGTTTTGCCTGTTTTGTGCTTTCAAATAAAATGTTAATTTGATCAATCTAAATGCAATTAGATTTCTAATTAAAAGCACTTTAGATTTTCTACTTTGATCTTTTCTAAATAATAAGATAAGATTAGTTTTATTTTGGTTTTCCAAATAAAATATAATTTGACCTAATTTGATCCAGCTATTTATTTGAACTATCTTATACATGATTTATTTAAAATAAATAAAGCCTATAGTTTTCTTTTTATCTTATAAAGTAAATCTTACGATAGACGTATCTTTTGCACCATAGCTCCGAATTGCGTGCTTTTCGCGTTTGTGTGTTTGTGGCAATGCATAGATTAGTTTTCAAATATTTTTATTGATTGGTGCACTAATCTAATTATAGTTCTATTGTTTGCTTTGTGTATGATTGTATGGATGTTTGTGTGGTGCTTTATGATCTTGTCCAGTCGGTGAGCTTTACGTGGTGGTCAAGGAGTTCCCTTGAAGATTTGGACTAGAAGAAGGATATGAGTAAGGCAAGTATAGCATGGAATCATCCTTGTTGTCTTATTCACTTTAATAACAACTTAATCATACGCATGTGTCTACCTTGGCAACCGTAGTAAATTTCCTAGTTGTTTGATATCTTGGATTCCTTTTCACCTATGGGATATTGCATTGGGTAGTGATGCTAGTGCTCAACTAAAATCATGATCTTGTAACATGACTAATGGTATATGCAATAAACATTAAAATATGTTTTTTAGCAACTTGGCTTAAGAGGGCTGGAGCATTGGGTTGTATGGTGCTCTAGATTCCTCTCCATAAGGACTTATCTGTAAGTGGTCACCAGGACTTATAGTACAACTATGAGAGCCATATGGCTCTAGCTTTAGTCAAGTATGAGGACCTTTTCTAACTTGTTAGCGGTTACCCGAAAGGGCGCAAAAGGGGCTTGATGAGTCAGGTATAGGACAACCTCTGTTCCTATGTGTACAACCATGAAGGAACTGTGCCATTCGAAAGGGGGTTCCTACATGTAACACCTGGTTTCAAGGACAAAGCCGAATGCACGCCATATGTGAGCCCTGGAAATCAAAACTCACATATAGCTACAAATGAAGGGGCAGTATCAATTTATATTGCTTAATATATAGCGAACTTTGCAAAAGAGATAACCTTAGAAAGCAATCAACGGATAGACAACTCTGATCTCTGGGTGCAGACTTCACTCCACTGGATCCAAACTGACTTGTTGACCACAAGCCCAACTTCTCAAGTCTCTGACAGACTGTTATCCAGCCTGAGGTGTGGGGGAAATTGCAAGAGTGAGTCCATGTCGAACTCCGCAAATATGGCAACAAGGTAGTGTAATCCATAACCATATGATCAAGTGTAATTGAATAATGAATTGCACATAAACAATTTAAATGAACATACAATAATTCCCTCAGTTTTCCGGGTCACCCGTATCCGTGGGCACGGCTAGTATACTAGTTTATTAAACTCTACGCAGAGGTGTACACTTTCACTGTGAGTCATGATTCTCATATGCCCAGGTTAGCTAGACCCAAAACACAGAGAACCATATAAAGCCACCCAAGAGCTCGTCTAATCGGCTAGGGCCGTAGGGTCATCAGATATAGGAACCCCCTTCCAAAAATAAAGTAAAAGGCCGCTTCCAAAGCTAGGCTCAATAGGATAGAGGCTGTCCTATACCCAACTCGCAGACCTCTAACCAGCTAGAAAAGGGTTTCTTAAGCAACTAGAGCTAGAGCCATATAGCCCTCACAATTGTATTGTAAATCCTAGCTTTTGCCAAAGGATAACATTCATCATTTATGTTTATATCACATTTCATTAAACAAGCCCAAGATCATGGTCACAGAAAGAAAACCCAAGCTATACTTGCCTTTAACTTGCTTTACACCCAAAGCATCAACTTCATCTTCCATTCTACAGCTTCGGGCGCTCAGCTTCTGATCTTCGACGCTCTCAAACGGTTCTTGTCTACTCAAAACAAGCACCACACATAGGCAAACATACAAGAAACAAAGTAGACTAAGACAACACACCACACAAGAGAAAACATCATACTAAACGAGAACTCGTTACTACGATCGAGAGAACGCAAGAAACACCGATAAACCAACTATCGTTAAAAAGAAACGACTATCGAGAGTTTTATATATATTATAAAAAGAAAAGAAAAGCCTACATGCTTCATTTATTTTAATTGAGTAAAACCATGTAAAAATTATTAAGAGCAGATTAGTCAAAACATAACTTAATTTAAAACTCAAGTTGAAACTACTCATATTTTATTTATAAACAATGCCATATAATTTAATCAAGTTAAACTTTTACTTTACAAAAGAAAAGGATATGTGAGCATCTAAACATGTTTTTATATGATTGTGTTTGAGCCTAACAAATTATAATCAAAACATATTTAAGTTGATATTAATCAATCTAATATTCATTCATAAAAGGTCGACATGACAATCCTCGATAACTTTTAATTAATAAACTTATTGCTAAATATGTGCATGCAGCCCATGGGCCAAAGGCTCCAGCCCAAAGCACGGTTATGGGGCCCGACCTGAGAACGGCACGGCCGAACCCTAACCAGGCCTGTGCCGGCCCAAAGCCCATAGCAGGCCGGGCTTGGGCTGAGGCCTCAGCCCGCCGGGCGGCACGGCATGGCCCGTTTTACAACGGCTGGCCCGGTAGAGGCCCGACAGCTGGAGGGTCTATATATGCCCCCCCGACCCCGGTGGACCCCCACCTTTGGCCATTCCCCCTCACTCCGCCCGCGCCCACAGCCGTTCGCCCGCCACCCTCGCCTCTGAGCTATGAAACCCTAACCCAAATCCCCACCTCGCCTCACCTCTCACCGCTGGTCGCCGCCCCCCCCCATTGACCACCTCCCAGGCTACCGCTATCGTCGTCCACCTCCCAGGCTACCGCTGTCCGACGTCGGATGTTGAGATCTCCTCTTCTTTGATCTCTCCCCCCTCCTCGTCTCACTTCTTCCTCCCTACCTCTCTGACCGGATCTTGGGATCTCCTTTTGTCTCCCCCCCTCTTCTCCATCTCGTCTTCGTCTTCTTTTCCATTTCTCCGGCACCGGGCTCCGTCTCCATGCAGGCAAGTACCTCTAACCCTAACCCTAACCCTAGATCTAGTAGGCAATCACATGAACCCTAATCCATTTCTCGGTGTTTTTGGTTCGCAGGTCGTCGGTGTGTAGGTGTAGCTGGTGCCGTAGGAGACGTTGAGGGATGGTGCCGGTTGGGTGGGTGCCATCTGTCATGGTCGGCTCTGAGTCCGCTGATGGTGACGATGGTCCAACCATCAACGACGAGCTCAGGGCCACAGGGCAGATCCCCGATGATGAAGACGACATGGGAGATGCTGCTCATCTCTTGTTCGGTAGGAGTGCTGTTCTGACCAACCGAGACGATGCAGCGGCTATTGTTGCGGCCACCAGCGATACAGCATCTCTGGCTTCGTCCACCACTAGTAAGCGCCAATCCCCTGTCTGGGCTAACTTTGATGAAATCATAGAGACAGTGGACAGTGAGGTACGTGTTGTTGCTATTTGTAAGCTCTGTAAGTCTTGTTTGTCTAGTAAATCTGCTAATGGCACTGGTCATTTGAAAAGACATATGCTCTCATGCAAGAAGAAAATAGAACAGGCTAATTTGGTTCAAACTAGGCTTGCTTTGAATCCTGATGGGTCTTATAGGAACTGGGAATATAGGCCTGATGTTGCTAGAGCTGAGCTTTGCCGTTTGATTGCTAGATTAGATCTGCCTTTATCTATTGCTGACAATGATGCTTGGGATGATTACATTCAGCGTGCTCACAATCCTAGATACAAGAGAGTGTCTAGATTCACCACATCTAGAGATCTTTCTAAGCTTTTCAATGAAAAACTGCATCACCTAAAAAATGAAGTAATGCCTAGTGTGTCTTCTGTTTGTTTGACATCTGATATCTGGTCTGGCAATGCTAAGGAAGATTAGATCACTGTTGTTGCTCACTACATTACTTCTGAGTGGGAACTTAAGAAAGCTGTTATTGGCTTTAAACTGATTGAAGTGACTCATAGTGGTATTAACATTGCTGAAATTATTGCTGGTGTGCTTGGAGATTGGGGCCTACTTGACAAAGTTTTCTCTGTTAGCCTTGATAATGCATCTGCTAATACATCTGCTATGCTTACTTTGAGTCCTCTGCTTGCTGGTTACTTGGGTTATGATATTGATCCATTGAATCCTAGTAAAAAGATCTATCATGTTGTGCATCAGAGATGTGCTTGCCATATAATTAATTTGATTGTTAAATCTGGTTTGAAAAGGCTTAAACCACACATAGAGATTTTTAGGACTGCAATTAACTTTCTGAATTCATCTAATCATCGCATTGCACAATTCAAAAACTACTGCATTACTAAGGGTATGAGGCCTCGTAAATTTGCTTTGGATATGGATGTTAGATGGAACTCAACCTACCTTATGCTAAAACATCTCATGCCATTTAGATCTGTGTTTTCTGTGTTCATCAATTCTCAGTCTGGCTATCCTCTATTGAATGAATAGCATTGGTACATTGCTGATAAGGTATTGCAATTCCTTGAGTTGTTCTATGATTCAACTGTTGTACTTTCTGGTGTTTATTACCCCACTAGTCCTTTGGTACTGCATCACATACTTGAGATTGCATCCCATCTACATGAATTTGAACATGATAATACTCTTGCTGCTGTTGTTGTGCCAATGAAGAATAAATTTCTTAAGTATTGGAAGAATATACCACTGTTATACTCTTTTGCATTTATTCTGGATCCAAGGGCTAAGTTGAAAGGTCTGGGAAATGTGCTTGACTTGCTTGCTCTAAGTAACAATATGAGTTACATTGATTACTTTGCTGAGGTTAAATCTGAGTTGCATAAACTCTATGATAAGTATGAATCTAAGTTTGGTGGTGCTAGGCCAGCTAGAACCACCCATCCATCTGGACTGACAGGTAAGAGAAAGCAGGCATAGGGCAAAATTTTTGGAGGATCAGTTTCTTCTGGTCCTTCAAGTGCATCTGCAGGATCTATTGTGCCTCCTGGTCTCTCTGAGCTCACTGTTTACCTTGACAGTGACAGTGTTGTGGCATATGATGATGACTTTGATATCCTCAATTGGTGGCATGAGCATAAACTAACCTATCCAGTTCTTTGTACCTTGGCTAAAGATATTATGACTATTCCTGTATCAACTACTTCTTCGGAGTCTACCTTTAGTCTTACTGGCAGGATCATTGAGGAGCGGCGACGGCGATTGGGCGCGGACAGCATGGAGATGCTAATCTGTGTCAAAGACTGGGAGCTAGGTGAATCCGGTGGACAGCACACTGTGGAGGACAAAGAGCTAGAAGAGTACTTCAAAGAGCAGTACCTTGATGATGGAGCTGGTGGATCATCTACTGCTGGTGATGGTTGACTGCTGAGAGCCTGAGAGGCTGTGAGTGCGACTTTAGTTGTGAGAGTTGACACATTTGAGCTAGCTGGTTTGTAATAACTTTGAACAATTTGAACATTTTAATTTATTGAGCTGGTCGTACTCTTTTCCTTTCTAGGGTTTTATCTCACGAGGTGTGAGTTTTACCTAGAAAGGTTTTTAATGAGGCGGCATTGCACAAACAACACAAATCTTTTGTCATCTGGTGTTTCTGTGATTGTTGAATATGAATATGTGAACCTGTGATTGTTTGAAGTTTGAACCTGTGATTGTGCTGTTTGAAATATGGTGTTTACTGTGTAACGGGCTATGGGCTGGCCCGATGGACCAGTGGGCCACGGGCTCAACGGGCTGGCACGGCCCGATATTCGGTCCACGGACCGTGCCTGGGCCGTCCACCAGGCACGGTGGACTGTTCAGGCACGGCCCGGTGGCCCGACGGGCCAAAAGGGCCCGAGCCCGATCGGGCCGTGCCTGTCCCGGGCTCGGCCGTGCTGGCCCGTTGCTCATCTTTACTTATTGCATGTATATTAATTAAATTAATATTTAGTTTATAAATCACTAGCATATAAGTATGTATCTCGCCAACGCAGCTGTTAGGATGTAGAATAAACGGAGAAGAACTCGAACATGCAAATGCTCACCAGCAATAGAAACAGGACGACGACCATGGCAGGCTCGGCAGGAGCAGGATCAGAAGATGGCAGCACAGCTCAACAGGGATTCAGGGTTCGTCTCGATGAAGATCCCCATGTCTACGAGTTCTCCGTCCATGCAAGCGGCGCTCGCGACGATATGACTGGTGCTCGGCATCCAGCTACAGGAGTGGGCATCAGCAAGACATACGTACAGACTGTAGATGTACGTAGAGAGGTGATGAGGAACAGGCAACATCGATAGTGCTGTTACGAGTCACAGAAAGAAGAAAAAGGATTTCGAGAGATTGACCAAGAGCTGCTGCACATATGACCATGGCCTGACTGCTGCCCTGCTTGAGCCTTCGTGGCCGGCTCACATGCAGGATCGGACTCAACCAAGATGAGGTAGGGTCGATTGCAGTGCACAATGGTACGCTAGCTGAGAAGAAGGGTCACGGGATGTCTAGAAGTCACTCAACGATGCTGCTCCATGAAGGTTTGCCAAAAAAGTGACCAGAATAGAGAAAGAAGGGGACACAGTCAACCGTTGATGGATTGATGAAAAGAAAGATACTTCAGCGTTGAGAGAGATCTACCTTGTGGCGACGGCGATGGCGACGGCGACGGCAACGACGAGAGAAGGAGGAGAAAAATATAATTTATTATACGAGGATTTTCCAAACTTGGGGCTCCCCATACGGTAGTTTTGGTGTGCTTAGCCCAAGGGGTTGGTACATATATATAGGGCGGAGAACTCCCCACATCTACATCGACTAACAATATGGTACTAATTGATGTTGCACCCTCCACCTTTACTAATAGGCCTAATTAATTATTAAAGCACATTAGTAAATAAAGACATGGGTCTTTGGGCATGAGGAAATCTGAGATATTTTATTATTTTCGGATTTAATTAATTTTATGAATAAAATAATTCTAGAAAACTCCAGAATTGAATTTTAAGCCACGAAAAATACTCCGAAGGCTTCGAAAATTCAGGGAAAATTCTCAGAGATATTTTAGAACAAGACGAACCCAAATAAAGTATTTGGAGCTCATGAAAAGATATTTTGGAGCATTTAAAAATTAGATTATGCTCACAAACAAGTGGGAACAAGTTTCGGAAAAAGCCAAAGAAATTCCCGAGGTATCCATGGAGATAGGTTGAAGAATAGTGAGCAGGAAGGAGTGATTTGGATTTCATGGAAAAGATTTTAGGACACATCTCAAGCAAATATTAAGCTAAAAAACAAGGAATTTGATCCGTGAGAAAGACTAAGAATTGCTGGAGAAAGAAGATCGACTTACTAAACACATTTTAAAAATCTTTTCTCACAACATGAAATAAATCAACAACCAAGCATCACATCAAGCAATAGCTTGTCAAATTAATTTGGAAAAACTTGAAAATTCACATTTTCCTATAACTAAATTTACGCTAGTTCAAACTAAGATTGGTAAATTTTATCCAAATATCAAAACATTTATTTTAATTAGTGTTTTCTACGCACAACCCAAAATTAGAAATTTTGGGGTGTGACACTACATTTGCTTGCCAATTGGAATCCTAGCAAACCTAACTTGTTAGATGAACCTTTGAAAGACTTCATAGTGACCCATGCTTGCTCACCTTGGAAATGTTTTGGGGGTTATAAACCCGGGCATATGGGTATCACGACTCACAGTGAAAGTATACAACCTCTGCAGAATGTAAAACTGATATATCAGTCGTGCTCGCGGTCACAAGCGGACTTGGAACTCTTACGGAATAGATGATCATTAGTGGTTAATTGTTTATGCTATTCATTATTCATGTTAACCTGATCATGTGTTTACACGGGCTTCTAAAGAATTTGATGCTACTCAATTGCTTAAAAGTGTGACTCACTAAAAGCTAATTGCAGTAAACAAGTGTCAACCTTTTGAGCCTCATGAACCCCATGTTATATTTGCTAAGTACGACATGTGCTCACCCTTGCTATTTCCCCCACTCCTCAGTCTGTAGTAAAGTTGCTCAGAGGATTGATGAGGACACAAAGGAGTTCCCAGAAGATTGATAGGAGTGCTAGGCGTATGTTACCCCTAGTCAGCTGTCTCTGTGAAGAATAGAGCCTAAAGATTAGTTACCATTCTATGATACTCCGATCTAAGTGTTAATATAGCTATGTATACGTTATTTAATGACATTGTTTCTAATACTATTCATTCTATGGTTATATGTGTGGACTTCTAGGCACACATATGGTGAACCTAGTTTTGTCTTTAAAACTGGGTGTGATAAGGGGAAGGAGCTCGAGCCACCATGAGAGGGCCATGGGGAGGGGAAGGACCTCGCACGACAGGTAAGGGTCGGCACCGTGCGAACCTCGCAAGTTTCCCTTTCTTCGCGTCGAACTAAGATAGAAGGGAAAAATGAACTAGTATGTTCCATAACCAGTGGCATGTGGGTAATTTATTTCTCCAAAAGCAGCTGAAAGCACGAAGAGAGGTGCTTTGAGTTTTCTACTAGAGCAAAAGCTGCTTTTGGCCTAAAGCAGTTGTGGCTTTTAAACCCTTTGGTTGGCTTTTGGATTTTGCAAAAGCAAAAGTAGGTTCAAAAGCCCAACCAAACAGGGCCTAACACATGTCATCATGTCTTCATTCATGCTATTCACATTAGCAAACCACATCATTTACTAACATATATTTTGTTGTCCACATAAGAATGCTAAAAATCATCCACAAACAAGTATTATGATATTTATTCAATCATAGTAGTACATATATGTAGTATAATTTCACCAGCGATTCCCGCAGGAACACGCCGAACGTTCTTCTGGTTATTATTAGCTTATGAGAAATAAGGAGGTGATGCATCAACTCATTCCATTCCACAAACCAAACATAAAAATTAAAGAGCGAGACAATGATGGATTACTTCATTCCACAAATCAAACATTCTTTTTATCAGTGGTCCATGCTAACGAAGCCCATGCTCACTTCGGTCAGTCTTATTGCTCCTCTCCTAGACTACATCATCTATTCTCCCATGAATGCTAAAAATCCTCCACAAACATGTATTATAATATTTATTCAATCATATTAATAAATATAAGTAGTATAATTTCAACAGCGATTCCCGCAGCAACGCGCAGGGCCTTCTTCTAGTTATTATTAGCTTATGAGAAATATGGAGGTGATGCATCAACTCATTCCATTCCACAAATAAAGATAAACACCACTAGCAATTTATCTTACCATGCAAAGTGTCCACATCAGCATCCACTAGAATATCTCACTAACACATCAACTACCACGCCATGCAAAGTGTCAACAACAACATCCACTAACACATCAAACTAACATGTCCCATTATGTCTTCATTCAAGCTATTCACATTATCAAACCACCACATCATTTACTAACATACACTACCCCAGATTAGGACATCACTGTCGGTTCAAAATCCCCCTTCACTGCCGGATTTTGAACCGGCAGTGGCATATCGACAGTGATGTGGGGTTCACATCACTGCCGGTACTCAGAACCACCAGTGATGTGTAGGCAAGACTATCGGTTCCTGGCACCACCCGGCAGTGTTAGTTGAGCCAACACTGCTGGCTTATGGCATGAGCCGACAGTGATACTCAAGCAAACACTACCGGCTTATGGCACGAGCCAACAGTCATGCTCAAGCCAACACTACCGGCTTGTGGCTCGAGCCGACAGTGATGCTCAAGTCAACATTGCCGGCTTGTGGATCCAGCCGACAGTGATGCTCAAGCCAACACAGCCAGCTTGTGGCTTGAGCCGGCAGTGATGCTCAAGCCAACACTATCAGCTTGAGCTTTTAACCAGCAGTGTTGCTCAAGACATCACTGCCGCTTGACATGCAAACCGGTCGTGATCTCTTTTTCGCATTTTATTATTTTATATAATTTCTTTTGTGGAATTAGGTTTTGCTTTGTATTCGCTACATAGACAACAGCTCCATCAACATTAAACATTACAAATGTTATGGTTACAGTTCAAATGTACTTATGAAGCTTTTGATCCCTTGAAATTAAAAAGAAATTATAATAGTCTAGCGACCCGTTCTGGCCCGTACTGCGTCTTGTACTTCACGAACTGTGCAATGGAGAATGTTCCTTTTTCTAAGCACTCCGATACGATGAAGGCTACTAGCTCCGATGATAGTACCATGACCACCATTTCTAACAGCCTATTGTGGTTAAATTTCTTGCGCTGTCATTAAAAAACCGGTTTCGAAAGGCAGAAATATTAGAGAAATAAGTAGATCATTTTGTTGAATTAATAGATATAAATAAAATGGGGATTATACACACCAAATGATGTGCCACCTTTGATTTTACACTGATGTAGCGATGCATTGCCCACATTACATAAAACCCGCATTCATTGTTTCCCGCCAGCTAGTCTAGGGTCTCCAATTGCATTGGTGCAATCGGTAGTGATGCTACATTATAAAGTGTGAAAAGGGCAACATTAGAATATGCTATGTGCGATTAGAAAATAATATGTTATTAGGTTCGCTTACGCATTAAGCACTTCGACTAGGGGATCAAGCAAAGAAAGTAGCTTTTTCTTTGAGTCCCACACCTTGATACGGTTTCTTTTAATATCGACAACAATGAAGACGAAATGGTTGCTACAATCACAAAACCCTAAGAGCAGAGAACACATACTCGCAGTTGTAGGCTAGAAGTATTTTGGTTTTATTACTCATCTTGAAATTTTCAAAAATGGCAGTCAGTGTCTCTGTTAGATCTTCCATTTTATTTCCATGCATGCCTCCGCATGTTCTCTCGTTGACTAGCTCAGGGTCTAGGAAAGACATATGAGCGTACTTTGTTTTGAAGCAATGTTTTGCTACACACCTACATAATTCATGGGGGATGTGCAGTCATTAACTATTTGTGTATCGAGAGAGTAGTTAATTATAATATCGTGCGTGTAGGGTACTTACATAGTCCACAGCGTTAACATTTGTGTATCGAGATCGCGTCTCTGGAATAGCTGAAATAAGTGATCCTAACCAACAAAGTGCTTCTCTTCATTAGAATAATGGAAAACATGCGGCGGGCGAATAATATATTTGAAACCCGCCTGCCCCATCTCAAGTGCTTGGGCCATGTAATAATCAAGCAAGTCACGCATATATGTTGTCAAATTTTTATACTCCTCCTCGTCCACCAAGAAATTACCTCTTTGAAACTACATTGCCAGTCTTGCTGTCTCATATAGTGAATCATAATAGATGCTCGTGGCATCATCCCTGGTTAATCTAGGGTTGTCTTCGACAATCTTGTTTATCTTCCTTTGATCTTCATGCTGTATTTCTTCGACTCTTAATTGATTGTGCTTAGTCTCTGTTTGCCTATTGAATTCAGACTGCACCCTCCACTTAGGTAGTGAGGCAAATAGATTCCAGAATCTAACTTTGTCTTCCTTGGAGGCTACTTCTAGCTTTTGTTGGTTTATCAAGTTTGCAACGTTGCCACTCGTCGTCCTTTTCTTTTTTTGCTGGTCCACTTTGGGAGCATTAGAGACCAAATCCGAGAACCTTTTCTATGACTACGAGGATGCCTTAGATCTTGATTTGGGCTGTTGTGGAGGAGGAGGAGGACGAGAACTATGTTTTCTCGGGGGTGATGAAGAGGGAGGAGGAGGAGTCTTCTCTTTGGTTGGGGCTGATGAAGATGGAGGACAAGGACAAGAGAAGGAGACTCCTGTCTTCTCGGGGTGATGGCAAGGAACCAGGGAGAAGGTAGTGTGATCTCCTCTGTTAGGAGATGGTGAGTGATCATCTCTAGGCAGTGATGATTCACCATCGTCCTCATCATCACCCGAAGACAACTAGTGATCAACCTTAATGAAGCACTTTCACTAGGCCACATGAGCACCCTTGTTCTGAACAAGGCATTACCTGTCTTCCTGTGTGGGGTAATCAATGTGCATCTTGTTAAACTACTTATCAAGTATAGTAACAATGCTGACGTGGGCATACCCCATTGGAATTGGGTGGCCATTAATGGTACCATCTCCCACAGGCCAGGCCTGGCCGACCGCCACCTTGTCAGTTGTCCATTACTGATGGATGTATAGCCTGACATTGATGGGTTCAGTGATGTTGTCCACCGGATGAGGCGCATTCGCCTCTTCATCGTCGAGTGGGGTCGATCCGTAGCTGATGTGACCCCTAAACTGTGGGCTAAAGCTAGTCAGAATAGGTTCTTATGGTACTACTCCTGATCCCGTGGACGCCACAAGTATATTGACTTTTTCTTGAACCCTCTCATCAATCTGTTTTTTGAATTTGTCTTCCATATATTTCAGAACCCTCAAATACTCTGCCTCTTGTGCCACTCTACCCCTCGAGCGGCTCTGATAAGTGGAAGATTCTTCCTTGAATGCTATTTTCCAAGGAACAAGACCGGCACCTCTAGTACGACCAGGGTACTCCTTGTGTTCGAGTGCTTGGGTGAGCACATCATTCTCCCTATTAGTACCATGGGTCCCTTTCCTCACCTCATCATTTACCTCAGAGATCCTCTGGATGAGGCTGCTCATGGCTGGATTTGTGGAGCTAAAGCTCCCGTTCGGGCCATGATGTACCCCCCTCGCCATATAGAAATATATCGATCTAGGCTCCTAGTTAGCAGTCTCAGGCTCAATGCCAAGGTGTTCCACCTTCTCAAGTTCCCTTTCAAATGCATCCATCTTACTGGCGTAGCCACGAGAGCCGAGTTTATGAGGATTTGTCGCTTTAAGCGACTTCTCCTTATTCTTCTTGCTCAGTTCCAAGTACCCCTCGGATTGCCTGTGTTGCTTGATTTCCTGCCTGAAGTCCTTCTACTTGGCATACTCTCCACCATACCAATTTGTCTCTTTATCCTCGAGGATAAATTTCTTGTACAATGTCCCCTTAAATGCCTTGAAGCATGTCCCATGATTTATTTTGCTTTTTTCTTGACTTGCTCCTTGTCATAGTCCTGTGGGAAAGTGAAATATTGTGAGATCTATTTCTCCCATATGTCATCCTTCTCACTTTCGAGAACCCTCCACGGATCATCATCTTTCCCAATCCACTTCCTGTACTTAATCGAGATGTAGTCCCTTACAAGTGCCCTGATGATAGTCTTGTATTTGGCCACAGCTTTTTTAGGTGCGAGCGGCTCCCTGACTTGGTCAAACTCAGTGATGTGCTAGTGTGCATTCCTACTAGTAGGAAGTTGTGACACACCTCGCTTGGTTCTGGCCTTGCTGCTACCCAAACCATCTGGCTGCTCGGTTGGCTGAACCTCCTGCTGGAGACACCAAGTAAGCTAATAGACTTTCAATTAATTAGCGTGTGTAGCTACCTGGTCACATGATACCTAAGTTACTTGGTCATCTTGATCCAGCTCGAGAAGAGTGGTAGGGGTCCATGGTACCTCGTTCTCACTATCCTGATTGTTACCACCACCGTTTGTTGGATCAAGTTGCTCTCCCATTCCACCGATATCAGCCGCTTCTTGTTGCCTATTAGTTCTTGGGTGATGGGTTAACGAGCGATGATGAGTCATGGCTGTGATATGATCGTGGTCAGTTTTGGCTCCGTACAATTACTAGTAGCATTTGTGCATATATATATTACCCAACTAATAGAGATTTAATGCAAAGTCTAATAATAAGTCCATATACAGTTCACATACAACAAATGCATTGTTTGATTGGCTCCATAGAACAAAGTCCATCTACTGTTCTATGAAACAAAGCCTATATCAACTTCCATGTAAGAAAAGCAATGACCATAGCCATAAATAAAAGCATGGCATCTTTCCAAGACCAAAGAGCAATTCTCCTAATCTTCATATGTTCGGCTGGTGGCTCCTCTTCAATCTCCAGTGCCGACAGATGGCCATGGTTTGCACTCATTGGACCATAGTAGGCCCTCAAAGCTTCAACTTCCATGTTGTATTTTTTGTAACAATTACCTATGTATTGATTGACTTGAGCATAGCAATCTTCCTAGGTCAGGTAGATCCCAAGCACGACCAACATGCACTACATACCATGCCATGGTTGCCTATACATTTAACTAAATTAGGTTGATAGTGCTATGTCATTCAAACATGTTGTATACCAAGCAAACTAAGTTTAGTGTATCAAGCAAAGTTGTAGACTATATTCAAACTTCAATTTCCAACACAACAAAATCATGAATTTCAACATCCAACTCATTTCAATGTACGTTTGAGTACTAGTATGTATTCAACCATGCTTCAAATGACCATAGTGTTTTAAGCTAATTTGTTTGCCATAGATCAAAGAACATTTGCTACTAAGGAAATTTAAAGTGTTTCTACATGAAATCTAGAGAAAATGGGATAAATAGCTGCTGTCATCCTCACAGGCATTTCAACGAACACCTAAGGGGTAGAGCCGAGACACACTCACCGTGGGGGCGGTAGCAGCTCTCTGCAAGCTACTAAGGGCCTCGGTCTTAGGAGATGCATGCATAGCAGTGGGGGCACAGCCTACATCGTGGAGTACCACGGGGTGGACGAGGAAGACGAGGGCGGCGGTGGTGCTCCGGCGGCGTCGAGGAAGAAAAGGGCGCTAGCGTGGTAGGGACGGCGTTGGGCGTTGAAGAAGAGGATGACACGACGGCTGCGGATGGTGGCGTAGGTGGCGGTGGAGCTCCGTCGACATGGAGGAAGATGATGGTGTGGGTGTGGCTGGGATGGCAGCGACGGTTAGCGGCAATCCATCGAACACCTAAGGGGCGCATTGAGGGAGGCGCTCACCCTATCGGTTGGGGACGCCGCTGTCCGTGCACTCCTTCAAATCCACGCTGTGTTGGGAGTTGCCGGTGTTGGGAGTTACTGGCATCGTGGTGGGAGGGGTCATGGAGGACCAGGGTTGGGGACGCCGGCGTGGAGGATCGCGGGGTGGGGGACGCCGAGGTGGAGGATGGCGTCACGCGTCTTCCTCGCTGTCGTGGGCCACAAGGGGATGCGCGGACGTTGGTGTTGAAGAAGAGGAGGGCGCTCGGGCTGCGGAAGATGGTGCAGGAGGGTGGCGGTGCTCTGTCGACTTGGAGGAAGTGGATGGCGTGGGATTCAAATGACTTAGAAAAATTTCACCCCGCACCATCAGGCTATATACTCGTGGCACATCACTGCCAGTGCCAACGGCAAACCGAGTGATGATGTAGCATCACTACCGATGCCAAAGGCAAACAGGCAGTGGTGTGCAACTCCACTGTCGGTTTGTTTAAAAGGTTAAAAACAAAAATACAACCTACACTAACGAACTTCCTATCGTAGCGCAGCGGTTAAGGCCACGCACTCTCGACCCCACGATTCACGTTCAAATCCCAAGTAGGCCAAACTTTTTTATTTTTGATTTTATAATTTAATAATGCGTTAGAATAGGATAAAAAAACAAAAAGAACCTAAACCTAACGAACTCCCTACACTACCGCAGCAGTTAAGGCCGCACACTCTAAACCTCGAGACCCACGTTCCAATGCCAGATGGCCCAAACTTTTTTGTTTTTTATTTTATAATTTAATAGTGTGTTAGAACAGGATAAAAAACAAAAAGAACCTAAACCTAACGAACTCCCTACACTACTGCATCGGTTAAGGCCGCGCACTCTCAACCCTGAGACCCGCGTTCGAATGCCAGGTGGCCCAAACTTTTTTGTTTTTTATTTTATAATTTAATAGTGCATTAGAATAGGATAAAAAACAAAAAAAAACTAAACCTAACGAACTCCCTACACTACCGCGGCGGTTAATGCCGCGCACTCTGGACCCCGAGACACGCGCTCGAACCTGAGGCTGGGCACAATTTTTTGATTTTGATTTTAAAAATATAAATATCACTGTCGGTTTTCAACAAGGAACCGACAGTGATACTTGTCATCGCTGTCGGTTTTTGGCCCATCACTGCCGGTTTGTGAACCAATAGCGATGATTATATATAATCTTTTTCCTTTTTAAAACTGAATAAATTCACACATTTATATTCCTATTGCACCTATGTCCAAATGGCTTAAAATTCTTTTGCAAGCATGTACATCCAAATTATGGCCCCACACAAGATCTTAGGTTTTTCTGATAATTTTCTTTATTATTTTTTTTCTTTGTGCTAGACGGGTAAAAAGAGGCCCAATTACATGTTGGACACACTCGAATTTTGCATCCACCTCGACCAAAAATTGGTCCCAAGGGCACATGATACCCTGTGGAAAAGTTTGGCACCATTCCGGATCATTTTAGGGGTAGGCTCAGTTCAACCTCTAATTAATCAGTGACGTTGCGCGGAAATTCAATTAAATCGGAGAAAATACCAAACCATCTTAGAAAAATCCCAAACTTGGTGGTTCCTTCACCCGTGGAATGTGCAAGCCTGAGAAAAAGTTTGAGACCAATACGACACCGCAGTACATATGAACCATAGAAACCTTAGAACCTAGGTGTTTAGTCATTGTAACATGAGACGGCTTCTATAGGTTTGTGAAGCAGGTATGTACCGCCTATGTCCAAATGGCTTCAAATTTTTTTGCAAGCATGTACACCTAAATTATGGTCCCACACAAGATCTTAGGTTTTTCTAATCATTTGCTTTATTATTATATTTTTCTTTGTGCTAAAAGGGACAAAAGAGGCCCAATTACATGTTGGGCACACTAGAATTTTGCATCCGCCTCGACCAAAAATTGGTCTCTAGGGCACATAAGACCCCATGGAAAAGTTTGGCACCATTCCGGATCGTTTCCGGGGTAGGCTCAGTTCAACCTCTAATTAATCGGTGATGTCGCGCATAAATTCAATTAAATCAGAGAAAGTACCAAACCATCTCAGAAAAATCTCAAACTTGGTGTTTCATTCACTCGTGGCACATGCAAGCATGAGAAAAAGGTAGAGACCAATACAACACCAGAATTTAGAGTTCTTGTTCCACAGCACATGAACTACATGACAAACACAACCCGAATTAAACTTAAACCTTGCAAATTAAACCTAAACAAACACTAATCAGGGGTGGATGCACAGCACCATACAGCATCTAAGCATGGTAATTGATGTCACGGATTCTGTAACCACAGCTATGGATGAAGGCCAATTATCGTACTATTGCACTCTCCCATGCCTTAAAAGACCAGTGACATAGTCGTCCATAGATGTAACCTACTGAATGACTATTGGCTCCGTTAGTAAATCTTATGTAGAACTGGCGTCCTCCGTAGTGTGTTGGCCGAGGTTCCTAGTATAGTACTCCCAATCATACCCGAGTCTCTCCATAGCTTGGTCTAGAATGGCCGACAAGCCCAATGCAGCATAGGTATTGTCATGGAGCACCACCTGGAAGCAGGCAAAACAAAAAATGAGACATCGTTATTACAATAACAATACAATAAATAACCATGACTTGGGTATCAGTGATGTTGACTTTACCACATCCATTTGGTTGTAGCTCGCCCAGTATTCGCTTACTTGCGGAATGGGGACATCACCAGCACGCAAAGCTTCTATCTTGAAGTACGAGAAATCGGGCACCTGATAGCAAATGTGCTGAAGTGCCACCAAACAGTTGCGCACGGCAGAGAACTGGGTGCTTCTCCTTCTAGGCATCCGTGATCCCGTCTGCTAGATAAATTCCTGATGCCCTGATGGTAGCCTCGAAGGGATAAATTTGGCCCACCTGGGATTCGAGCACGAGTCACGGGGTCAAGAGTGCGTGGCCTTAACCGCTGAGCTAGGATATGGAGTTTGGTTAGATTGGTTTTATTTTTTCTTTTATCCCATCGTAACGCACTACTAAATAATAAATAAAAAATCAAAAAAGATTGGCCCGCTAGGAATCGAGCATAGGTCTCAGAGTACAGAGTGCACGGCCTTAACCGCTGAGCTAGGATAGAGAGTTCGGTTAGTTTGCTTTTCTCTTTTTATTTATTAATACAAATAATGCAGTTAGTTTATATTCTAAAATAAGACAAAAATTTGTGTCTTAATTATTTAATTCTATGATAATTAATTAATGGTCTATAATTATCAAATAATAGTGTTTGTGAACATCATGTCAATATTTGATTACATAGTCAATAATTTAATTATAGAGATGTGCACAAAATATAAATTAGATATTTAGTGCGAATTACTGATACAACGTCTGAATAATGATTACATAGTTAATAATAATCTAACTATCTTTATCGGGTCCAACAATGAGGGCCTCATCGTGATCACACCGGACGTAAGCAGGTTCGTCACCCTCTTCAAGGATAGGTAGAGGTACGTTCGCCCCGAATACAGGTTCCTGATAGCACTAGTAGTCTTCTTTATCCGTCACTTCATCGACACCAACAATCTTCCTTTTTTCTTCCAAGACTACTTTTAGCTTTCCTTTTGTCTTGTTGTCCCCTGCATAGAAGATTTTCATAAGGTCTTTTGCAAGGACGAAGGGGTCGTCTTTGTATGCGGTCTTGGTGAGATCAACGGTAGTGAACCCTTCTCTGTCAGTGGTGATGGCAGCGAAAAAGAGTTGCCTTCAACCGACCATAGTCTAGCTCCTATATCTCCTCTATGAAACCATAGTACATCGCCTGCACATTGTCATTTTCATTGTGAGCATCGAAACGAATACCACTGCTTTAGTATGTGCATTTTCCATCTTGCTTTTTTGTGTAAAATATAAATCCATTGATCTCATACTCTTGGTACTTAAGCAATGTACTTGAAGGTCCCTTGGCAAAGATATCTAGCTGATTACCCAATGTTGTTCTAATCAAGTGGCATCGCAACTAGCTAGTGAACTGTGCCTGTCTGAAAAGAAATGGGGTCATCTACTGTGATAGATTTCTCCCTGATCGTTCCTTTACCACCTAGTCTTCCCTCATGATGAGACTCTGGAACTCTGACCCTATTGATGTCTAGATAATATGTGTAGAACTCAATGGTCTCCTCCATTTACCATCCTTCAACTATGCCCCCTTTAGCCTAAATCTGTTCCTAACATACCTCCTAAAAACGTCCATCAACCTTTCGAAAGGGAACATCTAATGCAGGTACATTCGGCCAAGGGTTGTAATTTGGTCAACAAGATGAACAAGAAGATGCACTGAGATATCAAAGTAAATCGGCGGAAAATGCATCTCAAGCCTAATGAGAGTTTCGGCTATGTCCCGCTGCAGCTGATCTAGTGTGGACACATCAATGACCTTTTTTGAGATTGCATTGAAGAACGAGCACATCTTTATAATTGGGGCACCGACCTTTGGGGAGAGGATACCACGCAGGGTAACAGGGAGCAGCTGAGTCATAATGACATGACAGTCATGGGCCTTCATACAGCCATTGTTGAACTAGAGTTCTCTCATGTTTACTAGCCTCTTCAGGTTCGCACAGTAGCCCATCAGGACTTTGAGTTCATTGAAGAAAGAAATAAGCGCACGCTTTTCTTCCTTCTTCAAGGTCCACGACACAACCGGAAGTTTGAACTGGACATCCTCTAGCACCACGGGATGCAACTCCTTCCTAATTCCCAAGTGTTGCATGTCTAGTCATGTGGCTAGTGAATCCTTTGATGTCCCCCGGTGTCCATCAAGGTGTTAAGCATGTTACCGCACACATTTTTAGTAATGTGCATGGGATCAAGACAGTGGCGTACACTCAGCACTGGCCAGTAAGGTAGTTTCTAGAAAACTGATTTTTCTTCTAAACGCTCCCATCAGGCGTTGATACTGCATTGTCCCCCTTCCTAAGGACAACCTCCAGTTTGTTGACTTCTCGAAGTATCGTAGGCCCGTCTCGATATTTTAGAGGTAAGCGTTTCTCAATAGTCCCGTCAAAATCTTTTCTGTTCCTGCGGTAAGGGTGATCCTTAGGTAGGAACCTACGGTGTCCCATATTGAGTTCTTTGGCAGATGTACCGCATCGGTGTTGTCCAAGTACTCGACACATCCAGTATAGCCTTTTGTCTTCTCTCTAGACAAGCAACCTCGACCTGGCAGGTTGGTGATTGTAGCGATAAGTACTGCCTTAATCGTGACATGTTCCTTTTTGTACTCATCCCAAACATCCTCCACACCCTTTTCAAATATCTCCACTAGTCCACCGATCACTGGTTCCAGAAACACATTGATGTCATTCCCAGGTTGTCTTAGCCCTTGGATTAGTAGTGACATCTGGATGTACGACCGCTTCATACAGAGCCAAGGTGGAAGGTTGTATATACAGAGCGTCACTAGCCAAATGCTATGATTGCTTCTAACCTAGTCAAAAGGATTCATCCCATCTGTGCTCAAACCAAACCAAAGGTGCCTTACATCTCCACCGATGTTCTTATAGAATATAGTATTGATTGTCCTTCAGTCCTTCCCATTGGCGAAGTGCCTCATCATTGTCTCTTTCTTATGCTCTTCGCCATGCTAGCGCAACAGCTTAGCTAACTTTGTACATGCAAACAGCCTATGCACCCGGGAGCTATAGGTAAATACCAAACGACCTTCACGGGACCTCCTCTGATCTTGGTACCCTCATCTGATGGCCCTTCCTTGTACCGTGGAGCTTGACACTTGGGGCACGCATGCAAGTCTTTGTATTAGTCTCCACGGTACAATATGCAATCATTGGAACACGCGTGGATTTTTTCAACCTTGAGGCCGATGGGGCAGATCATTTGCTTGGTCAGGTATGTCTTTTCTGGCAACTTATTTTTTTCTGGGAGTATTTTCCTTATTATACCTAACAACTGATTGACCCCTTTATCGCTCAATCCGTTTGTTGATTTAAACTTTAACAACACGATGTCGGCTTCCAATTTGCTCATTGGACGATTCTTATACAATGGTGTTTTGCCATCTTGTCTCATTTTCTCTAGCTTTCTCAGCTGTCTTTCACTAAGACATTCGGTCTCTACATTACATAGTAGCTGAGAAATGCCATCGTTATCCTCGGTGTTGTCAGCTAGCGTGTTCCTAAACACATCATTAACTGTGGCCATAGGTTCCGTGTTGACACTGAGTTCCTCGTCAGCATCATGGATGGCTACGTCAGGCATGGCCACATCATCATTATTTTCTCGTGGAACATTCACACCGACCTCGCTATGCATAGTCCATATCGTATAGTTTGGCATGAACCCCCTGGTAATCAAGTGTATTCGTACAGACTCAATTTGAGCCTATTTCTTTTGATTCATGCAATCTTTGCATGGGCAGAAGATAGGGTTCCCATTTCTAGCATGGGCTTTGGCATTGGTGATAAACTGGCTGACGTCATGCATGTACCGCTTGTCCGTTCAGAACAAATGCATCCACTCTTGATCCATCTTTACACACAAAAAATATTAAGACAGTAATTACAGAGATTAATAAAAAGTCCAGCTTCATGAACAACAATTGTAGCTCGAAAGTACCATTTATTCTACACTTATTTAATTTAGTCACCCCATTTGTGAAAAACATTATTCTACACTAATTATTGGAAAATTGAAATTGATAGCCCCGGCCATATAAATTGAAAATCGTAGCCCCATTAAAAATAATTATTGCATAATAATGAAGATCAATTATTCTACTCGATGCCACATAAAGATGGAGACACTAATTTTTTTTTAAAAGATTAAAATTGGAGACATGGCTATGAACAACAATATAGCTCCAAACAATGTGTTGGTAGGTGACACATGGATTAATTTGGTCACCAAAATTATAAAAGAATCTACTCTACTCTTTTTAAGAACTAATTATAGCATCACATACTAACAATAATCTAGACCACCATGTAATTAGCTAGGATTTTCAATGTATTCAAAGATACCAACCTTTTGGATGATGGATTCACCATAATTTGCTTGGAAGCCTTGCACAAAGTCTAATTGGAAAAGTGCTCTTTAGAATAGAGAAAGAACTAGAATGAGAATCAAGCAATCTGGCCATCAAAATAACGTTAATTAAGCAACAAAATTAAAGGAGTGGATGCTTGTTACTAACCTTAAAGTAAAAAGATCAAGCCATTTTTCCAAATCCAAGAGCTAGCTTCACGGTGAAGAGTAGCCGCAACAATGGAGGGAGTGGCTCAAACGTACACCTCTGTGCTCGGGATGGAAGAGAGGAGGAAGGAGAGGATGGCGCCAGCTTTTTGTACTGCTATTTTATCACCGTCGATTCTTGGCTCGAACCGACAGTGATAGCATCAAATCACTGTCGGCTCTTGGTTAGAGCCAGCAGTGATAAGTGGCCGCCAGCTCACTGCCGGTGCATGCCACAAACCAACAGTGATGTGGTCCTTCACTACCGGTTTTAGCCCAGCCCTAATCATTTTCTCATTTTCAAGCTCAGAACCGACAGTGAAGGTACATTACTGTCGGTTCTCACAAATCCGGTAGTGATGTCCAAATCTGTAGTAGTGATATATTAAGTTGTTCACAACGGAATGCTAAAAATCATCCACAAACATGTATTATGATAATTATTCAATCATATTAGTAAATATAAGAAGTATAATTTCACCGGCGATTCCCGTAGCAGCGCTCGGGGCATTCTTCAAGTTTCTCAAATCAAACAGCCTAAACGTGCTAATTATTCTTTTTGTGGTTAGCTGTCTACAATTGTTGTTGACTGCTACCTGAACATCTAGCTCGGAGCAAGAGGGCCACGGCACCTTGAAAAATGCCCTTTATGTGACCAGGAGAAGAGGAACAACACATGTTAATCTCATGTGTTTTTTCCTAAACAATCTCTAGGGTTTGGCATAGCAATAGATCGAGGTTTAAGGTCGATTGACGACTCATTGGTGACCCACAGCTACTCAAGAAGGGAATGAAATCGCAGATTGTTCATGGCGATTAGATGATCTGAAAGCATAAGAATGATTACGTCTTTAATGTAGTGCCGCCTATATATAACATATTTATATGTAATATGTTGTAACACCCGAGAATAAAAACAATGACAAACACCTTCTGGATTATTACCACAACACCTCAACAAGACATAACATCAGAGAGCATGGAAGCATCGCCGATCATATAGATTATACTATGAAAAGAGAGAGACTTTACTGATAAGAAAAAGATAAACAAAATTTTAGATAATAACCAAAATCCGCATGACAAAAGGATAAAAAGAAAGATCCAACCATGATTACATTACATCATCAAAACGAACTCGGCTGTCTCCGTACGTACAGCACCTCATCACTACCGTCTAAAACAGATACAGATCAGCTTTGCATGCGTGAGGAAGTCGTGATGGGCGAAAACGCTGGGTGGGACCACGGATTTCTGCGCTGCGGTTCTGCGAAGGACCAGCCGATCGTCCATCAGGTTGCACGGAACTCATCCACAACACGCATGCATAATCCTTTTTTTCCCGAGATGCAAGCATGGAGACGGCCGGACGGGCGTCATGGCACGCGGTTTCCTTTGGACTTCTTGGGTAAGGGCCAAGGGGGGGCTGCCGGAGCTACGTGTACATGGCCAACCGGGCCGCACGGCATGACATGAGCACGGGCACGATGCGGCACGGCACTATGGGGGGCACACGGCACTATGCGGCACGACATCCTACCGTGCCGTGCCGTTTCGGGCCGCCGTGCCCAACTCTTAGCCTAGGCACGGCCCTATGTCTCTTCAACCGTGTCGTGCCGTGCTCACAGGCACGGCAGCCCACCATGGCCGTGCCGGCCCGTGGCTGCATGGGAGGAGCCGAGGAGCTCGCCGAGCCAAGCCGTGTCACCGGCGTGACGAACATGCCGTCGTTGAGCCACTCCTCGGCCCCGCTGCGCCCTCGCATCGTCACCGCGGCCGCCACGCCGTCGCAGCGGTGCCTCGCACGAACGCCGTCGTGCCGCCGCCGTCATAGCCGCACCTCGAGGAGAAAACGAGTGGGGGAGGAGTGGAGTGGGACTGCCGGCCGCCGCCCTAGGGAGCGTGAGGCGGAGAGGCATGAGAGGCTTCTGCGGTTAGGACTCAGGAAGCGAAGACGGGAGGAGTACCGAGAGAAAGAAATGATGGCTGGAAGGGAAAGAATGAGAGAGAGAGGAGGGAGTTGCTTTTATAGCTAGGTAAATCAATCCAACGGACAATAATACTCCAAATCAATCCAAGGATCAAGAATAATCGGGCCACCATCGTGCTGGCCCATTAACCATGCCGTGCCCGTGCCGACACTACGGGACGAACCTTCGGCCCAGACACGGCCCTAAACCGTGCACGTGCCGGCACTGGCACTATGAACATCGTGCCGTGCCGTGCTAGTGTCGTGCTTTTTCAGGCTGAGCCCGTGCCGGCCCATCCTGCCTGGCCCATTTGGCCATCTATGGAGCTACGCTCGTCGTCTCGTCGGTCCATGGCGGCAGGTTGCGCTCAAGCAATAAGTTAGCGGTGCCCTTCGGCTCCGAGCACACGTGCATGCACGTCAAGCAAGGAGCCCCAACTGCCGGCTCAGCGTCGGTGGCTCGGTGCAGGGGTTCAGCTCGCGGGCGCGCGCCTAGGTTAGGTACATGTACATCGGAAAGTACCCAAAGTAAGTTTCGCAAAGCTTATATTATCCATTCTTGCACAGGGTGACAAGGGGCCCTTGCACTCTTTTAAAAAGTTGCTGTCGTGTATTATTGGCCGACAATTCCACTGAGTGTGATTGTACTTGCATTTCCCCTAAACAAACGCGTCTGGTGTTACCCAGAAAAATTCATTAATTGACCTCTTCATATGGCTAATAAGTTATGACTAAAAGTATTATTAGGCTAATTTGTTATAAGAAAAAAATATTATTCGTTAACTGAAAAAATATAACTTATAATCAATCCAACTGAACGAATATAGCGTCGATTTGTTTCCTTGCCCACGATGATAGGTTCCTGCCATCATTGCATAGATTGGGACTGCACGGAGAACGAACTTGATCCAGACAAGCCTTCCGCTTCTCGCCTTTAGAGACCCGTGGCATGGTGGCAGGGAAGGGAGTCTGGCTGTGCTCCACCTGGCATTGGTCCTCGCAAGGTTGCTTGTCCTCTTGCTGGTGGTCCATGCTGCGAACCCTCATGCGGTAGCAGTGATTTGCTCAGCGCTGCGCGACGCCGGATCGGGGAGAGGTAGGGGGTCGCTGGCACCTTGCTTTGCCGCTGTGCCAGGTGGGGAAGCGAGGGGTTGTCTCATGTCCGCCGTCCGGTGACGTTAGCCGATGTTCGCTAATTCGTCGTGAAAGAAAAATACTATTTTTTCATTGAAAAAATATGACTGATAAGACAAGCCAATAGGGCAGCACCGGTGCAGCGATAGCTGGAGGCCGGATTAAGGTCGACTCATTGGTGACCCAGCTACTCATCACAGAGGGATTGAGGCTTTAGCTTCGCAGGGTTTTTTTTTCGGGCGCTTGGATGATCTAGAAGCATCACAATGATTGCCCCTTCAATATAATGCACGCGGTGATGCCAAATGTGCAACATGTATGTGTAAATATTACTTCTTGGTTGAGCGGCGGCACCTTTAATTTATAGGCCGTCCGGGATTCTTGGCTGGTGCTACCAAGTTTTTCTTGATAGCACCATTCAAGCAATTGATTTTAACTCTTGGTCGTCGTCCTCGTCCAGGCTATATATATGATACACCTAACACCTGCAAGAGAGCTATTTATATGTTGTGGATGGACACATACACACAGCTCTATCCTGCGACTGCACTGTACTCTAGCAAAAATGGGGTCGCCGCGTGCTGACGATGGCCGACAAGAGGCGAAGGCGACCAAGTGGTGCGCGGTGACTGGCGGCCGAGGGTACATGGCCAGGCACCTGGTGGCCGCGTTGCTCCGTTCCGGCGAGTGGCACGTTCGGGTTACCGACCTCGCCCCCTCCTTGGTGCTCGGCCCCGGCGAGACGGAGGACCTCCTCCGTGATGCCCTCGGCGACGGCCGAGCCGTTTACGCCTCCGTGGATGTCTGCAACCTAGAGCAGCTTACTACAGGTGATATACTCTTGGATTCATTCTAAACAAAAATCCATCTCTCTCTTGTGTTTGTTTGAACGAACGAAAGATATATATTCTGCTCGTGACACCGAATTTAAATGGCACTAATTAAAATTTTCAGCGACGTGACCTTACCAGCAAAAACTAATTTAAAAGAGGAGACACTATCTTTTTTTTTAAAAAGTGTGTTACACATAGACTATTCGTTCGTCCGTCTCAACTTAAAAGTACGGAGTACTAGTGTTCATCTTCCGCCGCGGTCGCCCCTCCACTTTCTTGTTTCACCGATCCGGAAATCAATTCTTCAACATTTCGGCCCAATGCTCCCAACCTGCGGTCCTCTCCTTAAGTCCAGCATTAGAGTCAGATCCGAAAGGACCGGATCAAGAAACGGGATCGAAAAAAACTCAGCCTACGGTGAACAGATAGCCCCCGCAACATTGTGCTTAAGGCAGAAGACCTCCCACGCGGACTGAAAAAATCCCTCGAATTCCATGCTCCGTCCTCATACAGGGGCCCGTTATACTGTGAATGGACCGGTCCATTTACCTGTGTTTTGAGAAACAGGAGGTCAAACGAGGGGATTTTTTTTTACCTCTATCAGGCGAACGCGCACCCGCGGGGCTCAAACCCTGCACGCGAGGGTACAGACCGGACCTCCTGACTATCTGGTCCGTAGAGCCGTTGGCAAGAACCGGGACCAAAATATACGGACTTACGGAAACCAACAAACACAGTCGGAAATTAAACGAAAATGGTTGGGAGCTGGAAGCTTATTTAGTCAGGATCAGATTACATGTTGAATCTATTATCTGAAAGTAGCTCCTAGGCACACCACACAAATATACTCACTCCATCCCTAAATAAATCAATTCCTAGAATTCGTGATAGACAAATTTTTTAGATTTTACTAACTTTATAAAAAAGAGTAACAACTTTTATGACATAAAATGAGCATTTTATGAAAATATATTTTTATAATAAATCTAATTATATTAGTTTGATACAATAAATCTTAGCTTTTTTTGTAGAAATTTAGTAAAAGTTTAAAATTTTTGACTTCAGACGACTCTAGGAATTAATTTTTTAGGGACATAGGGAGTACATTACTATTCATCAATCAAGTTAACGACATGTCACAAGTGAATGAGTTGCTTGGCTTGGTGCAAACGTGCAGTGCGCGTACGCAATTGCACGTATTTAATTTGGCCACGTATTATTCTTCAAGCAAGTGCACGTATTATTCATCAATCAAGTTAACATGTCACAAATTAACATGCCACGTAGTGTATTACTCCATCCGTCCCAGACAGAAGGTACTGTATTACTCCCTCCATCAGGTCATTATGAAATATGTGCAGCTTACATTTTTTTAACTTTGATCAAATTTATAGAAAATATGTGCAACATTTATATCTCCAAATAATTTTATTATAATAGTATATACAATGATCTATCTAATGATACTAATTATGTATTATAAATATTAATATTATTTTATATATAATTAGTTAAAGTTAATAAAATTAACTTTTCGATAAACGAGAATTTCTATTTTAGGATAGAGGGCAAGCAGCAAGCTAGCAGACAACCAGCCGCAGGAAGGGATATGATGGGCCTTTTAGCTCCTGGGCCTCACATATATATTCAATATTGGGCTTATCCCGTATTTTCCAAATCCGGGTATGATACGGGCTCATCCCTCCCAAATATGGAATCCCATAACCTGGGTGGGCCCATTTCCGTTTCCGACCTACAGCCGCCATCTCCCGACTCTTGTTCCCTCCTGTTTCTGGATTTTTTTTTAAATACAAAAATAGGCGGATTTCTTCTCTACACCTAAAAAGACTCTAAAGTCATCATCTATCCGGTGATACCAAATTCTGATCCCTACTCACATGTCCGCGTCTGATACGAATCATACTCCACTCGAATTTCACACGTCCGCGTCCTACCCGGTTATGATACCAAGACCAGATCTACGTGTCCTCGTCCGATACAACGAAGTCCTCGAAGCTCACACAACCACGTCCGATTACTGAGTTTCAATTCAAAACATTGTGACTCGGTGCACCCCGCGGGCATATATCTAGTAAAATATAAAAATATAAAAACGGGACAGGTGGGGACGAGATATTACCTGTCCATTTTCGACCCTATCCAGTATCCTAGCTGCATTCTAGTATAGTATGCCACCCTATTACCTTCTCTCGCCGTATCTTCTATCTTGTGGTCAGCGGAACGACGTAAGGGCAATGCTATAGGTACACCAGCTACGTTAAAACTGTGATGTTTTCATGTGCAGCCATTACAAATAAGCCCTCACAATGATAATTAAGTTGTCTGCTAACCTTAATGTGCAAAAGCATCGATTTGATCTATTGAGACAAACATTCAAGATCACAGACGATATCATCGTTGACGAGATTTAGTGGAAACTTACCTACTCATGGCAGCCGCTTCAAGTCCTGCCGTCCCGGCAAGGCGTCACCTCTCTCTCGCGAGCCTATCACTATATATGTCATTATGGTTACAACAATAGCTCTTCTCTCATATTCTCTTCATGGGTCGCCTTTTTTTATCTTGCTTGTCCCCACTCCTGCCCCTCCTACCCGCCCACCCAAACACACCAACACCAATGTTCACCTAAACTGTTTTGTTTAGCTTGTTTACACAGTGTTTGAATGTTGCATAGTGGGATGTCGTTTGCATTTCATCAGTCGTTTCGCCTGTTTAAGTAGTTGTTTAGGCTGAATAATAACTAAACAATAAGTGACCGACTATTTACCATTTAGCATTTAGTATAACACTGACCAACATCTTTAGAAGCTCTCTCATTGCTAGATCTCTTGATGCTACCCACCAACCGTCTTGTAAGGACAGAATGACTTAAGACACCGAGTGAATTGGGCTAAAAAGAATTAACAATATAAATTTTGACCTAATATACTACTTTAACCGACTAGCATGACTGACCCTACAAACTAGAGGACACACGAAGATGAGTTGTATATTAAAGCTTTCACACTAAGCAATGTGCTCACAAAACACACTAACAAAAAAGTCCTTAGTTGCAAAAATATAAAGCATATCAATTACTAAGCACACTATCACAAGGACAATCCTATGTTCTCACTCAACTACTTCAAACATCCAAGAGCATAAAACAACAGGTGTAAGAAAGAAATGCAAGAACTAAACGAGCACAAGACAATCAGATTCTTTCCTGGTGGTTTCGAGGTGTTGGGACACCCTTTAATCCATGTTATTGCGCCCACTAAGGGTTAAGCAGTCTTGAGACACCAAGACTCTAGATCCAATAATAGTATCCATCTTCCCTCACTTAAGTGGTAGATCTCAAACCGTGTCACCAAGATTTGCAAGGCTCCCACAAGATCTCCAGCAGCTGATCAAGCAAGAACACAGATCACTAAAATAGTCTAGGTGCTCCCAACCACCAGGAGTAACAAGAACAAAAGCGCTCACTTAACCAAGCAAGTCTAGGAGATAATTGATGGGTACTTGTAACTCTAAAATCTCCTCTTGATCTTCCAAATGTGTGGCTAGCCTTCTCATATTCCAAGAGACCACAAATAAATGCTCTTGAGGAGTTTATAACTTTATATATCTAAAAACCCTATAGAGAAAAAGTGACTTCGCTGGAGCATCAGGGCAACACATCGCTGGACTGTCTGATATGTTGTATCTACCACCACTTTTCAATGGTCACATCATCATCACTTGTCTGGTGCTCACTACATATGGCACTAGACCATCCGGTCCATAAGTTGAAGCCTGACACTGTCCTAGAAACACCATCTTCTATGGACTATCTTGTGATTGTTTGGCGCACCAGGCACTTTGCCTGTCAAACCATCTAGTCTGTGGATTAGAGAAGTGCCCAACTGACTTCACCACCCGATGACCATTAATTGATTTGAACGATGCCTCCTTTATTGACCACCAAACTGTTCAGTCTTTGAAATTAGTCAGCACCGAACTTCAGTTAAATTGTCTGCCGAGTTCTTCTCTCAAACTTATGAATCGTCCAATGTTCACATACTTTTTTGCTCTAGTTTCTTCAATATTGATTGGAATTGATTCCAACCTATTTCCTTGGGATAGTTTTGACTTCTAGTATCCATCTATGCCACTGTCAATTGTGCATATTTTTTTTATCATGATTTACTTAGTCAAACTACTATCTCCTATTCCTCCTTTATAACCACTCAAATACTAAAAACTACAAAAACATATCTACCTAATTATCTTTCATCTCCTTTGTGAGAAACTTAACTCAAGAAAAGTCCTTAGCCTTTGAATTGAGTCGTTCATAGCCTTGCAACCAAAATTGAGGATCACAATCATCATGTGCTTTATTATCTAACTTCAAATTTGTTCCTTCAAAACAAACATTAGTTACAATAACCACATTTGTCATTAACGTCGAAACTTATCACTTACCATAGGGGCCTAGATGCTTACACTTCCTTTGTTCCCCGCCTAAACCGGCATAGCCACACCTTCCTGCTCCATCTTCATCCACTGCCCATTGCCTCCAAGCTGGCTGCCTCACACAAACATCCCTCTAAACTCAGTGACCATGAAATCATTAAATCCCTAACCCACCCCCACTAAGCTTGTGGTCAGCTCCGCTCTTCTCAATATGATACACAGGTGTGTGTTCACACCGATGGACTGAAAATTGTAGCATTTTTAGTTGCTTGGAGTTTAGGAGGCTTGTCCAAATAAAGGAGGACAAACCAAAACCCACATGAAAAAGACTAGCTAGCATTTGCTTATTGTTCTGTTCAACCTCTGTACATGCTTTTTTGTTTGGTTCTCTAAGAAAAATAAACTTGAATAATGGTTTATGTGATTATGTCTATGTTTCATAGTGTCTCAATAAACGAGCATGGCATATAATAATCAAAAGGTAACTATTAGTTAATTTCTAGTTTTATTTGCAATATATATGCCTAAGTAACATTTTATAATGGAGTTTGAAAGTCCTATTCATAAACATTACTATCCACAATTATAAGCATCTATTTATACTGCAACCATATAGATGTGTGGCCAAAATTACACATGAACATATCATCATCATTGACAACCCAATTTTTTGCACATACAACTATACTTGGCATGACTCACCAATATGTAAAAATGAGATTATAATTTATTTAAAATAAATTTACATACAGATGGATTGTGCAATTTAGACACACAAATACACAATCCACTCCACATTGGCTATAGCCTGCCATAAAAAAGAAATGAATGATTGAAATGAAGTCTTTACACTACGCATATGGACCTAAACACCGTTAGCATCTATGTGATTAACATCCATGTATAGAAAAAAGGGTGATAACTTTTGGCCAATAATAAGTAACCATTATTTGGAGCACTCTTGGGGCTAAACTACCGCTCAACAGAATAATAACAACACATCTGCCCACAGGCTGCGGTTGTGATGCGTTCCCTTAATATGCAACATGTGGTGGTTTTTTGCTGTTTTCTTAGTTATATAAGCTCAATATATTTTTTTCTTTTGTATTCAGCTTTTGAAGGGGTAGATGTTGTTTTCCACACAGCTGCCGCGGATCCTAGCAAGAACAACTTGCCACTTCACTACAAGGTCAATGTGGAGGGTTAGTAAATAAAACAAGTTGTTTTATCAAGGATATCGTAACAATAGATGACAAGCTATATATTCCATGCCTAATTGGTTCTACCTATATTGTTTTTTGCTATAACATGGTACTCGACAAAGTTGAATTTTATTCGCATACAAATGTGTTGAGAATATCTGTGCTGACATTCCTTCATGAGAGTCACATATTAGTTGTTTATCATGAGAGTTGCTAAAAAGATTAATATACATTAGCCAATAAGGAATCTGCTATATTAATACATAAATTGGTGGCATTCGTTTTGTATGTGTATTCAGCTTAAATTCAAGCCTAAGAAAATATTGTGTTGCTACTAAACTAGCTAGTTGCATATAATTAACAAAGAGTAAAGTTCATGGCCGGTCCTCGAACTTGTACGCGTGTGTCATCCCGGTCCATGAACTCAAAAAGTGTGTCATTCCAGTCCTTAAACCCTATTCAGGTCTCATATTCATCTAGATGATGACATCTTGATCCCAACGGCAGATAGAGCTGACATGTGGGCCTAGACCCATTTGGATGAATATGAGACCCAAACAGAGTTTATGGACCGGAATGACATACTTTCTAAGTTCAACGACCGAGATGACACACCCCCACAAGTTTCGAGGGTCGGCCATGAACTTTACCCATTAACAAATATATGAACTTTTTAGTAGATAAAATCAGTTGAATCCATAAGGATATTTTTGTTCACATTTATAAAGTAGCATATAGGAATTAAATTAAATTTACTAATTAGCTTTGATGTATACTGCATACACAGGAACAAAGAGTGTAATTGATGCTTGTAAGATCTGCAAGGTGAAAAGGCTTATACACACGAGTTCTAGCTCTGTTGTATTTGATGGAGTTCGTGGACTTTTCAACGTAAATGAATCATTACCATACCCAGACAAGGTTGCATCTCAATTCAAACTAATAGCTCAAAAAATATGTACACAGACAGATATAGACACGGACAAAGATATATATATTAATTTTATATATTGACTACTCAGTACTTTATATACTATACCTTGAGTGCATTTCTTTTCATCTGACAATCGGCCACTGGCGATAGGATAAGAAATAACCCATTGAAGGAGAGATTTTTTTGGCATGCTTCTTGCCTATACTATTTTTCTTTGAATATGTTGACTAATATTATAAAAATATATTTACAGTACAAATTAATGCACTTTTCTAATATAGGTTTTATTTGCAGTTTCCTGATGCATATGCGCAAACAAAAGCAGAAGCAGAGAAGCTAGTCATCAATGCTAATGACATCAATGGCCTTCTAACTTGTTGCATTCGTCCTGGTAGCATTTTTGGCCCGGGCGGCACGATGATATCAACTCTGGATCATAGCGGAAAAACACATGTAAGAAGTTGTATGACATACTTAATATTAAATATTAATTGAAACATATTTCAAAGGAACAAATCAGTTTACAGATAACATAATGATGGCTATAGTAGCCCCATTTGGCACATCTCCAGACTCTGAGCTCCAAATTGAGAACCTGGAAACTATGATTTTTTTTTCTACAATAAAGAATATAGCTCAACTAAACAATTTAGGCCCTGTTTGGATTCATTATCTGATAATAGTTAGCTAGCTAATAACTCATTATCTGATTTGGTCTAGATAGTGGGATAGTTATTATCTAAAGGTCCAACTAACAATTAGCTAGTCAATTCTCTATACCTATTTGGATCCAAAAGAGATAATTATTAGTAGATAACTACTATTTATAGGGATCCAAACAGGGCCTTAGGTGTACCAACAACTCCAAATCCATATATTTATAGAGCTGGCAAAGATTTCTTTGATCCAGAGCTCTATCAGACGGGCCAATATTCCGATTAGATCCATCATTGCAAGAGTGTGTAGGAAAACTATTCTCGTACATGCTCAAATAAATGTTGTGGTACAAATTAAATGGTACGGTGGCAATATTTTACACAACGTAACAATACCTTTATTGCAAGACTTATCTATTAAAGTTTAGGTTATTGGTCCATATGAATGTACTTTAGAACAGACTTTATTATCACGTCCAGCTTGGTTCAGCCTCGATTGTGAACTACATATAGGGCTTGGCATGGCAGACCAAATACCATACCAAATCAACCTCAAAAAGCTACAACAGGCACTATTAACCCTTTGTAACTCAATTGGAGCTAATAAAACTACTCATTGAAAAGTTTACGCTCTGTTTGAATATGCAGTTCTAATCAGTTCTATGTTGCTGCAGTTTATTATTGGTGATGGGAAGAATTGTGATGATTTCGTGTACGTTGAAAATGTGGTACATGGTCACATATGTGCTGATACCACTCTTTCTACGATAGAGGGTGCAAAAACCAGTGGTGGAAAAGTATGTTTTAAATTTGAGTGGAAACTCGAATTTCTTTTAAAATATATCACATAAATATATTTGAATGTTTTAGGCCTACTTTATAACTAATATGGAGCCAATCAATTTTTGGGACTTTCTACACATGGTTCAGGAAGAACTAGGACATAAAAGGTTCTCTTTCAAATTTTCTATGTGCTTTAATTTATGATAAATAGTTTATTTGTTTTATTGATTAAATACTTTTCATAATTCAAAGCACATGATACACCATTTTGCTAATATGTTGTAAGTTTATTGTAGACTATTCACGATAAGGATACCTTTGCCTCTCATCAAGCTAGTAAGCTATTTGGTCGAGTGGGCATACATGGTTCTACACCGTTATGGAATATGCCAACCTCGAATGGTAACATCAGCAAGGATTAAGTATGTGACACTTAACAGAACATTTAGTTGTAACAAAGCTGTTGAAGAACTTGGCTACAAACCTACTGTGACACTCATGGTTAAACTTATTAAACCCTTTTGGTGCCTCTTCATAATTCTTTTTTTTTTTTATTATAACCTTATATATACTAACACACTTTTCTAAATTATGATCCAGGATGGTCTAAAGATAGCGGTTAACTCATATATTCAGTCCAGAAATATGAATTTGTCTTAAAGAGATAAATGGTATGATTTTTACATTAATTTCTCCCTTGTAATTTGTCACATTATCCTCCTTGTTTGAAGTAAAAGTTGACCATATTAGAGTCATAGTATGTAATACTATTCTCAATAAAACTACGCAATGTGCAACTAATGGATGTGCTTGCTTGTAAGATCAAAGGTCCAAATTAAAACAATTGTCCATATTCAATTATGACTTCTAAATTGGATGAATTGGATAAGGTAGAATCAACTCCTTTGAATCAGAGTGAATTTGATTTAAAACATGTAATAAATGATAGACTCGCAACCCATTTAAGGGAAGAGGAAATAAAATGGTACCAGCGAGCTAAAGTAAATAACTTATTAGAAGGGGATGCGAATATGAAATACTTCCACTTGGTAGCTAATGGCAAGCACAGGAAAATACGTATTTTCTAGTTAGATTAGGAAGAGGTGGTAATTCATGATGAAGAAGAGCTGAAAAGGTATATCACAAAATATTATAAGAACCTGTTTGGCCCAACATCTAGCCCTCCCGTGATGATGGTTGAATCTTACCGTGATGACATACCCCAAGTTCCTAACGAGGAAAATGAGTTGTTAGTTGCACAGTTTTTGGAAGAAGAGGTTAGGGAGGCTTTATTTCATATGAAACATAACATCACACCAGGTCCAGATGGTTTCCCTTCTGAGTTCTATTAGGTCTTCTGGACGATAATAAAAGATGACTTGTTGGCACTCTTTTGGGAATTCCACTGTGGATTGTTGCCTCTCCATAGCCTTAACTTCGGAACAATAATCCTATTGCCAAAATGTAAAGATGCGAGCAAAATTCAGCAATACAAACCAATATGTTTGCTTAATGTTAGCTTTAATATCTTTACTAAAGTGCTTACCAATAGAATCATAGAACTTGCAGATAAAATAATTAGGCCATCCCATACAGCCTTCATTCCTGGTAGAAATATTATGGATGGGGCAATGATTCTCCATGAGATGTTACATGAACTCCATACTCGAAAAAAAAGATGGAGTGATTTTTAAGATCGATTTTGAGAAGGTCTATGACAAAGTAAATTGAAACTTTTTACAACAAGTGTAACACCCTAAAATTTGCACAATTTTAAATAGGAGAAAATGATTTAATTATGCATTTTTGTGGGCATTTGAATTTAGGAAAATAGTAATTTTGCTGAAATTAAAATCAAATATAGGTCTACATACATGTATGTGCATTCATGCTGCTGCATATTATTTTGTATTGCTTGGTTTGAAGTTAGATTTCAAATTGATTTGAATTTGCATTTTGAAATTACTTTGGAAAAATTGGAAAAAGGAAAATGAGTTTCTTTCCTCCCCTTCCCTGTTTTCAGCCCAGGTCGGCCTGCTCCCGCACGGGCCTGCCTCTCCTTTCCTCCGCACCGGCCCACTCACGCCCCGCGCTTCTCTTTTCATTGCGCTGCCCAGCATTCTCTTCCTTGGCCCCGTGGCCTGCTGCAGCCGGCCTAGCTTCGTCGAAGGCCCAGTCACGCCGCGCTCCTCCTTTCCTTCCTCTCGCTGACCGCTCTGGCCCACATGTCAGAACTATCTTCTTCAGCTCGTGTTCGAGCAGGACTCAGCGCCACCGACGCCGTTCGTGTCCGCCTCCTCTACATGCTATGTCGTGCCGCCCAAGCCAACCCAGCCTCATAAATAGCGGGCCGAGCCCGCGCTGCCTCCCTATTCCACCTTGGAGCAAGATTTTTGTCCCTGCTCGAGCTCATAGCTGCCTAGCCTTAGCCGCCGCCATTGCCGTCCACCTCGCTGAGCGCCGCGCTGCCTTCGTCGCTTCCCCACTTGTTGTTTCGGTTTGGGTGAGTTCCCCATCCTCTTCTCTCTCTCCTAGACCTCTCCGTTCGGAAAACCATGCACCGTAGACTGGAAACCGAGAACTCCGGCGAGTTCTCTTTGCCCGGCCATGGCGCCGCCGCCATGCAACTTGCCGCCGACCACTTTCCCTCCCCGTTTCAATCTTGGCCGTTCAAATCTAGATCAAGGGCCAGGATTAGAACTTACCCCTTCGACGGGCAAATTTTCAAAAGAACCCCTCCCTTTTTCAATTATAGAACCCGCAGTCCATAGCACTTTTTCCATATTTTGTTTTCTTCTTTTGAAAGCGTACTTTGTTTCTGTTAGATCTAAAATACGTTTTCAGCTATTTATAGTTTTGCCACTAGATTTGTTTTAGCCATAAAATCTCCGTTTTAACTCCGATTTGATCTGTTCAACTTGCATTAGGTTCATAATTAAGTAATCTACATGTTCATACTACTGTTAAGCATGTTTTCAACTTTTAAAATTTGAGGTTAGATTTAATCTATTATTTTACTAAAGGAAAACTTGTTTAATCCATAACTTTTTTGTTTTAGCTCCGATTTTTGTGATCTTCGCGTCTGTGTGTTCGTAGCGAGATATAGATTCATTTTCCAAACTTTTCATCTTGATTTTATGCTCTTGGTGTACTGTTCTAATCTATAGCTTTTATTTGCTATGCATGATTGCTTCTGGATGCTTGTTGCTATGATTATCGAGTATAGACGGTGAGCAATTCGTGGGAGACCAAGAGTATTACTTTGACGTTCCGGATCAGCAGGAGTACTTTGTTTAAGACAAGTGTAGTATGGGATCATCCTTGTTTCCTATTCACTTTAATACATTAAATTCATATTGCGTGTGTTGCTTTGATAGGGATTCCCTAGAATTAAACTTTTTCCTTGTTACCTATAGGATATGCATTGGGTAGCTTTGCTAGTGCTCAATTAAACCATGATCTTGTAACTTGACTAATGGTATATGCAATAAACATTAAAATATGACTTTTTAGCAACATGGAAACAGGGGGCTGGAGTGTTTAGCTACTTTCTAAATGCTTTAGATTCCTCTCCCTAAGGACTTATCTGTAAGTGATCATTCGGGACTTATAGTATAGCTGTGAGGGCTATATGGCTCTGGCTTTAGCTCAGTATGAGGACCTTTTCTAGCTTGTCAGTGGTTACCTTTATTGGCGTAAGAATGGCTTGATGAATTGGATATAGTGCGACCTCTGTCCCCATGTGTATAGGCTACGCATCAATGTGCCATCGGGAAGGGGGGCTCTACATCTGTTTGCCGAGTGAATCTAATGGCCCTAACTTGTTAGACGAACCTTTGAAAGGCTTCATAGTGACCCCTGCCTTCTCACCTTAGAAGTGTTTTAGGAGTAATTAACCCGGGCATATGGGTATCATGACTCACAGTGAAAGTGTACAACCTATGCAGAGTGTAAAACTGGTATATCAGCCGTGCTCACGGTCACGAGCGGCCTTGGAACATTTACGGAATAGATGAACACTAAGAATTACCTGTTTATGCTATTAATTACTCATGTTTACATTGATCATGTGTTTTGCATTGGGAATTGAAACAACTTGTTGCTACTCTTATGTTAAAATTTTGATAACTAAAAGTTGAATGTTGTTAAACCTGTGTCAAGCCTTTTGAGCCTCATGAACCCCATGTTACACTTGTTGAGTACGACATGTACTTACACTTGTTTATTTTCATTATTTGGATAAAAATCCCAGATGGGTAACAGATGCCTATGGTAATGACAATTTCCCTGAGGATTACTAGACTTGTGGTCAACCAGTTGTCGTCCCTGTGATATGGAGCTTCCGCGAGAGATTTTTTCTTACTTCCGCTACATTTATGTGAAGACTCTGTCTTATTCATGATGTAATAAACACTTGTGATGATACTATTCATAATTTGTCGTCTTATGTGTGTGACTGATCTCTGGGAGCACATAAGATTTTGTATCTCATTTTATCCTTAAAATCGGGTGTGACAACAAGCCCTTAGACCAAAAGGTTTTCATTCGACTTGGTGCGAATGGTTTAAGATGGTGGTTCAAGGAGGAAATGTAGGAATCAAAATAAATGATCATTTGGGACCTTACTTCCAGACCAAGAAAGCCTTAGGCAAGGAGATCCTTTATCTCCAATTTTATTCAACATAGTGCAGACATGCTGGCAATTATTTTAAATAGGGCTAAACAGGAGGGTCTTATTAGGGGAATAATCTGACATCTAATAGAGGATGGACTATCAATTTTGCAGTATGCTGACGATGATGATACAATTATTTTTTTAGACCATGACATCGACTTAGAAAAGAATATGAAATTGTTACTTTGTGTCTTTGAACAATTGCCTAGTCTAAAAATTAACTATCACAAAAGTGACAAGTTCTATTTTGGGTAGACTAGAGAGTGTGAGGAACAATAGTCACAACTTTTTGGTTGCAAACTAGGACAACTCCCCTTCAAGTACTTAGGCATCCCAATGCATGTTAGAAGTATATCGAATAAAGATCAGAAAGTGATAGAAGATAGAATCGAGAAAAAATTAAGCAGCTGGAAGGGTAAATTATTGTCAACTGGGGGTGTTCTGTCCTGTTAAATTATGTTCCATCTGATCTACCTATGTTTATGATGTCTTTTTTAGTCCCTAGAGGAGCTCTATAAAAGATTGAATACTTCAGGTCCAGATTTTTTGGCAATATGATCAGGAAAAAAAGAAGTATAGGTTAGTCAAATGACCTATTCTCTGCAAGCCAAAAGACCAAGGTGGAATGGGAATTATGAATTTAGAGCTGCAAAATAGGTGTCTGACTGAGTAAATGGTTGTTTAAGTTTTGTAATGAAGAAGGCATGTGGCAGGATTTGATTAAAAACAAATACTTAAAAAATAAAACGTTGAGCTGAGTTGAAAAGAAAGCGGGGGATTCCCATTTTTGGGCAAGGCTTACGAGTGTCAAAGATGAGTTCATAAACATGGGTTAGTTTAGATTAAATAATGGAACTCAAATCAGGTTTTGGGAAGATAAATGGTTGGGACATCAGGCTTTTAAAACATGATATCCAAACCTATACAATGTGGTGCGCAAAAAGCAGGCAACTGTACGATATCTGAGGTTTTGCAAACTATTCCTCTAAATGTGTCCTTCAGAAGGGCTTTGGTGGGGACAAAACTAACAGAATGACATAGCCTACTTGCTAGTATTATGCATGTTACGCTCAATAGTATGCTGGATAGGTTTGTTTGGGGTTTACATAAAAATGGGTCATTTTCGGTAAATTTTATGGTAAGTTCCTTGTCAGCAATGGTTTGAAAGTCACGAAGGAGATATGACAAATAAAAATAACCTTAAAAATCTTCATGTGGTTCCTAAAAAGAGGGTTATTTTAACAAAAGATAATCTAGCAAGAAGGAATTGAAATGGTAGTAAAGTTTGTTGTTTTTTAATAAACTTGAAACCATCCAATTACACCTTTTCTTTGATTGTCATTATGCTCATTTTCTCTGGCGCGTGGTTCATTGGGTGTTTGGTATTGCTGCTCCAACAAACGTGTCTCACTTGTTTTGGGGATGATCAAAATTGCGTCACCGCAAACACAATTTGCTTATTTTTTACAGGAGCATCGGCCCTGTGTTGGGCAATCTGGCTCACAAGAAATGATTTCGTTTTTAACAAAAGCCAAAAAAACTTTTTCTTGATTATCTAAAAAATTATTACTTCTAAATCCTTATCCAAAATATCTTCCATAATAATTGGTCTGATTCTTTCTCCTAGAGGGACGATGAAGCCAAAACTTTTATTTCCGTTATCTAAAAAATTATGACTTCTAAATCCTTATCCAAAATATCTTATGATCCATGACTTCTTATATATAGTTCCTCATTCTGTTAGTGACCGAGATATGTATCATTCAAGTTTATTATGGAAGAACTTCAATCATTACTACTAATCGGGATAGTAACATAACAAATAAATGGGTAGCATCAAGCTTTATGGTTGTACCTAGGAGGGACAAATCCTTAGCCATCATACATACGTGACCAATGGGTCTAAGGCCGCTTTGGGAATATATACAGTGATGTTTTCCTTAGTCTGATTGTAACACCCTAAAATTTTGAATTTTTAGAAATAGAGCTAAAAAGATTTAATTTGGAATTTATGTGCTCATGAAAACATAGGAAAATAAAAATTTTCAGTAATTTAAAATTTATCATAAGGTAGCAACATGTTTGTGCATACATGCAGCTGCATATCTCTTTTGTGATGATTGGGTTTGATCAAAACTTCAAAAGGATTTAAATTTGGATTGAATTTGGATTTGAAAATTGGGTTTAAGAAATTAAAAAGGAATTTCTTTTACTTCCCCTCTCCTTTCTCAGTTTCTAGCCTAGCCGGCCCGCTCTTGCTTCCGTAGCCCAGCAGGCAACCCAGCGTCGCATCGCCGCTCTCCTCCTCTCCCTCGGCCCAGCGCACCGGCCCAACTCCGCGAAGGCCGCGTTCCCGCAACCCCTCCCATGCAGTCACCGACAGGTGGGCCCACTCTGTCAGCGCTGTCATCTTCCTCACATCACCGACCCAGACTCTACCCCGGACTCCATCGCCGCCCCGTCTTCGCCATTTGCCCTGCGCCTCAAGCTGCCGAGCCCCCATAAATATCGCCCCGAGCTGCTCCGCCCTCGCCTAGACCTAACTTGAACCCTAATCGCCGCAGCCGCCGCCTCACTCAAGCTTCGCCGCATGTGCCGTAACCCTAGCCCGCCACCACTGAGCGCATCTCGTCGCTGTTGTGCCTCACCGTTGCATCAAACTGCTCCCCGGCCTTCACATCTTGGTAAGGAAGCCCCCGGTGCTTTGCTTTTGCCCTCTCTTTTTCCTTCTCTATCCGCGTGCCATCGTCGAACCAAATCAAGCCGCAAGATAGCGCATGCCGCCATATCCGTTCATCCCTTGCTTCAACCAATACCCCCATCGAGTTCGTCGTAATCTGCTCTATCTCCCCGTGTCATTAGTTGAAGGAGCCGTAACCCATAGGCCCTTAACCAGTTACGCCAGCGAGGTCCGAGCGCCGCCGTCCATGGCACCACCGCCAAGCTCGCCGCCGGCCATGCCACCCGCTCTCTCTCTGATTTATTTCCAACCGTCCGATCTATGATCAAGGGCCAAGATTAGAAGATACCTCTTCGGTCCATGAGCACAGTGTAGACCAAGCGCACCGTATGCGTCAGCATGCCATGTAGGCAGTCCGCCATGAACCAGCCACTCAGGGACCGCCACCTATCACCACATGTGCGCCACGCTAGCGACCGCGCTGACTGTGTGGACATTTTGCTAAAGAGACCCCAGATTTTCTAGAAATCAACCCGCAATCCACCCTCTATTGAAAATAATTCAACATATGCCCCTAGATTTTCCGTTTCAGCCCTTGCAGTTTTCCAAAAATGACGCCTAGTCCACAGGACTGTTTTAATTTGGTTTTTAATTACTTTTAATACGAAATTGATTTCAAAATATTTACAATATTGCCACTATCTTCATTAGGCCATATCTTCTCGTTTTAACTCCGATTTGACCCGTTCAACTTGCGTTAGACTTCGTAATTGAGTAATCTACATGTTTATCCTACTGTTAAATATATTTTCAACTCTTGAAATTCGAGGTTAGATTTAATCTATCATTTTATTAAAGGAAATCTTATTTAATTCATTACTTTTTCGTTATAGCTCCGATTAGAGTGCTTTTCGTGTCTGTGTGTTCGTAGCGAGACGTAGATTCATTTTACAAACTTCTCATCTTGATTTTATGTTTGGTGTACTATTCTAATTTAGATTTGTTGTTTGCTTCATGTATGAATGCATGGATGCCTGTATGGTGCTTTATGATCATGTCCAGTCGGTGAGCAATATGTGGTGAATCAAGGAGCAAATCTTTGAAGATTTGGACTAGAAGAACATCTGAGTTTAAGGCAAGTATAGCATGGGATCTTCCTTGTTGTCCTATACACCTTTAATCATTTAATTCATATTGCATGTGTCTACCTTGACTACCACTAAGGATATCCTAGTATTTTGTACTTGTACCTTGATACCTTTGGGTTATTGCATTGGGTAGCTTTGCTAGTGCTCAACTACAACCATGATCTTGTAACTTGACTAATGGTATATGCAATAAACACTAAAAGATGCTTTTTAGCAACATGGAATAAGGGGGCTAGAGCATTGGGCTATTTTTATGGTGCTCTAGATTCCTCTCCCTAAGGGCTTATCTGTAAGTAATCATCCGGGACTTATAGTACAGCTGTGAGGGCTACATGGCTTTGGCTTTAGCTCAGTATGATGACCTTTTCCAGCTTGTTAGTGGTTACCTTTATTGGCGTAAGAATGGCTTGCCGAATTGGGTATAGTGCGGCCTCTGTCCCCTTGTGTATAGGCTGCACATCATTGTGCTATCGGGAAGGAGGGTTCTACATCTGTTTGGCGAGTGAATCTAATGGCCCTAACTTGTTAGATGATCCTTTGAAAGGCTTTATAGTGAACCCTGCTGAACTTCCTTGGTAGTGGGTCAAGAGGCTGATCACCTCGGGCGAAAGGGTAAATCACGACTCACAGTGAAAGTGTACAACCTCTACAGAGTATAAAACTGGTATATCAGCCATGCTCACGGTCATGAGCGTCCTTGGAATATTTACAGAATAAATGATGAACACAGATGATACTAATGATGAATGTCACACCCAATTTTAAGGATAAAATTGAATGCATAAAACTCATGTGTGCCCAGGGATCAGTCACACACATAAGTTGACAAATTACATAAAGTATCATCATGATGTTTCTTATATCATGATTAATACCATCACATAGTCTTACACAACACAACGGAAAATAAAATAAAGTAGCTCTCTCGTGGTAGCTCCAACACAGGGACGGTCAACTGGTTGACCACAAGCCTAAAAGTCCTCAGGAAACCCCTCATACTCGTTGACATCTGTTACCCATCTGGGATTTTTATCCAAATATAGAAAGTAAACAAGCGTAAGTACTTCCCGTACTTAACAAGATAACATGGGGTTATGAAAGCTCAAAAAGGTTGACTCTGGTTTACTGCGGTTAGCACTTTTAGTAAGTCAAGATTTTATCATCAACTATTATCAAGTTATGCTTAAGCCCCAATTTAACCCACATGATCAGATATCAGAATCATTTGAATCATATTATCATCGTAGAACATCATAAATAATCAACAATAAGTAATCATTTATTCTGTGAGTTTTCCGGGCCGCTCGTGACCATGAGCACGGCTGTTATAACAGTTTGTAACACTCTGCAGAGGTTGTGCACATTCACCGTGAGTCGTGATTCCCATATGCCCGGGTTAATTACTCCCATATCACTGCCACGGTGAGCGGGCGGGGTACACTATGAAGCCATTTCATAGGTTTTTCTAACAAGTTAGGGCCGCTAGGTTTCCTCGGTAGGCAGATGTAGGAACCCCCCTTTCCTATGGCACATATCCATCGCGGCTATACACATAGGAACAGAGGCAGCCCTATACCCAACGTGGCAAGCCCCTTTTGCGCCATAAAGGTAAACCTCTAACAAGCTAGAAAAGGTTCTATTACTGAGCTAAAGTCAGAGCCATGTGACCCTCACGGTTGCACTGTCAGTCCTAGCTTTTGCCGACAGATAAGTCCTTATGGAGGGCCGAGAGCATCATGATCGAAAGTCATTTGCTCCTTCGCCCTATAATTCTGTTGTTTAAAACAAATTTTACCTTTTCGTTCCATAGAACCATTATTCATTATGTAGATCATGTATAGTTACATTGAGCGCTAGCAAACTACCCATATGCATATAACCCATAGGAGATAAGGAAACAAGATAATCAATCACTAGGATGTCCTTACGGGTATCAAATTTAGACACATGCAAATGAGTAATTAATAAATGGTGAATAGGACATCAAGGTAGATCCCATGCTATACTTGCCTTGGTTAACAAACTCCTGCTGGTCCTACTGGTTGTCAAAGAACCCTTGGTCTCCAACGTTCTCCTCACCGTTTGAACACGACCAACACGGCAACATACAACATTTTAGGAACATTCATGCAAAGCAAACAATCCTATAATTAGAACAGTACACTAGAAGTATAGAAAACAAGATAAAATGTTTATGAAAAGAATCTATGTCTTGCTACGATCACGTCAACGCGAAGTTCACGAAAAACGGAGCTAAAACACGAAAGTTATGAATTAAACGGGGTTTCCTATAGCAATTTATTTAATTAAACCTAACCATGAAATTTAAAAGTTGCAAACATGGTTAACAGTGGTATTAACACGTAGATTATGCAATTACAAAACTAATGCAATTTGAACGGGTCGATTCGGAGGTAAAACGACGATTTTATAAGCAAAACAATGTAGTGACATTTCTGTAAATAGGATGAACTATTTTAGATTTAAAATAAATCAAATCTAGAATTAATTAAAATGGCCGAAGACTGCGGGTTCAATTAAATAGAACTTGGGGGTCTCTATAGCAAAAGGACCCGTGAAGGGGTATCGGCCATCCTGGGCCGTTGATCAAGCGATGGATGGCAGAGAAAAGATGGGAGGGAGAGAGAAAGGGGTGCTGGCAGTCGGAACAGTGCTCCGGCGGCGGGGCACCATGGCCGGCGACGAGGAACTCGCCGGCGCACTCGGTTTAGGGGCTACGGCCATGATTCTATGAACCAAAGGCACCGGGGGATAGAGGGGGTGCAAGCGACCTCGCCCAGGCCGAGAATGCGGCCGAAGGACACAGCCGAGGTGGTGGTGGCCATGGCCGGCGGCGTGAAGCTCGTCGGCGCACATGAATTGGGCCCTAGAGGCCAAAAAACATGAAATTAAAGGCACGGGGAGAAGGAGGGGAGCAAGGGGGTCTCACCGCGGATGAGAAACGATGATGAAGGCTGCCCAGTACGACGGACGGACCGCGCGGCGGTTCTTCGAGCTTCGGCGGATCACGACTGCAGTGGTGGTTGCGGCTTCCGTGTGCTCGGCAAGTGCGAAAATGGAGTGGGGGAGGCAGCGGTAGGGTGGCGATGGGTCTAGATCCCCTTTTGTAGAGGTCGAGGCATGGGGGAGACACTCCCACGACGCGAAGTGGGCGCGGGCGACGGTTGCGGCTTGATCGCGCGCGATGCGGGAGGTTGGAGATGGCGCCGACATGCGGGCCCAAGCCGTCAGCGGCAGAGAGAAGGGGGAGGAGCGCGGCAACGGTTGCGCCAAGACCGAGTCAGGCCGGCCCAAGAAGAAAAGAGGAAGGGGAGAAGGGGAAGGGGGCGAGCGGGCCGGCGGGGGGGGTGGAAGTTGGGCTAGCAGGCCAGAATGAGGAAGGGATGGGGAGAAAAGAAGAAAGCCTTTTTCTTTTTATTTTCTAGAGTTTTAACAAATCATTTTCAAATTGATGTTGTATCCAATTCAAATTTGATCAAAACCAATCATTACAAAAATAAAGGTGCAGCAGCATGTATGCATCAAGAGGTTACTAACCTTATATTTGATTTTAATTTCACAAAAAAATTATTATTTTCCTATATTTGAATGCACACATAATTACATAAATAAATCAAATTTAACTATTTTGAAAGAATGCAAATTTTATGGTGTTATAATTCTACCACCTTAAGATGAATCTCGTCCTTGAGATTCGGATGATTGCTTACTCAAACAGTTGTGGATAAGACTTTCGCAAATCCTCTTCTCTTTCACAGGTAGCCTCATCCTCTGTATACCGATTCCACTGTACCTTGCACATTTTTATAGCTCGGCTCCTTGTAACTCTTTCTGCCGTCTGTAAGATCTTTATCGGATACTCTTCATATGTGAGATCTTCCTTAACAGCAAGTTCTTCTAAAGGAATCTGCTCTTCTGGTACTCGCAAACACTTCTTTAATTGAGAAACATGAAACACATCGTGCACACCTAACAAACTCTCAGGCAGTTCCAACTGATAGGCTACTTCTTCACGTGTCTCTAGGATCCTAAAAGGTCCAATATACCTCCGTGCCAACTTTCCCTTCATATTAAATCTTTTCACACTTCTCATTGGTGACACCTTCAAGTACACATAATCTCCAACTTCGAAAGTCAGCTCTCTTCTACGTGTATCAGCGTAACTCTTCTATCGGGACTGAGCCACTCTCAAGTTGTCTCTAATCATTCTCACTTGTTCTTCTACATCTCTAATGACATCGGGTCCAAACACTTGAGTTTCACCAGTCTAATTCCAGAACAAAGGCGTTCTACATTTACACCCATACAGCGCCTCAAAAGGTGCCATCTTGAGACTCTTCTGGTAACTGTTGTTGTATGAGAACTCAGCATATGGCAGACTCTTATCCCAACTAGTACCATACTATAGTGCACAAGCTCTCAACATATCTTCCAAAATATGGTTGATCCTTTCAGTCTGTCCATCAGTTTGTGGGTGGTAAGCAGAACTGAAATTCAACTTTATCCCCAAGGATCTATGTACTTTCTACCAGAATTGCAATGTAAACTGAGTGCCTCTATCAGACACAATTTTCTTGGGAACACCATGTAAGCACACTATCCTTTCCATGTACAACTCTGCTAGCCTTGCACCTATATAGGTAGTCTTGACTAGTAAAAAGTGAGCAACCTTGGTGAGTCAATCCACTATTACCCATATTGAATCATAACCTCTTTGAGTACGGGGCAAACCTACGATAAAATCCATACCAACTTCTTCCCATTTCCATTCAGGAATCTTCATTGGTTGTAGCAACCCTGCAGGTCTTTGATTCTTAGCTTTCACTCTTTGACAAGTGTCACACAAAGCCACATACTCCGCCACATCTCTCTTCAAACCATACCACCAATACTTCTCTTTGAGATCCAAATACATCTTGGTACTTCTGGGATGTATAGAATAAGCAGACTCATGTGCCTCTTGCAAAATTGCATCACGGATAGCCTTCACTTTAGGTACACATATCCTTTTCCCGAACCAAAGAGTACCATTCTCATCCATCCTGAATCATGGTGCCTTTCCAAGCACTATATTCTCCGCTATCTCCTTAAGTTTTTCATCCTCCAACTGACCTTTGCGTATCTCTTGCTCCAAGGTAGGCTCTATCACCAATTCTATTGCATTAGTGACAAAGCTCAAGTTGAGATACTCCATTTCAGCACACAACTCTGCTGCCATAAATGTCATCCGAAGTCCATTGGCATAACTCTTTCTGCTAAGTGCATCAGCTACGACATTTGCTTTTCCCGGATGATAATGCACTTCCAAATCATAGTCTTTGATCAATTCTAACCAACGATGTTGTCTCAGATTCAGATCTGACTGGGTAAAGATATACTTCAAACTCTTGTGATATGTATAGATATCACTCTTATGCCCAATTAGATAATGTCTCCAGATTTTCAAAGCATGAACCACAGCTGCCAATTCCAAGTCATGAGTAGGGTAGTTCAACTCATGCTTCCTCAATTGTCTAGATGCATATGCCACCACTCTTCCTTCTTGCATAAGAACACATCCGAGGCCCAAACGAGATGCATCACAATATATAGAGAAGTTCTTGCTTAAATCTGGCAAAATCAACACTGGAGCTGTAGTCAATCTCTTCTTTAGCTCATCAAAGTTTGCCTGGCATTTATCAGACCATACAAATTTAGCATTCTTTTCCAATAAAGCTGTCATAGGCTTAGCAAGCTTGGAAAATCCTTCAATGAATCTCCTGTAGTATCTAGCCAATCCCAAAAAGCTATGAATTTCACTTACATTGGTTGGTGGTTTCCAATTCAATACATCTTGCACTTTGCCTGGATCCACTGCTATTCCACCATTGGAGACAACATGACCCAGAAAAGAGACCTCCTTCAACCAGAACTCACACTTGCTCCGCTTAGTGTACAACTTATGTTCTCTAAGCTTTTGCAAGACCAACCTTATATGTTCAGCATGCTCTTCTTCAGTCTTGGAGAATATCAGTATGTCATCAATGAATACCACCACAAATTTATCAAAAAACTCCATGAACACCTTATTCATCAGATACATAAAGTATGCAGGTGCATTGGTCAATCCAAAAGACATAATGGTATACTCATACAGGCTATACCGTGTAGTGAATGTTGTCTTGGGTATGTCTGAGTTTCGAATCTTTAGCTGATGGAAATCTGAGCGGAGATCAATCTTGGAGAACACACAGGCACCTCTCAACTGATCAAACAAATCATCAATCCTTGGCAAAGGGTATTTATTCTTGATAGTAACCTCATTAAGTGAACGGTAATCCACACATCCGTTGGGTACCATCTTTCTTATCCACAAAGATCATAGGTGCCCCCATGGGGAAGAACTGGGGCATATGAAACCTTTTTCTTGCAACTCTTTTAGTTGTTTCTTAAGCTCTTCTAATTCATTAACCCTCATTCTATATGGACGTTTAGCTATTGGTGCAATTCCAGATAATAATTCAATAATGAATTCAATGTCATGGTCAGGTGGCATACCTGGCAAATCATCGGGGAAAACATCCGGAAACTCCTCCACAACATGATCTTGTTTATTGGCATCACCATCCAGCTGGTTCACAATGGCTGTTGGCTGAGCTTGCACTACCACTTCTACACAGATTCTATCTCCATTGGGTGATGTCACAACAACAGATCTCTCCTGACACTGAATCACTGCCCGGTGTTGTTTCATCCAATCCATACCCAGAATAAGATCAATTCCCGCTGTTCTCAACACAATAGGTTTCACTTTAAAGTATACCCCCTTAAGGAAATGCTAGCTGAGGGACTCCAATAAGAAGCTAGCATGCTACCTCCCGGTGAATTTACTAGTATGAGGTTTTTCATGGCACATAAAGGTATGCTATGCATTCTAACAAAAGCTTGGGAAATAAATGAATGCGAAGCACCGGAATCAAAAAGTACTGTAGCAGAGATAGAGTTGACACTGAACGTACCCAACATGACCTCGGCGTCTCCTGAGCTTCATCAGATGACACATAGTTCACTTTTGCAGTGTGAGGTGGTCGGGCGTTGAACTTCGGATTGCCATTCTGGTTCTGTGGAACTTGCTAGTTCTGCTTCTTTGGACACTGATGAGCATAGTGACCTACTTCTCCACAGTGGTAGCATGCGTTGGGGTTATTGGGTGCACCACTCTTCATAGGAGCATTGTTGGACATTCCCTGGCGTGATGCCGGGTTGCCGGTCTGTTGCTGGGGATGATGATTACCAAACTATTACTAGTACTGAGGGCGTTGCTGGAACTAGTTACGCTAAGGATACTGACCACAGTTTCCCTGGTTAGATGGTCCTTGATTCCTCTACTAAAAACCCTGCTAGGGATAGGCACGCGGGCGGGTGTCGCTTCTAGAAGCTTGCCCTTGAAGCCTCCTCTTCTTGGCTTCCATCTCTTTGCGCTTATCGTCAATCACAATCGCGTGGTTCACCAGTGACTGAAAGTTAGGGTATGTGTTGGACATAAGATGGAGCTGCAGTCCATCATAAAGTCCCTTGAGGAAATGGCGTTCCTTCTCCCTATCCTCAGCTACATCATTTGGAGCATAGCGTGATAGTTGAGCAAACTTGTCACGATACTCCGCCACAGACATGGATCCTTGCTTAAGGGACCTGAATTCCTCCTACTTCAACTCCACTAGTCCATCGGGGATATGATATGACCGAAAATTGTCCTTGAATTACCGCCAGGTGATAGCAGGAGCATCATTGGGGCCTCCATACTGGAAAGAATCCCACCAATCCTGAGCTACTCCCTGGAGTTGACCAGAAGCATACAACACCTTCTCCAGATCATTGCATTGTGCTATGTTAAGTTGCTTTTCCACAGCACGCAACCAATCGTCTGCCTCTAAGGGGTCTGAGGCGTGGGTGAACACCGGTGGGCGACCCTTCATGAATTCCCCATGCTTGTCTCTGACCTGAACAGGCGGTGGTCCTCTTGCAGGTTCGTTATCCAAGCGTTGCATCATGGCTTGCATCAACTGCGCTTGCATTCCCATCAATTGCTCCATAGTCACTGGTGGCGGTGGTGGTGGATTCATGGGAGCACCATGACCACGACCACGGCCTTTGCCTCTTCCTCCTCTTGCGGCCATCTGTTTTCCAAACAAATGCGTAATATTTGAGAGACTTCCAAATTATAGAGAACTTATAAAAGATAAGGAACAACGCTGAGAATTTTCTGGACAAGACTCAATTACAGCAGTTCAGTAAATCTGTCATAACTGGAGTTTCAGAGACCCAACAGAGGCATACCAAGAACGGTTAGAAAGCTTAGGAGATCAGCTACAACTTTTATTTAGAACACTTTTACGGATTCTGATATATACATGGTCAAAAACAGAGCTAAACCGGATCTGTTCTGGGTTCCAGTCTGTGCAGAAACATCAACTTGTGACAGCTAGATCTCACAAACCTGAATAGATATTGACATGACTCCAGAGACATTTGAAAGATACAGAAGTCTAGATATCTCCACAAAAATTTCAGAATTTTTGGCAGCCCAGATTTTGAGATACAAGGTAAAGAACACAGGCTGCTCTAGAAACAGCACAACAGAGATATGATAAAGCAACCCATCTGCATTAAGACCTCATCTAAACTTAAAGTTCAAATCTATGGAATTTGTGGACATGCCCACAAACCTCCAGCAATCAAACAAACTCCAAATCATCCAAGTTCACAATTAAAAACATCTGATCACTAAAGTTCACAAGACAAAACAAGACTAGACATGACACATGAACTAACAACGTCGTAGCTTAAACAAGGTACCTAACACCTATGGGGCGGTGTCAACCATGGTGAACGACCGGGGCTTCTTCTTGTAGATTGGTGGTAGCCCAAGTTGAGCACGTAGCTCGTCAACTTGCTTCTGGAGACGCCTCTCGGCCCTCTGCGATGCACGTAGCTCTCCCTTGACTTCTTCATCCACCCCCTGCATGGCATGGACATGTTGCACAGTTGCCTCTAGAGTTGGATCACTTTCTGGTGGTGCCAGGACCAGCCAATTACCCTCAAGATCATTGCAAGGGAGGAACCTAAAATGATCCTCCTTCATGGCCTCAAAACGACGACCATGGTAGTAGATGTAGGTGTCCTGCGCTGCATCTTCCATGCCATCCAATGCATAAGCCCGTCTGGCAGTGGCACTGTGGATAGTCTCCACCTCATGTGCATTCTTTATGTCATTCCTGGCGGTGACAACCAGCTCTACCTTCCAAAAAGTTGCCTCCAAAGGGTGCTAGTACTCTGCACAGTGATAGTTGATGGAGGCGTGCAAGTCAGTGTAGTAGTCATCCAGCACTTGGGTAAGGAGGCTGTGGTAGTAGGCCGTCTCCGGGGCTTTCTTGAAGTAGTACTTGCACGTCCAGCCCATCTCCTCATCCACCACAGGGACAGCTGGGGGTGGCACAGGCATAGGTGAAGTAGCTGATGACTCCGTCGGGGTAGCTGCAACAGCATAGACAGGTGCAACAACTGGAGTAGGAGCAGGTGCGGGTGCAGGTGTTGGGGTAGCCATCCACTCCTCATCATCGGAGATGACCACAATCTCCTTCTCCACCTGTGGAGCACGGGGGGTGAACATGGCACGGTAGCCTGCAATGCTGAGGCGGGCGATCTTCGGGTTATGAGACATCTATAGATTTAGAGTAAGACAGAATTAGAATCAACAATTTTATATAATAGATTAAGGTATGAAAAGCATAAATATTTTAATAAAATAACAAGAATGAGACAGTAAGCATGAAACCAGTGTAGCAAAGATGCTAAAACAACCATCTCTAACTAGGCTTGCGTCCTACAGTCAACACGGCTTTGATACCAATTTGTCACCCCCAATTTTAAGGATAAAATTGAATGCATAAAACTCATGTGTGCCTAGGGATCAGTCACACACATAAGTTGACAAATTACATCAAGTATCATCACGGTGTTTCTTACATCACAATTAATACCATCACATAGTCTTACACAACACAGCAGAAAATAAAAGAAAGTAGCTCTCTCGTGGTAGCTCCAACACAGGGATGGTCAACTGGTTGACCACAAGCCTAAAAGTCCTCAGGAAACCCCTCATACTTGTTGACATCTGTTACCCATCCAGGATTTTTATCCAAATATAGAAAGTAAACAAGCGTAAGTACTTCTCGTACTTAACAAGATAACATGGGGTTATGACAGCTTAAAAAGGTTGACTCTGGTTTACTGCGGTTAGCACTTTTAGTAAGTCAAGATTTTATCATCAACTATTATCAAGTTATGCTTAAGCCCCAATTTAACCCACATGATCAGATATCAGAATCATTTGAATCATATTATCATCGTAGAACATCATAAATAATCAACAATAAGTAATCATTTATTCTGTGAGTTTTCCGAGCCGCTCATGACCATGAGCACGGCTGTTATAACAGTTTGTAACACTCTGCAGAGGATGTGCACATTCACCGTGAGTCGTGATTCCCATATGCTCGGGTTAATTACTCCCATATCACTGCCAAGGTGAGCGGGCGGGGTACACTATGAAGCCATTTCATAGGTTTTTCTAACAAGTTAGAGCCGCTAGGTTTCCTCGGCAGGCAGATGTAGGAACCCCCCTTTCCTATGGCACATATCCATCGTGGCTATACACATAGGAACAGAGGTAGCCCTATACCCAACGTGGCAAGCCCCTTTTGCGCCATAAAGGTAAACCTCTAACAAGCTAGAAAAGGTCCTATTAATGAGCTAAAGTCAGAGCCATGTGACCCTCACAGTTGCACTGTCAGTCCCAGCTTTTGCCGACAGATAAGTCCTTATGGAGGGCCGAGAGCATCATGATCGAAAGTCATTTGCTCCTTCGCCCTATAATTCAGTTGTTTAAAACAAATTTTACCTTTTCATTCGATAGAACTATTATTCATTATGTAGATCATGTATAGTTATATTGAGCGCTAGCAAACTACCCATATGCATATAACCCATAGGAGACAAGGAAACAAGATAATCAATCACTAGGGAATCCTTACGGGTATAAAATTTAGACACGTGCAAATGAGTAATTAATAAATGGTGAATAGGACATCAAGGTAGATCCCATGCTATACTTGCCTTAGTTAACAAACTCTTGCTGGTCCTGCTGGTCGTCAAAGAACCCTTGGTCTCCAACGTTCTCCTCACCATCTGAACACAACCAACACGGCAACATACAACATTTTAGGAACATTCATGCAAAGCAAACAATCCTATAATTAGAATAGTACACCAAAAGTATAGAAAACAAGATAAAATGTTTATGAAAAGAATCTATTTCTCGCTATGATCACGTCAACGCGAAGTTCACGAAAAACGGAGCTAAAACACGAAAGTTATGAATTAAACGGGGTTTCCTATAGCAATTTATTTAATTAAACCTAACCATGAAATTTAAAAGTTGCAAACATGGTTAATAGTGGTATTAACACGTAGATTATGCAATTACAAAACTAACGCAATTTGAACGGGTCGATTCGGAGCTAAAACGATGATTTTATAAGCAAAACAATGCAGTGGCATTTCTTAAATAGGATGAACTATTTTAGATTTAAAATAAATCAAATCCGGAATTAATTAAAACGGCCGAGGACTGCGGGTTCAATTAAATAGAACTTGGGGGTCTCTTTAGCAAAAGGACCCACGAAGGGTATCGGCCATCCTGGGCCGTTGATCAAGCGATGGACGGCAGAGAAAAGATGGGAGGGAGAGAGAAAGGGGTGCTGGCAGTCGAAACAGTGCTCCGGCGGCGGGGCACCATGGCCGGCGACGAGGAACTCGCCGGCGCACTCGGTTTAGGGGCTATGGCCACGATTTGACGAACCGAAGTTACCGGGGGATAGAGGGGGTGCAGGCGACCTCGTCTAGGCCGAGAATGCGGCCGCAGGACACGACCGAGGCGGTGGTGGCCATGGCCGGCGGCGTGAAGCTTGTCGGCGCACTCGAATTGGGCCCTAGAGGCCAAGAAACATGAAATTAAAGGCATGGGGAGAAGGAGGGGAGCAAGGGGGTCTCACCGTGGATGAGAAACAATGACGAAGGCTGCCCAGGGACGATGGACCACGTGGCGGTTCTCCGAAGCCATGGATCGCGGCACAGCAGTGGTGGTTGCTTTTCGTGTGCTTTCATGAAAGCGAAAATGGAGCGGGGGAGGCAGCAGGGAGGGTGGCGACGGGTTTGGACCCCCTTTTGTAGAGGCTGGGGAGCGGGGGAGACGCTCCCACGACGCGAAGTGGGCGCGGGCGACGGTTGCGGCTTGACCGCACACGATGCGGGAGGTTGGAGACGGCGCCGACATGCGGGCCCAAGCCGTCAGCGGCAGAGAGAAGGGGGGAGCGCGGCAACGGTTGCGCTAGGACCGAGTCGGGCCGGCCCAAGAAGAAAAGAGGAAGGGGAGAAGGGGAAGGGGGCGAGTGGGCCGACGGGGGGGAAGTTGGGCCAGCAGGCCAGAATGAGGAAGGGAGGGGGAGAAAAGAAGAAAGCCTTTTTCTTTTTATTTTCTAGAGTTTTAACAAACCATTTTCAAATTGATTTTGTATCCAATTCAAATTTGATCAAAACCAATCATTATAAAAATAAAGGTGCAACAGCATGTATGCATCAAGAGGTTACTAACCTTATATTTGATTTTAATTTCACAAAAAAATTATTATTTTCCTATATTTGAATGCACACATAATTACATAAATAAATCAAATTTAACTATTTTGAAAGAATGCAAATTTTATGGTGTTACAATGAAGATGCTTACTAATGATTACTGTTTATGCTATTCATTATTCATGTTCACCCGATCATGTGTTTATATGGGCTTCTGAATAAACTTGTTGCCACCTAATTGCTAAAAGATAACTCATTAAAAGCTAATTGCAGTTAGACCAGTGTCAGCCTTTTGAGTAGGACATGAACCCCATGATATATTTGTTGAGTAGGACATGAACTTACGCTTGCTTTATTTTTTCAATTATTTGGATAAAAATCCCGGATGGGTACCAGATTGCTAAAGTTTGGAGGAATTAGGCTTATGATTAACCAGTCAGTTGTCCCTATGGATTGGAGTCTTCACCCGAAGATCGGAGTTGTCTTTCCACTGTTTGTTGTCTAAGGTTATATTCTTTATACTAAGTATGTTATATTTGGAGCATTATCTTTCGATATTACCCTTGTTTGTAGCTATATGTGAGATTTGACTTCCTAGGCTCACATATGGTATGTATCTGGTTTTGTTCTTAAAACCGGTACTATAAAGTGGTGTCAGAGCAATACTGACTGTAGGATACAAACCTAGTTAGAACTGGACATTTTAGCATGCTTTCATCTCTGCTGAGTTCTTGCTTTCTCTCCAACCTTGTTATTTGCTAAAAATTATGCTCACTTTGACCCATGTTCTGTTCTGAAATCCTTGTCTCTATTCTCAATCCACCCTCTTCATCTAAATAGATGGGTCGTAATGAGGAGACCACCGGCATCAAAGGTCAGGAGGACCAGGCTACGTTGTCCTTGATTGCATTCGACAAGGAGAAGCTTTTAACTATGCAACAACAAGTATTAGAAGAAATGACTCAACATGGGAGTTCTCAACAGTGCTTGCCATAGGGTCAAACCAACATACCAAAGGGACCAGTGAAGAGACAAGTGGTAGAAGCTTAGAAGAAAATGAAGTCCAATGAAGGTGCTAGTAGTAATACGCTCGGAAGTCAGTATCAATGTCATTGCTGTGAACATTATGGTTTTCCTTGTCTTCAAAACAAGCCAACTAAGAAGGAAGTCAAGGTGAACCCGAGTTGTGAGGCCAATGTGGATAAGAAGAGGAAGGCAAACTCACTGGAGCCAGTATTGGGAAGTGACCAACATTTGAGTTCCACTACATTGTCACATCTAGCTCTAATCCCTGGTCAGATAAATTCAGACTTGAAAGAGTTAGAGGCTTCTCAAGCTAAGACTATTTCACATGAGGTATGCATAGATGGGTGGAAATCACCTATAAGGAGTTTCAACCCTGAAAGATCAAGCGAACTAGAAAGCGGTCTAGTCAAACAAAGATGAACCTTCAAAGTCAGCAACCTGACAACACACTAAGCAATAATTCTATGGAGTATGACATCACAAACGATCCAGCTAAGATCGTGTGTTATCGTTGCCAACAAGAAGGACATTATGCTAAATTTTGCCCACAGAAGAATCAACAAATACACCATGGAAGTGGCTAGAGTCAGATCACTACAGGGTTGCCGCTAGTAAGTGTTAGTGATGCCCAACCCGAAAGAAGCATTTGATGAGGATGATGAATGAAGGAGTCATGACGGACTATCTAAGATCAACAAAGTGGAAGATGTGTTGCCCTCACTGTCATGCAAGGGATGCTACCCTAGATGCCTTCACAGCCACACCTTAGTTAAGGAATAGGAGTTTGTGCCACTTTATGTAATAAAAACGATAGTATCACAAGTTGAGTCAATGGTTGAGTTGTGCACCTTTATTGCTTTGTTGATTTGTCATTATGCTTATGCTTATTTGAATATTTGTAATGATTGCAATGATCTTGTTGGGTGTTCCCACAATTTCATTTAGTTTATAGGCCTAAGGTATAAGGATTAATGAAATAAATAGTCGGGTTTTGGTTTTCTCCTATTTTCTCTATCGTGCCTTTGGAGCAACCTATCTTTATCAGTTTATATCTCTGTCTTTGGACTACCAAAAATCATGACAAAATTCTGGACGACATTAGACTTCAATATCTTTCTCAAACCACAAGAATCACCTTGATAGCTATTTTAGTTATGGAGTTATGAAAATCACAAGATGATGCAACCGCGCTGTCTAAAATCTAGAGTAGTTTCTGTTGTGCACTACTTTCAACTACCTGAACTACAAAATTTGGAAAAGTATTCTATAAGGAAGTTGTGGAGAATTATGTAAGCTTTCCAACGGTATAAGCTACAATTACATTGAATTAACAAAATGGGAGTTACAGCTGTTTTACTGCACTGTTGTTTTCTGCTCGCAAGGAATTTCAGATTTCTTGTTCTTGCCCATACACAAGAGTATTACTGGGATGTCAGAACGTCTTGATAATAGTTAGCTCATCTGGAAGGAGGTGCAAGCTGCTTTTTGTGTCCCCTAGTTTAATTTTTCTTAAGGGGGGTTGCCAAGTTGAAGAAGTTGCACGATAAAGTTTCATACGTTCTAGTTATTCATTTGGAAGCATCGATTATCTCTATGATGGTTGTTACCATGAGAAGATGTTTTTTGCGTCCGACCAACTCTAGGGCACAACACAAGACTAGTGGGAGTCTTACCAGTATGGACATCCCAACAATGCTCCTGCTATCACTTGGCAGGAATTCAAGGAGAGTTTTAGGTCCTACCATATTCCATTAGGTGTGGTAGAACTTAAGCAAGATGAGTTTCTCAACTTGAAGCAAGGCTCCATGTCAATGTGTGAGTATCGTGATAGGTTCACTCAATTGTTACGCTATACTCTAGGAGAGATGGAAGTGAAGAAGAGAAAGTGTAACCTTCAACGCCAGTTAAGAAACACTCATCTCCGTTTTGCTACACAAGCAGAATATCAGTCACACCCTATGAATCTGCTTGGAAGTAATGATCAAGATCAGTATCAGTAACCCAATGATGAAGTGCAGCATTTTAGCTCTCAGGAGCCATGTCTGTCATCTCCTACTATCACTTTGATGAAGACCAATACTTTTACTAGTGAGGAAGATTATGATTGTGGTAAGGTCAAACCCTATAAGAACGATTGTCTTGAGAAGTTTGCTAAGAGTAATCAACGCCAGAATCGATAGCAGCAGGAGCCAGAATAGAAAGTCCATAAGGAGCAGGTGCAAGGCAATAAGTTAAAGCAAAACTACATTCAAGGTAGGTTGAACAATGTGGATCTGATTACCGCTCATGGAGCTAAGGAGGTTGTTTATGGTTTGATTGCAGTAAGCTCAGCCACTGCTATGGTGTTGTTTGACCCCAGTGCTTCACATTCATTCATCTTTAGGGAATATGTGGAAGAACATAAGATAACTATGCTTCCAATGAGGAAACCCCTGATAGTTAACTCTCGAGGAGGAGAAATGAAGGCAGACTGCATATGCCCAAAAGTTAGTTTTGACATAAAGGGGGTAAACTGCGAGGCAAACCTTATTGCTTTGGAGTGAAGGGACATTGATGTTATACTTGGAATGGGATAGTTGTCTGCATGCAAAGGAGTGATTAAGTATGCTCAACGTTCGGTGCTTCTAACAACACCGTCAGGAGAAATAATTGAGTATGATGGTATTCAACCTGCACCTGAGGAATATGAGAATGACCTATTAGAAGGTGTATACTCAGAGGATGTATACCACTTAAGGGCTTCATCATCCAGAGTAAGTATCCTTTGCTCGGTTGATAAATTATTGGATCATCTATGAGGAATGGATGCATTCGTCAATATGGCTCTACAATTTGAGCTATCCTCAGCTGGGAGTCCAATCTTCAACATACCTAGGACAAGTAGGCATTGATGACATAGGAATGAGATATCTAATAACTACAGATGGTTCTATGGAGTATCAAGAAAACCCACTGATATACTGAGCATGACAAGAGGAAAAGTAGTGGCTTGTTCATTAAGTCAACTAAGGAAGCATGAGTTGAACTACCTAACATGTTATCTAGAGTTATCCATTGTGAAGCATGAAAGTACTGTCTTTTTCGAAGTAAAAGTGACATATAGGAGGATCACAAGAATCTACAAGACATCTTCACTAAGTTGGTCTTGAGCTTGTGTTATCCTCGTTGGAGTGAAATTGATTAGGACTTGGAAAAGTGCTATTACTTCAAGGAGCAAAGTCGTGACCGATGCCCATAGCAACGGAGAATTGTGCTAAGAAGGTTCGGGTGACACCAAGGACTATGGATTGTATTCAAGGTTTGAGCAACTTAACCAGAATCCTTAATGTTTTGAAGATTGGTAGTAGAATCTCCTTCTGACCAAGAGATTCATCAGGCTCCGTTGGAAGGTGAATATTTTAAGAATGAGAATTGATATTATGGACTAAAAAGAAAAGTGGTCTAGTGATTGGAGTTGCCTGAGTATTATTTGGAGTATCTGTCAGAATCTTGGAATCAGTTTGGCAAGATACTTGGAGTAAGGTTAACAAGTATGCAAAGTAAAGTAGGATCCTTATCAAGAAGATGGAACTACACGATGGAACTACATGATGGAACTATACGAGGAAGTAAAGAAGACTCTAAAGACGAAGTATCCCTATCTCCTAGTCGATGTCTTCTGAATCTCGGGGACGAGATTCATTTTAAGGGGGGTAGAATTGTAACACCCTAAAAATTTGAATTTTTGGAAATAGAGCTAAAAAGATTTAATTTGGAATTTATGTGCTCATGAAAACATAGGAAAATAAAAAATTTAGTAATTTAAAATTTATCATAAGGTAGCAAGATGTTTGTGCATACATGCAGCTGCATATTTCTTTTGTGATGATTGGGTTTGATCAAAACTTCAAAAGGATTTAAATTTGGATTGAATTTGGATTTGAAAATTGTGTTTAAGAAATTAAAAAGGAATTTCTTTTACTTCCCCTCTCCTTTCTTGGTTTTTGGCCCAGTCGGCCCGCTCCCGCTCCCGTAGCCCAGCGCCGCGTCACCGCTCTCCTCCTCTCCCTTGGCCCAGCGCGCCGGCCCAACTCCGCACAGGCCGCGTTCCCGCCTCCCCTCCCATTTAGTCACCGATAGGTGGGCCCACTCTATCAGCGTCGTCGTCTTCCTCACATCGCCGACCCGGACTCTACCCCGGACTCTGTCGCCGCACCGTCTTCGCCGTTTGTCGTGCGCCTCAAGCTGCTGAGCCCCCATAAATAGTGCCCCGAGCTGCTCCGCCCTCGCCTAGACCTATCCCGAACCCTAATCGCCGTAGCCGCCGCCTCGCTCAAGCTTTGCCGCCTGCCGCAACCCTAGCCCGCCGCCGCTGAGCGCATCTCGTCGCTGTCGTGCCTCGCCGTTGCATCGAACCACTCTCCGGCCTTCACATCTTAGTAAGGAAGCCCCGGTGCTTTGCTTTTGCCCTCTCTTTTTTCCTTCTCTATCGCGCGCCATCGCCGAACCTAGTCGAGCTGCAGGATAGCGCATGCCGCCGTATCCGTTCATCCCCTGCTTTAACTAATACCCCCATCGAGTTCACCGTAATCTGCTCTATCTCCCCGTGTCATCAGTTGAAGCAGTCGTAACCCATAGGCCCTTAAACAGTTACGCTGGTGAGGTCTGAGCACCGCCATCCATGGTGTCACCGCCAAGCTCGCCGCCGGCCACGCCACCCGCTCCCTCTCTGATTTATTTCCAACCGTCTGATCTGTGATCAAAGGCCAAGATTAGAACATACCTCTTCGGTCCATGAGCACAGTGTAGACCAAGCGTGGTCTGCGTCAGCACGCCACGTAGGTAGTCTGCCATGAACCCGCCACTCAAGGACCACCACCTATCACCACGTGCGCGCCACGCCAGCGACCGCGCTGATTGCGCGGACATTTTGCTAAAGAGACCCCAGATTTTCTAGAAATCAACCTGCAGTCCACCCTCTGTTGAAAATAATTCAACATATGCCCCTAGATTTTCCGTTTCAGCCCCTGTATTTTTCCAAAAATGACGCCGGTCCACAGGACTATTTTAATTCGATTTTTTAATTACTTTTAATATGAAATTGATTTCAAAATATTTACAAAATTGCCACTATCTTCATTAGGACATATCTTCTCCGTTTTTACTCTGATTTGACCCGTTCAAGTTGCGTTAGATTCGTAATTGAGTAATCTACATGTTCATCCTACTGTTAAATATATTTTGAACTTTTGAAATTCGAGGTTGGATTTAATTTATTATTTTATTAGAGGAAATCTTGTTTAATTCATAACTTTTTAGTTATAGCTCCGATTAGAGTGCTTTTCGTGTCTGTGTGTTCGTAGTGAGACGTAGATTCATTTTACAAACTTCTCATCTTGATTTTATATTTGGTGTATTGTTCTAATTTAGATTTGTTATTTGCTTCGTGTATGATTGCATGGATGCTTGTGTGGTGCTTTATGATCATGTCTAGTCGGTGAGCAATACGTGGTGAATCAAGGAGCAAATCTTTGAAGATTTGGACTAGAAGAACATATGAGTTTAAGGCAAGTATAGCATGGGATCTTCCTTGTTGTCCTATACACCTTTAATCATTTAATTCATACTGCATGTGTCTATCTTGACTACTACTAAGGATATCCTAGTCTTTTGTACTTGTACTTTGATACCTTTGGGTTATTGCATTGGGTAGCTTTGCTAGGGCTCAACTACAACCATGATCTTGTAACTTGACTAATAGTATATGCAATAAACACTAAAAGATGCTTTTTAGCAACATGGAACAAGGAGGCTAGAGCATTGGGCTGTTTTTATGGTGCTCTAGATTCCTCTACCTAAGGGCTTATCTATAAGTTTCGCAGCTCCCTTCTTCGGCGCCATCTCCCAGATCTGATTAGGGTTTGGCGATGGAAGCAAATGTGGATGCGAATCTAGAAATGCGAGGGCTAAGGAGGAAGATGAAATGGCAAAGTGGTAAAGGTGGAAACGCGGGATGCAGCGGCGCAGTTATAAAGAACTTTCCCCACCCTATCGCATTCGAGGGTTTTTGGGAAACCGTTCCCATGATTTACGCCTCTACGAATTCTCTGCAACAACAAGGTGGGCCGTAACCTGGGCTTTCACGCAACCGCAGCCCACATCGCTCATTTATCACCGCCGTTGGTTGTCACTCGCCGAATAATCGCCGACTTCTCCGCCATTTATTGAGGCTCAGTAACCGTTACTGTATAGCCATTACTCTAGTTTTTTCTCCAGGATTGGATTTCTCCGATATCTCCGCTTGTGGCTCGGGGACTGGCTGCCTGCTCGGCTAGTCTTCTACTATTTTTTCTGTTTCTGACCCTAGCACCACGTGACTATGTCACCTACTGTCAGGCTCGGGGACTAAGTGGGTACAGTTCACCTTGCGGTGAATGTGCTCTCTCTCAATTTAGGACTACGCCCGGGGACTAGCTGCCTGCTCGGCTAGTCTTTTACTATTCTTCTACTTTGGACCCTGGCACCACATGACTACATCATCTACTGTTAGGCTCGGGGACTAAGTGGGCACAGTTCACCTCGTGGTGAATGTGCTTGCTTTATTCTGGAAGACTCCGCGCCTCTTGAAGCTGAAGAAGACTATCTCCTTTTCTCGTGGTCGGACTCTAAGCGGGCACACTTGTCCACTGCGAAGAAATTTTCAATTCTGAATTTGAGCTCCTTACACCCTTATGGCAAGCCATGCTTGGGTTATGCTGCTCGCTATGGTTCACGCTGCTCGGCGACAGTACACGCTGCTTGGCAACTTCTCACAATTGCTCGGCAACTCATCACGGTGGTTGGACCATGAGTTTGACTGCTCGGCTTCGTTCGCACCTGCTTGGACAAGCTCAAGATGGCATTGCACAACGGGTACAAGGCGCTCGGGGACTAGCTATGGGGGGTATGACCCGGGTACCCATGGTAGACAATATGGGCTGTGCCCACAGGGGCGGCCCAGCCCACAAGACGAAGCCTTGCGGGGCACAACTCTGCTTGGCGCCTCCCGCGAGACACCGGAAAGATATCCTAAAGATACTACGAGATCTGTTAGGATACGTATGATCCCATGATTCATGTAATCTGTTATTACTTTCCGGTTATCTCTCAGATCTAACCGACTTGTAACCCTGCCCCCCAGACTATATAAGGATGGCAGGGACCCCTCAAACTTACGCAATATCATATGATAGCTAATACAAACCAACAGACCACTTGAGTAGGGTATTACGTCATACTAATGGCTTGAACCTGTCTAACTCATGTGTCTCTGTTGCCTTCTTGTTCTTGATCACACGCTTCTCTGCCGAACAATCTACCTTCGTGGAATACCCCTCGGAGGACTGCCGACGATATTCTGTCGACACATCCACTTGTGTACCCGCACGGGTAAGTGGGTGATCAAATTTTTGGGAAGCGCATTGGTGCGTCTACTCGCTTTGTCACGCTCTTGTTCCTAGTGTTCGAGTCTGATGTTTCTGGTGTTCGAGTACAAGGTGACAGTGATCAAGTACTTCAACTACTTCCTGGGGGTATTCGTAGAACTGCACTATGTATCTCGTCTTACAACGACTGTGGTCTACAACACCAGCAAGCTCAGTATGTAAAGTTTGTAAACTAGTGAGAATAGCCTCGTCGGTGTCCTTGGCACCGGTACCTCCTCGCGATACATCTATTTTCTCCATATTCCAAATGTAAACTTGAAAACCCCCAAAATAAAAGTTGCTCATCTTGATATGATCTTCAACATTGCTTTAGGAACCATCCCCTAATTCTAACTGGTTAGAGAGATCTAGGATGAAGAACAGGGGTAGATTGAAACTTGAATTTTGAATTTGCAGGGCAGGCAGTAAGGGTTTTGCAAAATAGTCAACTTAGCTACTTTAGTGAATTAATTGGTGATTAATTAGTGAGCAAACAAATCAACCAATAACACCATTGTAAAGTACAAACTTCATACTTCTAAATGATGCTATTGTTTGATCAAGTATATTCATGAAAAAATTCATTTATTAATTCCCATGAAATTGAAATCAATGCTGAAATCCAAGACAGCCAAATTTGGTGAAGTACTGAAATTCAATGCTGAATTCAAATTTGGAGCTCAAATTTGAAGGGGTTGGACTTGAATTTATACCCTACACTTGACACTAGTGTAAAGCACATACTTCACACCTCAAAGTTTATTAGGGCATAACTTTAAGCATTTTAGTGAATTTCAAAAATAGAAGGTCACAAAGTACCATAAAAAGATTTTTGGTTTTAAGCACATTACATCACATATGCATTGCATTACTAATAAATTAACATTGATTTTAGTGAATGCAAGGCATGGTTAGCTACAATGGATGATTAACATGCATGATGATGACATGATCATGTTTTAGTGATGCTTAACACCAGGGGTGTTACACGCTCGGAATTAAATTTGGGACATTGGCCAAGTTTTCGTCGGATAATTTTTAATCGGCTCCAATTCATCCCTTCTAGTCGCCTTGTCAGCCCGTCAAGTGGACGAGCGAAAATAATTTCCCTATACTCAACTTTCTTCACGTTTGTCGTATGCAATGTGACATGAATTCGGTATCACACCCCGTGAAGGCAAAGTGGACCACACCTTTTTTGGCTGATCATATCAACAGTTTCCACAATACATTTATACAATACATTTATAGATATCAGCGTCATCAACTGCAGGTCCTAAAACAAGCCTGAACAAAGGAGGAGGAGGAGGAGGAGGAGGAGGTGCACGTGGGGAGGAAGGAGCAACCTATCAATGGCGGATGCAGCAAGAGAGATCGGGTCTCTTCCGGTGGCTAACGTGCAGGCGCTTGCAGAGACTTGCACTAACGGGGGCCAAGTCCAGGTGCCCGAGAGATACCTCACCAAGGATCCTAGTGCTGAGGAGGTCGTCGCCATGGACGATAGCTCTCACGCAATTCCGGTCATCGATCTCCAGAAGTTGCTCGATCCGCAGTCATTGGAGGAGGAGTGCGCCAAGCTAGGTATGTATACATCGTACGTCCATGTGCTCATCTATATATTTGACGCCAATTAAATCAATGTTATGGAACATATATATAATAAAATAACTGAGTATATTTGTGCAGCTCATACACTACGCCAGATTCTTACAGCAGGAACGGGGGCATTTTTACTGTAACAGATGTCACTGTAGGGGCGGCTAGTAACCTGAGCCACCCCTACAGTTGGGGCTGATCTGTAGGGGCGGCTCAATCACCAGCCGCCCCTGCAATAGATGTCACTGTAGGGGCGGCTGGTAACCTAAGCCGCCCCTACAGTTAGGGCTGATCTATAGGGGCGGCACAATCACCACCCCCCTATAGTGTTGCATTGTGGGGGCGGCTGAATCAAGACCGCCCCTCACCGATGGCGCACTTAATAAATAGCAGTCACCCCCTTCTTCCACCTCGGGACACACTCTTCTACACACAAAAAAAAGGTTGGGAGGCCTTGGGCTCCTCCTAAAAATTGCTCTACTAAGCGGGGAGGGTTTTGATCTCAAATCCTTTGGTGGAGAGGCTCTAAAAGGTAAGGAAATGCTTCTCCAACTCTTTATTTAAGTTTAATTCATTGGTTAGTGAGTAATTTGATTTTTGGTTTTCTCTCTCTTCCATGGAGCTTGAGCTAGTTATGAGTGAAATTAGACCCTAATTTTCACTATACTAGGGTAAATTAGGTAGGAAAGTAAGATTGCACCCTTTATTAGTACATCTTTGTTGATTTTAGTGTAGTATTAGTAAAGTTTGGTGCATGTGTCATGAAACCCTATATCTAGATCTAGGATTTTGTTTTTTTTTCTTTTTCAATCTTTCCTTTATGTGACTAGGGTTTGCATGTAGGTGAATGTGTAAGATTTTAATTGTTGCTAATGTGTAAAATATCCTCTACCATGGCTACTAATTATCATTTAATATTTATTTTGATTCCTTTCTATAATGTGTGTTTTTAATTAGTTATGGATAAATAGGCCATTAATTAATTATCCTCTACCATGAAATTGGAATGGAGTTTGCATGAAAGGTAGTGGATGAAATATTAAATGTTGCTAATTGTTTTATTTGAAATTGTTTATTTGAACCAATTAATTTATATTTTAAAATATTTATGCATTAATAGTCAATTAATTAACTATCCTCTACTACCATGGTGCGTGTCTCAGGTATATACAATTATTCTCGAGTAATATTCTTTCTTTGGTTATTTTGTTTCTATAAGATAGACTACAGGAACTCTTGGATGTATGGTTCGTTAAGACACGACGCTCTTTTCCGTGATGAGGTGGACAAATTCATCAAAGCCGCAGAGAAGCATGCAGCGACGTTGAAAGAGAATAGCGACACGATTATTTGTCCCTGCAAAGATTGCAAGAACCTTATTGCATTTCGAGATGTGAGTACCATCAAAGAACATCTGATTAGAAGAGGATTTGTTCCGGACTACACAGTGTGGATTCATCATGGTGAAACAGTGGTTGTTGATGACAGTGACGATGATCTAGCTGATGAAGCTGAAACCCAAGCATACTTGTCCCGATTCACAGATGATCTTGAGCAACAAATGGATCGTGACTATAGTAATAAACAAGGTGGTGGCTTTGGCAATCAACAAGGTGGTGGCTTTGGCAATGAACAAGGTGGTGATGATGCTGGTGGTGCCAGCAATGATGGCGAAGCACGTGAGGGGGATGTAGATGACGGTGACAACTTGGATGAAATGCTTGGGGCCTCTGGACCAGAAATATTAGAAAAGAGCAAGAGATGTCTAGAAAATCTTGACAGGGTGACAAAAGCATCGAAGAAGACTGTGTATGATGCTGAGAAGGGTTGTCCGACATACTTCACATTGCTACGTTTTGTGCTTGAGCTACTCATCCTGAAGGCTAAGTACGGCTGGTCGGACTACAGTTTCGATGATCTGTTGTGCCTCATGTCACGGTTGCTCCCACGGCCAAACACAGTTCCCGCCAACACATACCAAGCGAAGAAGGTTATAAGTCCACTCACATTGGGGGTTGAAAAAATCCATGCATGCCCCAACCACTGTATCCTTTTTTGACGTGGCACATCGTTCGAGACTTTAGATACATGTCCTAGGTGTGGGGCTAGTCGGTACAAGAACAATGACCTTCAAAGTAGGGTGGAAGCCTCCACAGGAAAGAGGAAGAAGGGTGGGAAGAAGGTGGTGCAAGAATCTCAGCCCCTAGAGGAAACTCCATTAGGCAACGATACAAATAAGAGAAGAATTCCTGCCTTGGTTATGTGGTACTTGCTAGTGATCGACCGCTTAAGGCGTATGTTCCTAAACCCTAAGGAAGCCGCACTGATGACATGGTGGGATGATGAGCGCAAGGTGGATGATGATACGATCGCACACCCAGCCGATTGTAGCCAGTGGCAAGCGTTCGATGCCAAGTACAAAGCAGAATTCAGTGATGACCCACGGAATGTACGGTTCGACTTGAGCACCGATGGAATGAATCCCTTCAATGAGAGGATGACTGACCACAGCACATGGCCAGTCATCTTGACCATGTACAAATTCCTAACGTATTTGTGTCAGAAGAGGAAGTACCTTCTCCTCATCATTCTTATCTCTGGCCCCAAACAACCAGGCATTGATATAGACGTGTTCTTAGAGCCTCTGATGCAAGAAATGGAGAGGCTATGGAGGTATGGGGAGTCGATGTACGATGCGTTCCGGCGGGAGGACTTCATATGCAAAGCAATAATATTTGTTACTACCAATGATTACCCCGCGCTGTTTGCCCTGTCTGGACAGTTCAAAGGCAAGACTGGATGCTTAGTCTGTTTGGATGGTACTAAATGGGTGTTCCTAGATGGATCCAGGAAGATAGTTTACATAAGGAACCGGCGCTTCTTAAAGACAGGTCACAAGTACCGCAGCAAATTGTACCTAAGATACTATGGCAACATCCCGGAGGATGAACCCCCTCCAGAGAGACGTCATAATGGAGAACATGTGTTCAGAATGGTCCAAAACATACACGTCGTCTATGGAAAGAAGAATCCGGATGGAACGATCAGAGATAGAAGCACACCTCCCATCGAAGGTGTACCATTCAAGAAGCAATCGATCTTCTTTCAGTACCTGCCTTATTGGCTAGACTTGGAGGTCCCCCATGCCATTGAGGTGACACACGTGTAGAAGAATGTCTTTGAGAGTTTCATGGCTACCTTGATGGAAACGGGCAAGTCAAAGGATGGTCTCAGATCACGGAAAGACATGGTGCAGCTGAACGTGATGTGAGAGCTTTGGCCGGTATAGCAGGATAATGGCAAGTACAGTCTTCCCGCGGCTAGCTTCAACCTAACCCTAGAAGAGAGGAGAGCTATATGCAATTTCCTTAGGGGGGTCAGAGTGCCGACTGGGTTTTTGGCGAACCTGAAGAAGCTAGTGTCGATGAAGGACCTATCATTAACATACTACAAGGCTAACGATTGTCATGTGATGCTGACAGTGTTCCTACCAATTGCAATCAGGGCTATAAAGCCAGAGTTCCTAAAGATGGCCATCACCCGCATGTGCTACTTCTTTTCGAAGATCTCACAGAAGACGATTCGTAGGCAAGAGCTGAGTGACCTACATGAATTCATGGTGGAGACCCAAAACCAGCTAGAGATGTGTTTACCTCCCGCTTTTTTGATATAATGGTACATCTCATGATTCACCTGGTACATCAGATCGAGGCACTAGGCCCTAGCTTCTTGCATGAAATGTGGTCCTACGAGCGGTTCATGTCGGTTCTAAGCCGATACGTGCACAACCGAACACACCCAGAGGGCTCCATGATAGAGGGTTACAATTCCGAAGAAGTCATCGAGTGCTGCCAAGAGTGGCTAAAAGTACAGAGAGGGATTGGTAATCCCGATTCTCGTCATAAAGGAAGGCTAGCTGGGAAGGGCATAAGTGGTAGGAAAGTGTTCCTTGACAATGATTACAGAGAGGTGAGTCAGGCGCATTACAGTGTCTTGCATAGTATGGCAGTGATGCAACCGTACATTGATGAACACATGGCTATCATTATGGCCGAGAGGAATGGCCGTTCAGATGATTGGGTCATGAAACAGCATAAGCAATGCCTAACATCATGGTTGAAGGACCAGAACATACAGCCTAGAGAAACCATAGATTCTATTACCATCAGTCGGTTGGCGGCCGGGCCATCGAAACAGGTGATGTCTTGGAATGCTTATGACATCAATGGGTACACATACTATACCGACACAAAGGACAGGAAATCGGTAAATCAAAACAGCGGCGTCCGAATAGAGGCTCTCGACGGAGTGGGGCGAAAGGTCCTGTACTTTGGCATAATTGAAGATATATGGGAACTTGACAATGGAAGGGATATAAAGGTGGCCCTATTTCGATGCCGCTGGATCAAGCAACATCAATTCAATGAGATCGGACAGAGAGTCGTCGACCTCCAGAATGTAGGCTACCAGGATGACCCTTGGGTGCTCGCTGAACATGTCGCGCAAGTCTTCTATATGCCCGACCCGCAAAGTAACCTCCCCCCAAAGAAGAAGACAAAGCACGTGGTGGCCTCCGGGAAACAACATATCATCGGAGTTGATGGCGTGAACGATGTTGAAGCTTACAATAAGTGTAATGAGATGCCGCTATTCACAGACTTTTGTAAGAAGATCGAGGCTGTGGAAAAGAACCTGCCCAAAGATGTATTGCCATGGGAACGAAAAGGTGTCAAGGGGAAAGTTATCACGGTGGGCTAGCTAGTTTATGTAAGTGTGTCAGTGTTCATAAGACTACATTCATGAATGTGTATGTGAGACTACATTCATGTATGTAAGACTACATTTATGTATGTGTGTTTGAAACTACATTTATGTGTGTTTTGAGACTACATTCACGTAAGTTTGTGTGAACAATGTGTACTAAGAATTTATCAAATTATAAAATTATCAAAATAAAAGTTGTAGATATCCATGAGTTATTCAACTTTGGTGTTCGTTACTTTTTCAATTGAAATGATTTGGGGGTCTCAAATTTTGGTTTCAACTTGTCATTTTTCAAATTTCAAAATTTGAAAGGTTCAAATTTAGTCAAATGATAAGATAACCAAAATAAAAGTTGTAGATCTTGATGAGTTGAACAACTTTTGTATTCATCACTTTTACATCTGAAATCATTTAGGGTTTGAAAATTTGGTTTGAACTTGTCAAATTTTAAATTTCAAATTTTAAAATGTGTAAAACATTGTCACATCCAAGTTTGATCACACTTAAATGCTGAAGCATGATTTTAGAAATTTTTAGGAAAAAAACCATCATATTTGGAGTTAGTATGAGGGAGAACAACTAGTTACAAAGTTTACCCACATATTAACATGATCATAGTGAACAGTGTGATTTCTTTTTTTAATCTGTGGATCAACTTTGTAACTAGTTTTTTTTCCTCATACTAACTCCAAATATGATGATTTTTTTCCTAAAATTTTCTAAAATCATGCTCTATCAATTTATTTTGTTGGTTTTTTCAATATATACATATGAAAAGTTTGAGCAATTTAAATTTTGAATTTCAAAAAAAATGCAACTTCAGACAAGATTTTGGTACCCCAAATAATTTCAGCTGAAAAAGTGATAAATACCAAAGTTGAATAACTCATCAAGATCTACAACTTTTGTATTGGTCATTTCTTCATATGACAAAGTTGTAATGATATTGTTCACAAATGTGATACATCTTTCGTAAGGTTTTATAAACTATATGAGACATGTGTAAGATTAGTGAACAATGTGTGCTAAGAATTTATCAAATGAATAAATGACCAAAATAAAAGTTGTAAATATTCATGAGTTGAACAACTTTGGTATTCATCATTTTTTATGTTGAAATCAATTTGGGTCTCAAATTTTGGTTCGAACTTGTCGTTTTTCAAAATTTCAAATTTAAAAGGTTCAAATTTTGTGAAATGACAAGATGACTAAAATAAGAGTTGTATATATTAATGAGTTGAACAACTTTAGTATTCATCATTTTTTATGTTGAAATCATTTTGGGTCTCAAATTTTGATTCGATCTTGTCATTTTTTAAATTTCAAAATTAAAAAGGTTAAAATTTAGTCAAATGACAAGATGACCAAAATAAAAGTTGTAAATCTTGATGAGTTGAACAACTTTTGTATTCATCACTTTTACATCTACAATCATTTAGGGTTTGAAAATTTGGTTGGAACTTATCAAATTTCAAATTTCAAATTTTAAAACGTGTAAAACATTGTCACATCCAAGTTTGATCACACTTAAATGCTGAAGCATGATTTTAGAAATTTTAGGAAAAAAAACCATCACATTTGAAGTTAGTATGAGGAAGAACAACTAGTTACAAAGTTTACCCACAGATTGAAAAGAGAAATCACACTGTTCTAGATGATCCTTATATGATCATAGTGAACAGTGTGATTTCTTTTTTTAATCTGTGGGTCAACTTTGTAACTAGTTTTTCTTCCTCATACTAACTCCAAATCTGAAGATTTTTTTTCCTAAAATTTCTAAAATCATGCTCTATCAATTTATTTTGTTGTTTTTGTCAATATATACATAAGAAAAGTTTGAGCAATTTAAATTTTGAATTTCAAAAGAAATGCAACTTCAGACAAGATTTTGGTACCCCAAATGATTTCAGCTAAAAAAGTGATAAATACCAAAGTTGAATAACTCATCAAGATCTACAACTTTTGTATTGGTCATTTCTTCATATGACAAAGTGGTAATGATATTGTTTACAAATATGACACATCTTTCGTAAGGTTTTATAAACTATATGAGACATGTATAAGATTAGTGAACAATGTGTGCTAAGAATTTATCAAATGAAAAAATGACCAAAATAAAAGTTGTAAATATTCATGAGTTGAACAACTTTGGTATTCATCACTTTTTATGTTGAAATCAATTTGGGTCTCAAATTTTGGTTCGAACTTGTCGTTTTTCAAAATTTCAAATTTGAAAGGTTCAAATTTTGTGAAATGACAAGATGACTAAAATAAGAGTTGTATATATTAATGAGTTGAACAACTTTGGTATTCATCATTTTTTATGTTGAAATCATTTTGGGTCTCAAATTTTGGTTCGAACTTATCATTTTTTAAAATTTCAAATTTGAAAGGTTCAAATTTTATCAAATGACAAGATGAGCAAAATAAAAGTTGTAGATCTTGATGAGTTGAACAACTTTTGTATTCATCACTTTTACATCTGAAATCATTTAGGGTTTGAAAATTTGGTTTGAACTTGTTAAATTTCAAATTTCAAATTTTAAAACGTGTAAAACATTGTCACATCCAAGTTTGATCAAACTTAAAGGCTGAAGCATGATTTTAGAAAAAAATTCCGATTTTTAAAGGTTCAATTTTACAATTTTAAACTGTTGTAGTTGTTTTAGTTACTGTATATGTATATATATCTATAAAAAAATAATTATAAAATTTTGTACCGGGAATCTTGTGCACCGATGGGGAAACTTTTTTTCGCGCCTGGCGGGCGCATTGGTGCGAGCGCAAAACTGAAAAGCAGTCCAAGGCCCACACGACAGAGAGACACGAAAAAAAAACCGCGCGCGACAGAGGGCGCCTCCCGGCCCATGACTCCAATCTTCCGTGCCTTTTCCCCCAAATCTCGCAACCTTTCCTCTCCTTCGCATTCCAATCATCGCTCCCCACCACCATCGACTCCCTCCTTCCCTCACAGGTCGCCGACTCCCTTGCAGGTCGCCGCCACCAGAGATCCTAAGCCCCGCCACCAGGGCCCTTCACGGCAAGGTCGTTCCACCGCCGCCACAAAAACGCTGTAAGCCCGTAACCCTAGGCCCTTCCACCGCTTTGGATGATCTCATGCTCACGACAGCAGCCACGCCGCGACTCATCTCATCTTGATGCTCCAACGGCTCGTGCTTCAAAGGCGTGGCGGCCAGATCTATAGCAACTTCAAGGGGGTGGCGGATCCATGGCGCCGTCTCCTGCGCCCCACACCACGTCTTCGCGCTCATCTCCATGGCAGTAGAAGGCACACACCGGCGCCCCCGCCACTAAGCCCACCGGCGGCATCTCCGAGAAGGTAGCAACGAACCACCACCAGAAGACCACGTCTGCCATCCTAGTACAGGCAGCCCCAGGTACTAAATCCAATCCCAGTCCCCCGTCCTATCTCCATTCCCACATGGATTTGATGTCTCTTTTCACCGTAGATAGCTGAATAGGAGTGTGCCCAGGAAAATAATGATGTAGTTTAATTAGGTTGTTCTTCCAAGCGAGAGACACTTATGTGCCCATGAGGGAAAATTCTCTTCGTAAGGATGCTTTGGCCACTCTCCGTCAATATGTTCTCATCATGAGTAAATGGCGGCATTAGTTGGTTAGCTAACATTGAGTTAGTCCTATATTAGCTTCATATCAAGTGATTTTTAGTTCAGCCTTGTTGTGTGGCACAAACATATTTATGATTCATGAATGCAAATTAAAAAATATGCCTATTCTCGATCTTGACTGTTTTTGAGGTCTTGCAAAAGACGTGTAATCGATACAAAATGCTTGAAATATGTCATTGAATTATTGTAGCGCCTAGAATTTCTTTTCATTCAACTTTATGACCAATCAAGATCAAAGTATGCTTCGAAATATGATGCGAACTTGGATGTAATCTGTTATGGTATTATAGGCTTGCTCAATATATGCCTTTGACTATTTGTTTCACATGTTATACAGGTGAACATTCCTTGGACCAAAAAGACCTACTGCAAGAACAAGGAGTCTTTGGAAGCATACTCTTGCACAAGGTGACTCAAGACAAGAAGGGTGACGATAGCCTATCTCACACAAGGTGACTCTGCTACCTTTCTAAATCTAGTTTGCTATTTTGTAGTCCATGGCAAGCTCATTATAGTTCATTTTCACTAGAGAGTTCATTTTGTTTAATCGAACATACGTAATTGTTTACACAATTCTTGTTTGAAGACTACTAGCTAGTGATCATATTTTCACTTCTTGCGAGTTAGTGGCTTTGAAATTCCATTACAGAGATAGAATTACAATACTTGAGGAAATCATGAGAGCACACAAATCATTCAAGTGTGAGTTTACATCTACTAGTATTTGGATTTTTATTGCAACTCATAATTACTGTTGTTCTATATAACCTCTCTTCTTTTTACGTGGTACTTGTGCTTCCTGTGTCCTCATCCCGGTGATCACACCTCGATCAAATCCTATTAGAATTGATAAATGTCAAAATATCTTTACAAATGCATTTTATTGGACTTTTCTTTGCAAGTAATCTGCGCAGCAGATGAGTTATTGAAACATTCCTATATGTTGCTTGTTCCATGCAAATGAGATTCATTGTGATTTTTCTCTCTTGTTGTTGTAGGCGGCAGGATCATGGTCAAGAGAAGAGCTATCCATAGCTGAATGAGGGGATCATGTCATCCCTCTCAAAGCGATTCGGTTGCTATGCACCTTCCTGGCATGAGCTTGAGATAGTTAAGTCCATCTTTTTTGCGTTGCAAAGATGATTCTCGAAGTTCACACAAGTCGATGCCTTGGATTTTTCAAATACCCTGTGATAGATAAATATAGCCAGGGTTTGTCATCAATGGTAGCAATTCATATTATGGCACATCACATTACCGAGCACCAAAACTTCTAATCACAATCAATATTTGGGCTGTCCTAGTGATAATACTCTTCAAGGTGCTATTTTCATATTCATTGACCGTAGATTTACATACTAGTTAGTATATTTGCTCGCATGGTCGTGCACAATCTTAATAACTGTGGATTCTAAATGCCTGTTGGCTGCATAGTTTGGGATATAAAAAATGACAAGTATGTATTCTACAGACTATACATGCCTTTACCAGATTAATTGGAAGTGTTTAATCAAGCTATGTAAATTAAGGTTGCAACAATCAAGGTTTACAACACTGAATTCATCATCATATATAGCATAACACCTATTCTATCATAGCTTGAAATAGCAAACCCCTATTTTGTTTGTCATAGCTTTGAATCATCTTTGGCAAGATCCCACAGTGTCTCTTTTTTATGTATGATGATGGGTCATGAAAACTTTGATTTACATAGGCACAAATTTGTCTGCTCTATTTGCTCTATTTACATAGGCATGTGTAGGAATATTTATTCAGATTTATGTGTAGTGGAAATAACGCAGCAACTTATCTTCTTACAAGGAACATGTACATATTAGCTCTCCTTAGTTTATAATCATCAGATTAGCAGTGAATAAACTTTTACTTTTTGCTTGCCTTAGTCTGTCTTTTTGCAATGTCATATCAGGCTATTTTCTGAATGTATGTTCTATCTCAGACTCACACTATGTATTTGTTTAATTTTCAGGTTTGCAATACTGATAATTTTTGTACATTGGTCCATGGGTGGAGTAGTGCTGGTGAAACCCTTGGCTAAGGTGGACAATCTTACTACTCATAGTATGCATTTGTATGTCATGGTCACTTCAGAATTTTCAGTTTTGAAGAAGCAATGATTTGGTTCATATATCAGACTCTGTGGGGTGTAGGCTACTAGCAGTAGCACTAGAACCTGATTTTTGTGAATTGTGATTTGTGATGATGTTCTAAATAATGGTCTTGTGTTTATGGATGTATATATGTATATTTGTGGAGGTCAGATTCGAATTTGAATTATATATATGTGTGGTTAGATTTAAATTTGAATTATTTTTTTTTGCTGGAAAATCCACTGTAGGGGCGGTTCTTGATTGAACCGTCCTTACAAATACACACAGCAGGAGCAGCTGGTGATATAGTCGCCCTTACAGAAGTCCACTACATGGGCGGCTGATATTACCAGCCGCCCTTATAGAGGACACTGTAGGGGCGGCTGAAAACACCAGCCGCCTCTACAGAGGGCACTGCAGGGGCGGTCAGGAAACCGCCCCTATAGAGACACCCTCTGTAGGAACACCCTGAAGGACGGCGCAACCGCCTCTACATAGGCTCTAGAACCGCCCCTATAGTTAATTTCTGCAGTAGTGATAAATCATGGAGTGCCAGACAAAGTGATTGGAAACCTGAAGAATGACATAGTCGAGTTCTTGAAGCAGCCACGGGCCTGTTTGGTTCCTTAGACCGGATTTTAGTCCTGTCCCATCGAATGTTTGGACACGTGCATGGAGTATTAAATATAGATTAAAAAAATAACTAATTACACAGATTGCGACTAATTTGCGAGACGGATTTTTTAAGCCTAGTTAGTCCATGATTTGATAATGTGGTGCTACAGTAAATATGTGCTAATGATGGATTAATTAGGCTTAATAGATTCATCTCGTAAATTAGTCTACTCTTGTGTAATTAGTTTTTTAATTAGCTCATATTTAGTCCTCTTAATTAACATCCGAACGTCTGATGTGACACGGACTAAACTTTAGTTCCTGGATCAAACACCCCCTGAAGGAATGCTCGCAGCATGCTGGCAGCCTTGAAGGCTATGGACAGGCGTTTGTCGTGTCTGAGGATCAGAAGCTGGACTGGGCGGACATGCTCTACCTTCAGGTTCATCCGAGTGAGTCCAGGGACATGCGCTTCTGGCCTACTCGCCCTGCATCCTTCAGGTGATGATTCAGTCACTCCGTAGACCAAACCAAACTGGTGATAAACCTCGATATTTTGTCTTAATTATTTAATTATTGTTCAGCCACTCCGTAGACGCGTACTCCTCGGAGACCAGACAGCTAGCGTATGCTGGAGCTCATGGCCAAGGCCGCGGGCGCCGAGCCGGCGCTGCTGCTCGGTGTGTTCCAAGGGCAGCCGCAGGGCATGAAGGAGAACTACTACCCGCCGTGCCGGCAGGCAGCTGACCGGGTGCTGGGCCTCTCGCCGCACACCGACGCGTGTGGCCTGACGCTGCTGCTGCAGCTGCAGATGGACAACGACGGCGTAGATGGCCTGCAGGTCAAGAAGGGCGGCATGTGGTTCTCCGTGAACGTCGTGGATGGCGCCTTTGTCGTCAACGTTGGCGACGCACTTGAGGTACGTACGTACATGGTGTCCCCGTCCAGGGCCGAGCCGGCAAAAATCAAGGCCCATGTACAAAACTCTAAAATGACGCCTACCTCCCTTAAAAAAATAAGACTATAAATATTTTCTGTCTTAATCTCACCGTTACTAGATAATCTAAAACAAAGATAACTGAACACCTAGATGGATCAATATTATATTAGTCATCACCCATCAACATAGATTAAAATATTGAAAATTAAAAATTAAGTGAACCATAATAGTATACTTGGAGACTCGACGTATGGCTGCCTGAGCCTGTCGATCTGCACTCCTGCTGGCTACGGACCTGGCGATCGAGTGGCGACCTGCCGACCTGCAGCAACTCCGCACCGCTGTTCGCTCCGACGGCCGTCGTCCTACGATCTTGCCGAGTCGGCGATAGGGAAGACAAAAGAGCGGAGACACGATCAGACGATACAAGTCTCGGCTAAAAAGACGGAAGAGCGGAAGCGAAGCGACGGACGGACGGAATAGAAGTCTGGGCTAAAAACTAGTGGGCTTCCTAGGCTAAGTGCTGGAAACAATGGGGCCATGTTCCGTCGCACGGGCTGCACTCCCATGGGCTCGGGCCTGTCCCCGTCTAATCATGTTGAAAATGTGTGTTTTGCTTTTGCCTTTTCTGGGGAGCAATTTTTGAGGTAGACTTCTTGAGGATTTTTGAGGGATTTTTTAGGTACGTACGTACGTGGTGTCCCCGTCTGTGTCTGTGGTGCTGATTTTTTCTTGTATCCTGGGTTTTGCAGATCATGAGTAATGGGAAATTCACTAGTGTTGAGCATAGGGCCGTGATACACCCAACCAAGGAACGAATTTCAGCGGCAATGTTCTTCTACCCTTGCCCGAATATCATGGTTGGTCCTTTGCCAGAGTTCATGGAAGGCGATAAAGAGCGGTATGGATCAACGAGTTATGGGGATTTCATGAAGCAATACTTTGCAACAAAGCTTGACGGAAGGAAGCACGTAAAGCGATTGAAGTTGGAGCAGTAGCTATACCCACCTCCTCTACCTTACGTCCGTGCCTATCGCTGGAGGCACCAACACAAAATAAATTCCTTTTTTTTTTTTGTGAATTGAGCACAAAATAATTCTATCTTCAACAGTATAGCTTGTGTGTTAGTTCTCAAGGTTTTATGTACGTGTGCATCCTGCAAAAAATAAGCATGACTATTTGATGAAACATATATATATGCATGCGATTGTTGCTCAGGGTCAGTCTTTCATCAGTGCCCTAATGCTATGATGCCCATAGAATATTTTCCGTTTGTTGTGAACAAAATATTCAAATTCCATTACCAATTAAAAGATGCTAATAGGTGGGCTTCTCTGTAGGCTCTATCTCGAGTAGACCCAAATCTCTCCGTGCCTCTTTTTTCCTGAGCCACGTACTTTGATCGGCCTGCACTGCCCATCGTGTACGCTCCATGGTCCATTCCCACACACCATGGCACAATAAACTAAGATCAAATATGTTTTAGGTAGTGCTGTTGAAGTTGAAGACAAAAAATATAGTATAAAAATAGGTGGCTATCTAAACTGATATTTAGGTAGTCTGTTTTGGATAATATTGCTGAAGATGCTTTAATAGGGTGTTTTTCTCCTTCGCACTCTATTTTAATTTATTCCTCTTCCTTTAATATTCTTGAGCATTGACAAATATTCTGGTGAGGCTAGACCTCCAAATTAAGGGCCAGAGCTCTGGATGGGAGATTGCAACCAAAGTCTAGACTCTAGAGGCACTTAGTGAAGCTACCACGATGGCAAGCAGGCCTTAAGCTAGTAGTAGCGGAGTAGGGCGGTGCTAGTGTGATGATGTGGCAGGGGCATCACCGGTTGCGATGGTTGATTTGTTGAATTAGCTATTGGATTTTAATTGGATCTGATCTAATTTTATTTGATAAAAATCGAATAAACTCTTAAGGCCTACTAAAAGCTAGGTGAAAAAAGTTTAATTTCATATAGGATTTTGAATAAGATTGACTCAACTTAAATAAATAACTATTGTGTACGTCTATTGAGAAGTTAAGAGAGATGAAAGGCAAACCACATGTGTGTACGTGCTCGGCCAGCCACGACATGCCAAGGTACGCGGTGGGCTGGTTTTGCCACTTGAGCCAATTGATGGTGGTAGATAAAGGCTCATCAAAACCATCATAGTAGCCGTTGCTAGTAATCGACACACGCTCATTTGTTGGGAGAGCAAGCCTCCGCATCTCTCATCTCTCGGTCATGCGTGGACATTGGGAAATCAAGCATTAGTGTGTTTTTGGGTGATACAAGAGCATGTTCCATGTTGGAGGAGATAAGGTGTGAGGGCAGAATCGATTTTGGCTAGAGGAAGCAAAACTTTATACCACTTTAGTTACTTTTTTATCTAAAGATTTAGTGTGTTTTTGGGTGATACGCAAGAATGTTCCATGCTGGAGGAGATAAGGTGCTTGGAATTCAGCCATCTTCTGTGTCGTGATTTGTGCCCTCATTGCCAAGACATACTTCTTCTAGAACAGTGCTAGCGGCGGGGAGGCGGTGCTCGGGGCAGTACGTTTAGGTAGCCTACTGTTGTTGCTCTAAAGGGGAATGCATGATAACCATTATCTCTTCATCGACTAGCTCTTAATCTTCATCTTTCTCCGCCGCTGCATAAAAGGGGCACTCCTCTTGTTTGCAAGAGAGAAAGAGAACAAAGAACACCACCATGCTTCTGTTGTGCTACTCTTTGCCATCTCTGTTTCAGCCTCTTGCATAAATAGGGAGCAGCCATCCTCTGGGGGGTATGACTCCGGGTACCCACGGCAGACCATATGGGATGCGCCCCTAGGGGTGGGGGTGGCCCAGCCCACAAGACGAAGCCTTGTGGGGCATGACTCTGCTCGGCGCCTCCCGCAAGACACCGAAAAGATATCCTAAAGATACTACGTGATCTGTTAGGATACGTATGATCCCATGATTCCTGTAATCATTATTACTTTCCGGTTATCTCTCAGATCTAACCGACTTGTAACCCTGCCCCTAGACTATATAAGGCGGGCAGGGACCCCCTCCAAACTTATGCAATATCATACAATAGCTAATACAAATCAACATACCACAGGAGTAGAGTATTACGTCATACTGACGGCCTAAACCTGTCTAACTCGTGTGTCTCTGTTGCCTTTTTGTTCTTGATCACACGCTTCTCTGATGATCAATTTACCTTCGTGGGATACCCCTCGGAGGACTGCCGACGTTATTCTGTCGATAGTTGGCGCGCCAGGTAGGGGCTTGCGTGCTGTTTCCCTGTCGAACAAGATGGCTTTTCCGCAGGCTCTTCGTCTCTCCCGCAGCCCGGCCAGATCTTCATTGTCGGATCGATCTCATGGATCATCAACACTGACAGAGTCAGAGAGCTCCTTGAGCCAACGTAGATCGATTATGCGCCGATCACCCCCGCGCCTGCGATAGCAAATCTGATCTCAGAACCGCCTCCGAGGTCGCCTTCATCGATGACTCACCGCTCGCTTCCCTCGCTACCAGAGGAGGCAGATTAACAATGATGATCTGATCGCATCTATCGATCGGGTTGGTCTGAATCTCGTCGATTGCCTCTCCATCGCTGAATCAGCTTTGGACACTCTGGTCCAGTGCCGACCACCCACCGATCCAGATCTACCAGAGGCTGCTCGGAGGACTCCAGGAGTTGCGGCTCCGCCCTTCGGGCTCGCCAATGCCACCGCCACCTTCCAGGACGACCTAAGGGGCAAATTCGCCGACCAGGTGGGAGATGTCCATCCTCTCGCCGACTAGATCGTCGACCAGCCTTCGTCGGCCGTCAACATGCTCCATGTCGGCCGACGCTCTGGAGCGTCCCTCCAAACCATCTCGGAGGAGAATCCAGACTTCGAGTCCCAAGGCTCTACGGAGACCCTCGCCAAAACCTTCACCGACCAACTTCCTCTCCCAACTTTCCGGGGTGGCGCGATCTTCAACGTCAGCGTCGACAACCCCCCTCAAAATGGTGAGACCGAGGAGGAACACGTTGCTTGTGAGAACCGGAACGTCAACCGCGCACAACGCCGAGCAAACGAGGTTACCCTTGCGATGGCCGAGCAGCAGCTTTTCTAGCAAGGAAGGCCACTCCAGCGCAATCTCGACGACGAATTTCTCCGCGTTGACGGCCACGATGTCTACAAGACTCCAAGCGCCAACCTGGCAGTGGCCGCCAATGAGCTCGCCCGGCTCCCATAGACACCGGAGGTCGCCAAGGTCGCCGCAATGCTTAAAGCAACGCATTGTCAGGCCAATGAGATCCACCAGGAACAGAGACCTTCATACTCCACAACTTCGATTCGTCGATCAGTCACCACAAGATCCGATCGCCGCCCAAGTCGCTTCACTGACCAGCGTCACGACGACAGGCAACCCCTCCAGGGCAGAGCTAGGGGCAACCGTATTGAACAACACCGCCAACCCGACCAGGAGGTCGACCAGGACGTCCGAGTGCACCTCAACAATCTTCGAGATGCATGACGATGCATCGATGAATGCCGCTTCGATCGCCACGAAGATGAAGTACGCCGCCGCCAGGAGTACGAGCAAGAGTATGGTAACCCGGACTTAGCTCTCGAGCCACTTGCCCATAACAATGCTGCAGACGATGGCACCGACAACCCCGAGGGGCCCCTAGCATTCACAAGGGTGCTCCAAACACTTCAGTGGCCTCGTGGTTTCAAAATCACTAGGGTCGAGCCCTACGAAGGAAGGATGAACCCGACATAGTGGCTGCAGGCTTACGCCACTGCTGTCCGCGCCACCGGAGGAGACACCAGTGTCATGGCAAACTATCTCCCCATCATGCTCACACCAGCTGCCATGAGCTGGTTTACAAGCCTTGCCCCGAACTCCATCGGATCCTGGGAAGAGCTGAAAAAAGTCTTCACCGACAATTACATGGCTACGTGTACTCGGCCGGGCACCAAGCATGATCTAAACCGCATCAACCAAAAGCCGTCTGAGCTCCTCTGCAGCTACATCCGACGCTTTTCTGAGATGAGGAATTCTATTCCAAACATCACGGAAGTCGAGGTCATCACCGCCTTCATCCGAGGACTCCATCACCACAAGCTTCACTCCAAGTTCAACCGTAAGTCACCCACTAGGATTGGCGAGATGATCACAACCGCCAACCTATACGCCGACGCCGAGGAAGTCGAGGTGCGCTTTAATGAGGATGCGGGCACTCATCGCCCAACACGCCGCTACAATGACCGCCCCGACGACCGCCGCTTCGACGACCGCAGTTACCATCGTGACAGCGGTCATGATCGGCCAGAAGGGCCCAAGTCTGGTCAAAATTGCCGCCGTCGGCCAAACCACATCGTTGCTGGAGTCAATGAACCTCGCGCCAAGCGCAACTATAATGAGCAGTACAAGAAGATCCTTGATGGCCCGTGCCCTCTCCATAAGAATGCCAAGCACAAGATGAAGAACTGTCTCGGTTTGGCTAAGGAGTTCTAGGACAAAAAAGCTGGACGACGACACCAACGATGGAGCCGAGGGTCGCCGACCACCTGGGGGCAATAACAATGCCTTCCAGGACCACAACAAGGTGGTCGCCACCATCTTCGGGGGGCTCACCTCCACCGAGAGCAGAAGAGAATGGAAGCTCGCCGCATCGGCGGTGCTCGTCGTCACTACAGAAGACGCCGCCGCTAACCCCAGCTATCGCCCATGGTCTGAGGTCCCCATCACATTCAGCAGGGCCGACTAGTGGGAGGACATTCCCTACACAAGGCGTTTCCCCCTTGTCCTTGATGCAACCGTCCAGAAGGTACTTTTCGAAAAAAAGTGCTCATCGATGGTGGGAGCGCTCTGAATCTCCTCTTTGCTAGAGCCCTAAAGGAGCTAGGCCTCGGGTTAGCAGATCTCACACCCTCTAATTCTCCTTTTGGGGTGTGGTACCTGGAAGGGCCTCCAAACCGCTAGGAGAGATCACCCTACCAGTATAGTTCGGCACGGCACACAACTATCACGTCGAGCACATCAACTTCTACGTCGCTGACTTCAACACCGCCTACCACGCCATACTTGGCCGGCCAGCTCTGGCCAAGTTCATGGCTATACCGCACTATGCATATCTGGTGCTAAAGATGCCTTTGCCTGCAGGAGTCCTGGCCCTATGGGCCAACCTCTCCATCGCCTACGCCTGCAAGACAGAGAGTCTCACCCTTGTCGAAGCCACCGACCTCTCCATCCAGATGGCAGCGTGATCACCAAAGCCAAGACGTTGCCCACCGATGACATGGAGATCCTAGAGCTAGAGCCTCCTCGTGCCTCCGCCAAGTCCAAGGAAATAAAGGAGGTCGGCCTCGGTCTCGATGACCCCTCCAAGACAGTGAAGATTGGGGCTCACCTTGACCCCAAATAGGAAAGCACGCTCATCTCCTTCCTACGTGCCAATGCCGATGTGTTTGCTTGGAAACCCATAGACATGTTGAGGATACCATGGGAGAAGATCGAGCACTCCTTGAATGTCTCGCCGACCGCCAAACCGATCAAGCAAAAACTCCATCGATTCACGCTAGACAAGAAGGAGGCTATTAGGGTAGAAATAAAATGGCTCTTAGCTGCCGGATTTATAAAAGAAGTGTATCATCCTGAGTGGTTAGGAAACCCTATTCTCGTTCAAAAAAAGAATAAAGAATGGAGAATGTGCATTGATTACACTGATCTTAACAAACACTGCCCTAAAGACCCCTTTGGTTTGCCTCGGATAGATGAGGTTGTAGACTCCACCACCAGCTGTGAACTGCTCTCCTTCCTTGACTATTACTCTAGCTATCACCAGATCTCCCTCAAGGAAGAAGACCAGATCAAGACGTCGTTCATCACGCCCTTCGGTGCGTACTGCTACACCACCATGTCCTTTGGACTCAAGAACACCGGGGTGACTTATTAAAGGGCTATCTAGATGTGCCTCGATCAATAGATTGGCCGCAACATCGAAGCTTACATCGACAATGTGGTCGTCAAGTCCAAGACCGCCGATGATCTTATCGCCGACCTTGAAGAAACGTTTGCCAACCTAAAAAGGTACCGATGGAAGCTAAACCGTTCAAAGTGCATCTTTGGAGTTCCATCCGGTATACTCCTAGGCTACATTATCAACACACGAGGCATCGAGTCCAATCCTAGAAAAGGTCTCCACCATCACCAACATGAAGTGGCCGACATGCATCAAGTATATACAGAAGCTTATAGGATGCATGGCTACCTTAAGCCGCTTCATATCGCACCTCGGTGAAAAAGGGCTACCTTTCTTTAAACTCCTCAAGGCCTCCTAGCGCTTTTCCTGGTCGGAGGAGGCAGACACAGCCTTCGAGCAGCTCAAGTTGTTCTTAACAAAGCCTCCGATCATGACGGCGCCATGGCCAGATGAAACTCTCCTGATTTACATCGCCTCTACTTCTTGTGTCGTCAGCACAGCCATTGTGGTCGAATGCGAGGAGGCCAGACACGCCTATAAGGTGCAACGTCCGGTATATTTCATCAGTGAGGTTCTTAACAAGCCCAAGACTCATTATCCTCAGGTCCAGAAGCTGCTATACGCCGTCCTAATTACTTCATGCATGCTCCGTCACTACTTCAAGTATTACAAGATCGATGTGGTCACTGAGTTCCCTCTAGGGACATCCTTCGCAACAAAGAGGCCAACGGCCGTATCATCAAGTGGGCTATCGAGCTCGGCACTTACTCCATTGAATTCAGAAGCAGGCCTACCATCAAGTCTTAGGCGCTCGTTGATTTCATCACGGAATGGATAGAGATCCAAGAGCCCATCGTCGCCACCTACCCCGAGCACTGGGTGATGTATTTCGACGGCGCCCTTAACATCAACAGTTCTGGTGCGGGCATCCAGTTCATTACGCCGACCAAGGATAAACTCCGATACATTCTCCGGATACACTTTCCGGCCTCCAACAACGCCGCCGAATACGAAGCATGTCTCCATAGACTCCATATAGCCGTTGAGCTCAGCGTCAAACTGCCTCATGGTATATGGGGACTCCACGCTGGTCATCAACCAGCTCAACAAAGACTGGTCTTGTTCCAGCGAGAAGATGGATGCATATTGCGCCGAAATCAGGGAGCTTGAAGGGAAGTTCTACGGTATCGAGTACCACCACGTGGTACGTGATCAAAATCAGCTCACCGATCACTTATCCAAGTTAGGCTCTTCTCGCGCCGTGATTCTGCCAGGGGTTTTCGTTCAAGATCTTCTGGCGCCATCCATTAAGGAAGATAAGGAAATTCAGGAAGTTCCCCCCACCGAGCAGCTAGTACTTACGGTATCTTTGCCAGCCGTCGATTGGAGGGAACAGTTCATCAAGTACCTCTCCAGCACCGAAGTACCCGCCGATAAGACTGAAACCGAACGCCTAATTTGTCGAAGCAAGCATTACGTGCTGGTGGATGGCAACTTGATGAGGAAAAGTGCCAAGGAAGGGATACTGCAAAAATGCATCACCCAAGAAGACAGAGTGAAGCTACTTCTCGAAATTCACTCTGGTTCCTGCGGCAACCACACGGCCTCAAGAACACTGGTCGGCAAAGCTTTCCGAGCTAGTTTTTACTGGCCCATGGCCATCTCCGATGCAGAAGACCTCGTCCGATGTTGTGAAGGGTGCCAATTTTTCACCAAGCAAATACACGTGCCGGCACAAGAGCTACAGACCATTCCAGCTTCCTGGCCCTTCGCATGCTGGGGACTGGATATGATTGGGCCTTTCAAGCCAGCGCCAGGTGGTTTTCAGTATTTATACGTCGCCATCGACAAGTTCTCCAAGTGGGTCGAGTATAAACCGCTCGTCTCGGCTACTGCAAAGAAAGTAGTCAAGCTCTTTGAAGATATCATCCAATGATCGAACAGCATCTCTCTATAGCATCACTCCATTCTAAGGACTTCTATGAAGACCAATGATGGCTCAAGGAGCTACCTAGAGCCAGTAGCAGGGGATGCGCACTCAAGCCCTCAAAAAGAGGCTATATCGAAAGAAGAAAAGCATCCGGTGTGTCTCCATAGCTACCACATGTTGTGTCCGGGGCTATTGCGCGACTCAAGCTAGTCACAAAGACCGATGTGTCTCCATACTTCTTGGTCTACGGCTCAGAAGCCATACTACTAGCAGATATTGCCTTCCGAGCACCTAGGGTGGGGAACTATGATGAAGAGCAAGCCATAGGTGTTCAGACAGAGGACGTCAACAGGGCTGAGGAAGAATGCCTAATCACTTGCGTCCGCACAACCAAGTATCTAGAAGGCTTATGGAGGTACTACAACCACAACATCAAAGGTCATTCATTTGCTGTCGGTGACCTCGTTCTCCTCAGAAATAAAAACCGAAGGGATGCACAAGCTCTCCTCCCCTAGGAAGGGCCTTACATCATCAAAGAGATTACCCGACCAGGGTCATATCGCCTATGTGACTTAGACGGAATCGATGTTCCCAACTCATGGCACATCGAGCACCTCATACATTTCTATCCTTGAAACGCCCCAGATATGTACTCTCCACTTTATGATGAATAAAGTTTTGGTCTCCATAATTTGTCTCCACTTTTTCTCCATTACGGTTTAAATCTCCACTTACGGTCGCCGAGCTCTACGCTACTCCATGACGAACTCCAATACGAAATTGCCATAACTGCGCCAACCACATTTCTCCAAATCTCCAATGTTTTTGCCGAACACTTTTTCTCCAAATCGCCAACGTATTTCACCATGTGTTTCTCCAAATCACCGAACATGTTTTCTCTAAATCGCCAACGTATTTCGCCACGTGTTTCTCCAAATCACGGAACATGTTTTCTCCAAATCGCCAATGTATTTCACCACATGTTTCTCCAAATCACCGAACATGTTTTCCCCAAATCACCAACATATTTCGCCATGTGTTTCTCCATATCGCCGAAGATTTTTCTCCAAATCTCCAAAATATTTCGTCGATCAGCGAGCAGCATACGTTATGTTCTGTTCTCTATGGAAAAGACCCAGTCTCTGATCTCTCCCTACACGTGCTACGGGCTCCGCGCTCTGCGTTATGGGTGGTCGGCTGCGGTTCCTTGGTCACGCCTGTTCCTCCTACACGCGCACGGGCTCCGCGCTCGACGTTATGGACTATGGGCTAGCCAAGGCTGAGAGCTTAGTAAAGAACTAACTGCTCGGATGCCACTTATACTACGTTTATCTCCAAGTTATTTTGCCAACTGTCGAGTAGCACACGTTCCGCTCTGCGTTCTATGGAGAAGACCCAGTCTCCGATCTCTCCCTACACGTGCCACGGGCTCCGTGCTCTGCGTTATGGGTGGTCGGCTGTGGTTCCTTGCTAACGTCTATTCCTCCTACATGTCCACCAGCTCTGCGCTCGATGTTATGGACTATGGGCTAGCCGAGGCCATAGGGCTCGGTAACGAACTAACTGCTCGGATGCTACTTATACTACATATAATTGCATTAGGGCTATTAATACAAGGATTTTTTGCCACAAATACAGTCAAGCTGCATCACATGCACTTTATAACATTTATACAAATACATAAACATTTTCTGCACTCTCACGCGTTCTAACTACCCTCTAAAGATGTTCAGACAATACCCTCCGAGCAGATCACTGTGCTCCGCCATCACCGTCCGTCTCGCCGAATAGGTCTATATCGCTGGCCAGCTTCTTCGCTGCATCCTCCACCCCATCCTCCAGTTGCTAGGTCTTCGCCTCGCTTAGCCCTTCGGTGAACCCGCCCCCTATCGCCTGAAGGTCGATGGCTGGGTAGTGGGACCGAACCACTACAAGGGCGTGAGTAGCGGCGGTCATAATGGCGTCACGGTTGAAGCTCTTGAAGTTCTCCCATGCTGCCTTGCACCTCAAGATGATGGTCTCCAAATGTTGCCACCTGCCAGTCAGGCTGAGGAGCCGGTTCTAGGTCGACATAGTCGAGCACCTGTTTAATTGCGGTGACTACAGCGTTGAAGTTATCCCTTTGGGTCCTAGCCTCCTGCACCAGCACATCCAACTGTGCCTTGGCTTTATGATGGTAGCCTACAAGCGTTACAATGTTCCATCATACAAGGAAACTACTTCAATAGTAACTCCGATAAGGAAGTATTCACCTTTTAGCTCCTCGGCCAGTTTGTCTGCTCGTTCTGACTCCTTCGCCTTTTCCTGTCGGAGTTGTTCGACGGCGTGGCGCAGTTGGCCGAGCTTCGCGTCTTGCTCTACAAGCACAATAGTTATCACCAAAAATATGGATGTTCAACAATACAAAGTACATTCGCCGATATACCGTACCTACTTTCTGCTCAGATACACTTCTGAGCTATTCGGATTTCTGTTCCAATTGCTCGGAGGCACCCCTGAGTTGTTCGAGAGACAGTGGCCAGCTGCTCGGACGCAGCTGCCAGCTGCTCGGACAGGACCCCCTCTAATATTCCAGGTCCCGCGCGTTGGACTCTGCAAGGTCTCGCTCGCGCCGGGCCCTCTGGATGTTTTTCTCCGAGAGGTTCATCGCCTCCCTGAGTTTCTCGTTCTCCTCGGTGAGGGGCTCCATCCTCTTTATCAGCTGGTGCCACTGCTCGACAGTCCGAGCTATCCCCTGCAAATGTACAATGCTAATGATGAACTCCGATCTCCAACATCATAGACGAGCATTCCAGATGCAGTACTGACCTCGATTTGTTTCATTACTTTGGTGACAGTGGATTTTAGTCTCCTCATCTCCCTGGTGGTGTCTTCCTCCTCGATAACCACCACCTCGTCGCCACGCTTGCGGAGGATTCATGCGGATTAGAGTTGAGGATCAGCACGCAGATGATACTGGTGATGAAGATGCTCACTAATGATTACTATTTATGCTATTCATTATTCGTGTTTACCTGATCATGTGTTTATATGGGCTTGTGAATAAGCTTGTTGCCACCCAATTGCTAAAAGATGACTCATTAAAAGCTAATTGCAGTTAGACCAGTGTCAGCCTTTTGAGCCTCATGAACCCCATGATATATTTGTTGAGTACAACATGTACTTACGCTTACTTTATTTTTCAATTATTTGGATAAAAATCCCAGATGGGTACCAGATTGCTACAATTTGGAGGAATTAGGCTTGTGATTAACCAGTCAGTTGTCCCTGTGGATTGGAGTCTTCACCCGAAGATCAGAGTTGTATTTCCGCTGTTTGTTGTCTAAGGTTATATTCTTTATACTAAGTATGTTATATTTGGAGAATTGTCTTTCGATATTAGCCTTGTTTGTAGCTATATGTGAGATTTGACTTCCTAGGCTCACATATGGTGCGTATCTGGTTTTGTTCTTAAAACCGAGTGCTACACTAATTCCTCTAGATATTGTAATAAGACAGTTGAATTGAACTCCAAGCAAGTTGTAACACCCCCATGTTTTAAGCATATGTATTTCATGAGCATTATCCAATATTGTGCATAATTAAGCATATTTTTTGCATTAAGGATAACAGCAAAAGATAGTGTAAATCAACTAGGAATCATGACCTTGCTAAAGCCCCACACTGAAATGCATATCATTTCACCCATCAACTCAAACACTTTTCAACATGTGCCTTGCACATCAGAAAATCAACTTCCTTGAAAACGTAAGGTCATTGTCAAATCAACTGGCATCATGTTGAGACGCTATGCCTATGGTCAAGTGATAATTTTGTCTTCATCACGTAGGCACTAGCCCATCCTAGCCGAGTGACTCACGAGCGTGGAGAATGGGCCTTACCCTGAGTCAAGTAAATCTAAGAGTATCTCCAACAGTACTACCTAAAACACACTACCTATTTCCTTGTTTAGGTAGGCACCAATTTTCATACCACCCAAATTTTGCTTCCAACTCCAGCATTACTACCTAAAACTGGCAACCCAAACTCATGCTAATAGACAATGACAAGTGGGTCCCCCTTGTCATTCTCTCTTGTGTTTCCTTGCTAGAGTAGATGGAGCGCTGGGGGCAAGGCAGGCCACCGTGGAGGCTCCCTTACAGCTCACCGGGGCTCAATAGGGCCAACGGGGAGGGGCGGAGTAGGGCTGGCAGCTCCCCAGCAGTTCTCTTGTGCTCCCCTGTAGCTCGCTATGGAGGCTCCCCTATAGCTCACCGAGGCTTGTAGCCTGTGGCTACGTCCCTATTGTGTCGACTGCTCACTTGGTGGTTCAGCGGCTAATTGGCATCACCCGCCAAGCCCGCACGTCAGGCACCGCAAGAACCTACCCCAAAAGTGAGGGTAGCTTAATGACACGCTCAACTAGAGTTGCTCTTTGTCATCCATGTGGGGTGAGCACAATCCCCCTCACAAATCCTCCTCTGAAGCACCGCACAATCTTCTCCCGTGCTTCAACAGAGTCGTAAGCCACCAAGCCGTCTAGGTGGCAACCTCCAAGAGTAACAAGCACCACCGGCTTTCAACTCGATCACCTAGTGCCACTCGATGCAACCTCACAATGCAATCACACTAGAATCGCTCACTCACTCGATTGAATAATCACTATCAAGCACAAGTGAGTTAGAGAGCTCCCAAGCACTCCCCAAACATGGACACTCAGTCCCAAGGGTGCTTAGCCAGCCAAATGCCCGAGCTCCACCTCTATTTATAGCCCCAAGCCAAAAACAATCATTGGAGCAAAGATCCCTTTTCTACGAGGGCACCGGACACGGCGGTGGTGGCACCTCCCTAGGGACCATGACGCCTAAGAGGGGGGGTGAATTAGGCAACTTAAAACTCTAAACTATGGCCGCTTTTTATCCTTAGCAAAAACCTATGCAAAAGATAAACTATCTAAATGTGCAACTACGGTTTTTGCTAGTGTGTTGCTATCTCTACCGCAAAAGGAGTTATTCAAACAATGTAAATTCAGAAGCTAAAGAGTAAGATAGAGATATTCAAACTCTCATCGATGACTCTAGTATTTTTATCGAGGTGTCGAGAAGCACGCAAGCTTCCCCCTAGTCCTTGTTGGAGCACCTCGCAAGGTCCAAGCTCCCGGTCGGGTAACTCCGTGGATAGCCTCAGGCCTTCCCCACACGCAAGTGGGTCTCCGACGTGCCTTCCAGCAAGCCTCTCCTAGATGCTCCCCGCCATCTTCACTATCAAGCTTCTGGCCGAACCACCGCGGGTCTTGTTCCCTTCGGTACACGGTGGCGGCCACACCACAAACGCGGTTGGTGTGATCTCGCAAGACTACAAGCCCCTCCGATGTACAACAATGGTGCGCACAAGCATCGAGTGATAAGAGGTGTGCAAACCTCACTAAACACTAGGCCTAAACCTAGAGCAAGCGCATAAGCGGTGGTCTAATCAACCTAAGCACTTCGTAAAGCACCTACGCTAATCACCTAATGAATCACTAAGTACTATGCAAGTGGAGATCACTAAAATGGTGTATCAACACCCTTGGTATGTTTCCTCAGCTCTCCACTTCTCAAATGGCCGGTTGGGGCTCTATTTATAAGCCCCACCGAGAAAGTAGCCGTTGGGGGCGAAACCCAGCTTTCTGCTACTGACCGGACGCTGCTATCGTCCTGACCAGACACGTTCGGTCGTCCCGACCATTGGAGCACACGCGTTGATTGGACACATTGTTGAGTCCGATCACTGTTGATCGAACGCCTCCGGTCATGCTGTCGCTGCTTAGGAACCTCTCTGGACTCGATCGGATGCTACAGTTCCTGTGTCCGATCGATTATCCGCTAGCATCCAGTCAGTGCTGCCGAGATGAAGAACAGTGCATCGTCGCGTCTGGTCACTTTTAGTCCTCAGCGTCCAGTCACTGTTGCTGACGCCTGCTATTGCTGAGCATCTTGATTGGACATGTCCGGTCACTATAAGGGCGCGTCCGGTCACCTCTATGAAGCTCCTTTCTTCGCGATCTTGCGTCCGGCTTGGTTTCTATCTTTGTGCTTGGACTTTGCTTGATATCTTGGATCCTCTCTTATGCTTCTAGGGTCTTTCTTTAAGGTGTTGTTCGTGGGATCATCATGTCGCCTTCGTCCAAGTCACGTCTTGCACTCTATTGAACTACAAAACAATTACATGCAAATTCGTTAGTCCAACTTGGTTGTGTTGGTCATCAAACACCAAAATCTAAAGTAAATGGGCCTAGGGTCCATTTTCCTTACAGTCACCATGGCGGTGACCAGCCCTGCTCCCTCGCTCTCTGCCAAAAGAGGCGGTGGCACCGGACCGCACCTGGCGGTGCATCGCCCTCACCATGGCGGTGTGCACTGCCACTTCCGATGATCACCTCGGCTCCTACTATGCTTGACCAATTCTAGGTGGGAACCGCCCTAGGGGTGGCAGTGCCACTAGACAAGGCATGGCGGTGCTAGCCCCCAACACGTTGCTCTCGGCCTCGACCAACTGGTCGGTGGCGGTGCACCGGACAGATAGGGGCGGTACCCCCAGGGCAGTAGCCTGAGCCCGGTTTTGCCTCCTCTTCTTTACCAACTTCTTCACCTTTGCAAATGCGCTAACACCACTAAGTGATCACCACCTTGTGCACGTGTGTTAGCTTTTCACAAACATTCTTCCAAAGGATTAGTCACTCAATTCACCACGTCAGTCGATCCTAGCAACGTCGCAAAGTTAGATCGCTCAAGTAGCACTAGATGACTGATATGCAAACAAGTTTGCCCCTCTTAATAGTATGGCTATCTATCCTAAACCCGGTCATCAACTTCTCTACACGCCTATGACCGGTGAAATTAATGCCCTAGGTTATACCTTTGCCTTGTGCATTCCATTATATCTCCTCCATTGTTGATGCAACACATGCACCAACCAATCACCAAATGATATGATCCACTTCATATCATCACGTGACCATATTGGTTCATTGATCTTGACTTCACTTGCTCTTCACCGTTGCTTTGGTCCATCGGCACCAAGTCATCACTCAACTTGCCCTTCACACTTGCAACCAGTCCATCGAGCCAAGTCTTGTCTTGATCTTCTCCACCTTGATCACATGACTCCATGTCATGTCTCATGCAATGAGCTCCTTCATCACATGAGTGAGCTTTGCAACATCTCTAAGCCATTTTACCTCTATGGCAAAGGTTGCTCACACATGATGTACCTGTGGACTAATCACCCGTGTATCTCACATTAAACATAATTAGTCCACCTAGGTTGTCACTCAATTACCAAAACCAAACAAGGACCTTTCACCAAGGTAGGGCGGAGGAGGGCCGGCAGCGATCGAGATCGGAGGAGTGCGTGCGAAAACCACCGAGCACGGGTGGAAGACGAGCGCGATCAGCAGAAACCATTGAGCAAAAAATAGGTAGTCATGTTTGTTGGCCCAACAGATGTAGGTAGTAGGAGGGGAAATTTGTTGGGCCAACAAAAGTAGGTAGCTGATAGGTAGCTTGCGCTAAAGTGCATTTTTTTACCTCCACTACCCAAATATAGGATAGGTAGTCTGTTTAGGTAGCTAGCTGGAGATGCTCTAAGCTTTCAATATAATCGGTTAGTCAAGCCGAGTGCCCATATAGATTCAGCTGAACTAGGCTGAGTAGTGTGCCTAACCATTGCCAACCTTAATCCTGTTGGAAGTCCCCAGTTGGTAGAGTTTTGAATACCAAGCCTATTATTGGCGCACGATATAAAGAGTATGAGACAATATACTATCATTGTGCAAAGCACTGTACAACACACTATACTACTGTTGACATTTCTTAGCATCACTCTTTACTAACTTGTCATCCCTAGCATGATGCCAGAAATGCGTTGTTGGTAATTATAAATGACACTTGAAAACTCAGAGGAAAAAATTAATTATATATATATATATATAAAGTATCCGCAAGCGCACAGATAATATACCATTGTAGAATTTCACCTGAGAGTATGCTAGGTATTGTTATTTATATTTTATCCATAGGGAGGAGCTATGGAGTTCTGTTGGCATAGAGATATTGACAAATATATATACTTTTGATAAAACCACTCTCATGATATGGTAGGGGTAAGTAAAATGATAGATGAATAATAAGTGTAATGTAATAGTGGTATTCTAGAGATAGAAATAGAGACTCATAAAATGTAGTACGACTAAGCAGGAGATTCGTTAAGAGCAAAAGATTCCTAAGTCATTCCTTATTTACTAAGTCTTTTGTACACCCAAGTATATATACTCTCATCTATAACATAACTAACTTTAGATCCATGCATAAGGAACATTACTAAGGAAGATCAAGAACAGAGCGTGTCTCCCTTTTGCAACCGTGTCCTATTTGCTCTACAAACGGGGAGTGGACTACAAAGGACTCAATGGGAGTGTCATATCTGTGATCTACCACATGACCCAAAGTGTAGAATGCATCCGCAGGCAAACAATATCTAAGCACCATGCTTACATAGTGTTGACCACTTAACTCACTCGAGTACTGAGCTAAGACTTTGCGAACATATGCATAAATTCATCATCAATCATAACTATATCAAGCATATAACTAGAGCAAACTAGGAACATAATAAATAGCACCATAATATTGAAGTAGCACAAAGTCATAAATTTAGAGATACAATGGCTATACCAGTCTCTAGACGGTAGATCCAGAATCCTGAGCAATAGCCCACACTCTACTTGAACCTTGCTAGCTAGCCTATACTAGAAACTTGAAGAATTGGAGCTCTATTTTTTCTCTCTGGAAACTCTAATTTCTGGTTTGATCTTGACTTATGGTAGCATGCTCTGGAGGGGGGCAGGGGCTGTTCATATAGGCCAGAACATCAATCCTAAGCCCTCGGATCAAACTGACTTAAAAGAATGGCGTAGATGCAATCCTTAAGGTGGTGGAGAACCGACGTACGAAGGAGGGACTGCTAGGTGGGGATAGGGGGCCTACCGACTTACAGGTGTAGCCAGCCGGCCCCACATGTTAGCGCCTCGGCCTTCGCTTCAGTGTTGTGTCTTCACGAGTCTTCTAGAACCTTCTGTGTAGTTTTCGTTGTGGATAAGCGTGTTTTTATTTAACGATTTGATCCCTCTTGATAGTTTTCTGGACAAACCCTGCTAAAAACACAGATTCACCAAAACTTGTGGAAATTGTCAGTTTAAACCCCTCAATCTATGTTGGTGATCCTGTTTATAAATTTATTCAAGTTAAGTTGATGGTTTATGATGGATGATAACTACCGTCAACAAACTCCCCCAAGCTAAACCTTTGCTCGTCCCTGAGTGAAGCTAATCTTAACATTGGATCAGGAGTTGCATCAATGTTTTCACTCCTCAAAAGTACACATGCGTTCAATCAAGATTTCTCCTCTAGATTAAAATTCATCGATCAAACTTTCAAACTTACCCATATTACCTTTAACCATGGGGCTTTTGAGCTTTCATTTGGATCTTGAGCAATTAAAAGATAGAACGATCAAGTCAAGCACTATGTCTCTAGTTCTTTGTTCAACCATTATTTCAGAGTTTTTTGTAAGTTTCAAAATAAAACTCAGAGATTCCATTGTCTGACACTCTCAAGTCTCTTAAATATGTGGTATTTTTGGATCCTACAACTAAGGCTTATGTGGAGCTCATAGAAATGGAAATTGCATGAAAGAGCATACTTGCAATACATATATTATAAAGTCAAGCCTCGGATCCAAAGAGAGTTTGGTCATACAATCAAATCAAGATGTGCATGTGTGTGGAATATGGTGGATATATGGTGGCTAGCCTAATTCTATTATGCTTCTTGAAAACATATCTCTCATTCGAACTTAGAATCATCTTTGTAAGAAAACATGGGCTATCTTATTCATCTCATTTTTTTTCGGCGGGCATCTAAGTACCCATTGTTTTAAAACTTCGAACACTTGTCTATTTTTCCAATATTTTTTCTCTCTCTCTCTCTTTTTATGAATAATTTTTACATAGCCCATGTCTCTTTTATGCAATAAAATATTTGAGAGATAACAACACAACTTGAAGAATTTATGTGGTGGAAACCTATGAGCATATTTTTGGTGTTTTCTCTTAGTGTAGGAGTAAAACATTTTTGGATGGATCTAGATGAAAAGCATGTTTTTGCATCTATCCCCAGTGTAGGAATAATGCATATGTGGGTGGTGTGTACGTGATCTTGATTTTAAGAGCATGACAAACCTCTCATAAGGCATCAACAAAGCTTGACTAAACTCAATGCAAAACAAGTAGCATATAAGTAGAAGTTTTTCCTAGCCTAAATATCATGTTTGGCTCTGGTAGGAATTCAAGCTTTGTCATACAGGAACTCATCATGTTGTCTTTTTAGGTTTTCAAAAGAAATCTCCAGAATTTAGTATCACTTGGAACAAGATAAATAGCAGCTCAGACGTTCTCATATCATATCCGTCAATTACCTAGATTTAGATCAAGCATTTGCTACCCACGAGTTTCAAGTTCAGAGTAAATTTTCATGTCAAAAAAGGTGGGTCAATGTGGAGACCCTGGAACAAGTATCGCCAATTGTCGTTCTCCTGCTCATGGTGCTGCTAGATGGCGGCAAGGCATTGTCTTGCTTCTTCTTGCCACTGAGAATGTTGGTGCAGGGTGTTCTGGATCTCATGTTGGCTCTCCTGGATGGTAGTGAGCTTGGTGTCAAAGCGAGCGTGTTCTATCTGCTGCTCATGGTAACTCATGGGTGGCGGATGGTGGCCCATGTCTTGATCATGATAGCCCATGGGGTGGTCATGGAAGCCACGAGTAGAGAAGGACATATGTCCTCCCTGGTAACCACTGGAGACCTCCTCATATGGTTGTTGCTGATAGTAGTTGAAGTTGTCATCCTGCCATTGTGCACTTGAGCCCTGATGCTAGAAACTCTCCGAATGGTGTGGAGAAGGCTGCTCCCACCCAACATGTTTAGGTTGGTGCATATGGGAAGATTTCGGCTGGTCCCAGCCTACATTCATAGGATGGTGCATCTAGGAAGATCCTGCTTGATCAAATCATGTGTAGCCAATGAAGGCAGGACCTTCTAGAATGGGGTTGTCTCCACAGTATCGAGGCTACAGGTTACGAGTGATCCTCGTAGAGGCACTCCTGCGAGGTGCTTCCTCATTTCTTTGTAAATCAAAGACAAACAAATCCACTGCATACAGACCGAGGTTTCGGTCTAGTAACGGGAACTCAGTTGTATAATCCATATACATCATGACAAGTTTTCCGTCCTTACCCTTTTTAACATATGTGCATGGTTAAAATAGTCATAATCAATAAGCCAGCGGGGGACATCAATGTAAGTAACAGAAGCACTTTCTATTAGACCCAAATTTTTAGCTATGCGGGTGACCAAAGAAGTGCACCCAACATCTCCCTCAAGACCAAAAATTTCTAACCATTGTGTCATCATGAATTTTACAGGTGAGACTTTTCTTTTAATCATGGCATAAAGCAATTTTAGTTCATCATTCCTAACTTTGTGGAAATCACTTCTAGGAAAAAAAATCCTAGCCATTTGTGCATGAATCACAAAGTAGGATGGTGAATTTCATTGATGCAAGGGCGGTAGAAAACAATTTCTTTTAAAATATCCCTCCAAAACTTATTCCTATCAAAGTCTTGTATAGCGGAGTCTACATCAATTATGCACTAAGAATGAAATCCAAGAAGTTCACTAAAAGTTTTCCAGAGAATAGAAAATTCTTTTCCAAAAAGTCTAAATGAGACTTCTAAATCAGTGGGTTGTAGTGAACAAAAATTCAGTAGTCTAAAACTTACACCCTGGCTCATCGATTTTCCAAACATCCTCCCATCCTATGGTCTTAAAAATAAGTTTGAATTCATTGGTCATACCTATGTCTTGTAGTAGGGCTGGATCGTATGCAGGAGTGAGGACAAAATCCTAGGTCTTTAGCTTCTTGTAAATGTTCTTCTCCCTATCTCCCCGGAGCTTGAGCTGCTTCTCTTGCAGAAGAACGTTCCTCTCCACGGGGGCTAATCGGGACAGTGCTCCAACAATGGGAGACGGAGGATCGACATCCATGTCGGTGCTTACTCATGATGAAGAACTTCTTGTTGAACAGAATGATATCGCCCGATTGAGCTTGTCGGCGATCTTGCTCATTTTCCTACAACATATATACAAACAACAAAACTCGTGGAATGGGATTAGGAAAAATAAAAATGTTAGTGGTTAGCTGTCCAAAAGTCAATCGTCCAGAGGTTAGTCATCTGAGATTGTTTAGTGAATATTCCAATCAAGATTGTGGCATGACTTCCACCCTAATTTTTTTAATTTCCTCTCTTGATTTCGATAGCACTACCACTCTTAAATTCTATTTTTCTTGCTCAAATTTCAGCAGCACCTCTCTTTCTCTTTCTCAAGATTTTAGCACTACTTTCACACCCAAATTTCCTCACACTCTTTCTTACTCCAACACTACTTCTACCAAGGAAATTTCAACTACAAAATTTTAACTGGAATTTTGAACTTGGAAGATTGTTTTGTGTTGTGCCTGAGGCCGAGAGCAACCAGGAAGGAGTGGTATTTATAGAGGGGGAGGTAGCAGGCCAGTCGGCCTAGTGGTGGGGTCGGCCGGCCCCACACCATGGCCAAATGGCCTCTCCATTTTCCTGGTGGATCTTTGCTTCGTGGTTAAGTAAATGGAGTGCTCCTTTCAGTGGATATTTGCTCTGGACGGTGCAGAATGGACATAAGTGGAGATATGGTGAAGATATGCAGGTGATAGTGGAGGTTGAGGTGATGGTGGTGGGTCCCAAGTGTCTGTGGGTCCCGGTGCCCGTATTTCTATTGTATATATGTATAAAAATGCAATGCAAAAATATTTTATGATACTATGAATTATAAGAAGATGAATGAAAGTATTTTAAATTTTTACGCCATCATGGTAAATATTTCTTTACAGGTTTTTATGCTCCATAAAAATTATTTACATGGGCTTGAATTTTTATAATGCCATGATGAGTATTTTTATTTCATTTTTCTAATGCAGGTGTTGAAAATTAAATATGCCAAAGTAAAATATAATGCGAAAAATAATTGTAGATAACTACGGAGTTACCTTCTGGCGAGAGTTCGGTATTTTAAGTCCACCGAACCGGACTTCTCCATTCGGGTTTATCTTTCAGGTGCGTCAGTAGGTCCCGGAGATGGAGAACTTGATACTCGCTTCTCATGCCACTCCATATTAGAGTATTGTTCTGGCCTTGGCTTGAAAGTGAATCGCTCTTCCTTTCCATTAATATGGAACTTAATTTCTCTGACTCCGACATCAATGTGAGCATTTGTAGTACTCATGAAGGGTCTCCCAAGTATAAGGGGTGTCTTCATGTCCTCCTACATGTCAAGTACTACCAAATCTATAGGAACAAAGAAATTTCATATTTTTACCGGAATATTCTCAGTGATTCCTGCAGGGTAGCGGACCTATTGGTCAGCCAGTTGCAAACATATCAATGTTGGTGTGAGTGTTAAATAGCCAAGCTTGTCAAAGACCTTTCTGGGCATGACACTGACACTTGCTCCAAGATCGCATAACGCATTCTCAAAGTTCCAGCTCCCGATCCAACAATCGATAGTGGGACATCCTGGATCCTTCTTCTTGATAGGTGAAGTGTTTAGGATGGCTGCACTACACTCCTCCGCTAACTTGATTACCTCAGTGAAGGCAGTGGCCTTTTGTTGTTGAGGATGTCTCTGAGATACTTCGCGTAGGTAGGTAATTGTATGGCATCTAGCAATGGAATATTGATATATCTTTTGAATTACCTCTACGAACTTACCAAACTGCTCATCTATTTTGGCTTTCTGATTTCTACGTGGAAATGGTAAGAGGGTTGTGCCATGAAAATCTTATTGTAGCTCTTGCTCTTGTGGCCCAACTTCTTCAACTTCATCATTTCTCTTCTCCTCTTCTTGTACTACCACTGGTGTCTTACCTATCCTTGTTGGATATGGTGGATCACGAGTAGACTTGCCACCTCTTGTGATTATGGCGTTTACCTTCTCAAGGTTAGTGGCAAAAGGCAGAGTAGCAGCCAACTAGGCTAATTGTGATTCTATTTTTTTATTATAGCTAAGTTGGTCTTTTATGGCGGAAGAAAAGTTATCCATTTTAGTATTTATGTTTTCTAGGACCTTATCATTCAAAGAAAGCTTCTTAGAAATATTCTCATTAATCCTAACCTATTCTAAGATTAAGTCTCTTAAGGATGGCTACTAGAATTAGAAGAATTATAGTAATTATCTAGGTACTTACCTTGATAAGTCGACCGTTGTTGTTGATTCCACCCTTGTCTCTATTGTTGTGGAGCAGAATTATTGATGACGATATTTGCAAACTCTAAATATTCAGGGAATTCAACCCCTAAATATTCTCTACAGGTGTTTTGAGCATTGAATGCATCTTCAATGGCCTGATGATCTCTCTTGTAATTGGCTCGCTATTCAAGCCAATTCAACAAGACATCCTTCTTGGTTGACAGTGCACACACCTCTTCTGGTACTTCTTCGCTCTTATTGCATAATTGAATGTTGTGCGATGACCAGCCTTGATTAGAGGCTATCTTTTCTATAAGAGTTTTAGATTTTCCAAGGGTGAGTGACATAAATGATCTCTAGTAGTTGCATCTAGTTGTTCATGAGCTTTCTGAGTTAATCCATGGTAAAAGTTTTGCATGAGCAACCAATCTTCCATTCCATGATTAGGACAATCTGAAATGTATTCTCAGAAACGTTCCCATGCTACTAGAATGGTTTCTCCCTTCTGCTGTTGGAAATTAGAAATCTTTCCTTTTAAGGCATTTGTCTTGCCTATAGGGAAGAATTTTTCTAGGAAGGCCTTTGAACACTTTGCCCATGTGTTGATGTGATCTTTGTTGATGTAGAACCACTGCTTCGCCCGTCCCACAAGTGAGAATGGAAATAAGCAAAGTAGTATGATGTCTTGAGCAACGTCCTTGATGACAACCATGTTGTTTATCTCCAAAAAATTCTGAAGATGAGCACTAGCATCTTCATGTGCCTTTCCACTAAATGGGGTAGCTTGCACCATGTTGATGAGGCTTGGCTTGAGCTCAAACTCGAGGTTGGTAGTTCTGAGTGTTGGTCCAGTGTGAATGTTCTCGGTGCTTGGAGCAAAGAATCTCAAGCAGGGTCTTGTCAGCCATAGCTTCAGAAACTGGTGTTGAGCTTCCTCTTAATTTGGTTGATTCTAATTGATGGAAATTATTGGTAAATCATAACCAATCCTGCAATACCCTGTATAAGATATGAACAAAGACAAACAAGGGTAAGCCTGCTAAAGCAGAGGTGTTATGATTTTATCAATAAGTATTTATTTGGTCAATTCTCTTAGCCATGTGCCCCTCCCCGACAACGGTGCCAGAAATGCTTATTGACATTTTTTAGCATCACTCTTTACTAAATTGTCATCCCTAACATGATGCCAGAAATACATTGTTGGTAATTATAAATGACACTTCAAAACTCAGAGGGAAATTATATATATATATATATATATATATATATATATATATATATATATATATATATTAAAGTATCCGCAAGCGCACAGATAATATACCATTGTAACATTTCACCTGAGAGTATGTAGGTATTGTTATTTATATTTTATCCACAGGGAGGAGCTATAGAGTTGTGTTGCCATAGAGATATTGACAAATATATATACTTTTGATAAAACCACTCTCATGATACAGCAGGGGTAAGTAAAATGATAGATGAATAATAAGTGTAATGTAATAGTGGTATTCCATAGATAGAAATAGAGACTCATAAAATGTAGTACGGCTAAGCAAGAGATTCGTTAAGAGCAAAAGATTCCTAAGTCATTCCTTATTTATTGTCTTTTATACACCCAAGTATATACACTCTCATCTATAGCATAACTAACTTTGGATCTATGCATAAGAAACATTACTAAAGAAGATCAAGAATAGAGCCTGTCACCCTTTTGCAACCGCATTCTACTTGCTCTACAAACGGGGAGTGGACTACAAAGGACTCAATGAGAGTGTCACATCTGTGATCTATCACATGACCCAGAGTGCAGAATGCTTCTGCAGGCAAACAATATCTAAGCACCATGCTTACATAGTGTTCACCACTTAACTCACTCGAGTATTGAGCTAAGAGCTTTGTGAACATATGCATAAATTCATCATCAATCATAACTATATCAAGCATATAACTAGAGCAAACTAAGAACATAATAAATAGCAGCATAATATTAAAGTAGCACAAAATCATAAATATAGAGATACAATGGCTATACCAGTCTCTAGATGGTAGATCCAAAATCCTAAGCAATAGCCCACACTCTACTTGAAACTTGCTAGCTAGCCTATATTTGAAATTTGAAGAATTAGAGCTCTATTCTCTTCTCTCTGGAAACCCTAATTTCTGGTCTGATCTTGACTTATGCCAGCGTGCTCTAGAGGGGGGAGCATCCAACATGAGCCCTTAGATCAAACTGACTTGAAAGAACGGCATAGATGCAATCCTTAAGGTGGTAGAGAACCGACGTACGAAGGAGGGGCTGCCAGGTGGGCCTAGGGGGTCGAGCGGCTTACAAGTGGGGCTGGCCGGCCCCACATGTCAGTGCCTCGGCCTCTGCTTCGGTGTGGTGTCTTCCAGAGTCCTCTAGAACCTTCTAGAGTTGTTTTCACCGTGGATAAGCGTGATTTAATTTGATGATTTGATCCCCCTTGATGGTTTTCTAAAATAACACTGACTGAAAACACAGATTCACCAAAACTCGTGGAAATTCTCAGTTTAAACCCCTAAGTCTATGTTGATGATCATTTTCATCATTATTTTAAGTTATATTGGAGTTTATAATGAATGATAACTATCATCAACAAACTCCCCCAAGCTTAACCTTTGCTAGTCCCTGAGCAAAGCTAAACTTATCAATGGATCAAGAGTTTAGGATCTTTGAAAACATTGTAGCAACTCCTCAAAAGTACATAGGCATTCAAACAAGAATTCTCCTCCGGATTAGAACAAATTGATTTGTCTTTCAAACTTACCCATATTAACTTCAACTATGGGGCTTGTAGCCTTCACTTGGGTCTTGAGTAATTGAAAGATAGAACAAGAACTATGTCTCATGTTCTTTGTTCAACCATTATTCCGGTGTTTTTGCAAGTTTTCAAAATAAAACTCAGAGATTCCATTGTATCACACTCTCAAATCTCTCAAAATATGTGGTATTTATGGATCCTCACTAAGGCAATAAATGAATATATGCCTTTCTTTTCCTACAACTAAGGCTTATGTGGAGCTCAAAGGAATGGTGATAACATGAAAGATCATTCTTGCAATACATATATTGTAAAGTCAAACCTCGGATCCAAAGAGAGTTGGGTCATACAATCAAATCAAGATGTGCATGTGTGTGGAATATATGGTGGCAAGCATAATTCTATTGTGCTTCTTGAAAACATATCTCTTATTCGAACATTGGAATCAACTTTGCAAAAAAACATGGGCTATCTTATTCATCTCATTTTTTTCAGGCGGGCATCTAAGTACCCATTGTTTTAAATATCTTGGACACCTGTCCATTTTTTCTCAACTCTTTTTTTTTTCTTTTTTTTTATGAATAACTTTTGTATAGCCCATGCTTCTTTTCTGCATAGCAATTGTTGGAGAGATAGTAACAAGAACTTGGAGCATTTATGTAGTGAAAACCTATAAAGTATATTTTTGGTGTTTTCTCCCAATGTAGGAGTAAAACATTTTTGTTGGATCTAGATGAAAAGCATATTTTTGCACCTATCCCTAGTGTAGGAATAGTGCATATGTGGGTGGTGTGTACGTGATCTTGATTTTAAGAGCATGACAAACCACTCATAAGGGTCAACAAAGCTTGAGTAAACTCAATGCAAAACAAATAGCATATGAGTTGAAGTTTTCCTAGCCTAAATATAAACATGTTTGGCTCTGGTAGGAATTCAAGCTTTGTCATACAGGATCTCATCATGTGGAATTTTTATATTTTTCAAAAGATAAATCTCTAGAACTTAGTATCACTTGGAACAAGATAAATAGCAGCTGAGACCTTCTCATATCATATCCATCAATTACCTAGACTTAGATTAAGCATTTGCTACCCACGAGTTTCAAGTTCAGAGCAAATTTTCACATCAAATCAATTCTATCCAAAACTCGAGAGAATTTAAGGTTGAAAACTAGGTACTTGAAAGAAATTACAATAGAGCAACTATTCATCATTTCTATCATGTGAGATCATCTTCAAGTTCTTTTTATTCATTTGGCTCTTAAAAACAAGACAAAAAACTAAAACACATCTTAAGCAAATTAAACTTAAAGCAAACTATACACACTCTTTTTGTTTGGTTTTTTTAGATCACTCCATAGTAATATATATAAGATAAATGCAAATTTTTATTTTGTTTTTCTTAGTTATGCATTTTTTATAATACAAATTCAAAAATTAACTAAAGAAAATAATAAAATACAACAAAGAAAACTTACCTGAAGTAATGGGGGCTCCTCCCCCAAGCTGGTTGTTGCTGCGGTCTCTCAGAAGGGCGGGTCTATGTTGAGACCCTAGAATAAGTACTGCCAATTTTGGTTCTCCTACTCCTGGTGCTACTGGATGGTGGCAAGGCGTTGTCCTGCTTCTTCTTGCCACTAGGAATGTTGGTGCAGAGTGTTCTAAATCTCATGCTTATTCTCAATGGTGGTGATCCTGGTGTCGAAGCGAGCGTGTTCCATCTGCTACTCATGGTAACCCATGGGCGGCGGATGGTGTCCCATGTGCGGGTCATGATAGCCCGTGGGATGGTCATGGAAGCCACGAGCAGAGAAGGACATGCATCCTCCCTGGTAGCCATTGGAGACCTCCTCATAAGACTGTTGCGGGTAGTAATCAAAGTTGTCGTCCTGCCATTGCCCACTTGGGCCCTGCTGCCAGGAACTCTCCGAATGATGCGGAGGAGGCTACTCCCACCTAGCATGTTTAGGTTGGTGCATACGGGAAGATCCCGGCTAGTCCCAACCTGCATGCATAAGATGGTGCACCTAGGAAGGTCCTGCTTGATCAAATCCCATGTAGCCGGTGAAGGCAGGACCTTCTGGAATGGGGTCACCTCCATGGTACCAAGGCTACGGGCTACGAGTAATCCTCATAGAGGCACTCCTACGAGGTGCTTCCTCCTTTCTCTGCAAATCAAAGACAAATGAATCCACTACATACAGACTGAGGTTCCGGTCTGGTAACGAGAACTCGATTGTATAATCCACATACATCATGACAAGTTTCCCGTCTCTTCCCTTTTTCAACATATGTGCATGGTTAAAATAATCATAATCAATAAGCCAATGGGGAACATCAATGTAAGTAACAGAAGCATTTTCTAGCAGGCCCAAATTTTTAGCTATGCGGGTGACCAAAGAAGTGCACCCAACATCTCCCTTAAGACTAAGAATTTCTAACCATTGTGTCATCATGAATTTTACGGGTGAGACCTTTCTTTTGATCATGGCATAAAGCAGTTTTAGTTCATCATTCCTAACAGTGCGGAAATCACTTCTAGGAAATAAGGAAAAGCCTAACCATTTATGCATGAAGCGCAAAGTAGGGTGCTGAATTTCATTGGTGCGAGGACGGTAGCAAACAATTTCTTTTGAAATCTCCCTCCAAAACTTATTCCTATCAAAGTCTTGTATAGCGGAGTCTACATCAATTATGCACTGAGAGTGAAATCCAAGAAGTTCACTAAAATTTTTCCAGGGAATAGAAAATTCTTTCCCGAAAAGTCTAAATGAAACTTCTGAATCGGTGGGTTGCAGAGTGCACAAGAATTCAATAGTCAAAAGCTTACACCCTGGCTCATCAATTTTCCAAGCCCCCTCCCATCCTACGGTCTTAAAAATAAGTTTGAATTCAGCGGTCATACCTGTGGCTTGTAGTAGGGCTGGATCGTAGATAGGAGTGAGGACGAAATCCCGGGTCTTTAGCTTCTTGTAGATGTTCTTCTCCCTATCTCCCCGGAGCTTGAGCTGCTTCTCTTGCAGAAGAACGTTCCTTTCCATGGGGGCTGATTGAGATGGTGCTCCAGCAGCGGGAGACGGCAGATCGACCTCCATGTCGGTGCTTGCTCGGGATGAAGAACTCCTCGTTAAACGGAACGACATCGCTCGCTTGAGTTTGCCAGCAATCTTGCTCATTTTCCTGCAAAATAGACAAAAACAACATAACTCGTGGAACAGGATTAGGAGATGAAAATGTTAATGGTTAGCCATCCAAAGTTAGTAGTACGAGGGTTAGTCGTCCAAAATTTCCTAATAAATATTCTAATCAAGATTTTGGCATGACTTCCATCTTAATTATTTTTAATTTCCTCTCTTGATGTGGACAGCACTACCACACTTAAACTCTATTTTTCTTTCTCAAATTTCAGCAGCACCTCTCTCTCTTTCTCAAGATTTTAGCATTATTTTCACTCTCTCTCTCTTTCCTACTTCCAAAATCACTTCTACCAAGGGAATTTTAAACTACGAAAGTAGCTTTTGGAATTTTGGACATGGGAAGGTGAATTGCAGTTGTGTGTGAGGCCGAGAGCAAGCAGGAGGAGTGGGATTTATAGGCGGCACAGCAATAGGCCAGCCGGCCAAGTGGTGGGGCCAGCCGGCCCCACATCATGGCCAAATGGCCTCTCCATTTTACTTATCCCTCTTTGCGTCATGCTTAAGCAAATGTTGGTGCCCGTCGGTGCTCTTTCGATGGATATGGCCGGTGAAGAGTGACAGTGGAGGATAACTAGGTGAAAGTGGAGATATGGAGGTGATAGGTGGTGGTTGAGTGGGTCCCATGTGTCTCCCGTATTTCTACCGTATATATGTATAAAAATGCAATACAAAATATTTTATGATACTATGAAATATAACAAGATGAATGATGGTATTTTTTAATTTTTATGCCTCCACGGTAAATATTTCTTACGGGTTTTTACTCCCTAAAAATTATTTACATGGGGCTCAAGTTTTTATAATGCCATGATGAGAATTTTTGTTTCATGATGTAGGTGTTGAAAAGTAAATATGCTAAGACAAAATGATTAATGCAGTATGAAAAAGTAAATATGGATAACTACCAAGTTACCTCCCGGTGCGGGTTCAAAATTTTAAGTCCATCGAACCAGACTTCTCTGTTCGGGTTTATTCTTCGGTTGCATCAGTTGGTCCCAGAGATGGAGACCGTAACGGTTGCACTTGCTTTTCACGCCACTCCAAATTAGAGCATTGTTCCGATCTTGGCTTGAAAGCAAACCGCTCTTCCTTCCTATTGATATGGAATTTAATTTCTCTAGCTCTGACATCAATGTGAGCATTTGTAGTGCTTAGGAAGGGTCTCCCAAGAATGAGGGGTGTCTTCATGTCTTCTTGCATGTAAAATACTACAAAATCTACAGGGACGAAAAAGTTTCATATTTTTACTGGAATGTTTTTAGCGATTCCTGCAGGGTAGCGGACCGATTGGTCGGTTAGTTGCAAGCACATTGATGTTGGCATGAGTGTTGAATAGTCAAGCTTGTTGAAGACCTTTTTGGGCATGACACTTACACTTGCTCCAAGATCGCATAACGCATTCTTAAAGTTTTGGCTCCCGATCCAATAATCGATAGTGGGACATCCTAGATCCTTTTTCTTGACAGGTGAAGTGTTTAGAATGGCCGCACTACACTCCTCCATTAACTTGATTACCTCAGTGAAGGTAGTGTCCTTTTGTTGTTGAGGATGTCTCTGAGATACTTCGCGTAGGTAGGTAACTGTATGGCATCTAGCAACGGAATATTGATATATAACTTTTGAATTACCTCTACAAACTTACCAAACTACTCATACATTTTGGCTTTTTGATTTCTACGTGAAAATGGTAGGAGGATCGTGTCATGAAAATCTTATTGTAACTCTTGCTCTTCTGGCCCAACTTCTTCAAATTCATCATTTCTCTTCTCCTCTTACTGTACTACCACTGGTGTCTTACCTATACTTGTCGGATATGGTGGATCATGAGTAGACTTGCCACCTCTTGTGATTATGGCATTTACCTTCTCAAGGTTAGTGGCAAAAGGCAGAGCAATAGCCAACTGGGCTAATTGTGATTCTATCTTTTTATTATAGCTAAGCTAGTCTTTTATGGTGGAAGAAAAGTTATCCATTTTAGTATTTATGTTTTCTAGGACCTTATCATTTAAAGCAAGCTTCTTAGAAATATTCTCATTAATCCTAACTTATTCTAAGATTAAGTCTCTTAAGGATGGTTGTTTAGAATTAGAAGAATTATAGTAATTACTTAGGTACTTACCATGGTAAGTCGTCCGTTGTTGTTAATTCCACCCTTGTCTCTCTTGTTGTGGAGCAAATTGTTGATGACGATGTTTGCATCCTCCTGATATTCAGGGAATTCAACCCCCAAGTATTCTCCATATGTGTTTTGAGCATTGAATGCATCTTGAATAGCCTGACGATCTTTCTTGTAATTGGCTCGCTGTTCAAGTCAATTTAATAGTACGTCCATCTTAGTTGACAGTGCACACACCTCTTCTGATACTTCTTCGCTCTTATTGCATAATTGAATATTGCGTGATGACCGGCCTTGATTAGAGGCTATCTTTTCCATAAGAGTTTCAGCTTTTCCAAGAGTGAGTGACATAAATGATCCTCTAGCAGTTGCATCTAGTTGTTCATGAGCTTTCTGGGTTAATCCATGGTAAAAGCCTTGCATGAGCAACCAATCTTCCATCCCATGATGAGGACAATCTGAAATGTATTCTTGGAAATGTTCTCATGCTTCTAGAATGGTTTCTTCCTTCTGCTGTTGGAAATTAGAAATCTTTCCTCCTAAGGCATTTGTCTTGTCTACAGGAAATAACTTTTCTAGAAAGGCCTTTGAACACTTTGCCCATATGTTGATGTGATCTTTGTTGGTGTAGAAGCACTGCTTTGCCCATCCCACAAGTGAGAATGGAAACAGGCGGAGTAGTATGATGTCTTGAGCAACTTCCTTGATGATGACTGTGCTGCTAATCTCCAAAAAAATCTGAAGGTGAGCACTAGCATCTTCCTATGCCCTTCCACTGAATAGGGTAGCTTGCACCATGTTGATGAGGCTTTGCTTGAGCTCAAACTCGAGGTTGGTAGTTCTAAGTGTTGGTCCAGTACGAATGTTCTCAGTGCTCAGAGTAGAGAACGCACGCAGAGTCTTTTTAGCCATAGCTCAGAAACTAGTGGTAAGCTTCCTCTTGATTTGGTTGATTCTGATTGATGGGAATTTTTGGTAAATCACAACCAGTCCTACAATACCCTGAATAAGATATGAAAAAAGACAAACAAGGGTAAGCCTGCTAAAGCAGAGGTTATGATTTCATCAATAAGTATTTATTTGATCAACTCTCTATAGCCATGCGCCCCTCCCCGGCAACGGTGCCAGAAATGATTGTTGATATTTCTTAGCATCACTCTTTACTAAGTTGTCATCCCTAACATGATGCCAGAAATGCATTGTTGGTAATTATAAATGACACTTGAAAACTCAGAGAAAAATTATATATATATTAAAGTATTCGCAAGCGCATAAATAATATACCATTGTAGCATACCAGGTATCGTTATTTATATTTTAACCACAGGGAGGAGCAATGGAGTTGTGTTGACATAGAGATATTGACAAATATATATACTTATGATAAAATCACTCATGCTATGGCAGAGGTAAGTCAAGAGATAAATAAATGATAAATGTAAGGTAATAATAGTATTCTAGAGATAGAAATAGACACTCATAAAATGTAGCATGGCTAAACATAAGATTCATTAAAAGTAAAAGATTCCTAAGTCATTCCTTATTTACTAAGTCTTTTGTACACCTAAGTATATACACTCTCATCTATAGTATAACTAACTTTGGATCTATGCATAAGGAACATTACTAAGGAAGATCAAGAACAGAGCTTGTCTCTTTTTGCAAGCTCGCTTCTACTTGCTCTACAAGCGGGGAGTGGACTATAAAGGCATCAAGCATATAACTAGAGCAAACTAGGAATATAATAAATAGCAACATAATATTGAAATAGCACAAAGTCATAAATTTAGAGATATAATGGCTATACCAGTCTCCAGACGACAGATCCAGAATCCTGAGCAATAGCCCACACTCTACTTGAACCTTGCTAGCTAGCCTATACTAGAAACTTGAAGAATTGAAGCTCTATTCTCTTCTATCTAGAAACCCTAATTTCTGGTTTGATCTTGACTTATGGCAGTGTGCTCTGGAGGGGGGCAGGGGCTGTTTATATAGGCCGGAACATCAATCCTGAGCCCTCGGATCAAACTGACTTAAAAGAACGGCGTAGATGCAATCCTTAAGGCGGTGGAGAACCGACGTATGAAGGAGGGACTGCCAGGTGGGGACAAGGGGCCGACCGACTTACAGGTGGGGCCGGTCGGCCTCACATGTCAGCGCCTCGGCCTCCGCTTCGATGTGGTGTCTTCCCGAGTCTTCTGGAACCTTCTGGGTAGTTTTCGCTGTGGATAAGCGTGTTTTTATTTAATGATTTGATCCCTCTTGACAGCTTTCTGGACAAACCCTGCTAAAAACACAAATTCACCAAAACTTATGAAAATTGTCAGTTTAAACCCCTCAATCTATGTTGGTGATCCTGTTTATACATTTATTCAAGTTAAGTTGACGGTTTATGATGGATGATAACTACCGTCAACAAACACCACTCTGCATGAATAGGTACAACACCGACCACATTATGCACAATTACAACAACTATTATTATATCTAACCAGTGCGGTCCACACTATTATTCGACTTGGATCTAATAGACAGATGTGTATGTTGACTAGTGTGCAACTGCAACACCACGCCTGCTATATGCACTGAGGATAGGTTGTGATCCGTGCTTGCCTTACATCATACGCCCTACGGCCCTAGCACGCCTTGAGCTTATTCAGAACTACTTTTCAGCCATGGAACAGTGTTTTTCTCTCACAACATTTAAGCATAAGCATCAACATAAGCCAAATTTCAGCATAAGCGAATAGGGTGATCATTCCTTTAGTCACCCCCACACTTTGTTCCCTGGCGTGCATTTTCTTCTTCCTTTCACTCACCCTGGTTGGTACTCATAGAAGCTCCTCCGGTGGTAGTCGGAGGCAGAGATTCATAGCTGTAACTCATAGTTGGGAGACTTCTAGGACATGATCCATGGAATTGGATTCTTCAGGGTGGTTGGGTGAGCTTATAGGCCTTATTCTTGCGAGTATAAGAGAAAAGTTGTTGCATGTGATCCACTCAGGTGCACGTGTCTTGTGAGAAGGGGGGAAGGATCCCAATGCAGTAGTCAGCTTAGCCTAGACAACATCCCATTCCAGCCACTCCCTTCCACGCACGCGTCGACCATGGCCAAGAGAAGCCGGCCCACACCACCTCACCTCTCTCTCTCTCCCGTGCACACAACCTAGTAGCCCAAACCTCGGCGAGCCACAACACCGGAAGGCAGAAACGCCTGTACCCACTTTCTCTCACAACTAAGGCTGATAGGTTGGCCTAAGGACCCCACTTGTCCCCTTCTTTTCCCCCTCTCTGCTTTCTTCCCCGCACCTGCGCTTGAACGCCGGTGAGGATCCAAGCACCTCTATGCCTATATGTACCATCCACCACCGGCCCTACCTCGCACACCCTCTGGATGGACGTCCACGATCAGCGGCCCCGCCCCGCCAACCCTAGCAAGGGAGGCTGACGCACCAACCGTGGCCCTCACCGAGCTGACATCGCCGCAACCACTCGCTCTGCCGACTTTTTGACCGCCACCGCTCCAATTCGGAGGGGCAGGACATGTGCGATTGCGCAAGAAGGCCAAAACCCTAGCCCTAAGCTCCTATCCGCCCTACACGTACCCCCGATCACCCAGAGCCATCCGCCATGTCGCCATAACCCGACCACGCTATAAAGCCCCTATCCCCTAGGTGCGAGCAAAGCCCTAGACCACCCCACCACCACCAGTGGCACACCACGCTCGCACGCTGAAGCCCCAAAGGAAGCAAGGAGAAGAGGAGAGCAGCCCTACCGGAGCTGAGGACGCCACCCTGACTGACTCCAGCAATGTTGCGGCTCGACACTACACGGCCTAACCTTGCCACTTCCCCACCTCGTTACCGCACCACTAGCCTCTCCCTCCTTGAGCCCTTGGTGAGCCGCTCCAACCTTCCTCTGTTCGTTGGCATAGACGCACCATGGTCGTCGTGGCAACTCCTCCAACTGAGAAGCCTAAAGGCCAAACTTGGCCAACATATAGCATAACACACACCAGGACAGGCAAGGCATGGCATGGGAGTAGAGTCGTGCGTGGGGGCAGAGTCGTGGGGGCATGGCCTGAGGCCAAACCAAGGTAGCAGGGTGGGGCAGAGTTGGACTCACCGATGAAGGCAAGAAGATGCGCGAGACAACGAGATGAACCATGAGGTGAAACAGATGGGGTCATATGAGGTAGACAAATGGACGGTGGATGGATGAATAAGAGGATAAAGTGGAAATAAATAAAAGAATAAAAAAGTTCAACCCTCAAAATAGCTTCAACTCCACTAATAAAGTTGCTTGCGGAGCTAAATTTAGAAAATATATGTATCACACTAAGGGAAAGTACATTGCTATAATGAGATAACTATTATACCATTGTATGAGTAGTTGTTGTCATGCAACTCATAGGTTAATTTTTATTCTATTTATTTTTATTCTATCCATAAATTAATGAATTATGAATAACTATGAGGCAACTTAAAAAATAATACATGTTTTTTACGACAACCATTGTATATGTTGTGACACCCCTTACGAAGTTATTATTACGAGACAACACTACTTTTTGCCCTATAATGCTGAAATGCTTCAGATCCATCACGGTTGGCTTCTTCTATAGATGGCCAATGGGCCGGCCCGACCCTAAAGCGCACGACGTGCCCGTGCGTGCACTGACGACGTCAGTGCCTTCGGGCCGTGCCTCACAAGGCCACGGCACGACCTCCCGGCCTGAACACGCGACACTATGGGTCGATTTTCGTGCCGGGTCGGGCCGAGAAGCACGACCAATTTCATAGGTCGTGCCAGCCCGAGGCCCACTGGCTGCCAACAGAGAGAGAGGCGAAGAGCGAAGGGGAGCCCGAGAGGTATAGGGGGTCGACGCCGCTCGTCGCCGAGGAGATCGACGTCGGATCCGGAGGAGGCCGGCACGCTCGCCACCGAGGAGCTTGACGCGGATCCACAGAAGCAAGAGGCGTGGAGCGGTGGAGGAGGCTGACGCCCTCAAAGCTGGATCCGGAGGAGCCGCTCGAGGTCGGCCACCACGCTCGACGCTGGTGCGCTCGACGTCGCCAGGCGCCAGCCGGTGGTGCGGGGGCGTGGAGGAGGCGGCCGCCGGCTAGTGGTGCGGGGGGCGTGGAGGAGGCGGCCACGGAGGAGAGGAGAGGTCGCGTGAGGAGCCGATGACGCCGAGGAGAGGGAGGAGGCGTCCCGCGTCGCGTGCTCGCCGCCTCCTGACGCGAGGGAAGGAGGCGTCGTGGCATGCCGTGGGCAGAGGAGAGGGAGGAGGAGCGAGTGTGGCGGCAACCTTTGTGGGCGTGGGAAGGGGAAGGGATAGGGTTCGGCAGTTCGGGGGGTGGGGGGCTGGTGTGGGGGCGGGCCGGACCGGCTGGGGCTCTTAGCAAGCCGGCTGGCCGGACCGCCACCGGGCCATGCACTGTGGATCGGGCCATGCCGTGCCGGCCCACGTGCCTGGGGGAAGGGCCAGGCACGGCTTACTCCTTCGGGCCGTGCCAGCCCGGCCCGCTCGTCACTGGGCCGGGCCGTGCTTGGGCCGGGCAAAAAAAACGGGCCTCATGCCGGGCCGACGGGCTTGGGCTGCATGGCCATATCTGGCTTCTTCGCAAACGGGGGAGAAATATGAACCAATCACTGACAAATCGGACCTACTGGAGCGACAGGCTCGGACGCCGAAAAAGCCAGTAGTAAAGCCACAGATCGGATCGCGGGCAGAGGCCAGACGGGACAGCCCCGGACTCGGGCACTCGGCATAGCCGCGCAGTGGTGTGTCCGCCTCCGTTCTATCTGCCTCGAATTCGAGCGACGGCGACGGCGACGACGGGAAGGGAGATGGAGGCGGCTGGAGGCGATGGGAGGTGGTGCGTGGTGACTGGCGGCCGCGGGTTCGCCGCGAGGCATCTGGTGACGATGCTGCTCCGCTCCGGCGAGTGGCGGGTGCGCGTGGCCGACCTGGCCCCCGCCATCACGCTCGACCGCGAAGAAGAAGAGGGTTTCCTGGGTGCTGCTCTCCGCGAAGGCCAGGCCGTCTACGCCTCCGCCGACCTCCGCGACAAGGCCCAGGTCGCCAGAGGTGTGTGGTCTCCCATTTTGTTTTTCCTTCCCAGGTTGTTAGCCAGGGCAGGATCTGTAGGCGATGCGGCAGCGGTACCCTTTGGTTTCGTGTGGGTGTGGGATCGGAAGATCCCTTCTATTGGCTCTTGGGGGCTGCTTAAGAAATCGGATGAACTAGTGATGCTGGACATTGGGGACGCATAATTTGGTTCGCAATATTGCTAGGATCTGCATTATATAATCTTCACTTAGTTCCATATGATTAGGCTAATTTTAGGTAAACGCCTAGGTACATACTTGCATTGATAGATACTATAGTGCTCATCCCATTTTTTCGGAACTTCCTATTAGCTTCACATTGTATACATTGCTGGGTATGAGTTCTGTCTAGTTTGTCTAGTGGCCTAGTGCTTTTATTTCGTCCCAGACAATGCTCCTATGTTGATCTTGATCCTGTTGAAACTATTGAATTAATCCACAAAGGGTTCACTGCTGAAACCAATGAGATAATCCGAGGGTTCACCTGTTACAAAACCAAGATTCAGTTTCTGATGTTTCAGCTAAGGATTTGAAGTTTCTTAATCATTGGCATTAATCCTCCTTAGCCTATAGGATATAATTCGACGTCATATACTGATATGAGGAATGTACTAAATTGTTTCTATCATACAATTGTCTAATTGAACATATCTACTTCTAATAAGGGAAACTTTTGAACTGCCTCAGTATGATGTTGAACCATACCAGTAAGTTAAATGTTATAAATGTATAACTACTTTTCAATGATATATGGCCTCCCCAACTTTTGAAGCTTCGCATATGATATTTAGTATCATAGGGACATAAGTACATATGTGATGGAGCTAACCTTTTTTGATCAATTATTTTACTTTCAGAGCTCTCCATGTTAGTTGCAATTGTCTTCGCAGTTCTAAAGATTGTCAATCTTTTGCAACATTATGAAATCACTCAACTTTATCCCGATGCTAGTCTATAAGTCTTAACTATATGAGTTGGTTCTAATATGAAATAGATATTATTTGCAGTACTCAATTGATCGATTGATGCATGCAGTCTTTGTGCTTATTCCATTGTGTGTGTGTGTTTTATCTGCAGCTTTTGAAGGGGCAGAAGTAGTTTTCCATATGGCTGCTCCAGATTCATCCATCAACAACTTCCACCTTCATTATGCAGTCAATGTTGAGGGTTGGTACTTGGTACTGCTAACTTGTGTGTAGCCAGCTTTGGTTCCTACTTCATTATTACTCACAACACTTAGTTTTGTTTATGAGATATTGAGATGACACCAAATTGACCATGTTTTTCTTATTGCCATTATATATCACTATATCAGTAACAATTAACAAGTAAACCTTGTTTATTGCAATGATTTGTATGTGACACAGGAACGAAGAATGTTATTGATGCTTGTATCCGTTGCAAGGTGAAGAGACTCATCTACACTAGTTCACCGAGTGTCGTGTTTGATGGAGTTCATGGAATTTTTAATGCAGATGAATCAATGCCTTACCCTGATAAGGTCTGTTTCATACACATTTCATTCTTTTGATTTGTCAATGGCTTGCACTTGTTTCTATCTTTTCTGACATGATGTTTTCTTACTCCAGTTTAATGATTCATATTCAGAAACGAAAGCAGATGCAGAAAGGCTTGTGATGAGGGCTAATGGTAGGGAAGGGCTTCTTACGTGCTGTATACGCCCAAGTAGCATTTTTGGCCCTGGTGATAAGCTAATGGTTCCATCTTTGGTTGCTGCTGCAAGGGCAGGGAAGTCCAAAGTAAGAATAGCTACATACATCGACTTAAGTATGCTAGTTTAGTAAATGTTGATGAACACATGTGCATATTGACAACTCTTATATATAGATTCAGAGTACCCATTTGTTTTAATTAGTTGCTGAAATCATATTTGACAAAAAAAATATTGGTGAGCTAAATTTTTAGCCCTTTATATTTTAGAAAAGCTTCATATGAAACTGTTTTTCATTTTAATACTTCCTGAAAAAACATTATCGGCTTCCTATGCAGTACATTATTGGTGATGGGAACAACTACTATGATTTCACCTACGTGGAAAATGTGGCATATGGCCATGTTTGTGCAGAGAAAACTCTATCATCTGAAGATGGTGCAAAGATAGCCGCTGGAAAAGTATGAATTTCACTTACATATAAACTGCTGGGGAACTTTGGATCTTTTGCTCAGCATCTTACTTTCAAGATTCACTAATCGTATTTGATATTGCTTTTCTAGACCTATTTCATAACAAATATGGAGCCTATAAAATTCTGGGAGTTCATGTCATTGATTTTAGAAGGTCTTGGATATGAAAGGTATTCATGTTTCACAATGACCTTATATGTAGAATAATGTATGTATACTTAGACATTTGTTACCACTTACCAGCCAAATCTATGACAAATAACTTTCCACATAACTAGAAAGCTCATGAAGTATTATCTCATGTTCACTGAATTCCTCCTGTAGGTTTGGATTATTTGTAAATTTATTCGAGTTTCATATTAAGCTTAATTGACTGCTAACTTTTGACTGTGTCGAGATGATTTTCTTTCCTTTCTTCCCTATTTAAAACAAGGCATTATTTCCAAACTCTGAGAATTTATCTATTTATTAAGATATGGAGAGATAAATCATTTTTAGCCATTCTCTAAGCTCATGTATAGATTGCTTGGTCTCATGATTACATATGCTACTGAAGTCAGTTTAGCTGTTTCTGATATCAGATGTTTACCTTCCGCACTTAACTTTACTGTGCCCTTCCATGTTACGCATTAACCTACATGGTACAGCCAATGAAAAGAACGGCTCTGTTCGGCTGCTCTAATAAGCTGGCTTATCAGCCATGGTATAGTGTTTTTCTCTCCCAACAAATCAGCCGTACAAATCAGCACAAGCGGCAGAAACCAGTGTACTAATGTGTTTCATGTCCAAACCTGTTTCATGTCTATATCAGCAGGGCAGAAACCAGTGTACTAATGTGTTTGAACTTCATTACAGGCCTTCAATAAAAATACCAGTCTCTGTTATGATGCCAGTGGCTCATGTTGTAGAATGGACTTACCAGAAATTTGCTAAGTATGGAATGAAAGTTCCTCAGCTGACCCCTTCAAGGATCAGGCTGCTCTCATGTAACAGGACATTCAGCTGCTCAAGAGCAAAGGACCAGCTTGGTTATGAACCTCTTGTGTCCCTTAAGGTTCTTATCTATATCCTTTAATTTCATTAGTGATCTTTCTGACATGTTGTTTTTTTATACTACTTTGTAATAAGTAATTGATGGCCTATTTTAAATTAAGGATGGACTGAAGAGAACAGTAGAGTCGTACCCCCATCTACAAGCTCAGAATCAGAGGAGTATATCAAAGGCTTCAATTTTCCTTGGGAATGGAAATCGTAGGAATCTATACCTTTGTCCCTTGTGCCCATACACACCCTGTATATTCATTGTACTTTTGTACTTCCACATTCGAAATGCTTACCAATTTATCTATTAATATGCAGTTGCAAAAACAGTACTTTGGGAAGATGCGAAGCAAACTGTGACAGTGCTTCTACTGTTGGCTGTTATCTACTACCATTTATTTACATGTGGTTACACCTTCATCACAGCGATGGCAAAGCTTTTGTCACTGACTGCTCTGTTCTTATTCATTCATGGCATGCTGCCATCAAATGTGTACAGTCCTTTAATATCCCTTTTTCATTTGTTAAATTTACATGCTATCAAATGGTTAACTGCTATTTTGATCTTTTTTCCATCATTGCAATTTGTTGAGTGTTCTAATTTACTATATTTGATAATACTTTTGCAGGTTCGGTCACAAGGTTGAGAAACTTGAGGCCTCTAATTTTCACATCACACAGGCACAGGCTCATCATATTGCTCATTCTATTACTTCGTGTTGGAACTCTTTAGTCAGTTCGCTAAGATCTCTTTGCAGAGGAAATGATTGGCTATTGTTTCTCAAGGCATGTTAAGCCCTGCTTCTGTCTGATACTTTCATTAGATTAGAATTTTTGTTACATGCTTCCCAGATCAATTTCCAAATGCCGTGAAGCATAGTGATTGTTTGTGTACTTTTTATGTTAAAATATCATTGTCCTTCGTTTTTGCCAGGTCTCACTCTCTCTGCTGGTTGTCAGCATCCTTAGTTCCATGTCTTCTCAGGCTGCATTCAAAATAGGTAATGAAAAACTGTCACTCTTCCCTTAGACCCCGCAATATAAAAAGCATGAACACATGACTGATGGTGTGAGAAATTCATGTCAACGACAGGTACTGCTCTGGTTTTCACAGGCTTCAAAGCATATGAGAAATGGGAGGACAGCATCGACGGTATGGTGGGCGACGTATGCACCGTTCTTTTGAACTTTAGTTCTGCTAAGAAATCGTCTAGCCAGAAACAAACGTAGGTGGCGGATCTTTCAGACCGCCAGTTGCTTTGTTTAGTAATATTATCTTCAGCTTCAGCTGTTTCTGTTTTTCGTTGACCTAAATTTTTTTTCTGTATTCTTTTGATGATGTTGTAGGAATTGCCTGGCTGCCCATATGCAAGTTTTTGGACTCTTTTCCTCTATGTAGTTGATGTACAATCTGAAACTGTACATTTTTCCCTTTCCCCTCCGTGAGGTTCTCTTTCCACGTATATTGTTTTTGACATATGAACGCTGAATGCATCTTGCAATAAGTTCCCGGGATGGATGGGTGCATTCTTGAATAACAAGGACAGCACCAACACAGGCGCATAGACATGTTAGCCTTGGCAAAAAGTACCGTGTCACGTGTGCAGCAAACAACTTTAGGGTTATCACCTATCAACCATCAACTAAGGCCATGTTTAGATTGAAATTTTTTTCAACCTGATGAATAGTACCACTTTCGTCTTATTTGGCAAATATTGTCCAATCGTGGACCAACTAGGCTCAAAAGATTTATCTCGTGATTTTCAACTAAACTGTGTAATTAGTTTTTTTTTTACCTACATTTAATACTCCATGTAAACGGCTAAAAATTGATGTGACGGAGAAAGAGTGAAAAAAATTGGAATTTTGAAGGGAACTAAACAAGGTCTAAAGTTATTGCAGTCTTTTACAGCTTTTGCAGTGTAAAAAGGACATCATGCAGTTACCTTTCCTCCTCCAACTCTCTCTCTCTCTCTCACAAATAGGTGCTCCGTTCTTGCGATGCGTGCTTCACTGTTACTTCCGCAAAGACGAGGCTGTGTTTCCTCTGCAGGCCACTACCATCCTCTGCGAGGCTGCTGATCCATTTAATGTGGCAGTTACAGGCTGATTTGGCGGCGGTGGCACGTTGAGGGTGGCCTAAGGGCACCACCAACTGAGGCAGCACCTGCTGTTGGCCTTGGCTAAAAGGATCACTACACGTAGATAGCTGTGCTCTTTGCTAACACACCCCCATCGCAGGTAGCTCTGCTTTTTTTCTGCACCATCACATCACGTCTCTTCTGCAGGCCACTTTTTCCTCTTAAACCACACTCTCTACTCATCTCCCGTAGTAGCTGGATCTTTTGGTCCGACAAGACCACTGCCTCTTTTGCAGGCCACTCTGCGTGCTGCAACGCTACAAGTCTTTTTGACGTGGATGTTTGGTGCCTACGTGGTATCTGGGCAGCACGCCATGTCCTTTTTGGGGAAGCCCTAAGTATTGATAGTAGCCCCCGGTCAGCAAAAGCTGACGTCTCAGACAAGATTTTAGACCTGCAGTTGTCTGAAACGTTAGCTTTTTTGCTTGTCATGCCACAAGTTATTTGTTGCACATTTAGATAGGCTGATTACGTGGGGGTACAGTAATGCGGCATGAATTCCCACGGTTTTCTTAGATGCTCATGAACTTAGGGCCTGTTTGGTATTACAGTCTTGATGATTGAGATGACAACAAAAGCAATAAGATTAACATATATGTTAAGATGTATTGAACATGTTAATTTAAATCCTATGGATTCAAGGGATCAGTGTTGAGAAGTCCATAGAGCAAACTACAGAAACAATATCATCTTAGAGACACTTTGAACACAAAACTAGTAAAATCACACCGGAAAAAAAAAGTAGAAACAAGAGATCATGGAATGGTCCAGTAAGGTGTAGAGAGCTGATAGTCCAGAGAAAACTCTGTGCAGAGTATCATCGAATCATTCGCCGAGGAGAACCCAATTGTATGATAATAGACAAAAGGTTATACAGGTCTAATGGCATGGCCACACAATCATCAGATCATCCGCTCACGGTAAGAGCATCCTCCGAGAGAGTAGCCAAATCGTTTTCTAAAAGTAAATTTGGCTTATTATAAAAGAAAAACGTCTTCAATAAACTTTGTAAATGACTCTCCAAATTTAATAGCTCTCCATCCCATCTCACTCGCTCTCTACTTTTGGATAGCATACCTCACTAGCTATCCAGTCTCTTAGTTTTACAGAGTCTATTGGAGTGCTATAGCATTTTTTATCAAATCTAATTTAGAGAGTAGCTAAATCAGTAAATTTAGTTAGTTTTTTTGGCTAATCTCTTGGAGATGCTCCGCTAAATCATCTGGTAAAGAATAGAGGCATGCAACATAGGAGGGAGCCACGGAATGATGGAACAACATACTCACTGGATCATCAAGTGATATGGCCATATGGGACCTAGTGGCAGTGGCTTAAATGAATAAGTGATACATTTATCAAGTTTAAGAAGTCAGCATTGATCTATTTGAGAACACAGGACAGACACAGCGGATTTCACTTAAAATTAACAGGAATGCTACGCTCAGGGCGTCCGACGCCTCAGTCAAAATCGGACAGCTTACCCACCGTCAAAACGCATCCTTGTATGGATAAAAAAAATCCCACACCATGCTTATCTGCATGACGCTTCCTTCCTATAGATCCAGTACGATCATATCCTCTCCCCTGCTCGGCTGCTCTTGTTTCGCAAACACAACATTATCTTCTCCCCTGCTGCTTCTCCTCCCATCGATGCCAGCGCCTGAGTCGACAAGATTGGCGGCAGACGTTGTCTATGGCGTGGAGGCAAAGGGACTCGCCTCGCGACTCGCGCCCGTGCTCAAGATGCGCAACCATCGGAGAGCGCGGCAAAGGATCTAGCGAACGGCGGATGGTTCGAGAAGAGCACTGGATCAACGAGAAGAGGAACGAATCGGGGAACCACCGGGTCGGCAACTGAACATCTAGGGTTAGGGTGGCGGCGAAGTTCGGCAGCCAAGCAATGCAATGAGGGCACTGGATGCGGCGCTAAAGTAGGACAGGGCCAAGGCAGCGCTAGGGCACGGTGTGGGCGGCGACGCAGGAGTGGATGGCACGGCAGGCAGCGGCGGGCGAGCGGCTCGAAGGCACGGCGCATGTGTCTTTGGCGCGTGGGAAAACACGGTTGTTTAGGCGTCGGCGTCTGGGCGCCGGAGGCGAAGCGGCTCGGCGAGATGCGTGGCTAGGGCACGAGCTCGGCGATGTCGGCGCGACGGTTGAATCTGATGCAGGTCACGACAGCGTCGGGTTATAAGGGTCCCCGATGGAATATAAAGCGAAAGATTCCTCGATGCCGCGACGATATCTATTGACCGGACGCTTCGGTGGCGGCGAATTAAACGCTCCCACCAGTGCTCGGGCCGATTCCGAGAGGTTCAAAACCCACGAATCGTGATCGACGCGCGTCCGATGAACCCCGACCGGATGCAGCCAGAGTCCGGTGCAAGTTGTCTCCTTTGTCTTCGATCGACCGGACGCTGAGCCACCATCTAACCGGACGTTGAACAGCAGAGTCCGGTCACTCCTTCGCAACAGGTTCACCTCCTATGAACTGACCAAACACTAGACTTCAGAGTCCGGTGCAGCGTTCGGTCACCCTTTTTCCAGCAAATCTTCCAAGTCCTTCGTGCTGCCTGTTCCCAATAAAATCCCAACTTTAACAAGACCCAAATAAACATCAATTGAGACTGATGTGAGTGACCTCTCTCAAACCCTCAAAATTTTCAAAATATTTTGCCTTAGGCTATAATTCTTTTTAAGAAAATACGCAATAAGAGGGCAATTGAAGATAAACGACAAAGTAACATTCATGCATATGCAATGCAATACTTGAAATAAATCTAGTTGCTTGTCAAGTTTGATCCAAGGTTAAGCTTCTTCACACGCTTTGTGGCTGTTATCTTAATCATGTTAGACAAGCCCTATATGCATTACCAAAAATTAAACATGTTGTATATTACAATTCAATGCAAGGGACAACACAAGCTCATTTTTTAGTGAAGTTACTAAAATCAAGCACATTGAGCTCATTCCATAATCGACAAAAAGTCGCCTCATCTAGCGGTTTAGTGAAGATATCCGCCAATTGATCCTCGGTCCTTACACCTTCTAGTGAAATATCATTCTTTGCAACATGATCTCTAAGAAAGTGATGGCAGATATCTATGTGCTTGGTGCGAGAGTGTTGAACTGAATTATTTGCAAGTTTTACCGCACTTTCATTGTCGCACAAAAGAGGTACTTTTTCTAGAACTACACCATAGTCTAGCAAAGTTTGTTTCATATAAAGAATTTGTGCACAACAAGCACCCGCGGCAATGTATTCCGCTTTGGCGGTGGACAAAGCCACACTATTTTATTTCTTGGAAGACCAAGACACAAGTGATCTACCAAGCAAATGACACCCTCCAGATGTGCTTTTTCTATCAACTTTGCAACCGGTATAATCCGAATTGGAATAGCCAACTAATTCAAATATAGCTCCTTTAGAATACCAAAGGCCAATGTTTGGTGTGTGCTTAAGATACCTAAGGATTCTTTTAACAGCAATCAAATGAGTTTCCTTAAGATTAGCTTGAAATCTAGCACACATACACACACTAAACATGATGTCGGGCCTAGATACGGTTAAATATAACAATCTACCAATCATAGAGCGATAAAGAGTTTGATCAACCGTGTTACCTCCCTCATCTAGGTCGAGATGTCCATTAGTTGGCATTGGTGTCTTGATTGGCTTACATTCATCCATCTTGAATCTCTTGAGAAGATCATTTGTATATTTCTCTTGAGAGATGAAAATCCTTTCTCTCATTTGCTTGATTTGAAAACCAAGAAAGAATGTAAGCTCTCCAATCATTGACATCTCGAACTCCTTCGACATCAATTCACCAAATTCTTTGCAAGAGTCTTCATTTGATGATCCAAAAATGATATCATCAACATACACTTGACAAATGAAGATATGCCCATCAAGCTTCTTGGTGAATAGTGTGGTGTCGACCTTCCCAATGGTGAAGCCCTTCTCAATGAGGAAGTCCCGAAGGCGCTCATGCCAAGCTCTTGGGGCTTGCTTAAGCCCATATAACGCCTTGGACAACCTATAAACATGATTAGGACATCTAGGGTCTTCAAACCCGAGAGATTTATCAACATAGACTAGTTCATTAATAAAGTCATTTAAAAATGCACTTTTCACATCTATTTGATACAATTTTATTTCATGATGTGATGCATATGCAAGAAGGATACGAATGGCTTCTAGTCTTGCAACCAGTGCAAAGGTCTCTCCAAAATCCAAACCTTCAACTTGAGAGAACCCCTTTGCAACTAGTCTTGCCTTGTTCCTCACAACTACGCCTTGATCATCTTGCTTGTTGCAGAACACCTACTTTGTTCCAATGAATCTTGCACCTTTTGGCCGCTCTTCAAGAGTCCAAACTTCATTGCGGGTGAAGTTGTTCAACTCTTCATGCATGGCATTTATCCAATCCAGATCTTGAAGAGCTTCTTCAACCTTAGTAGGCTCAAAGCAAGAGACAAAAGAGTGATGAGTAATAAATAAAGCAAGTTTTTGTGAGCGGGTCATTACACCCTTTGATGGACTCCCTATGATGAGATCTTGTGGATGATCTTGTAGTAGAGGTGTATTTCTTCTATTGACCACTTGAGGAGGAGGTTGTGGAGCATCAACATCTTGTGCTTGTACCACCATTTGATCATGGAAGACATGAGTGTCTTCATTTTCTACTCTTCCATCTTTTTCACCATCTTGTGGCACATTTGATGAAGAAGGTGGATTGATCACTTGTACATCGTCTTCATCATCTTGAGGCTTGATGTCTCCAACCATAATGTTCTTCATTGCCTCCCTCAATGGTTCATCGCCTACATCATCAAGATTCTCATGTGCTCCTTGGGAGCCGTTAGATTCATCAAATTCCACATCATATGTTTCTTCAACCAAGCCGGTGGCCTGATTAAATACTCTATATGCTTTGGACTTTGATGAGTAACCAACAAGAAAACCAATATCACAACGTCTTTGAAACTTTCCTAGGTGTTGTCGCTTCTTGTAGATGTAGCATTTACAACCAAACACCCTAAAGAAGAAGATATCCGGCTTCTTCCCATTGAGCAACTCATAAGGTGTCTTGCCAAGGAACTTTTGAAAGAATAGGCGGTTGGATGCATAGTATGCGGTGTTGATAGCTTCCGCCCATAGAGCTTCGGGGTGTTGTACTCATCTAGCATTGTTCTTGCAAGAGTGATCAATGTCTGATTCTTTCTCTCAACTACACCATTTTATTGAGGAGTATATGTTGCGGAGACCTCATGTTTGATTCCAACTTCATCACAATAGGCTTCTATGTTTGTATTGTCAAATTCCTTCCCATTGTCACTTCTAATCTTTTTGAGCTTCACTTCAAACTCATTTTGTGCTCTCTTAGCAAACTTCTTGAAGCATGATGCAACTTCAAATTTGTCATGAAGGAAGAATACCCATGTGTATCTTGAATAGTCATCAACAATCACAAGACAATAAAGATTTCCTCCCAAACTCTTATATGTTGTTGGTCCAAATAAATCCATGTGAAGGAGTTCTAGCACTCTTATGGTTGACATGAAAGCTTTGGTTGGATGAGTATTTGCAACTTGCTTGTCGGCTTAACATGCACTACAAAGTTTGTCCTTCTCAAACTTCACATCCTTCAACCCTCTCACCAAATCATTCTTCATTAGCTTCTTGAGTGAGCTCATCCCAACATGAGCAAGTCTTCTATGCCATAGCCACCCAAGTATTGTTTTGATGAATAGGCAAGTCTTCAAATTTATATCTTCGGAGGTGAGGTTCACTAGATATAGGTTGTTGTATCTAAATCCTTTGAATATCACTTGATCATCATCCTTTTTAGATACAACAACTTCCTTCTAAGTAAACAAGCATTGGAAGTCAAGATGACACAATTGTCCAACGGATAGTAAGTTGAAGCTCAATGAAGCAACATATAGCATATTTGAGATAGAATGATAATTTGATATTACCACTTTGCCCAATCCTTTAACCTTGCCCTTTGAATTATCTCCAAATGTGATTCTTTCTTGTCCATCTACTTCTTCATCTAGTGAGGTGAACATACGAGGATCACCGGTCATATGTTGTGTGCAACCACTGTCAATAACCCAAATGACTTTCACCGGTCTTGTAGTTTACCTACACATAAGAGATCAAGCTTTAGGAACCCAAACTTGTTGAGGGCCCTTCACCTTCTCAACAAGTGACTTTGCAACCCAAATTTTCTTAGTCATATTCTTGTTGGGAGGTCCTAAGAACATGACTTTCATTTTTCCACTAGAATCCTTTCTAAGCATGTAGTGAGCATTGAAGGCAAAAGATCTACCATGCTTGGGCAAGGGTTGTGGTGGTGGAGTTTGGCACTCATGTGCAAAGTAGCCTTCTTGTCCACACTCAAAACATCTCTTTGGCTTTGGCTTTGACTTGTGTTGTTGTTGAGCTTGAGCCTTCTTCTCTTGGTTTGTCAAGTACCCAATGCCACTTCTATCCATCTTCATGATGGTGTTCATAAGTAGCTCACTTTGAAGATGCTTGTCTCTAGTGAACTTGCTCAATCCAATCTTGAGGTGCTCTTTCTCCAACTTGAGCTTCTTGTTCTCTTCCTTGAGTGCATCATTGTTTTTCTCTTCCTTGAGCTTCTTGTTTTCTTCTTTGAGCTTCTCATTCTCAAGCATCAAATCACCATCATGATCAAGAGTTTCTAGCACAATAGTGTTGTGGCTTTTGATCTCTTCAAGATCTTTCTTGAGCTTTTCATTGTCATTCTTGAGCTTGACATACTCATCACAACTATCGGTCTCAACCACTTGCTTGCCCTTGCTACTAGAACTTTGCTCAATACTCTCAATGATCAAATCATCACATGATGTAGCTATATCAATCTTAACAATATTGTTAGTAGCATCATGTGGCTCATTGGATAAATATTCTTGAGCAATAACAAGATTATCATGATTAATCTTAAGAGTAATATATTCTTCTTTTAGCTTGTTGTGGCTAGTGATGAGCTCATCGTGTACCCTCTCAAGTTTATCATGTTTATCTTTAAGCTCTTTCTTAGAAGATTTTGAGCTCCTTGAGTTTGGATGATATAGCATCATTTACTTCTTTAAGCTCAACACTAGCCTTTTCGGCTATATCACATTTGGCTAAAAGAGAATCATTTTTAGCTTCTAGCTTGTCATTTTTAGCTCTAATCTTTCTAATGATTCTAATATATTTGTTTAGCAATTTGACAAGTTCATCATATGAAGGTGGTTCAAATTCATCATCATCACTATCACTATCACAATCATCATTGTTAGCATGATCATCACTACTACTATCATCATCATTTGATACCTTCCGTTCACCCTTGGCCATAAGGCATAGGTGTGTAGAGGATGATAACGGTGGTGTTGGTGAAGATGATGAGGAGTCAATCATAATGGCGGCCACCTTCTCATTATCACTATCATCATCGGATGAGCAACTTGATGAATCAATGTCTGTGAGCCAATCACCGATGATGTATGCCTTTCCACTTTTCTTCTTCTTGTGTAAGTCCTTCTTCTTGCCATCTCTCTTCTTGTATGGCTTGTTTTTCTTCTTCTCATCTTTTTTTTCATTGCTTGAGTCATCTTTCTTGCCCTTGTACTTGTTCTTGTACTTGTCTTTCTTGGCCTTTGTGCATTGATGTTTTAGATGACCAAGTTCTCCATAATTGTAGCAATCCATCTCCGAGATTGGCTTTCTTCTAGAGCTTGTGAAGAACTTCTTCTTCTTGCCATCAAACTTGATGCCACTCTTGTTAAGCTTCTTTAGCATCTTGGCGATTCTTTTCACCATGAGAGCAAGGCTTGTATCATCAACTTCATCATCACTTGAGCTCTCATACTCAAGCCTTGCTTTGCCCTTCTCTTGACTAGCTTTAAATGTTAAGTCCTTGTCTTTCTTCTTAGTAGAGGATGAGCCATCTTGAGGTGTGATGTGTAAGTACATCTCATGAGCATTGATCTTTCCCAAGATTTATGTCGGTGTAGCGGTGGAAAGATCACCTTTATGAAGCACGGTCACAATATGTCTATATTTGTTAATGGAGAGGACACTCAAGATCTTTCTTACAATATCGGATAGTTGCATTTGAGTGAGTCCAAGCCCATTGACTTCCTCTACAAGAACATTCAAGCGTGAGTATATTTCATTAGCACATTCTTTAGGAAGCATCTCAAAAGAGTTAAGCTTTTTCATGACAAGATGATAGCGTTCCTCATGCTCACTCTTTGTTCCCTCATGGAGCGCACAAACGTCCAACCATAGTGCATGGGCGTCTTTGTGGTTCCTCACCCGGTTGAACACATATTTACAAAGGCCTCTAAAGATGGTGTTTCGAGCCTTTGCATTCCATTTCTCGTAATTCACCTCATCGCCTTATATGTGTGTAGCATCTCGAGGTTTTGGGAAGCCTTGTGAGGTGGCTCTAAGTATTTCAACATCTAAAGCTTCTAAGTACGCCTCCATGCGGATTTTCCAATAAGGAAAATCATCCCCCTCAAAGATAGGAGGAGGTCCATCCCCGTGAGACATCTTTCTCTAGGCGGTTAAGCCTAAATACGTGAGCACGAGGCTCCGATACCAATTGAAAGGATCAAGATGCCCAAGAGGAGAGGTGAATTGGGTTAATTCTATATTTCTTTGCAATAATTAAACCCTACGGTTAGCCCAATTAACCCCTTGTGCCTAGAAAGTGTTTCTATTGATCTAACGCACAAAAGTTTAGCAACCTATGTTCTAATCCTACTCTAGCATGACAATTCTATGAATGTAAATGACAAGAATTGAATTGCTCAAAGTAAAGAGACAAGGAGGAACGCGGCGATGTTTTGCCGAGATATCGGAGAGTCGTCACTCCCCACAAGTCCTTGGTGGAGCACCCACGCAAGGGTGTAACTCTCTCTTGATCCGCGTAAGGATCAAGTGCTCACTACAGATTGATTCTTCGATACTCCGTCGCGGTGAATCACCCACAACCGCTCACAACTTGAGTTGGGTCATCCACAAGCACCGCCGGATGATCACCAAGCTCCCAATCACCACCAAGCCGTCTAGGTGATGGCGATCACCAAGAGTAACAAGCCTGAACTCTCACTTGACCATGACAAGCCTAATGAGAAAGGTGGATGCAAACTTTACTACTCTTGATCTCACTAATGAGGGCTCTCTTTGGGATTCTCAAATCTCAATCACCTCACTAGGACCTTGCTCTTCTTGGCACTCTCAAAGGTGTTTCTCAGCTATTGGAATGAGCAAAAGTACCCCTACACACGAATGGATGAAGTATTTATAACACCGGTTGAAAAACGAACCGTTATGTGTCTCTACGGGGTGACCGGACGCTCCGGTCATGTTGACCGGACGCTTCGGTCAGTTCTCCTTGAACTCCAGTGTTTAAGTTGTGACCAGACGCGTCCGGTCGTAATTTTCCCTCTCTAGAACCTTACTAGAGTCGACCGGACGCTGGCCCTCAGCGTCCGGTCACGCCAGACGACTTCACCTTGATCAAATGAACTGACCGGACTCTACGCCAGCGTCCGATCAGTATTTGACCCTCCATTCACTCCCAACTCTCAATCATATGTGAATGAAGTTTGCTCCGTTGGATCTAAGGGCTATTTTGGAGCTACCTAGTGCTAGTTTTAGTAAGTGTGCACCACACCTAACCCACTAGACTCACCTAGGTCAAGCTACCCGTCCATACCCCCCTTAATAGTACGGCCAAAGAAAAAATAAAGTCCTAAACTACTCTAAGTGTCTCTTCAACTCCAAACGACACTTAGAACTAGTTCATCCTTAACCTTGTCGTCCATCCTTTGAAAACCAAAATGATTTCCATCGTAGGGGCATGATCACCATGATTGCCCAATCGATCTCCATTACCGTGACCTAACTTAATTGTCTCTGCAAAACATACGTTAGTCACAGTAATCACATATTGTCATTAATCACCGAAACCCAACTAGGGGCCTAGATGCTTTCATGTTGCAAGTGTGTTTATTTGGATGTCGCATATGATTCATGCATATGTTGCAAGTGTTTTATCTGGATGTTTCGTATGTTTTGCAATGGTTTCAAGTGTTTTTCAGTGCCTTCAAACGAATGTTGCAAGTGTTACATCTTAATGTTTAAAAAGTAGATCGGTATTGCATCTCTCTCCTCGCCTTCTACTGTCTCGCCTCAGTGTCTCCTCCTCCGGTGCTGGCTAGGCATCCGCCGCCCCCTCCCCTCTTCTCGATGCTGATGATGACATTCGGAGCGGCGTAGACCTCGTGTGGGTATGCAAAACAGTGCGAAATAAAATACTGCAGGCGTGGATGTCCGAATGTCCGGACGATCAGCAACGGAGCCAGCGGTGAGGTTGGGGGCTTTAGCCCCGTACCGATCCTGGGCACGTGGAGCCTCCCTAAGCCCTTCCTTAAAATTTTATGCATATATGCATTAGATAGAAGAGGCTAAGGTTAAGAGAAGATAAAAAAACATCTATTCTTTTGTTTAACCCCTCCTAAATTTTTGTTTGGGCTTCGTCCCTGCGGACGATAGTAAGCCCATAAGATTAATCCAGTACCAAACACAAACAGTCCCTGCCTCTACAAATTCGAGAAAATTGAATATTTGACACCTAATCTGCGCGCCCGTGAACATTTGACATCCAATTCGCACGTCGTTGAAAATTTAACACTCTCGATGCGAATTCGTTGAAAACAGGTGTTTTCTCATTCTTTTCTTCATTCAATATTTTTTCTATTCTCTTTTGGCTTTCAAGGCAAGGCTGAATGACCAAAGTACCCTTGGCCTTTTATCCATCCATTTTTTCTGAGAATGAACATCGACGCGGTTGTGGCTGCCCTGCAAGCCATCTTCATGGCCGAACCTCCTTGATCGCCTCATCCGCCTCGCCGCCGCAAGCATGTTACTCCACTTCCTTCGCCTCTTCCCACGCGTGTGTTCCACCTCCACGCCCGCTCCCCCGCACTCCCCTCGACCCGCCTGATATTGCCTTGCCCAACCTCCTCTCCGTCGCCAGCCAGCATCCCGGCACGACACGGCGCGGATGCTCCACCGTCTCCTCGTGATGTCGGTCACCCGCTACTTGCCCCTCCACGCCATCTTCCGCGTCTAGCGCGAGCTCGCCCTCCCCGATGACTTCGAGGACTCCGTCGTTGAGGGGCACCCACACCTCTTCCGCCTTGCCCCCAATCTCGACGAGCCCAACACCCACATTCTCCACCTCGTCGTCGATCCGGCGACCGAGGAATTCACCCCGGCGGTGGAGAAGACCCGGCTGGACAGGTACGCCTTCAAGTTGTAGTTTCCGCCAGGGTTCAGGCTGACCAAGGAGTACCCCGCGCTTCAGGCGTTGAGGAGACCGAGTACAGAAGTTCAAGATGTGATTTTTTTTGTCTGAACCTGTCGGTGGCCAGTGGCAAAGGAGATGAACAATTCTTTGGTGCAGTGTTGTGAACTATGCATCGGTGCAATTTGTGAATGATGTATATGAAGCCGATTTATGAACAATTCTTTTGTGCAGTGCTGTGAATTGTGCATCGGTGCAATTTGTGAATGATGTATATGAAGCCAATTTGTTCAATCACTTGTAACTGAGTAGTCCTGTAATGCAAGAAATTGAAGTAATGGAACCTATGCCTTTGTGGCCTCTTACTCTTGCAACATTGAAAATATATATATCATTGCATTGCTGCCATATCACAACACTGCATCAGCAGAACCAAACCGAAGACCAAGAAAATGCTCAATTGATTCTTCAGTTCAGTTCAGTTTTCAGTTCTCATTCAAGACCTCACTGTGTCAGTTGTGCAACTCTTTGCCATCTACAACTGGAAGCAAGCACATAGAGCTGAACACACACAAAGGATACCATGCTCTACCACAGGCACAAGAATACCTACCACCTGTTTCTTCCCTCCCTTGGTGCTTATGCTTCAGACGGCAACACACAACATACATATATACTCTGAATCAAAAGACAGGGAAATTAAACAAGCACAAGTTCGCCTCATGTGGTGCCACATACTATCATTTCACGTTCAGACTTCAGAAACATGCCACTGAGGATCAAATAATTCAGAGCCAATCACAGGTTGTGTTACTCCTTCACGGTTCCACAAGTACATGTACATCTGGCGTTGCCGGAGGGCACGTGGCTCTCCATTGCCCATAGATGCATCATGCATACATTACACCCAAACAGATGCCACAGTACCACATACATTACAAGGTTTCTTAGGAATTTAAGAGGTCCACAGTTTAACATAGGTAGAGGTATCATCTAGGTGCACATGTCCCTGGGAATTTAGAATTACAAAAGATATGACAATATTCTTGGATTGTCTCATGCGGCATAAATTTTCCCCTTCCTTGGAGTCAGCTTTTTGTTGATAGCTCTCTTTATTGGAGACTTCTTTGGCCTAGTTGGGGTAGTCATAGGATCTGTTGCTCCACCAATTTGACTGAAAAACATAAAGTCTTAGGCAAGATGAACGAGCTGCAAAATTTGTCCTTCATTTGAACAAGGATTTTTACCTTCTTGTAACAGGTCCTGGGTTAATATTGACGTGACTTGTCTCTCCCATATTCTCCATGGTTAATTGCAGTTGGCTAAAAAAGAGTAAATGTTCAGTTTGGAAACGGAAAGAATAAAATATACAGATTCAACTATTGTACCTTCTTGTAACTGGCATAGGAGTTGAACTTTCCTGCGCATCAACCTTTTGCCTTTTAGGTGTACCAGTAGTTGCATCTCCTTTGTTGGAGGCAACTGGATTACAAGGCCTCCTTTGCTTGGCACGACTCTTCCTGTAAAATTAAAAGGGTTGAGATTAAGAAATCTATTTCACTCAAATAGCAGAAAATAGATTTTTGTACCTCTTTTTAGTTCCAGTAAGCAAGCACTTTGGGGATACAGTTCTATGCCCATAAGCAAAGCAAGTCTTGCATTGTACCTGCCACTTGCCTTTGGTCCTTTTCTTGTTTCCCTTATCTTCCATGCAGCCAGGAATTCTAAGCTTCCTTAGTCTCCCTACTAGCAATTTAGATAGAGGTGGCAGCACCCTAAAACCAAGATTCACTTTTGCCCACTGAGTTTTGTCCGGCAATGGTTTAATGACACCACCATAGGCAATCCTAAAATGATAAACTAAATAGTAAGGATGCATGTAATCTTGCATCTAAGGATTTCGACATGTAGTAATGAGTGCTAATGCATGTGGGCATGGTTTCCCCGAGACTTGCCACTCCCTGCACGTGCATACATGATTTGTAAGATTAACCACGTGTCTTTATGATCTTGTGCTTCTGAGTGATCTCTGTCACCTCTGCTTCATCTCTTCCACCTTCTTTGACATGTAGGTGACCCAATTGCCTACTCATTGCATAGAGTTGGCGAACTACAATAGGGAGCATTACATGGCCTTCTAATTTTTCACCAATTCTTCTCCTTTTTGCATACAACTCCATGAACTTAGACCGAAGAGTGTCTGCAAGATCAGCTATGGGAAGGTCCTTGCTCTCCTTCACCTAATTGTTCCAAGACTCTGCAAGATTATTGGTAATGTGATCACACTTTATCTCTTCTGAAAATTTGCTCCAGGACCATTTCAAACTATGGTGTTCTTCCAACCAAGGCTTCACATCTGAACTTGCTTCATATATTTTATTCATCAGGTACTCATGATATTCTGGCTAGAAAGTCCTAGCTGCAGGATACATTCTCCCATATGCAGACCCTCTAAACTTCTTGACAAAATTCTTCATTAAGTGGACAAAACATTCTCTATGTTCTGCCCAAGGATACACTTTCTTCACAGCATTTGCTATGCCCTTACAAGCATCTGAACATATAGCTAGATAAGGTGGATTGACAATTGCCTTTTGCAGCTGCTGCATAAACCAAGTCCAATTGTCATTTGTCTCACCATAAAAAAATCCAAATGCAACTGGAAACATCCAGTTGTGTCCATCTAGAGCAGTAGCTGAAGGTAGGTGTCCATTCCACCTACCATTGAGAGCCGTGGAATCTATACTCAGATATGGCCTACAACCATTTAGGAAGCCATCTATGCTAGGTTTGAAACAACAAAAGAATCTATGGAAATATACACCATCCTGCTCTCAGATTACATCTATCTCTACAACACTTCCAGGGCATTCTGAGCTCAACCTCACCTTGAAATTGAACAAGTATCCAAAGCTCTCTTCCCATGTACCAAAAATGTGTCCAATTGCCTTCTTCCTACCGAGGCACAATCATATGATATCCAATTGAGACCTGATACTTGTCCTCCAACTATTTTTGTAATTTCTTAGGACCCATGTTTGGGTCCTTCTTTAAAAAAGGGATTGCCTTCTCTGCTACCCAATGGTAGGTTGCCATCTTTGTCCTCACCTCCCGTGGTGGATGGACAAAAATGTTCTTCCTTATTCAAAGTAACACCTTGATCAAAATAGCATATATTAGTAAAATTAAAAATATAGTTAAGTTTGTCATATCAATAATTTTAGTTAAAAGTCCAAATCATAGAAAATCACAAAAAGTTAGCAAAGTATACCTGACATGCTTTTTATCACTCATCAACCTTGCTACAATAGCCCATGGATGACCCTCGGCTTTGCAAAGAGCCCCCTAATAATGTTGTACATGATTTTTCTGTTCCAAGATCAAATTGACCCATTATAGCATGTTGTCTCACCGCTGATCTCGAACTCATTCATACTAGCATATATGGTTTCAACTTCCATTGGAGGGTTTTCCTTGTCATAAAAAAAATAGAATCTTCACCAGAATACAATCATCAACAGAACTCAAAGACCCTCTAGGTCCATAGGCCCAATGATCGAGTTTCATTTTCATTTTCAAAGATCAAAGCTAGCTTTCTTTGCTCTCTCATCCTCTGCTCTAAGACCAAGAAATTCATACATTGCATCTTCACTCATCAAAGGGACTGGCTACCAATCTTATCTTACGTAAGTGGAATTATCTCTAAATTATCCCAATCAATTCCATGTTCAACAAAGAGGCTCAAAGCTTGATTGCACTTGGTGCACTATTATTATCATTAACCACATTGCTCAAGGTTTACATTTTTCAAAACAACTGAGGTTGCAACCAATTCTCTGGTTTTTCTTTCACATCAACATATAGAAACATCTTCTTATCGATCGCTCTTTTCGAGAAGGCAACAAACAAATCATTATCATCCACTATTTTCCTTTCCCCACCTTTGCTCATATCAAATTCAGATATTACAGGATGCTGGTTGCTTCCCCACTTGGCCCTAATTGTCAGGTCTTTTTCTAAGTTCGCAATTATAATAGCGATAGTCCACCACCCATTCATCATATTTGCGTTGAACATCAACTGAGTTAGCATTATCTAGTTTTGTTGTGAAAGGTGAAACCTGAACACATAGTTTAAATGCCCCATCCGGATCGACCCTACCGAGTTGAAAAAAAGAGAGAGAACATAACCATGAGCATCAGCCATGCTTCTCCCCCAAATCCAAAAAAACAACCTTGGAGAGGACAGGGGAGGGATAGGGATCTGCGTTCTTACCCTGGGGGGACCTCGAAGGGGATCATAGCCGGCCTGATCCGGCCACCCAAAGCTCCTCCTGCAGTCCGAGGACCAAACCCTAGCAGCTTCTGTTCACTCGTGAGAGAGAGGAGGCAATGAGAGAAAGAGAGAAACTGGAGAGAGAGAGAGAGAGGGAAGGAATGCAATGCTTCTCATCCAGCAGATACGTTTCATAAAGAGATAAGGCTAATGGGTACTTTGGTCATTCAACCTTGCCTTGGAAGCCAAAAGAAAATAGAAAAAATGTTGAATGGAAAAAAGAAGGAGAAAACACCTGCTTTCAACGAATTCGCACATATAGTGTTAAATCTTCAACGGCGTGTGAATTAGATGTCAAATGTTCACGTGCGCGCGGATTGAGCGTCAAATATTCAATTTTCTCCTACAAATTCAGCCACCAGCCGTGCACGCGCGTGACCGAACCGCGCTGCTGCTGGTGATTTTGCCGTACACGTCGAGCTCGCGCTCAGAGCGATCCACGTGTTGCCCGATCCGCACGATACGTGGCATGCGAGGGAGCGCCACGAAATGCTCCTGGGGCCCGTAGGCTGCCTCTCTTCATCGGAGACCAGACCGATCACCACCGTCCGTCCGCTGCATCGCTCCCTACCCACACCCGTCAGTCACACACACACCTACGCTCTGAAGTCCGATCTGCGAACCGAGGCGCCGCCCCGCCGAGCACCTCCCTGCCCCACCACAATGGCCTCCTCCCTCGCCGCGCGCCGCCTCCTCTCCCGCGCCGCCGCGGCGCGTCGTCTCCCCGTCCCCTTCGCCTCCGCCCCCGCCCCCGCCCCCGCGCCCGCGGCGATGGGTTCCCGCCGTTTCTCCGCCGACGCGGGACCGCCTCCGCCGCTCCCGCCGCCGCCGCTGGAGCCCGTCGTCGAGCCGCCCACGTCGGAGGGCGCGGGCACCTCGTCTTCCTCCACCACCGCTGGCGCCGAAGGCGCCCACAGGTCGTCGCCGGGAGCCGCGGCGGGGGCGCGGCGCCAGGGTGGTGCGGGGTACGAGGAGGAGCAGGAGAAGGTCCTCCGCGCGTCGCTGCTCCACGTGGTTGCGATTCGAACCCCACTCCTCCAAATCTACTTCCATTTTTGCGTGTCTTAGTATTTAATTTAGCATATATGAAAGAGATTTTTACTCTTCCTGTATGGCTCTGTATGCTGTAGCCGCGCATGGGGTGGAGCGAGTCGGCCATGGTCACGGGGGCGAGGGACGTTGGCGTTTCCCCTGCCATCGTGGGTGCATTCCCAAGGAAGGAGGCCGCCCTTGTCGAGGTATCACTGCTTCTCAATCGGATGATTTGCGTTGTGAGCTTTTCGATTCTGTGAGGTGGCCAAACTAATCTCCCTAAGAAAAAGAAAAGAATATTTGGCCATGTTACATTCGCAATGCAGATATAAAGATGATGCATGTTTCACTTAAGGTATGGATTCCTCGCGTTGGAAGCTAATACGACCATTCTCATTACTGGCGGTAACGATTATTGTTGTGTGCACTCATCTGATGAATGATCCACCTCAAATATACATGCTCCCACGCTTGTCCTGTGCTCGTAACAATCCAGGAAAGAGTATCACCCCCACAGTTCCTAGATAAACGTCACTTTGAAACATATGCTTATATGTTTATTTATTTTACAGCATAAATAAAAAACAATTGTTAATGTGAGCACTTGAGATCGTATTATGTCCTAGACAACATCCATTTTGGAACAGGGGGAGTGCTTTAGTTCACACACACACACAAAAAAAAAAACTCTGCAGTCCCAGTGCTTGGAATCAGCGACAGAATCCCCTCTGCAGTCCCAGTGCTTGGAATCAGCGACAGATACTCATAAGTCATAACTAATGGCTAATGCAGTACTCCCTCCGTCTCAAAAATAGAGTCGCTATGGGAATCGTGTTGGTCAAACTTTCTCAACTTTGACTAGGTTTGTAGAAAATACGTGCAACATTTATATCTCCAAATAAGTTTATTATGAAAGTATATTCAACGATCTACTTAATGATACTAATTATGTACCATAAATATTAATATTTTGTTAAATATATTTGATCAAAGTTAAAAGTTGCTGACTTTTTGGAAAGCGAGAATGGCTCTTTTTTTTTTACAGAGGGAGTAATGCTTATCTGACATGGCTTGTATTGAATTTAGCCAACTTGGTATGGTCGTATTCCTAGTTTGGCCAGATGGTGGATTCTATTTATTTTGTTATTAATGAAAAAGCATAAGTCGTGACTGTCCTAGTTGGGCATTTTTTTCTTTTTTTGTTAGAAGTGTATGAAATGCTAGATTTTGTCCATCTGTTGAAACCATGGATTCATTGCACAGTTATGTGATAATCTGCTGTGTTAACATTCAAACTTGCTCCACAAAGTCTAGCCCTGTGTTGCCCTCCAGCACCCAACGTTTACTTGATCTGCAACATTAAGTTTAAAGATCTCCGTCCGTATGTGCAACTATTTAACTGCATTGTCTTAATAATTCATATGTCTTTCCGTTTGCTAAAGATAGTGCAAATGCTTTATAAGGATTATTGGGCAGCATACCTGCATCAAGCCCAATTACTTAAACAAGTAGTTACTTAGGTCTGAGTGCCCTGACTTTTTTTTGCCTGCATTTATATGTAAATTAACATATGGAATTATGGCATACAACTTATCTATTTTCTGTCTCCTTGGTATCTTGAATCCAAGATGTTTCCTTGCTATATCTGAAATGTTTGTGCATTTCCTTAGATTGTGAGTAGGACAGCTTAGATATCCTTTGTTTGCTTGGAAGTTGGAACCATGAAAGACTTTTGAAAAATTGAGCATCCAACACTAATTTGACTTTCTTGCTTTATTCTTTTTATAATGTGGTATTGTGGTTGGATTTTGGCAAACTGACTGATCTTTTTGAAAACTATATGGTTTCTAGTTTTTCTTGTCATTGCAACATTTGGGAAACTACTTCTGCATGGTAGCTCATGATCAGTGAACCCTATTATTCAATACTCAGTGGTCACTTTGACATATATGCTGTTAGTGGGCATGACTTCTTCCATGTTCCACTGTTATCTACCATGTTACTTCTAGAACCATTTACATATCAAATAGTGCACTTCCTTCAACTAGCTAAGACATTTTATTTGCATACATACACTTCAATAGAAAAAATAAAAGTACATGCTAGCTATGTAGCCTGTTCAATAAGTGGTTGACACATGAAAAAAAAAGGGTTCGAAGATTGCTCAGATGTTTTACTGATGGGTTCATGTAATGAAACTTGAAAAATTAACTGATAAAAAGATGGTGTTTAGTTGCCAGTTGTGCGCATGTTCCTTCCTTGGTGCACTTGATGGGAAACTAGAAATAGAAAAAAGGTTTTTCCTAAAAAAATTAGTCAGTTTGAGTACCCCGTGCTCTGATGCCCTGCCCTGCTTAACTATAGCAAGCAGGAGTACAGGACAATTATGGCCTAGGATGTCTCTGTAGTTCTTCCTAGACAACTATCTCTGCTTCCATTTGTCAAGGTCCTCTTTGCTGTAACGATCATCATATTGAACAAACATATGTCACTGGAGTGCCCAGATGTTACTACCACCTGTGTTGGCTTCAATCATTCCATGTCAGCTACAGTGTGCTCACACTTGCTGTGAGTCATGACAATGCCTTGGTCCTAGCCAGTCATGACAGTGTGGTCCAAAAAAAAGTTTTAGTCATTGTTGTAACCCACCCAAGTCAACTTCGGTCTTCCTCGCCTCTCTTCACGTTACTATCCTGGTTTAGGATTCCACTACGCACCGGTGCCTCTGGAGGTCTCCGTTGGACATGTCCAAACCATCTCAAAGCTTGTCCAACACCGGTTGAGATGGTTTGGACATGTCCAACGGAGACCTCCAGAGGCACCGGTGCGTAGTGGAATCCTAAGCCAGGATAGTAACGTGAAGAGAGGCAGAGGAAGACCGAAGTTGACTTGGGTAGAGGCAATAAAAGGAGACTTGAAAGGATGGAATATACCCAAAGACTTAGCCTTAGATAGGAGTGCTTGGAAAACAGAGACTTGAAAGGATGGAATATACCCCAACTTGTTTGGGACTTAAAGGCTTTGTTGTTGTTGTTGTTGATTGTTGTAACCCACCCCTCCTAGTAAGAGGGTGCTTGTATGGGCATTTCTTTTCCCTATAATACAAAGATACACAGCTCTCCTGCGTGTTAGAGAAAAAAAAGACATGACAATGCGCTTTCTGCTTTATTTGTTGGCAACGCATTCCACACTGATTTAGGCTACTGTACTATGCTCAAGTTCTGCATAGATGATAAACACCTTGCATCTGTTACTTGTATTTATTTTTTTCTTTTATTGAGCTGGGAGGTAAATGAGAAACAAAGAGATGGAAGAAAGCCAAACAGTGAGGAATAAGAAAAAGAAAAGGGAGACTGAAAAGGGGGAAGCTATATTTAGTTGGATGGCAAGATCATGGAGGGATGGGCTAAGTTTACAAGTTCTAATACTTCTAGGGGTGAATTACTGTAAAATAATGTTGTCAGTAACTTCAAGTCATCTTGAATGTGATGGTGATTAATTTGATTCGGTAAAAACTCAAACCTTCTCTGGTCAGTTCTGTCATGATGCATGTTCAGAAAGAAAATCATTGCTTGTGCCTATCTTTAGATGATCCTTTGTTGTTGCCTTGTACATATGTCATGGTAGGGAATAGTTATAGGCGCAGGAATAGGGGCTAGATGGCAAGGAGAGGCCTAGGAGATCATGTAGCTCAGGAATTAAGCGTAGGAACATGCATGGAGATCATGCAGGCGCCTGATTTAGCAATAAGGAAGAAGTCAATTAGCAAATGAGAGGCTAGGAGAGTTTGTAATCTCTTTATAATCAGTCGTGATCAATGAATGAATCAAGCAATTGCAGCCAACTCTAGTTCTCATCTTATTTCTCTGTATCTCATCTCCTTTCTTTGTTATCCCCTCCCTTGCTGTTATCTCTACCACCGTCACCACAGGCATGAAGCTGGCGGCCGAGCAGCCGGCAACCTCTCACACCTACCCCATTCGGTCACTGCCTAACAGCCGTGACATAACGAGAAAGGAGATGAGATAACAGAGAAAAAGATGAGAACTAGAGTTGGCTGCAATTGCTTTCAAACTAGTCGACACCATGTGGCTTTGCTTGGGTGGAGGTGTTTGCAAATTGTGCTCTACTACTGTGTTCCTAGATTCATTGCACGATCTATTTGGTGATCAAGGATTAGCATTGTCATCTGGACCATCAGCAAATTTTTTAGATGGTGTAGCAGGCAAATCCTGAACATGAATATTCTACCTTGCCACTAAGTCATCAAGAGATGGCATTGGTTCAGCCAAAAGACCAAGGCATTTTATTTCTGAAGCAACACATGGCCTGACAACAATCAGTGAGTTATATAATGAACCTTTCTCCCATACCATGCTTTCCAAAAGCTGTTCTTCTAAGAAATTTAGGTACCTTTTCAGTTCTGGGGTCTCTTCATGTCTCACAAAGTTCTCAATAATTTTGCTCAAATTGCGGTTGCTCTCAAATGGAAATCATGATGCCTGTCTTAGACCAGTACTCTCAAGAACAGCTGGAAACATCATTGACATGCCTGCTTTGATCTTATGTGTTGCCGCCAATAGAGATCCTCTAGATACCAGCTATGCTATTAGAGCATGCAATGTAAATAATCTCTGAAATCCCTTGATGACCGAGGTAAGCTCGCTGATGCTAATACACTATAGGTACACCGTCTTGAAGCCCTCTTGGTTCCTTCCTCATCAGGCATGTTCAGCGGTCATCAAGGGATGGCATGTTCAGCGGAGCTAATATTGGCGACACATAAGACAAGCATCATGATGTTTCCAGCTGTTCTTGAGAGTACTGGTCTAACCGCATTTGATTTGAGCAAAATAATTGAGAACTTTGTGAGACATGAAGAGACCCTCCCAAGAGAATTGAAAAGGCACCTAAATTCCAAGAACAGCTTTTGGAAAGCATGGTATGGGAGAAAGGTTCATCATTATATAACTCACCGATTATTGCCAGGCCATGTGTTGCTTCAGAAATAAAATGCCTTGGTCTTTTGGCTGAACCAATGCCATCTCTTGATGACTTAGTGGCTAGGCAGAATATTCATGTTCAGGGTTTGCCTGCTGCACCATCTAAAAAACTTGTTGCTGGTCCAGATGACAATGCTGTTCTTCGACCACCAAATTGATCGTGCAATGAATCTAGGAACACAGTAGTAGAGCGCAATTTGCAAACACCTCCACCCAAGCAAAGCCACATGGTGTCGACTAGTTTGAAAGCAATTGCAACCAACTCTAGTTCTCATCTTTTTCTCTGTTATGTCACGGCTGTTAGGCAGTGACCGGATGGGGTAGGTGTGAGAGGTTGCTGGCCACTGGCTTCCTGCCTGTGGTGACGGTGGTAGAGATAACAGCAAGGGAGGGGATAACAGAGAAAGGAGATGAGATAACAGAGAAAGAAGATAAGAACTTGAGTTGGCTGCAATTGCTTGATTCATTCATTGATCACGACTGATTATAAAGAGATTACAAACCTCCTAGCCTCTCATTTGCTAATTGACTTCTTCCTTATTGCTAAATCAGGCGCCTGCACCTTCAACGATCCCATCCAACGCATCATTAGGTGTCGCCTCAACACACACGGTCCAGCCTGCACTCACGGCAGGTATGGTTGTGCCTACAAGCTATGTCGACGCCCCACCAGATCACAAGTTTTCCATTATCTCAACAAGCGGCGGACGTTCACCAAAATTCTCCAGGCTTGATGAGTTGGATGTGGCACCGCCAACAACACGAGCCATCTCATCTGTTCTGTCATCTGTTTTGGTGTTGCTGGACAGGCCCAGCGTACTGGTTGAGTGCTACATCCTAAAGCTAGCTGTTGGGCTCTTCCCATGGGATCCAGGAGGACATAGTTGTCATTCAAATTTATTTCATATTTTAGTGTTTTTTTTTCAATAACAAAGGTAAGCCGAGATGTGAAAGGCTTAACCCGTGGTCGCATTAAGTAGGTCTGTGGCAGCTTGTGGCTGAGCTGCTCCGAAAGGGGGGGAGAGATGTCATGTGGGGGCGCAGGCAGTAGCCACCCGCCCCAGCCCAGATGCCTCCAAGGAGCTCCCTCAAGAGCAAGGGAGCTCAGGCCTGTAATCAATAGTGTTTAAGAGTTGGTAAGTTAAGGTAGGGCTAGAATCAAGGAGCCAGCCTCAAGGGCGTGCAAGAGCCCAAGGAGGCACAGGCGGCTGTAATCAATAGTGTTTAAGAGTTGGTTGAGAGATTAGAAGTTAAGGCAGGGCTAGAATCAAGGAGCTAGCCTCCTATATGTATCTGGTACTCGGTTGAGATGAATCAAGCAATGAACAACAAATAATCCAGTTACCCCCAAATATTCTAGTCTCCCTCCATGCCGACTTTGCCCGGCCTTCCTCTTGGCAATGGTTATCCTCCCTATCCCCGATATGAACTAAGGTTCATAGCAGTGCTTATGATTTTCTCTGTTTAAATGTGCCCATATTGATTATAATCATGTATTTTTATGTAGTTTTTCATGGATGACTGCCTCCAACAACTGATGGATCGAATTGATGCTGGAGAAGGAGAGCAGTTGAAGAACTTGATACTGAGTGAGAGACTCTCAAAACTTGTTCGGATGAGGCTGGAAATGCAGGCACCTTATATATCTAAGTGGCCTCAAGCACTGAGTATCCAGGTGTGACATAGTCTTCTTTGTTTGGGACTTGGAGTTTAGTTCAGTTGCATGGTTCTAATAGCAGGTATATCCTGTTTGCCAGTCTCAACCAGCAAACGTCTCAACAAGCTTGAAGCAGCGAGCTGTCCTGGTCGATGAGATATGGCATGCTGCTGGAGATTCTGGATCAGATATTGATTGGTATGTCAAACGTGCAGTGCTTGGTGGTATCTACTCAACCTCAGAGGTGTATATGTTGACTGACAATTCTCCAGGTTTGCACTTCTCAATAGCTCTATGTTGGTTTCCAATTCTTGTTTCATTTTAAAATTGACTTCAGTAATTTTACCTCTGCAACAACTTGACTGCAAGGATTGAAATGGAAGTATTTCTGGTAAACTAGTTGAACTGAAAGTGGTTCAGAACACAGATGGGGGCGCACCGGACGCTGCCGACTTTTCCACTGTTTCTTTGTTGCTTTTGCCGCCTCACTTTTTTCGCTGTTCCTTTGTTGTTTTTGTTATTATACAACTAAAGCACGGAAGAAAAGCAGTCCTAAACTGAAATACAGATCTTTTGCTAGTTCAGTCTTGAAAAAGCACAAGATGCAATTAATAATATGGTTTCTTGTCTTGTTTGGTGTTTGTTTGACCACATCCTACTACAGTAAAAAAATATCAATTCAAAGTGTTATGAGATTCTAGACTGTCAAGATGTACTGCTGTTTATATGATTGTATACTAGCGTTTACATGTTAATGTATCGTTCCCACTTCTGGCACTTGGCAGAGTTCCGTGATACTTGGACGTTTGTGAACCGCAGAATAAAGGATGCTCTTGATCTTCAGAAAACATTCCAAGAGGTAAGCATATTGTGAGCTCAAATTGCATCATCACATTCATGAGCTGTTTCACCATGTTACGTGTCCTCAGTCTTTGTACCAAGTACAGTATTTAACCTGTTTAACTGAAACCATTTTTCCTCAGGCCGCATACCTGGCTGAAGCCGTGGGAGCAGGCATGGGCGGCACCGTGCAGGGTGTTCTCAACAGGGTCTTCCAGAAACGTAGTGGATGAACTTTTTCTTTCCCAAACACGTAGTGGATGAACTAAGTCTGTCTTTTTGCAAGCTGCATAGGATAAAGCACATTTTCCCGTTCACCAACTGGCGTATGTTTATAATAAAGCAAATGGTGATGTGGTTGAGATGCATCACGTTAGGGTAGAAAGTGAAGATGTGTTTGGTGGTGATGTTGAGCTGCATGGTTTTTCAAATGGGTGCTGTCAGATCGCGCAGTCGCATGTGCTGGCTCTGACGCTGGTGAGCGACATCAACGCCAAGCACTCCAGCGAGAGCCAGCAGCTCTCCTGCGTGTTTCGTGTGTGCGGGTGTGCGTGTGTGATCTGTACAGGGGCTCTAACCCTCCTTTCTCTTTCTCTTAATATAATGATACACAACTCTTTTGATTGTTCAAGAAAATGGCCATTGGGAGTTGTCGGAAGCCGCGCAGGTGAAGGCACTGTTAGACGCAGGTGGCCTTCGGCGGGGACCTCCACATCCTGGTGCCATTGGCGCCGGTGTTTGACGACAACTGCCTGCCGCTGGCAGAGACTAGCTAGCGAGCGAGGTATGACGCTCGACGCCATGTTCGGCACAAGAGGGATGCACTGTGAATTTCGATGATTATTTCTTGCTTGCTGTTTCAATTTCTTTAGTTTCTTGGATTGGTGGCGGCTGCTGCAGTGCTGCTAGGGTCTTGTTTAGTTTGCGATTTTTTTTTGGGAAATGGTATTGTAGCACTTTTGTTGTTATTTGACAATTAGTGTCCAATCATAGTCTAATTAGGCTTAAAAGATTCGTCTCGTGAATTTCATCTAAACTGTGTAATTAGTTTTATTTTTTATTTATATTTAATGCTTCATGTATGCGTCAAAAATTCGATGTGACAAAAAATCTTGAAAAATTTTACAAAATTTTGGGAACCAAACAGCCACTAGCTCGCGCCTGGTCGGTCGTGGACTTGAGGGTGCGTTTGGTTTCCAGAGCCAACTCGCCTGACCTCACCTTGCCCTGCCAGTGCTAACAATGAGAAGCTTGCCCAAGCTGGCGAGCCGTTTTGCCTCTCCCACAAAAGCAAGGGAAATCTGGCTAGCACAAACACTGAGGCAGGCATGCAAGAAAACCAAACGATACTCGTTTAGAAATCTCGCTCTGCAAGGCAGCACAGTGCCGGCCCAAGAAACCATACGCGCCATCACTAGCTGGTGCGTGCGGGTGGAGAAAAGAGTGATCCAATCTGAAATGAGTACTAGAAAAGGATGCGCGCTTCGCGGCGCCCTACCAATCAAATTGTTAAGCAATAGTATAAAGACTATATAATTAAGAATAGATACCGACGACACAGATTGCGTTGATAACACAAATTGCACTGTCATTATGGACTATATAACTATGTCCACAGATTACATGTACAATATTTTTTGTCAATACTTCAGACTGTTGGTCCAAATTTCTATCCTTTGCACTAAACAGTTCATGACACTAATATGAAAAGAAGTAGCACACAGTTTGCATCATGCAGTCAATGTTCACACAAATATGAATATCTAGTCAAGTACGACAGTAGTAGATTAGTAGCAAGTAACTTCAACAGGTAAACACTTCAAGCAGTAGACACTTCAAGCAGTAGATTAGTGGCAGGTGCAAAGAGGTGGTCACACAAACAAACAGTATCCTAGTAGCTCATGTCAGAGGGAGCACTGCTGTGATGAAGTGGGACTGTAGACGCCTGCAATACAATAAACAATTAGCTGATCAGAACAGTACAAAAAATATCAGGAGCTTTCAAAATTAATGGCCAATTGCATTAGTTGGTAGATAAGGTTCTCACGAAGAAAAAATCGGTGTGTTAGCTCGATGTAACAATTAAAGTCCTTCATTTACAACACTATCATTTTAGCTTTAAGAACATTAGCTATGTAGTTTATTTGTGCTTGTCTGTGGAGAGGTCTGCATATTATATAAAAAATGCTATAGAAAGTTGGACTTGGACAGGTGGTTGCATAAATGTGAAGCTTTATCTTATTCTTACATGAAACATCAATATGTTGTGTAGGTATAGAACCCAGAAGGACCTTTTCTTTCTAAAATTACGTAGAAAGCAACACAGAATGGCATCGTTACATCACAAGGTAAACATTAGCCTAGTCCATGGCAACCCAGCATCATGCTTTGACCTATAGGGATGTTATTACTAAAACATTTTAAACAAAAGCCATATCCCTACCATACCACACGAGTAGGGATATTATTAATATATTATACAAAGCAATATCCTGCACCGAATGCATAGCAAACAAATAAGAAAGTAGCATCACACACTCATCTTAATACAGTATTTACCAGTCTACAGGTGGGAAGGGCAGGCAATGTCAGGTAACACTCCAAATACCAACGGGCAATAGAAAAGGAACTAAATAATCAGTTGCCCGGATGTATGAGCTGAGAAATAATATCATACATGAAGTAAGCAAATTTATTATCTATTCAATTCATTTACATCATGTATGTTCATGGCATGCCAATGAGATGGTGAAAATGTAGCTAAAACTGACAGGTAATGCATGCAGCCTATGCTAATTACAGATCTCTTTATAGGTTTCAATCGCAAAAGATGAACATCAATTTATTAGCAGGAGTCAATCTCGTACGTGCCGCCAAAAACTTTGAGCTACATGGCTGCAGATGCGGTGAAGGCATGTCGCCACTAAGTACCTAGATGTCAGATTGAATCTATGAGCTCATAGATTAGAGTGAATTATTACTCAAGTTAATTAGAACGGAATTTCTTAACCAAAAAGCAGAAAGAAACTGTATATATCGCAAAACAAACCTAAATTTGAATTTTTTGGCAAATAGAATCCTCCATACGTTTGAGGCATTTTATCCAACATATTCCGTGTGTGATCAGAGTGTCGTTCCAGCCTTGGGGCTTCAACTGCAGTTGCAAAATAAGAAAATGGTAAGCAGAAGAGAACGGAAGCTCGCCGCCCGGGGGGTGCTCGCCGTCACTACGGAAGACGCCGCCGCCAACCCCAGCTATCGCCCATGGTCCGAGGTCCCCATCACCTTCAGCAGGGCCGACCAGTTGGCGGACATCCCCTACACAGGGCGTTTCCCCCTCGTCCTCGACGCAACCGTCCAGAAAGTACTTTTCAGAAAAGTGCTCATCGACGGTTGAAGCGCTCTGAATCTCCTCTTCACCGGAGCCCTAAAGGAGATGCTCCTCGGGATAATAGATCTCACACCCTCAGACTCCTCCTTTTGGGGGGTGGTACCTGGCAGGGCATCCAAACCGTTTGGAGAGATCACCCTACCAGTACAGTTCGGCACGGCAAACAACTACCGCGTCGAGCACATCAACTTCTACGTCGCCGACTTCAACACCGCCTATCACGCCATACTTGGTCGGCCAGCTCTGACCAATTTCATGGCTATACCGCACTACGCTTATCTGGTGCTGAAGATGCCTTCGCCTGCAGGAGTCCTGGCCCTGCGGGCCAACCTCTCCATCGCCTACGCCACGAGACAGAGAGCCTCGCCCTCGCCGAAGCCATCGACCTCTCCATCCAGATGGCCAGTGTGGTCACCGACGCCAAGACGGTGCCCGCCGATGACCTGAAGATCCCATCACTGGAGCCTCCTCGCGCCTCCGCCAAGTCCAAGGAAACCAAGGAGGTCGGCCTCGGCCTCGACGACCCCTCCAAGACCGTGAAGATTGGGGCTCACCTCGACCCCAAATAGGAAAGCACGCTCGTCTCCTTCCAACATGCCAACGTCGACGTGTTTGCTTGGAAACCTGCATACATGCCGGGGGTACCACGGGAGAAGATCGAGCACTCCTTGAATGTCTCGCCGACCGCCAAACCGATCAAGTAGAAACTCCAACGATTCGCGCCAGATAAGAAGGAGGCTATTAGGGTAGAAATAAAATGGCTCCTAGCTACCAGATTCATAAAAAGTGTATCATCCTGAGTGGTTAGCAAACCCTGTTCTCGTTCAAAAAAAGAATAAAGAATGGAGAATGTGTGTTGATTACACTGATCTTAACAAACACTGCCCTAAAGACCCCTTCGATCTGCCTCGGATAGATGAGGTTGTAGACTCCACCGCCGACTGCGAACTGCTCTCCTTCCTCGACTGTTACTCCGGCTATCACCAGATCTCCCTCAAGGAAGAAGACCGGATCAAGATGTCGTTCATCACGCCCTTCGGTGCATATTGCTACACCACCATGTCCTTCGGACTCAAGAACGCCGGGGCGACCTATCAAAGGGCCATCCAGATGTGCCTCGATCAACAGATCGGCCACAACGTCGAAAGCTTACATCGACGATGTCATCGTCAAGTCTAAGACCGCCAACAATCTTATCGCCGATCTCGAGGAAACGTTCGCCAACCTAAAAAGGTACCGATAGAAGCCGAACCCTTCAAAGTGCATCTTTGGAGTTCCGTCTAGTATACTGTTGGGCTACTGCTGGGCTACATCGTCAGCGCACGTGGCATCGAACCCAACCCAAGAAGAGATGTTGCAGAAATGCATCACCCAAGAAGAGGGAGTGAAACTACTTCTCGAAATTCACTCTGGTTCCTGCGGCAACCATGCGGCCTCAAGAAACCTGGTCGGCAAAGCTTTCTGAGCTAGTTTTTACTGGCCCATGGCCATCTCCGATGCTGAAGACCTCGTCCGACGATGTGAAGGATGCCAATTTTTCGCCAAGCAAATACACGTGCCGGCACAGGAACTGCAGACCATCCCAGCTTCCTGGCCTTTCGCATGCTGGGGACTGGATATGATCGGGCCTTTCAAGCCAGTGCCAGGTGGTTTTCGGTACGTGTACGTCGCCATCAACAAGTTCTCCAAGTGGATCGAGTATAAACCGCTTGTCTTGGCTACTGCAAAGAAAGCAGTCGAGCTCTTTGAGGATATCATCAATAGATTTGGTCTCCCGAACAACATTATCACCGACCTCAAAACCACATTCGCTGGTCATCATTTTTGGGACTTCTGCGAAGACCGATGCATCTCCGTTAAATACATCTCTGTTGCCCATCCCAGAGCCAACGGCCAGGTTGAACGGGCGAACGGCATGATCCTTGATGCCCTCAAAAAGAGGCTATATATCAGAAAGAAGAAAAGCATCCGGGCAGATTGCTCAAAGAGCTACCAGCTGTGGTCTGAGGACTGCGCACTCAAGCTAGTCGCAGCACTGGTGTATCTCCATATTTCTTGGTCTACGGCTCAGAAGCCATACTACCAGTGGACATTGCCTTCCGAGCACCTAGGGTGAAAAATTATGATGAAGAGCAAGCCGCAGCTGTTCGGACAGAGGACGTCGACAGGGCCGAGGAGGAACGCCTGATCACCTACGTCCGCACATCCAAATACCTAGAAGGCTTGCGGAGGTACTACAATCGCAACATCAAAGGTCATTCATTTGCTGTCGACGACCTCATTCTCCGCAAAAAACAAAAAACCGAAGGGATGCACAAGCTCTCCTCCCCCTGGGAAGGGCCTTACGTCGTCAAAGAAGTTACCCGACCAGGGTCTTATCGCCTATGTGACTTGGACGGAATCGATATCCCCAATTCATGGCACATCGAGCACCTCATACGTTTCTATCCTTGAAACGCTCCAGATATGTATTCTCCACTCCATGATGAATAAAGTTTTGGTCGCCATAATTTGTCTCCATTATTTCTCCATTACAAGGGGACATTCCTTGGTGTATGCTTTTCGCGGACGATGTAGTGCTAGTTGATGAAAGCCGGACATGAGTAAATCAAAAACTAGAGTTATGGTGGGAGACTTTGGAGTCCAAAGGTTTTAGACTCAGTAGAACTAAAACTGAGTATATGAGATGTGACTTCGGCACTACTACTCGAGAGGAGGAAGATATTAGTTTGGAAGGTCAAGTAGTGCCTAGGAAGGATATCTTTCGATATTTAGGATCAATGCTATAGAGAGACGAGGATATTGATGAAGATGTTAGCCATAGAATCAAAGCAGGGTGGATGAAGTGGCGGCAAGCATCTGGTGTCCTATGTGACAAAAGGGTACCACAGAAGCTAAAAGGCAAGTTTTATAGGACGGCGATTAGACCTACTATGTTGTATGGTGCAGAATGTTGGCCTACCAAAAGATGACATGTTCAACAGATAAGTGTCGCGGAAATGCGTATGTTGCGTTGGATTTGCGGTCATACAAGAAGGGATCGAGTTTGGAACGATGATATACGTGATAGATTAGGGGTAGCACCGATTGAAGAAAAGCTTATCTAACATCGGTTGAGATGGTTTGGACATGTCCAACGGAGACCTCTAGAGGCACCGGTGCGTAGTGGAATCCTAAGCCAGGATAGTAACGTGAAGAGAGACAGAGAAAGACCGAAGTTGACTTGGGTAGAGGCAATAAAAGGAGACTTGAAAGGATGGAATATACCCAAAGACTTATCCTTAGATAGGAGTGCTTGGAAGACACTATTCATGTGCCTAAACCTTGATTGCTTCTGCTGGGTTTCAACTCTAGCCTACCCCAACTTGTTTGAGACTTAAAGGCTTTGTTGTTGTTGTTGTTGTTGTTGTTGTGTTGTTGTTGTTGTTGTTGTTGTTGTTGTTGTTGTTGTTGTTGTTGTTGTTGTTGTATTTCTCTATTACGATTTAATCTCCACTTACGGTCACCGAGCTCTAAGCTACTCCAATACGAAATCACCATAACTGCTCCGCCATGTTTCTCCATATCTCCAACATGTGATCGCCATAAACACTCCATCATGTTTCTCCATATCTCCAACATGTGATTGCCATAAACACTCCGCCGTGTTTCTCCATATCTCCGACATGTTTCGCCGACCACCGAGCAGCACATGTTCTGTTCTATGCTCTATGAGAAGACCCAGTCTCTGATCTATCCCTACACATGCTACAGGCTCCGCGCTCTGCGTTATGGGTGGTCGGCTATAGTTCCTTGGTCACGCCTGTTCCTCCTACATGTGCACAGGCTCCGCACTCGACGTTATGGACTGTGGGCTAGCCAAGGCCGAGAGCTTAGTGAAGAACTAACTGCTCGGACGCAACTTATACTATGTTTATCTCCAAGTTATATTGCCAACCGCCAAGCAGTACACGTTCCCCTCTGTTCTCTATGAAGAAGACCCAGTCTCCGATCTCTCCCTACACATGCTACGGGCTCCGCGCTCTACGTTATGGGTGGTCGGCTATGGTTCCTTGGTCACGCCTGTTCCTCCTACACGTGCATGGGCTCTGCGCTCGACGTTATGGACTATGGGCTAGCTAAGGCCAAAGAGTTCGGTAATGAACTAATTGTTCGGACGCTACTTATACTACATATAATTGCGTTAGGGTTAATACTGCAACGATTTTATCACCGCAATACCAACAAACTACATAAACATGCACATGTCAACATTTATACATACACATAAATGTCTGTCTGCGCCCTTGCGCGTTTTTAACTACTCTATTCAGTTATTACAGCATACTCTCCGAGCAGATCACCGAGCTTCACCATCGCCATCCGTCTCGCCGAACAGGTCGATGTCATTGGCCAGCTTCTTCGATGCGTCCTCCACCTCATCCTCCAGCTACTGGTGCTCCACCTCGCCCATCCCTTCAGCAAATCTAGCCCCTATCGCCTGAAGGTCAATGGTTGGGTAGTGGGACCAGACCACCGCAAGGGCGTGAGTAACGGCGCTAACAATGGCATCACGGTTGAAGCTCTTGAAGTTCTCCCATGCCGCCTTGCACCTCTCGATGATGGTGTCCGAACATGGTGGCCTACTGTCGGGCTGAGGAGCCACCTCTAGGTCGACGTAGTCGAGCACCGGTTTGACTCCGGCAACTACGGTGTCGAACTTGTCCCTTTGGGTCCTGGCCTCCTGCACCAGCACATCAAACTATGCCTTGACCCTCTGACGGTAGTCTGCAAGCATTACAAGGTTCTATCAAGCAAGGAAACTACTTCAACAATAACTCAGGCCAGGAAGTACTCACCTTTTAGCTCCTCGACCAGTTTGTCTGCTCGCCCTGATTCCTTCGCCTTCTCCTCTCGGAGTTGCTCGATGGCTTGGCGCGGCTGGCCAAGCTCTGCATCTTGCTCTACAAGCACAACAGTCATCACAAAAAATGTGGTTGTTCAACAATACAAAGCACGTTTGCCGATACGCTATACCTACTTTTTGCTCGAAGATGCTTCTGATTTAATTTCTAGCTGCTTTGATTTCTTCTGCTCTAGATGCGTGAAGCACTCACCCACCCACGCTTTCGAGATAGTGGCCAGCTACTCGAGACTTGCCCCCAGTAGCTGCTTTCTTCTACTTTGGACGGACATAGCCGCCACCGCTTCGAATAGGACGCCCTTACGGTATTCTAGGTCCCGCGTTGGACTCAAAAGGTCTCGCCACGCACGGGCCCTCTCATGTGGATGTTTCTCTCCATAAGGTTCATCGCCTCCTTGAGTTTTTCATTCTCCTCGGTGAGGAGCTCCATCCTCTTTATCAGCTGGTGCCGTAGCTTGGCAGTCCAAGTTATCCCCTGCAAAAATGCCAAGATTATGAAGAAGAACAATCTATGACGTCAAAGATGAATATTACAGATGCAGTACTGACCTTGATTTGTTTCATCACTTTAGCAAGGGCGGACTCCAGTCTCCTCAGCTCCCTGGTGGTGTCCTCCTCCTCAACAACCACCACCTCATCGCGCGTCTACAGAGGATTCGAATAGCTTAGGGTCGAGATTCCTCACGTTCGATCTCTTCCACCTCATCCTCCTCTGCCTGTGGCTAGAGGCACCACCGGGGGGCTTCATGGCCGGACAGTGGGTCCGACCACACCCAGCGATGCCTCGGGGCGTTGTTTCCTCCTCGGGCACCATAGGCTTCACCGCCCCATACTCGGGGCGGATACCAATCTGTGAATTTGAGCATCTGACATTCCAATCATTCAGAAGACCCCGAAAGTTTTCGTGTTGCCCGGGCATCATCGCCGACCCATCTGCCATCGGTGCCAACTGTTCACCGCCGAGAAGTCCACCAACATTGGCGGTTGATTCCTCCGTGCGCCATCGAGCACCCGGGGACTCCGGGATGGGGTCCACCGGCATCTCCTCTACCCTGGGACCAGCCTTCGGTTGCTCGTCAGTCTAGACGGGCGGGGTCAGATCCTCCGTACGCCTCGCTCTGCATCAGATTAGCTCGTCAATCGACAAAACAAAAAAAAAGAGGATAAGGATATGACAAGCAAACAACTCCAAGACAAAGGTACTTACGTAGCGGCTTTTTGGTAGATTTTTCTAAACCGGCGCTGCCTACCGGAGCCCCCAGCCACAGTCTTGGGGTCGATGCCTGCGTCTTGGGGTGGAGGTCCTACGGTGGTCTCTGTCGTCGGCCTCTCCTCCTCTGCCGCTCTCAGGACTCTCCCTCGCTCCTCATCTTTGAAGAAGCCGCTGGTGGCAGCCTCACCATCTCCCTAGACTCCTCCTCCTGCCGCTCTAGAACTCCTTGCTTGCCCAGGCCTGAGAGTGATCCCCACTATCTCCAAGTCCTCCAGGAACTAAAAGCTTGAGTAGCTAAACCTTTGTCTGCTCATCCTTTGCTCTCTGACCAAAGCCAAGAATACATGGCATAAAGCTAATCTAAAATCAATACTGGACATCCGACTCAATCATAAACATTAAGGAGCATAGGGGCAAGATCTCCTCCATCATCCATGACCTTTAGTAATATAGCCATTCAAATCATTTGCATTGTCTTTAGGGTTGAGAGTGATCCTGAAGAGATTGTTCATGATGTAATAAAAGCTCTTGAGCTTTGCGCTCGGGACTCCCTTAAGTGGCATGAAACTAAGCAGAATTCGCTCCTGAAACTCATGACGTCTGTCATCTCAAAGCGGTCCATTGTCTTGGACTCTGTCTCCTGTTGTTGGGAGACTCCCTCCTTTTCCTTCGATTGTTCCTCTGCTCACGTGCTGCGTGGAGGCGCCTTCATGCTCGGTGGGGGAGCCATTGGAACTTTGTCGTCATCTAACCACTCGGACATCGTGGTACTCCGCGTCCGAGTGGTCTGGTCACCGCCAAGCGAGATGCCGCCCGGTTGAGGGGAGCAGATGACCACCGCCTTTCTCTTCTTCTAGGCTAGCTTCGTCTGCACGCCTTCTCTTCCCTAGATTTTCTCCAACACCGGGATGGACTCTCCGATGAGATCTTGTGGCTCCTCCTCAGTCTTTATGTCGGTGGCCGGGGCATCTCTTCGCATGCGCCCAATCGCCCCTCAAGCGCCCAAGAAGTACACCACTCTTTCCTGTGAATGGATCTTCGCATAAGTGAATCAGATCCTATAAAAAATACATGCGATTTAGAATATAGCTGATTCCACCGCTTGCAACGACAAAAGATAAAAAGCATCAGGAACACACAATTGAGATATTTACCTGAGGAGGCAGATTCTGGCAGTTAAAGGGTCTTGTCTGCCCTGGCAAGTTGAACGAGGCAAGAGGAGCAAATTGCTCTATGGCCCGCTCCTGCACAACATCCCTCAACAGCATCTCTGTCCTCTCCCGTGCCGTCGATCTCCCCCTTGAAGTCAAAGGCTGCGTGAGCCCTCTCCTTGCAGGGCTCGACGTAGCGCACTATAAAGCTCGCCGCCACCAATCCACCGTTGGTGCTCACGCCCTTTATTAAGCCAAGGAGCTCCCTCACTTGCTCCATATCAATTGAGCTGCATGCACCGCATCTCGACCAGCTCTTTAGAACTCCAAGACTCTCCGAGATGTGGTGCTTTTTCTATCTACCTTGCAACCGTAATCGAATCGGCGTCGCGATTGAACTTGGACAAACAAGCCAGGTGGCTCTCAAGCTTCATGTAGAACCACCTAGCGTTCCACCCCTTCAATGACGTGTTTAGCGGCACAGTAAGGTACTCGCCCGCCATTCCATCGTGTAGTTGAAGATACACTCCGCCGACCACCTTGGAACCATTGCCGCCTCTCTTCTTCAGCCAGAATAGGTGACGGAAGAGGTTGAAGTGGGGAAGGATTCCGAGATACGACTCACAGAAATGGATGAAGATAGATATGTGCAATATGGTGTTTGGGTGGAGGTTGCACAAACTGACTCTCTAGAACTCCAACAAATCCCTCAAGAATGGGTGAACAGGAAAACCTAATCCACGCCAAAAGTAGTCCTCAAATACTATAGCTTCGTTGGTATGAGGCATTGGGAAGGATGCTCACATCGAGGGTTCAAAGCCACCATCCTTGAGGTGGTGGAGTGAGTTGAAGGAATCTTCCGAGGAAGAATACGCCTCTACCAATTTGTTGAGCTCTGCCTCCCCCGTGCGTGATGGCACCCACTCTTCATCACGGCTGGATCCTCCTTTCCTACAACACTTGAATCAACTTGCTCCACTTGAGAGCCATTAGATTCATCAAATGTCACATCTACCATGACTTCAACTCTACCCATGTTTTTGTTGAAGACACGATAGGCATGCTCATTTGATCCATAACCAAGAAGAATGCCTTCATCAACTTTTGGTACAAATTTAGAGGTTTTGGGTCTTTTGTTAAGTATAAAACATTCGCACCCAAACACTCTAAAGTATGACACCTTTGGCTTGTTACCAGTTAGTAGCTCATATAAAGTCTTCTTGAGTTTCTTGTGTAAGTAGAGACGGTTGATGGCATGGCAAGCAGTGTTGACGGTGTCACTCCAAAAGAGGTCCGACGTCTTGTATTCATCTAGCATTGTCCTTGCCATATCAAGAAGTGTACGGTTCTTCCTCTCTACTACACCATTTTGTTGAGGGGTGTAAGGAGTTGAAAACTCATGCTTGATGCCCTCATCATCAAGAAACTCTTCAACTAGAGTGTTCTTGAATTCGGTCCCATTGTCACTTCTTATCTTCTTGATAGGAAGAACGAACTCCCTTTGTGCCCTTCTCACAAATATCTTGACTTTCTCTTGCACCTGGGACTTATCATAGACAAAGAATACCTAAGTGAACCAGGAATAATCATCAATAATAACTAAACCATATTTGTTACCCCCGATGCTTATGTAGGCGACCGGTCCAAAGAGATCCATGTGAATCAACTCCAACGGTTGTGTAGTGGTCATGATGCTCTTTGGTGGGTGAGGTACACCTACTTGCTTTTCGGCTTGGCAAGCACTATAAATCCTGTCTTTCTCAAATTGAATATTGGTTAGTCCAAGAATGTGGTTGTCTTTTAGGAGTTTTGCCAAGTTCCTCATCCCAACATGAGCTAGTTGGCGATGCCATAGCCAACCCATGCTAGATTTTGCCACTAAACAGGTCTCAAGCTTAGCTTTTCCTTTGTTGAAATCAACTAGATAAAGCTTGTTCTTGAGGTGACCCGTAAAGACAATAGAGGAATCATCCCTCTTAGAGACTTCCACACCCTTATCCGTGAAAAGACAATTGTAGCCCATCTCACATAATTGAGAAACGGACAACAGATTGTATTTTAAGGAATCAACATGCAAGACATTTGTAATTGAATGATCAAGTGTAATAGCTACTTTACCAAGTCCAATCACACCCCCTTTTGAATTATCACTAAATATGATATTCTCATCTGAATTTGTAGTTGGGGAGTATGATGAGAACATACTCCTTTCTCCGGTCATATGATTTGTACATCCGTTGTCAAGCACCCAACTTGACCCATCGGAGGAGTATGCCTGCAAAGCAAGTTTAGTTCCTAGTTTTAGGTCCCCAAATATTCTTGGGGCCTTGCATGTTAGTCACAAGAACTTTAGGAACCCAAATGAAAGCATTATGATAAGCATTTCGACCATTGCCAACAAACTTGGCAAACACCTCCCCCTTGCTGTTGTACTATAAAACAAAGTTAGAATCCAAACATTGTGGAGGTGTTTTTGCCTTTGGTTGGTAAGCATATCTATTTGGAGTGACCTAGATAGATTTCTTTGGTTTCTGGACAACCTGCTCTGGATGAGACACCTTCTTCTTGGGCTGGACATGAGCAGAGGAGGAGGAGGTGGTCTTCCCTTTTCTGTGGGGGCGGCACTACCACCCTTCACAGCGGCACTGCCACCCATAGGCCGTGGTGCTGCTCTGGGCTGGCCTTGTGCCACCATCTGTGCAGACCTATCCATACCTTCCTGCCCTTTGCTCATGAACTGAACACACTCATATCCATTGATTACCTTTCTCCCATTGGTTTTACCTCCATGATTGTGCCCAAGTCCATATTTGATGCGTGGATTTCTTCCATCTTTGTATTGTGGCCTCTTTGGTTTTTCACCTTTGCCACCAGCAGGTTTCTTGCCTTCCATGCACCTTTTTCCTAATATAGCATTGAGCCTAGCAATCTCCTTTTTCATAACCTCCAAATTTGCAAGGTTAGTGGAATAAACATTTAAGTCAAGATTATAGCATTTTCCACATCCTTGGATAGTGGAGGGAATAGAAGTGTCATTTGTGTTGGAGGGATGTGAGGTGCTCTCGCATAGAAGGTTATATTGCTTCTCAAGTTTGTTGTGCTTTTCAATTAAGACACAATACTTGTCATTGAGTGCAATATTTGCCTTCTTTGTGAGAGCATGTTCTCTTTGTTCTTCGGCCAAGGCCTTGCTCAAAGAGTCCAACTCACTTCTCTCTAACTCAAGAGCTTCCTTGCAGTCAATATACATCTTTTTGGTTTCCTCAAGATAATCATCTCTATCGGCTAGCTCGGCTTTGACACCTTCTAATTCCTCCATTAGATTCATGATAAAGAGCTTGGTTTTAGAATCTAATGTTTTAGTCAATTTAGTATATTTCTCAACATCACTAGTATCATCATCACTAGAATCACTAAGTTCACTACTAGAGATGTCACTAGGAGGTGGAGATTTGGCTCTTCATTTTACCTTCTCACCCTTTGCCATAAGACAAACGTGAGTGAAGCGGTGGTCATCATCATCGGACATGTTGTTGAAAAGCCTTGGTGTGGAGGATGACTTTTGAATGGCCATGGTTGCAACCTTCACATCCTCTTCACTTGACTCCTTAGTTGAGTCCCACTCATGCCCAATGTGTGCCTCTCCCATTTGCTTGTATCTTTTTGTGTTCATGCTTGCCCTCATTATTGTCCCTCTTGTATTTGTTTTCTTTCTTGTCATAGGGACACTTAGCAATGAAGTGCTCCATGCTGCCACAATTGTAGCAAGTCCTCTTCTTCTTGTTTGGAAACCTTCTTTGCACTATCTTATACCCAATCTTTTTCAACCCCTTGTGATAGCTTTTCATGAACAAAGCCATGTCATCAATCTTCATATAATCAGCCCCATCATCTTCATCTTCACTTGAGGATGAACTTGGATCATCATTTTGTGGAGTTGACTTGATTTTCTTGGGTTTACTTGTTGATGCTTGCTTGCTGCCCTTTGCCTTGTTGGAGGTGCCTTGATTGCTTGATTTATTTGCCTTGAGAGCCACTTCCTTGATTTTCATGCCCTCTAACTTGGCTTGCAACTCACCAAGTTTGCTTCTTCTCTTTGCATGTCAAATGTCAACAATCTTCCAAGCACATCATTTGGTGTGAAGTGCTCAAACTTCTTCTTATCTCTAATTAAGGTGACTACGGTCTCATTTCTTGGTGAGTAAGCTTCCAATATAACTTTCACCACTTTGTGATCATCAAGTTCATCACATCCATAGCCTCTAATCTTGCCTACCAAGGTCATCAATCTATCAAACATCTCTTGTGGCCCCTCTCCATCAACAATCACAAACCTATTGAGCTTGGCCATCAACAAATCAATCTTAGCCTTCCTTACTTTATCAACACCTTCATGTGCTAGATGCAAAGTGTCCCAAATCTGTTTTGCAACATTGACATTCATCACTCGGTTGTACTCATTTCCATCCAAGGCACTAAGAAGAATATTTGTGGCTTGGCCATTGAGATGGACAGCAGCTAACTCTTCATTTGTTGGTGCTTCGAGATCTTCCGGTGGCTGCAATCCATTCACCACAATCTCCCAAAGACCGGGGTGAAGACCTACAAGATAGGCACTCATCAAGTGCTTCCACTTGGCAAAGTGTGTCCCATCAAAATGAGGCAACTTGCCCACGGGCACATTCACAAAAGACCTTTTGTTATGGTTAGACAAATAAGAATAATTAAAGGATACAGCGGCATATTTGTTTTTGTTGTTGTTGCTGCCCTTGTCCTTGCTATCCTTCTTTTTGTCCTTGCTCTTCACCTCCTTGCTATCTTTTGAAGCATGGTATGACACATCATCATCTCCATCGTCCGAGCTACTAGAGAGCTCACTAGATGATGCATCATACTCATTCTTCTCTTGCTCTTGAGCCCTTGCTGCCCTTCTCTTGGCTCTCGCCTCTCTTGTGATTCTTCTAGCTTCTTTTCTCTTTTTCTTGTCTTTGAGCCGCTGCTCTTCTTTCTTCTTTTCTCTAGCTTCTCTTGTTGCAATCTTTGTGGCTTTTCTTTCTTTTCTTGCCTTTCTTCTTTCGGCATCGGTGGTCTTGGGTTCTTTGATGGTGGCATCACTTGTTGTGGACATGGACAACTCGCTGCTGCTGCCAACATCCTCGGCATGCACACCACTTGCGTCCGCAGCGCGAACGTTCTTTAAACCTTCTCCTTCTTCCATACTTCACGCGGTGAAGCGTATACGAAGGAACCTCGCTCTGATACCACTTGTAGGATCCACTGGAAGATAAAGAAGGCCTAGAGGGGGGTGAATAGGCCTGTAAAAATTTAACTCAAAACTCTGTTAGAACAGAGGGTGACACTATCGGCCTTACAGGGCGGCACTGCCGCTCTACGAAAAATAATCTAACACAGTTGAGATTTAACAGATATAAACCTGACCCAACTAGCTGCTTAATCTCTACAATATAAAGCCAAGATCTAGTTCGAAGACTAGATCTCACAGAATCTTCACACAACAGTGAATCGAGCAACTAAACCCTAGCAACAGCTAGCAATAATGTAAACAGCAGGTATAATGAAGATAAAGCACGCAAGACACACGATTTATCCCATGGTTCAGCTCACCACTAAGGTTTGCCTAAGTCCACGTTGTTGAGGAAGCCACAAAAGGCTTGCTTTACCCTCATTCTCAAATCAAGAGAGTGAACTCTTCAAGTGAGGGGTGATTTCTTAGCTTTCGAATGAGGTTACAAACCTCCCAAGGCTGCCACATGAGTTGGCAAGCACAAGGGCGACGCCTAGTCGGCTAGGAGCAAGCTCCAAGAGTAACAAACCCTAGAACCATCGGCCAAATGTGAACCAAATGCTCTTAGACTTTGTGAATCAGTGGATCTCCTCTCCAATCGAGTTTTGCTGCCTTTTCTCTCAAGTTTTGATGGTTGGAATCAAGGATTAGCTTGAGGGATGGAGGAGCAACAATGGAGAAGAGGGGTGAGCTTTGGTTCTATTGTTTTCATGCAGAGTGATTCAGTGGACAAGATGATCGTTGTGGACCAGGCCTGAAGGGTATAAATAACCCCCAAGCCCAATCAGTCGATTAAAGAAGCAACTACTACTTTAACAGTATGCGGATCGCCGCCTAAGCCAAAACAGGTAATATGATATGAAATTTGGCTGGCTGTTTTGACTAGGTGGAAGGATGTAAATCTATGAATTTGAGCATCTGATTCAATAGTTGACCAACTGTCCTAAAATCCCTCTTGATAGTACGGCTTTTCCTAAACTCAAATTCAAAACATAAAAGAATTTAAACCTCCCTTGAGCTAGGTCTGGCCACCTTTTGTAATTAGAACACCTGCAACATGTTCATCATCCTCATTCTTTGATTCCCTACTTGTCATCTCGATAAATCTCATTAGTCCTCTAATTTGGTGGTCATCAATACCAAAACCCACAATATGGCTTGATTGCACTTACATAAATATATGCAACATCTAGATGAAAACACTTGCAACATACGTATCAAATACCTGAAACACTTGAAAACATACGCTTGCAACATGCATGTTATGCAACATCAAGGTCTACTTCTGTAACATCCAGATGAAACACTTCAAACATACGTTTGAAACACTTGAAAACATATGCTTGTAACATGAAACATACGCTTGCAATATACGTATATAGCCATTGCAACATATGCAACATCCAGATGAAACACTCAAAAACATACATCTAAAACACTTGAAAACACGATATTGCCGGTGGCCACGGCCTACCTGGTGGGGAACTGTGGTAGCTTGTAAGCAACACTTGGGTGCAATGGAGAATGGAGAGGGAGGATGGTAGCAAGTGGGCAGCTGGGTGCGGTGGAGAATGCTGCGCTGGAGCAGTCGCCGTGGACCACGCCGCATCGGCATGAAGAACTCAGTGGCAGGAGCGGGAGCACCACATGCGCATGACGTGACTGTGGGTCTAGGAGCCATGGCACGAGCCGCGTGGTGGTCAAACTGGCTAGCGTGGAAGCCATCGTCAGTGACGAGCTTGGTCGGGGTGCATCGAGTGGAGCTCCAGTGCGTACGACCAAGGGTAGGGGCAGGGTGAAGCTCACTCAGCCACACTAGCTACGAAAGGCAGCCACAGCTCGCTGCGTGAGGAGCCAAGAAACTGGCTCAACAGAAGCGGACGGCGGTGTGCATTCCTTGGCTATCCGTACAGCATTGTAAAGCGAGGGTGGGTGGCAGTAGAAAAGTGAGATGAGAGGATAAGGTAGGAGAGAAATAATAAAGTAAGCCTACAGAGGCATTCGAGTTTGCTTGTGAGAGCTTTGCTGGTGGGTCCGCTGTTACCACCGAATTAGATATTAGAATTATAGATTTTGTTAAGGTAATGACTTTGTTTCAACCATGCGGGTGTTTGCCAACGTGCACGCACACTGCTCCGCTGTTGATCGGTCATCCAAGGACCGGCGTGGTTCTAGCATTTTCAACCCAACCGCAATGCCTGGCCTACTAGTCATAGAGAGGGGAGAAGTAACTGTTCAAACATTGGGACTCGCGCCTCTCTCTTCGCTTCCAACACCGCTTGCTTCATCTTTGTCTCTCATCAAGAAGATCCCGCCCACGGCGACTGCAATCCTTTAAGTCAACTCAAGGATTCCACTGTAGTTTCCCACCGGTGACCCGGATCTAGGGGGAGCACAGGGGCCGCCACGCTGATCTATAAGTTGGATCCACCCCGATGCTTCCACCTCATGGGATTCGATTTGGATTTGTTCCCCATCTAACTCAAAGCTCTTTTGATTCCATGGTTCGCAATGTGCGCCGTCCACTGGAGGTAGCCTAGGTGGCGCCATGCTCGGTTCAAATGGCGGGAGGAGCGGATTTTACCTATATTTATGCCAGATAAGCTGAACCCTTCATCCAACATGGTGTCTTAGGTGCTGATTGTGTTAGGCAATGGGTAGAGGACAGCAAAGCCAACTGCTGCTTCGTCATCTTCAACGGTTCCTAAGGTATGCCCATCCAATCCGTTACCTTTGTTTTTGTATTCACCTATTTTTGTTCACGCAAATTTTAGTTGCCTCAATTTTCTAACTTTTTGCACTCCATCTCCTATTCTCAACCCCGAAGACAACGGGCTTCCCCATCGAGGCTCATGAAGCTATATAAGGATTTGACTCCATCTCAAAGGAAAAGAATAGATTCAATAGATTTTGGTTGTCTCTTGAAGATTGCTTGTAAGACTCTACCTATAGATTTTGCAAACTAGTTGATGGTTGAGTGTTATGATGCTAATTCATCGGAGCTGGTGTTTCCTAGAAGGGGAAGGATTCTAGTTAATGTTGATTCAGTGTGCAGTGTTTTTGGTCTTCTAAACAATGGTGATGAAGTAAAATATGAGCTTAATGTTGATGCTATCAACTTCATCCATGAGAAGTATGGTATTGATGAAGGGTAGCACCTAGTATTGACTCTATATTGGAAAGGTTGAAGAAGAATAGGACAAGTAATGATGATTTCCTAAGGTCATGGTTGATGATAGCAGTTTCAACTTTCTTGTGTCCTTCAATTGGCTTATCTATCAGCCCAAGGTGCTACCCAGCCATTGTGGATCTTTCTAACGTTAAGAAGTTGAATTGGTGCCTGTTTGTTGTTGACTAGCTCAAAGGCGCAGCATCCAAAATGGGCAAAAGGAAATCTTTTAAGGGTTGTCTTCTTGTCCTTGTGGTAAGTTGCTTTTGCGTCTTTCTTGTATGCTACAGTGTTTGGTAAGTGCTGCTGCAACACTAGCAGCCATAGCGCTGTTGCAGCAAGCACTACCGACCTTAGCCATATATGTTTCTACTTCTTTTCTTCTAATGTTTTGATGTCCTCATTGATTCTCATCTTTGCAGATTCTCTATATAGACTCACTTGTGGTTGACAACGTACAAATCCTTTCCACCATGCCTAGAATTGCAGCATGGTCAAGGAAACTATTGGATCAGGTCATCAAGTTAGACACCAACCGTGATGGCTCATTTGGGAAGCTCAAGGTATGTATCAATAGCTCAATGTGCCTTCCCTTTTGTTGCTAAAGTATCCCCATGTCCATATTATAACTTTTTCCCTGTACATGTTTATGTGTTCAGTTGAAAGGAGCAAACTATTCTACTCCACAGCTTTCATTGCTCCACATGGATGATATAAGAAGATTTGTCTCCTCGAAGGTTCCTAGTGGCATTTTAGATCAGGTTTGTACATGGTCTCTTCTCTAATGATGTTCTTACGACTACTAATTTTTGTTAAATGTACTTGAATGTGTTTGCGTGAAAATTTGTGTTGGCAGACCCGTTGTACATCTTATATGCTAAGACTCAAATGTTAATGTGCGTTGCCTTTCCTATTTACTAAGTTCAGAGTTTTTAGCCCATTGCTTGATTGTTTTTTAAACAAAAAAATAAATAAATTACAAAATTTTGATTCATCCTATACTTCATCCTTTTTTCTGTGTAAGTTTCTTCCGCGCCTACTTTTGACTTGTGTAGTAGTATGCAGATTCATCCTTTTTCCTAGAGTTCAGCTTAGCATTTCATGAATCCCGTGATGGCCTTGCCTTTTTATAAATCCCGTGTTCTTAGCATCCCTATTTTTGCATCTTCATATTTTCTTAGGCAATTTAAGTGTCATTTGTTAGGCAACAATGTCTTCCTAAATAGGCAATTTAGCCTATTCTTACTAGTAAAAAAGGTCATACCTTTTGTTGCTTATATGGTTCCTTAACTCTACTTGTCCCCCCCATTCGTGGGCCTGCACAACACAAGCCTTGTATGAATCTTGTGGAGGCCCATTCCACTTGTTCACTTTCACTTCTTTTTTTTGGGTTTTGTCCAAAATTTATATGCGTGGTTTCATTCCATTACTTACACATATTTTCCTCTTCTTTTGTCCTTTGTAGAAAAAAGTACGCTCAACACTGCTTGTGAGCCAGTTCTGCTCTGGTTTCACATAGGTTGTAGGCACATTTTTGGTGTTGGGCACACATAATTGCTACCAGAATACTAATAACTTGCCTGGCTAATGATATTAAATTGCTTACCAAACTACTAATAAATTGCCTGACCAATAACTTGCCTCACACACATAATAAGTAGTGCCTGATCTCAGCCTGGTACTAACCAGCTGTAGCTAGTAGTGGTTATAGTAGTAGCAGGTGTACTAGATTTTGTTATGTATAGTTATCTAGAGTTGTAATATTAGGCTTTATAGATTTTTAAACATTGCAGCATAGGCATTAATTACAGGAAACCATTACAAAAATGTTTACAGGCTTTACCTCTTATAAATGTAGCCTTTCTTTCCAATTCTGCACAACATTATCTTTGTGAGTTACCCACTTATGCAGTAGAAGCTTGCGTATATTAGGGATGTCACAGCAGTAACTTTCCTCCTTGAAATATTTCATTGAACGTCCATCCCAACGTTCAACATGCATCAACATATGGAAACCACAATCATAACTGCAGAGACAAAACAAACAATATAGAACTCAGTGCAGATAACAAATCTAACTATATGCAGAAAGGTAACATTAGTTAGACCACAAAAACTACTTACTTGTTAGACTGGATTGGAACACCAATATCAACAAGTTCATAATTTCATATCGACATCTTTGCCTCATAATTCTGTTTGGTCCAAAGTTGTTTGATTGCCCCTATCAAGGTGTTGCAGCACTTGAAGAGAGCTTCATCTTCCAGAGTTCTCATTGAGTCTAACACCTCAAACCTTTGTTTTCTTAGGTTCACGACAAACAAAAAGTAGTGTCCTACTTGTGCTGCAGATTTTCCATCTCCAAGTGATTGAAGCATAGGGAACATCACCTATGTTGGGTTGGTTATTATCAATGAATGTCACTGAGGAAAAAAATCATGTATGATGAAACCTAAATACATGTGAAGATATGAACTTACCATTTGTCAATGTGCTCACAATAAATTCTTAGGGGTGGGCTATTGGCAAATGGCATTGGCATGGAAGCAGAAACAACAACAACAGGAGGCAGGTTACATCCTCTCTCCAATTAAGGCTGCTAAAGCCTGAACAATGGGAGGCCTGCAACAAGTGTAGGGGCATGGGCCTCTAAATTTTGACCTAGCTATAGTAGTGGGAGCTACCCAAGTGCAGGGACATGGGCATCTAAATATGTCCTTGATGAAAGTGCGAAAAAATAAGCAAAACTACCTTAACAAATTAAGAAAAATGCTAATAAGGACATGAAAAATTACTTGATACTAAAAGAAGAATTGCTTCGGTACAGATTTATAGTAGAAGAATAATGGAAGAAAAATATGAACTAACCGAGACTCATAAAGGTAGAACACATTTGACAGTCTTTCTACTGGTGTCATCAATTGTGTAGATTGCAATTTTAGCAACTAGGCTCATTAGCTTCCCACCAGGCTTAACAGATAGAGCAAGATGATCTAGCGTCACATAAAAGCTCCAAAAACTGATTATGACCACGCTGCACACATAAAAGAAGCAAGAAAGTGAGCATAAATTATTGATAACATGATGATCAACATTTTTAAAATAATGAAGGAAGACATGGTTATGGGCATACGCACTCTTGAGCTTTTGTAGATATAGTAGACCTTGCATTTCCATGTGCACACACAACAGCATATAAATCACAAACATCCTTGCTGCAATGGAAAATCCTCTTTGTAGCAAAGTCAATATAAGGCGATCAGGGAGCAGCTAACCTTTTCTGAATCCTTCTTGGGTGAGGCTCATAGGCAGGTGTAACTATAGAATTGCCACTAGAAGGCTCTTTAGATGTGGATGGAGTAGGTACAGGATTAGATGTCTGAAACACAATTGCTGGATTCACCTTTTTCTTCTCAAACTCAATAAGAGCATCATTTTCCTTCCATCCCTATCAAACTTGCTGCACTCACAACAGTAGCTTTCCTCCTCTTCTATTGCTGTAACAAGGTAGTTCCTTTTTCCATACCCATAAACAAAGCTGTTATTGGGCTCCACCCAATATTGGAACTGCCCTATAGGCTTCACATCATATTCTATAGTTTTCTCAAACTCTTTGGAGAACTTGTAGAACATATTCTTTGTGTATATAGTGGAAGCATGCTTCTCAAGCGGATGCCTTGACCATCATCTTCGCTCATTATCATCAGTCCTGAAGTCTTGCCCATCCTATGCTACCAGACACTTCTCTTGTATTTTCTGGTACTGTCTCACAAACTGTAGCACGGACAAGTTTTGGTTCACATACTTCTTGAGTGAAGCATTGAACCCCTCGCTCCTTTGAGTCGACCGGAGGAATGGGAAGAAGTTGTGCATGTAGTAGGCTGGAATGAAGCTCTGCCTTATGTGGTACAGGTGTTGAAAATACTCATTGCCCCCCAAATCGTGTTTCTGGACCATAGCGACCCACTTTGACTCAAAATCTTCAGGAATTATGGTGTGGTTCAAGCAATCCACAAACTACTCATTTAGTTCTTCATTTTTAGCAAGGATCGGTCCAATTATGCCCGAAAACTTGTCCATGATATGCCACCTGCAATTCCTGTGGGTCGTGTTTGAAAAAACGGTGCAAATGGTGGCTCTCATCGTAGCGTCCTAATCGGTGATTATGTTGAGGGGTGCTTTTCCTTCTATTGCCTCTAGAAATGTTGCAAACAACCATTCATAGGTAGCTGCCTTCTCATTCCTTATAAAGGCACATCCTAGCTAAAAAGTTTGGCAGTGTATGTTGATTCCTATGAATGGTGTACAAGGCATCTCATATATGTTGTCATATAGGTTGCATCAAATGAGACACAGTCGCTATATGCCTCTTTGTAAGCTTGTCTTACAACTGAATCAACCCAAAATAGGTTCTCAACCCTATGGTTGTCATCGAGCTTGATCTTGTAGAAGAAATCAGGGTCTTCTTTCAAAGCTCTGAAGTAATCCAAAGTTTCCTGCATATCTTTGAATTTTTCCGTCTTGTGGATGGTGGAGCGAAAGTTCAAAACTTGTTTGCCCTCGTATGGCACCAGCTATGCAGAACCATAGAACTTGCTCATCAATTGCATGATTCTACCCGTGCTCAAGTTGCATCCGTGTAGCAAAACGATGAAATCCTTTTCTGGCTTCGGTATCCCTCTATGGGACCTTAAGAACTTCTTGAGTGAGGGCTTCACCACAAGATCGTGGTTGTGCTTGGCCAGAAAATAGATGACTTGCCACCTAGAGCCAATCATTTTGACCACCATCCTCGCCTTGCAGTTTGTATATAACATTTTCTCCCTCTTCCTTTTCTTACATCCGTCAAGCTTCTTCCTCTTCTCCCCTTGATCATCCTCTTTCTCTTGTGAGCTATCCTCCTCTTTGGCTTCACCATTGTTAGAGTAGCGAGTGATAGCATCAACAAGCTGAGCAGCAACTCTCCTTTTTTTGCCAAAGCCTTCCTTATTGCACACAAATTGGACCTTCTGCATTTCTCTTGTGATTGCGGACCAGCGTGACGTGTTTGTTCTAATCGAGAAGCCAGTTCTCTTTGCATAAGAGTTGTAGTACTCTTTTGCTTCGTCCAAGGATGCAAAAGACAGCTCATTGTGTGGCATTTGAGGAGTAGACCACACCTCTTCCTCCTCTTCTGCTACTTCATTTCCAGCACCATTTAATTCATTATTAGCAACTATAGGATTACCAGTAGAACCTTCATTCCTGTTTTCAATCCTTGCATGTTCAAATGACAATCTGATCTCAGAAACGGTAGGAAGAACCTATTCTGAAACTGCAGGAGCCGCCTCTGCTAAACCAGCATGACCAACTTTAGAAAAACTAGGCAAAATCTGCTGGTTCACATGCTCATCATTAGGCTGAGGAATTTCAGGAATTACAGGCACTTGAGTGCAGAAGGTAGGGTTGCTAGTCACATAATTCAAACCAAATGCATCCAAGAAATCTTTATTCAAATCTGGTGACAGCTTGTTAAGATCTATATTTGAGAACTGCAAGTAAAACAGTAAGTTACATGAAATTAGGCAACTTAGTCAAATCCATTAGGCAATAATACTGTACAAAATTAGGCAAAAAAGGCTAGCAATTTATGCAGTTTAGTTTAGTACATGCTATCAGTTTTGTTCAGTACATGCTATCAATTACATGAAATTTTGTGATAGCTGTGGCTATCAGTTTTTCACAGTTACAGTGGGACTAAAGACTGACTAACACTGTACCTAAATGTAACAACCTGTAAAATAGACACATAAGAGTTTAGAAACTTAAGACTGTCCATGGTACAAAATGTATTTTATTCCATAGTGAGATTTCAACTTAATGAATCTACCGTTCTTGTGTTTCCCTCTTTTTGCATAAAGTTGAAATTTGAGGCTTGCTTGTCCTCAACTCTGTTGATTTAAACATTTTTTCCTCAGTTCTCACTACCATCTATGTGCTTATCATGTACTTCTATTTAATTATAGGTGTTAGGCCATCAAGCATCAAAATGAACATGTGCAGCAACCATGTGCAGCAGCTAACACAAGAAAGTTTAATGCATAGGAGTAACCATATGCAACACCAACCCGGTAAAGATGTGCAAGAAAGTTTAATGCATCAAGATGTACATCTATAGGAGAACTGGGTTGCTTATACAAAACATATATCCATGTTAACTAGTAAGAACAGGATCCGGTATCACGTAAGATGTATATATAAAATTGCACTAGTCATTTAATTCTGTCCAAGTTATGATCTAGATCCGCTTGATAATCAAGTTCTTGCATATTTGTACGTACTGCACTGCTGTTTGGATGTATTGGCCTATTTGTTTGATGCATGAGAATCGGGTTGCTTATGCAAAAACAATTGAATTGCTTATGTTGAAAGAGAAAAGCAAAAGTAGTGAATTGCTTATCGGGGGCATGGGCCCGGCCTCTAGTGGGCCTTGTCCGATCGGATCGCTTTTCCCCGCGATTAGGGGCGGAAACAAAATATCTAAAGATATGATTCGTTGTGGCTTATCTCGGCCCATCGTCGTTATTATTTCGTGGCCGTCGATCGGCGTTGTTTCTAGTAAATCAACCGCGCTGTTGGTTCTATTTTTTACAAAAACGTCTCATGTTATTTCCAAGTGTATGAGAAGAAGTTTGGATATCTGCGGTTGTTTGCAAAAAGACCTCCATAGTATCAAATTATTGCATATTTGTCATTTTTTACGAAAACATCCTCTCGATTTTGCTCAAATTTGGATGTATATTTCTTTTCTTTTCTACCTTGTTTGCATGAATCTGTCGGGCGCTCTGGATAGGATATGATTCGCGGTATTTCGCTCTGGATGCCTCTGTCGTTTTTTTCAGCATGTTGAAAGGAAAAAAAAAAAATAGGCGCGAGGAAAAAAGCTTTTAGGCGGGGCAACCCACGGCCTGGCGTCCTCTCGATTTTTTTACAGTGGTTATTTCTTGTCCAGGAAGCGCGCTTTGTTTGCGACCTCCACTTTATCGCTTCGCGCGTGCACGACGTTGCTTTCCCCGCGACGATTAGGACGGAAACGAAAAATATATGCTATTAGATTTCCTAATATAGAGTGTACTTGTAGCATGCTTAATGCATGTAAGGCCGTGCATCAGTCGTTTCCTTTTTGTTAAATAAGTGTTGGAGCCGCGGGTCACTAAGTGATCACGCAGACCAGCTGCACATCTTGTTAACGATATATTTGCTCATAATTTAAAATATGCTATTTTTCCATCACTTAATTAATCGAAATAAATAACGAAAGTATATAGCTACAAAATCGGAGAAAGATAAAAGTTCCTGAAAAACAAGAGCAAAATCGTGGGGAAACGGTGGTCAAAGCAACCAAAAAAGTAGATCCAGTTCCGGCGGGCAGAGGGCTCAAGCGCTGCCGCGCTGACGTCGCCTGCCTGGAGCTGGTGCCTCGTCGACGGCTGCTGCGCTAGGGTGGAGCCTTTGATGCTGTAAAGTGTAAATTTCCTCACCCCCTCGCCGCCGGTTCCGAACCCAGCCATGGGGACGCCGGCGCCGGCGATGATGCCGATGGAGGACCTTGAGGCGGCCATCGCCGAGCTCCCTGCCAAGAAGGACGCCCTGCGCGAGGCCTTCGACAGCCTCGCCGCCTGCTCGCCCTACCCGCTCCCCTTCACGTGGGAGGACCTCGACGCGCACGTCTCCTCCGTCCAATCCTCCATCTCGCGCCGGTTCCGCCAGCTCCGGGCGCTCGAGGCCGCGCGCCCAGGCAGCACTAGTAAGAATAAGGAAGGTGCTAACGAGGTGGAAGAAGAAGAGGTGGAGGAAGAAGAGGAGGAGGTGGTGGTGGAGGAAGAAGAAGAAGAAGAGGTGGAGGAAGAAGAGGAAGAGGAGGTGGTGGAGGAAGAAGAAGAGGAAGAGGAGGTGGAGGAGGAAGAAGAAGAGGAGGACGAGGAAGAGGAGGAGGAGGAGGAAGAGAACGACAAGCAGATGAAGGAGGCCGACGACTACATTGGCAATCAAGCCAAGGAAGATAAAGAGGGCGGCAAGGATAACAAGCGCAAGCAGGATGCTGACGAAGAAGCGATCAGAAGAACAACACTGTGAAGCTTTGCGAGGGTCTTGGGCTTGCAGACAGGGCCACAGGTATGGAGCTATCTCCGTTCATAGTTATATTTTTTTCTGCAATTCTGCTAATCTATGTGTTTGATCGTGCCTATGGTGTTCTGGTGATTGTCAATAATGTTTCCTAAACTAGGTTGATTTAAAGTGCTGGTACAATTTTCTTATGTCATTTATAGCACCATAAAAGCTTGATTATAGAAGACCACATTCCTGCAAAGGCATGAGAAATATCTCTTGCAGGCAGGTTATTCGTCCATAAGATATAATGCAGTGTGACTAGTTTTGGAAAGGCTTACTATCTGATCATGTCATCCAGAGTTTTCTTATGGTTCATCAAGCATGTTAGTTTTTTTATCTTCTACTAGGTGAGTGCCCGTGCGATGCGACGGGGCAAAAAATATATACAATAATATTCATGTGCATCGCAGATGTCAAAATTCCTTTTATTTGTGAACAAAGGTACTATATAATTCCATCGACATATACTACCTAATTTACCGAAACCAAAAGTTCAGTATTCATCCACTAAATTTTTGTACCATAACCTAAATGACAATTACAACCTCAACAAAAAGAAAACTCAGCTCTATAAAACTGTACAGATTAGGAATATCCAATAACAAAACATACTGGTGTTGGCAGATTGAATGAACAAAGACAATAGTATTAATGTCTAAACTGTATGCCACATGGCTGCTTCGCCTTGGGCTCGTGGCATAGGATCTGCACTCGAATCCCCTTGCCTGGATGAGCATGTGTCCAGAGCACTCTACCTGCAGGAATAAGATCAGTGGCTCCCGTAAGTACCAACACAGGCTTAATTTCCTGGATCTATAGCACCAGATGTGTATTCTGAATAGTTCGGTTCCTAATTTGGTCAGTAAATTAGTATTAACACTCCTTTGATAATATATTGTTTACAAAAAAATGTATCACACATGACACTTCATCTATCCACTTAAGCCAACACCTTTTGATTAAGATGCAGTGATATGCATAAACAATTGGACATCACTTAAGCCAACAGCTTTTGATTAAGATGCAATGATCTGTTCTTATGTGCCAGCAGAGAATGTGTACGCACTTGTGATCTGTGCTTCTGTGTAAAATCTGTTCTTTTTTCAATTTACTCATTCTGTGCACTCCATCCTTCCTAGTAGAAACTTGTGCCCTCAAATTCTCGGTGGCACTCAGGGACAGGCTCAATATAGGACATGGGTGCGATAATTTTTGCCAAAAATAAAAACTCTATATACTGTCAATGCTAGCTATCTGGGTCAATTCCGGATGCATAAAGCTTGGGTTCCCCACAGCAGCAAGCTAGGGAAGGAAAAGGGTGATGTACCTTGTGGATGATGATCGTCGCTGCCTCTGACCAAGCATAGGAAAAAAGAAGTGCTTTAGCATTAGGTGCTCTTTGCATATAGTGCCAAAACCTGATGGTTCAATTTTAGAAGGCACAATTTCATAAACCCTCTGGAAGCCTACATCAAAGAAAGAACCAACAGATAGGAAAAAGGAAGTGCTCTAGCATTAGGTGCCAAAACCTGATGGTTCAATTTTAGAAGGCACAATTTCATAAACTCGTCATGTTGCATTGCTCCTAATGATGGATAAGTCTCTGTGTAGGTCTTTGTGGGGCTGTAGCAGCATGGTGGTCTTGCTGCCCATCAAGGACAGCATCCTTGACTGGAGGACAGCATCTAGGACTAGTATCTAGGACAGCATCTAGGACAGCATCTTAGACTAGCATCTTGGCATATGCTTAGTTGGCTAGCAGCCTATAAATATGTATCCCCAACCCCTCAAGTTGGCATGGCATTGTGTGAGAAATAAACCAGAAAATTACCCTAACTCCTAGTGTCATCCTCTCTCGATTAGAGTAAGAATTCTACTACTACCAAGAGTAAGAATTCAGCGACTAACACCTAAAATGACTGAAAGTCTTATTTCAGAAGGCACAGTTTGAGAAATGTATTATGGAGTTCCCATTCCAGGAACTACAGATTCACAAATGTAATCTGCTAAGGAGATTGTTCCTTATCTCACAATTTATTGCATGAACACTTCTGTACAGAGCAACCGCAACATTGCCGCCACTGAATTCCATATCTTGATTTATCATGCACATAATTTAACGAAAATGAACACACTCAAGAACTAAGTCTGACAGAAGTATAGTATACAACCAAACTACTGACATGTGAAGTCACAAATGTAATAACTATGCCTATACCGTCCCCATTGGGCGTCCGAAAAAAAATGTCTGGCAGTGTGATAGCTAATTGGCAAGCACACCATAAGGGTCCTGAAATCCTGAGTAGTTCTACTTACCAAAAAGCCACATAATACAGGACATTCGCTCGCCGTAGTCTCATTGTGGCAGCGGCGGTTGCAGCACGGCGCCACGATCTTATACCACATGGTTGTATGTATCACACCTGGTTACTACGGAAGAGAACGCAAACGAGCAAAATCAGACAGGCACATCAAACGGAACACTGGGAGCAGATCAACCACAACCAGTCAAGTAGCGCAAAGCGATTCGGCACTGGAAGGAGCGAATCACCCGTGTTCCATGTTGGCCACATGGCGGCGGTCCACATCGTCGTTGTCACCTGGGAACTGTGCTCCCCCGTCCCCTTCATATCACGCACCGAGTTTGCTTGCTAGGGGGTTCTCTCGAGGAAAAGCGGAGGAAATCTTATGAAGGAGCAAAGCGGGGAAGAAATCCGATGTAGGGTCGAAGTCGTGGCCTAGGTCCGCGCGCCGCCAGTCCGGGGGCCAATCCGATGTAGGCGGACACGCTCGGGCTCGCCGGCGCTGGGACTGGCGTGGTGGGCCGCCCTGCCAGGGGCTCTTCCCGCGCTGCCCGCATCGGGGTTCTCCGAGCCGAGGCCGCCGCGGCGGGGGGCGGCCCTAGGGGCAGGTATGGTGCGGAGTGGAGGCAACGCAGCCACGCGGGATGCGAGGGGGCGGGACGACGGCACGGCGACGGCGCGGTAGGTGAGGGGCTAAGCGCTCCCGGCGCTAGGAAGCAGCGGAGCGGTAGGGGAGCGGCGGCACTGCGGCGTTGACGACGGAGGCGTCGGGAGTACGGCGCAGCAGGGTGGGGGTTTCTGTTTTTTTCCTTGCCCTGGATGACGGACGAACGGCCGAGTGGGGGCGCATGGAGGAGACGACGTGGGGGCCGCTCCGGCTTCACCACGGTGATGGTAGACGGGTCCGAGTGATTCTTTTTAGTGATAGATTAACAGGATCCACTAGCCATAGATCTAGCAGGTCAAATTAACATTTAGGATATGGAGTAAACCCTAGAACATGATCTAGTGCGAGGAAACAGAGAGAGAGGGATGCGGGGTATCAAATCATCGGCCGCCTTCGAGGAAGACGAGCCATCGCCATCGCGGTCGGTGTCGATGTGACGTGGTGGAGGCGCTGATCGAGAGAGGCGGTGCGGTCGTCGTCGATGCGCAGGCGGCGGTGGCAAGTGGCGGCGGTGCTCCCACATCGGCAAAGCTCCCCTTCTAGATCGGCTTAGGGTTTATGTAGGTGGGGTTGTGGCGGCGCAGGTGAATCTCATGCCTTGTGCCCCGGCCCCCACCTCCCTTTTTATGACGCGCTGTGCGACGGGGGTCTACCAACCATGGAACGGTTGGGCGCCCCCGATCAGGGCGTGGATCAAGGGCCCAATTGGCTGTTGGGCCAAGTTGGTGGAGATCAACCTAACATTTAGGAGTAGAGATACTGCGTAGCCACACCGTAGAATATTGTAGATGTACACCTAAAAACTATATAGCCGAATAAAAGAAATCATATTTGTAGGAAACATGGAACTATTCTGATCCATCTTTTGATTTTGTACTAATCAATGGTATGCGAAATTTTCCCAATTTGACTTTCTTGAAAGTTTGGTACCAGATAGTGTAAGATGCAGACAAAGGACCATTTGACACAACTCATACATGTTTGTCGCACCTGGTGCTATGTATCCTTCTTTGCCTAATCGATTAACATGTATTCCTGAGTAATACCTGCCTGATCATGCAAGTGTTTGATCTCTGGCTGCATCGCTCCAATGCTATGTACCTATTCATAACTAAGATTTAACAGTTATTAAACTATTTACTACTGTAAAAGTTTCTAGTCTCCACACATTCTTTGTTTCTACTTTCTAGACACAGCACCTTTGGCTCACCATTGACAGCAGCATCTCAGACACCACCAGTTGGTGGGCCTCAACCATTCTGATCCTTTTGCCCAGACTTTCACATCAAACGCCAAAGAAATTAGTTTTTGAATTCCTAAATTTTCATTAAAATAAGAGTGCTTATTGTTGGACATGTACGTGGATGTGCAAGGCTGCTAGGGGAGGTTTTTGTTTATTCCCAATTGATATTTTGTCTTTCATTATGTTCAATAGTCAATGTAAGTATCAAAGATCAGTGTATAATATATACAATATGCATCAAATGATGGTATTGAAAAATATAGTTGTCGATTGTCACTAATGTGGGACATCAACCAAAAGTTGCTCAAGAAAGCACCACCAATTATGTTCACCGTGTTGTTCTTTGGTGTTGTGCCTTCACGAGACTGTTCCGTGAAGGTGTGCTTACATGCTTTCCTTTGCTGCTAGCCTGTCATTTGTCAATACAATCTGTGAAAGAGTCTGAATCCTGTGACCAAAATGGCAATTCTGTTCATTATTGCTACTCGCAAAAAAAAAAAAAAAAAAAAAATGTTCATTATTGCATCTCACGTGATAACTGATATCAACCGAAGTGGTAGGTTTATATGGATATACTTTTAAATTTCGATAGAAACCCTAGTTTGCTTAGTATATCAAGTATGTACATCAGTTGATTGTCTGGTCTGTAGCTGTAATGCATTTTTGTATGTTCATTGCTTAGCCATTATTTGAACTTTTTTCACTGTTTTCATACGCAGCTAGACTTCATACATTGGCCAATATCTTCTTTACATTTTCAGTTTGATTTTGACATAAATGTAGGCACTCATCTCCATGTCTGTACCTCATTCGCAATGCAAGGGTTCGCCTTCTTATTAATGTTTCCTCTTGCCTTCATCTTTTCTGCATATTTTAAATTTGGAGGACAAGTATCCTCCATTTTCTCTTCTGAAGGGATACATTGAGAAGGCCAAGCAGACGACTTCTGTGGAGATATTTAGAAAGAATGAAACACACAAGTCATTGGTATGAACTAGCCCTTGTGACACTAAAATCAAGTATTTCACTGACAGGAATTATATGGCGCCCAGGGTAGCACAAACCCTGGACATCCAGGCCATTATGCTGTAACGTCAAAATTTGTTCTGACGGAGAGAAATTTGAGGCCGCTATTCATCTATTGACAGATTTTTTAGGGTGGGAATGCATACCTCCAGGATGCTGATCTCATTCTTTTCCATGTCTGGAGATCTCCAATAACTCTGGCAGGTTATAGTTTCAGGTTGGGGTACGAGGTTTTGGTTTTGGGGATCTTGGTGGCCTCCATCTGTAGAGGTATGGCTGAGGGTTGCAGGTAGTTCGCCAGCCTGGTAGCGGGCGGAAACGCGAGACGGTGGTGGACAGTGGTTGGGCAGGCATGGAGGCGGGGGCATTGTGCTCAAAGTGGCTAGTGCCGTCCGTGGTGGAGGGCAGTGGAGGTGGGGGAGCAGGATCCATGGTGAGGGAGGGAGGCGCTGTGCATGCGGCACATTGGGCGGGCGGGGGGTCGGGACGGACAGAAGAGGTGTGGGTGGGGATCGAGACGATGACGGCTTTGTTTCCCTCCTACGATGAAGACCAGGATGTCCAGTCCAGGATGCTCATCCTGGTGGACATAGAAACCGGGTTCTTTCAGTGATCACCTTAATCATAACTTATAGCATTGTGGTTTTACTACAGATTGTGGAACAAGTTCTGTTGTAGATATATCTTTCTGTCTTTCTTGATCCGATAAATCTGCTTTCTTATCAACTATATTTCTTTCTGTCTTTTGTTTCGTTTTCACATTTACAGTGAAGTAAGTAAGAAAGCACATACACATTCTGCACTAGCACACTTGCCTGGCACATGAGTGTGCCAAGGTATCTGATTCACACCCCTAGAAAGCCATATACCACTGGTAAATGGGGAACGTACTCACACATATTGACATAGATATGGTGTCTAGATTTCAATCCAGGGTGGAGTCACAAAACTCCACCCCACCAAGAGGTGGGTACTCAAATTTGTTGTTTGTTAGCTGAAAGGTTTTTGCATCTTGCCTATGTGCAGAACTTGGCTATACCAAAGGAACTATGGATTGCACATCATCTAGCAGAGCAGAAATTTGCTGATTCTAGGCAACGCAGTGCTATCATAGCAGAAATTAATTATTTGATGAGTGAATATAAAAAGGAACAAAGGTCAGCAAATCCCTCAATGCCCTCTACATGGGATTCACAGCAGCCAACGAAACATAAAAAGAGGAAGAGGAAGCGCAAGAAAGAGGAGCAGGAGCACCATGAGGAAGCACAAGACAACCAGCAGCAGCAGGAACAGAATGAAAACAAGTTAATTCAAGGAAAGCAACATCAGCTGCATCAACAAGAAAATAAGGCGCAAGTGACAGAGCAGCAGCATATGAAACCGCCAGGGCCAGCTACCGACACCTGCTGTTCCTCTGGTTCTGAATGTGGCTCAGATCCAATACTTTGGGCGTCCACCTTACGCTGCTATGCCTGGAGTTCAGAATTACCCTGCCCAGCCAGGTTGGCCTATAGCTCAAGGAAGACCATTCGTACCGCAATTCAGATCACCTCAGTATATGGGTCTGCCATTTAATCCCTTTGCCCTTCATCCTCCGTCCTACTCCTATCCCAGATAGTGTAGAAGTCCTGGCGTTGTGAAACTACGGTGAAGCGTAGAAGTTATATGAAATAGCTGCGTAAGTTATATGAAATAGCTAGCGTAGAAGTTATATGAAATAGCCCGGTATTGGTTCGGTCTGTAAGTGGCTTTGTGTTCTCTTTTCGCAACATGGTGTTCATTTGCTAATTCCTGGCCTAACATGGAGGTAGCCTTGGGCGTTTCTTCTGTTGCTGCAGTTTCTGCCTGTGCTGTTTCCTCTTGCGATTCTTGTTTTGTCTTCTCCTTTTTCTGTTTTTTCCACATTTCTTCCGGCTCCTGCGGCTCTTGTTGATTTTGAATGTGCTGATGCTGCGTCTCCTGTGGCTTCTTCTGCTGGTGCTGTTTCTCTTTTGGTTTTTGCTGCAGCTCATGTGGCTTTTGCTGCTGCTGCTGCTGCTGGTGGTTTTCCACCTGTTGCATTTGTTGCCGTTGCTGATACTCCTCTTGAAAATTGTCCTGCTGATGCGAACTTGCAATGGAGGCTGAAACACCTGCTAGACTTGTGTGTATATGCTAAACACCTGTATAGTACAAATATACAAATGTACAAGCACAAGTTCCGGTTGGGAATTGGTCGTTTTCGTGCCGCCGACACGTCTGCGGCTGAAAATATCATTCGGTTCTCAATGAAAAGGAACACATCCCTGATCCCTGGCTCCTACCTATGTGATTAACGATTTGCATGCACTGAACGCACCAGAGTATGCCTGTTATAACTGTAATTTATCCACGTTGTTCACTTCCATTGCATCGGGTTGTCCTATACCACTTTCTTCACTTCTGAAGTTTAACAAAAACCTCATTCAGATTTCAGATGTCAGGCCCAGAGTTACCGTTCATCATATGCTACTACTATATTGGTTTAGATGATACCAGAATCAAATTTCTGAAGTAGATAAATTTCATGCTTGGTAACCTTTCTCGATAACGTATCATGAATTCTTGATAAATAAATGCAACCGATAGCGCATCATGATCGATGAATGCAACTTAAGAGCAGGTAAAAGTAGGTACTGGGACAGGTAAAACGCAAACCTTCTCTATAACGTTCTAAGCTTTCTATAAAAAGCCGGGTTTACCTCTGTCAAAAATAACCGCAGACCTTCTCATAGTATCATCTTTCATTAAACAAACAAACTAAGCACAAAACTTTGCAACCCCCACTGGGCCGTTACTGGCACTCGACATGATAATCATCTACTGTGTGCCATCAACTCATACACAAGGGCCCAAGTGTTTCACGCATCATCGACACTGGTCATCGGTTCATTATCCTTGGCTCCGTCCCCATCTTCATCATCTGCGTGTGCGCCGTTGCTCTCACAGTCCTCACCAGCGGCCGCCGCGTCCTCCATCTGATAATCCACCTTGAAATCATAGTCCGCATCCATGTCGTTCAGCACGCTGAACTTGTTCGCCTTGCGTCGTTTCTTCTCTGCTTTCCTCCTGCGAGGGTCGAGTATGCCCTCGGCAGTGTACAACTTGTCGTTCTGTGTGCTAGCACTGGCTGCCTTGCTTCCTTCGCGACCATTCACGTCAGTTTCCTGGACGGGTTCACTCGGTTTCTTGCCATCCTGGTTAGTGCAAAACAAGAATCAAATAACAAGGCCGAGCACAATGTTCCTAATGCATTCATGTTTTGCTTGCAGCAAAGCATATTGGTATGAAATTCTTGCATATGAATTATTTAGTTCAAATAGAACCTACGGATGACTTATACAAAGTGTTTTCACCAGAGAGCAGGCACTACCCTTTTATCATGATGCCAGTTTCATTATGCTGTTTACAAGGATTATACATAGATGATCTTAAAAAAACTCATGTTGGTCAACAGATTTGAATGGAACCTCCTAACATAAGCGTATAGAGCTGAGCCCGAACCAGCGCCCATGAAAAACAATCTCACAAAAAAAAAATTGCTTTCAATGGATGCCATGCATCTGGCCATCACAAGGAACAAAACATAGAACTAATAGGTAAAAAGATGGCACAAAATCTACAGTGGTTACCATGTTAAATCCACTTAATTCATGGGAAACCGCTAGCGTTAAGATTATTACCTCTAGCATCTCTTCATCAATCCCTGGTGGAGCATTAGGTGGAATCTCAATATGATGGAACTCCCTCAATGGACTTCAAACCACCAATATATGAAGACTCAGCTTTGTAAATATCATCAATATTAAATTCTTTCCCATCTTCTAATATAATCACTGCATCTGAGCCCTCTCCAGCATCTCTTTTAGGTGGCAGTGTAAAATATGGTATTTTACCTAAAAACAAGAGGATCAGGTCACTATTAACAAGAATTTACAAAGTTAATGACCAAAATTTTAAGACATACCTTCATTCCAGTCATGAAGCACAATTCTCGCAGCAGCTTCAACATCCACTACACCACCCTTTTTCAATTTCCCCCGTATAGTTGCTACTTTCTGAAGGAAATCATCAACTGAACCGAAGCTTGGAACCTTGTACAGAGACAGCAACTTCTCATGTGGGCAAATACTTAGGATCTCCTTAACTAGAAACATCAAAAACAGAGAGAAGCATAAAACATGTCAAGTATTCCACTTCTGGTCACATTATATACTAGCTTATTATCAAATGGTATAGTACCTAAAGAATAAAACAATAAGAAGGCTATATAACTAGAATAAATAAATAAATAACTTCAAAAGAGCTAACAGAAATGACACAGAAACATGCAAACTAGCTTACCAGGAGTGACTGGATCTTCCATTTTCTCAACTCTTTTGCAGTTTCGAAGGGCTACAAACACACCACTGTTGGAAGATTTGAGCATAACAACACCGGGACAATCCAACAACTTCACCTTCTTGTCTAATTGAACTTCTTGTATTGATCTAGTAACCCCTGGAGTGGAACCAGCATTAACCACTCGGGACCTCTTCAGGCTGTTGATCAGACTGCTCTTGCCAACATTAGGAAGTCCAACAATACCCACCGTAATTACCAGTTTGAGCTGCAAGTCACAATAACAAAACTCAACAAAGGAAGAACAAAAAACACATACCTACAAGAGGAGTAAAAAAAGGGAATACTGAAGCATAAGAAGGTAATAACTGAAGACAGGAAACAAGGCTACATGTAAAACTGTCATGATAAGATACAGCACACAAGTAAAACAACTATTTGCATGAAGTCATTAGGTTCTGATACAAAATGTAGGAAGCTGCTCTCCCTTCAAAATCAAAACTCAAAAGGATTCTATTAATCATGTTCAATAAAAGGTAATGTGCACATAAGCAAGGAAAAGGAAGTGAAGGTTCAATTATTATAATATAGTCAAGTAATGAAGCACACGGGATGCTGTAGAACAAGGACAAAACATTCTAATTTAGAATGCCCCAACAATAATCAACTTGAGAGACAGATGAGAGATGACCGAAGCTATATATGCATAAACCTTATATGAAAACGATAGGACCATTTACCTCATGGCTTCTGGAATAATTCTTGAGCAATCTGATTAGATTCTCTGCACCAAGACAATCACTGCTTTGTGGGATGTTACTTGTTTTATCAAGTTTTTAAGATTTCCATCCCAGCTTGGTCCTCTGCTCTTGGGTATTGCACTTAAATGCAACTGTTGGCATTTCTTCTCTTAGATATGTAAGCCACTTCTCTACCGCCTCCTTGGGAACAAGATCTATAATTCAAGAATCAGAAGTTGAAATGTAGGATGGCATAACCACCACAGAGTAAACTTTAAACATAACAAAACACTGCACAATACCTATCTTGTTGAGAAGCAGTACAATCCGTTTACTTGGATCAGCCTTCCTAACCATCTTTTCCATGTCAATGCAACGGGTGCCCAGCGGATCCCTTGCATCAAGAACCTCAAGAATCACATCGGAAGCTTCAATTACTTTAACAAGCTCCTTGTAGAAAGACCTCTCAGAATGATCTGGGACACATTTAACATCTTTGGTCAATAATATAACTGCATGCAGTAGGGCAATTAAACCACAAGTGGGAGATAAGAAACTTACCGTTGCCCTTTGCCACTGCTGAAGGAGCATTATCCTTTGCTGCAAACTCACTGCCCTGCACGGAAGCTGCAGATGCCAAATTAGCAATGTCCTCATCCTCAAGCAATCCTAGCTTCCTCTTCCGAGCCTGAAAAAGGTAGTGTCTCATTGTTTAACCATCACAACGAAAGTGATATAGATGTATCTATAAAACTAGACGAAGAACATAAATAGATGTTAAGGAACACATAATTCATCTGCCTAACCTAACTAAGGGTGACAATATTAATCACTGCTTGGTCAAGTCTATGTGAAATTTCATGATCCTGACAGAGTGAGCCTAAAATGTGAAGTGAAAAGACCCAAATAAAGGATGAGCATCCAGCTTGTCTGAGATCAATGACCAGAATTTCACAAGAGAACACAATTATACATACAGCAATATTGGTTCAAACAAGCCTTAGGTTGTAATAAGGGACAACAAAGGTTGGGACAAAAACTATAATGGCAGATACTAAAGATAGCAAGCCATCAACCAGATGGCAACTACTAAGTACTAACTAGGCTTGCAAATGGTTTGGGCCACGCCGCCAACCCGCTGGGCTGGCACCCACCACTAACCTGCTGAAGCCCGCAAGCTAACCCACTTAGATGGAGCAGACTGATATGGGCAACCAGCATAGTCCAGCAGCGCCACACATCCTGCATCTCCCAATCCACCGCCGCCGCCCTCCCGCTCTGAGTCCGCCTCCAAGCAGAGTTGGCAACTCTAGTGTCAGCCTCGTAGCTTGCCGCCGCCGCCTTCTCTCCTTCTCCTGGCGCCGGCTCTTCCGCCTTCGGCCTTGTTCTCTCCATTGTGACTTGTGAGCCTCCCTGAGCTACAGTTGCCGAAGAACGCCTTCTCAGCTTCCTTTCCCAATCCACCAGCAAGTTCAATCATGTCCACTCAAGTGGCAAGTAGCTCTCAATTATTAGCAATCAGTAACAGTTTGAGCAAACAAACAGAATCTTGAAGCTAATGTTACTCACTAAGAATGCAAATATTGTCAACTCAATTGACTAGGCTGAGTGCTCATGTGTCTACTTATCTGTTTAATTATGAGTTTGTTTATATTTACAACTACACCATTAGAGGAGTAGAGGAAGTTGCGTTAAAAAAAAGAGTAGAGGAAGCAAGATTAGGCACATGTCTTACTCCATTGGCAGCCACTGAAGAAAAGAGCCTTTTTTCCATCTCATCATCCCCATTGGCACATCCAAATCAAATTCATTTGACTATTAGCATTGTAGCATGGCTTACTCCATTGGAGAGAACCTGGCATGGACTCTGCTCTACATGGATGACCGGGCTCAATCCAAATAAATGTATGTTCTGCTTCAATTAGCTTACAATTAGTATCCCCTCTTCTTCTTAACTTTCAGTTAGAGTATGGCTTTAATGACACATAAAGCGGTCCTTCCTTCACTCCATGGCTTTCATTCAGGCATTCATACTGACCATGACTAGATTGTGTCAAGACAGATGATCAACAATGACCAATTTATTAGAGCGAGAGGGTGTTAGTTTGTTCAATAATAGCCTAGAGCATAACTTTTTTTTTCAATCTGCACCAAACCTGTAATTTGTGATGAATGTGGAATGTGTTAATCAACTACTGAAAAACAGCTAGTTTATTTTCCATTGAAATATAGTAAAATACGTTGTCATTCCAGAATTTCTGAATTTATTTTAACAATTTATGTCTAACTTTGAACTCTGAACATCACAGTGCACACCGCCCCATTTGCATTCCTGATGGTAACTATGTATACACTACCAATATAGGGAAGCATCTAAGAAAGTTAGTTTCACAATGAAAACTGAATGGACAGGAAGGTAGGGGTTGCAATTAAACGGAATGAAGGTGGATTCGTACACTAAGACCGAAAAACTATTTGCTCCGGACAGAGACTAACAGCAGGCATAGAACCAGCGGTAGCAGTGGGTGGGAGGGTCAGGGTAGTGCAGGGCACGGCAGACATGGCATACCCTCTCCTTGCGAGCCGCCTTCTTGAGCTCGAGCTCCTGGAGCGCCTGCGCGCGTCGGGCCTCGAGCGCCTTGAGTTCCTGCTCCTTGAAGGGCCACTCGTTGGGGAACCCGGGGTCCTTCTCGACCTTCTTCCGCTGGCCGCCGGCTTTGCTCTCCTTCTTGGTCTCCTTGCGCTTCTTGCGGTGGTGCTCCTTCACCTTGCGCAGCACCTTGTGCTTCTGCCGCAGCGTGACGCGCTTGCTATTGCTCTTCTTGCTCCTCTTCACCATCTTGCCGACGCTTGTCGAGGTGGAGGAGAGGGGAGGAAGGAGGAGCCGGCGGCACTGAGGTGTCACGACACAGACTTCGGGCGGCCCTGTTTGGAACAACTTATTTCAACCACGCCTTTTTGAATCAAGGCTAGATTAGATTCAGCTTCCACAAAAATCATGGGGATAAAAATCTTACTGTCTGATATGCCGATTCTTTGAGAGGACGACAAGGAGGAGGATCCTACTCCGGTCCGGCGGAGGGGAGGCGGAGCGGGAGAGGCGGCGACGAAGCGAAGGGAAGGAGGGAGGGAGAGAGCGGACAGGAGGCGGCGCCCGACCTCGCGGCTGCGAAGAGCGGCAATCAGGCCATGTACAATGCTCGGCGCTTATGGGCCGTTATAGGTTGCTGGGCCGTTTTTCTGCCAACGTTGAACCCGAGTCGCCTTTAAAAAAAAACGAGTTGGGCGCTTGAGAATGGACGCGACGCGACTCTCCGCGAATCAGCGCAGCCTGGAGCCCGGGACCGGCTCTTGGGCGATCCCGAGGAGACGGGTGCGCTTCACTGCCGCACCACCAACGCTCCAGTGCTCCACATGCGGGCTACCGCCGTTTCTAGGGCACGTTTGGATGAGTTTAAGATTCTTAAAAATCCATTTTTGCCTCTAATCTCTAAAATCTTCATTCTGAGTAAAAAACTAGTGGGGTGTTTGGATCCCTCAGTTTTTAAGAATCTGGCTTCATTTATTGCTCATAGGGTCACAAGAAACTGGTAAAAGCTGGGTACCAACAGTTTCCTGGTTTTTAAGATTCTGGCAAAAACTGGCCTGTTTAGATCTCACCCAGTTTCAAAAGCCAAATTCTTAAAAACTGATAAAAACTGGAGAGATCAAAACATGGCCTTAAGCACCTCTAAAATATATTTTCATTTGTAGATTGAGTTTTTTAAGGCGTTAATTGACATGATATTTTCTATCTCTCTTTACAGAAATGCTATAGTGAGAACGTTCGATCCTCCGGACGCTCCCGTTCGTAGGCCGCAACACCAATCCAATGGTCCAATAGTCGTAGCCCCTCGTCCACAAGCCCTCTTGTAGCATGTTGTCTTCATTCTCCAGAAGAAAAAAACACCACAGCTTGAGCGAACGCGCTACGCCGCCCCGCCCCGGCGTTCTCCACAGTAGCCGAGGGCCTGATGGCTAGCATCTCAACCATGCCTGAGCGTGGCCGCCCACCTTGATCCCTCTCCATCGCGCCTCCCGGTTGGCCACCTTCCAACCTCTCCACCGCACCTCCGGCCTACCGCAGCCTTCTCTAGCTCGTCGGCCGTCTTCTCTACCGGAGCAGCGACAGCTCGCGTCGAACCCGCCACGGCCTTCTCCACCAAAGCGGCGACAGCTTGGGCCAGCACAAAGAGCGGGAGTGCCACCATCTAGCGTCGCGTTGATCCACCTCACCCATCACGGAAGGGGAAGCGGTCCACCTCGCATCATCGGTAGGAAGGGGATTCTAGCGCCACCATAGTTCCTCACCAGGTAGATCATGGCCACGCGGTGATGCTATGTTCCAAGTGTTTCTAGACGTTTTTTAGACATGTTTTGCAAGCTTATGTTTCAAGTGTTTCAGTTGTTTTCAGATGTATGTTCAATTGTTTTATGCAGATGTTTCAAAAGTAGATCGAGATGTTGTATATGTTGAAATGGTTGTACACGTATGTTGCAAACATTTATCCCTAATCTTTCATCCGTTTTTTGTACACGTATGTTGCAAGTGTTTCAAATGTATGCCTTGAGTGTTTCATCTGTCTTCTTTTGTATGTTGCAAGTATTTTTTCTGGATGTTTCAAAAGTAGATCGGGATGTTGCACATGTTGCAATGGTGTTTCAACTGTATGTCCCAAATGTTTCATTTGTTTTAGACATATGTTGCAAAGTTTTCATCTCGATGTTGTAAAAATAGATCTGGTGTTTGAATGTTGTAGTGGGACCCACCTACACAGCCACTTGCTTGCAGCTGCTGGGCCCGCATGCATGCGTGTGGGAGCGGAGGGGCACAAGAAGTAGGCACGGGAAACGAGAGCGGGCGCAGATCGAGACGTGGCCCCACATGGACGCGCATGCGCAGGAAACAGAGTGACATGGGCCCCACGTGAAGCAGGCATAGGCGTGCGGGCGGTCACGCGAGCAGGCGCAGCTGGCGCGAGTGTCCGGATGCTAGTGCCCGGATCGAACGTCTGGGCGCTAGCATTTCCCCTCTCTTTAAGGCACCTGGCGGCGCGTCAAGGAGAGAGAGAAAGAGAGAGTTAGGGTTTGTACATGCATATAGGGCATCTAGACTAGAAGACACACTCCTCACTTAGGTCAGATCCTACTCGTCCTGCATATCATCCGAATTGCTTTTAGTTTAGTCTCATGGTTAAGTCACTTCTTAGAAACTAAAATTTTGCCAATTCGATATACTTTATGAGCTATAGTGAAAGAGAGAGAGAGGCTAGAACACCCTAAAGAGAAGAGTTAAGTCAACTTGTATTGTCGCTCCTAAAGCATAGAGATCCACTTTTAGGGTTTTAGAAGTATGAAATTGTGCTAAGAAAATCTTGATAAAAGGACCATAGATGTAAGTCTACAACATGCTCTGATACTCATGGTAGGGTCCTACTGCCCGGGAGAGGGGAGGTACCCGCTATCATAGTAATTTGCACAAAGTAACCGACTATCATATTAAGTCACCTAAATCAAATTTCAATCAGTTTCCCTAAACTTTTAATACGTGAGCACGAGGTCTTAATTCCAATGTCCAGCTTTAGTCATGAGGTTAACATATGTAGGGCTTGTTTAGTTCCTAAAAAGTTTTCCAAAAAGTGTTGCAGTAGCCATCACATCGAATCTTGACGATACGTGCATGGAGCATTAAATATAGACGAAAAAAAAACTAATTGCACAGTTTGGTTGGAAATTGCGAGACGAACGTTTTGAGCCTAATTAGTCCATGATTAAACACTAATTGTTAAATAAAAACGAAAGTGCTATATTAGCCAAATTCTCAAAATTCACGAACTAAACACAGCCGTAGGCATGATACTTCTGTTATTATTGGATAATCATGGATGGATTTGGACCTTAAAGCAGTCAGATTGAATTGGATTGGATGTTAGTCATTTTGAATTGGATTTCAATTAGATGTTAGATTTTTTCCCTCTAAATTTCAATCGAACTTCTTCATTTAAATTTGGATTGTAATCATTACCACCTCTGTGTTTGCAACCTCCTGTGGTTGGTTGCCAGGTGACAGGGTGAGCCGTGAGTCAGCTTGCAGACGGGGCGGGCTCTTACCGCAAGCCGCACGCTCGCCCCGCAAACTTCGGCTCCATAGCTGTTGTGGCCTGGCCACAATTCCTTTGTGGCCCAATGTCCTTTAACCCGTAAAACCCGTTGGACAAAACACAGAGCCCGCAAGAAGCCGCAACGTTGCGTCGCCGTCAACAATCGCACTTCCCGAACCCTACCGCAATCGCCGTCATCGGGCGTCGCCCTCCTCGACCCTCTCCGCGCTGCAAGTTGAGCCGTGAGCAGTTCACATGCGCTGCTGCGGGCCTGCAGTGATGTGCTTGGCATGATGGAAAGCTGAAGACCGCAGAGTCAATATTGATTATTCATGACAAAACGATCACAGGACTGCATGCTGGTACCGTCGTCCGCCGTGAGTGAGTGGGGAACACGTCGGTGCCAGCTGCGCGTTTTGTTTTGGCACGAACGATTTGTTTCTTTGTGATAAAGCTGCACGAGAAGACTTGACTTATAAGACGATGACGATCAACGATGAACCAACGAACGTGTCGGCGCTTTCATCATGTACGGAGTGTCGGAGTACCCTTTCGTACACCAGCCAACATGTTCGCTTTCTTATAAGTATTATTCTACAGCTAATTAATAATATTTTTTTCTCACGACAAATCGGCCAACAGTACTTTCAGCGATGGCTTATCACCAAACGAATGAGACAATACCGGTAAATATGCTCATATCGGACGCATTTGATTCTGTACGATCTTGAACGCATACCTTTATCAATCAACTAATTCTTTGTAGAACATGTTACGAAAATCCTTCAATTTGTGAGATTCTGTGAGTATTTTTTCAAATACAATTCTACATGTATGACTAACGCACGTTTTTTAAAAATAAACAATTTAGAAATACTTTTGCGTGTAGTTTTATCTGACTAAATTTTATTATAAGACAATTTAGGGAATATCCAAATGACACATGTATATCTATAGATTAACCTAATTAAAGTTTTCTCCTTAAATTACAGTTTCATTTTTAATAAACTCTACCAAATCTGAGCATAAGGACCATATAGAATGCCTTATATCGCACTACAAAATTTAATAAAGATCATAATGCGCTGTATTTAAAGATGGAGGGAGCATCATATTTCCTAATAAACCAACAATATGACTAAAAACGAGCTACTCCAATCCTCCATCCTTAAATATATTGGTATCGAAGTATTCAAATCTTGTCCTAAATTATAAGTATCAATTTTCACCATACACACACTTCCATGATAGAAATCTATGCATCCGTGATGCTAGTGTAATGTCCTCTAACTTAGTCCTGGTCATTAATATGTATCACCATGCTCAAAGTATGTGTAACACCCTAAATTTTTTCATAATTTTAAAATAGGAGGAAATAATTTAATTATGCATTTTTGTGAGCATTTATTAGAAAAAATAATAACTTTGTAAAAAAAATAAAATCAAATATAGGTCTACATACATGTCTATGCACTCATGCTGCTGCATATTATTTTTGAATTGTGTGGTTTAAAATCAAACTTCAAATTGATTTGAATTTATATTTCAAAATTGGTTTGGAAAATTAGAAAAGAAAAAGGAAAAGGATTTTATCTCCCCTCCCTTGTTTTCGGTCTAATGGCCCAGTCGTCGGCCCGCTCTTCCTCTCCGCAGGCCCCGCGCCTCTCTCTCGCTCTTGGGGCGCCTTGCTCCCCTTGTTTCCTCGCGCGGCCTAGCAAAGCAAGCCGCAGCCAGCGCAGTCGCCCGCGCCCTTTCCCCTCTCGCCTGTCGCTGACAATCCGGGCCCACTTGTCAGCCGCGTGTCTTCCACCTCGCGCTCATGTCCGAGCCGGCCATGACTCCGGCCGGGAGTCCGTGCTCGCCCCGACTCCGCCCCGATGTGTGTGCACCGCAAGCCTCACCACCCTTATAAGTAGCAATCGCCCCCGCGTCGCCTCCTCATAGAAGTCGTGAGCCAGCCGTACGACTCCGAGCCCTAGCAGAGCCGCGGGAGATCCGCCGTCGAGGGCGATTCGTTGCTCCGCCGCTCCTCCGCCGCCGCGATCGCATCTCCGAGCTACTTAAGAAGGTGAGTAACCTGTGGTTGTCTCTCATGCCCTCTCCCTTGCCTTCTGTGCTTGTATCCACGTCACCGTTGATCTTCGGCGAACCCGATCCGCCATACCGAGCTCTAGCTCGTACCCGTGCCGTCGTAGTCCCTTATGATCCCCTAGATGGATTCGCAGTGCCTTCCTCTTGTTTCCCATCCTTTTTCCGTGTCCGATAGTGGTCAGAGACGTCGTATCGATGAGCACCGGCCAATTCCAGCCCCTTCGCCTATTGTTTTTGCAAAAAGGCCCTTACAATTATTTGGATCTTAACCCGTTGTCTCTGAACTTTTGTTAAAGAGCCCCTACCTTTTCTTCAAATTATATCCGCAGTACCTGATTCAGTTTAAAATTAGATTTTAATTATTTTAAATTCGAAAATCAAGTTTCATCTATTTACAAAATTATCACTACATTTTGTAGGCCATAAAATCTTCGTTTTAACTCTGATTTGATCCGTTCAACTTGCGTTAGATTCGTAATTCCATAATCTACATGTTCATACCACTGTTAAGTATATTTTCAACTTTTAAAATTCAAGGTTAGATTTAATCTATTATTTTACTAAGAGAAATCTTGTTTAATTCATAACTTCTCTGTTTTAACTTCGATTTGAGTGATTCTCGTGTCTGTGTGTTCGTAGCGTCGCGTAGAACAGTTTTAAAACCTTTTTAACTTCTATTTCTATTATTTGGTGTATTGTTCTAATTAGCTTATTTTTGTTTGCTATGCATGTATGTATGGATGCCTGTGTGGTGCTGTTTGATCTCGAGTAGACAGTGAGTTTTGTGTTGGTGATTTAGAGCAACTCTTTGAAGATCAAGACCAGCAGCGATACTTTGAATTAAGTCAAGTATAATATGAGACTCTTTGTTACCTATTCACTTTAATGCAATCTTAATTCATATGCATATGTTAATGAACCGCTTAGAGTCTATGTACCTTGATATTAATTATCATGTCCTTGAGTTACCTATGGATTTTGTATGTGGGTAGCATGCTCAGTTTGCTCCAACTAATATTGATTAAAGAATACAATTAAAGATATATGCAACATGGTATTAAAAGATGTTTTTTAGCAACATAAAACCAAAGAGGCTAGAGCATTGTGCCTTTTCCTAAGGTGCTCTAGTTTCTCTCCATAAGGACTTTTTTATGTGGCAATCCAGGACTTACAGTACAACCATGATGACCACATGGCTCTGGTCTTAGTCCAGTACCTTGCTCTTTCTAGTTTGTAGCAGTTTACCGAAAGGGCAAGAGTGGCATACCAGACTGGGTATGAGCCTCATCCCCAGGGTGTGTACTATGCTGTGAGTATTAGTGCCATTTTAGAGATGACTTCGTAACACTTGGGAGATAAAATCCTTAGCGGCTGCTCCTTATTAGAATGATTGGGGAAAAGTTTCGTAGTGTACCCTGCCTGCTCACCTTGAAAGTGTTTTGGGAGTAATTAACCCGGGCATATGGGCAACACGACTCATGGTGAAAGTGTACAACCTCTGCAGAGTGTAAAACTGGTATATCAGTCGTGCTCACGGACACAAGCAGCCTGGATCCTTATTGAATAGTTGGTTACTCGTATGGTTTGGGTTATGATTAAAATTGACGATATCTCTAACCATTCATATTTGGGAGCCTAAGCATAACTTAGCAACTTATGATTAATAATAAAATATGACAAACTAAAAGCGCTTATCGCAGTTCAGTCGTGTCAAGCCTTTTGAGCCTGCATCCCTCTCATGTTATGCTTGCTAAGCGGTAGTAGCTTATACTTGTTTTATTTCAATACTTTGGCAAAATCCCAGATGGGTATCAGATGGAGGTTCTTCAGTGGAGTTTTCTAAGAGGTGTTAGACTTGTAATCAACCAGTTAACGATTTCTGTGGTGTTGAAGGCTTCGCCAGAAGAGTAGAGTTAAAGTATATACTGTAAAGTAAGACTATGTCATTTGTAACAAATATTTATGCACTATGTAATAAAGGAATTGACTTTGATATTACCCTTTCATTTGTAACTATATGTGTGAATTGAAATCTTGGGCACGCATATGGGATGTATCTAGTTTTGTTCTTAAAACTGGGTACGACAGTATGATAAGCACAAAATCTCTCAGAGTTAAAACCTCATAGTTTGTTCTAGAATTTTTAAGATACCTTATATCATGCCTCGAGGGCAAATCAACACCCTCACCATAATGTCCTAATAAAACACCCTCACCATATGTGGCCGACCATTTATTTGTGACAGACAATAATGTGCCAAGTTCTTAATTTCTAAACCAAGTTCATACAGTCGAGCATTGTCTTTTCCTAATATATATTCTCAAATTTGCCACTTGCATAAATCGACCACACACATGTATTATTGTTTTATACTCCAATTCCTTCACAGCAAATTAAATAGAACCAATATATTTAGCTTAAGGTTTAATTTTGTACATTATTCACCCTTCAAACCTAAAACTGATGAGGAAATCCCCCCAAAAAAAAAAAGTGATGAGGAGAACGAACAAATAAAACGGATGTCTGCACCAGATGGGGAAGTAGTCGTCCGAGCTTGGAAAGTTGGAAAGATCCGGATCATAGAGCAAGTTTATATCAGGATTTTCGCCTTTGTTTCAACAAGGTTTGTTTTGCCATTGACTAGCTAGTCCTACGTTTCTTTCTTTATTAATTTCTGCTTGTGGGACCTAAAAACGAAAGGCATTTCATCATTTGCGTCGCGCACAGCCAATGGGTTAGGACCCAAAACATCACCCTTTCCAACAGACAACGCAAAAGATCCGATGGTCGCGTCCTCCTCCGTGCGCTGCCTTCGGCCCGGCCACGTCCTCCTCCGTGCCGGCGTGCCGCTGCCTTTGGCCTCCCTCTCTTCTCCCTCTCCTCTCCCTCTATCTCCTCCCCTCCGGTCGATGGGGACCCCTCCTAGGCAAAGCGGCGAGAGGTGCGCAATGACGGTGGGGGCCGGATCCGTCTCGCCACGCCGCACCGGCCGCGCTCCGCCTTGCCGGCCGTGGGAGCAGCCGCGGCCGCTGGCTCGAAGGAGTCGCCGTCGCCGTGGGGGAGAAGCAGCCCGCGGCGACCTTGCCGAGGCCGTCAGCGAGGAGCGAGGTGACGGCGTCGAGCCCCGTCGTCCTCGAGAAGGTCCAGCATGACCTCGACCAGCTCCTCCCCGTCGTCGGAGCTCCGGTCAGAGCCGCACGGTGAGGAGCCCGTGCTCCCCCGGCGTGCCGACGCCCGGTCACGGGTTTGGGTCGCGCGTCTGGGAGAAGGCAAATTTGCCTCCCCTCTCTCCTCCCACCCAAAATGCGTGCCGGCTCTGCGTCGTCCGTTGGAGCCGGTTCTGAGAACGCAAATGCACTGTGGCGGACGCAAATTTGCGGTTGCGTCGCGTTGTTGGAGTCAGTCTTAGGAGAGGCCACGTGACGATCGACAATGCCGCCGACCACTTTCACGTCGCCCGCACGCGGTGATGACTCGGACAGGCATCAAGTGGTCATAATTATATTTAGTCTAAACCCGAGATAATGTAGAAGGAATTGAATCGAATTGGGAAGAGCTGGAATCGAGTTTCTTACCTCAAAAATACTTTTGGGTTTTTTTAATAAGTTTGTAAATCCGACTTGTGATAGAGTCAGTCAATAACTCTCAAATTTAACCAATATACACAAGAATTACTAATAATGATGCCTAATAAAGTAATAAGTATTTATAATTCCTTTTAGTTTGCAATAGGGAGCAGCATCAGCCAGCGGTTGTGTTAGCGCCAAAAAGTTACAATGTCATGGCACTTTACCCCTCCACTCACAAAATGAATATAATGTGTGGCGCTTTAGACCTTTTTCCACTATATATATCTCTAATTAATCCTTAATAAGTGATTGATGGAGGCTCCCATCCCATGCACCAAAACATTAAGTTCATGCTACGTCATACAATATCATTCTCTTAGTAGTAGAGGATAAACCGTCTTACATGACAGCATACAAGACGTGACAGTGGCCATTGTCTTGACGGTTGTTTCCATAAAAAAAATACCCAGATGGATAGATTAGAGCGACTGGCCATACCACTCAGCACTTTCTGTAGTTAATTTAAGTCCCGTTTAGTAATTCTCTACCCAAAACGAATCTTAAGTTAACTTCCGAGTAATTAATCTTTGTACATCACTTCTAAAATAAACTGGAAAGTACCGAGGTAAAAAAAAAACTATTTCACCAGCTTCGACTTCTTCGGATACGGTGCCAAGGGGCTGAAGTGCTTCGAACCCTCGCAAACAGATATGATGACGAGGGGATCCTGTTCACAGGAACGAACAGTTGCGTGACAACTGGCAAGGGGAGAACCACGTACAATTAACCCCGTTCGCTCGATCGTTTCTGTGTCTTATAAGCTGATTGATGTTGTTTTGTTGTGAGAAAAAAATACTATATCATGACTGATACGATAAGCGAACAGGGTGCATATATGTAGCCCGCAGCCCCATGACATAGCCCGAAGCACGGTTTTTTAGCTTGACCCAAGCACAGCATGGCCCGATGCACAGGGCCATGCCTGGGCCGCACCCCAGGCACGCGGGCTGGCACGGCACGGCCCGACATATACCGGTAGGCCCGATGCGGCCCGATGACGGCCTAGTAAAAGCCCTTTGCGCCCTCATCCCCCTAACCCTAAATTTCATTCCCTTCCCTCCCCACCCCCCGTGCCGCACTCTCCCAGACTTCCCTCCCCGCGCCGCACTCGCGAACACGAGTCGCGACTCGAGAGTCGCACGCCCACCGCCCGCGCGGCCACACCGCAGGCCGCACTCACTCCTCCCGTCCCGCGGAGACGCGGAGCATTCTTCCCTTTTGTCGCGTGCCTGGTGCCCCGAACTCTGCCCCGACTCCGCAAGCTCCTTCGCGTGGGCGGTCCTCGCTTTGCTTCGCACCTCCGCCTCTGCTCCTCCGAGGCCAAGGGCTCCGCGGCTCCGCTCCTCACTCCCTTGTTTGTGCTCCCCGCCCCGTGGATGGCGGGCAACGGCGCATGGAAGCGGCGGTGCTTGGCCACGACAACAACTCGACAAGGTGTCGAGGCCTCGGTAGCTCCCTCCCACTCCCTTGCGACACGGCGGCGCGCTCCCCCACGCCTCGACTCCTCGACTCCTCCGCGACGCGACGATAGTGCTGCCCCGCGCCTCAGATCCTCCCCCCTTCTTTCTGGCGTGGGCCTTGGGCTGACCCGGCCTACTAGATCGGACCAGCCCGACCCAAAAATTGACCCGAGGGGCCGTGCCTGGGCTGGCGGCCTGGCACACAGCGGCCCCGTTCGGCTTACCCTATATCCGGCTTGTTCGGCTTCTTTTTTCAGCCGAAACAGTGTTTTTCTCTCACAATATTTCAGCCAGAACAATGTTTTTCAGCCAAGTTTCAGCAAGCCGAACGGGGCCAGCATGACCTTAGCACAGCCCGGTGGCCCGACGTGCCATGTCGGCCAGACCCCCTTCATGTCGTGCTTGGCACGAGCCCGTACCGTGCCGGGCCAGGCCGGCCCCTTGGCCATCTATATATACCACAGACATGTCGGTGACACAGGGACGCACATCTTTCTTGTGTTTCCAACAAGAAGTTGTTTTTTGGCTTGCTTCACAAGTTGTTCTGGTTAAGGTTATAATATATTATGACATTATGACAAGGACGGCAATGTGTGAAAGCCAAGAAAATGCTCCAGCATATACTAGTATATAGTATAGTACTGTACATGTTTATTTTATTATTATAGTGCTCCCTTCATCCCTAAATAAATCAACTTTTAGAATCTGTGTCAGACTAATAACTTTATAGAAAAGAGTAACAACATCTATGGCCCCGTTCGCTTGTCTTAAAAATGGCTTATTCGGCTTCTTTTTTTCATTTTAGTGTTTTTCTCTCACAACAATTCAAATATTAACAGTGTTTTTTCAAATTGGTTTAAATACCAAATTTCGCATCAAATGAATCTGCCTATGTCATAAAATGAGCGCCTTATGAAAATATTGTATGGTAAATCTAATGATAATAATTTGATACCATAAATTTTAACGTTTTTTTTTCTAGAAATTCGATTAAAGTTTAAAGTTTGACTTAAAATAACTTTAATGTTATTTATTTACTGTATTTGCTTATATCCCGACACTAAAGTAGTTGCAAGCGAAGACTTTGACTTGACGCCGATCAAGATCAACGACAACGAGCGTCTTCACGGACCAGAAGCAACTAATAGCAGTGGACGGTGGTAGCACCACAATCTTGCAAGCGAAGGAAGCAAAGCAAAGTAGCCGGCCAAGCGGCGGGGCCGCCTCCCTCCCTGAGAGACTCCATTGAGACCGGGAGAGACCAGGCCCCGCATCCCGTTCCGCGTGCGCGCCTATATAAACCGACGGGGCGGGGCGCCGGCGGAGGAAGGCAGCCAGAGCCCCAGAGCCCCAGAGCCCCAGAGCCAGTCCCGTTCCCGTCCATAAACCGTCACACCACCCCCACCGTCCGCTCTCGCCTGCTCTGCTTGCTTTCTCTTCTCTCCCCCGCTCCAGCGGATAGCGGATGGCGGAGGCGGCGCCCGCAGCAGCCGGCGGCGGCATCGGGGACATCCTCGCCACCGCCGAACGGGACTTCCTCGTTCGCAACTCCGGCGAGCAGGTCAGTCAGCCTCCGCTCCACTCGTCTTTAATTTGTCTCGAGGCGGGGTACATAGATGCGCAGATTCGACATCTCGCGCTGCTGGCCCGATTGCGTCTTTTCTTGTCGTGTGGCTTTCGATTAGATACACGATCCGATTTTTTTTTTTTTTGAAACGGTAGACGATCCGATTATGGAATCCGCGGATATGGATTGGGGGTTTTGTGGCTCGGTTACCGGCTACAGTATTAGGTGGTAGATGATGAGCAAGGGAGGGGGTTTACTACTTTAGCTTCTTCGACTTTACTGTGTAGGCCTAGTACTACTTTAGGGAGTATCTAATATCTTTGGGTAGTGGGTACCAATTGGCAGGGTCGCGGTGAGCGCGATTATCAGTTTTTAATCGCCTTGCACGTGGGGCGAGCGGTACTTTTTCTCGCCCTGTTCGAAGCCCTACTTTTTCACCGAAGAACGGTATTTTTCTCTCACGACGAATCGGCCCAACGATATTTTCAGACCAACGAACAGGGTAATAAAGTTGAAGCAGCCGCAGTACCGCCAACGTTCACCCAACAAATTCACTCCATATGTTTACTTCTGGTTTACTTCAAATCGTTCTGTTACTGAGTTTCCAAATTTTCATCAAGGGTGCAAAACTAGTTTATGAGTACCCGTTACTTTTGTGTTTTCTTTTTGAACTTCTTATTATCTAGGGGTGGGATTCTTGAATTCTGGAATAGCCTGGAGTGTTACCACCATCTGTACTGCAATATTTGTGGGGTGGGGGATATTGTTTGGAACTCTGGATCATTATTAATTCCGAAAGCGTAGTTGCCTAGTTTGATTCCATAACCGCATATACAGGTTTAACTGGCAGAAAAAGTTACCTTTAGCAAGTTCAGACATCTGAAAGGTAGTAGTTCTGAAACATGCATGACATTTTTCTTATAAACAATTTTTTTAGATCAAAGGCGCAGCTCAGCTTTATTAGAAAGCTTAAGTTTGAACCTTTTCTTATAAACATAAGAAAAGCAAATTTACATTTGGTGACGGTGAATGATTGCAGCTATCTTGCTCTTCTCAACCAGAGTTTGGTTGCTGAACATCTCTGTGCCTTCTTTATTTGTTATCCTGCAGGTGAAGATCAGCAGCATCGAGGCGAGCCCTGTGGCCATCTACTTCTCGGCCTCATGGTGCCCGCCATGCAGGAGGTTCACGCCCAAGCTTATTGAAGTGTACAAAGAACTGGCCTCACAGGGCAAGAGCTTCGAGGTCGTCTTTGCTTCGGCTGATCAGAATGAGGAAGCATTCAATGAATACTTTGCAAAGATGCCATGGTTGGCCGTCCCTTTTTCTGACACCGAAGGCCGTGCGGCCCTTGATGGCCGGTTCAAGGTCTCTGGTATCCCACACCTTGTCATCCTTGATGCAAAAACTGGTGAAGTTTACACTGAAGATGGTGTTGAATTTGTGAGTGAGTATGGCGTGGAGGCTTACCCTTTCACACCAGATAGGATCAACGAACTGAAGGAACAGGAAAAGGCAGAAAAGGAGAATCAGACTATTCAAAGCGTGCTTGGCACACCTACTCGAGACTATCTCATTTCAAACAAGGGAGACAAGGTAACTGCTCGATGCAACTTCTCATGACCTTCGGTTGATTCATTGTCTTGCAAATACTTACTTGTTTTTATTGTTGTTATCTATACCCAGGTACCCATCTCTGAGCTTGAGGGGAAGTATGTTGGTCTGTGCTTTGTGGTGGATGGCTATGGACCAGTCATTGAATTCACTAATTTGCTTGCTAAGATCTATGAGAAACTCAAAGAAGTGGGGGAGAAATTTGAAGTTGTAGCTGTATCCTTGGACAGTGAAGAGTCAGCATTTAATGAGAGTTTTGCAAAGATGCCTTGGCTTGCAATTCCTCAAGGTGACCAGAAGTGTGAGAAGCTGGTTCGTTACTTTGAGCTTAGGTCTCTTCCTACACTAGTTCTGATTGGCCCTGACGGGAAGACACTGAACAGCAATGTTGCGGACATAATTGATGAGCATGGTTTTGAGGCATGGGAGGGCTTCCCCTTTAGTGCTGAGAAGCTGGAAATTCTTGCTGAGAAGGCAAAGGCTAAAGCTGCATCACAGACCTTGGAGTCCCTTCTTATCAGTGGTGAATTGGACTTTGTCATTGGGAAAGATGGTGCAAAGGTATGCACTACTGTTGCTTGACTTCTTTTATATTAAATTCCTCTTTTGTCATTGCAAAAGACAAGTTAATCACTCCATTAAGTAGTAAGTTTATTTTCCTTTATCTAAAAAAGTAGTAATTTTATTTTAAGATGGCTGTGGTGTTATTTATGTTTGATCATGGATAAATAACTCTTTTGTTTAAACAATATCCTAGTTTAAAATTAACCACTATGACCTTGAATAATGGTCCTTATGCTAACTTTAGGAAGTGATAGATGATAAAGAGATATTTATCAAGTAAACAGAGTTCTGCCAATTGGTAAAAGATATATTGTTTAACGTTGTCCTTTTATTTTACTGTCTGCTTTAGTAAAGATTGTATATCATACAGATTTTATGCACTTTTGATGGTTTTAATTATATAAGTCTGATTATCATGAGAAAATTGAAGTGTACTTAATGTATATCTCAGGTTCCTGTATCAGAACTTGTTGGGAAGACTGTCCTTCTTTACTTCTCAGCAAAATGGTGTGGACCATGCCGTGCCTTCCTGCCCACACTTGTCAAGGAATACAACAATATCAAAGCGAAGAACAGTGATTTTGAGATCGTCTTCATCTCCAGTGACAGGGATCAGAGCTCATTCGATGATTTTTTCTCTCAAATGCCATGGCTTGCTGTACCCTTGGAAGATGAAAGGAAGGCATCCCTGAAGAAGACCTTCAAGATCCGTGGGATCCCTTCACTTGTCGCCATCGGTCCTACGGGGCAGACAGTCAGCAGGGACGCAAAGGCCCAGCTAATGATCCACGGTGCTGACGCTTTCCCATTCACCGAGGAGAGACTCGAGGAGCTGCAGAAGAAGCTGGACGAGATGGCAAAGGGGTGGCCTCACAAGCTGAAGCATGAGCTGCATGACGAGCACGAACTTGTCCTGCTGCGCCGCGGTACGTACGGCTGCGATGGGTGTGAAGAGATGGGCAGCACATGGTCCTACAGGTGCGATGAGTGTGACTTTGATCTGCACCCCAAGTGCGCGTTGGGGGAGGAAAAGAAGGGCGAAGAGGAGGAAGGCAAGTCCACTGATGAAGCCCCTGCTGGGCATGTGTGCGAGGGAGGCGTGTGCAGGAAGGCCTAGAGTTGTTGTACTGAGTTGCCTTTGCCAGTTTCCGGTGCTATCTGAATGTTGTGAGGGGGTGACAATAATCGTGAGATGGTTGTGCTTGGAGCTGAGGTTTTTGGGCTGTTGATGTTTGTGTGTTAATAATAAATAGTAGTTGCACCCTGAACTCTTAGGAGCATATATGTATGCAGAACTATGTGAGTATTGTGTCATATCAAAGTAATGGTTTTGCTGCTTGGTATTTCTGCTTCTATGCATGTGATGTTGGTGGCAATTTTTATTTTTTGCCTTATGTTTCTGCAATCTTGCATGCTAGATATTGTTTTGGTTTTGGATCCACATGGTATCCTTTTGTTCTGACGAAGGATGGTCAGGGACGAGGTGAGTAATTTGGTGGCGTTAATATTTCATTGCATTGTTTGACTTGTTCTGTGAAGGTCTTTTGCATCCTTGCCTGGTTCAGATTCTAGATCCACATCAAGTGACATGCATGATGATCGGTTGTTTGTCGAAGCTGTGAGCCATTGTGTCAATGTAAAAATTTGGGGGAACAACTTGAAACGCGGTATTGTTTGGTTCTTTGGCATGGCAGGGATATAAAAAACTGCACTGCACTTCTGTTGCGATTTGTGACTAGTTGCTGCTCCTAACTAGATCCTGCAAAACTATGCCTGTTGGCTGTGCGGGAAGCTGGATCACCGTCAGATATGGGTGGATGGCATGTTTGTTACCACTCCACAGTCCACAGCCCCCAGGCGCGCCCTGGGCCCTGGCCAAGCCACAGCCCAGGAGGAGTACTCGCACTAGGCCCAATAACAAGAGAGTGAGTGGCCCAGACTGGGTCTGTAATGTGTGTGCGTTGCAGCCCACAGATCAAACTGCAATCCAGGAACCGCCTTGGTTTAGCGGAAAGAATAGGGATTACTGACCGGTGCTAAATCTAGTGAATTCGAACATTCACTTTGAAAATCTACAATGTCTTCTTCTCTGAGTCGCTGCGGAGCCATATATATAGCTTAACTTTTATTTTCTCTACAGTTGAGATTGCTTGTCTTCGTACTCAGACCAATTTCCATGTTTCCAAGATGCATGCCACGACAAGACTGATGGACGACCTACACCAATAATTGAAACATCCGTCCAACATCCAGCCCTTGGCCTTGGAGGAATCGTGTGGCTGGCTTCATCTTTTTTTTTTTTTTTTTTGTCTCTCTCTCTGTATGTTAGCTAGTCTTTGGAATGGCCGGCAAATTGTCAGCTACTAGCCCGCCAAGTCACTGGGCGGAGACCGCCGCGGCACGCTGGCATCACTTTGGTCGTATACAAACTTGCTGTCGCCGCCGATTGGCCCTCCTCTCCCCACTCCCAAGTCCCAACCCCTAGCTTAGCCTAGTATAGCTAGCAGCCTAGCACACGAGTTGCATTGATCGATCGAGCTATACGCGCGGCGTATGGCGGAGCGGGCGATCACCAGGCGCGCTGGTGGCATCGGGGCCATCCTCGGCACCGGTGATCGGGACTTCCTCGTCCGCAGCTCCGGCGAGCAGGTCAGCAAAAATATCCGGAAAGGACTCTTTCCTGTTTATTTTTCCCTGAACTAATTCAATTATTTAGCTGTTTCATTCATGCTTTTAAAAATCGAAGGCTGAGAGTTTTGGGCCATAGTGATTTACCTCCTACTGTACGAGGTAATCGCAGGTCCGTAGCCGAGAATTTTGGGCCATAGTGCGAAATATAACATGTGACCTATTTTAGACAGTAGGCATTCACGCTAAAGGACTACAATAGGCATTCATGCTAAAGGAGTAATAGGTGAATCTTACCGAAATCTCATTGACTAGCTTCTAGTAAAAAGCACCATTCTTCTGGTATTCTTTAAAATAAAATCTTCAATTGTATCTTCATACTTAATCTTCACCAAAACATCATTTTTCAAGTGCAATAGTCTCCAATCCATTGAGTCTTTCTTGTGTCATAGTGCTACACGTACAGGATAGGACTTGAACACAACTTCAGTTTCAAACACAACCAGAATTTTAGACTTCTCGGTGAGCTTCTCCCAGTGTTTTAGCATTCAAAAGTTAATATAAATTTTCCATACTAAATGCTTCATAGTGAGATTCCCATGTGATATGACTAGTAGTAGTGTTTTATTACTACTTAAAAACACTAGGAGAAGCCCACCATTTTAGTAGTGGAAAAGTTTCGCCCTACAGCTGATGCAACTGTCACATGATTGTCGTTGTCCCTAACTTCATCAATCTCCAAAGTGTGAACCTCAACAATGCTTGTGTCATCATCATCACCATGATTGCCATCGATTTCGTCTGCATCAAGACTGAAGAGTTTGGTTTTCCATACAAGTTTGACATTCTTTGACAACAAATCTATCAAGAGGACCCTTCCGAGTCTGCGCTTTTCATGACTGGAATCATATTTTCTAATTCTACTAGAATAGAAGACTTTAGAAGCAAATAGACCTCCCTGTTCAAAAATCACAAACACAATAAAACTAAAGATTAAAATACTAATTAGGTTTAGTGTAAGTGCAAACCAAATTGCCTACTGAATGTCCACGTACGCACCTGGCTGCTACCTAACTGCAAGAATACAAGTCTGCAATTGCATAATTAGGTTTAGTTTAAGTTTGCAAGAATACAAGTCTGCAATATATCTATCCCTTTATGCATTTTTTTTGCGACTATCCCTTTACGCAAATTGTGCAACAAGTTTGTGTATGGAAAAGGACACGTAGGTAGTGTTTAAAGTTCATGCATATGTAATTAAACAATAATGACAGAAGAAAGGAAAAAAAGTTGCATGTTCATGAATATTATGACCAAGATGGACTTCTTCTCATCAACCAGAATACCATGGGGTAGCCGAATTGCTGATGCCCGAATGTCCGATGGGATAGGATTATATCGGAAGGTACCGAATGGCCTAGCAGAACGGCCCTTTAGAAACGCGCCGCACTCCCACGTCCCACCGTATCTCTGCAGTCCTTCCCCGTCTACCTCGTCCCGCCCCACACGCGTACCCCCGCCCGTCCGCCTCACCCAACCCCACGCCCACCGCTCCTTCCCCCTAACCCTTCTCTCTCTCCGCGCGAGCGGGACCCGAGAGCCGGGATGAGGACAAGCACGCCCCATCCACGGGACCTCAGGCGCATCGCGCGCCCCATCTGTCGGCCCCCTGGCTCGCCGCGCCCCTTCCCACGGCGCCTGGGCCGTGCCCCCAATGACTCTCTGAACATACCTCTGAAACACGAAACACTTGCAACATGAAACACTTGAATGTAACATACGTCTGAAGCAGATGAAACATTTGGAACATACACTTGCAACATGTGTGAAACATATGCAACATCCAGATAAAACATTTACAACTTGCAACATGAAAAGACTTATTGCAACATAAGACTGTATTTCAAACATACTCTTGCAACATATATGTGAAACATATGCAACATCCAGATTAAAAACGCTTGCAACATACGTCTGAAACAGATAAAACATTTTGAACAAACGCTTGCAACATGCCTCTGAAAAACTTGCAACATGCCTTTGGAACACTTTGCAACACATGCAGCATCCCGATCTACTTTCGCAGCATCATATGAAATACTTGCAACATACCTCTGGAACATATGAAACACTTGTAACATATCAGGCCTAACACTAGTGGGAGGCAGCTACCATGTTAGGCGTATTGAGGAACTTGATAACCGCCTTGATGGGCAGATCGGGTCTGGGAGGTGGCGGAGCGAGGAGCACCATAGGCTTGGCTGTCGCGAGCTTCTTATGCTGGGGGCACCAGGGCGCGAAGCCTCGATGCGAGCGCGAAGTATGGCACGGCCGTGACGCTCTCACGGCCTCCAGCCACAGGAGGAGGTGATGAGGAGGACGTTGGCGCCGGCTTCAGCGATGAGGGCAGGGGCGGGCGGTAGACGCGACTCTAGCAGCGCAGTATGGCGCCACGGAGGCGAACGAGGGCCCCGGGGTGGAGGAAGTGGAGGTGGTCGTCATTGGAGAAGGCGAGCGGCGGGCGAGTGGTAGGGAACGTTGCGACGGCCGTGTTAATTGAGAATGTCGCTATCTTTTGTTTTATTTTATTTTGAGAAACGGTGAAAAAACGAAGGTAAAGGGTTATTGGGCTGGTAGTGCACAGGCTCATAAAACGCGGCGTTCGGACGGTCGGACGCCCGCACAGTAGTATTCTGGTATAATAACCTTCGGCCGCACCTTATTTCCTTTGATCATCGTGCAGGTGAAGATTTGCAGCATCGAGGCAAACACCGTGGCCCTCTACTTCTCTGCCTCATGGTGCGCACCGTGTAGGCTCTTCACACCCAAGCTCGTTGAAACATACCAAGAACTGCTGGAGCTGAAGCAGCAGGGCATGAGTAGTCTCGAGGTCGTCTTTGTTTCGCGCGACAGGGACGAGGAGTCATTCGACGCATACTTCGCAAAGATGCCATGGCTGGCGGTCCCGTTCTCCGACTCCGAATGCGTCAAGCGTCTCATGAGCCGGTACAAGGTGAACGGCATTCCGAACCTCGTCATCCTCGGCGCAGAAACAGGCGAAATCTACACGAAAGAGGGCGTCAAATTCATCAGCGAGTACGGTGCAGGGACCTTCCCGTTCACGCCGGAGAGGGTCAGTGAGCTGAAGGAGCAGGAGAAGGCAGACAAGGATAGCCAAACGATCCACAGCATTCTTGGCACGCCCACTCGAGACTACCTGATCTCGAGCAGAGGCGACAGGGTGCCCATTTCTGAGCTCGAGGGGAAGCACGTTGCCCTGTACTTCATGGCGAGGCCGATGGGTGAGTTCACCGCGAAGCTCGCTGAGGTCTACGAGAAACTGAGCCAAGCAGGGGAGAAATTCGAGGTTGTGGCTGTCTACTTCAGATGCGACGAGTCGGTGTTTCAGGAGAGCTTTGCAAGCATGCCTTGGCTTGCGATTCCTCGTGGCGACAGCATGTGCGAGAAGCTGGTCAGGTACTTTGACCTCAGGGCGCTTCCCACGCTTGTCCTTGTTGGGCCTGACGGCAAAACGCTGAACAACAAAATCGCGGATGTGGTTGAAGAGCATGGAGTGGACGCATGGGAAGGGTTCCCCTTCAGTGGTGAGAAGATGGAAGTTTTGATCGGTAGGTCCAAGGCCAAAGCAGCCACGCAGACCTTGGAGTCTCTTCTCGTCAGTGGTGATTTGGACTATGTTGTCGGAAAAGATGGAGCAAAGGTATTTGTTTTTAATGCACTTTTGATGGATTTAGCTTATCTAATTCTGTGATATTTTTGGCATGATGAGAGACTAAAATTAAGATGGTACTTGTGCTTGTATTGTATTGCGTGTCAGGTTCCTGTGTCAGATCTCGTCGGCACGACCGTCATCCTCTACTTCTCAGCGAAATGGTGCGCGCCATGCCGAGCTTTCCTGCCTACGCTGGTCAAGGAGTACGGCAAGATCAAGGAGAGAAGCGGCGGCGACTTCGAGATCATCTTCGTCTCCGTCGACAAGGACCAGAGCGCCTACGACGAGTACTTCTCTGCCATGCCATGGCTCGCTCTTCCCTGGGAGGACGAACGGAAGCAGCCACTGATGAAGAAGTTCAGAATCCGCGGGATCCCTTCGCTCGTCGCTGTCGGCCCTTCCGGCGTGACGCTCACCACGGACGCCAAGTCCCACATCGTGGCGCACGGCGCCGACGCGTTCCCGTTCACCGAGCAGGTGCTCGAGGAGCTGGGGAGGAAGCTGGACGAGGAGGCCAGGGCGTGGCCCGGGAAGGTGAGGCACGAGCTGCATGAGTTGCACGAGCTTGTCCTCACGCGGCGTGACGCTGCCGTCACCTACAACTGCGACGAGTGCGAAGGGTTGGGCAGCTCGTGGTCATACAGGTGCGACCGGTGCGACTTCGATCTTCACCCTAAGTGCGCGCTCGAGAAGGAGGAGGAGGAAGGCAAGGCGGGTATGCAGCAACTCCCGGCGGCTGCGTATGTGTGCGAGGGAGGTGTGTGCAGAAAGGCCTAGAGTTGTTTCCCTGAGTCGTCGAGCGCACGGTTTAGAACTTTTTACCTGGATGCTGTGTGGTGGGGCAAGATATATATTGTCAATTGTCATATATACTCGATGGTTTTGGTTGGAATTGAGATTGCATGTTAAGTTTGTCTTAGTGTATAACTGTATTGTATATACCATCATCTTCTCGAAGTTTGATGAACAGGAAATGATCAATTTCAAGGACAATTGTCATATGGCACTCGGTTGTTTTAGCTGCTGTCAACACGTGATTTCCTGGAGACGGAGGGAGCACAAGGCAACGGATGGCGGCGCTTGGCTGCGGCAACGGCATCGGCGGCGCTTGGTGTGGATCTGCCGGGACAGCGGGAGAGGGAAGGTTCAGGTCCGACGGTGGTGGCGTGCGGCGAGGTCCGAGGCGGCGTCACAGGCCTGTGGGGCAGCAGCTCCAGCGGCGTGGCTAGCTAGTAGGGCGCCTGGTTGTTGCCGGCGGAGCCGCGGGATGGTGCTGCGCAGCTCCGGCGGCATAGGGCGTCGGCGCTGGAGTGCTCGGTGGGCAACAGGGATGGAGGGTTCGTCCTCGCCAGGCGACGGCGGGGGCTCCCAGGTCGCGGTGGCTGTGCGCGGGGACAATTTGTAAATAATTTGCATATATTTCTATGATATCTGCATCCATAGAAATAATATATATTTTTTTCTAAATAATTTGGTATATATTTATCTGAGATATGCAATCTGTAAAAATAAAAGTTATGTTATCCCTAAATTACATCACTCTGTCCAATAAATTACAACGAAGAAATCATCGTAAATATAGTTAAAAGATATTGTAAATGCATGAACAAAAATCAAATGCTAGGAGTGGCCAAAACATCCGGTTGCTAGGTAGACTGATTCATTTCAAATTCATGTTGTTCTGTTATGAAGAGTTATCAGGAATGAAGACAAACTACTCCAACCATGAGGTGTTATTACTGTGAGTTTGTCAACTTGGAAAGTCAGTGAATTGCATATGCTTTTAATTTCAAACTAGGAAAATTATTAGAATTTATATGACCTAGTTCTCCTAAGCTCATATGCAGAAATTCTAATAAATCTCAAAGGTCCAATACCTGTGTTCAGATTCACCTATGTGAATCCTACGTCTCCATCGAGGAGTTCCCAAGGGAGCTGGGTCTCTTTCAACCACTTCCTTCACTTCATTATATTGATCTCTTCCCTTGCAGAGGCAACACGGCCTTCACAAATCCTTTACGAATGCTTACCGAAATTCAAAGTGCTCAGGGATGGCATTGCACTCTATCTCTTTCTCTCACCGTATGTCTCAACCCATCTCTGTAGACCTCACAAGAAACAATCAATCCTTACAAAGAGGAAGAGGGGAGAGCTTCTTTAGTCTCTAAAGGTGTGTTCTTTGTGTTGTTATTCGTGAACAACAGCCACTAGAGAAGGGGGTGAAGAAATACATATACTCGACCCCCAAATCTGACTTTTATATCACTTTTCTGCACAAGACCAGAAATTCTAGTCCGAATAGGATTTTTAGGGTTAGTATAGCACTACACAGCTTAACACGCACCAAGCATTAGAAATTTCGATAAGGGATCAGAAATTCCAGTTGAAAAATTAAATCCAACTAGGGTCCCTCGGATTGGAACCCCCCTCCTAGGCGGATTTTAGATGTTCACCGAAATTTCTGGACACACCTAAATTTTTCGGCACAACTCAGGTAAAATAATCATAATTTCTCACTCCGAACTTCGATTTTGATGATTAAAACTCTACATAATACTTGTTTAAAGGGCTATCAATTAAATTTAAAACAAGCTCCAAGGCCATCACCTTGTGCAGGTGTTGTTACAAGTGTTTCTCTCAAGTTAGCACTAGGGTTTGGTTAAATTGAGCACCGAGACTTGTTCACACACTTAATGTTACATCCCTCTTGATAGTATGACATATCTATACTCACAATTAAAGATAAAAACACATTTTAACCTCTTGAGTTTGCATGAATCTTCGTATGCCATTTCTTCATAATGTATCTTCATATGGGTTGCAACCATATTTGTCTCATTCTTCTTGAGCAAGTCCACATTGAGCATGTGACTTAAACTATTTCAACATATGCAAGTTCCATTCATGACTTCAAGTTACTTCCACTTATTTTTTCACAAAATATGACTCCTCATAGGTCGATTAGTACTTCGACTCAACGTAAATACTCTCTTCTTCACCTTAACCATGGTCTATAGGCACCTAAGCCGTCGCTTGCCCTTCACCTTTGCTTAATCCCTCAAAATCCTTTCCTTGCTATCTTCACTCTATCGAGCCATCTTCAAGTCATATCATATATATATCTTAAACCAATATTAAGCATTCATTTAAAGTCCCAAATCAACATTATTCATATCCATGTCATATTCCAAATATTGTCCTCATAATTTCTAACACCTCATTATTTTTTTTTCGATCTCTCCTATTGAAAGTTCGTACCGTTTTTCATCTTCTCAACTTGCACTACAAGGTGACAAATGCTACAATAAAACCGACATGAAGCCCTCTGCTGTGTCCGAAACAAGCTTTCCATTACCGAAGGAGATACCAATCGATGGCCTGGCGTGGAGGAGATTCCAAAGGTCCGACTGAAAGATACTCATGCTGGAGTTTTCTTCTCGGTTCTCGCGTCAATTTATAACTAATTAATTACCTCAAATACGTACAATAATCCTCTTCCCTAAATTATTAGAGCTTCTTGGTAACCAAATTGCTATACAAGTGAAGCATTTGCATGAAGACTAGGCTATCATCATGAAAGATTCTTCGGAGCTTCTGATGGAGCGGAGACGTGTGGCGGCCAGTACGTGTGTTAGCAGGCGTGGAACATCATTTTTGCTTAGCTTCATCCGGTGGTAATAAAATATTGACAGTAAACATATATACTATTAGATAGATTATAAAACAAGTGAATCAGTTTTCCGCATATGCCTTGAAATAAACTGCCAAGGACATGTTGTGTTCAATAAATTATATGTACCACCCGGTTTTAAAGATAAAACTAGATACACACCATATGTGAGTCCAGGAAGTCAAATATCACATATAACTACAAATAAAGGTAATATCAATAGACAATGCTTAATATATAACATACTTAGTATAAAGGATATAACCTTAGACAACAAACAACGGAAAGACAACTCCGATCTTCGGGTGAAGACTCCAATCCACAGGGACAACTGACTGGTTGATCACAAGCCTAACTCCTCCAGACTAGCAATCTGGTACACATCCAGGATTTTTCCAAAAATTTAAAAAGTAAAACAAGCGTAAGTACATATCGTACTCAACAAATATAACATGAGGTTCATGAGGCTCAAAAGACTGACACTGGTTTAACTGCGATTAGCTTTTAATTGTCACAATTTTAGCATAGGAGTAGCAACAAGTTTATCACAAGCCCTTATAAACGCATAATCAGGTAAACATGAATAATAAATAACATAAACAGTAATCATTAATGAGCATCTTCATCATCCGTATCATTAGTGTTCATCATCTGTTCCGTAAGGGTCCAAGGCCGCCCGTGACCGTGAGCATGGCTGATATACCAGTTTTACACGCTGCAGAGGTTGTACACTTTTACTGTGAGTCGTGATTTACCCTTTCGTTCGAGGTAGCTAATCTCTTGACCCACTTACAAGGAAGATCGACAGGGTTCACTTCGAAGCCTTTTAAAGGTTCGCCTAACAAGTTAGGGCCATTAGATTCACTCGGCAAATAGATATAGGAACCGAATACACAAGGGGATAAAGGCTGTCCTATACCCGATTTGTTAAGCCATTCTTACGCCAATAAAGGTAACATCTAACAAGCTAGAAAATGTCCTTATACTGAGCTAAAGCCAGAGCTATGTAGCCCTCACAGTTGTACTGTAAGTCCCGGATGTTCGCTTACAGATAAGTCCTTAGGGAGAGGAATCTAGAGCATCATAAAAACAACCCAATGCTCTAGCCCCCTTGCTTCCATGTTGCTAAAAAACATCTTTTAGTGTTTATTGCATATCCCATTAGTCAAGTTACAAGATCATGGTCTTTAATTAAGCACTAACATCATACTACCCAATACAATACCCCATAGGTAACAAGGCACAAGGTAACAAAGCACTAGGAAATCCTTAGTGGCAGTCAAGGTAAAAACATGCATTATGAATTAAATGATTAAAGATGTATAGGACAACAAAAAATATCCCATGCTATACTTGCCTTAAACTTAGATCCTTTTTCAAGTCCAAAACTTCAAAGATCTACTTCTTGATTCACCACGTACAGCTCACCGACTGGATATGATCGTAAAGCACCACACAAGCATCTATGCAATCATACACGAAGCAAACAATAGATCTAAATTAGAATAGTACACCAAATATAAAATCATGATGAAAAGCTTATAAAACGAATCTACGTCTCACTACGAACACACAGACGCGAAGATCACGCTAATCGGAGCTACGGCGAAAATGATACATCTACCGATAGATTTGCTTTATACGTGGAAAAGAATACTATAGGCTTTATTTATTTTAATTATAAAACATATATAAGAATATCTAAATTGTTTTAAGCAAAACTATATCTGTATTAGAAAACCAACATAAAATTAATCTTATTTTATTTACAAAAGACTATGGAGAAAATCCCTAATTGCTTTTAATTGAAAAACTAATATAGATTAATCAAATTATTGTTTTATTCAAAAGCTTCAAACAGGTTAAACAATACCACTAATAAGTAGATTACGTCGTTATAAATCTAACGCAACTTGAACGAATCAAATCGGAGTTAAAACGAAGAAGATATGGCCTAATGAAGATAATGACAATTTTGTAAATAGATGGAACTTAATTTTCGAATTAAAATTAATAAAATCCGATCTTTAAATCTGGTCGAGGACTGTGGGCACTATTTAAAGAAAAAGCAGGGATCCTTTTGGAAGAAACCAGGGATGACGGGTTTATACTTAAAAGATGGAGGGTTTTTTTGCAAAAGGCCATGGCGAAGGGGTAACGGGCTCTGTCGGCCGTTGGATCTAACTTGGATGGCTTTGATTAGACAGAGAAGGGGGAGAGGGATATCGCCGGTCGGGAACAGTGACCTCGGCGGTGGTTCCATAGCCGATCTTCGCCGGTGAGGCTCGGAAACACCCTACGGGGCTCTATTGCTTCAACGGAGTTCACTGGGAGGTAGAGGGAAACAAGGCGGATCAAACTAGGGTACTAGTTAAAGCAGGGGAGGGACAGTGATGGCGGTACACGCGATCTAGTGGCTCGGGTTCGACGGCGAGGCTATGGCGACGTCACGGAGACAGCAGAGAGCGAAAGAGGGATCAAGGATAGTACCTACAGGTTCCTTACCTTTACGTGAAGCTCAGAGGGCATCCAGTTGACGACAGAGAGCCATGGAACGATGGCGCGGTGGCGGTGGCAAAAAGCGGCACTAGGGTTGCGGCGCACGGCGAAGATAGAGCGATGCGGCTACGAGCTCTAGGGTACGAGGGAGGCGGTGTGGCGCGTTGGGGCGCTATTTAAGAGGGCTCAGCGTGGCTTGAGGCGTACTCCAAGACAAAGATGGGGCGGAGAAGGACACAACGGTGGAGTCCGGGTTGGCTACACGAGGTGGGAGATGAAGCTGACCAGTGGGTCCAGGCTGTCGGTGAGAGAGAAGGCGGGGCCTGTGTGGTAGAGAGAGGGAGCAAGGGGTACCGCGCGACCGAGCGGCTGTGGGCTGAGCTACGGCTGGGCCGGCCTGAGAGAGGAAAGGGAGGTGGTCTGCCGGCCGTGCGAGGACGAGTGGGCCGAAGGGAGCTGGAGAGGGGCCGGCTGCGGCCTGTGCCAGTAGGCCGAGGGGAGCGGCCCAAGTGGGGGATGAGAGGGAGGATAGGCAGGCCGGGCTAGCAGAGAGGAGGCCAGATTGAGGAGAAAACAATTTTTTCTAATTTCCAAATCTTGTTCTATTTCCCAAATTCAAATGTAAACCAAAACAAATTCAAACATTGTTTCAAACATACTTTTCAAAATGAACACTTTTGGGAGGTTTCCAAAACTGAACTTTTGCAAACTTTTGAAACCCTTTTTAATTTTTCAAATTCTCTTTTATTTTTCTTTTCTTTTATTTCAAAGCCATTTTCAAATTCATTTTCAAAACCATTTTGAATTCATTGTGAATTTTGGACAAAACCACTCATCACAGTAATAAGTATGCATCAACATGAATGCGCAAAAATGTTGCTAAATTCCTATGATAAATTTTAATTTAATGAAAAATATTATTTTCCTCTATTTTTATGAGCACAAAAATTTATAAATAAATCATTTTAATTCTATTTTCAAAAATACAAATTTTAGGGTGTTACATTATATGAGACTGACGGCTCTTTGAATCTCATAGAAATTAGAATGTCCATGGAGTTGAATATATACATAGTGCCCATTAAGATGACGAGTGTAAAGACCGAGGGAGAAAATTTTAAAAAACTAGCCTGAAATGGACATGCATCCATGTAATAGATAGGACAAGATCAAATAAAAAACTAAGAGAATAGAGAGTATAGAACTTTTTACCCTTTTTTTAGTGCTCGTGGAAAATTAAATATTCCAAAAGTTAGGGGGAAGTTGCGATGATGAATCACAGAAATGTGGTCTTAGCGGATATGCCTAGGAATGATCTGTGTAGCTAAACCAGAGTTCACAATAGCCGCCTGATGTTTCAATGGCTACCTTTACATGGTAGAGAATATTTTAAGAGGGGAATAAGAGCCAAACTAAGACTTTCTCCTCAAGAACTCTAGAAGATCACTAAAGTGCACTCAAGTGTATTCCTTTGAAACACTGTGAAAGTTCTCTCTTGTATCATTCATTTATCAAAAATAAAGAACAACCGGCAATTTTTCAACTAATATCTTTACTAATAAAGATATGACACTAATAAAAAATAATTTTTGACGATGTCTCTTTTCTACATAGTCTGTAGCAGTGATTCCTACAGTACACTAGGGACCTATAGCTACCTCTATACATTGAATTTGTTTCTAGAGATGACCTGCCTAAGAGCAAGTATAATAATAGGTTGTAGGTGGGCTCAATGCTGAGGTGAAGAAAAGAAAAGAGGACATAGAAAGAAAGTGGGTTGTAAGCTTACATCCAACTTATGCACAAGAACCAAGATTGTGAGAGAAGAAAGCGAATAAGGTATTAATAGCTATCTACTATAGGGGCGGGGAACCCGGCTTCTACTTCTTTTAAGAAAGAAGCATCAGATTAAACTTGAAACAAAAACACACACACCAAGAAATAAACTCATTAAAGGTTCACAACTAAAGTCCAAGACGATAACTAAACGACCATCCATTTGATGTGAAGAACTGCATGGCTCTTGATTCTAGTAACCAACAAGCCTCGCAAATCTATTCTCTTTTTCTTCATCCGAGTGTTGTAATAGAGTTCAAAATTGGAGCCAGTATGTCGCCCTGAAAAGATAGGCTTTGAGATAGCCAGTTTTCCTACTAGCTGCACTTAGTTTTATATTCCATTGTCCCTTCTTTTGTGTTGGGGGTGGGGGGTGTTGAGGTTTCTAGACAAAAAATTGCTCCTCTGTGTCATAATATTTGTCTCTAGCTAACTTTACACATAATAAGGAACATTCAAGAGATAGACTTTGCAATCATCATGTAGAACATCAAATCCTTGATGGATTGCATCTGAATCCACATTTGCTGATGCATTTGGAAGCGGGGATAGATGTAATTGATTGCGAATGACACTACTACAAAAATAATTTTAAAGGCAAGTTCTTTAATTATCAGAAACAAGCATTTTTTTGACACCGCTTCTAAATATGGGGAGGCTGGCCTGAGGTAAACGCGTATTTCTGCTAATTAATCGATTTAGAGATGGACGTTCTAAGAGGACCCCTTCTGTAAATGGTCATTTTCAAAGACGGCCTTTCTAAAAATGTCACCTCTACAAATCAAACTATAGGGGGTGACACTCTTGAGGCATGTCTCTAGAAATAGTTACATAAAAAATAATTTATAACCTTTTCATATGAAGTTGGGTAAAGGCAAACTTTGTGCCAAAGTTATAGAGTTCGACGTGATCTACAACATTGCAATTGACAAGTATTTTATTTGAAACCTTTAAAGTCCAAAAGGTTCATTTTAAGTTCTTATTAGATTTTGAAATTTAAAATTTAAAATTTTCAAATGACCTTGGATATTGACATGGTCTATAATAGAGTTATAGTTGTTAATACACTCTACAACTTTGTAGTTGACAAGTTTTTTATTTGGAGTCATTTAGAGTCCTAAATATGTATTGTTCTCATATTTTGAAAACCAATTAGAGTTTGAAACCACCTTGAATGTTGGTATGGTGAATTCTGAAGTTGTATTGATCGAAGCTATCTACAACTTTGTAGTTAACAAGTTTTTTTTATTTAAAACTCTTTAGAGTCTAAAATATTTATTTGTTTTAAGTTCTCAGATTTTGAGATCAAAATTTGCAAAAAATCTTGGATGAAGATAGGCTATATATCAAAGTTGTAGTGCTCAACAAAGATATAAAACTTTGGAGTCAATTTTTTTTCATTTGAGATCTTTTTTTTTTTGCAAAGGGAAAGGGATTATATTAAGAATTGGCACGGTACATCCCTATCGGTGTTTCGCTTAAACACCAACTAGTAAATTTGTATTTATTGCGTGTTGGGCCCATATGGTGTGCTAAAAGACACAAGATTTATACTGGTTCGGGCAGAATATCCCTACGTCCAATTTATGGTTGCAGCTCGTGTTATTAGCACTGAAAGGTTTGTAGTAGGGGGTACAAACGGACGAGAGAGGGACAGGTCCCAAATCTCTGATGAAAAGGTCGAAAGGGTGCCAAGAGCTTGGATGCTGCTCAGCTGTGTGTTATGTGATGCGTGGTGTGTTCTATCGATCTGTCCGTTTAGTGGGGTGCCCTGTCTTCCCTTTTATAGATCAAGGGAGAGCAGAGATTACAGATGGGAGAAAGAAGAAAAACCAGAGGTCAAGAAGGTCCTTCGAAGGTGCCGGGTCTTCCTTTTCCTTTGAGCCTGCCCTGCTAACACGGCAGGCGGTGCCAGGTGAAAGGTCCTAATATGGCTAGAGGGGGGGGGTGAATAGCCTATTTAAAAATCTACAAATCAACTAGAGCAATTTGATTAGTATGATAAATAGTGTAATGCAAACTTGCTCTAGCTCTACAAGGGTTGCAAGCCACCTATCCAACAATTCTAGTTGCAATGAATACTTAGGCACACAAACTAGCTATATAATTACTCACTAAGAGCTCTCAACCTTGCTACTCTAAAGAGCTCAACTAGATGAATGTAAATAATAAAGCAAGCTCTCAATTCTAATTACACTAAAGAGCTTGTATCAACTAGTTTGCAAGAATGTAAATGAGTGAGTAGAGTGATTATACCGACGTGTAGGGGATGAACCAATCACAAGATGAATATATAGCCAATCACCGGGAGAATGACAAAGAAGAGAGACAATCGATTTTCTCCCGAGGTTCACGTGCTTGCCAACACGCTACGTCCCCGTTGTGTCGACCAACACTTGGTGGTTCGGCGGCTAAGAGGTGTTTCACAAACCTCGTCCACACGATTGGACACCGCAAGAACCGACCCACAAGTGAGGTAACTCAATGACACGAGCAATTTACTAGAGTTACCTTTCGGCGCTCCGCCGGGGAAGATACAACTCCCCTCACAATCACCGAAGGCGGCCACGAACAATCACCAACTCATGCCGATCCTTCACCGCTGCTCCAACCGTCTAGGTGGTGGCAACCACCAAGAGAAACAAGCGAAATCCACAGCGCAACACGAATACCAAGTGCCACTAGATGCAATCACTCAAGCAATGCACTTGGATTCTCTCCCAATCTCACAATGATGATGGATCAATGATGGAGATGAGTGGGAGGACTTTGGCTAAGCTCACAAGGTTGCTATGTCAATGAAAATGTGCAAAGGTTTTGCCTTGAGCCGGCCATGGGGCTATAAATAGAGCCCCCATCAAATAGAGCCGTTGTACCCCTTCACTGGGCAAAACACGCTCTGACCGGACGCTCCGGTCATACCGACCGGACGCTGGCCCTCAGCGTCCGGTCGCCCGATGGACGCCACGCGTCACCAGCTTCAAACGCTGTTCGTCAGATTTCAACGGCTACGAAGCTGACCGGACGCTCCGACAAAACTGACCGGACGCTGAAGCCCCAGCGTCCGGTCGTTTCCAGTAAGCTCCCCGAGGCATGTTTTTTCGACCGGACGTGTCCGGTCCACCTTGACCGGACGCAGACCAGCGTCCGGTCCATCTTGACCGGACACAGACCAGCGTCCGGTGCTCAACCTTAGCCACTGTGCCGTCTGATAGCACGACCGGACGCAGCCTTTCAGCATCCGGTCGCTGAGTGACCCAGCGTCCGGTCAGTTGACTGACTCCAGCATCATTTCAACCAACTCCATTTCAACTCTAACTTCTTCACCCTTGCTCAAATGTGCCAACCACCAAGAATTTTACATCCGGCGCAATAGAAAATAGACATTTCATTTTTCCAAAAGCGCCGAATGTGTTAGCATATTTTCACAAATATTTTCAAGGGTGTTAGCACTCCACTAGATCCTAAATGCATATGCAATGAGTTAGAGCATCTAGTGGCACTTTGATAACCGCATTTCGATACGAGTTACACTCCTCTTAATAGTACGGCTATCTATCCTAAATGTGATCACACTCACTAAGTGTCTTGATCACTAAAACAAAATGGTTCCTACATTTTATACCTTTGCCTTGAGCCTTTTGTTTTTCTCTTTCTTCTTTTCCAAGTTCAAGCATTTGATCATCACCATGCTATCACCATTGTCATGATCTTCGTCATTGCTTCATCACTTGGAGTAGTGCTACCTATCTCATAAACATCTTGATAAACTAGGTTAGCACTTAGGGTTTCATCAATTAACCAAAACCAAACTAGAGCTTTCACCAGGGATAGCACGTTCGCTGATCCTAATAGGGCCGTGCTCTAGTTTCGTTCAACAAGTGGTCCTGTCCCATCCCGCCCCGGCAGGCGGCGCGACGCACCAAGGTGCCAAGCCACGACCCTACAGGGAGCAAATGGTGTAGAGGCCCCATGTTCGTACTATAGATGACATGAGTTTCCTCCTAGACCATAGTGGTTGTCGTACATTTCCATCAGGATTCGTGTCCGAGGGCAAATGCCGGCGCCCATAACACTGTAAGACAAATGTCGATGCCCACAACATTGTTTGGGTTCTGACATGCCTGGAAGGGCTTAAAGTGCCCATCCGGTCATATCCTGTTGGTACTTTCCTATAGGCATGCAGGGTATGGTCCTCGATATTGTGGTTGACTTGAGTGTCCTACCTTATCTACGCACGTAGTTATGAAGGAGCTACGCACAGACGTCGGGCGAGGTGGAGCCTGCCCTCGGACATCGGGCGAGGCAGAGCCTGCCCCCGGACATTGAGCAAGGTGGAGCCTGCCCCCTGACGTCGCCCCCAGACGTCGGGTGAGGCGAAGCCTGCCCCCAAACATCGGGCGAGGCGGAGCTCGCCCCTAGACGTCGAGCGAGGCGGAGTCAGCCCTGAGGGGTCGAACGTGGTAGAGCCAGCCCTCAGGGGTCGAACGAGGCAGAGTTAACCCTCGGTCGTTGGGCAATAGGTATAGTCGCGTTCTTGTCTGTTCGGAACCATCAACGTTTGATGGTTATTAGCTCCTCCTCTTTGGGTACCCTAGTATTCGGCCCCCGATAGTAGCCCCCGAGCCCCTAGGTGATTCAGATAGAATCGTCCAGGGGGTGATTTGACTTGCCAGAGGGTGCGCACGAGCGCACCCGATGGGTGTAGCCCCCGAGCCCCTGGGTGATTCAGATAGAATCGCCCGGGGGTGATTCGACTTACCAGAGGGTGCGTGCGAGCGCATCCATCGGGTGTAGCCCCTGAGCCCCCAGGTGATTCGGATAGAATCGCCTGGGGGTGATTTGGACCCTTCGTGGGTATGGCTGTGAGATTTGGCAGTTTGTTATGCGGATAATTCAATTGGGATCCTGACATCCCGTTCATGGGGATCCGGTCAAATTCAGCCTGGGTGAGACTCGATCGTGGATCGAGACTCTCATGAAGCTTGTGCGCCTGAGTTTTGGCCAATCGTGGGCCCATCCTTTTGTTGTAAGGGTGCCTTGGGACAGTCGTCGAAACCGTTAATGGGCCAACCCTAAAACTCCTAGGCCCAGTCATGTTGGAGGAACATTTTTTGAGTTGTATCCTCTTGCCTGTAAAGAGTCCTGATCTGCCTGGGGAGGCAAAACATCCGACGTGACTTTGGAGGGAAAGGATAAGGATTGGGGGCGCATATCCCATGTGGTGTCGTGGTGGTGAATCGTGGCAGGCACGGAGATCCAGGCGGACGGTTGCCTTCCTTGCATCTGTCGCCTCTATAAAACCAAAGGGTTCACCCCCAGGGTTTTGTACATTGCCTCCTTGCCTTTGCGTCTACAACCTCCGCCACCAATCGCCTAAGCCTCCTGCATCCACATCTCAGCCGCCGTCAAGTTCGCATCCACCCACCCTAGTCGTTCAATGGTGCCGTGGTGCAGATCTGATATCACCCTCTAGTGCCTAGAAGGCCTCGTTTGCCGTGGCCTTCTTTGCGCGTGGACTGCTGCCAAGGAGTGGCGGCTGCCTGGCAATGAGGACGCGTCATCGCCACCCAAAGGCTACGTTGTGAACTTCGCTCACCTCCATGAGCGAGGATTCACCACCCCCGCCCACAAGTTCCTTCGGGGATTGCTACATTACTATAAGGTGGAGTTGCAACACCTTAATCCCAATGGGATCCAGCACATTGCGGCGTTCATCGCCCTGTGTGAGGGGTTCCTAGGGATTAGTCCTCACTTCGACCTATGGCGGTATTTCTTCGCCGTCACCCTCCTGAAGAAGCAGGAGAAGAGGCAAGAGTTGAACATGCCGATGGGATGCGCTAGCATCTAGCTCCACAACAACTGGGTCAACGAGTACCCACCGACGCGTCTATCGACCTCCAACAAGGGGTGGCATTCGCATTGGTTCTACATCAGGAGCGATGCAGCCACCCCCTTGTCGGAGTTCATCGGGCGCCTCATCGAGGAGGTCCCGGAGTCTTGGAGGAAGTGGGGAGTCCCCGAGAAGGATAAGAAGAGAATCCAGGACCATCTCACCGCCATTTGGATCCTGAAGGAGAGGGGCGTGAAGGGGTCGAGGATCATTGGCGCCTACCACATGTGGAGAGTGGCGCCGTTGATGAGGTGCACGCTTCCCCTGCACATGATGGCTTCCGGGGTGGCGCTCGATGGGACGATGCTCACCGAGGAAGCGCTCTCCCCTTCTGAAGGCGATGGAGCCTCCGCAGGATGATGCCAGTGCCGTCCTCGATTTTGTGTATCTGGTACCGGGGTACCCCCAATGCGGCTAGAACCAGGGTACATCGCCTTCATAAGTTTTCTTTCCTCATGACTCCTTTTTAATCAAATTCTCGACCCCTTGATGCTGATTTTGAAATAGGGGGACCAGCCGAAGAGACTCGTCCTCCAAGACCACCCGGCTCTACTACCGAAGGATCTGGCCGTGACGGCGGCCAACCGCGCTGTGGCCGAGCGGCTGCGGAAGGCGAAGGAGGACGAGAGAAGGAAGAAGCAGCAGAAGCTGCACGTGCGGGAGCATGGGGAGGAGACCGATAGTGATGAAGACAATGATGAGGAAGAAGAAAAAGAGTTAGTTACCGACACCGAGCAAGATGATCTGGAGAGCGGGGATACACTAACAGGTATCCCCTCGTCCATGCAGGGACCCTTCCCATTCAATGCAGGAGGGAGGGAGTCTGTGAGGATGGTGGAGGCGGGCCGCACCGTTGGCCCATCCTCAGAACAAGTAGGGGTGGGCGGATCAGCCACCGCGCCCGAGGTGTTAGCGGAGGGGAGTGGCCCTAGCACCATGCCTCAAGAATCAGCAGGGGCGGGCGAATCTGCCACCGCACCTAAGGTTCTAGCGAGGGGGGGGGATCTACCGCCACGCCCGAGGTGCCAAGGGAGGGGGATGGTTCCACCGCCGTGCCCCTGAGTGCAAGGGAGGCGAGCCCCTTGGCCTGGGAGCAGGGGGCGGGCACCAAACAGCCCTGTCCCGAGGAGGTGGAGCAAGGACCTAGGGGTTCATCCCCCAAATGAATCCTCCACCCAACAGCACCGGTGTAAGTCATTTGACTCCTCTGTTTTCTATATTTTTCTCTATTTTCAGCGTGACTCATGCCTTCTGTTTCTTGCAGCGCCCTGAGATGGGGCCACTCTTTGGCGCTGGTGCCCAAGAAGAGTGTCGCCCTCCAGGCAAGACATCGGCCATCGCCCGACGTCGCTCTCGCTTTGGGCAGGAGCGGAGCTGGCATCCTAGCCTTGTCGGCCGGTCAGGCGCCGCCCGTGGCGGTGCCCGTGCCCTCGGCGGGTCAAGCGGACGCCGAGGTTGAAGGAGCGCCCTCGGAGGTTGCCAAGCAACCGGTGGCAGAGGTGATTCTGCTACCTGCATCAGAGCGAACGGTGCTATCGCTTGCCCTTGTGGCGCCGTCTATGGGTGCGCCGCCGCCGATCGAGGCCTTGGTGTCGCAAGCGGAGGTGGTGAAAGGTCCTTGTTGGTTTTGGTAATTGAGTGACAACCTAGGTGGACTAATTGTGTTTATGTGAGATACATAGGTGATTAGTCCACAGGTACATGTGTATGAGCAACATATGCCATGGAGGTGAAAATAGCTTGGAGATGTTGCAAAGCTCACACATGTGATGATGAAGGAGCTTAACGCACATGAGACATGACATTGAGTCATGTGATCAAGGTGGAGAAGATCAAGACAAGACTTGGCTTGATGGACCGGTTGCAAACGTGAAGGGCAAGTCGAAGGCTTTGGAGTGATGGACCACGTGGCGGTGAAGCTTGAGCAAGACTTGGCATTGATGGACGATGGCAACGGTGAAGGGTAAGTGAAGTCAAGATCGATGAACCAATATGATCATGTGATGATATGAAGTGGATCATATCATTGTTGATAGTGTTGGTGCATGTGTTGCATCGACATTGGAGGAGATGGAATGGAATGCGCAAGGCAAAGGTATAACCTAGGGCATTTCATTTCACCGGTCATAGGTGTGTAGAGAAGTTTATGACCGGGTTTAGGATAGATGGCCGTACTATCAAGAGGGGCAAACTTGTTTGTATATCGGTCATCTAGTGCCACTCGAGTGATCTAACTTTGCATTGTCGCTAGGATCGAGTGGCATGGCAAGTTGAGTGGCTAACATCCTTTGGGAAATGATTGTGAAAATGCTAACACACAAACATATGGTGGTGTACACTTGGTGGTGTTGGCACATTTACAAAGGAGGTGGTGTTTACAGGGGTGAGATGGGTTTGGGTCCCTCTCGGATTCGGCGCTTTCGGGAAAATAGAATGCCTATTTTCTATTGCGCCGGATGCAAGTTCTTGTGGTTAGCACATTGGAGCAAGGGTGATGAAGTTAGAAGTGAAAACGAGTTAGTCACGAAGATGCTGGCGTCGGTCAACTGACCGGACGCTGGATCTGAATGCACCGGACGCTGGCAGGCTGCGTCCGGTCAGGCTGACGTACGATGACGCAAAAGCTGGAGTGTGACCGGACGCTGGCTGTGTCCGATCAAGTGTGACCGGACGCATCCGGTCGAGGTCGGTACCTTACTGGAAACGACCGGACGCTGGGGGTTCAGCGTCCGATCAGGTCAAGTGACCGTTGGAACCAGGACACGTGGCCGTCTGCGGGCGACCGGACGCTGAGGTCCAGCGTCCGGTCAACACGACCGGAGCGTTCGGTCGGCCCGACCGTTGCCCAGTGAAGGGGTAACGGCTAGTTTAGCCCTTGGGGCTATAAATAGAAGTGGCCCTCGGCCATGGCTGGTGCTAAGCACCTCAAGGGACTTAGTGTCCATGCTTGTGAGTGCTTGGGAGCCCTCCATCACACATATACTTGATAGTGATCATTCGATTGTGTGAGTGAGCGATTCTAGTGCGATTGCATCGTGAGGTTGCATCGAGTGGCACTAGGTGGTCGTGTTGCAAGCCGGTAGTGCTTGTTACTCTTGGAGGTTGCCACCTCCTAGACGGCTTGGTGGTGGTCTCTGTCGAAGCCCGCAAGAAGCTTGTGCGGCGCTCCGGAGAAGTGCTTGTGAGGGGTACTTGTGCTCGCCCCGTGGGAGTCACGAAGAGCAACTTTAGTAAAGCGTGTCATTGAGCTACCCTCACTCAAGGGGTAGGTTCTTGTGGTGCCCGACGTGCGGGCTTAGCGGGTGATGCTAATTAGCCGCCGAACCACCAAGTGAGCGGTCGACACAACGGGGACTAGCGTGTTGGCAAACACGTGAACCTCGGGAGAAAAATCATCGTGTCAACCTTGTTCTTCCCATTGGTTTGCATCCCTATTACACAAGCTTGCAATTACTTATATATATATCTTAAGCTTGTGTAGTTGCTCCTGTAATTAGATAGCTTGTGTAGCTAGCTAATTACCTTCTTGCTTGTGTAGCATAGAAGTAGCTCCCTTGCGTGGCTAATTTGGTTTTAGTAACCTTGTTAGTCACATTGCTTAGTTTGTGTAGCTAAGTATTTGCGCTCTCTAATTAGGCATCGGTTGCCTTGTTATTGAGCATTGCTAGTGAGCTTAGTTAGCTTTGTGCTTTTGCTTACTAGCATGTGTAGGAGCTCCCTTGTTACTTAAAGTACTAGTGGCATAGGTTTGTGTGACCTTGCTCCTAGAATTGTTTAGGAGAGCTCTAGCTAGCCCGGCATCTTAGTTGCTTTATTAGTATCTTTGCAAGGTGCTAGTGAACATATATAGAGGGGTGTAGTCTTGGCTAGACCGATTGTTTTAATTCCACATTTATATCGGTTAGCCGACGCGATTAATTTTAGAAAAGACTATTCACCCCCCCTCTAGTCCTCCATCTCGACCATTTCAGGTGGCCACGACCATGACAAGCCAGGTGTAGTCAGACGCAGCCGCGGTGGTGCCCGAGGAAGTGGCGCGATCCATGCCATCGGCGGCCCAGGTGACGGGGCCCGAGGCGGACTGGACGGAGGGAGACACAGCCGAAGGGTCCTCGGGCATCATGGTGGTGGTGGAGAGGACCAGCGGGGGGTCTCCCTTGGCCCTGATGTTGGGGGGGGGGGGCGCAGCCGCTCGCCCGTGCAGGGTGAGTCGCTGCTCCAGTGGATGGATCCTCAAGACCAACGTCGATACTCTTTTCGCTCGATGATGCTACCGAGAGCATAGAGCGAGAGAGTCACAACGAAGGGATCTCGGCCATGATGGAAGTCCTAAACCAGGCTAGGGGTGTCCTACGTGACATCATCATTCCTACTGGCTGAGTAACTATTTAATCTCTCATCTCGCTTTCTTCTTTCTTCATGTATTTTTTGTTTTGACATTGATCTTCTTTTCAGTCCCTTATCGCTCATAGCCAGGAGAAATCCTGGTTCCTCCACGAGCAGAAGGTGGAATTGGACTGCCTTGCCAAAGAGGCCCGGCTATGAGGGGATGTGAGCGCCTAGCTTGCTGTCGCCCAACAATGGGTTGCCGAGCTGACTCCCTTAGCCAAGGAGGCAGCCGGTCTCCGGCAGCGGGAGGCCGAGGTGCATTGGGATGCGGAGGATGCTGAGAAGATGTTCTAGGATCTATCAGTGAGGGCGCGGAAGGACGAGTAGGAGGCCACCAAAGGAGCAGGACGAGCTACTCTAGAGGGACGCCGAGGCCCGCCAACGTGTCCTCGACCTCCTAGCCGAGGTGGAGAAAGAGCGGGAGCTCAAGCTAGGAGCCAAGGAGAGATCTGCGGCCCTACAGTAGAGGGTGAGCATGGACGTTGAGGTGATAGACCATCTACACAAGGAGCGGGACAAGCTACGCCAAACTGTGGAGAGTCTCTGCTTGGAGCACGGCGTGGCCCGCGAGGAGCATGACTACGCCGTCCGAGGGTGCGAAGAGGCACATCAGGGGGTCAGCTCTCTCTAGGCCGATCTTGGAACCGCGGTAGCTCGAAGGCTCGAAGCCAAGAGCGTCTCCACCGGGCCAGTCACGGAGCTTGCCGAGACGCGGGGGATCCTTCAGGCGGAGAGCGATGAGCACGATCTCCTATGCTCCGCTGTCGGGGTGGTCTTCGATGACCTGGAGGTGGCGTGGCCGAAGGGAACTAGCTCGCTTGTGGCCTCTGCTGCCATAGATATCATGGCGTGGGTGCGCCAACTCGAGCGGGATGCTCTTCGCTCTGGGAATACCGAAGCCTTTGCCGTCGCCCGCTCCCACTATGTTGAGAGTATCGACTTGGAGACGATGAGCCTTGGCTTCTGCCGGGCTACGAAGCCTCCGAGCTAGATGAAATAGAGAAGGCGGTGGCTCCTATCGCGCAGAACCTGCCGGACAAGATTGAAGAGATAGTTCACCCTCGGAGGGGATAGTTAGTCGAATGGGTCTGATGGACATTATCTATAATCTGTGGACAAGCGTCAGCACTTTTGTATCTTAAAAATAGTTTCATAATTTCATTTCGTTTAAACAAATTCGTAATTTTGTTTCATTTGATTGAACTTGCATTCTTCCCTTTTTGCATTCGAAAAAGGGGCTCATGCAATTCGGCCCTTTCGTTCGTGAAGACCATGGGGCCTGAGGTGCGTAAGAGGGAAACTTCGATTATGCTAGTGGGCAAAGTTACCGTAGCCGTCGGGGCGTGGGTTTTTTTGCAGTCTGACCAGGCACGCCTGGTTATTCGTTCCCGCAAACCTTGCCACTAACCTTAATGTGAGAAAGAAGTCTGACGCAGTGACTATTTCAAAAAAGGGTATTTTATTCCTTTATTAGCCCCCGAGTGAGATCCGACCCCTTGCGGTTGCTGGGGTCGAATGTTACTGAAGACTGAAGAGAGGATAGAGAAACTACTCTTGTATTTGCACATATCCCTTCCTTAGGATTTAACTATCGTTCTGCAACCATGCGTTCGGTCTCCTTGTAAGTCCAACTTTCCTTGAGCCCTCGTGCGTAGTAGGGGTTTGGTCAAGGGTCAGCTCATTTTTGTGATCATTGCCCCGTCTGTGGTTTTCGCAACCGGAGGGGTTGAGTCCGCGTCACTTGCCTTGATGGCTCGAGTGACGTGCTCGGTGAGCTTGCTAACAGGGATGTTCGGATAGAATTTGGTTCCGTCACCTGTGACGGGATCGGCAAAGCCCTCGGGGGACATTCCGTTGCTCCTTAACCCACCTTCCAATAGATTCCCCCTCGATGGCGATTCTATGGGCTCGGCTAGAGGCTAGGATCAAACGAGAAGGTTGAGATAGCCTTGTCCGCTTCTGAGCGGGACGGGCACAAGCCGCTGAGGCTCATATGTTTTTCCCCCTAGCTTTGTTTGATGCGAGGTGGCCTGGGCCCCTTCACGGGTAGCCTTCGAACCTTGGCCTATCGATCTAGGATCGGGCAGCTCGATCCCCTGAGCCCCTTGGGGTCTGATAGGGGTCGGCCATGTTTCATGCATCACCCCGTCCTTGGTTTCCACAACCGGAGGGGCTAAGCTAACGACACTTGCCTCGATGGCTCAAGTGTCGCGCTCAATGAGCTCACTAACGACCATGTTCGAGTGGAATCTAGGTCCGTCATCCGTTGATGGGGTCAGTAGAGCCCTCATGTGGCATTCCACTATTTCTTAACTCGCCCCCGGCAGATGCCTGAGCCATTCGATAGGCTCGGGTGGCCCATTGGCCTCTCCTCAACGGAGATTCTGTGGGTTTGGCTCGAGGTTAGAATCGAACGAGAAAGATCGAGATGTCCCTGTCCGCTTCTGAGCGGGGTCGGGCAAGGCCACTGGGGCTCATCTCGGTTTTTCCCCCTGGCTCTGTTTGATGCGAGGCGGCCTCGAGCCCTTCACAGGCTGGCCTTCGAACCTTGATCTGTCGCCGTTCATATCAAATGAGACGAGTACCACTACGTGACGCAACACGAAGCGTTGCGCTGTATCAATCGCATATGCAATGTTTGGATGTATGGGATGATTGAATGAATGAGCATAATGAAATAGCGGGGGTCAGTAACGTTACCTTGATGGCACGAGTGACGAGTTCTAGGAGCTCTTACTGGATATGTCCGTGTGGGGTTTGGGCCTGATGTTCGTGATGGGGCCGGTGTAACCTGCACAAGCGTCCCTGTTTTCCATTTTTGTCTCTCGACAGTAATCAGAGCCATTCGATCAGCTTGGGTGACCTGACAGCTTCTTCTTGATGGAAATTCTGCAAGTAGGCCCCTCCGAACCCTTCTCGAGAAGGTGGATGCTAAAGCGAGGAGTGCGGGGACAAAGACTTCGATTACGCTGGTGAACAAAAACGCCATAGCCTCTGGGGCGTAGGGCTCTAGCAGTTCGCCCAGTTTATGCCCGCACACCGCGCCTCCAATTTTTAAACGTAAGGAGGGGTCGGGCAAAGAGAAATGTCAAGCGAGTAGACTCTCTTGCTAGCCCCCGAGCGATGTCCGATACCCTGCCGTTGCTGGGGTTGGAGGCTTAGTGATGAATTTAATATGTAATGTAAGCAAGTAAGGGTGCTTATCTCTTGGCGGTGGTTTTGAGCCGTTCGATCGGCCCATTTCTCGGTAGTGGCCAAGTCGTCCGGTCGACTTGTGTTTCATGTTGAGGCAAGTTTTTCCTGCGGGAGTAGAGGATGAGAGTATCTCGCACAAGAATTTAGTTGGGCAGATAAGCCAAGCGACGAATTTGTGCAAAAATGGACAAGTTCTCAGATTTTGGTACAACAGACAACTTTTCATCTCTTCTCCCTCTTTTGGCGAAAGAGGTTTAGTGCATTCCGACCCTTCCCACAGTTAAGTTCATAAAATCTTGGAGCGCGAGTGAGCTAGCTCTGATCACGCTGATGATCAAAGGCACCATAGCTGCTGGGGCATAGGTGCCTCGCAGTCCACCCAATTTTACTCAGAGCTTGTTCTCGAAATCCTAGCTCTTAGGTTTTACCATGAGAAAAGAGGGCAGGCGCAGAGAATGTTTGCAAGGTAAATACACACATATCAGCCCCTGGGTGAGACCTGACCCCTTGCACTTGCAGGGGTCAGATGTCACAAAAGATCAGGGATTTCAATGACAGAACTGATAAGAGAAAGTATGCATTTATTTAGGGGTAAAAGTGACATAGCTGCTCGATGTTCCAGGCATTGGTGAAGACCTCGCCGTCGATGTTTTTTAGCTTGTAGGCGCCTGGTCGGAGTACTTTTACGATGACGTACGGACCCTCCCAGGACAGGGAGAGCTTGTGGCGGTCCTTGTTGCTCTGTACAAGGCGAAGGACCAGGTCCCCGACGTTGAAGGCTCGGCCCCGCACTCGTTGGCTATGGTACCATCGCAATGCCTGTTGGTACTTGGCCGAGCGGAGGAGGGCGACATCACGTGCTTCATCCAGCTAGTCCATGGCATCCTCGTGGGATGCCTCGGCTCCCTGTTCGTCGTATGCCCTAATCCTTAGGGCTCCATAGTCAAGGTCGGTTGGGAGGACACCTCGGAACCGTAGACCATGAAGAAGGGCGTGTAGCCAGTGGCTCGACTGGGGGTTGTCCTTAGGCTCTAGAGTACCACGGGGAGCTCGGAGATCCACCGAGCACCAAACTTGTTCAACTGGTTGAAGATCCTGGGCTTGAGGCCCTGTAGGACCATGCTGTTTGCGCGCTCGACCTGCCCGTTTGTTCTGGGGTGCGCTACGGTGGCCCAATCGACTCGTATGTGGTATTCATCTTAGAATTGAAGGAACTTTTTTCCGGTGAACTGCGTACCATTATCCGTGATGATGGAGTTCAGAACTCCAAAGCGATGGATGATGTCAAGGAAGAACAACACGACTTGCTCGAATTTGATAGTGGAGATCGGTCGAGCTTCTATCCACTTTGTAAACTTGTCTATGGTGACAAGCAAGTAGGTGCAGCCCCCGGGTGCCTTCTTTAGAGGTCCAACCAAATCGATCACCTAGACCACAAACAACCACGTGATGGGGATCATCTAGAGTGCTTGGGCCGGGAGGTGAGTCTGCCGAGCATAGTACTGGCACCCTTCATAGGTGCACATGATATGCTCAGCGTCGGCTACTATAGTGGGCCAATAGAAGCCCTATTGGAATGCATTTCTGACCAGGGTTCTAGGTGTGGCATGGTGACCGCAGATCCCAGCATGGATATCGCTCAGCAAATGCTTCCCCTATTCGATGGGGATGCAGCGCTGCAGGATCCCGGTGTGGCTTCGCTTGTATAGTTCGTCCTCCACAAGAATAAAGGACTTGGCATGACATGCGAGCTGTCGAGCTTCCATCTTGTCCATCGGTAGCGTGTCATGGAGGAGGTAGTCAAGGTAGAGTGCCCTCCAGTCAACTAGAGGTTCGAGCTCTGTCGTGGGGTCTTCTTTGAGCTCCATGACTTCGGGGCCAGACGGAGACGATGGTTGGTCAGCCCCCGAGGCTGAATCAGAGGGACCATCATCGGCTTATTCCGATCCCTCATAGCGAACCGAGGGCTTGTGTTGGTCATTGGCGAAGACACCTGTTGGCACCGGCTCTTGGCTGGATGCCGCCTTTGCAAGCGCAACAACAGCCTCGTTAAGGCACCTCAGGATGTGATTGAGCTCGAGGCCGTCGAACTTGTCTTCCAGTCGTCGGACTTCTCGGCAGTATGTAGCCATCTTGGCATCATGGCAGCTTGACTCCTTCATGACTTGATCAACGACTAGCTGGGGGTCTCCCCGAACGTCGAGACATCGGACGCCCAACTCAATGGCAATGCGTAGGCCATTGATGAGCGCCTCATATTCGGCCACATTGTTTGAGGAGGGGAAATGGAGGCGAACCATGTACCTCATGCGTACCCTGAGGGGCGACACGAAGACCAGCCCTACGCCAGCACCCTTCTTCATCAGCGATTCATCGAAGTACATCGTCCAGTACTTTTGATCGACGGCCGCCAGTGGCATTTGGACCTCGGTCCACTCCACGATGAAATCAGCTAACACCTAGGACTTGATGGCCATCCGAGGGGCATATGTAATGCCTTGATCCATCAGCTCGAGTGCCCATTTCGTAGTTCTCCCCATGGCATCCTGGCTTTGCACGACCTCACCGAGGGGGAAGGATGTCACAACCGTTACCGGGTGTGACTCGAAGTAGTAGCGTAGCTTCCTCTTCGTGATGAGGATGGTGTACAGGAGCTTCAAGATTTGGGGGTAGCGGGTCTTTGAGTCGGATAGTACCTTGTTAATGAAGTACACAAGGTGCTGTACTTTGAGGGCGTGCCCCTCTTCTTCCCGCTCCACTACCAGGGCGGTGCTGACCACTTGTGTGGTGGCTGCTATGTAGAGCAGAAGGGATTCTTCCTTGGTGGGAGGAACCAGGATCAGGGCCTTTGTTAGGAGCTGTTTAACCATGTCAAGTGCTTCCTGGGCCTCGAATGTCCATTCGAAGCGATCGGCTTTCTTTAGGAGTCGATAAAGGGGGAGACCTCGTTCGCCGAGGCGTGAGATGAAACGGCTGAGTGCGGCGAGGCACCCCATAACCCGTCGTACCCCCTTTATGTTCTGAATCGGGCCCATCCTCGTGATGGTCAAGATTTTCTCTAGGTTGGCTTCGATGCCACGCTCAGAGACGATGAAACCGAGTAGCATGCCCCTCGGGACCCCAAAAACGCACTTCTCGGGATTAAGTTTGATGCCGTTTGCTCGGAGTTTTGCAAAAGGTCTACTCAAGATCGGCAATGAGATGGTCAACCCGTTTGGACTTGACCAGGATGTCATCAACATAGGCCTCAATGGTCTGCCCGATGAGGTCCCCAAAATATTTGAGCATACAATGCTAGTATGTAGCCCCTACATTCTTTAGACCAAACGGCATTGAGATGTAGCAGAATGATCCAAAGGGGGTGATAAAAGATGTTGCGAGCTGGTCGGACTCTTTCATCACGATTTCATGGTACCAAGAGTACGCATCAAGTAAGCAGAGGGTTTCGCACCCCGAGGTAGAGTCAACTATTTGATCTATGCACGGCAAAGGAAACGGATCCTTTGGGCATGCTTTGTTGAGACCCGTATAGTCAACACACATCCTCCATTTCCCACTCTTCTTTCATACAAGAATGGGATTGGCTAACCACTTTGGGTGGTATACTTCCTTGATGAATCCAGTCGCCAAAAGTTTTGCGATCTCCTTGCCAATGGTCCTGTGTTTCCCCTCATTGAAGTGACGCAGGCGTTGTTTCACTGGTTTGGAGCCTAGGTGGATCTTCAAGGTGTGCTCGGCGGCTTTCCTCGGGATGCCTGGCATGTCCGAGGGTTTCCACGCGAAGATGTCTCTGTTGGCGTGGAGGAAGCCGACGAGCGCGCCTTCCTATTCGGAGGAAAGCGTTGTGCCAACGCGTACCATTTTTCCCTCAGTGCTCCCGGGGTCTATTAGGACCTCCTTAGAACCTTCGGCTGGCTCAAAGGAACCGGTCGACCTTTTGGGGTCGGGCGCTTCTTCGGTGACCGCCTCCTTGATGGCGGCGAGCTCTCCGGAGGCGACGATCGCTGTGGCGTGACCGCAACACTTGACCTCGCACTCATAGGCATGCTGGAAGGAGGTGTCGATGGTGATGACACCGCTAGGGCCTAGTATCTTTAGCTTGAGGTAGGTATAGTTGGGGACGGCCATTAACTTCGCATAGCATGGACGTCCGAGGATGGTGTGGTAGGTTCTGGGGAACCCGACCACCTTGAAGGTGAGGGTTTCCATCCTATAATTGGATGGATCCCCGAAGGTAATGGGCAAATCGATCTACCCAAGCGGCATGGCCTGCTTTCCAGGCACGATGCCGTGGAAAGGTGCTCCGGTTGGGCGGACGCGTGTCCGGTCGACGCCCATTTTGTCGAGCGTCTTAGCATACATGATGTTGAGGCCACTACCTCCATCCATCAGTATTTTGGTGTGCCGCTTTGTGTCGACGATCGAGTTGACCGCGAGCAGATATCTCCCTGGATGCGGGACGCTCTATGGGTGGTCGGTCTGATCGAAGGTTATGGCGGACTCTGACCACCGGAGGAAGGCAGGTGTGGCTGGTTCGATTGTATAGACCTCGCGACGCGTGATGTTCTGACGGCGTTTGGAGTCATAGGCCGTCGATCCTCCAAAGATCATGAGGCAACTGTCCGACGTTAGAAAGCCGTTGTCCTTCCCCTCGGTGTCGTCTATGGTGGAGTCATGGTCCTTGCTCTGCTCCCCTTTGTTTGAGCCTCTGGACAAGAACCGCCTCATTAGGCTATAGTCCTTGTATAGATGCTTAACCGGGAAGGCATGGTTCGGGCATGGCCCCTTGAGTAATTTTTCGAAATGGTCCGGAGTGCCCTCCGCGAGCTTCTGACCACCCTTGTGGTTAGCAACAGCATGAGCAAGTCCTCACGCCGTTGCTTCTTGTTCTTCCTTTTGGCAGAACGATTGGAGGCGCCTTCACTGGCGCCCTCGTCCCACCTTGCCTTGCCATCGAGACGATCGAAGATCGCTCCGACCGCCTCTTCTCCTGAGGCGTGTCTGGTGGTGATGTCCAGGAGTTTCTTGGTGGTTCATCGGCCCTTGCGTCCCAGCTTATGAACCAGAGACTCATAGGTGGTCCCAAATAGGAAGGCTCCTATAACGTCGGCGTCGGCGACGTTAGGGAGCTCGTTGCACTGCCGGGAGAAGCATGGGATGTACCCATGGAGGGTTTCACCAGCCTTTTGTCGGTAGTTTTTAGGTCCCATGGGTTCCTTGGGCGCTTGTATGTGCCCTGGAAGTTCCACACAAAGATCTCCTTCAGATCCGCCCAACTCTAGATTGTGTTGGACGGCAGGTGTTCCAACCACGCTCGTGCCGAATTGGCTAAGAACAATGGAAGGTTACAGATAATGAAGTCGTCATTATCCACACCACCGGCTTGGCAGGCAAGTCGATAGTCTTTGAGCCATAGTCCATGGTTTGTCTCCCCAGAGTACTTCGGGATATTGGTTGGTGGTTGGTACCTTAGCGGGAAAGCAGCGTTGAGGATGTGATAGCCGAAGGCCTAAGGCCCCGGCAAGCCAGGGCTCGGGCTTCGGTCCTCGCCGTTGTCGTATCATCTACCACATCGAGGGTGATAGCCGTGTCTGGCTCCCTCTCTTGGGTCGTCGTAGGTACGTCTGCGGGCGTCGAGGGTGTTGCGCACGTCTCGGTTGTGGCCGAGACGCTGACGCACCTAGGCCTTGGTGCGCTGCCTACTTTCTTGTGGCTCCTGGTGGACGACGCGTCCCTACCGGGGTGTTCTGAGCGCGTGCACTGGCTAGCGTCGAGCTCACGTCACCGAGATAGCGAGCTTTCTGCTTGCTGCGCTGCCGCAGGCTCGAGCAGCGTGCGGATCTCATGGTGAGCCCAACGATCCTCGGGTGTCGTGGCCTCTAGAAGACCATGGAGCAGGGCAGCGGCAGCGGTGATGTTCTGGCTTGCCCGAGCGAAGCGAGGAAGGGCTTCATCGTCGGCAATGATCCTTCGGTTCACGTCGTGGGCCATGGCATGTGCGCGCCCACCATCTCCATGGTGTTCGATCTCCCGATCGATCTCCGTGCATTCATGCTCAAGCTGGAGTCACGCTTCCTCGATCTCTCGGTGCCGGGCTTTCAGATGCTCCACCCTTATGCGGGGCGAAGCCGCTGTTTCCCCCTCAACCTCGTCGTTGAGGTTGTTCACCGAGGTAGCCTCCTCCTCGGGGATGCTTTCGACGTGTCCCTCGGGGGTACCGTCATGAAGCATTCCCGAGAAGGGTGATGGCTCCCCCTGATGGAATCAGAGCGAGAGGGCGTCCCTAGCTCCTCTGAGAGGAGGTCATGGAGAGATTCTGTGACGTGTTCGATTACCCCCACGAACTCATTATCCGTGGGGGACGGGATCATGCGCTGGGCCACAAGGTGGCCAACGGTCGCCATGGCGTTGCGGAGATCGAACGGAAGCACTGTCGGGCCGCTCTGTGCGGGGTGTTCCAGAGAGAGGGTGAGGCGGCACAGGTCCTCCCTGGACGGCTGGGGTCCCAGGGAGACGCTGAGCTGGCGCTCAAGCCTCCTATAGTTGAGGCCGATGGAGGGGAGAGGTTGGATGGCGGCGTGAGCCAACGCCAACTCTCCTCCCACCGTGACGATGAAGTCCATGTCACCGAAGCGCATGTGTGCTCCCAAGACCCAGTTGATTCCATGGCTTCCCTTCCGTGGCCTGATGTTAACGTCGAAACGCGCAAAGGTCCCCTACCTAGCGCGCCAACTGTCGGTGTTTCGAGTAAACACCAACTAGTAAATTTATATTTATTGCGCGTTGGGCCCGGATGGTGTGCTAAAAGACACAAGGTTTATACTGGTTCGGGCAGAATGTCCCTACGTCTAGTTTACAACTGTTGCTCGTGTTATTAGCACGGAAAGGTTCATAGTACGGGGTACAAACGGACGAGAGAGGGATAGGTCCTAAGTCTCTGATGGAAAGGTCGAAAGGGTGCCGAGAGCTTGGATGCTGCTCAGCTATGTGTTATGTGATGCGCGGTGTGTTCTATCGATCCGTCCGTTTAGTGGGATGCCCTGCCTTCCCTTTTATAGATCAAGGGGGAGCAGGGATTACAGATGGGAGAAAGAAGAAAACAAGAGGCCAAGAAGGTCCTTCGAAGGTGTTGGGTCTTCCTTTTCCTTTGAGTCTGCCCTGTTGACATGGCAGGCGGTGCCAAGGATAGCACGTTCGCTGATCCTGATAGGGCCGTTCTCTGCTTTCGTTCAACAAGTGGTCACGTCCTATCCCGCCCCGACGGGCGGCGTGACGCACCAGGGTGCCGAGCCGCGACCCTACAGGGAGCAGACGGCGTAGAGGCCCCACATTCGTTACTGTAGATGACATGAGTTTCCTCCTGGACCGTAGTGGTTGTCGTACGTTTCCGTTAGGATTCGTGTCCGAGGGCAAATGTCGTCGCCCATAACACTGTAGGACAAATGTCGACGCCCACAACACTGTTTGGATTCTGACATGCCTGGAAGGGCTTAAAGCGCCCATCCAGTCATATCATGATGGTACTTTCCTGCAGGGATGCAGGGTATGGTCCTCGATATTGTGGTTGACTTGAGTGTCCCGCCTTATCTACGCGTGTAGTTATGAAGGAGCTGTGCACAGACGTCGGGCGAGACGGAGCCTGCCCCCAGACGTCGGGCGAGGCGGAGCCCGCCCTCGGACATCGGACGAGGCGGAGCCAGCCCTCAGGGGTCGGACGAGGCGGAGTTAACCCTCGATCGTTGGGCAAGAGGTGTAGTCACGTTCTTGTCTGTTTGGAACCATCAACGTCTGATGGTTATTAGCTCCTCTTCTTTGGGTACCCCGGTATTCGGCCCCCGACAATCCCCCAATTACACATGAAAACAACTAAAATAAAAAATACATAATATTCTATCCTGATTCTTCCATCATTTTGTTTTCTAGTGGCTTTTCTCGATGCAACCGATGTTTTAGATGAACAGAGTCTCGTTGAATATTTTTCATAGTAGTGCAATTTAGTAATTTAATGATTCTTTGGAGTTTTAGAATGACAGGTAAATTGAGAAAAAGTTGAATCCGGAAATGACAAAAATAGTGAACGGATGGAGTAAATTATCATGGCAAACGAATTCGAATATTTCGTCATGATCTGTTTCCATTTTCACCGAAGAGAAGTGACAGAGTAATGGACACCTCAAGCGTGTGCCCTTTGCTTACATAAGAAAGCATCTTACAAGTATATAACTCCGAGGAGATCCCATGGAATATAAACTTTTTCTATCGTTTTCTCCACAAACGCAACCGTAAACAAACACAAAGGTCGGCAAAGGAAGCAGCCATTTGGTACAGCCTCAAGCACGGGATCAGGCTTGGGAGCTGCAAACCTCTGTCACTCGCGCTCGCACATTGGAGCGCCCTCTGCGTTTTTCAACTCTGCACACTCTTTCATTAAAAAAAAAAAAGCTCTGCACACTCTCAAATTGCTATGCCAACCTACTTGTTGCTCTGGTAAACTCCAATGGTGGACAAGTCTTTCCTTATGCTCCTAGCTCAATGTACGTTGTGATATACTTATTCTACCCATAAAAGAACGCAACTATAGAATTTGTGCAAATCAAACTAGCTTAACTTTGACCATATTTAAACATTTATGTAGTTTACTACCAAATATATCTTATAATTAATTTAATGATACTTACTTTGTTTAATGAATGTTAGTATTTTTATCTAATGATTTTAGGCAAACTTTAACTCGTTTGACTCTTTAAAAAGTGAGAATTGTATTCTTCCATGGACAGAAGGAGTCTACTAATAAGGTTGACAACATTTGATTTTGTGTATTGTTAAATTTGTAGCGTTAAACACGCATTAAAAGATTTTGTGCATACACGTTTTGTAAAGCATTTGCTTGATTAAGCACACACGGTACATACCTCTTGATATTTCAAATATTGTTGCCTGTAGCTCATGATAATTGAACTTTATTCTAAATATACCTATATTAAAGACCAAAAATTTCTTTTCTCTAAATTTTGGTCCATCTCTCTCTCTCTCTCTCTCTCTCTCTCTCTCTCTCTCTCTCTCTCTGAGCATAAAAATTCTAGCCGGTTTTCATAAAGACGTCTAAGCCCCCTTTCGAACATATGATATATGAAGGAATTTTCTAGGATTGTAAACCTATACATAGGAGATTTTTCTGTGGCCCTTTGCAACAAAAGATTGACCATCTTGAATTCCTACAAAACTCAATCCATAGGAATTTTAGAGAAAATCTAACAGAGGATACAATCTCTTGAGAACTTTAATTTCCTTTCTCTCTCTCTCTCTCTTAGTTCCTGTATTTCTCATGTGTTGTATCAAATGCTCCATTATAAGCTTTTCTACATTTACAATTTCTGAAGGATTACAAGTGACACATAACTTCAATCTTATGCCTTTTCTATTCTTGTGTTTTAGATGCCCTGTGTTCCAAAGAGGCCCTAAACAACAACGCTTCCATTTGGTTGGAAAATTTTCCTTAGAAAAATGAGGGGAGAATGAAAGAGAGAGCATGGTACAACTAATAGTGCAAATTAATTAAATGCACCGGTGAAATCGATAGAGAGGATTGAAAATACTGGTGTGCACTTTGTAGATGTTTGAGGAGATTAACAGTAGTTGTATTATGCATCCTGAGTTGGTGCCCTTTCATTGGAGCAAAGAGATATGATACACATCTTTATTTGAATTGGTTAATCTCTTTAATCTTCTACCACTAAAAAGAATAAAAGTAAAATAATTTTTTGGTGGGACATTTTTTTTTTTAGCTCCTCCTTCCCATCCGTGCGATCCTCCTCTCCTCTCGTGCGACCCCCTCGCTCCCCCGACCCCTCCTCTCTCCCACTCACGGACTCCTCCTCTCCTCTCCCCCACGGGACGAACCTCAGGGCAGGGCGCCGCCGGCCGGCCGGCCGGCCGGCAGTCCAGGCTCGACTTCTCTCCCCCACGGGTGACTCCGACTCCTTCTCTCACCTCCCTTCCCAGCGCGCCTCCCCAGGCTCAAAACCCTAGCTCCGGCTGTCGGCAGTGCGGCGGCGATGCTTGCTGCTGCGGCGCTCTGGAGGTCTCGGGCTCCAGGCCACGGGAGCAAGCGACGGCGGCGGCACGCGCGACCCCGACTCTGACTCTGACTCTCCCCTCCCTGCTCCATCACGTCGCACACGCCGCTCCTGCCCCTCGCGCCTCCCCGGGCTGCTGCTATGACGCTCCGGCCGAGGACTGATGTGCGGTTCTGTTGCAGGATCTGAACCCCTCCGGTCTGGTGCGCAGCGGATTTGGGTCCAATGGGGAAGTCTCCGGTGAAGTGGATCAAGTCCGTGCTCTTCGGGAAGAAGTCGTTTCCGCGGTCCGGCTCCACCAAGGCCAAGAATTTATCGGTGCGTTCTTCTTCTTCTTCGGTAGTTTCAGAATGCTGTTACGATTTGAATTTTCTGAGTGTGCCTCAAGTCCAGCTAAGGAGTAGGGATCTGGTCTAGCAATTGATGTGAGTAACAAAGGGTATGCTGCTGCCGGGAAGGAGCCCGCGTTCTCCAGGAGCTCTCCGGTGAAATAGTGGGCTGTGTATCGAAGACATTTGCAACCAGCTTACATGCCATACAACTTCTCCACTTTCTGACTGAATTCTATGACAATAGATATGAACTGGAACCTGAAACCATTGTTTCTGGTTTTTCTATTTGTGATAAAATATATAGAAGGAAAATAGATTTCTAATTTAAATGCAGATGCATACTAATGAAAATGACAACGCAAGTTATTTTTCTTATTAGCAACTTACTTGTACATTGAATTCGGAAATGAGCATACAGGAAGAACCAAAAATCTAAATTATATTTACTCACCAAAAACTTATTTCGACCTATCATGTTTCTGCATTTGTATAAAAAATTCTGACTAATTTTGGATGTCTAATCAGGTGGATAATGCAGGTGGATATCAGGCATGAGAAACATACAGATGGAGGACATACTTGAAACTTTAGATCCTGATGAAGAGCTGTTTGGGAACAGGTATATCTGTACAGGTTGACCCTGCAATAGATTATTATTTCCTTTTGTATTCATGCTAAAAAGATCAATGGTCTAATATACAGTGAAAATAAATCCTGCTTATGTTTTTAGTTTTATTGTGGCAAGGATTAAATCCTGATTTAGTTCAGTTTCTTTTATCTTAGGATTCTTGTGGAGCTATAAGGATCTGATGGAGATTAATCGGTATGTATGACCATAGCAGCTCATATAATTCCTGAGACTGACCAAAACATATTAAATCTTATTGCAGTTAGACAAAACCGACTTCTGCTGAAAAAAGCTATGTGCTGATTAAAATAAGCAATCATTCAATTTCTTTATTGAACTCTACTGTGAAGATTCCAAAAAAACTAGGCTTTACAGTGACAAAAATTACTTAAAGTATTAATCAAGTGAGGTATTTCTTCCTCATTATGTTTCAATAAGACATTATCTCCTGTTGTCTTGCTTAATTGCACTACATCTGAAGCAACCTCAATTTTTTTTAATTTTTAATTTTCATTATTTTGACTCCTCTTATGGTTGATTAACTTGTAGTGCAGTGGCATTACTGTTCCAATATCACTACTTGTCACAAGTTGTCCTTAAATATTTGTGATATGTCATCTTGTCAGGCTCTTTTAAATCTACAAAAGAGGCAATGGACAAGATCTTGGCTTCAGAAGGAACTATTATATTGGCTCTTTTAAACATTGTGTTTTCATTTTGTTTGCAGCCATATCTTGTTCATGTCAATACTTTTTCTGAAGAAAGTCTTTATGCTCACACATTTTCTTGTGCAGTTAACCATAGCTTCCATACTGCAAGTACAAGCTCCGCGTGATACCCCTTGAAACAGGAAAGGAACAGTCCTTTGTATTTCTTGTTAACAACAAGAGGAAGATCTATCAGGTAGTTATATCGAGCTTGTGTTTGATTTCAATTTGTTTTTCTTGTTTTTTTTCATTTGGACTCACTTGCCTGTTCAGGTTAAGCAAATTAGGCATGGCACAGAGGTAAAGATCGACTTGACGGTGATGGAAAGTCTTCTCTTTAGCCACAATATTTCACGAGTTTATGACCTCAAAGGCACTTGTTTTTTCACGATGCGTCACTGCCCTGGTCTAGTGATTAAGAAGCAAATCATGGTGAGTTGGCCTCTTTTCTTTGTTGAGTTGAGTGCATATATGAAAATTTTGGAGAACAATTTAGGTTAGCTTTCCATAGATCTATTTGGACAGTAATTATTTAAGTTCTTGATATCTATTTTTGTAGATGACACCACCACACAATAATGCTGTTGGTCATTTGGTCCTTATGGCAACAAGGCCAGGAGACATAATTTTTGACAAAATTTAAGGCACTTTTTTTGTTGCCGTTTTTGTAGTGTGCTCTTAATCCTCTGCTTCTGTGTTCTGATAGTCCTGTGTTAAGACCAAAAATTGACGAGGCACTATATTCGAGCGGTGATATGGCAGCGATAGGAAATGCCCTGGAAGGAGAGGACTCTTGAGCATAAGCTCAGAGGTGTTTCTTTCCTGTTCTTGGAGAAGAGATGGCTGGTATTTTGGTTTTCTTTAATGTGACAGTAAGACATAGCTGCCATATCAAGGTTTGCAGTGTGATTCATCAGAACCTAATTCTGTGATTCGGTTTGCTTTTGTGGGCTGATGGTGATGACCTTCAGTTATCTCAAGAAGACTATGCATTGACGTTGAGGAGGAGTACCCTTACATTAGGATGTGTTCACTTAAGCAAGATAGTTTTATATATGTATATCTAGTTTGGACTATGGAGCTCTGTGCTGCAAAGGACATCTCAATAGAGCAGTAGTTACTAGGCAATGGAATTAAATTTGTGACAATTATGTTTGTCTGTGTGAAAAGTGTCGCATGAATTTCAGGTTGCCTGTTAATAGACTTTTGATTGTTTGAATGTCATTTTAACGTTGGTATTTAATTTTTATAGTATTGTTATCTTATCGTACGATCCGTGTGTTTTTAGTACAAAATGTTAGATATCCCGTAGCAATACACAGGCACGCTACCTAGTATCTCCTATAATTAAAAAGAACAAAAGTAAGATTATTTTTTCGTGCGACTTTTTTTTTTGGGTCGCTCCTCTTCCCGTCCGTACAATACCACATCACGCGCTCCACTCCATCCTCCCTCCGCCACCAGCCCCACACGCCCGCAGCCTCCCTCCATGGTTCGATCCCTCCCAACGCTGTCATAGGGATGCTGTACTGGCGGTGGACACCGCTGTACACACCCGGTGGTTACTCCCGCCGCGGCTGTGTTGGTCGCCCTCGCGGCGGAGGAGCCCAGGGGGCTCAGGGTGGAGGCGGCCATGACGAGGAAGACTACCACTAGATGCGCCTCGCGCTCACCATCTTCGTGCCGGACCACGCGGGGCTCGTCGACACGGACTCCGTCTAGATCCGCGCGGCCGAGCTCATCAGCGTCGGCGCCCACGGAGGACACGACGGCGGGTATAGGAGCGACTGACGAGGTTGCATCGTCACAGCCCCCGAAGCTGCCAAGGTACGGATCTCTGGTGCCCCTCCATCACCACATCCGTTTTCGATTATGTCGTATTCCTGACCCCCTGTCAATCTGCCGGTCGCACGGGATGCGGCAGCACGCGATCCCGACACTAGTGAGCACCTCTCCCCTTCTGGCGCTTTCCTTTTTTCCCCCGACCTCGAGCGCCACCTGCGGCCGGCCACCCGGGCAGATTGGACGCAATTACACGGCACGCATGAGAACCACTCCTCTAGCCTCTATTTCCCTACCAAAATCTAATCGCTCTTCCGGTTTGCGTGCTGCAGTTGCAGGCACTGGAGCTGGGCATCGACACCTCTGTCATCTCTTCCTGTTGCCGCTGAGGTGGAGTGGCTAAATCACAACATACAGCAGCGCATTGCAGCGCCCAACCCCAATTCTGAACTTCGCAAGGCCAAGCCGAAGGTATGTAAACGCTAATCTGACGGCTAAAGAAACTAAACTGTAAACAAAGCAACTCAAGGTCTGTGATGTATCCATTTATTACTTACGTTAAATAATCTATATAATTTAATTAGATTATGTTCGACTGAATTATTTGTTCCAATTTCTTAGATTTCTTAGATTTTGTATTTTTATTTGTCTTGGTGTTTATTTTGTAGAGAACTCATGAAGCGATAGCTACTTCATTAGAAAGGTGAAACATCCTGACCAGCAAAGTTCTTGTGTCACCAGGTCAAGAGGTAAACCACCGATGCTTTCTTTTGTTCTTTGTCACACCAACATGATTATTCCAGCAAATAATTTACCAGGCATAGAGCAGATGAATATACTATTCTATTTAACAAGGTACCTAGAGGATGTAGATACAAGCTTATTCATTTCGTTCAGTGCTAGCTTGATATTCTAATGATGCTTGAAACAACAATGGAACAGTTGCGAGCAAGGTTAGGATGCAAAATCCTTCGGTTTTGAACTGTATTTCAGGGCTAACTTATTTTTGGCTCGCCAAAAAAAATCACAATATAATATGTATTGACATCGACATCATCCATGCTATGTACTTTCTCATGAATAGAATTTTGCTTTATTTAAAGGGATCAATAGACCAATATTGCTTCCTAATTAATTGAGGTCATCGTGGAAAGGGCCAAGATAGGTTGTTTGTTTGGGTTATTTTTTTTTTCTGATGTGTGAAAACTGAAAAGTATGGTTCGTGATCAGTATGGCTTAAGGAGCAAGCCGAGGAAAAATGCCGTTGTTTTGTTTCCAGATCTACAATGTTGAAGTTCTTGCTGTATAAATTGCCAATTGTCATTCTTTTGTTTAGCTACTTTTCCATTGTCATTCTTTTGTTTGCCTACTTTTATACTGCATGGGCCTCTTTCCATTTCATGTATACCTGGCTACATCTTGGCATTCTAATTGCCAGAACTTGTTGCAGGTGCTCCTATTGCTACAGCAGTGTTCGCCACAAAATTGACAAGCCAACCTGATAACTATGATTCTAACAGTTCTGCACTTCTATGAGTTAAATTTAAAATCTTATGATAAATCCAGAGAAAGAAAAATGGAAGTTATTTGCCAATATGTTAATACCAATTTAGAAGTAAGAAAATTTTATTTTTATTGCCTAGGATTGTTCCTTTTTTCCCTGGGCGGAAACCGGCTCAAGGAAAAGAGAACACGACAGCTTGACAATTTATGTTTTAAAAGCTGGCTAAATGTTTCTAATGTATTTTTTTGTTAAATCTTCTCTGTTGCAGTGATTTAATTTTTTTACAGTAGAGGTTGCCTGTGGCTGCTTGCATCTTGTGGTTGTGTTTTTTTTCTAAAGAACTGATTCATGCTTTCATTCTTTTTTTAGGTCGATGATGTCTGTTGTGCTTCCTCAATACGACTAATTTGTCCACAAGATGCAAGATGGAGCAGCCAATGGAACCAGCAGTATGGAAATACAGCAGGCAACAGGAAATACAACAGGCATGTGTGTGCTGGTCGGATGCGCAGAGCAGGATGGAGTTCAGGTGCATGGAGCTTTATCAGACATCGGTGAGTAAATAAACATCGGATTGGTTTGAGAGTAACTGGACTTTCTTTAGGACTTAGGACTCATGTTAGGGATATGGATGAATGGATCTGTGTTGAATGCACCTTGGTTGCGAAGCGTCAAGAGATGGGTGCTAGCTAACAACCCTATCATATGGTAGGATGGATTTTTTTCTGTCTTTTTCTCCCTTGGTAACCTTTGGAATTTGAACTGATGTAAATACTAATCTGTCTCACTTCCATTACCAAAGATTCTTTGAATTATTTATTTTGTAAGACTAATATTTGAAAGCAACCCAAACTACCTGCTACTATGTGCAATTGCAAGAAGCAAATCATATTCTTCATTACTTCATATAGTTAGAACTTCACACAGTTTGTAGGAGAGATCTGGTAAGGGAAATTCCTTTTTTTTCTAACTTACTATGACATGACGAAGCTGACAACCTGTTTTTCTTTTTGCAAGAATATATTCCTTTTATTCTGCATTCCATCTTTCTTAATTTGTAACTGATAAGGGTATAGCAGGAGATCAGTTATCCATAAATATTGTCATGTTATTTATATTAATATACTCAACACATGATTCAGCATTTCTTTCACAAATGTATAAATAGTTATTTTTTCGACTCAGCTTCGTTTTTTCATGCTTGGAACTGACTCCATACCTACATTAGTAATCACACTGCCTTAACTTCTGTTCTTATGCAGTAGACTGAGACTTATGCAACCTATGTTGATATAATTATTAGTGTGTTCAAAGAATAAGGTCCCCTTAAATATAGACGCCTACCTTTTGTCTAAGTTTCTAAGCTTGTCGTTCTTAATTCAACTTTATTCTGTTTTCACTAATCTGTAGTACTGACAAAGTATATAGCCATTGCAGGTCCAAAAGGTCAGTCGAATGTTTTTTATGACATCACCTAAAGCAAGAAGACAATATTGGCAGATCGATAGCGGTAGCTAGAATTGAGAATTTATGTTTTATAGCTGGCTAAATGTTTCTGTTGTTTTTTTTTGTTAAATTTAGCTGTATAATACACATTATCTGAATGGCGTATGTATAGGACAAATTTCTATAATATACTAAAAATGATGCAATGAATTGAAATCTCTCTTAATTGTCTTGATATACTATATTTATGTGACGAAGTACCACCATAGTTTGGTTATCTTCATGTGCATCCCTAAAATAAAGCCGTGGCGTTAGCACGGGCACTATACTATATAAATAAATAAACAGTGTACTATAGGCTGGTCAAACCGATTATACATTGATTACAGGTTAATCTTAATTACTGATTGATTGTGCCTTTCTCCTTGATTGAATATTGCCTGTCATGTGATAGAGGAATCACGGTAAAATAGGGAGTAGAAAATTATTGTGCTATCCATATACACATTGCATGTTTGCATACACCAACATATATGACAACGAGCAAAAGGAAAGATAATTAACACAGAAGGAAAGAGAATTAAGACAAAAGGAAAGAGAGAGAGTGCTATCAATCATCTGCTATAAATCATGTGGCCTCGTCATAGCGCCCACCCTCGCCAGCTGAGCTCGCCCTCGCTCGCACCGGCCTCCGCCCTCATGCCCTCCCTCGCGCACCGGCTGTGCTTCGCTATAGCGCGTCGCCTGTCGCCATCGCCTTCTTGTTGTGCCCTCGAAGAGGACTGCGGATTGTCACGGGGAGCTTCCAACATCTTCTGTCTTCCACAAACGTCCACCCTGTTAGTGAATCCCATCCTGTCCTGATGTAAGTTGTAACATGGAACTATCATAGAACTATATTTATCTTTGATTTTCTATTTCCACTGCAAATATAATATGCATGTTTGAAATTATCTCTTCTTTTTTTTTTAAAAGTACCTACTTATCGACTTTTTATTTTTGCATATATTTGTTTGCCATTACCATACCACTGCACTCATATACTTGATGCACGCATCTTTGGGTTAGGAACATGCGTGATTTTTAGATCCACACATAGAAAGTGCTTAGCTCAATAATTTTGAGACGCTATCTGTTCACAGCATAATCTGAATCATTTGAATTTGTTTGGTGCACTTTGTGCGTAATCAAGTCCCACACCAGTTCAAAATCTGAATCCTTTAAATTTGTTTGGTTCACGTGGGCATAAAAGTCCCCTGGATAGGGTCCCAGGCTAGTGCAAATCCAGCGTTAATCATCGGGCTCGGGCAGTACCCGTGCCTGACTAGAACCGAACAAAATGGAAAACTGATTATCCTGTAATAATTCCCCCTGGATATATACCGTATATATATGCAGTATCATTTCTAAACCAAACATCACCTAGATTCATGGGATTAGCCATTCACAAATGCCACATCATATCCAACTCAGCAACTGCTATCCAGAATATGTTACATCACAATTCAAATTACACCAGTCACCAGATACTGGCAGTGATGAACATCACAAGTGAACATTCAACTTCCCATGTTATTTGGTTTCAAGATTTTTCAACATACAATAAGATCTTTTCTCATTCCTGTGATCACCTCCCACTGAATATCTTCATACCTGGCACAGTTCACCATTTGATTTATTGCCTTACTGTTCTGGTTTCTCGATCATATCAATGGATTCCTATTGACATCTTTGTACAGCAAGTATCTCGTCCTGGTCTTACCAAGGGCAGCATACCTGAAACGTTATGGTTTATGACAACAGCCGTGAGCTAGCTAAAAAAAGACAAGTCAGTAGACGCCAAACACGAAGGTGGCATACACTTACCACCGAGGAACAAACGGTGCCATCCAAACGGTATCTCCTGCTTGCACGGGATACATGTGTAATCAATAGAAGTGGTCTTCAGAATTTATTGGGGAGTATAATATGTAAACAAAAGTTAAGAACTTCAATAGGGAAAAAAAGAACACGTGCAGTTTGTGCATACTAGGTAGCATGCCCGTACGCTGCTACGGGACACCTAAACTTTTATACTAAATTTCATGGCCCTGTTTGGATTGGATTTCTGGAGGCTACACAACTCTAATAATAAATCATAAACCAAAAATTATTTCTAATGCATCATGATAGCAACCAAAACATGATCTCATTTTGATGGTTTGATTTGCATCACGATCTATCACCGTATACTGCAGTTCAAATTTTGTTGGCACATGGCCACGCACGGGCATCAAATTTGCGGTCATGTATGCTAACAAATTAACAATGTAGGTGTTGTAGTTATTTTAGAGGCCTCACATGACATCATCAAGATAACAGGACAGAGGCACAGAGCACGCGAACAACTTTAAATCTTTAATTGCTTGCCGATCTACTTAGAATAATAGTATATTATGTTCAACTAATGTCATCCTGTATATTTTTCATAATTTTGGTTTCTCAGTTGCCGATATGGGTTCTGGCTGTCGGTCGCTCAAAAGAAAGAGGGTGTATGCTGACCCACCGCCTGCAATCACCGATACACACATCTACAGGTAACTACGTTACATTTATCTTGTAATTGATCGAGGCAATCATTTTCTGTCAACATAGGTTTACTCGTGTGTTTTATCATTTTGATTGACACGGACGGGATTGTAGATGGATTGAATTCCATGAAGTGGGAATGGAACACATATCTTCCATATGGGATGTGAGTGCCATGGTTTTTTGGAAAGGCAATGTACGACATCACCATGGTGATACATATTTGCATGTAATTTTGAAGGATGAGCATGTGCATTTTGAGCTCATCTTTTTGGACCATGTATAATTTTTTTCTACAGACCATTGTTATCTATCTGTTGGATCTAATATTCTTACAGGGAACCAAAATGGAAGCGGTTGCGTACGGTGACCAAACCATGAGGTTCGATCGTTTGCTTCGTGTAGGAGAATGTTATGACTTCATGAGAGTTGGCTTCACGCCTACTCATGTTGGTCCTTTAGGCTACAACTTTCGTTTATGTGCCGACTACTTTGTGGTTCTATCTCCACAAAGTATGGCTAATGCACCACCAAGAGAGCTATGGATTTGTCAGTGTCCTCGTACCTTTATAGAATTCGAGGATGTATACGCTCAAGCTGAGTACTTTTTTGCAGGTATACCTTATACGCCTATATTTAAAAAATACATAGTTAACTGTTCATGCTCCTATTCCATCAATAACTATCGTTTGTGTTTGTAGATGTCATTGGTATAGTTGTGCATGTGTCTAACATTAGAGGAAGGGATGACGTGTGGATGCGATCGTACAGATATATGGTGCTGATGAATGAAAGGTACTTACAATGAAAATTTTATCATTGCTTCATGCTATCAATTTTTTATTGTTTGATGCTAATCAATTTTGTAACTCGTATGTACCACTGCATCATAATAACCGTCAAGTATACACACATATGCCGTCACTTATTGGAATGGCGGCCAGCGGCATTAGAATTGCGCATTTTAACTGGTCTCCATGTACAAATGAATAGAAAGAGAAGTATTGTATCACTGATGTCCTCATATGTATTGACTAAATAAAGTATCAGTTATTACATTTTTTTTGCTCGTGCATGATAGGCGGAGTGACCACTACTGACGATTTCAGCGAATTGGTATTCAGTCCTATTTGTAATCAGGCGCATGATTTTCAAAGTGAGGTTCTTTTTGAGTAATTCATTGATTTAATTTATTGACTACAACATTGACCCAAAAGTTTTTTATTTGTTTATAGCCTACGCAATCGTCTGCTTGTTGATGAAGCCAGACGTCGTTGAGTTCAAGAATTTGCTAAGGACACCGTGTCGCGTCTCATAGATTTAAAGAACTAAATAATATTGAAATTATTTACACGCTTGTGACATGCACTTTAAATAGATGATGGACAAGAATTTAGTTTAATATAATAGTCATTTTGTGTATTTTCATTGGTCAAACATGTTTAAAATATGTGGATTAAGCAATGTTTATCTGACATATTTGATTGCTTCATTTAGTTTGTAATATCGGAGACTTTTTACCGATATAAAATATTATTTTAGCCATATCATGAAAAGGTCTATATAGTAGAGTTTGTGCCTGCGGTGTTGTGTTCTTAGTGACTGTTAATTTCATAAACTTTGCTTTTTAAAATTAAATGTCAGTTTAATATCTTACAGTATTATTATCTTAACGTACTATCCATATGTTTTTAGTATAAAAATTTAGTTATCCAATAACGACGCACGAACACGCTACCTACTAATATAATATATGCCAAGCCCGTTGGTGTCCCCAGCAGACGAGCAGAACTCGAAAGTCGAAAGTGTGATTTGATCCTCTCCTTATCATTACATCGCATATGCTCCCACATATTCGCTTCTCGCCTTCCCCTCCCCTGCTGCTCTAACCAACACCCACCTCCCTCCCTATATTAAGCTCGCCGTCGCTAGTGATTCACCCTCCTCTCATTGTCATTCGATTACACAGAGAGAGAGGGAGAGAGAGATCAAATTGATCTACTCCGATCTCGATCAAACAAGTTCTTGCAAGACCGGGCGACCGATGAAGTTCGGCAAGCGGCTCAAGAAGCAGATCGAGGAGAGCCTGCCGGAGTGGCGGAGCCACTTCCTCAACTACAAGGAGCTCAAGCGCCGCGTCAACGCCGTCTCCTCCTCCTTCTCCCCGCCGGCGGCGCCAGCGGCGCCATCGTCATCCCGGGCCGCGGAGGCCGACTTCCTGACGCTCCTGGACGCCGAGATCGACAAGTTCAACGCCTTCTTCCTGGAGCGGGAGGAGGAGTTCGTCATCCGGCAGAGGGAGCTCCAGGAGCGCATCCACCGGGCGGTGGCCGAGGGATCGGCCTCCGCGCCCGAGACCATGGCGCGCATCCAGCGCGAGGTGGTGGACTTCCACGGCGAGATGGTGCTGCTGCTCAACTACAGCAGCGTCAACTACACGGGGCTCGCCAAGATCCTCAAGAAGTTCGACAAGCGCACGGGCGGCGTGTTTGGGCTCCGCCTCCCCGTCATCGCGGGCGTGCTGCGCCAGCCCTTCTTCACCACCGACCTCATCTCCGAGCTCGTGAGGGACTGCGAGGCCATGATGGAGGCCGTCGTCTTCCCCTTCCCGCCCGCTGCAGCCAGCAGGGACCACCTCCTCCACGAGCGCCGGCACGCGGTCGCCGTCGCCGAGCAGAGCATCTTCCGCAACACCGTCGCCGCGCTGCTCACCATGCAGGAGGTGCGCAGCGGGAGCTCCACCGTCGGACACTTCTCGCTGCCGCCCATGCAGCCGCTGCCGGAGTCAGACTGGCTCGTCCAGTCCGTGTCCGTCAGTAACACGCCGACGCCGACGCCGTCGCCGTCGCCGTCGCCGTCGCCCCTCATCACCACGCAGTGACTGAGGACTACCTGCTGACTGCTGTCGGTCGGTCCTCGCCATGGCCACCACCATGGTCCATCCATATGGCACTACAGTACTACACTATACAAGAACGCACCACGCTAATAATATTAATTACTGATGTGGTGTAAATTAAATTAATGCCTTTCTTTTCTGTCACGATCGAAATTAGTGCCGCAGTGGCAATTCTCTATAGTATATGCGGCTGATGTGTAATTATCAGTCTGTAGTATTTGTACCCTTTTTGTTTCTTTTGATGTGGTGTCCTTTCACGGGCGACAGGCATCGAGTGGTGACGAAACACCAAACAAACAAAACAAAAACACTAAGGGGTGTTTGGTTCAAAATTCATGTATATTTAGATACTAATAAAAGGCAAAAATATAGATTAATTATAAAACCAATTACATAGATGGAGGCTAATTTATGAGATGATTTTTAAGTCTAATTAATTTTGGGGTGAAACTAAACAAGGGCTATGGGGTGTTTGGTTCAAAATTCATGTCACATCGAATATTTAGATACTAATAAAAACATAAAATTGTCAAATCATGGACTAATTAGGGTCTAAAATCATTCGCTACTTGCAAATTAGTTGTCAAATATGTAATTAGTTTAAAAGATTCGAATTAGTCTATATTTAATAATACTCCATGCATGTGTCTAAACATTCGATGTGATGGGAATTTTAAGAGCGTCTATAGAAACCAAACATGATCTAATAAGAGTAGGATCCGGCCGCTCCATCCACATAATATGTTAGATAATTAGGTATTTTCATGGTCAATTTAATCCAGAAATAAAATATCAGCAGGTTCGTGACGACATATATGTGCATGTGTATATCACTAACAAACGCTACAGCATGCAAGTATAACATACTGATCGATACAGTAAGTACGCAAAGTACGGTAATTATAGAGTTAAGAGTGTACCCAGCGGACCACAGTCGATGCAGGAAGGTGTTCGCAGTGCAGTCCCACGAACGGTCACCAGAAGAAGACGCCTTGATGTTCACGAACCAGAAGAAGACATTGATGTTCCATGAATCGCTCCCAAAAACCTAATCGCCAGACGCCTCGACGGTTCGTTCCGAGGGTTCCAGCTCTCCGCTTCCCCGCCGTCGCGCGCAAAGGTGCACGGGCGGGAAAGCTAAAGGGCGGCTGAGATGTGGTCTCTCAGAAGCGAAGAAGAGGAAATTGGACTGACGGAGGACTTCTACTTCTATGCTTAGAAAAGCGCCGGATGCTCACGGGGAGAGAGAAAGCCAAATGGAGGAACTCGGAGATGGAGACACGAAGAGACGGTAACCGCGCAATCAACTTGCCTCCACCATAAAGGAGAGGAACTCCCGTAATTATGTGGAATAAGTGGCAAAACCTGGCCACGCCCGCCCATCCGCTCGCTCGCCGCCACCACTTTGCCATGGCCCGGCCCGCGGCGGCGGCGCGCGTGTGTGGCACTCCTGTATCCTTTTCTCAGCTTCTCAATTAAGATGGATAATTTTCAACCAAATAAGTTGAGGCAATGTTCGGTCAAAATCCCGTACGATATTAAACCATACAACGCTTAATATTACGGACCATAAAGTTTTATTTGATTTATTAAATATTATACGGGTTAAGGCCATAATATATCCGCAGAATATACCGTACGTGTACGTGGTGGTGGTAGGTAGTTGTGCCGTAGTGGGCTGTTTGAACAAGAAGAGATGCTGGTGGACTCTCAACAAGATGCCTGCCAGATCTCGAGACGAGACCAGAGTCGTCGTATATCAGCAGTTGCAGTTCCTTCCTTTCGTCTTCCATGGCTTTCTCCCTCGTCTGGAAGATGACAAGAAGAATATTCTTTCAGAAAGGTGCCTAACAACAGACTTAATTGGACAGAGAGACAGAGCTAGACGGTGAGATGGCGCACGCGGCACGGGATGGGCATGGTTGCTGCTCTAATTAATATTAATAATGGGCACTGGATGGATATTCCTCGCGAAATGCCGAAACTGAACCGATGAATGCAGAGCTAGCTCGGGACCTTATGATAGGATCACGATCACGCTGTGGAAAAAGGCAGGTAGAGGTAGAGCATGTGGGTTTGAATGCTACACTACTCCAAGAAAAGGACTGCTTGCTTGGTGGTGTAACCAAATGCAGACAGTGCCTGTTGTCGGTCGTCAACAAGAGAGGAACGAACGAACCCGGCAACATCTCCATCGCCGCCTTCCAGTTCCTGATGTACTAGCTTGTATGATGCCTCTCTGCAGCCTCCTCTCACTGATCAGTCGCTCCTGAAGCAACTAATAATGGCATAGAAAGAGTAAAACAAAAAAACCCATCAACTAACAATAAAAACACTCTCTTGAATTGGGTGGTGGATCAACATGCATGCTTTGCGGCATGAACCCATGTGATCGAAGATGATGGACGGATGGAGAGATTGATCTCCTGATGAGGGCCGGGCATGCGGGGGATAGACTATGAGTAGGGTTTGTATCATAAGATAAAAATCTCAAGTCGTGAGATACCACATAGAGAGTAATTAAATACAGTTATTAGTGTAATGCATTATTTATATTGCTAAACATTTGAGGGTGGACTATGTACATACTCTTGGAGAGTAAGCAGCCCACATTATAATTCTAACAATACATATGTAATCCGGATGCTAGATCCTCGATCGAAAACATATTTAACATCTGAAATCCTACTTGAACTGAGAATAATATCTTGCAGATCTTTGTGCTTGTCCCATGCATGGTCACACAAGTCACCTTAAACAATATATATGTAGTCTATCTGCAGCTAGTAAGCACGTTCTCACCAAAACAGAAGCGCTTTAGAGATCTCCTCTCATTATTAGCTTCACCAGATGAACAGGCAAGGTGTTATGTAAAAAGCAGAAGCATGGTCAAGCTATTCGCCAACAAAGACAGCAGGCAGTTCAAGAGCATATGCTTATGTTTATGCCGAGGCGACAACCCTTATTTTTCTTGTTGGCACAGATGGATAGTGTAAGAAAGACAGTGGCGTCTCCTGATTGATTAGTTATAACTACGAGTGAGCCCATCTTATCCTGTGTTCCCTTTTTTGTAAAGCAGCGAATTACGTAGAGCACATGCGGCCAATTGATCTCGCTCCACTGCACTAACTTGCCACCTGACAATTGCGGGGCAGATAGCTTAGCTTTTAGAGCAGCTCCAGCAGCTCCCTTATCCCCAATCCAACTGCCATATTGGGGCTTGTTTAGATGCAAAAAATTTTGCAAAAAATGAGTACTATAGCGTTTTCGTTGTTATTTGGCAAATAGTGTCCAATCATAGTCTAATTAGGCTTAAAAGATTCGTCTCGTGGATTTCGTCTAAACTGTGTAATTAGTTTTATTTTTTATTTATATTTAATGCTTTATGCATGCGTCCAAAGATTTGATGTGACGGAGAATGTGAAAAATTTTGCAAAATTTTTTGCAAACTAAACTGGACCTCGGTGTAGTTGGCTCGAAAAATTAGCCCCAGCAGCTTTCCTTTCCCATCCCATTAATTGGTGATCCCCAAATAGAGGGAGAGATCGATGCAGCTCCCCCAATACATTTTATTTAGAAATGGAAGAGAAACAAAACATGACATTGATTAGAGAGAGAGAGAGTGCCATCACCCACGGCGTGAACGGAGTAGGAGGGTGCTTGTCACTCTTAAAATTCACGTCATATCAAATGTTTAGATATTAATAAGGAGCATGAAATATAGATTAATTATAAAACCAATTACATAGATGGAGGCTAATTTACGAAACGAATTTTTAAGCCTAATTAATCCGTCATTAGCATATGTGTACTGTAGCACTACGTTGTCAAAATCTCAACACTCGGCATAGGCTGCCCGTGAAAACGGCGTCCGATCACGGCCTTTTTTGCCGAGCGCCGGATCAGGGAGGCACTCAGCAAAGATTTGTTTTTTTTAAAATTTCTTTGCCGAGTAACCCAGATCTGGCACTCGGCAAAGATTTTATTTTTTTTTTAAAATTCTTTGCCGAGCGTCTCAGATCTGGAGCTCGGCAAAGAATTTTTTTTATTTTTAAAATACGAGGGCACTCGGCAAAGATTTAATTTTTTTTATTATTTCTTTGCCGAGTGCTCCTGTGGATGCACTCGACAAAGAGAGAATTTAAAAAAAAAAATTAAAACATTCTTTGCCAATCGCCGATGGCGAGACTTTCAGCAAAGACACCCTTTTTTGAGTGCTATGCCCCACACACTTCGACAAAGTTTTTTTTTTTTTTTTGTTTTGGCCTCAATTTTTTTGTGCACCCTTTTTAAGCACTAGAAACTCCTAGTTACAATTTAAGGATTTTTGTGGCTTTTTGTTATATTTAGTTACTTACTTTATTTACTTGATTTTTTTATGTAGAAATAGAAATTTGTAAAAGCTGCCCGACGTGTAAGAATAATGGAGTTTAATGATTCAAAATTTGATAGTCATGTTTGATCATAGCCTCCACATATGATATCACTGAAATCTCAACAAGTTTCATGATTTTCCCACTTCGCTTGCTTTTTATAGAATTTAAAACACTTCACATGCAATTTCAAGACATGTTTCGTCCACAAGATGTCCGAAATTTTGAGTCCATTCCGTGATATCATATGTGGACACTATGATAACATAACTATCAATTTTTGAATCATTAAACTCCATTATTCAAAGCACTCACGCAGCTCAAATTTCTAATTTCCAAAAATTCAAAGTAAACGTAAATAAAGTAACTAAATATAACAAAAAGCCACAAAAATCCTCAAATTGTAATTAGGAGTTTCGGTGCTTTAAAAGGGCTGCACAAAAAAATTGAGGCCAAAAAAAAAAAAAAAAAAACTTTGCCGAAGTCTTGGATCTCAGGCGCCTTCGGAAAAAGAATTTAAAAAAATTAAATCTTTGTCGAAAAGAATGTTTTAAATTTTTTTAAAATTTTTCTTGCACTGCATCCAAGAAGAGCACTTTTAAAAATAATAAAAAATTAAATCTTCGCCTCCCGATCAGGCACTCTCAAAAAGTATTTTAAAATAAAACTTTTGTGGGTTTTAGCCGGGCGATCCAGACGCACTTCAAAGAAAGCATTTAAAAATTAAATCTTTGCCTGAAGTGCCGATCGCCCACTCGCAAAGAAATTTTTTCAAAAAAACAAATCTCGTGCCGCGCCTCCCTAATCCCATTCATCTGGCCGCTTGGCCATGAGGACTTAGTGCCATGTGCATGTCACACACACCACCCGCCCACACCCATCAGCCTCACCCAGCCACCCGCCACCACACGCCACAGCTCCCGTCCGCCCCGCCGTGGCCTCCTCATCACCCTCACCCACCACACAGCCAAGCCCCACATTGTCACTGGCCTGCCACTTGCGCCCCACCAGCTGCCCACGCCACACTGCCGCCAGCTGCGCCCCGCCTTGCTGCCCCATCCAGTTCCCACATGACGCCTCACAACAGTGACCTGGCCTCAAAGCGCGCTCTTTGTCCTCCAAGCTTCCCCTGCCCCACGCCTCGTGGATCGCCTGCCTGACGCCTTCCGTGCCTGACCTCGTCCCCGACTCCGCCTGATCGAGCCCGCCTGCCCCTGCCTCGTCGTCGTCGTGTATGCCTTCTCACTTATTATTGTCGAGGTAGTGGTAGTTGTAGTAGTATTAGTTGTAGTAGTGGTAGTATTAGTACAACTAGTGGTAGTATTAGTAGTGAATTAGTGGTAGTAGTAGTAGAAGTAGTGGTAGTAGTAGTAGTACAACTAATGGTAGTAGTTGTAGCAATAGTGGTAGTAGTAGAAGAACCAATGGTAGTAGTAGTAGCAATAGTGAAAGTAGTAGTATAAGTAGTGGTACTACTTGGATATATTCTTCTGCATGGATTGATATCCAAACTACATGGCTTCTATTGAGCCATATGTGATTGTCGGCCATCGTGTCGTTGTTTTTTGCAGGTTTTGAAAACCTCACCGTGCAGGGGAGGTTCTGCCGATTTTTTTTTGTAAATGACAGTATTTTGTTCCATTTTTGTAGAGAAGAGCCCGTCGGAGTTGAGTCGGAGTTCTTGCCACCGTGCCGGTCTGCCACTGGGCTGATGGACATTACGGATTTCCTACAAGGGCTTGGGCAACGTATGGGCTTGTCTCTGCCACCTGGGCTGTTGGTTCCACCTCCGCCTCCGCGTCCTGCAGCTTCAGCTACTCCTGTGAGTATCAAAGTTTTTTTACTTTTGCTTGTGCTTTGCTTGTATGGCCTCTATCGTCCTAGATTAGCTATCAAAATAATCTTGTCTCATATACAATTTTTTCTCCTTTGTGCAGTCTTCATCTGACGGTGGTTCGAATAATCCACCTCATGCACCTACGAATGATGCATCTGGGCCTTCACCACAGTCGCAGTGGCCGAGATGAGTGCATGTTGTATTTTTTACATTTGTTGTTCACTTGGTGATAGACTTGTGATATACTTGTGATGCACTTGTGGACTTTGATGGACTTGTGGACTTATTTGGATGGACTTGAGCACTTATTATTATATATTATGATGGATGTGATATGGGCGGATGGATGAGATATATATGCGATGGATGAGATATATATGTGATGGATAAGATATATATGTGATATATGTTTGTATGAATGTATTTGTCATGATGGAATGTAAAATTTTTTTTACCATTTTAGGTCACTTTGCGGGGTGTTGCACTCGACAAAGAACTCCTTTGCCGAGCGCAATTGTCACAACACTCGGCAAAGCTGGCAAAATGGGCGATCAGAAAACAGATTTTCCAGCTTTGCCGAGTGCTGTGAGTATAACACTCGGCAAATAAATTAAAAAAAATTTAAACTTTGCCGAGTGCCTGGTGTGTTGGCACTCGGCAAAGAAAATTTTCAAAAAAAATAAAAGCTCTTTGCCGAGTGCCTTCCGTGTTGGCGCTCGGCAATTTTTTTTTAAAAAATAAAAAATCTTTGCCGAGTGCTTGGCGGTTGGCACTCGGCAAAGAAAATTTTCAAAAAAAAAGCTCTTTGCCGAGTGCCTTCCGGGTTGGCGCTCGGTAAAGATTTTTTTTAAAAAAAAATTCTTTGCCGAGTGCATGGAGGGTTGGCACTCGGCAAAAAAAAATTTAAAAAATATAAAAGCTCTTTGCCGAGTGCCTCACGGTTTGGCGCTCGGCAAAGAATTTTTTTTTAAAAAAAAATCTTAGCTGAGCGCCTCACGGGTTGGCACTCGGCAAAGAAATTTTAAAAAAAAATTAAAAAAATCTTTGCCGAGTGTCTGCAGGGTTGACACTCGGCAAAGTGACCGTCAACGGGACTGGTGCCGTGACGGTCGCTTTTCTTTGCCGAGTGCCCGATAAAAGACACTCGGCAAAGAGTGTTTTGCCGATCAATTTTTTGTCGTGTATGCTTTGCCAAGTGCCACACTCGACAAAGGCTTTGTCAAGTACAATATAGCCTTTGCCGAGTGCCTCAGGCACTCGACAAAGAACTTGAATCCAGTAGTGATGGCACTACAGTACTACACTATACAAGAACGCACCACGCTAATAATATTAATTACTGATGTGGTGTAAATTAAATTAATGCCTTTCTTTTCTGTCACGATCGAAATTAGTGCCGCAGTGGCAATTCTCTATAGTATATGCGGCTGATGTGTAATTATCAGTCTGTAGTATTTGTACCCTTTTTGTTTCTTTTGATGTGGTGTCCTTTCACGGGCGACAGGCATCGAGTGGTGACGAAACACCAAACAAACAAAACAAAAACACTAAGGGGTGTTTGGTTCAAAATTCATGTATATTTAGATACTAATAAAAACATAAAATATAGATTAATTATAAAACCAATTACATAGATGGAGGCTAATTTATGAGATGATTTTTAAGTCTAATTAATCTGTCATTAGCACATGTTTACTGTAGCAATACGTTGTCAAATCATGGACTAATTAGGGTTAAAAGATTCGTCTCGCAAATTAGTTGCAAGTTATGTAATTAGTTTCGTAATTAGTCTATATTTAATACTCCATGCATGTGTCTAAACATTCGATGTGATGGGAATTTTAAGAGCGTCTATAGAAACCAAACATGATCTAATAAGAGTAGGATCCGGCCGCTCCATCCACAGAATATGTTAGATAATTAGGTATTTTCATGGTCAATTTAATCCAGAAATAAAATATCAGCAGGTTCGTGACGACATATATGTGCATGTGTATATCACTAATAAACGTTACAGCATGCAAGTATAACATACTGATCGATACAGTAAGTATGCAAAGTACGGTAATCACAGAGTTAAGAGTGTACCCAGCGGACCACAGTCGATGCATGAAGGTGTTCGCAGTGCAGTCCCACGAACGGTCACCAGGAAGAAGACACATTGATGTTCCGCGAGCGATCACCAGGAAGAAGACGTCGGACGAGGGTTCCAGAGGCACCTGCTCTCCCGCTGCTTCGTGCGCGCAAAGGTACGGGGCGGGGAAAGCCAAAGGGCGGCTGAGATGTGGTCTCTCAGAAGCGAAGAAGAGAAAATTGGACTGACGGAGGACTTCTACTTCTATGCCTGTGGCGGGGAGAGAGAAAGCCAGCGGAGGAACTCAGGAGATGGAGACACGAAGAGACGGTAACCGGCGCAATCAACTTGCCTCCACCATAAAGGAGAGAAACTCCCGTAATTATGTGGAATAAGTGGCAAAACCTGGCCACCCCGCCCATCCGCTCGCTCGCCGCCCGCCTGCCATGGCCCGGCCCGCGGCGGCGGCGCGCGCTGTGTGGCACTCCTGTATCCTTTTCTCAGCTTCTCAATTAAGATGGATAATTTCCAACCAAATAAGCTGAGTCAACGTTCAGTCAAAATCCCGTACGATATTAAACCATACAACGCTTAATATTACAGAACATAAAGTTTTATTTGATTTATTAAATATTATACGGGTTAAGCCCGTAATATATCCAACAGAATATACCGTACGTGTACGTGGTGGTGGTAGGTAGTTGTGCCGTAGTGGGCTGTTTGAACAAGAAGAAATGCTGGTGGACTCTCAACAAGATGCCTGCCAGATCTCGAGACGAGACCAGAGTCGTCGTATATCAGCAGTTGCAGTTCCTTCCTTTCGTCTTCCATGGCTTTCTCCCTCGTCTGGAACTGGAAGATGACAAGAAGAATATTCTTTCAGAAAGGTGCCTAACAACAGACTTAATTGGACAGAGAGACAGAGCTAGACGGTGAGATGGCGCACGCGGCACGGGATGGGCATGGTTGCTGCTCTAATTAATATTAATAATGGGCACTGGATGGATATTCCTCGCGAAATGCCGAAACTGAACCGATGAATGCAGAGCTAGCTCGGGACCTTATGATAGGATCACGATCACGCTGTGGAAAAAGGCAGGTAGAGGTAGAGCATGTGGGTTTGAATGCTACACTACTCCAAGAAAAGGACTGCTTGCTTGGTGGTGTAACCAAATGCAGACAGTGCCTGTTGTCGGTCGTCAACAAGAGAGGAACGAACGAACCCGGCAACATCTCCATCGCCGCCTTCCAGTTCCTGATGTACTAGCTTGTATGATGCCTCTCTGCAGCCTCCTCTCACTGATCAGTCGCTCTTGAAGCAACTAATAATGACATAGAAAGAGTAAAACAAAAAAACCCATCAACTAACAATAAAAACACTCTCTTGAATTGGGTGGTGGATCAACATGCATGCTTTGCGGCATGAACCCATGTGATCGAAGATGATGGACGGATGGAGAGATTGATCTCCTGATGAGGGCCGGGCATGCGGGGGATAGACTATGAGTAGGGTTTGTATCATAAGATAAAAATCTCAAGTCGTGAGATACCACATAGAGAGTAATTAAATACAGTTATTAGTGTAATGCATTATTTATATTGCTAAACATTTGAGGGTGGACTATGTACATACTCTTGGAGAGTAAGCAGCCCACATTATAATTCTAACAATACATATGTAATCCGGATGCTAGATCCTCGATCGAAAACATATTTAACATCTGAAATCCTACTTGAACTGAGAATAATATCTTGCAGATCTTTGTGCTTGTCCCATGCATGGTCACACAAGTCACCTTAAACAATATATATATTGTCTATCTGCAACTAGTAAGCACGTTCTCACCAAAACAGAAGCGCTTTAGAGATCTCCTCTCATTATTAGCTTCACCAGATGAACAGGCAAGGTGTTATGTAAAAAGCAAAAGCATGGTCAAGCTATTCGCCAACAAAGACAGCAGGCACTTCAAGAGCATATGCTTATGTTTATGCCGAGGCGACAACCCTTATTTTTCTTGTTGGCACAGATGGATAGTGTAAGAAAGACAGTGGCGTCTCCTGATTGATTAGTTATAACTACGAGTGAGCCCATCTTATCCTGTGTTCCTTTTTTTGTAAAGCAGCGAATTACGTAGAGCATATGCGGCCAATTGATCTCGCTCCACTGCACTAACTTGCCACCTGACAATTGCGGGGCAGATAGCTTAGCTTTTAGAGCAGCTCCAGCAGCTCCCTTATCCCCAATCCAACTGCTATATTGGTGGAGTTGGCTCGAAAAATTAGCTCCAGCAGCATTCCTTTCCCATCCCATTAATTGGTGATCCCCAAATAGAGGGAGAGATCGATGCAGCTCCCCCAATACATTTTATTTAGAAATGGAAGAGAAACAAAACATGACATTGATTAGAGAGAGAGAGAGAGTGCCATCACCCACGGCGTGAACGGAGTAGGAGGGTGTTTGGTTCTTTAGTCACTCTTAAAATTCATGTCACATCGAATATTTAGATATTAATACGGAGCATTAAATATAGATTAATTATAAAACTAATTACATAGATGGAGGCTAATTTGCGAGACGAATTTTTTAAGCCTAATTAATCCATCATTAGCATATGTTTACTGTAGCACTACGTTGTCAAATCATGGACTAATTAGGCTTAAAAGATTCGTCTCGCAAATTAGTCACAAGTTGTGTAATTAGTTTCGTAATTAGTCTATATTTAATACTCCATGCATGTGTTCAAACATTCGATGTAACAGGAATTTTAGGAGCAGATGTAGAAACCAAACATGCCCTAGATGTAGGGATGGCAATTCTACCCATGGTGGTTATTATATCTAACAGACGGTGTTGGTGTGCGTATAAAATTCCACCTGCAGTGTTGATACGGCTATAAAATTCTACCCATAGATGTGGGTGCATATATGATTCATTGGTTGGTGCTTGAAGTGCAAGGGATTCGATCTATTTTGAAGCTAATCCAAGTTAATTACAAATGCTTGCGGGTGTGGGTACGGGTGTTACCCATTAACAATTTGGTGAGGGCGGGTATTTACTCCACCCGCACCCTACTCAACCCGCTACCATCCCCAACTAGATGATTTCTAGTCTTGCTTGCCCTTATCACTAGAACGTAGGTTTGGCTTGGGTGTGGGGTAGTTTCATGGTAAAGATAATCAATTTGCCCAAATATCTAATAGGTATTTTGGTGTTTTAGTGATTGATGATCTACTGTAACTTGGTGGCAGATGGATTGCTAGATTGTTAGAATCTCATGTCCCCGAATTGTTAAAAGTTGCTTGCTTGCTCAAGCTTGTGTCTTTGTCGTTCCAATATAATACCATCAAGAACAAGAGAAAGAGCCAATATCCCGTTGAAATACCCTTTTATGGGTGTTTTACGTATAAATATTGTTTTTGCTTATTTTAACAATCCACAATACAAAAAAACATAAAAATTGTTCAAGAATTGTTAAATTTAGATAATTCAGATACAAGAAGACTCTAGAAGAATAATAGCGAATCCAAGAGAGGAAGAATATTGGACCAATGAGCAAGAGTACATGACTTAGAAGGAAGACTCAAATGGTCAATATAAGAGCCTAGGGAACAAATATAGGAACCAACAAGGAGAAGGCGAATATGAAATCCTAAAATACCGAAGAAACAAGATTCTCACAAAATATATGAAAATGTGCATTCAATATAAACCAATTTTAATATCACTACTCCTTTTTACAAATAAATATAGGTAGTTTTTGAACCTGCTTCTTAAAAACAATGATTTTTATTGATTGATACTCCCTCCTTCCTGAAATATAAGGTATCCAAGTAATTTTAAGACATATTATGTGGTAAGAAAAATGACACATATAACTCTCACTGATTACTGTATTCGGGTTGGTGATAGACATTAATGGTAGGTATGCATGTAAATATAGTATTTTGGAGTGTTTGTTCACCTAGAATTCCTTATAATTTGGTACAAATGTTGAACTCTAGATCCCTTATATTTCAGGATGGATGGAGTACTAATTCAGAAGTCATGCAGGAGCTAGTAAAAAACCAAACAAATAGGGTCTTAGGTTTTTTCTAAAGCCATTTAGAACATTAGCAATTAGATCACCTGCTCATATTAGTAGTTAGATCACTTGCTTCTTCTTGATGCTTTATGTTGTCAGCTTGAGCATCTCCAAGAGTGTCTAATGCAATATTCTAATTTTAAAAATGAAATTATACATAGAAAATCTCCTCCAACTATACTCATATATAACCTAAAGTTAATTACCCCTAAATTGTTTACTTCTACCTCAAATTTGAGTCACTTATCTAGCGTATCTCAAGAAAGATGAGGTTGAGAATTAGGGTAAATGTTTTTGAAGAAGATTTTTGTTTCTGGTAACCCTATGTAGGAAAATAAAATTATTTAGTTTTTCTGTCAATCATAAAAGATTTTAGGTGGATTCTTTGAGATGCACTGGGGACAAGATCAGTTTGTCATTATCATTTTACTAGCACACATGCCCGTGCGTTGCAATGGGTTTTCGTATGTTCTAAAATTAGAGTCTCTATCCACGCACTGCATGTCACGGATTTTTTTTAATTTTTAATCCTTTTTAAACAATATTTTAATACTAATCCTAAAAAAGTATTTGCAAATCTATACCTTTTGTCGCATACATGCACGATCGGCACGATCACTTTATTGCGCCCACATGTACCGGGCGCCGACAAGGACGCCACAATGTACGCATCATTGACCGGAGCTGGTGTGGTATTCTGTGGGGCCCGCCCTGTTTTGCCAGCGACTCGGGCGCGACAGGGTTGTCATGCCAGGCGGGCTGCCGCGATAGGGTCATATACGATATGGCGGGCCCGCCCATTTTCCTTTCTCTCTCGCTCTGTGGCAGAACCGTTCAAAATAGCGTACTTACGGAGGCGCTCGTCTTCCACCAGACACTAAGCACCCCGAAAGCAAGCTACAACGAGCGGTGTCCGTCGGGCACATCCCGAGGGAGAACCCAAAAGATCCACATTTTACCCAAGGATCCAATAATGAGAACGAGTTACAATACAACTCCATTTCATACATATGAGTTTCTCAAAACATACATTATTACAATACCAAATACCAGAGTGCGGAATGATAAACAACGAAATTTAAAAATAACATCTAGCGGTAAGGGGGCGAGGAATCCGTCTGAGCCCACCAGAAGGATCCTCCACACAAGGTACTCTTCAAGCATCACCTGCAACAGGGGTAAATAAACCCTGAGTACACAATGTACTCGCAAGACTTATCCGACTAGTGGGAATAATTTTCCGACTCCAAGGAATATGATAAGCTCTATGGCTTACTGGTTTCTTTTGGCAGAAAGCAATACTAATAGTGAGTCCTTATTTAAGTATTATTATTATCAGCCGTATTAAGTTATCATCTAGCCAGTCTATATAAGCACCTGTTCTACTTTTAAGCAAAAGTTGAGCAATCAGTTCCATTTCTTCTCCTTTCAACTTTCAGTTCTTACTACGGAGCTAAACATGAGACAAGCCGTACCAGATTGTCTGGTGATTCACGAATCAATGTGCCCAGCTGGGTGCCCTGAAAACACACGCCTCGTTTGTACCCCAGGCACAAGCAGGACTAACCCATCACCCTCCTGTCCCGGGTGTCCAGGTCCCCGTCCAAACTTGGACTCCAAGCCCCCACATCCTGAGTCCCGGACTCAGTGTGGTGCAAGGACCTCCACCACCTCCTCTTCCCATCAGTCGGTCTGGAAAGAGCCGAATCCGTGACAAGAGAGCAACAAGTCTTCCCTGCGCCCATACCCAAGTATGCGCTCGGGACAATAAATCTATGACGTGCCCACGATGCCTTATGCAACGACCGGTCCTTAATCGACACAGACAGGGAAAAAGTGTAACCGAGCTATGCCCTATTGGCCGCAGAACACAACCCTTTACACCCACCAATACCCAAACCATATCCCTGCCCGGTCACCATTTACCTTTCCATCATTTTATCATGAGTGTTCATATTTTATTACCTATTTGCGAGTAACGGCAGGTTACTCACGCTACCGATATCCTGAGCATAGCAGCTACTCGACCTGTACTAGTAGGACTCATGGGTAGATATATTTATGCATGTAGTTTCCATAAAATGCCTGTAACTTAAATGCACATCACATATATATATTCAATGATCATAAAAATATGGGTTATGCACCGGGCCTTGCCTTGGGCGGGCACGGGGTCAGCAGGGTCAGCACCAACAGGCTCCTGAGCGTCCTCCTATGCGAAGATCTCCTCCTCGTACTCCTCGATCACCTCGTCGTACTCCGGCTCGCTGACGGGCACGAAATCTACTAGTTCATGATCTACATGAAATAATAATGCAATGCTTAGGAATATAACATCAGCAGCTTTTACAATGACAGTACATTGATTTAACTACTAAGCTATTGCTATCGACCACAAGCGTAAAGTATGGCATTCATCATTATTACAGCCACTACCGGTATTTTTATTCCTAACACTGATTTATGCTATATACAAATAAACAAGGGTAATATCTACTCTATTTAGCAACTCGTTCTAAGGCTACAAAATTTACAGCAAGTAACTATATCCTATTGAACCTACTGTAAACTTTTCAAAACTAAAACAATTACCGATTTGCCACAATAATTCCTACAATATTAATCTATATAATGCTAAGCTTTCTAATTAGAGTTTATGAGCCTATCATCATAATAGCTAACTGTGAACTAACTACACTAATAGATAGATGGCATTTTTGTGAACCTAACCAACTTGGTTTCACTATTTTTGGACCACTACACAATTTACTACAATTTCTTAAAGTTCGGCTTGGAAACTAATAGGAAAAGGCAATTCTATTTTTCTAGAAATTTAGAAACCAAATCCCACTCGCGGCCCAAACGGTCCGGCACAGCCCAGCAAGCGGGTGCGGGCGCGGGCGCAGGCCCAGCGTGGCCTAGCAGCGGCGCGAGCGCAGCAGGTGCGTAGCAACGGGCGCGGCCCAGCGGTGTGTGAGCGTGCGGCGCGCGGGCGAGCGAGCGCGCGGGCGCGTATGCCGGCCCACGGCGGGGCGCGGCACTGGCCCAGGCGGCAGCGCAAGCGTGCGGTGCGGGTAGGCCATGGGTGCGACGCTGGCCTAGGCGGCAGCGCAAGCGCGTGGTGCGGGCAGCAGCGAGCAGGCCGGCGTGAGCGCGGCTGGCCTAGGAGCGGACGCTGCGGCGTATTTCTACCGTATTCAATGATTTATTTTCCTACACGAAAACGGCCACAAAACATGTGTGACGTGGGGGTGACGTCAGGATGACGTCAACAAGCTAATAATGCACCGCCGCTGCTCTGTTTGCTCTGCTCTACTCGGGTGTGGCTCCGCCGGCCGCGGAGAGGACGCTATTGGGCGGTGGAGCTTCGAATGAGTGGGCCGAGTGATACACAGCTGGAGGAGAAGCTAGCAGTGCGGTGGATTGCAATGGTAAGCTTTGGTTGGGCGGCATGGCAACGATGCAGACCACTTTGGCCTTATGGAGCCGACGGAGCTGCGATTCCAAATATGATACACAGTGAGGCGCTACAATCGGCGAGGTGATGTCAATCGAGCTGCTGGCTATCTAGCGGAGCCGAGGATGCGACGAATTTGATTGGATTGCTGCGGTCACGACGAATTGAATGAAGGAGGTCCCACCGGTCATGGCTATAGCGAGGACACGACTCTGGCGCGGCATGGCTTGGCACAACCGTGGTCGTCTACGCAACGTGCCCATGCACAAAACGATGGAGGCAGCGATCATTTCGCGCGCGTGCAGCCAAGGCGAGTCAATGGGAGCAGTACTAGCTTGGCGACGGGCGGTGTATAGCGTGACCAAGGTACCGCACGACGCGACGGCGAGGCAGAGTTGACAGGACCCGTGCGCAGTGCGCTTGCGTGCGGTGGCAGACAGCCAAGGCAGTAGCATGACCACGGTAAGTGATGGCTTTGTCTGAAGTAGGTGACGTGCATGGTTTTTAAAGCAGTCACGAAATCCTACCCAATGGTCCAAACACCAAACCAATTCTTTTAGACGCAAGAGGGTACGTAGGACTATCGACCCATGCCACGACACTATGCTACTTCCTAAGCCAATTTCTCTACAAACACTGCCGAACGTGGCTTCGTCGACCCGTTTTTAACTTACGTGAAATGACTTAAACTTCGAACGGTTTTGCGTCGAATTCCAATTCCGACCTACTTGTTTCATTGTCGACTACTGAGTACGTACTACAAATTTTATTAAAGTTCACATACACATCCTACACCATTTTTATTCGATAAAAATTCGTTTAGAATACTAAACAATATAAAGCGACATGAAACTTAACATTTATTTCTTGTTTCGGATAAACGTTTCAAATGCCGTATATTGATTTATACGCCAAATTACACACATGTACAAACAAGCATGATGCTAATGCAATGTTTTAGCAAAAACATTACAATGTAACACTGAGGGTGTTACAAATCTACCCCCTAAAATAAAATCTCGACCCGAGATTTCAAGTGCCTAGTGTGAGAAAGAGACAGGGAAATACATTTTTGGCGCAGCAACTAACTATCCGAGCCGGCGAGAAGGTGGGGGTAATGCTCTAATATGTAGCTCTCCTGTTCCCATGTGGCTTCATCTTCTGAATGATTTTGCCATTGCACCTTGTAGAATTTTACACTCTGTTCCTGGTCACTCTCTCCTTCTCAACCAAGATTTTGATAGGGTGCTCCACATAAGTAAAATCTGGCTAGAGGGGAAGATCTTCAATTTCCACTGCTTCATCAGGAACCCACAAACACTTCTTTAGTTGTGATATGTGAAACACATTGTGTACTGCAGATAGAATATCTGGGAGTTGTAGACGGTAAGCCACTGGACCACATTTCTCCAGCACCCGATATGGACCCACATATCGAGGGGCTAGCTTGCCATGAATGCCAAACCGATGCACCCCTCTCATAGGAGACACCTTGAGATATACATAATCTCCAGCTGCAAACTCCAAGGGCCTTCTCCTCTTATCAGCATAAGTTTTCTATCGGCTTTGAGCTGCCTTCAAGTGACTCCGAATGATGCTCACTTGATCCCGAGCCATTTGGATGAACTCAGGCCCAAAGTATCCGTGGTCTCCCACTTCAACCCAGTTGAGTGGCGTCCTACACTTTCTTCCATATAAAGCTTCAAATGGTGCCATGCGGATGCTTTCCTGATAGCTATTGTTGTAAGAGAATTCAGTTAACTTAAGGCAGTCATCCCACTTCTTAGGAAAAGAAATGGTACAAGCTCGCAACATGTCTTTGAGCACCTGGTTCACCCTTTCTGTTTGACCATCAGTCTGGGGGTGATAAGCTAAACTGCGGAGGAGACTTGTCCCAAGGCAATCATGGAGTCGCTCCCAGAAACGAGACATAAAAACTGATCCCCTATCAGAGATGATAGTCAGGGGAACTCCATGTAGGGTCATAATCCGATCAAAGTATATCTCTGCATACTTCCCGGCAGTATATGCGGTCTTCATCGAAATAAAATGAGCCAATTTGGTGAGGCGGTCCACAATGACCCAGATAGAGTTATAACCAGCGGACGTGCAAGGTAAACCCACAATGAAATCCGTGGAAATATCCTCCCATTTCCAAACCGGAATGGGCAAGGCCTGCAAATATCCTGGGGTACGCATATGATCTGCTTTAACCCTACCACAAGTGTCGCACTCCACGACATGTCGGGTGATGTCCTACTTCATGTTAGACCACCAGTACAAGTGGCGTAGATCATGATACATCTTGTTACTGCCAGGATGAATAGACAACTTCGAATGGTGAGCTTCATTCAAAAATTTTCTTTTTAGCTCTTCATTGGATGGAACCACCAGTCTATCCCTGTATCTCATGACCCCCTGCTCATCAATGCTCAAATGAGGGCCACGCCCTTCAACCATCAACTTCCTGATGTGCGGAATCTCTTCGGGGTCTTCATTTTGCTCCCGAATAATCTGCTCCAGCAACTCTAAGGTCAATGCAATATAAGCTAACACCTTTGTGTGGTTGAGAGACAAGGGTATTTCCTCAACCTGATGTGAGTTCCGACTCAAAGCATCAGCTACCACATTGGCTTTTCCTAGATGGTAATGGACTTCCAAATTATAATCCTTTATCAACTCTAACCATCTTCTTTGCCTCATGTTCAGCTCTGACTGAGTAAAAATATACTTGAGGCTCTTGTGGTCTATGAAGATGTGCACTTTGTTGCCCAACAAATAATGCCTCCAAATCTTCAGAGCGTGGACCACAACAGCCAGCTCTAAGTCATGAGTGGGGTAGTTCACCTCGTGCTTCTTTAGTTGGCGTGAAGCATAAGCTATCACTCGCCCATCTTGCATAAGCACACACCCCAACCCTGTCTTCGAGGCATCACAGTATACATCAAAGGGCCTATCAATATCTAGTTGAGCCAACACAGGAGCAGTGGTCAGAAAAGTCTTCAGAGACTGAAAAGCTTCTTCACAAGCTGGGCTCCAATCAAACTCAGCTTCTTTCTGGAGCAGCTTGGTCATGGGCTGGGCTATCTTAGAGAAATCTAGAATGAAACGCCAATAGTATCTAGCTAGACCAAGGAACTGACGGATCTGGTGCACAGACTTGGGAGACTTCCAATCCAATACATCCTTCACCTTGCTGGGATCTACAGAAACACCTTCAGGTGTCAACACATGCCCCAAAAACTACACTCGATCTGACCAAAACCCGCACTTGCTGAATTTAGCATATAGCTTGTGCTCCCTTAGTTGAGTCAGTACTATCTGGATGTGTCGGGCATGCTCTTCATCATTCTTAGAATAGATCAAGATGTCATCAATGAAAACCACCACAAACTTATCCAGCTCCGGCATGAAGACTGAATTCATCAGGTACATGAAGAAGGCAGGAGCATTGGTAAGACCAAAAGACATCATCAGGTACTCATATAGCCCATACCTAGTAGAGAAAGTTGTCTTTGGTATATCATGTGGCCTGATCTTGATTTGATGGTAGCCTGATCTGAGATCAATCTTCGAGAACACCTTAGCACCAGCTAATTGGTCGAACAAAGTATCTATGCGGGGCAAAGGATACTTGTTCTTAACTATTACCGCATTAAGGGGGCGGTAGTCCACACACATCCGCAAGGTACCATCCTTCTTCTTCACAAAAATAGCAGGGCAACCCCATGGCGAAGAACTCAGGCGGATGAAACCTTTGTCCATCAATTCTTCCAGTTGCTTCTTCATTTCTGCTAGTTCTCTTGGAGCCATGCGGTATGGGCGTCTAGAGATAGGAGCAGTACCAGGCTCAAGCTCAATGGAGAATTCTACCTCACGGTCCGGTGGCAACCCAGGAAGGTCTTCAGGGAAAACATCTGGGAACTCACATACTACCGGAATGGAGGTAAGATCAGGAACAACTTCAGCTTGGGCAGCAACAGGTAAGACTGGTTCTGAGGGTATAATAAGAGACATCCTATCTTCAGAAGAAGGAAGTCGTAACTCCACACTTTGTCTCTTCATATCCAATACTATCCCATACACCCGCAACCAGTTCATTCTAAGAATAGCATCAATGCCTTGCCCAGGCATTATCATGAACTATAGACGGTAAGTGTGGGTGGCTAATACCAAACTTACTATATCCGTGCGGGTATTGATCAACATCTATGAACCCATAGTACGGATCTTATAGGCATATGGTATAGCCATAAGTGATAAGTTGTGCCGCTCTACAAACCCCATGCTCATAAAGGAATGTGATGCACCAGAATCGAACAACACCAAAGCTGGATGGGAGTCGATGGTAAACATACCAGCCATAACTATCTCCTGCTGCACAACCTACTGAGCATTTGTGAAGTTCACCTAGCCAGACCTACTGGGCACTTTCTTCTTGATGATGGTCCTCTTGATAAGCCTGGAATTTGCGGACGGTTGAGCTAACTGAGCTGGCTGGTTCTGGGGGCAAGCCCAGGCATAGTGGGCATCTTTGCCACATTTGAAACAAGCTCCCGGCTTGTTCCCAAACCCCTGACGAGGTGGGACCTGCTGTCCCGGAGTCTGCTATGGCTGCACCTGCTGCGGAGGTGCACGGTACTGAGTAGAGGAAGTCTACGACGTTTGCTGAGGTTGCTAGAACGAAGGCCCGCCGGATGGTTGATAGGCCCCCCGTCGAACAACCTAAATCTTCTATGTGTGGGGGTGGCTAGAAGACCCTGCACCCCCCTGCTTCCTCTTCCAATCAGCTTGAGACACCCGCTGAAAACCTTCAATGGCAATGGCGGCGTTCATTGGAGCCCCAAAGGTCTGATAGTTCCCCAGATACAGTTTCTCCTGAAGGACGGGAGTGAGACCACGAAAGAAGCGGTCCCTCTTCTTGTCATCGATATCCACCTGGCTATAAGCATACTGAGCCAAGTGATTAAACTTGTTCACATATTCCATCATTGTCCTGTTTCCCTAACGCAGCTCCAGGAACTCAGTCACCTTCTGGTTGATAACACCAGCAGGGATAAAGAACTCTCGAAAGGCGGTGGAGAACTCCTGCCATGTTGCCGGATGATCCAGCAGCTCCGTGGCCTGGAAAGTTTCCCACCATGCACTTGCGGACCCCAAAAGCTGCTGGGCCGCAAAGTACACCTTCTGCTCGTCGGTCACTCCGAGTAGTCGAAACTTCTGCTCCATAGTGCGAAGCCAGTGCTCAGCCTCTAGGGGCTCGTCAGACGGCGTGAACATGGGTGGGTGCGTCTTGAGGAAGTCCTAGTAAGAGGACTGTCCCTCAGGACGGCGGGCACCACCCCCGTTCCCACTGTTGCCCCCGGGGCCTCTGCAGGCAAGGCCCGCGATGGCCTGTGCCATAATCTCCATGGCATGAACTGTCTCTTAGCAAGCAGCAGCTGACTCCCGGCGAGTAGCCAACAGCTCCGCCATTATCTCTGCGGGGGTCATCGGCGGAGGCGGTGGTGGCAGCGGGAAATGATGAGGAACCAGAGGTGGGACCCCCTGACCTCCCCCGCTGCCATGCTCAACAGCCCGGCCACTGTCACCCTGGCCCTCGTTAGCCACTCTAGAACTGGTACTCCCATGTCCTGACCTTAGGTTCATCTGTAAGAGATAGGAACCATCCATTAGAACACCCTTCCGATCAGAATCAAGGGATTAGAGAGATGACAACACAATTATTAAAGCATTCATTTAGTTAGTCCTACCAATTTACTAATTCTTATACGTGAAGGGGGGATTTTAGTTCAAGTAAGATGCTATTATCATGATGCATGCTTTGACCTATACGTTCACTCAAGCCAGAATATAGCGGCATTCGTAGAATTTTCGGCACATCGCACACTCACTTTCTGTGGCAGAACCTCCTAAGAAATCGGGCCCACGTGCACCTATCGATGTCTCCAAAGACCTCAGATAGCGTACACAAGTTCCCAATAACTTAACAGGTCTGTCGGGTGTCCTCGGGAAATCCGAATCATCCACGAATCTTTTCCAAACAGGATCCCAATCACAGTCATTGTAGATTACAACAGTTTTCAATATAGATACCAGAGATTATAAAGCGGGAGACTTAAGTTTTGATATTACAAACTAGTTGTTTCAAACTTACAAAACCATAAGTGTCATACAACCATAGTAGCGGGATAATATTACATGAACATTATTTATTTCACACAAACTAGTGCCTTGTCCAAAGGCCATTCATCATTCCTCATCGTCATCGACTTCAAACACTGACATGCAGCAGGGACCAAAACAAGCCTGCGCATGCGACTCACCTGCAACAAGGGTTAACAAACCCTAAGTACAAAAGTACTCAACAAGACTGACTCGACGAAAAAGGGCGAAGGTCTTAGGGATGCAGGTGTTGGGTCAAGGTAAGGATGTAGAAAGATTCAAAAGTTCTTTGCCAAAAGCTTACTATTCTTGATCCTATTTTCGAGTTTTACCCCTAAGTACTTTAGTTCATTATCTCAAACTAAGTATTCATATCACATATTCCAATCCTTCTCATTCCATTCTTTTTCTCATGTTTTAGTAATTCACCAGTCCTGCATTACTTCTATAATGAATCGAGTCTCCATATCCGCGGAGCACTGGCAATTCAAATTGATTCAAGTCCCAGCTGGGGATTCCTTATCACACGACATATGTAGAACTTAATCTTGCATATATCAACCTCACTACCGGATCCTCCTATACTAAGTCGTCTCCACGCCACCCGAGAGCACAGCACGCCTCAAATCCGGCCACATTCAAGCCACGAGGGTACACACTACTCCCGCCATCTCACCACTCCCAGTGCATGGGCATTCGTCTTAGTATCGGATTAAACGAAGTAGGCTTACCGGAGTATGTGACCAGTACTACAAAGTGTCTTATTCAGAAGATCCACAATGAGTGGACTTTAAGCGACATAGCCGGCAACATTACCCAACATTCAAGATAAGCCACCCGACTAGTCTCTAGTTCATTCTATCTTCTTTCTTTCTTTCTTTGGCCAGTATGCCATCTTTGATTGTATCGAAACTTTTACTTTGAAAGCCTACCATAAAGCATACTAAGCAATTCTACGCCTTTGTAAATGAAATCATTTTCAAGGATGGTAAACAATTAACAAGGTAGGCAATGCATCAAGTAGATAACATTTGAATAAATCAACTTAATGCAATAAGTAACATAGGTGATAAACTTTTCAAAGTAAACAAGGTAATGGTTTAATGCATAAACCGGGGCTTGCCTTCATTGACGATCTCAGGTTTCGGATCAGTACCACAATTATCGAATCCCGTGACAACCGGGGATTCTTCCACAACTTGCTCAACTAGAATCGTTTCACTCTCGCATTCTACATGAAATAATAACATATTCTTCAATATGATGATAATGTAAACATGATGCTTTCCTGGTACATGAAATGTAATCACACCTTGAATACAACTTTCCTTCGCAATATAGTTGTAAGTCAACAAAACTACTTGACACTAACATCTAGGGTTTATAACCTAAGCGACTTGACCAAATTGATCTTGAAACCCTACTGGTCACACAACATGACCCAAACAAGATCAAACCCTAACCCTAACAATTAGGGTTTGCTTTTATTCAATTTTGAATTAATTTGGAAATAAGCCCAATAATAAACTTGTTCCAAATGACCTCAAAATTTTATGTAAGCTTCCTCATAATAAAATAGTGTACCAAAATAAATTTCATAATTTTTGGAGCTATATAGTGACCTAGAAAAATTATAGAAATTACATTTATCAATTAATTGACTAAATTTTTGAACATTAAATATTTATTCAAATTTCAAGTTTCATATTTTTCCTAAATAGTATTCATCACAGAGAGATCACACAAATTTTTTTTATAATTTTTGGAGCTCTAAACAAATCTACACAAAAATAACAAAAACAGACACTATTCATCCATTTCTGAAAATAGAAAAATTCAATTTGAACTATACAGTCGCTGACATACGGGACCCACTTGTCATCCCTAAGCTCCGGCTTTGACCGCGACGACAACGGCGCTGACCGACGCGAACTCGTCGCCGGTGAGCCCAACAGCGATGGCCATAGCACCAAAACGTTCACAACGACTAGACGCATCGATCTGTGGCACTACGGAGGTTGATTACGACATGGAACAAGGCTGACGCCGGCCATGGCGGACGCGGTGGCACGACAGCGTTACGCCGGCGAAACAAGGCCAGTAGAGATCAAACAAAAGGCTTAGAAAGGATCAGCAGCTCACCCCGAACGTGTTGAAGCAAAGAATGAGACCGGAGGAGCTACGGTGACGCGGGTCGACGGTGACAGCGGTCATGGTGGAGCAAACTTCGTCGGTGACAGAGTTTTGGTGACTGCAGTGAGCAAAACGACCAAGCAAGAACGGATTAAGCATCACAGCGTCGAGACGAAGCTGTAGAGACCACAAGCAAGGGCAACAGCTCACCGGATGATGCTGGCCACGGTGAAACGGAGCTTCGGTCGAGGTCGCTGGCCGCGAGGAAGAAGAGTCGCTAGCGGCGGTTCTCGGTGGACTCAGACAACCTCAGTTGGTGGGATGGGTTCGGAAGGAAAAGACAGAGTTGTAACACTGCTTTGCCGAAGCTGGTTTGGGCTGAGGAAGCGAGGGGAGCTAGACGGAGTTGAGACGGTGACGTCGGGAAACAGAGTAGAGGAAGAAAAGCAAATAACGTCGTCGGAGCTTTATAGCGTGGCCAGATGAGTGAGGGAATGACACGCCGTGAGCCGCTCGTGCCAGCGCAAAGCCAAGGGCGGCCACGGGCACGTCTAGAAGACCGGAGAAAGGACGCCGGCGGTGGGGCGGTGGTCGTGCTACTGTTCCGAATAATTATAGATTTGCCACTGAGTTTATTTTGCAAATTACTCCCAAATTTTCTAAAGAAGATGAAAATCTCCAAAAGTGAAAGTTGCTCAACTTTTCAAACTCTACAACTTTGCTTCAAGGAATATTTTCAAATTCTACCTCCATTTTAAAATTTGAATTTGGGGTGCATTTGAGTATTTGAATCATTTCAAAATTACTCCAAATTTTATATGTAAACTTGAAAAACTTTGAATACCAAAGTTGATCCTTATTAACTAAGCTTCAACTTTGCTTTTTGTCACAACCCCAAATTCCAAATGGATTTTAAAATAGACAGAAGGGGCAAAAAGGACATTTATAATTGGAATTTGAATTCAAATTTGATTTGTTTACCTTTTGACTTAACTTTGATTTTTGACCAGTAACATGGTCCATTAGGGTTATTTGAGTCAATTAACACATGGTCTCACATGATCACATGAATTTTGACTCTTGTGGTCATGATCTTTATTTAGGGTTTTGAATCACATCACATAAAATAACAACATTATGAAATAAAGCTTATTTAGTGAATGCATTCAACATTTTCTACTATATGAATGCTTTGCAATGCATATGATGACATGCCAAATTTTAATGATAGGTCAAAACTCCAGAGGTGTTACAACCATTCCCCCTTAAAGAAATCTCGTCCCGAGATTTAAAACTTAGGATTAAGTAATGGAAAAAGAAATGTGTCAAGCTAACACATCATAACTTTATTCAAAAGACTAGTGAGGGGGTTTTCCATTCTTTTGACAAAAGAGACAAGTTACAATATAGACAAGGTATTGCAACTAGAGAGAAGCAAAGAAGTCAGGAAAGTTTTCTTCTAAGTAATCCTCGGACTCCCAAGTAGCTTCTTCTTCAGTGTGCTGGTTCCATTGTACTTTGTAGAACTTGATTGTACGTCTTCGAGTGACTCGATTTTTCTGATCTAAGACTCTAATGGGGTACTTGGCATAAGTCAAATCAGGTGCTAGTTCTACATCACTAAAGTCGATCACTTGGTCAGGTACTTGAAGACACTTCTTCAACTAGGATACATGGAAAATATCATGCACAGCTGACATGTGATCTGGTAGCTTGACGCGATAGGCGACTGGTCCACATCGTTGTTGGATTTGAAACGGACCGACATAACGGGGCGCCAACTTTCCCCTAATCCCAAAACGATGAACTCCTTTCATTGGTGATACCTTGATGTAGACATGATCTCCCACTATGAATTCTAGCGGTCGCCTCCTCTTATCAGCATAGCTTTTCTGTTGGGATTGAGCTACCTTCATATTAGCTTGTATGAGTTTAACTTTCTCTTCTGCTTCCTTGACCACATCCGGTCCAAAGAACCAACGTTCTCCAACATTTGACCAATGTAAAGGTGTCTAGCATCTACGGCCATACAATGCTTCAAATGGTGCCATTTTAATGCTCTCTTGATAGCTATTGTTATATGAGAATTCAGCTAAGGGAAGGCATTCATCCCATATAGCACCATAGGAGAGAACACATGCTCTGAACATATCTTCAAGAATTTGATTTACCCTTTCAGTCTGTCCATCTGTTTGCGGATGATAAGAAGAACTACGGATAAGTTTAGTTCCCAAAGACTCATGTAGACTTTTCCAAAACTTGGATATGAACAATGACCCTCTGTTAGAGACGATGGTCTTGGGTGCCCCATGCAGACTGAAAATTCTATCAAGATAAAGCTTTGCATACTGTTCCGCTCGATATTTATCTCTGACTGGTAAGAAATGAGCTATCTTGGTTAGGCGATCAACAATAACCCATATTGAATTGTAGCCTGCAGATGTCCTAGGTAACCCCACTATGAAGTCCATATAGATATCTTCCCACTTCCAAGATGGAACTGGCAATGAATGTAATGGACCCGCAGTCTTCATGTGAATCACTTTGACTCTCTGACAAGTATCACATTTGGCCACATATTGAGCTATTTCTATTTTCATTTTGGTCCACCAATATCTCGTTCTTAGATCATGATACATTTTGTTGCTACCTAGATGAATGGAGTATCTTGTAGAATGAGCTTCATCAAGAATCTGCTTTTGTAGCTCTAGATTTTTGGGTACTACCAATCTATCCTTGAACCATACAACATCTGATTCATCAATCTTGAAACATGTTGGTCTTCCAGATCTGACTTTATCCTTGATATGGGCTATGCCCTTACTTTTCTGTTGAGCATCAATGATTTGATCTTTGATAGTGGACTCAACTACAATATTGGACAGGGAACCTTGTTCTATGATTTGTAAATTCAGATGCTCCATCTCTTGACACATTGTTCGTTGCATAGGTTTCACAGTCAGACAATGGCAATGACTCTTGCGACTCAGGGCATCGGCAACCACATTAGCCTTGCCCGGATGATAATGCACTTCTAAGTCATAATCTTTGATAAGTTCTAACCATCTTCTTTGCCTCATATTCAGCTCTAACTGAGTGAAGATATATTTCAAACTTTTGTGATCCGTATAGATATGACAGATATTGCCCAATAAATAATGTCGCCAAACCTTGAGTGCATGAACAACAGCTGCTAATTCAAGATCATGGGTGGGATAATGTTCTTCATGCTTCTTGAGTTGTCTGGAAGCATATGCTATGACTCTGCCTTCTTGCATAAGAACACAACCAATACTAATTCTAGACGCATCACAATAGATATCAAACGGCCTCTCGATATCAGGTTGTGCTAATACTGGTACAGTTGTCAACAACTTCTTTAATGTTTGAAAGGCCTTCTCATATTCTGTTGATTTTTTAGCAATCCAATAATTGGCTTCACAATTCTGGAGAAGTCAGGGATGAACCGACGGTAATAACCTGCCAACCCTAGAAAACTACGAACTTGATGAACTGTGGTAGGTGCTTTCCAGTTAAGGACTTCTTCTACCTTGCTCGGATCAACAGTTATACCTTCAGCAGATAACACATGACCTAGAAATTGTACTTCCTCTAACCAGAATTCACATTTGCTGAATTTGGCATATAATTGGTGGTCTTTTAATCGTTGTAGAACAATGCGGAGATGTTCCACATGTTCTTCTTTGCTCTTAGAATAGATAAGAATGTCATCAATGAATACCACTACAAACTTATCCAACTCGGGCATGAAAACTGAGTTCATCAGGTACATGAAATGAGCCGGGGCATTAGTCAGCCCAAAAGACATGACTAAATACTCATATAGACCATATCGGGTAGTAAACGTTGTCTTAGGCACATCTTCTCGTCTGATCTTAATCTGGTGATAGCCTGATCTCAAGTCTATCTTCGAGAACACCTTACCTCCCGCAAGTTGGTCAAAAAGCAAATCAATTCGGGGTAAGGGGTATTTGTTCTTTATGGTGACTTCATTTAACGACCGATAGTCAACACATAACCTTAAGGTTTGGTCCTTCTTCTTCACGAAGATAGCAGGGCATCCCCAAGGTGATGAACTAGGTTGAATGAAACCCTTGTCTAACAACTCTTGTAGTTGCATTTTTAATTCCGCTAGTTCTTTGGGTGGCATCCTATATGCTCTTCTGGACACATGTGTCATTCCTGGTTTCAGGTCAATTCTAAACTCCACATCTCGGTCTGGTGGCAGTCCAGGCAGATCATTGGGAAAAACATCCATAAATTCACATACCACATGAATGTTCTTGGCTTCTTCCACAGTAGTTGCACAGACTGTTCCAACTGTACTCTTAGGAAAGGGAAGTTGGATAAGAAGTTGGGTTTTGCTGCCAGGTACATTTACTCTTATGGTTCTACGCAGGACATCTATGACAGCCCCGTGTTGAGTTAACCAGTTCATACCAAGGATCACATCTATATCTTGATCCTTTAATATCAGCATGCTGGTAGGGAACTCATGTCCTCCCAAATCAATAGGTACATGCTGAACTATCTCCCTTGTACAGAGTCGTCCACCGGGTGACTGTATATGATATGGTTCTTTTGTTTCCCCAATAGTTATCCCATGCTTCACAACAAATGTATGATTGATGAATGTATGGGATGCACCGGAATCAAATAAGGTAATTGCAAGGTGCTTAGCACGGGAAACATACCAATCATTACTAGTTCTCTTTCTGGAATAGATTCCACCTGAGTATAGAAGACCCTTCCAGATTTCTTCTCAGCCTGACCTTTCTGACTATTCTGAGCATTGCCCTTGTACTGATTCTGAGCTTGAGTAACAGGGGCTTTAGGTACATTAGGATTACTCTTCCTAGGATACGGACATTCTCGGGAAAAGTGTTCGGATTTACCACAATTATAACATGGATAATTGTGATTCTGGGAAGTAGTAGTGCGGTTTGCATTATTTGTATTATTTTGCTACTGCGGTGCTTGATTAGGATAAGGCGTATTAGTTGCAGGATGAATAAAGATTTGCTACCTGCTTTGGCTTTGTTGTGGGCGGAATGGTGCACGGCCATGATTCTAAGGATGGTACGTTTTCCACTCGACGATCCGGAAGCAAATGCTCTCTTTTTCTTCGCCTCCTTGTGTCGGCGGTAATTCTCCTCTGAAGCGATAGCAATGTTGACAGTCTCATGATAAGTTGCGTTGCCATCATGGTCTGAAGTTTGGTGTTCAGACCTCTCATGAAATGATTCTTCTTCTTCCTATAAGTATTCACATACTCTATAGCATACTGCGACAGATGATTGAAACGCCCAACATAGTGCATCATCGGGTGCTCCCCTTGCTTAAGAGCCAGGAACTCTTCTAACTTCATGGTCATCACACCATCTGGAATATAGTGTGCCCTAAAGGCATCCTTAAACTCCATCCAGGTGATTTGGTGACCAGCGGGCTGTACAGCTACCAAATTTGCCCACCAGGCACCAGCAGCTCCTCGGAGTTGCTGTGCCGCAAACCTTGGTTTCTGAATCTCGGTACAGCGAATCAGCTCAAACTTTTGCTCCATTGTCCGGAGCCAATCGTCAGCTTCTAAAGGCTCTTCTACCTTAGAGAACACAGGCGGGCGTGTGTTAGTAAAATCAATATAGGTTGTCTCGTCATTTCCATTATTACGGCGGCCATGATTAGGGTGTGGTGCTTGTTGGTTCTGAGCCATTTCCCTTAACAACCTAGCATTCTTGGCCGTTGCATAGACGAGTGCAGTTATGGCATCTGCCATAGTTGGAGGCATTGGTGGAGGATTTGGGACTTCATCATTGTCTTGCGAAGTACTTGCACTAGTTCGGGTGTTAATACGAGGCATCTGTCAGAGAGACACGTTTATTTACATTATTATTTTATTGAAAGCAGTTAAAAGGTTTTATGCTACAAAGGGTTACTTATTTATATTGCATGTCTTGTATCCCATAAGACAACCCTGGTTTATTAGACAAGCAGTAAAAGAACTATTACTGCTCCAAGCTCTCAGTCATCAGCGTCCGTGTCCATATTAGACGAAACCTCATCTTCATCTGAGAAGTACACTAACTCCTCAGGATCCTCCTCCTCTTCTTCATTCTCGACTTCTCCTGGATTTACAATCATTTCTTCATCTGTAACTTCACCATCCCCATGCGGAGGATGAAGTTGAGCGTACATCATGTGGACATTCTCATGAAGAATGGCATTGTCCATCTCTAGGTCTTCTATGTAGAACTCCAACTCATGGATGCGCTCATTGGCCGCATCCTCTCGTGTCCAGGCTTCATTCCGCAGCTCCATGGTCATGGTGATGGCCCTTTCCATTTCCGTCAGCTTCTCTTGATCTTTGGCATGAGCTCGATGAAGAGTGTTGAGCTCCTTGTTAAGGTTCTCGATGTTGGCGGAATTGTTTGAAGATTCTCCATCTCCTAGGGTCTTGGAACTTCCTTCACCAAGCTCACGGTTACGTGGTGCCAACTGGTGGCGAGGGACTCCATGAGGTCCAGTGGACTTGCGTGCGGTTATCTTGGTCTTTGCCATAGCCTATAGAAGTTAGGGTAGGACTATAAGGATAGTTTGAGGATAATGGAGGTTAGCAAGAATGGGATTGACATTACTTACCCAACCACTTTTAAGGGGAATTATTATGCAAGGTGCTCAAGCATGATGCATGAATCGATCTTATGAATCCGAGTACAAAAGATTTATACAATCAAAAGTACTAGATTTTTAATATATAGGACAAACCTAATCATATTATCCACCACAAACTTTCAAATAAGATAGGATTGAGGCTAGATTAGAGGGAAGAAGAAAGAAATTTGAACTCAAAATATCCAGTTTAATTTCTTTGATCCAAATCCGTTTGAAGGTTTTCAAAAGCAACCTACAATGATCTTAGATAGGACCTGCTCTGATACCAGCTGTGGCAGAACCTCCTAAGAAATTGGGCCCACGTGCACATATCGATGTCTCCACAGACCTCAGATAGCGTACACAAGTTCCCAACAACTTAAAAGGTCTATCGGGTGTCCTCAGGAAACCCGAATCATCCACGAATCTTTTCCAAACAGGATCCTAATCACAGTCATTGCAGATTACAACAGTTTTCAATATACATACCAGAGATTATAAAGCGGAAGACTTAAGTTTTGATATTACAAACCAGTTGTTTCAAACTTACAAAACCATAAGTGTCATACAACCATAGTAGCGGGATAATATTACATTAACATTTGTTGGTCAACTTTTTAAGTTTTGAAAAAGAGTGATGAAACTCGTAACCATTATTGGCTCTGGTACCAACTTTGGCAGAACCGCCCGAAATAGCGTACTTACGGAGGCGCTCGTCTTCCACCAGACACTAAGCACCCCGAAAGCAAGCTACATCGAGCGGTGTCCATCGGGCACACCACGAGAGAGAACCCAAAAGATCCACATTTTCCCCAATGATCCAATAATGAGAACGAGTTACAATACAAGTCCATTTCATACATATGAGTTTCTCAAAAAGTACATTATTGCAATACTAAATACCAGAGTGCGGAATGATAAACAGCGGAATTTAAAAATAACATCTAGCGGTAAGGGGGCGAGGAATCTGTCTGAGCCCACCAGAAGGATCCTCCACACAAGGTACTCTTCAAGCATCACCTGCAACAGGGGTAAATAAACCCTGAGTACACAATGTACTCACAAGACTTATCCGACTAGTGGGAATAATTTCCCGACTCCAAGGAATATGATAAGCTTTATGGCTTGCTGGTTTCTTTTGGCAGAAAGTAATACTAATAGTGAGTCCTTATTTATGTATTATTATTATCAGCCGTATTAAGTTATCATCTAGCCAGTCTATATAAGCATATGTTCTACTTTTAAGCAAAAGTTGAGCAATCAATTCCATTTCTTCTCCTTTTAACTTTCAGTTCTTACTACGTTGCAAAAAACGAGACAAGCCGTATCGGATTTCCTGGCGATTCGCGAATCAATGTGCCCAGCTGGGTGCCCCGAAAACACATGCCCCGCTTGTACCCCAGGCACAAGCAGGACTAACCCATCACCCTCCTGTCCTGGGTGTCCAGGTCCCCATCCAAACTTGGACTCCAAGCCCCCACATCCTAAGTCCCGAACTCAGTGTGGTGCAAGGACCTCCACCACCTCCTCTTCCCATTAGTCGGTCCGGAAAGAGCCGGATTCACGACAAGAGAGCAACAAGTCTTCCCTATGCCCATACCCAAGTATGCGCTCGGGACAATAAATCTGTGAGTTGCCCACGATGCCTTATGCAACGACCGGTCCTTAATCGACACAGACAGGGAAAAAGTGTAACCGAGCTATGCCCTGTTGGCCGTAGAACACAACTCTTTACACCCACAAATACCCAAACCATATCCCTGCCCGGTCACCATTTACCTTTCCATCATTTTATCATGAGTGTTCATATTTTATTACCTATTTGCGAGTAACGGTAGGTTACTCACGCTACCGATATCCTGAGCATAGCAGCTACTCGACCTATACTAGTAGGACTCATAAGTAGATATATTTATGCATGTAGTTTCCATAAAATGCCTGTAACTTAAATGCACATCACATATATAAATATATATTCAATGATCATAAAAATATGGGTTATGCACCGGGGCTTGCCTTGGGCAGGCGCGGGGTCAGCAGGGTAAGTACCAATAGGCTCCTAAGCGTCCTCCTGTGCGAAGATCTCCTCCTCGTACTCCTCGATCACCTCATCGTACTTCGGCTCACCGACGGGCACGAAATCTACTAGTTCGTGATCAACATGAAATGATGATGTAATGCTTAGGAATATAACATCAGCAGCTTTTACAATGACAGTACATTGATTTAACTACTAAGCTATTGCTATCGACCACAAGCGTAAAGTATGGCATTCATCATTATTACAGCCACTACCGGTATTTTTACTCCTAACACTGATTTATGCTATATACAAATAAACAAGGGTAATATCTACTCTATTTAGCAACTCGTTCTAAGGCTACAAAATTTACAGCAAGTACCTAACATCCTATTGAACCTACTGTAAACTTTTCAAAGCTCAAACTATTACCGATTTGCCACAATAATTCCTACAATATTAATCTATATAATGCTAAGTTTTCTAATTAGACTTTATGAGCCTATCATCAAATAGCTAACTGTGAACTAACTACACTAGCAGATAGATGGCATTTTTGTGAACCTAACAAACTTGGTTTCACTATTTTTGGACCACTACACAATTTACTACAATTTCTTAAAGTTTGGCTTGGAAACTAATTGGAAATGGCAATTCTATTTTTCTGGAAATTTAGAAACCAAATCCCACTCGCGGCCCATACGGTCCGACACAGCCAAAGAAGAGCGCAGCGCGAAGAGGCTCAACATGCTGCAAAGAATGGCAAGAGAGCGAAAGAAAGACAAAGCCTGGCCTAATGCGCTGCTTCATGGCCATGCTGGCAAGCAGTGTCCTGCCCCTTGCGGCGGCACGGCACCGCCAGCGGCAAGCGTTAGTGCATGGTGTGTGGCGGTCAGGTCAAACGCACGACGCTAGCTCAGCGGCAGGCTAGAAGCCAAAAGCGCGGCAAAGAAATGAAAGGTGCCAAGCGTGAGAGCGGCGGCCCCCAGGCCGGCGATTGCGGCCAGCGAGACGCTCGCGCGTGTATTTCTACCGTATTCAACGATTTATTTTCCTACACGAAAATGGCCACAAAACATGTGTGACGTGGGGGTGACGTTAGGATGACGTCAACAAGCTAATAACACACCGTGGAGAGGACGCTATTGGGCGGTGGAGCTTCGAATGAGTGGGCCGAGCGATACGCAGCTAGAGGAGAAGCTAGCAGTGCGGTGGATTGCAATGGCAAGCTTTGGTTGGGCGGCATGGCAACGACGTAGACCACTTTGGTCTTATGGAGCCGGCGGAGCTGCGATTCCAACTTTGATACACAGTGAGGCGCTACAATCAGCGAGGTGATGTCAATCGAGCTGCTGGCTGTCTAGCGGAGCCGAGGATGCGATGAATTTGATTGGATTGCTGCGGTCATGACGAATTGAATGAAGGAGGTCCCGCTGGTCATGGCTATAGCGAGGACATGGCTCTAGAGCGGCATGGCTTGGCACAGCCGTGGTCGTCAACGCAACGTGCCCATGCACAAAACGACGGAGGCAGCGATCGTTCCGCACGCGTGCAGCCAAGGCGAGTCAATGGGAGCAGTACCAGCTTGGCGACGGGCGGCGTATAGGCAGAGTTTATAGGACCCATGCGTAGTGCGCTTGCGTGCGATGGCAGGCAGCCGAGGCAGCAGCGTGACCACGGTCAGTGATGGCTTTGTCCGAAGTAGGTGACGTGCACGGTTTTTAAAGCAGTCACGAAATCCTACCCAATGGTCCAAACGCCAAACCAATTCTTTTAGACGCAATAGGGTACGTAGGACTATCGACCCATGCCATGACACTATGTAATGGAGACGGGGATCTCGATCTTCTGTCAGGTGATGGTAACTATCGTTGTGGCGGAGAATGACACACCGATCCGGCTTTAGATCGAAAGATCGAACCCTGCAATCTTAGCACCACAGCTCCTCTGGTTATCAACCGAGTCACGGACCAGGTTGACCTCACCAAGAAGGCTAATCTCTGCCTGTGCAACGAAGAACACAAGCAAGAACAAGAAAGATCGCAACCAAATTGCAAAAGTTATGACTGTTTTAAGGAAGCTGCTCGAATCAGGGATTTAGTGGACACAAGATGCAAACCGATGCTGATACGGAATAGTGGCGGGTGAAGGGATCAACACAAACTAGAAAAGAACACAATCTAAACCAGCAACAAGACTTTGACCTAGGACACAAACTCAATAAAGCGGACTCTGAAACTGAATCATGCAAAGGCTATGGCGCGGATGGTTATAGGATAGGAAATAAATATGGCATTGGACTATGAGATAAAAGCAAAAACACTCAAACGAGGGAATAAATGTGAACCTGACGGTATACCTTAGCTCTGATTACCACTTAATGGAGACGGGGATCCCGATCTTCCGTCAGGTGATGGTAACTATCGTTGTGGCGGAGAATGACACACCGATCCGGCTTCAGATCGAAAGATCGAACCCTGCAATCTTAGCACCACAGCTCCTCTGGTTATCAATCGAGTCACGGACCAGGTTGACCTCGCCAAGAAGGCTAATCCTGCACTGCATAGAACGAAGAACACAAGCAAGAACAAGAAAGATCGCAACCAAATTGCAAATGTATGATTAATCTCACGAGTTGGGGTCTCACAAACCGAAGAACGGTGAAATTGTTTCTTGACAGAATAATCTAAGCAAAACCCAAACCCTAATGGAGGGGCGACGGCTGTTCATGAAGAATCTAGGGTCGTGCAAGACCCCTGGACGCGCCCCTAGTGGGCCCAAACTCGATACATGGTCCAACGGACCAAAAGACGGTGTCGCAGCACCCTGGCAGATTCTGGACGCTGAATTGTTTCGACGATTCCCGTTGATTCCGAATAGCTTTTGATGTGAAACTACTTGGATTGGCTTCCTTATCAAATTAGCTTTCCATCCATATGTGGATCATCGAAAACGGAGTCCGGATGCGTCCTGGGCGTCCATTTTATTGCAGACTGGTCCTGACGGCCGAGGCAGACTCGAACTCGGATTGGACTGGGCCTCTGGCTTGGCTTAGACGTCCTTGCTGGCCTCCTAAGGTGGTGGCCAAGGAGGAGGACGTCCAAGGCCATCTCTTAGGCGTTCTCCATCTTCTTGGGGCGTGCTCCAACTTGGGCCTGGATCCCAAAGATGTCTAACAAGCCCATGACGATAGTGTAACTCCCGCCAGAAATAGCGACAGAATATATTGGTGATTTGGAGGCCTTGCCGACGTGATATTGAGATGGGACCAGATCTATTTGAAAGCTTATCAAACAAGCTTTCCATCAAGTGCTCATTGACCTCGATCGCACTCCGGATGGATGAGTTATGGCCTTCCCAATGAGGCACTGTCGGGCTGCCGACGAACCGAAAGTTCAACTTTGATGAACTTCCATTATGAAACACATTTGAACCTACAATCAAATAGTGACATGTACATGTGGAACCAAGTGAATTATAACCAAAGCCACTATGCAAATGTAGGAACGAGTGCACCTTATAATCATTGTTCGTATCCAAAGGTGCCATGTTCTCATCATCCTCCCCTTCTTGACAACAAACCGTCCTCGGTTTGAGCTTAGCTGGAGGACAAGTTGTCGTAGTAGCCAACATTGCTCCCCTTCTTGAAATTTAACCTGTTGCCTCATTACAAAACTTGGGGATTTCGACATGACAACATTATCGCTATTGGTGCCCTCTAGTTGATCATATTTTTGTACAATGAAAGGAGATTTCAGAGTTGAACAAATATAGACACGATGCACCATATACTCTCGTTTACAATTATATTTGCCAATAAAGTGATATGTACAAGTAGACAACCATGACAATTCAACACATTTAAGTTTCTCTTCTAAACTACTAAGAGCATATAAAGTATCAAACTCAATATAACCCAAAGTATTTGAAGAATACAATAATTTCTTTTCATCTTTTTCGGTAGCAATGGGAAGCAAATTTTTATGTTCAGCATAAGTAATTGGTTCCAAAACATGTAAAACTAAAGCATCTTCAACCAATTCATCTTTGTCACAAGGAACATCAAGCAAATTATCATGGGACAAAGATAAATCAAGAGAGGGTTCCACTAACAATTGCTCTATGACAGCATGGTTTGTGGAAAAATTTAGTACATTAAGACAATTTTCACCTTCCGTGAGTGTAGACCATGGGCATTACCTGTGTTCTCAACAGGAGTAATAGGTGCATGGTGAAGTCATGGTTCTGAATTTGCATATGAGGTTGTGAGCTCCTCATTTTCTTCCACGTCATCCTCTCGCTTATGTACATTATTCTGCAGAAGGTTAATCATAGCAAGAGGAATAACAACAGACTCTTCCTCTAAATGGTGCACCTCAGCATACGAAGTCAAAACAGGAGGTGGATTAACAAAGGTTTCTCGCATAAGAAGTTTCATATCATTCCAAGTTTGAGGTTTATCAGAAGGATCTAAAGACTCCCACCAAGATAAAGCAGAATGTCGCAAAACACTAGCTGCATTTTTTACCTTCCTCCTTGGACACATAAAGCGAGTAGCAAATATGTTATCGATGGCAATTTCCCACTCTATGTACTCATCAGCACCTATACCATCATAAGTCGGTGGATACGAACAACCTATCATTGTAAACACAAAAACAAGGAACAAACGGTGAAAGTTATCCCTACCAAATGACTATGTGGTTGCAGTGGCGTCACTTTTCACAGTTAAAGTGGAAGCGTCTTACCAAGCTCTTACAAAGTTCTTACTAACGCAAGCAAGTATGGCGGTACAACCGCGGCCGGTTCGTGATACCTGTGAGGCAAGTGGTACCGAGATTGCAAGGGTCTTTTTCTGTACCGATCTGAAGTATATGTGGAGCTTGGGAGGCACGAAAAGAATAAATATATATATGTGGCACACAAGTCGGTGATGATGACAATATTGAATAAATGTCCAGAGCACTTGTCCTAGTTGCTGGCCTATACGTGTTCCTATCACCAGTTGTGATAAACAAGAGAGGAAACAAGGATGAAAGGAAACAAGTATTAAAGGTAGCAACGGATATGAACAAGGCAAAAGGTACCACAAACAATAGAGCTATTGAGTGTTCCTTATGTGCTCCTTTTTTATATCTTCTATTCTCTTTTACTATTTTTTTCTTTTATTTTTTTGTCTAATCTTTTTTTTCTTGCTTTTGCTCTTTTGATATTTTTTTCTCTGCAAGGAGCACACAAGAATAAACCACAAAAATTTTGAGCTCAATTGAATAAAAGATGTGGCCTATAGAAAATTAAGACTGTGCTCTAAAAAGCATACCAAAACTTGTGGGCTCAGAAACTCAATTTTCCTAATCGAATTTCGCAAATCTAATTTTTGCGAACCCAGCTATGCTGGGATGAAATAGATCTAAAATTTTCTGGCGTTCTCCGTAGATATAAAATTTGTCCCGTTTCAAGTTCGGATGCAAAAGTTATGACTGTTTTAAGGAAGCTGCTCGAATCAGGGATTTAGTGGACACAAGATGCAAACCGATGCTGATACGGAATAGTGGCGGGTGAAGGGATCAACACAAACTAGAAAAGAACACAATCTAAACCAGCAACAAGACTTTGACCTAGGACACAAACTCAACAAAGCGGACTCTGAAACTGAATCATGCAAAGGCTATGGCGCGGATGGTTATAGGATAGGAAATAAATATGGCATTGGACTATGAGATAAAAGCAAAAACACTCAAACGAGGGAATAAATGTGAACCTGACGGTATACCTTAGCTCTGATTACCACTTAATGGAGACGGGGATCCCGATCTTCCGTCAGGTGATGGTAACTATCGTTGTGGCGGAGAATGACACACCGATCCGGCTTCAGATCGAAAGATCGAACCCTGCAATCTTAGCACCACAGCTCCTCTGGTTATCAACCGAGTCACGGACCAGGTTGACCTCGCCAAGAAGGCTAATCCCTGCCTGCGCAACGAAGAACACAAGCAAGAACAAGAAAGATCGCAACCAAATTACAAATGTATGATTAATCTCACGAGTTGGGGTCTCACAAACCGAAGAACGGCGAAATTGTTTCTTGACAGAATAATCTAAGCAAAACCCAAACCCTAATGGAGGGGCGACGGCTGTTCATGAAGACTCTAGGGTCGTGCAAGACCCCTGGACGCGCCCCTAGTGGGCCCAAACTCGATACATGGTCCAACGGACCAAAAGACGGTGTCGCAGCACCCTGGCAGATTCTGGACGCTGACTTGTTTCGACTATTCCCGTTGATTCCGAATAGCTTTTGACGTGAAACCACTTGGATTGGCTTCCTTATCAAATTAGCTTTCCATCCATATGTGGATCATCGAAAACGGAGTCCGGATGTGTCCTGAGCGTCCGTTTTATTGCAGACTGGTCCTGACGGCCGAGGCAGACTCGAACTCGGATTGGACTGGGCCTCTGGCTTGGCTTAGACGTCCTTGCTGGCCTCCTAAGGTGGTGGCCAAGGAGGAGGACGTCCAAGACCATCTCTTAGGCGTTCTCCATCTTCTTGGGGCGTGCTCCAACTTGGGCCTGGATCCCAAAGATGTCTAACAAGCCCATGACGACAGTGTAGCTCCCGCCAGAAATAGTGACAGAATATATTGGTGATTTGGAGGCCTTGCCGACGTGATATTGAGATGGGACCAGATCTATTTGAAATCTTATCAAACAAGCTTTCCATCAAGTGCTCATTGACCTCGATCGCACTACGGATGGATGAGTTATGGCCTTCCCAATGAGGCACTGTCGGGCTGCCGACGAACCGAAAGTTCAACTTTGATGAACTTCCATTATGAAACACATTTGAACCTACAATCAAATAGTGACATGTACATGTGGAACCAAGTGAATTATAACCAAAGCCACTATACAAATGTAGGAACGAGCGCACCTTATAATCATTGTTCGTATCCAAAGGTGCCATGTTCTCATCACTATCCTACTTCCTAAGCCGATTTCTCTACAAACACTGCCGAACGTGGCTTCGTCGACCCGTTTTTAACTTACGTGAAATGACTTAAACTTCGAACGGTTTTGCGTCGAATTCCAATTCCGACCTACTTGTTTCATTATCGACTACTGAGTACGTACTACAAATGTTATTAAAGTTCACATACACATCCTACACCATTTTTATTCGATAAAAATTCGTTTAGAATACTAAACAATATAAAGCGACATGAAACTTAACATTTATTTCTTGTTTCGGATAAACGTTTCAAATGCCGTATATTGATTTATATGCCAAATTACACACATGTACAAACAAGCATGATGCTAATGCAATGTTTTAGCAAAAACATTACAATGTAACACTGAGGGTGTTACAAATCTACCCCCCTAAAACAAAATCTCGACCCGAGATTTCAGGTGCCTAGTGTGAGAAAGAGATAGGGAAATACATTTTTGGCGCAGCAACTAACTATCCGAGCCGGCGAGAAGGTGGGGGTAATGCTCTAATATGTAGCTCTCCTGTTCCCATGTGGCTTCATCTTCTGAATGATTTTGCCATTGCACCTTGTAGAATTTTACACTCTGTTCCTGATCACTCTCTCCTTCTCAACCAAGATTTTGATAGGGTGCTCCACATAAGTTAAATCTAGCTGGAGGGGAAGATCTTCAATTTCCACCGCTTCATCAGGAACCCGCAAACACTTCTTCAGTTGTGATACGTGAAACACATTGTGTACTGCAGATAGAATATCTGGGAGTTATAGACGGTAAGCCATTGGACCACATTTCTCCAGCACCCGATATGGACCCACATATCGAGGGGCTAGCTTGCCATGAATGCCAAACCGATGCACCCCTCTCATAGGAGACACCTTGAGATATACATAATCTCCAGCTGCAAACTCCAAGGGCCTTCTCCTCTTATCAGCATAAGTTTTCTGTCGGCTTTGAGCTGCCTTCAAGTGACTTCGAATGATGCTCACTTGATCTCGAGCCGTTTGGATGAACTCAGGCCCAAAGTATCCGCGGTCTCCCACTTCAACCCGGTTGAGTGGCGTCCTACACTTTCTTCCGTATAAAGCTTCAAATGGTGCCATGCGGATGCTTTCCTGATAGCTATTGTTGTAAGATAATTCAGCTAACTTAAGGCAGTTATCCCACTTCTTAGGAAAAGAAATGGTACAAGCTCGCAACATGTCTTCGAGCACCTGGTTCACCCTTTCTGTTTGACCATCAGTCTGGGGGTGATAAGCTAAACTACGGAGGAGACTTGTCCCAAGGCAATCATGGAGTCGCTCCTAGAAATGAGACATAAAAACCGATCCCCTATCAGAGATGATAGTCAGGGGAACTCCATGTAGGGTCATAATCCGATCAAAGTATATCTCTGCATACTTCCCGGCAGTATATGTGGTCTTCACTGGAATAAAATGAGTCAATTTGGTGAGGCGGTCCACAATGACCTAGATAGAGTTATAACCTGCGGACGTGCAAGGTAAACCCACAATGAAATCCATGGAAATATCCTCCCATTTCCAAACCGGAATGGGCAAGGCCTGCAAATATCCTAGGGTACGCATATGATCTGCTTTAACCCTGCCACAAGTGTCACACTCCGCGATGTGCCGGGTGATGTCCTGCTTCATGTTAGACCACCAGTACAAGTGGCATAGATCATGATACATCTTGTTACTGCCAGGATGAATAGACAACTTCGAATGGTGAGCTTCATTCAAAAATTTTCTTTTTAGCTCTTCATTGGATGGAACCACCAGTCTATCCCTGTATCTCATGACCCCCTGCTCATCAATGCTAAAATGAGGGCCACGCCCTTCAACCATCAACTTCCTGATGTGCGAAATCTCTTTGGGGTCTTCCTTTTGCTCCCGAATAATCTGCTCCAGCAACTCTGAGGTCATTGCAATATGAGCTAACACCTTTGTGTGGTTGAGAGACAAGGGTATTTCCTCAACCTGATGTGACTTCTGACTCAAAGCATCAGCTACCACATTGGCTTTTCCTAGATGGTAATGGACTTCCAAATTATAATCCTTTATCAACTCTAACCATCTTCTTTGCCTCATGTTCAGCTCTGACTGAGTAAAAATATACTTGAGGCTCTTGTGGTCTGTGAAGATGTGCACTTTGTTGCCCAACAAATAATGCCTCCAAATCTTCAGAGCGTGGACCACAGCAGCCAGCTCTATGTCATGAGTGGGGTAGTTCACCTCGTGCTTCTTTAGTTGGCGCGAAGCATAAGCTATCACTCGCCCATCTTGCATAAGCACACACCCCAACCCTGTCTTCGAGTTATCACAGTATACATCAAAGGGCCTATCAATATCTGGTTGAGCCAACATAGGAGCAGTGGTCAGAAAAGTCTTCAGAGATTGAAAAGCTTCTTCACAAGCTGGGCTCCAATCAAACTTAGCTTCTTTCTAGAGCAGCTTGGTCATGGGCTGGGCTATCTTAGAGAAATTAGGAATGAAACACCAATAGTATCCAGCTAGACCAAGGAACTAACGGAACTGGTGCACAGACTTGGGAGACTTCCAATCCAATATATCTTGCACCTTGCTGGGATCTACAGAAATGCCTTCAGGTGTCAACACATGCCCCAAAAACTGCACTCGATCTAACCAAAACTCGCACTTGCTGAATTTAGCATATAGCTTGTGCTCCCTTAGTCGAGTCAGTACTATCCGGATGTGTCGGGCATGCTCTTCATCATTCTTGGAATAGATCAAGATGTCATCAATGAAAACCACCACAAACTTATCCAGCTTCGGCATGAAGACCGAATTCATCAGGTACATGAAGAAGGCAGGAGCATTGGTAAGACCAAAAGACATCATCAGGTACTCATACAGCCCATACCTAGTAGAGAAGGTTGTCTTTGGTATATCATGTGGCCTGATCTTGATCTGATGGTAGCCTGATCTGAGATCAATGTTCGAGAACACCTTAGCATCAACTAATTGGTCGAACAAAGTATCTATGCGGGGCAAAGGATACTTGTTCTTAACTGTTACCGCATTAAGGGGGCGGTAGTCCACACACATCTGCAAGGTACCATCCTTCTTCTTCACGAAAATAGCGGGGCAACCTCATGGCGAAGAACTCAGGCGGATGAAACCTTTGTCCATCAATTCTTCTAGTTGCTTCTTCATTTCTGCTAGTTCTCTTGGAGCCATGCGGTACTGGCGTCTAGAGATAGGAGCAGTACCAGGCTTAAGCTCAATGGAGAATTCTACCTCACGGTCCGGTGGCAACCCAGAAAGGTCTTCAGGGAAAACATTCGGGAACTCACATACTACCAGAATGGAGGTAAGATCAGGAACAGCTTCAGCATGGGCAGCAACAGGTTACTCACGCTACCGATATCCTGAGCATAGCAGCTACTCGACCTGTACTAGTAGGACTCATGGGTAGATATATTTATGCATGTAGTTTCCATAAAATGCCTGTAACTTAAATGGACATCACATATATATATATATTCAGTGATCATAAAAATATGGGTTATGCACCGGGGCTTGCCTTGGGCAGGCGCGGGGTCAGCATCAACAGGCTCCTGAGCGTCCTCCTATGCAAAGATCTCCTCCTTGTACTCCTCGATCACCTCATCGTACTCCGGCTTGCCGACGGGCATGAAATCTACTAGTTCGTGATCTACATGAAATGATGATGCAATGCTTAGGAATATAACATCAGCAGCTTTTACAATGACAGTACATTGATTTAACTACTAAGCTATTGCTATCGACCACAAGCGTAAAGTATGGCATTCATCATTATTACAGCCACTACCGGTATTTTTACTCGTAACAATGATTTATGCTATATACAAATAAACAAGGGTAATATCTACTCTATTTAGCAACTCGTTCTAAGGCTACAAAATTTACAGCAAGTACCTAATACCCTATTGAACCTACTGTAAACTTTTCAAAGCTCAAACTATTACCGATTTGCCACAATAATTCCTACAATATTAATCTATATAATGCTAAGTTTTCTAATTAGACTTTATGAGCCTATCATCATAATAGCTAACTGTGAACTAACTACACTAACAGATAGATGGTATTTTTGTGAACCTAACAAACTTGGTTTCACTATTTTTGGACCACTACACAATTTACTACAATTTCTTAAAGTTCGGCTTGGAAACTAATTGGAAAAGGCAATTCTATTTTTCTAGAAATTTAGAAACCAAATCCCACTTGCGGCCCATACGGTCCGACACAGACAAAGAAGCAAAGCGCGCAAGCCAGGCGCAAGCAGCCCAATGCCTGCAATGCATGCGCCTTCGGCAAGAAGCAGCAGCGCTGCGCGGGCGTGCGTGCGCGTGAGCGCGCGCGTAAGCGCGCGTGCGAGCGCGGCGTAGGTCGCCCACGGTGGGCGCGACGACCTCGGCCCATGGCAGCAAGCAAGCGCCGACGGTGAGGGTAGGCCATGGCGCGACGCTGGCCTAAGCGGCGGCAAGCAAGCGTGGTGCGGTGGCAGCGGCAGCGGCGGCGTGAGCGCCGCTGGCTGGCCCAGCCGCGCGTGAGCGACGCAGACGCTGCGATTTCTACCGTATTCAACGATTTATTTTCCTACATGAAAATGGCCACAAAACATGTGTGACGTGGGGGTGACGTCAGGATGACGTCAACAAGCTAATAACGCACCACCGCTGCTCTGTTTGCTCTGCTCTACTCGGGCATGGCTCCACCGGCCGTGGAGAGGACGCTATTGGGCGGTGGGGCCTCGAATGAGTGGGCCGAGCGATACGTAACTAGAGGAGAAGCTAGCAGTGCGGTGGATTGCAATGGCAAGCTTTGGTTGGGCGGCATGGCAACAACGCAGACCACTTTGGTCTTATGGAGCCGGCGGAGCTGCGATTCCAAATTTGATACACAATGAGGCGCTACAATCGGTGAGGTGATGTCAATCGAGCTGCTGGCTGTCTAGCGGAGCTAAGGATGCGACGAATTTGATTGGATTGCTGCGGTCATGACAAATTGAATGAAGGAGGTCCCACCGATCATGGCTATAGCGAGGACATGGCTCTGGCGCGGCATGGCTTGGCATAGCCATGGTTGTCAACGCAACATGCCCATGCACAAAACGACGGAGGCAGCGATCATTCCGCGCGCGTGCAGCCAAGGCGAGTCAATGGGAGCAGTACCAGCTTGGCGACGGGAGGCGTATAGCGCGACCAAGGTACCGCGCGACGCGACGGCGAGGTAGAGTTTATAGGACCTGTGTGTAGTGCGCTTACGTGCGGTGGCAGACAGCCGAGGCAGCAGCATGACCACGGTCAGTGATGGCTTTGTCCGAAGTAGGTGATGTGCACGGTTTTTAAAGCAGTCACGAAATCCTACCCAATGGTCCAAACGCCAAACCAATTCTTTTAGACGCAAGAGGGTACGTAGGACTATCGACCCATGCCACGACACTATGCTACTTCCTAAGCCGATTTCTCTACAAACAATGCTTTGAACGTGGCTTCGCGACGCCTTAAACTTGAACGGTTTTTCAATTCTTCCGACCTACTTGTTTCATTGTCGACTAAAATTTTATTAAAGTTCACATACACATCCTACGGTTTTTATTCGATAAAAATTATTTAGAATACTAAACAATTCCATGAAACTTAACATTTACCTACTTGTTTCAAATGTCGATATTGATTTATACGCCAAATTATACACATGTACAAATTTTATTGCTAATGCAATGTTCACATACACATTACAATGTACACCATTTTTATTCAATAAAATTTGTTTAGAATACTAAACAATATAAAGCGACATGAAACTTAACATTTATTTCTTGTTTCGCTTCATCTTCTTTTTGCAAATGCACGTTGTATTGATCTTTTTCCATCACTCTGTTCTGGTCACTCTCTTTCTCATCACATTTTGATACAAACAAGCATGATGATCTAATGCAATGTTTTAGCAAAACACTTCTTCTACAATGTAAACACACCGAGGGTGTTATCACGAGTCCTCTCCTTCACTCCACTCGGACAATATAACATTGAGGGTGTTACACGCTCTCCCTCTCCTTCACTCTGCCTGCCTACGCACCGCCGCCGCCACGCTGCGTCCCCGGCCACCCCAGCCATCTAAGCCCTCACCGCCGATGAGTTGAGCGGATGCTCCTACTACCGTCTCTCTCCCTCTCCCTCATGTGGCAGGGGAGCGGCGCCAGGGGGAGCAGGTGGGCTCCTCGCGTCGTTGGCGCATTGTCAGCGTGCCTTGCCACGGCAACACCGCTGGCGAGGTTTGTCCTAGTGTAGTCCATGACCTCCCTGCTCCGTGGACTCAAGTACACCGCCAGGTTGATCTTCCCCCTCTTTTCTTAATTTCTTGCCTCATGAGTTTGAAGACTAGTGTTAGCAAATTAGGGATGGTGACAATGTTTTGATCGTTGCTTGTTAGTATTTGATACGTAGATTAGGTTTAGGCTATACTCTGCCCATGGATTGGACGTAAACTACGTGTTGCATGGACTTTGGTAGTTGGTGCATGGTGGATTTAAATCAGAATGTTTGTTGCCTTTGTTGACATCACTGTGAAGTTTTTGTTATTGTAGTGTATTAGTGAATGGATATGATTTATTTCCAAAATGCGTAGTTCATGTGTTGTTGATGTGTTGGTTCGTATTTTGTAGATGGATCGGTTAGTGCGATTGTTTCATGGTGGCAAAGTGAAAGGAAACAAGAAGTTCAAAGGCATGCATGAACATGTTGAGTTCTTTAGTGGACCTCCTACCTTTGATGCTTTGGTTAGCAAGTGCCGGGATAAATTTGTGTGGCCACTAAGCTTGAGAGGCAGATTTGACTGTGGGAAGGAACGGGCACATTATGTGTTGATGTCTTTGTCATGTGAGGATGAATGGAAGAACTACATAGAGGTTGTCAAGAGTAGCAGTGTTAGGTGGTTGGAAGTTGTTGTGGAGAAGGGGTCTAGCCAAAGTGTGGTGGCTGTGGATGATAGTGTTGATGTGGAGCCCGTAGAGAACCTTACCCAAGACAAATAATTACAGGCGGTTGTCATTAGAGAAGTTGATAGGTCATGTGAGCCCGGTGCCTTGAATGATGATTTCGATGAAGAAATGTTTGATAAGGATGATGGCAATGGAGATGGAACACATGATATGGATGACATATCCCAAGGATCGGAGGATGACGAAGTTGATGTTGCCTCTGCAACTAAAATAACTTTACTTCGGGGCCAAGTACTTTGGATGATGTGTTGGAGGACGAGTACATGTCTGAGCCTAGTAGCGAGGACAAAAGTGATTGTTGTGATAGAGGGTCTCCAGACGCAATAGGAGTCCCAACTGACGGGTCATTGAGAATGGAGTACAATGACGTCGAATTGAGGCAATTGAAGGATGTCCATGTGGAGGTACCTTCGGTACCAAATTTCATGGACATTAGTATGGTTGACCAGGCAATATGTGACATCGGTTTGTTGTTGTTGGCCAATGAGGTACTAGATAGTGAGGAGGTGAAGATTAAGAAGGGAATGGTATTTGATACGTTGGAGCATCTCAAGTATTTCATGATGGATTATGCTGTTCGGTTTCACAGGCCGTATTATGTGAGCCACTTAGACAAGAACAAGAGGTACATGGTCCTCTACAAGAATGGATGTGGATGGGGTCTATGGGCTTGGAGGCAGATAAATGAAAAGTGGAAGATTCGCAATGTGAGGCAATCTCACACGTGTCGATCTTCAAAGCCAAAGGGTGTGCACGCCCAAAACATAGCCCGTTACCTTGGTCGTCGTCTTATTGGCATGGTTAGGGCTGATAGTGGCACATCTGTTTCAAGCATGATCGAGACCATATTTGGGTTCACTAGTTATAGAGTGAACTACTCAAAGGCATGGCGGGCAAAGCAGCATGTTATAAAGTTGCTATGGGGCGATTGGAAAGAGGCGTACAACCAAGTTCCTAGGTTCTAAGTGCCATGAAACACTACAATCTAGGCCTTCGGTGGTATCCTTATGTGGGTCGCATTGTGATGGACATGGATGGCGTTCCGAAGCATGTTCTGTAGAGAGTTTTTTGGTGTTTTGCTCAGTCCGTGGAGGCCTTCAAGCATTGTCGTCCCTTAGTACTTGTTGATGGTACATTCTTGATAGGCAAGTACAGGGGTGTATTGATGATTGCCGTTGGAGTGGACCCGGACAATCAACTTGTCCCTTTAGCATTCGCTTTGGCTGAGGGTGAGAACAACGACAGCTGGTGTTGGTTCTTGAAGCTTGTGAGATAGAATGTACTTCGTTCATCTCAGAACATATGCATGATCTCAGATCGGCATCACAGTCTGCTGATAGTTGCAAAAGAGCATGTAGATGGATGCTCTCCTCTCGAGCATTGGTGGTGCATGAGGCACTTTGCTGCCAACATATGGAGGAGGTAGAAGAAAAAGGAGGTAGTGCAGAAGTTGAAGTCACTATGAGGGTGTCGAACCAAGGAAAAGTTCGAAGAGACGCTTGCGGAGTTACAGAAGGTCCTCAATGGTAGGGCAAAGAGTTGGTTTGAGGATCATATGCCTCAAAGGGACAAGTAGGCTCTTGCATTCAATGCCGGAGGTCTTCGGTACGGCGTGATGACTACCAATTGTTCAGAATAGTTCAACAAGGTGTTCAAGGGTATCCGTGCAATCCTCGTGTCAGGTATTGTGAAGTACATGTTCAGGAAGTGCAATTAATACTTTGTCAATCATTGGAATATAGCAAAGGCGTCCAAAGAGAAATGGGGTAGAGCCGGTAGAAAACACTTGGATCTCTCGGAGACAATAGCTTCCAACCAAGTGGGGGAGGCCTTTGGGCCATCGAGGTTAGTGTACAATATCAGGTCAGCCGGAGGAACAAACCCTAGGGGTGAGAAGTACGGTGGTAGGAATTATAGGGTAGACCTTGAGAAAGTAGAATGCTCTTGTAACATTCCACAACTCCTCCATGTCCCTTGCTCCCATGTCATTACAGCTTGCAAATGCAGGGTCTAGACCACGAAAGTGAAAAATTCATGTCTCCTTTTTACCTCATGTCAAACACTCTCAAAGTGTGGGAGTCGATCTTCGAGCCTTACCTATATCCGACACAATGGCCCAAGTACTATGGGTTGGATTATGTTCCCAACCCATACCTTCTAAAGACAAACAAAGGTAGAAGGAAGAAAAAGTGGCTCCAAGGAGTTATGGATGCATGGAACGGGTATGGTGAAGATATGTATGGTTTTGGCGACTTTAATGAGGCACCGGGACAGGTCCATTGCTCCAAATGCCACAAAACCGGTCATACCGCTGCCACACATAAGAAACGTAAGAAGTCAAAGAAATTAGAAACACGGAATGGGAGTCATAGTGGTTCGAAGGTTAGAAAGGTACATACATAGATTAAAATAGGTGTTGCTTATATATTACATGCATTTGTTAGTTGTTTTTGTACCATCTAGCATGTTTTATTCACTTTTTCCATATTCTAATGTTGTCCCATCGTTTTCACAATTGTAGCATGGCGCACCCGCACTTCCCCCTTCTTGAGAAGTACTACGATAAGGACCATCAAGCGCACTTGATGGTTGACAACGGTGATGTAAGTGATTTGCACACATTATTTTCTTTTCATGTATAATGTCTTAACCCCATTATCGATTCTAATGTTTTTTGCAGGCCTTGGGCCCACAGTGTCCCTGAACTCACCGACCGCTCAAGTGGGACGAGCGCTATGCCCCTACCTCGCAAGAGCAGGAGCAGTTTTCTAGGCTTGGCTAGAGCTATCAATGCTGGCCTCCCAGACATGGATGGTCCCCTCCTCACCGCCTTCGTCGACAAGTGGCGTCCGAAGATCCATACCTTCCACCTACCCTCTGGAGAGATGTTCATGCTCATGCAAGACATTGGCTACATTTTGGGCCTTCGCTTTGATGGTCCGGTAGTGACAGGAATGGTAGAGCCACTCAACTGGAAGGATATGGTGGAGCAGTTTACCGGCCACCGGCCACCTGACCCTCAAGAAGGGAAGAAGGAGATGAATACTTTAGGTGTTAGCTCAGCTTGGTTGTGGCAATGCTTCAACATGTGCCCTCCCCATGCACCGGAAGACGTCATTAAGAGGCACGCTCATGTTTGACTGTGGCACATGGTGGCACAATTCCTGTTTCCAGACGCTTCTGGGAACACCGTCTCGTGGATGGTCCTACCCCAGCTACGTGAGCCATGGGAGAACATCACCCAATATAGTTGGGGGTCTGCCACTCTTGCTTGATTGTATTGGTAGCTATGTGAGGGATGTAGGAGGGCCAACCCCAATTCGAACATAGGTGGTTGCACATACTTGCTTTAGATTTGGATTTGGGAGCACATTCCTATCGGACGGGTGCATAGAGGCAGAGTTGCGGTAAGTATCTTGCATTTGATTGCTATGGCCCCGTTCGGCTTACCCTAAAGCCAGCTTGTTCGGCTTCTTTTTTCAGCCAAAATAGTATTTTCTCTCACAACAATTCAGCCAGAATAGTGTTTTCAGCCAATTTTAGCCAAAATTCAGCAAGTGGAACGGGGCCTATATGTGTTTCATTTACTGCATGCACTATGTGAAATGCTTAGAATTGTTTTGTTTTTTAGGCTTGGACACATGGTGACAGTCGTCCCCCCGTTTGCTACCTTTGGACAGGAATTAAGTCGGTTCGGGGTCAGCCGCAACAGCGCTACATTCAATACTCCAATGATTTGGATGTTTTAACTCTGAATCAGGTTCGTTCTACCACCGAGGCTTCCATTATTTTTCTTCATAAAGTGTCAACAAGGCCATGTACTAATAACACAAGTTACAGGTTGAATGGGATCCATATGATAGGCAAGACGAATGGGACTTGAACATGGCCCCATATGTTGAGGCTGAGAAGGTGCTGTGGCGATCCAATGTAGTGATGATCTTCTACTATGTGGTCGAGCACCACTTGCCCCAAAGAGTGATGAAGCAATTTGGTAGGAATCAAAATTTCCCTCTACAGCATGAGTTGACAACCCGTCAGTTGCATGAGTAAGCTGGACTTTGCATGTATCATGACTCACCATTGCATGCATCGTACAAGGCCTCAAAATGTAACATGTGTCGTCCTTACAGGATTTCGAGGAGGAAAAGGTTTGGTGGCAACGACTGGCTTGTGAAGCATCAAAAGTACGTGCAAGAGTGGGAAGCTAGAGAGAGGGTGGAACCGACTAATGGGGCTCACTGTGTGACCAGCGACTACCATGAGTACCTGGCGTGGCTTCACAGGTCCACAAGAATCACTGTACATCCACCGGTCTCGAGCATTCCAATTGATGAACAAGGGAGTGACGACGATGACCCGTATGATGTGATTACAAGGACAAGCGTGCCGCCATAGAGAGCGCCACTTGAGAACTACATGGTAAGCGTTAGAATTGAACTATGTCTTCACGTAGCTTAACTTGAAAAGTATGTCGTAATGATCAATATGCATGTACTCTAGGCAACTCAGCTAGCTCAACTTTCCAATGAGGCTGAAGTTTACCTTGGACGTGTAGCAGGGGTCGAGAATTCATACCTTGAAGAATTTGCCAAGGTAATACCCCTATGCCTATGTATTTCAACTATACCCGAAACGATATGTAACCACTTCTCATTTGACATGAACATGGTTGCAGAAGGTGTTGACATCCTGTCGATGGATGGCTCACAAGTTGAGTTGCATGGGAACCAAAGATGTATAAGCACCAGCTCCTGCATCCCAAGGATGACAAACCCATGCAAGCCAAAGGGCAACAATTGAGAGAGTGGAGAGCTCCCGTGCAAGATGTAGGGATGACGAAGATGAAGACAACGATGGAGATGATGATGACATCAATGATCCAACGTATGACCATGACGAGCTCACGGGTTCCCAACTTGCTGATGCTCCTCAGGGTACACAAACTCAGGTGCATGTGTCATCACCTAGTAGTACATGAGGCTACCAGCATTATAAAGTTCTAAGAGATCCAAATAATTGCTTGAATCTGCATTCTCACTCCCTAATTGTCCTTGTCCTCCATAGTATACTTCAACTATTGATTCAAAACTGTAGCCTGATAGAATCATAGCAGTACAAAAACATGATGTTTCCATCATCATTCCACTTCTAAGGCACTCTTTTACATACATGGAGATGGCATCCCAACCTTGGTGAAGTGCTATCTCATCATTTATCAATAGCTACCTGAAAGCTCCTATGCATAGAGATAACCTATTTGAATTTAAGTAGTATGTTGTTTCATATGAGCAAGCATCAATTGAATCCCCCGGTATGTCATCAACAAGTTTAGACCAAAATGCTAGTAGCGTTGCAAGAGGTTTCCTCCACGAAGGTTCCTGTGGATGGCTTCATGCTAAGTTAGATGGAAAGTAGAGGATGCAATACCTTCCTACAATACATGAAATATCTGTGGCTGGAAGAGCTTGGATGTACTCCCTGCAACTATCATAGTTCAACTCAACTTCACATAGGGCAGTCTGCAACTTTTCAAAATTTGTGCAGTTCGATTGAGCTTCACTATGGCCTTCTAATGATGCCAGCAACCCCAAAACATAGTGCTTGTAAACACCTTGTTGTGATATGAGTCCATTGTCTAGTACATCAACATACATGCTTGCAAGAGATTGTACCATATCGGCTAGAGCTGCTAGAAGTATGTTAACCAGTAGAAATGGTATTCCACTTGGTCATAAAGTGCTTATTGTGTAATCTTACACTAACCCATGAGTGTTCATGATAGTGGATGGCCAACATCATTGATATTTTGTGAATATACCGCCACTTTACTATTTCCTCATGTTACTTGTTTGACATCTATGTTGTATATGTTTTGTGTAGAGTTCATCCCAACGCCCACGATGAGGTCAAGGACGAAACGTGCGAGGACGTGCCCGTGACCGGTCCGACGTTGGCACTCCTAATCTCCAACCGACACATCCAGGCCGCCGGCGTCATCCTCGAGAGCCCTTCACACCTAACTAATCCATCTCAAGCATGCTTTGTGAACTATGTCCTTTTGTTGCCTATGTCCTCATGTTACTATGTGTGAACTATGGACTTTGTCGATGTTGTAACTATGTTTTGTGAACTATCGTCGTTCTATGTGGACCCAATGCTATGTTGGTCATTTGTCAACTTGTCACCATGTTGGGCATCTATGAAACGTATGCAATGTATCGTACTTGTGTTAAGAAGTGTGGAAGAAATGGATCCGACGTTGGCACTCCTAATCTCCAACCGACAACTATGAGGGTCGAGATGACGGACTAGAGGGGGTGAATAGTCTTTTGTAAAATTAATTGCGCCGGCTAACCTAAAATAAATGCGGAAATACAACTATCGGTCTAGCCAAGACTACACCCCTCAAGATATGTTCCCTTCACCTGCAAAGATACTAATAAAGCAACTAATCCATCTCAAACATTCTAGCTTTGGTGAACTATGTCCTTTTTAAGTTGCTCCTACACATGCTAGTCAAAAGCACAAAGCTAATGGAACAACTATAACAAGGCAACCAATGCCTATTAGTGTGAACTATGCAATGGACTTTGTCGATACTAAAACCAAATTAGCCACGCAAAGAACTATGTGAACTTTAATTGAACTATATAAAAGTAATTGCAAGCTTGTGTAATGGGGATGCTATTGAACTATATGCTAGACTTGATGTTATATGCTATGTTGGTCATTTGTCAACTTGTGTCACCATGTTGGGCATCTATGATCGACCACCTTGTGCCACTCGATGCAACCTCATGATGCAACAATCACTATCAAGTATGTATGTTGGTGGGCTCCCAAGCACTCACTAAGTCCCTCAAGGTGCTACTTATGTGGGCTAAACTAGTGTTACCCCTTCACTGGGCAAAAGTCGGGCTGACGGACACTCCGGTCGGGCCAGGATGGAAAATGGCCACGTTCCCAACGGTCACTTGACTTGACCCGAGACGCAGCGGTAAAACCGACCAGACGCTGAAGCCCCAGCGCCATTCCGTCATTTCTAGTAAGGCGTATTTCTTCGACGGACGCGTGGCCCTCGGTACTATGCCGACCGACCAGCTCGACCAGGACGCATGCTACCGGCGTCAACATCAGCGTCCGTAAGACCGACGCCAAAGACATCTTCGCGATCAACTCGTTTTCACTTCTAACTTCTTCACCTTGCTCCAATGTGCCAACCACAAGAATTTACATCCGGCATTCCATTTTCCCGAAAGCCTATCTCAACCACGCAAACACCACCTCCTTTGTAAATGTGCCAACACCACCAAGTGTACACCACCATGTGTATGTGTGTTAGCTTTTCACAATCATTTCCCAAAGGATGTTAGCCACTCAACTTGCCACGCCACTCGATCCTAGCGACGATGCAAAGTTAGATCACTCGAGTGGCACTAGATGACCGATATGCAAACAAGTTTGCTCCTCTTGATAGTATGGCCATCTATCCTAAACCCGGTCATCAACTTCTCTACACACCTATGACCGGTGAAATGAAATGCCTAGGTTATACCTTTGCCTTGCGCCCATTCCATCTCATCCAATCCAACGCCGATGCAACACATGCACCAACACGATCAACAATGATATGATCCACTTCATATCATCACGTGATCATATTGGTTCATCGATCTTGACTTCACTTTGCTCTTCACCGTTGCCATCGTCCATCGGCGCCAAGTCTTGCTCAAGCTTCACCGCCACGCGGTCCATCACTCCAAAGCCTCCAACTTGCCCTTCACGCTTGCAACCGGTCCATCAAGCCAAGTCTTGTCTTGATCTTCTCCACCTTGATCACATGACTCAATGTCATGTCTCATGTGCATTTAAGCTCCTTCATCATCACATGTGTGAGTTTTGCAACATCTCCAAGCCATTGTCACCTTCATGGCATATGTTACTCACACACATGTACCTGTGGACTAATCACCTGTGTATCTCACGTAAACACAATTAGTCCACCTAGGTTGTCACTCAATTACCAAAACCAAACAAGAACCTTTCAACAACACGAAACACTGTGCAAATGGCTGTAGCGCTAGCCAAAGTGGCATGACAAGCCTGTCACGCCATCGACTCGGCTATTACAAGCCTATCCAAGTGTCACCAGCCTATCTTTCATGAATTTTTGATGATCAAACATTACGCCATTAAAGTGTTTATTTTCATGAATTTTTTCAAAACTTCAAAATTGAATTTTCTTCATACTTTTCTTCCAAACACAAAATTTCTTGGCCATTTTCTCCACATGATGTTATTTTTTTTGAAACAATTTCCTAAGTACCATTTCATAACTTATTGACATTCAATTTTCTTCATGGGTTTTTTCCAAACACAAAAATTCTTAGCCATTTCCTCCAAGTGACGCTATTTTTGTGAAACCATTTCATAACTTAGTGACATTGTATTTTCTTCATGGTTTCGAAACATTGTTCGCATTACACACTATAATGAGTATAACGAGTTCGAAGCATTACACACGATAAGGAGTTCAAAGCATTTTTCGAAGGCCATCATCATCATCATCACTTACATAAGTATTCCATATACAAGCACTACTACTAACACTAGTCTTCCATCTACCATGAACAAGTACTACCAAATGGCAACCCTAGGCCATTTGCAAAATATGTACGGATCTTGCTGCCTTTGCACAAAAAAGCAGCCCTATCATACCAGTCCTCCATCTACCATATACAAGACCTACATAATGCCAAAACTAATGGCATTTGCAAAATATGTACTGCACCTTGTAGGCATCAGTTGAGAGGAAACACTACTCATCGTCCTCATCATCGTCATGGTCATGGTCATGGTCATGGTCATCATCATCGTCATCGTCATTGTCCTCCTCCATGGGTGCGGGGATATGGCCGTCGTTGAGTGCATCATTGGGGACTACAAGAAGGAAACAATGTCTCATTGCCAACAATTGTAAGAAGATGCACAAGTCAAAATAAATTTTGAAATCAATTAGTCACATAAGCGACGGATATGCCTATAAAAAAGGCCATCTCCCTGGCATCCTCAGCCTCCTTAAAGTCATAGGCGTCCTTGTTTTGTCGCCAGAAGCTCATCAACTCGTCCTTGCTATTGTAATAATTCAGGGGTCAACCGGTCACTCGAGGAAAGTCCTCTAAAATCCTATTACGGGTCTTCCATGATGGCATCTCTACCCCATACCTCATCCTCACCTCCATCTGCTTCTCCTCCCTCATCCAACGCTTCCTGTCTTTTTCGAGAGGTGAATGTATCTTCAGCCTCTCCACTAACTCTCCACGACCAGTGAAGTCCTCCCAATTACATATCCTCCCCACCTAAGCAAACACAAAGCAATGAGAAAACAAACCGGTGGTCTATGTTCATGTAGTAACTTCACCGGTTCAGTCAACTTACCCATAACTCAGACGGCCCTCCATAAGCATTGCCACGGTAGTATCCATATCCTAGCTCAGATAGAACAACTCCTTCACGAGCCTTGATGCCACACTTGCACTTACGGTCCGACATCTTTGTGCATGGCCATGGCTTAATGCCTACTTGAAACTTCACAAATTCATACTCAGAAGGCCAGTATGATTTGGGTCCATAGTTGTACTCCTCAAAGTCACAAGATGGGAACCCTCTCTACAAAAAACACATGTTCCAAGTGTAACATTGTATGTGCAAAACGCATACAAGCTTAGAGATAGATTGCTTTCATGAGAACTCACATAATCTGGCAATCCACAGTGATAGAAGGCAGTAAGTGCTCCACGTTGGATGGGAGTAGTTAGTCGTGTCGACACTCCACAATGGCATCTAGGAGGATTGGCTAGATGGCACAAATCAACGTCAACCTTCTTCGCCTTTGTCATTTTCGGAGGGTTCGGTGGCGGTGGAACCCAACGAACAAATTCTAAATATGGAACACTCTTCTAGGGGTCATAAGGAAACAACATAATCAACAGATTGAACATTTAATCGCCATCGATCCACTGATAGAAGTTGCATCCCTCTAGGTAAGCATCAAGTGTTAGGGGACGTCGCTTAAGTTGTCAATAGTAGAAAACACGTCCAGCTGACACGGGATGCCTTGACTGCTACACAAATGCCGGTAACTCACAGTAACACAACGGTGTTGGCTCTGCTAGTAGCAAAGGATCGATAGCACCATGGTCCTTCGGATGGTTCACGAATTGGTTGTCATTTCGAACCGCCATTGAACCTATTACAAAGTAGTTTAAGAAAGTAAAGATATGAACCAATAATCATGTAAACCTATGAAGCCAAACCCTAAAACAAACTTATTGAATATAAATGATGTCTATACATACATAGTCCAACTCATCTATACATCTAATCACCACAAAAAAATTCAAATCACACACTTCGAACAAAGTTTAGTATCAACAGTGCAACCCATACTGCTCTCTAAACCCTAACGCACTGCCAACCAAAACCCTAATGCACTGCCAACCAAAACCAATCACAAAAATCATAAAAGTTCAACAAGTACAACATGAACCATAATATATTAGACGTGATTAGCCAAAGCAACTTTCATTCAACCAAACGAAAGCCAGTATTGCACACAGCAGTGTAAACCAGAGCAACATAGGTGAGGGAGTCATAGGTGAGGGAGTCATACCTCATGCACAAGACCGTTCAAACCTAAAATGCAAATGCAAACTTGATCAAAGACAAATAGAGGATGGGAGGAGGAGAAGAGAGACAACACAGGACCAGAGCTGACCTCAAGTTCACCCAGAGTGAAGGGAGATAGACAAGAGGGAGAAAAAAGGTGGTGGGCTACGGCCTTTATATGGGCCTGTCGCGCTAGGCGGGATGGCGCAACAACGCTGTCACGCTAGAGTCGCTGGCACAACAGACCGGGGCCCATGCTCCGCCATGCTAGCTACGGTCAACGCCGCGTGCCACTGTGGCTGGGCTTGTCGCGCCGGCGCATGTGGCGCGACAGTGTGGTACTGTCGCGCCAGCCGCACTGGTGCGACCAGAAGGGTCACTTTTGCAAATACTTTTTTTGGGATTAGTATTAAAATATTTATTTAAAATGATTAAAATTAAAAAAATCCGCATGTCACAGGGTAGCCTACATGCGGTAACTCCACACGATAGCCCGTGGGTGGCGTGGTCGAATTCCATATCTGACCCTCTCTATTCTTTCTTGGATCGTTGTTTTCACCTGGCACTATTTTTTTTGTTCTCATGTGTGAAAGGATAGATTGTCTATTATTGAGATATGCAGCACTGTTTGCTTGGGTGATAATAGGTGTTTCGGTTTAATTTCCCCATGACGGGCGTGATAAAACAAAATGTTTAACTGATGTTTAAGCTTCCTTTCTTTATATTCTCGTCCTAATATACCGATGTATCCATGGTAGATCCGAAGTCTGGATTCTTGTTGTTTAGACGTGATATGTGTTGTTTGGAAATTTATTCATCCAACGTTGTGCATGTGCCTCAGATTTTTACTACGGATGTTCTTTTTTTTCTCCGTGATTTGGAATTGGTTTTGGTTTTGGTTCTGGTTCTGGACACAAACTCGGAGGTTGGGACACGGACATGTGCATTCGGTTGGGGGCTGTATTGGGCAACAAATGAAGGTTTTAGAGGAGAGAAATTTTACTTTTTGCCTCATAGGTCGTCGACCGGTACAATGTCATCCACACACTGACGCCCTCGAGAAAAACACGTATCGCCCCGCGCGATCACGACGCCGTGCAGGGACCGGCCCCACATGAAGCCGTCGTCGGTGGGCGGCGCCCCTGCACGCACGGTGCCTCGGGCTCACACAACGACGATGGCTCCTTGTACCAGAGTTGGACGCACAGGTTCGGGAGCGGCGCAGACTCGCTGGTGAACGGGGTCGATGAGACGGGACGGGAGCGATGGGAACACGACACACGGGAGATTCGACTTCTTGTCCTCCGCCGTTGGATCCTCCAGCATCTTGTTAGCCACTGCCCTAGATCTTGACATTACTGCCGATTAAAAAAACCCTTCACTGTTGGATTTTAAACCGACAGTGACATATTGACTGTGATGTGGGGATTAACATCGCTGCCGGTTCATAATCACTGTTGAATTTTAAACCAACAGTGGCGTACTGACAGTGATGTGGGATTGATATCACTACCAGTTCTTATGAACCGACAATGATGTGGTTTCCAGGAAATCCAAAAAAACAGGTTGAAAAAATAGGAAAAAATGTAATGCTGGGAAAGGCCCCACTGGACAGTCACACAGTCGTAAGTCAAGTCACGCGATTTTCCGCGTGAAAAACGCACGCTTCGCGGCCACTGGCGCTTAAACCTCTGAACTCTTGATTCACGTCTTCAGCCCCTAACCACTCCACCTGCAAGCTGTTTGTGTCCAAATAAGATTTTCGTCCTAGTCATTTTATTTGCATCTGAATTTAAAATAGGTATTTGTGACCCTAAATGAATTCAAATGAAAAAGTTGTCAACTACAAAGTTTTATAACCTTTTTGAGATCTATAACTTTCATTTTGTTAGTTTCTCCATCTGAGGTTGTTTATAAAATTTGAATTTCAAATTTTACAAATTCAAACATAGTTTTCCATGATAAGACGATTTCAAATCAAAAAGTTGTTAACTAAGAAGTTTTATAACTTTTTGAGATCCACAACTTTCGTTTTTACTATTTGTCCATCCGAGGTCGTTTAAAAAATATTCAAATTTAAAATTTTTAAAAATTCAAACGTAATTTTATTTGACAAGACGATTTCAAATCAAAAAATTGTCAACTACAAAGTTTCATAACTTTTTGAGATCTACAACTTTTATTTTGGTAGTTTGTCCATCTAAGGTCGTTTACAAAATTTGAATTTCAAATTCTAGAAATTCAAACGTAATTTTCCTTGACAAGATGATTTCAAATAAAAAAGTTGTTAACTACAGAGTTTCATAACTTTTCGAGATCTACAACTTTTATTTTGCTCATTTGATCATTTATTCATCTGATATAGTGGTAGTAACATTGTTCACAAATGTTACTATAAGAGGGCTATGTAACATTTGTGATTAATGTTACTGCCACTTTATCGGATAAAGAAATGACCAAAACAAAAGTTGTAGATGTTGATAAGTTCTACAACTTCTATGTTCATGACTTTTTTAGCTGAAATCATTTAGTATTCCAAAATGACGTTTGAAGTTGGATAAAATAGATAAAACACAGTCACATGAAAAGATGGATAAAATAATAGCTGTAAGAACACAATAAATTGTTGGAGCATGATTTTAGAAATGTTTAGGAAAAAATCATCAAATTTGAAGTTGGTATGAGGGAGAAAGACTAGTTACAAGTTTTAGCTAGAGATTGAAAAGAGAAATTAGAGTTCTTCGACTATTTCAAAATTTAATTTTAAACAACATTTTGAAGTAGTAAATGATTTTAAATGAAAAAGTTGTCAACTACAAAGTTGTATAAATTTTCGAGATCTATAACTTTTGTTTTGGGCATTTCTCCATCCGAGGTTGTTTGAAAAATTCAAATTTTAAATTTTAGAAATCAAACGTAATTTTCGTTAGACAGATGATTTCAAATGAAAATATTTGGACATCCAAACGATCTCAAATCAAAAAAGTTTGAACTACAAAGTTATAGATCTCGTCGAGTACTACAACTTTGATATAAAGTTTGTCTTCATCGGACATCATAAAAGAAACTTATGAAGTTTTCTTGCAGCATATCACTGTCGGTTCAAGCCACGAACTGACAGTGATAGTATCAGCGTCGGTTCTTCGCTAAAACCGACAGTGATGACCCAATATCACTGCCGGTTCTTAGCTAAAACCGACAGTAATATGAACCGACAGTGAAGACCCGAATATCAGTGTCGGTTGGTCCTATCACTGCCGAGCTATCATTGTTTCTGTTGACAGTCTGATAGAGGATCATCTCTGCACTGAACCGGCCAATGAGTACATCCAGAGCTGTGACATTGTGGCCTTCAACAAAATCTGTAAGTTGTCTTGGACATTGTTTGTGTCTAGAATTATGCATCCTGTTTCATTTACTTATTTTAGCCTTTTATGACAGTCATTATTATTATTATTCAGATACAGACCAGTAGTTTACTATGAATTGTGTTGTTTCCTGACAATTTTATATGTCTGCGAACTGAATAAGCTCACACAACCAGTAGTTTAGGAGCATATTTGTCCTAGCTTTAGATTCAGTGTGGGCTTGTTTGTGTGTTTTCTCAAATTTGAACCTTTCTCCACTTAACCAAGAATATTTGTCAGTGGCTTGTTTGTACGTTAGCTTCTGTTTCCAAGGTCCAGGAGCCCTATGTCTTTGGCTTGAATCTTTGTTTTCTGTGTTCTGGTTTGAATGGGCCTTAAACATTCAGTGACAGTTCCACATAATCTCCCACATGTATTTCTAAGCTTTGAGAAGTACATAAGTTGAAGCTGATTCAAGCAGCATTAATGCCCATTCTTATATGAGTTCTGGGACTTGTGATCTCAAACCACATTCTCCCCTTTTCTTTTTGATGGATGACTAGTTTGGCCAAGGTGGCCAATAGAAATGCTGATAGCCAACCTTTGGAGAAAGCCGATTGGTACTACTGTTAAGATCTTTCAGTTGTACTGGGGCCTCAGTCATCATTTTGTTTTGCATTTTTTTTCTCGAAGTACTTCGCTAGGCTGTATGCACATCATGAACGTTTTCCTTTGGAATAAATAATGTACTCCAATGGACTGTTCTTAATGCATTTGTATGTGCTAGACTGCTAGTGGATTGTGTATTTATGTTTGTCTTGTCCTGTTAAGTCATCAATCTTTCCAATCCTCAGTGGTTTAAATAGTTCCTAGCAGCAGGCACGGTAGTTTGTGTGCTGCTTGGTTGTGGAGCTACCCATATCCAATCTCTTATTCAGTTCTGTATGCTGCCTTAGTTTCTTTGTTACTGATCTCATATAATACAATAGCATCTGTGGGGTTTATTAGGTTCACTTACATATCCTTTGCTCTACTTTTATGAATTTACGACAAGAACCACCACTGATATTCTATCTGAATCTAGCTTTGGACTTCTGCAGGAATACTGATGAGCTGATTTTGTTGCAAAAAACTGGATCATGAAGGAACCAAAGTTGAGTGGAGTACCTTGTTCTAGTTTTCATTACTGTCTGCACCGCTTATGACACCAGCAATTATGTGTTTTGCGTTTGGACTGGTTTGCTGTAAAAATGACTGCATTTGTTGCCTGAAAGATGATTTGTTTGGATTTTCTTTGTGGAACGTTGCTGGAGTTGTGTATATTTTGGAAGCCTTCAGAGCCGATGTTAACTTGGGAACTTAGTTTGGAAATCTTTATTTGCATTTTTTTGGTGATAATTTGGCACTAGGGGTATAAGAAATGCACAACCCATGTATAATTTGGTTTGCTTGATAGTTGATACTATGGTGCTACGTCGTCTGTAGCTTGTAGGCAGCATACTTGTGAGCAGCATGTGCTCCACGCCTGCACCTAGTTCATTTCACGAGCAGCATGTTCTTAATGCATTTGTATGTGCTCCACGCCTGCACTGCTGCTTTTTGTGTAAAACTTTATTTGGCAAACTTCTTGTAGCTCATAGTCTTTTCTATCTCTCGTGAAATGAACTAGGAGCCCGATCGGTACATTAGCACGAAGCTGGAGCCAGAGGAGCCTGGCCAGGGAATGTAATGACTGAGTTAATGGTACTCAAGCAGCACGTCTGTCCCTTTCTCAACTCTAGATAGAAATGCTAGCCAAAAAGGACACCAGTATTCAACCTGGGTAATTTTTGTAGGTGCAAGTTCAGTTCCTCCGGAGGGGGAAAAATCCCGTTACACGCCACCAATTTATTTTATTATTAAGCATCAGTCCAACACCATAACATCTATCTGGTAACCACATTCATGGAAACATCTTTGGTACTAAATAGCACAACTGTCCCAGGAGCAAACATCTCCAGCATGTAGTGCACAGCATCACACTAAGAATGACGAGTTCATATAAAGACAACACATTCACATGGCATCCCAGCCAATACATTGAACACATTTACAGCTACTCTACAAAACCAGCGACATTGGTTTCTTTCAGACACCCGTCACATTCGCCATTCATCAAACAGACCCATCAACATTATTTTTCTAAACAAAAAGGGGCTACAAGCAGTGCTGCAAATAAGATCTGAAACACAGCTCAGGCACTAACGAAACTACCAATGTGTGCTCAACCCTCCCTACAGGAAAGGTCTCAGAAAAGCTATCATGACAACATGACAGGAACATGCTTTTGTAGCAGGATCATAGAATCTCAATTAAATTTAGCAACACCCTTGTATCTCTGAATATGTGGTGCAGAACAGATTTACTAGAAATCAGTTCAAAAGAAACTTACAGTGTTTCTGTTTAACAATTTTCCTAGTGTTGTGAGCCGTATTTTTGACATGTTATTTCATTTCTTGCATGGCCATGAACGAAAGCAAAACAGCTCCCAAAATGCAAACAGAATGGGTTCAGTAATAACAACAGTGTAATAATGCCAGATGGGCACAACCTGTTGCCTCATTCGGGACTAGAGAATGGTGCTCCTTGTCAATCAATGGAAATAACCAAGGACCTGCCCACCCACGTTCTGCCTGATTGCTTCCTCATGATCCAAAACACCATTCGGAGTAGTAATCACAACATAGCCCCACTGCAAAGAAAAACAGACCAAATAAACAGGATATGTATTAGTGATACCATGCTGACTACATGTGAAATGTATGCTCCAGATCTAAAGCTAAACTGAACAGACAAAGATCCAAGGGATAAGTATAGGTTTATATACACACCTACCCAACTGCACAGCACATTGTATGGGAACAGGTGAGGAAAATCTGAATGGAGTATGCTCTAGTTCTGAAACTAAACTGGGAGGATATAACCATCCAAGGGACACGACAGGATTATATGCAAACCTAGCATACTGGATAGAACATTGCATGGAGTATCGAAAACAGCATGCACAATAGGCAGCCATATCAGTTAGTTGTCTGACTGACATGACATTATCAGATTATGTGCTTTTGCCAAACATTTTCGAGGAAGACAATAAAATAAAAAGAATAATGGAACTAACAGGACATGTAATGTCCATAGATATGAGTAAACAAAATACCTGCCGCGTTGGGAGCATCCGAACTCTGTATTGTTCTATTTCCTTAGCTCTGAGGTCTTGCCTGTAAGTAAGAGCTTTGCAATCTTTAATACGTCCATGAAGCTCCACATTAATTTTCCCCACTCTATGCAGATCAATGACCTCGAAGTTTTTTATATAACCTGCAAAGCATCAACAAAATCCATAAGCACATTTGTTTAGAACAACAAACCGCACAGCAAAAAGAATACTGTCTAGATGCAAAATTTTAGAAAATCGACTTGCAGGCAGCATGCATAAGCCATTAAAAGTGGGGAAAAGCATCCAACATTCCAACTACTCGATGTCAATTTGTGCTCATTGAGCTCTGTTGACAAATGAAGTAAGGCAAAACACTAATTCGAAAGTCAGGAATGCTTGGTGGAAAATAGACTTGTTAACATCTGGTGAATGTGCGCTCTTGCCTTCACCTGCGTAAAGCTGTTTGCCAACCCACGCACTGGACACTAATCTGAAGCTGAGGTATGGTTTTGATAAACTATCGACGTAGAGAAAATTGCTAAAATAGGACTCCCAAACATGTGCCTTTGCTAAAATAGGACTCCTAACGTTGGCTTTGCTAAAATAGGACTCGAAACGTTGTGACTTTGTTATAATGACATTTTGACAACTTTTAATCATATTCCAAAACTCAAATACATGTATTTTCTCATATTGACTGTATTGCCCTTCTGGTATTCTAATCTATCCGTGTCGATTCATTGCCCCATCCCGTCGTTCCTCCTTCCGTACGGCGCACGAGCGCGTCGTTCCTCCTTCTCTTCCGTACGCGAACACCGCTAGCCGTCGCCCGTTCTTCACCTCCCACGCCGCCAGCCATGGATGGAGAAGAACCTCCGCCCGCTGCCCCTCCTTCCCTGCCGACGCCGCCGGCCATGGACTTGGAGGCAACCGAAGCCCTGGCCGCGCGTGGTGCCCTAGCCGAGGCCGCGCCTGGTGCCCTAGCCGCGGCGTCGCCCGGTGCTCTGGCCTCGGCGTCGCCCGGTGCCCTGGCCGCGGCGCCTGCTGGCCTGCCCGACCAAGCTGGTGCACTGGCCGCGGCACCTGATGGCAAAGCTGCCCAGGCTAGGGCAACCGATGGCCTCCATCCAGCAGTGGAGGCCTCCATCGATGCTCTAGCCCTAGCAAGGTCACTTCTGCCTACTGCTCCTCATCCGGCAAGAGAGTGCAACATTTCTGTTCTTCAAGTGCAAAGGTATATATTGCATCCACTAGATCTTTTATTTTTTTTTCAGTACAAGTACCGTACAGAAATAAAACTAGGTTTGGCTTGTTTATAGGTCCGAAGTGAATGATGTGGAAACTATAGGAAAAGTTGATTGGGCAACATTACAAATTTTGGAAACACATGATGATGAAGGTCGAATTGAAGTTATGAGCGAGAGCCGGATGTGTGAGTTTTTAGGCTTGACAGAAGAGGGCACAACAAATGAGTCAACAAATGTACCTACACAAGGCTTTGGTTGCGGAATGGATGAACAAGTGAATGATACTGCGCTTGGGCAAGATATTGATGGTGCTGCCATCCCTACTAGTGATGCCGTACCCAGTGAGATGGTCATTACGTATGATAAGAAGAACCCATCAATGGAGGTAGGGACAATGTACCCAACAATGGAGGAGTTCAAGCTGGCAGTTCGGCAATTTGCCATCAACAAGGAGTTCCATTTACGAGTAGAGAAGTCAACTAAGACGGTATATAGGGCTTATTGCAATTCCGGTGATGAAGATCGCCCTTGCATTTGGAGGATAAATGGCATAAAACTGCAAGGCAGCGCTACAACGGAGGTATACAGGGCTTATTTCATTAATTCTACATTGCCTGTGTTTAATTGCCCGGATGAAAGTGTTTTACTGCCATGTAGTACTATATATGATGCAACAGTACATATGTGTGTCTATATATGATGCAACAGTACACAATATATCTCATTGATTTATTTTTTCTTGCAGGTTACCATCTTAATCAATGACCATACATGTGTGTCTAGCATGAGGATGGCAACTACAACTCCAAATTGCAAGTGGGTAGCTCTATGGGCTGCGAGTATACTTAGAGCTGAACCAAATATTGGTGCTAGGGAACTGCAAAAGAGGTTAGAGACAGATCACAAGTGTGAAATTGCATATGACAGTGTGGCGGGGTAAAGCAAAAGCTCTTGATGAGGTTTATGGCAAATGGTCAGAGAGTTTTCAGCTGCTATATAGGTGGAAGGCCGAGGTCGAGAAGCGGAGCCCCGGGAGTGTAGTTGAGATTGATGTTCTTGAGGTGGATGGTGAGGTATATTTCCACCGTTTTTTCTGTGCTCTTAAACCATGTATTGATGGTTTCTTGGAAGGTTGTAGGCCTCATTTGAGCATAGATGCTACAGCCCTTAATGGAAGGTGGAATGGTCACTTGGCCGCAGCTGTAGCAGTTGATGGTCACAATTGGATGTATCTAGTCGCTTATGGCTTCATTGCTTCTGAGACAACAGTCAACTGGACTTGGTTCATGGAACAGTTGAAGAAGGCTATAGGTGATCCTCCACTACTTGCTATATGTTCTGATGCTTGCAAAGGCTTAGAGAATGCAGTGAAGAATGTATTCCCAAATGCAGAGCAAAGGGAATGCTTTTATCATCTAGCCAGAAACTTCAAAAAGAGATTTAGAGGGTTTATCCAGATATATCCTGCTTTGCAAGAGCTTACAGAGAGGAGATTTTCTATGACAATTTAGCAAAATGCTAAGTGAATCATCGAAAGCGATTAAGTAATGGTTACAGGGCCAATCACAAGCTTCTATGGTATAGGTGTGGTTTCAATCCGGACATTAAGTGTGACTACATAACTAGTAACATTGTTTGAGTCATTTAATAACCGGATTAGAGACCATAAGGACCTACCATTCTACCGACCTTGCTGATAAGATCGAGAAATGATCATGGTACTTGTGGCACAAGAGAAGAATTATTGCATACAAAGCTACCCGAGGCGTGATTCTCCCAAATATTATGGTTCAGCTAAGAGCAAATACTAGAGGTTTGGGACACTTGAAAATTGTGAAATGTTCTAATTGGAGTGCAGAGGTGTGGGACCATAGCAGCGGCGTTTCTGTGACACATTGTCAAGTTAGAGCAAAGGACTTGTACTTGTCAAGAATGGCAAAGACACCTTTGGTAAGCCATGTCAAGATGTATTGGCCTATGTAACCCGCCAAAGGGGAATTGACCTAGAACAGTTCGTGCATGACTACTACTCGATGAATAGGTTTAGGGCGGCTTAAGGAAGAGAGATTGAACCGATGACAGATAAAACACAATGGCCAGAAGTCGACCTACCTTTTTTAGTTGGTGCACCTCTAGCTAAATTACCTCCTGGAAGATTGATGAAACTAAGAATCAAGGGATGGATGGAAGGTGGACACAAGAAGAAAGGTTCCAAAGATGGAAAATTTACCAATGAGATGGAGGGTGAGAAGGGATGTGACAATGATACTGCTCCAACAAATGCAAAGGGAAAGAAGATGATCAGAGGACCTATGACTTGCAAAAGATGCGGAGAAAAAGTCATAGGCAAGCTAATTCCAAGTGCCCGCTCAATGGGACTGCAAAAAAGAGGTAAATAGTCTGTACATTCCACAACTTTGTTTAGTCTGTACATGTATTTCAATCTTGTATATATATGCATATATGCATGCATGCAGTACGTATATGAGGCAGTCTTGTTTGTTCCAAGTCAATCTTGTTTGTCCTTTGCATGCATGCAGTACGTATATGAGGCCACTAGCATATATATGCATATAAGAACTCTGAACTTTGCTTTGCTTGCATTATTGCCTCTGTAGCATGTGAGAAGTCGTTGATTTTTTTTTCTGATTAACTTGGATTGCTCAAGTTTGTGATTGTTATCTTCGATTGTCTAGAAAGCGTAGGCAACCAAGGAAAAATGTTACAATACAGCCAGCGGAACCTAGCACTCCACGGAGGCCGACTAGAGAAGAAATTCTACGTGATAGTCCAGGAAGGGTCACAAGAAGGTAAAAAATTATAAATATAGAAATTGACACATTTACCATACACTAATTTTTCCAAACATCTACTTGTCGTATTGAATTTATGTGCAGCATGCTTGCGACGTTATTAGGGGAGGGCACATCTTCACAAGTTGACACCAATAGTCCCGTGAGGATGCCTACCGCTGCAGCACCCAAGAAGATGACACCGAAGAGGAAGCTACACATTGGATGAATTACTTTAGTTGTGTGATGAGATGTAAACTGCTCATGATTTATTTCATGACTTGGATCTTGTTTTAAACTAAATTATAGTCTTATGCGATGAACTTGTAACTGCTAGAATCATGGTTTTATGATATGAACTTGTTTGTCCTAAATTCATGTGTTTTATATATTGCTTGGATCATCATTTTCCTATTTCAATCTTGTATATATATGCATATATGCATGCATGCAGTACGTATACGAGGCAGTCTTGTTTGTTCCGTACTACACTGTACATGTTGTACGTACTACACTGTACAGGCAGCGGCCAGCAAGCCCAGGCCACGGCCAGCCATGCCCAGGTGGCAGCCAGCCAGCCCAGGCCATGGCCAGCCAAGCCATGGCCAGGCGGCCGGCCATCCAGCCCAGGCAGCGGCCAGCAGCCCACCTATACACGTGTTTTAAAGGCCTAAGGGCAAAATAGTCAGCTCAAGGCAAAATACATGTATTTGAGATGACAAATGTGATTAAAAGTGTCAAAATGTCATTATAACAAAGTGACAACGTTTCGAGTCCTATTTGAGCAAAGCCAACGTTAGGAGTCCTATTTTAGCAAAGGCACATGTTTGGGAGTCCTATTTTAGCAATTTTCTCATCGACGTATAAGGAGCACACAGTACTGAAGAAGGAAACTTCGATGTCAACACGAGGGGGTCAGTTCTCTTTTCGCCTTAACCACCTAGCAGCACGTCCACCATTACGTGTGCTTCTCCTAGAAATGGATTGATTACTTCCTTAATTAACGACTTAGAAGCGGCATCAAAGCCTGGTGTATTTCTTGGGTAAATCGGACGACGAGATGAGATTGGGGAAGGGAGAGGCTGCAGTATGCAAGCTGGTAAAGGAAGGAGGTTGTGGCTGCTACCTAGTAAGAGGCGGAATACTACCTCGGTGCTTCATGATGTTGAGGAAGGAGACCATGACGCCGGAGATGGGCTGGAGACGCGCCGTCGCATTCCCCCGCCGGTCTGCGTTGACCATCGTGCGCAGAGCGTCGTTGAGGATCCGCCGCCCCATCGCGAGTCCGGAGGTTGCGTTGGATCTCCTCCACTCCCTGGCCGCGAGCGCCGTGCCGCCGCCCTTACCTCTTCCACTCCCCTAGCAGTCGCCCGCCGCCGGCGCTCGCGATAGATAGGAAGAGGCGAAGAACTGAGGGCACGCTGCACGCCCGCAATCCTAGATATGGGCCGACCGCTCTAGGCAGGCCAAGCCCATGCGCCATGTTTGAGCCGGAGCAGCCGTGAAGGGCCCAAATGGATCTTCTTGTTCACGGTCCGTGTGTCCTCGTTGCTGTATAAGAGAATTCGCCATTAATAATTTAAAAAAGTTGTGCTTTCTTGTTTGATACTATAAAATTAAAATTTTCTTATCTGCAAACGAGTTTAACTTTCATACTCTGCCTTCCCTTACCATTCTCAGCCTTTTAAATGGTGTTATTCAGGTCATGTGTGATCCCTTCGTCAAACTATTAGTCCTACTAGCTAAAGGGAACTGGCTAGGATCATTTTCACCGGTTAGGTCAATCTCAACGGGGTTTCATAAGAGTTTTATGGCATTAAATATGCTGACATGGCACTGTATCAATGAAGAGAGAAAGCATGAAAGTTTCATGGGAGCAAAGAGAGTTTTATGGAGATAAAACTCTTCTGCACTGTTTCCAAAATATGATTGTGTTGGAAACTGGGCCATGAAACCCCCACTGAGACTGGTCTTAATAAAACTCGATCTCTTTTCCCGATGACCAGTCATAAAGGAGATTTTTGCAAAAAATATATATATAACTTCTTTTCAAATCCTCTTTTTCTAAATTTTTTTCTATCCCTCAAAACCTTCCCATAATCCCTCGAAAAAAGAGGAAGAACTAGAGAATCTTATTAATCCCCTTTCTTCAGTCAACTCACGACCACCTTTGGATTCTTGCATCCACGGCCAGTGCTCATCTGCTGGCAGAGGACACCATTGAGGTCGCCACGCGGGGCGCCGCACTGGGTGCATCACGAGCGAGGTACGGTGGAGATGTTCTAAGAGCGAATTTCTAGATGGATGATAGTTAAGACACTAGCCAGACTACTAGCTGGGGGCCAAAGTTGGTCTCCAACTATTTTTTAGCAGGTAATTATTAGCTGTAATGGGTGATAGACCGATAGTTAATGCAAAAGCCAGATGAAGCTGTTAGGAGTGTGAAGATGGAGGGCCTGCTCTTGGGTGCATGTATGTCACTCTGCTCTTCCATGCTATTCTACTTTCCAAAGTAGTGCTAACAAAACTTTTCATGTCTTGTAAATCAGGTTTGTTTGTTTTCCAAACTTGAGATCTCATCCTTTGTAGAATGGCCAAATGTGGTTAAATTTGCACCTTCATGATGCAGCACATTTAACAAAACCTGTCATGTCTTGTTAAATTTGGTTTGATCCGGTTGGATATGGCATCAAGAAGGTGCAAATTATGATGACCATGTTTCTGTCGACAGTTTAATTGAGGACCATCTCTACAACCTGCCAATGAGTACATCCAGAGCGTGACAATGTGGCCTTCAACAAAATCAGTAAGTTGTCTTTTTTTTCTCTACCACGTAGGAGAGTTGCGTGTAATTGTATTAATAGGTGGAAAAAACGGTCACCACAACATGCCAAATTCACGGCCAGGGTTAGTTTTTTAGAGACACACATGCCCTAAAATCAAATACAGAACACCCTCCACACAAAGAAAAAAACTCATTGAAGCAACTGGGCTAGCGCCTTTGCGCCTGCAAGGATCCATAAATGGTCTTGGTCGGCAGCTTCTTGTAGCACGACCTGAACGCTTGGTTGCTCCCCCATCAAAGAGGCATTGGTTGCGATGTTTCAGTAATGTCCAGGCGATGAGGATCACCAAAGTGTTGAAGCCCCTGCGTTGGGTCTTGGGCGCTCATCGTGTTGCACGTCGCCACCACTCATGGAAGACCTAATGCCCTCATCTCGGCGCCAAGTTATGCGCCCCGACGTTGGTAAAGGCCAGGACCAAAGCTGTTGAGCGAACACGCTTAAGGTGAGGAAATGCTGGATTGTCTCATCCTCCTGGTCACACAGGACGCATCTCGCCAGATGTTGTAGTCCTATACGCACTAGCCGGTCGGCTGTCCAACATCGGTTGTGTGTGGCAAGCCAAAGGAAAAACTTACAGCAAAGCGGCGCCCAAGATTTCCACAAGCGCTTGCAAGGTTCAAAACTGATAGCCCCTGTGAAGAAGCGTTTGTAAGCTGACCAGGCGGAGTAATTAAACTCCTGAAGGGTCCGAGTCCAAACGTGAAGGTCTTGTTGGTCGTCTTGGAGCTAGAACCGTTCAAGCATGTCCCACAACTGAAGGTACCATACGTTGGACGGAACGGATAAGCCACCCTGGATGTCCTTGATCCATCTCTGGTTTTGTAGCGCCTCATGGACCGTCCGCCTTGAGAGAGCCCTTTTGTTAATGAATGGTACCGATGTTGGCGCTGCGTCCTTGATCAATTTTCCATGGAGCCATCTATAGGTCCAAAACATGGTTGATTTCCCATTGTCGACCACTGTGGAGACTGAAATGGCAAATAAGGCTCGAAAATTGGGATGAACGTGGATATCAAAGAGAACCCAAGGCCATAGCCAGCGCATGCGAAGTGCCTAACCCAAGGTTCCTAAGTTACGGATGCCAAGTCTGCCCAGTTTTGGTGGACGGCAAGCCCTTTCCAGGCGATGGGGCAATGTCCCCCAATCCCCCATGGACCTCTTGTCGTCTTTTTCAAAGGAACGCACGCCTACGCTTGTCGATGGCTCGAATGACCCACTTGGTCACATCCAACGCGATCAACATATAGACAGGAACCACAGTGAGCAAGGTGCGAACCGTGGTGACACAGCTTGGTCATAAAACACTTGCCATCCTATGAAAAATCGTCATAAACAGCCTTTGCTTGTGATAGATAAGTGCTATGTCATCTAGCATAGAAGCCCATATTTCTTGTAGTGACAAGAAGTCATCATGGCTGCTTTCGAGCCTGGCAGAATGTCGTCCATCATGTCAATGATGGGTTGAAGGTCGGTGTGGCAGAACCGTTCGAAATAACACGCTTTCGAAGGCGCTCGTCTTCCACTAGACACTAAGCAACTCAAAAGTGAGCTATATTGGACAGTTCCGTCGAACGCACCTTAAGAAAAAACTCAAAACAATCCACGTTTTACATCCAGAATCCAATAATGAGTACGAGATTAAAATACTTAGTCCATTTCATACAACAAGAGTTATTAGAAATTATTTATTACAATACCAGATTTCAGAGTGCGATAATTAAACAGTAAAATAAAAATAAACATTTAGCGAAAACGATACAAGGATCCGTTTATGCCCACCAGAAGAATCCTCCACATAAGAGCTACTCCTTAAGTTGCACCTGCAACAAGAGTAAAATAAACCCTGAGTACACAATGTACTCGCAAGACTTACCCGACTAGTGGGAATAGTTTCCCGACTCTCAAGGATGTGATAGGCAATATGGGTTTACTGTTTTGTTTTTGTTTGCGGAAAGCATTACTAATAGTTCATCCTTACAGTTAAGTTTTATCAGCAGTTATGATTACTTCATTAGCTAACCATTCTAGGTAAGCACCTGTTCTACTTACAAGCAAAAGGTTAAGCAATCATAACCATTTCACCATCTTTCATCTTCCAGTTCTTACTATGGTGCTAGACCATAGCCAAGTCGTATGTCTCATGGAAACAGCGATTCACGAATCAATGTATCATAGCTAGGTATCCCGAAACACACGCCATGTTTGCACCCCAGGCACAAACAAGACCAAACCATTACACTCCTATCACGGGGTCTAGGTCTTCATTCAAACTTGGACTCCAAGCCTCCACACTTGAGACCCGATCTCAACATGGTGCTTAGAGCTCCACCTGTCCCCACCTCTAATTAGTCGGTCTGGAAAGAGCCAAAACACACGACAAGAGCGTAACGAGTCTTCCCGCTCCTATAAGCAAGTATGTGCTTAGGATAATAAGTCTGTGACCTGACTACCATCCACAGCAACGGATGGTCCTTAATCGATATGAACAGGGAAAACAGTGTAACCAAGCTAAGCTCCGTTGGCCGTGGGACACAACCTGTTAAACCTACCAATACCTATACCATATCCCTGTCCTGTCTTCATTTTTTCTTTCATCATTTTATTATGAGAGTAATAATAATCCTCTATTGTGAGCAACGACAGGTTACTCACGCTACCGATGACCTAAGCATAGCATCCACTCAAACCTGCACTTGTAAGACTCTTAGGACAAGTGTATCTATGCATGTGGTTTCTATAAAATTCCTGTAACGTAAATGCACAACGTATTTATATACGGTGAATTATAAAATAGAGGTTATGCACCGGGGCTTGCCTTGGGCAGGCATGTCAGCTGAGTCAGTCAGTGGCGGCTCTGGGACCTCCTCCTGCACGAGAATCTCCTCCTCGTACTCCTCGACGATCTCCTCGAACTCATGATCGCCGGTGGTCACGATCTCCGCCAACTCGTTCTCTACATACATGCGATGATGATGCAACACTTAGCATTTAGGCAACAACAACTTTTAAAATAAAAATGCGCATACTAAGCTACTAAGATAGCTCTAATGACTAAGATACTAAGCTAACTATTATTTTAATCAAGCAAAGTGTTGGGTTCAACTAACACACACTCAGTTTTACAATTTAAGGGTATATCTTTATTTCTACTAATGATTTAATGTATATTGAAACAAAGAGCATTTAACTACCCTAATGTTTAGTCTATTCTAAGGCTACAAAAATTACAGTGAGCACATAATAATATAATGAAGCTACTATAAAAATTTTAGGACAAAAGCTATCACCAATTTACCACAAAAATTTCTACAATAATTAACTTAATATTATTAAGCATCCTCAATGATTTAATCACTCCTAATGTCAACACGTATAAACATGAACTAAATACACCAATCGATAGAGCACAATTTTAGAAACCTAACAAAATTAGTTTCACAATTTTTGGACACCTACATGATTTTATATGATTTACCAAAGATCAGCTCAAAATTAAATTAGAAAACCATTGCTAATTCCTTATGAAAAAGAAAACTAAATCTCCCGCGCAGTCCACACACACGGCCCGCGAAACAAAGCGCACGCACGCAGCGGCCCACTGGCGCGGCCCACGTGAGGCGGCCCGCGTGCGTTGGCAATTTTGCAAAAGAGACCTCGAACTCCTCCTAATTTACAACTAAGTACTAACACTATTTTCTCCTCTCTCATACCTTCTCACTTAACGTCCTGACTTTTCCCTAATTCACCCACGCGCACCCCTAGGACTCAGCGCACAGCGACGTGGCGGGCGATGACACGGCACGACCGTGCCAACCACTAGAGGCTTGTGCTGGCCCATCGGTCGGGCCGACCTTCAACTACAGTCCAACCACCTACACCAAGCAGCAACGCGGGGTGGCGGGACACGCTGGAGCGAGCTACAACGATGAGCGGCCATCCACGGCGGTGGCGCAACTGCCCTGGCGATCCAGAGCACCTAAGAACCTAACTAGCTAGCGAGGGAGCATCAGTAGACTACCATAGACCTAGCTGAGGTGACGATTAGGGTGGAGGATGGTGGAGGAGGTGTGGCCACGTGCAGCCAAGCCGTGCGGCGGCGCACCACAATGGCACGGGCGCGTCAGCGGCGATGGAGAGGCGGTAGTGGTTCCTCTAGCGTGCGCAAGGTGAAGACGGAGGCAAGACGAAACTAGTGGTGCAGGTGAATTAGCTCGGGAGGGACAGTAGAAGGGATGTCCTTGTCCATGGCCAAACGCGGCCTTATCGGCATGGTAGTGGGAAAACGCCAAATTGGAGCTCGATCAGGTGCTATTCAAGGCAGGTGGGGTCGGGCAGCAAGAGGACATGATGGCGGAGACACAGGCGCGCAGAATTGAAAGGAGATGACCACTCGCTGGTCAATTGCGTGGGGCGCGACACCGACGGTGGCAGCAGAGAGAGAGAGATGGGCCGGTAGGTGGCACAGCATGGCCTCGCCTTGACGGAACGTGCTCGGTGCGACTGGGAAGGCATGCGCGTAGACGCAAAGGACAAGTCCGCGCGTCCCCGACCAGCCGTGGCCCGCGTGGCGCAGCGCCATAAATGGCAAGGCGACGGTGAGCATAGCCACGTGTGCGCGGTAGTGGCGGGCTCGAATCGGGCCAGCAGCGGCGCAGAGGTGTAGAAAGAAGCGCGGATGTGACGGTGAGGCGACGACACCAGCAATGACTGCGTCACGACGCGGGGTGGGTCGGCAGTGCGGCAGCGTGGTGGGACAGCCAGCAGCACCGCACAGCCACGCAAGCAATAGCAACAGCTCCGCGTGGTAGAGGCAAGTGGCGACCAGGCCAGAGGCAGCCACAGCTGGCCACCCGCGAGCGACCAGCGCGGCGATGGCATGCGCCCGAGCGTGGTGACCACGTCCACCCGGCCAACCCAAGAACATGTCGTGCACGCATTTTAAAGCACCTATAACAACTAAACGGTTGCTTCTAGACCTAAACCATCTTCACCATGCTCAAGATGGCATATGAGGCTACCAAACCGAGCTAAAACATAACACCTATTCTTAACCCGATTTCACAAAATAAATTGCCAAACATGGCATTGTTTAGCTGTCTATATACTTAAAAATCTTCGAAGTCTATGAACTGAATTTGATTCTAAGTTGCATTTCTAGGCTATTAGAAATGTTGGATAGCAATGTTATTTTTCTACATCAAGTATTTTATTGTCATCTACAAAGTTCATATTCCAAACTTTATTTAAGCGCCACATATATGTTCTATAGTATTTTTGTTCAATAAAAAGTTTTAAACCCTACTTGATACATATGAGTTATGGAATAGCTTATCATTTAACCTTTTGTTGATCATCTGAAGTTACAAAAATGTTATCTACACCTTCCATCACATGCATTATCACATAAACATGATGCTCATGACATGGTTTGGTAATTTGTTTAGGATGTAACACTGAGGGTGTTACAGCTCTCCCCCCTCAAATAGAATCTCGTCCCAAGATTCATGTGTGTACCTAGTGTGGGAAAAGGGATAAGAAATAAACTTTTACTTAACCCATTACTTCGATACTTCGAGGAGAAGATGAGGATAATGCTCCAGAATATAACTCTCCTGTTCCCAAGTTGCTTCGTCCTCCGAATGATTTTGCCACTGGACTTTATAAAATTTCACCACTTTGTTCCTAGTGACTCTTTTTCATCTAAGATTTTGACGGGATGCTCAATATAAGAAAAATCAGGTTGGAGAGGGAGTCCTTCAATTTCCACCACTTCATCGAGAACTTGCAAACACTTTTCAGCTGGGAGACATGAAAAACATTATGAACTGCTGATAAAATATCCGGGAGTTGGAGACGATAAGCAACAGAACCACACTGCTCCAAAAATTTATAAGGTCCAACATAACGAGGAGCTAACTTTCCATGGACTCCAAACCGATGCACACCTCTCATCGGGGATGCCTTTAGGTACACATGGTCACCAACTTCAAATTGCAAGGGCCTTCTCCTCTTGTCCGCATAAGATTTCTGACGGTTCTGAGCCGCTTTCAAATGACTCTGAATAACACTAACCTGTTCTCTTGCCTCTTTGATAAAATTAGGTCCAAAGTACCCACGGTCACCCACTTCAACCCAGTTAAGAGGTGTTCTACATTTCTTACCATATAGGGCCTCGAATGGTACCATTTGAATGCTCTCTTGATAGCTATTGTTATAGGAAAACTCAGCTAAAGTAAAGCATTCGTCCCATTTTTTTGGATAAGCAATGGCATAAGCTCTCAACATGTCTTCAAGTACTTGATTGACCCTTTCTGTCTGACCGTCAGTTTGCGGGTGATAAGTTGAACTTCTGAGGAGACGAGTACCAAGACATTTCTGGAGTTGCTCCCAGAAGCGAGAGACAAAGACTGACCCTCTATCGAAAACAATGGTAGGAGGAACTCCATGTAGGGTCACAACCCAATCAAAATATAACTTGGCATGCTTCTTGGCTGAATACCTTGTATCCACTGGAAAGAAATGAGCGGACTTGGTAAGGCGATTCACAATGACCCAAATAGAGTCATACCCCTTTGCCGTAAGAGGCAAACCCACAACAAAGTCTATATAAATATCCTCCCATTTCCAAACAGTGATAGGCAAGGGCTGTAGAAATCCAGGCGTACGCATATGGTCTGCCTTAACCCTTTTACAAATGTCACATTCTGAGATGTATTTGGTAATATCATGTTTCATATTTGGCCACCAATACAAGTGACACAAATCATGATACATGTTGTTACTTCCCAGATGAATGGATAATTTGGAGTTGTGGGCTTTATCCAAAAAATTTCTCCTGAGCTCATCACTTGAGGGAACCACCAATCTGTTCTTGAACTTCACCACACCTCGATCATCAATACTGAAATGAGGACCACGCCCTTCAGCAATTAACTTCTTGATATGGAATTTCCGAAGCATCTTGCCTTTGCTCTATAATAATTTTCTCAAGTAAATCCGAGACTAGAGCAATATGGGCTAACACCTCAGAATGGTTGAGAGACAAAGATTCTTCTTCAACTTGATGTGACTTCTGACTTAAGGCATCAGCCACCACATTAGCTTTTCTAGGGTGATAATGAACTTCTAAGTTATAATCTTTGATTAACTCAAGCCACCTCTGTTGCCTCATATTCAACTCGGATTGAGTGAAAATATATTTGAGGCTCTTGTGATCTATAAAAATGTGTACTTTATTTCCCAACAGGTAATGTCTCTAAATTTTTAGAGCGTGCACAACTGCGGCCAGCTCTAAATCATGGGTGGGTTAATTTGACTCGTGCTTTTTCAGCTGACGTGAAGCATAATCGTTCACACGTTCGCCTTGCATAAGCACATATCCCAGTCCAGTCCTAGAGGCATCATAATACACATCAAACGGCCTATCGATATCTGGTTGGGCAAGAACAGGAGCAGAGGTAAGAAACTTCTTTAGGGCTTGGAAAGCTTCTTCACAAATCGAACTCCATCAAACTTGACATCCTTCTAGAGCAACTTGGTCATTGGTTGAGCTACTTTAGAAAACTCAGGGATAAAGCACCGATAATAACCAGCAAGACCAAGAAACTGACAAATCTGATGCACTGACTTTGGAGATTTCTAATTTAACACATCCTACACCTTGCCACATGTCCCAAGAACTGCACTCGATCCAACCAAAACTCACACTTGCTGAATTTGGCATACAACTTGTGTTCCCGCAATCAGGTCAGGACTATGCGAAGATGTTGTTCATGCTCCTCATTGTTCTTAGAATATATCAATATGCCATCAATGAACACCGCTACAAACTTGTCTAACTCCGGTATGAAGACTGAATTCATGAGATACATGAAGAATGCAGGAGCATTGGTGAGACCAAAAGACATGACTTGGTATTCATAGAGCCCATACCTAGTAGAGAAAGTTGTCTTTGGTATATCTTGTGGCCGGATCTTTAATTTGGTGATACCCAGAACGAAGATCAATCATTGAAAACACCTTAGCACCAGCCAACTGAGCAAACAAGGTATCAATATGAGGTAAAGGATACTTGTTCTTAATGGTTACCGCGTTGAGAGGGCGATAATCCACACACATCCAAAGAGTGCCATCCTTCTTCACAAAAATAGCTGGACAACCCCATGGTGAGGAACTTAGAAGGACGAATTCCTTCTCTAACAATTCCTCTAATTGTTTCTTCATCTCAGCCAATTCCTTTGGAGCCATGCGGTAAGGATGCCACAAAATAGGAGCAGTACCAGGTTCTAACCCAATGGCAAACTCCACATCCTGGCCCAGTGGCAACCCAAGTAGATCTTTGGAAAAGACATTCGGAAACTCACAGACCACAGGAATAGAGGCAAGGTTAGGAGAGGCTTCAGTATGAGCAATAACTGGTAGGGTGGAAACTAAAGATATAAGGAGAGACATTCTATCCTTAGAAGGAAGCTTTAACTCAATAATTCTTTGCCTAAGGTTTATGACTACCCCATAGTTTCTCAACCAGTTCATTTCCAAGAATTGTATCTATGCCTTGCCCAGGCAGCACCATGAACTGGAGACGATAAGAATGAGTTGCTAGTACTACTCTCACTGTGTCCATCCAAGTTTTAACTTACAACTGTGCACCCGGGGTTCTGATTCTATAGGCAATAGGAATAGCCATAGTAGATATATTGTACCTCTGTGCAAACCCCATACTCATGAATGAATGTGATGCACCAAAATCAAATAATACATATGCTGGGTGGGAATCAATGGTGAATATACCAGCCATGGCAGGCTCTCCTTGTAGAATCTCGTCAGCCTTAGTGAAGTTAACCTGCCCTGAGTGGCTCACGGGCACCTTCTTCCTGATGATAGTCCTCTTGACCAAATGAGAGTTGGCGGAAGGCTGAGAAGACTGGGGAGGCTAATTCTGAGGGCACTATCGGGCATAGTGACCTTCCTTGCCACACTTGAAACAAGCACCTTGCTTGTTCCCCTGTCCTTGATGAGGCAGAACTAGCTGTCCCTGAGGCTGCTGCACCTGCTGAGTAGGTGCACGGTACTGAGTGAGAGGTGCCTGGTGAGTCTACTGAGTCTGGCAAGACGACTGTCCACCCAGAGAGTGATAGGACACCCCCCTTACAACCTATACCTTCTAAGACTGTGGATGACTAGAAGATCTAGTGATCACCCTCTTGCGCTTCCACTCAGCCTGAGAGTCATGCTGAAGTCCCTCCATAGCAATGGTAGCATTCATCAAAGTACCAAGGTCTGATAGCCCCTGTATATAACTTCTCTTGCAAGATGCAAGAGAGACCACGATTAAAACGGTCCATCTTCTTCTCATAAGTATCCACATGAGTCCCCGCATATCGTGCAAGATGGTTGAACTTGTTCACATACTCCATCACAGTCATGTTTTCTCACTTCAACTCTAGAAACTCGGACCGCTTCCTGTTTAGCAAACTAGCAGGAATATAGTACTGACGGAAAGCAGTGGTAAACTCCCGCTAAGTCACATGGTGGTCCACAGGCTGCATGGCATTGAAAGTGTCCCACCAAGCACTGGCAGATCGCAGAAGCTGCTGTGCGACAAAGCGCACCTTCTGCTCGTCAGTCACATTGAGCAGCTGAAACTTCTGCTCCAGAATATGAAGCCAATGCTCCACATCCAGAGGCTCAGCAGTCAGTGTGAACATGGGCAGGTGTGTCCCCAAAAAGTCCTGATAGGAATAGGGCCTCTCGGGACCGCGGGCACCACCCCCGTTCCCGCCATTGCCACCAGAGCCTCCACGGGCGAAGCCACCAATAGCTTGTTACAACATCTCTAGGGCACGGGCTGGCTCATGATGAGCAGCCAACATCTCAACATAGTGAAAGCATCTAGGCCCCTAGTTAGGTTTCAGTGATTAATGACAATACGAGATTACTATGACTAACGTGTGTTTTGCAGATACAATTAAGTTAGGTCATGGTAATGACAATTGTTTAGGCAATCATGGTTGCCATGCCCCTATGATGGAAATCATTTTGATTTTTAAAGGATGGACGATAAGGTTAAGGATGGACTAGTTCTAAGTGTCGTTTGGTGTTGAAGAGACACTTAGAGTAGTTTAGGACTTTGTTTTCCCTTTGGCTATACTATTAAGGGGGGTATGGACGGGTAGCTTGACCTAGGTAAGTCTAGTGGGTTAGGTGTGGTGCACACTTATCAAATCTAGCACTAGGTAGCTCCTAAGTAGCCCTAAGATCAATTGGAGCGAACTTCATTCACATATGATTGCGAGTTGGAAGTGAATGAAGGGTCAAATGTTGACCGGACGATGGTTCCGGTGTGACTAGACGCTAGCGTAGAGTCCGGTCAGTTCATTTGATCAAGGTGAAGTCATTTGGTTACGACCGGATGCTGAGTGATATGTGATCGGACGCTGGGTGCCAGAGTCTAGTCAACTCCAGTAAGGTTCCAGAGAGGGAGAATCCTGATCGGACGCGTCCGTTAGTGCTAACCGAACGCTGGTCAGGTTTTGGCTACTGACCAGACGCAGAGCAGTAAAGTGACCAGACGCTGGGTGCCAGAGTCCGGTCAACATCAGTAAGGCTCCAGAAAGCAGTTTTCATGACCGGACGCATCCGGTCAGTGCTGACCGTACGCTGGTCAGTGTCCAGTCACAACTTAACTGCTCGGTGGCGGGGAGAACTAATCGGTGCATCCGGTCAACTTGACCGGAGCGTCCGGTCACCCCGTAGTGGCACATAACGGTTCATTTTGAATGAGGGGTTATAAATACTTCCTCTATTCACTCAAGGGGTCACTTTTGCTCATTTCCATAGCTGAGAAACACCCTTGAGAGTGCCAAGGAGAGCAAGGTCCTAGTGAGGTAATTGAGATTTGAGAATACAAGAGAGAGGCCTCATTAGTGAAAGCAAGAGTAGCAAAGTGTGCATCCACCCTTCTCATTAGGCTTGTCGTGGTCAAGTGAGAGTTCGTGCTTGTTACTCTTGGTGATCGTCGTCACCTAGATGGCTTGGTGGTGGTTGGGAGCTTGGTGATCATTCGACAGAGCTTGTGGATGACCCAACTCAAGTTGTGAGCGGTTGTGGGTGATTCACCGCGACGGAGTGTCGAAGAATCAACCCATAGAGAGCATTTGATCCTTACGCGGATCAAGGGGGAGCTACACCCTTGCGCGGGTGCTCCAATGAGGACTAGTGGGGAGTGGCGACTCTCTGATACCTCGACTAAACATCATCATGTTCTGTCTTCTTTTTTTACTTTAAGCATTTACTTTGAGCAATTCAATTCTTGTCTTTACATTCTTAGAATTGCCATGCTAGAGCAGGATTAGAATATAGGTTGCTAAACTTTTGTATGGTAGAACAATAGGAATACTTTCTAGGCACAAGGGGTGAAGTGGGCTAACCGTAGGGTTTAATTATTGCAAAGAATTTTAGAATTAGTCTAATTCACCCCTCCCTCTTGGGCATCTTGATCCTTTCACATAGGTCATCGGAGGCGGTGGTGGTGGCGGAGGAGGAGGACCAAGGAGTGGGGCCTTGTGGCTCTCCCCATTGGCATTGCCATGATCATCGCCATGACCATTTTTGCCCAGGTCTTCACCAAGACCACGACCCATTCCAGCACTGGTGCTCCCGTGACCAGACCTCAAGTTCATCTGTAAATAGATAGGAACCCACCATTAGGGACCAAGCCTCCATACTTAGAAACAGATGGCTAGAGAGATGATAAGGCCCGATAAATTTTTACAAGCGAGAACTTTTCCTTAAGAGTTAAAGCATTTCTCTTTATTTATTATCCTATCAATTTACTATCCCAAAATTATACATGTGGGGGAGTTTAGTTTAAGCAAGATTCTCTTTTCATGATGCATAGATCGACCTATTCGTTCGCTCAAGCCGGAATATAGCGACATTCGTATATATTTTTTGGCACAGCGCACACTCACTTCCCGTACGCTAAACGATTCTTACGCAGCGTAAGTTAGTGTACATATTAAAGATTGATTAGATAAAACCAGTGCCACTATTCTAGATAGACCATATTACTAGGGCTTATACTTATTTACGTAATTTATCGCATCCTACTTTTCACAAAGCTTTTGTTGGTCAAATTTTAGGTTTTGAAAAGAGTTTTTAAACTCGTAGACTCATTATTGGCTCTAATACCACCTGTGGTAGAACCGCCCGAAATAACACGCTTTTGAAGGCGCTCGTCTTCCACTGGACACTAAGCACCTCGAAAGTGAGCTACATCGGACAGTTCCGTTGAGCACACCCTAAGAAAAAACTCGAAACAATCAACGTTTTACATCCAGACTCCAATAATGAGTACGAGATTAAAATACTTAGTCCATTTCAAACAACAAGAGTTCTTAGAAATTATTTATTACAATACCAGAGTTCAGAGTGCGATAATTAAATAGCAAAATAAAAATAAACATTTAGCGGAAACGATACAAGGATCCGTTTATGCCCACTAGAAGAATCCTCCACATAAGAGCTACTCCTTAAGTTGCAACTGTAACAAGGGTAAAATAAACCTTGAGTACACAATGTACTCGCAAGACTTACCCGACTAGTGGGAATAGTTTCCCGACTCTCAAGGATGTGATAGGCAATATGGGTTTACTATTTTCTTTTTGTTTGCGGAAAGCATTACTAATAGTTCATCGTTACAGTTAAGTTTTATCAGCAGTCATGATTACTTCATTAGCTAACCATTCTAGGTAAGCACATGTTCTACTTTCAAGCAAAAGGTTAAGCAATCAGAACCATTTCACCATCTTTCATCTTCCAGTTCTTACTATGATGCTAGACCATAGCCAAGTCGTATGTCTCATGAAAACAGCGATTCACGAACCAATGTATCCTAGCTAGGTATCCCGAAACACACGCCATGTTTGCACCCCAGGCACAAACAAGACCAAACCATTCCACTCCTATCACGGGGTCTAGGTCCCCATCCAAACTTGGACTCCAAGCCTCCACACTTGAGACCCGGTCTCAACATGGTGCTTAGAGCTCCACCTGTCCCCACCTCCAATTAGTCGGTCCAGAAAGAGCCGAAACCCACGACAAGAGCGTAACGAGTCTTTCCGCTCCCATAAGCAAGTATGTGCTCAGGATAATAAGTCTGTGACCTGACTACCATCCACAGCAACGAACGGTCCTTAATCGACATGAATAGGGAAAACAGTGTAACCAAGCTAAGCTCCGTTGGCCGTAGGACACAACCTGTTAAACCTACCAATGCCTATACCATATCCCTGTCCTGTCTCCATTTTTCCTTTCATCATTTTATTATGAGAGTAATAATAATCCTCTATTGTGAGCAACGACATGTTACTCACGCTACCGATGACCTAAGCATAGCATCCACTCAAACCTGCACTTGTAAGACTCTTAGGACAGGTGTATCTATGCATGTGGTTTCTATAAAATTCCTGTAACGTAAATGCACAACACATTTATATACGGTGAATTATAAAATAGAGGTTATGCACCGGGGCTTGCCTTGGGTAGGCAAGGTGTCGGCTGAGTCAGTCAGTGGCGGCTCCGGGACCTCCTCCTGCACGAGAATCTCCTCCTCGTATTCCTCAACGATCTCCTCGAACTCGTGATCGCCGGCGGTCACGATCTCCGCCAACTCGTTCTCTACATGCATGCGATGATGATGCAACACTTAGCATTTAGGCAACAACAACTCTTAAAATAAAAATACGCATACTAAGCTACTAAGATAGCTCTAATGACTAAGATACTAAGCTAAATATTATTTTAATCAAGCAAAGTGTTGGGTTCAACTAACACACACTCAGTTTTGCAATTTAAGGGTATATCTTTATTTCTACTAATGATTTAATATATATTGAAACAAAGAGCATTTAACTACCCTAATGCTTAGTCTATTCTAAGGCTACAAAAATTACAATGAGCACATAATAATACAATGAAGCTACTATAAAAATTTTAGGATAAAAGCTATCACCAATTTACCACAAAAATTCCTACAATAACTAACTTAATATTATTAAGCATCCTCAAAGATTTAATATCTCCTAATGTCAAGACGTATAAACATGAACTAAATACACCAACCGATAGAGCACAATTTTTGGAACCTAACAAAATTTGTTTCATAATTTTTGGACACCTACATGATTTTATATGATTTATCAAAGATCGGCTTAAAATTAAATTAGAAAACCATTGCTAATTCCTTATGAAAAAGAAAATTAAATCTCCTGCTGCCCACATGCGCGGGGTCTGTCTGTGACACAACATGTGCTACTAGCCGGCACATTGCGCCGCCCACGTGAGTCCGGCTCACTCGTAAGGCGCGACCATGGTGGGGAGTCCACACGTGTTGGCGATTTTGCAAAAGAGACCTCAAACTCCTCCCAATTTACAATTAGGTACTAACACTATTTTCTCCTCTCTTAGACCTTCTCACTTAACCCCCTGACTTTTCCCTAATTCACCCGCCGCATCCCTAGGACTCAGCGCACGGCGGCCCGGCGGGCGATGACACGGCGTGACCGTGCCGGCCACCAGAGGCTCGCGCTGGCCCGTTGGTCGGGCCAACCTTCAACTACGGTCCAACCGCCTACACCAAGCAGCAACGCGGGGAGGTGGGACACGCTGGAGCGAGCTGCAGCGACGCGCGGCCATCCACGGTGGTGGCACAGCTGCCCCGGCGATCCAGAGCACCTAAGAACCTAACTGGTTAGCGAGGGAGCATCAGTAGACTACCGTGGACCTAGCCGAGGTGACGATTGGGGTGGACGATGGCAGAGGAGGTGTGGCCACGTGTGGTCAAGCCGTGCGACGATGCACAGCGGTGGCACGATCGTGCTAGCGGCGACGGAGAGGTGGTAGCGGTTCCACTAGTGTTCACAAGGTGAAGAGGGAGGCAAGGCGAAACTAGTGGTGCGGGTGAATTGGCTCGGGAGGGACGGTACGAGGGCTGCCCTCGTCCTTGGTCGGACATGGCCTTATCGGCACGGTGGTGGGGAAAACGCCAAATTGGAGCTCGACTGAGCGCCAATCAAGGCAGGTGGGGTCGGGCAGCAAGAGGACTTGATGGTGGAGACACCGGCGCGCGGAATTGAAAGGAGATGACCACTTGCTGGTCAATTGCGTGGGGTGCGACACCGACGGTGGCAGTAGAGAGAGACAGACGGGCCGGTAGGTGGCACAACATGGCCTTGCCTTGGCGGGATGTGCTCGGCGCGACCGAGAAGGCATGCGCGCAGATGCAAAGGACAAGTGCGCGCGTCCTCAACCGGCCGTGGCCCACGCGGCGCAGCGTAATAAATGGCAAGGCGACGGTGAGCACGGCCACGTGCGCACGGCGTGGTGGCCTCGAACTGGGCCAGCAGCGGCGCAGAGGTGCAGAAAGAAGCACGAACGTGATGGTGAGGCGACGACATCAGCAGCGACTGCGTCGTGGCGTGGGACGGGTCAGTAGTGCGGCAGCGCGATGGGACAGCCAGTAGCGCCGCACGGCCACGCAAGCAGCAGCAGCATCTCTGCGTGGTAGAGGCCAGTGGCGACCAGGCCAGAGGCAGCCATCGCTGGCCACGCACGGCAGCGCACGCATGAGCGAGGGACCAGTGTGGCGACGGCGTCCACCCAAGCATGGTGACGACGTCCACCCGGCCAACCCAAGAACGTGTTGTGCACACATTTTAAAGCACCTATGACAACTAAACGGTTGCTTCTAGACCTAAACCATCTTCACCATGCTCAAGATGGCATATGAGGCTACCAAACCGAGCTAAAACATAACACCTATTCTTAACCCGATTTTGCAAAATAAATTGCCAAACATGGCATTGTCTAGCTGTTTATATACTTGAAAGGTCCTAATATGGCTAGAGGGGGGTGAATAGCCTATTTAAAAATCTACAAACCAACTAGAGCAATTTGATTAGTATGATAAATAGCGAAAAGCAAACTTGCTCAAGCTCTACAAGGGTTGTAAGACACCTATCCAACAATTCTAGTTACTATGATCACTAGACACATAATTTAATAAGTCACTACTCACTAAGAGTTCTCACAATTGTTACACTAAAGAGCTCCACTAGATGGACTTAAGCTATAAAACAAGCTCTTAATTCTAGCTACACTAAAGAGCTTACTACAACTAGTTTGCGAAAATGTAAATAAGTAAGGTGATTATACCACCGCGTAGAGGAGTGAACTAATCACAAGATGAATACTTATTCAATCATCGGGAGAATACCAAAGGGCAAGAGACAACCAATTTTCTCCCGAGGTTCACGTGTTTGCCAACACGCTACGTCCCCATTGTGTCAACCAACACTTGGTGGTACGGCGGCTAAGAGGTGTTGCATAAACCTCGTCCACACAATTGGACACCGCAAGAACCTACCCACAAGTGAGGTAACTCAATGACACGAGCAATCCACTAGGGTTACCTTTCGGCGCTCCACCGGGGAAGGCACAAGTCCCCTCACAATCACCGGAGAGGGCCACAAACAATCACCAACTCGTGCTAATCCTCCTCCGCTACTCCAAGCCGTCTAGGTGGTGGCAACCACCAAGAGCAACAAGCGAATCCGGCAGCGAAACACGAACACCAAGTGCCTCTAGATGCAATCACTCAAGCAATGCACTTGGATTCTCTCCCAATCTCATAAAGATGATGAATCAATGATGGAGATGAGTGGGAGGGCTTTGGCTAAGCTCACACGGTTGCTATATCAATGCAAATGGCCAAGAGAGTGAGCTTGAGCTGGCCATGTGGCTTAAATAGAGAGGCCCCATAAATAGAGTCGTTGGATCTCTGTTCACTGAAAAGTCAGGACGATCGGACGCGCCGGTCAGATCGATCGGACGCAAGACCCCAGCGTCCGGTCGCGCGATGCATGCCACGTGGCCCCTGCTTCAAACGTTGATCGCTCGATCTCAATGGTCATCAGTACATTTAAGTTGTGACCGGACGCGCTGCTTGAAAGTGACCGGACACAGGACCCCAGCATCTGGTCATTTCCAGTAACGCTCTAGTCACGACCGGACGCATCCGATCACTCTCGATCGGACACACTCAGCGTTCGGCCATTCTCCCTCTTCTCTGTGCGCCGCCACATCAGCATGACCGGACACTGAACAGTATTCAGCCAGCGTCCAGTCACCTGCGTCCGGTCAAGAGACCGAGAGCGGCCTTCACTGCGCGCCATTGACCAGACATAGGATCCTAGCGTCCGGTCACTGCGTGGCCAGCGTCTGGTGCACTATGTGAAACCCTGTCTTTTCTGTACAGGGTGCCGGTGGCACCGTCGAACTGTCCGCACTCTACGGGACGGACACTCTGCTGGTCAATTTTAAAACCCATGCTCCCAAGTGCTAAACACAATGTGTATCATCTTTGTGCATGTGTGTTAGCATATTTTTCATAAATATTTTCAAGGGTGTTAGCACTCCACTAGATCCTAAATATATATGCAATGAGTTAGAGCATCTAGTGGCACTTTGACAACCGCATTTCGATACGAGTTTTACTCCTCTTAATAGTAAGACTATCAATCCTAAATGTGATCACACTCTCTAAGTGTCTCGATCACTAAACCAAAAAGCTCCTATCAATTTCACATTTGTCTTGAGCTTTTTGTTTTTCTTTCTTCTATTACAAGTCGAAGCATGTGATCATCATCATGGCATCACTATCATCATGTTATTATCTTCATTTGTTTCACCACTTGGAATGTGCCACCTATCTCATAATCACTTTGATAAACTAGGTTAGCACTTAGGGTTTCATCAATTCACCAAAACCAAACTAGAGCTTTCAATACTTAAAAATCTTCTAAGTCTATGAGCTGAATTTGATTCCAAGTTGCATTTTTAGGCTATTAGAAATGTTGGCTAGCAATGTTATTTTTTACAGCAAGTATTTCATTGTCATCTACGAAGTTCATATTCCAAACTTTATTTAAACGCCACACATATGTTCTATAATATTTTTGTTCAATAAAAATTAGTTTTAAATCCTCCTTGATACATATGAGTTATGGAATAGCTTATCATTTAACATTTTTATTGATCATCTGAAGTTACAAAAATATTATCTACACCTTCCATCACATGCATTATCACATAAACAAGATGCTCACGACATGGTTTGGTAATTTGTTTAGAGCGTAACACCTAAGGTGAGGTGTTACAGTCGTCCTTAGATAGCTTTCTAATCGAGAGCAGAGAGCCGAGACATTTGCAGGGGAATTCTTTGGTCTCGCACGCCAAGTCCGTAACCACAGCATCCAAATCCTCTGTGGAGCAAGGGATCGGGGTAATGGAGCTCTTTTGCATGTTGGTGTGTGGAGTCCCTAAGCGTCCCCAAAAACTTCGAAAACACTCTTGATTGTTGCAAGATCTTCATGCGTCGGCTTTACAAACATAGGTAGGTCATCCGCATAAAGGGCTACCCGGTGACAGGTAAGGCTCCTCGAGAGTGGTTGAAGGAGGGCCTCTTCACTTGCCTTGACAATGATAGAATTGGGCACGTCCATCACCAGATGAAGAGGAGTGGCGATAAGGGGTCCCCTGTCATGAGACTCGCTAGTGTGCATTCCATTCCCCTGGCTGTCCAAGAAGTATACGAGTGCTGGATGTGCGGAGGAGGCAGCAGATCATGTCAAGCCAACGTTGGCCAAACCCCACGTGCGTCAGGAGTCAGGACCTCGAGGAGGAATGGCCAGGACACGGAGACAAAGGCTTTCGTGATGTCAAGCTTCAGTAGGAGGCGCGGTTCCTTCTGATTGTGTAGGAATTTGGCCATTTGCTGAACAAGCGAGAAGTAGTCGTGAATGCATCGTCCTTTGACAAACGCATTCTGGTTCGTTGAGATCATCTTGTGCATCTTCGGGGCAACGTGATTAGCCAATGCTTTGGTGATAAGTTTGGCCAAACTGTGCACCTCCAAGCTAATTGGCCTGAAGTCCTTGACCTGTATGGCGTCAGGCTTTTCTTAGGGATGAGGACCAGGAAGGTTGAGTTGTATTCCTAAGCTTTAACAAGTCCATAAGTTGAAGCTGATTCAAGTAGCATTAAAGCCATTGGGATATGAGTTCTGGGACTTAGGAGCTGAAACCAGATACTCCCCCTTCTTTTTGGTGGATAACTAGTTTGGCCAAATTGGCCAATAGACATGCTGATCGCCAACCTTTGGAGTAAGCTGATTGGTATTACTGTTATCTTACAGTTGTATTGGGGCCTCATCATTTTGTTTTGCATGTTTCTTCTTGAGTACTTTTTTTTGAAGAAACTGGAGGGGTGTAAGCCCCTACTGAAATTCTTCTTGAAGTATTTCGCTATGCTTTATGCACATCATGAACATTTTCCCTTGGAATAAATAATTTACTCCACTGGACTTCTCTTACGCATTTGTATGTGCTAGTGGATTGTGTATTTGTGTTTGTCTTGTCCAATTGAATCACCAATCTTGCCAATCCTCAGTGGTTTAAATAGTTCCTGGCAGTAGGCACGGTAGCTGTGTACTGCTTGGTTCTGGAGTTGCCAATAGCCAATCTCTTATTTAGTTCTTTATGCTGCCTGGGTTTCTTTGTTACTGATCTCATATAATACAAGAGCGTCTGCAAAGTTTATTAGGTTGACTTACAGATCCTTTGCTCTACTTTGTGAATACGACAAGAACCACCTCTTATATTCATATTCTATCTAAGCTTTGGATTTTCGCTGGAATACTTACGAGCTATTTTTGTTACAGAAAACTGGATCATCAGGGAACCAAAGTTGAGTGGTGTTCCTTGTTCTAGTTTTCATTACTATTTGCATGCTCATGATATCAGCAATTATGTGTTCTGTTCTACCGGACTTGTTAGTTGTAAAAATGATTGCATTTGTTGCCAGAAAGATGATTTGTTATGGTTTTGTTTTGTGGAACGTTGCTGGAGTTATAACTTTGTTGCCACTTTTTTTAGTTTTTTTTTCAGATATTTCACTGTCCTGTATGTTTTGGAATCCGTTGGCGCATTAGTGATTATAACTTGGGAACTTAGTTTGGAAAGCTTTATTTTATTTTTTGGTGATAATTTGGCACTAGGTTGGTGTATAAGAAATGTACAACCCATGTATAATTAAGTTTGATTGATACTTCCTATAATGGTTGCTCAATAGCACAAATTATTGAAAAAGAAAAAGTTCCAGCCTCTGCAGCACAAATGGTTTGTAATAAGCCATCACAGACTTACAATTTTATACAACAGGTTTTTAAACAAACTTATCCTAACAAATCTTCACAACCATGAGGAACTGTTCTGTTTCTTAGATCCTGTTTGGATCCCCTCCTCTGAATTTTAGAGCTCTAAAAGCTTTAGTGTATTTTAGCTCACTTTTAAGCTCTGAAGATCTAACGTGAGGTGGACTAAAGTTTAGAGCTAACTTTAGAATATTTGTTTGGAGCTTTAGCTCTAAAGTTTAGTCGTATAATAAGAATATAAGTGACTGAGTTAATGGTACAATGTGGTCTCAGGGCAGCCTCTTGATCATAGACTAAGATAAGATCTTTTCAGGTTTTCGTTGACTATTATATACAAGCCATGTTTGGTTCAGATGTAGCCACGATGTGTGAGAGTTTAAACATTTTTTATTCCATATAAAGTATACAAACCGTTGCTTGGGATGCACTTGTTTGGCCTCCGTTTTGCTAACCTGAAACCTGAAGTGCCGGGCACTGCTTCCGATCCCATTGCCAAAGCAGGTTGGAATTAATAATTTTTGGATTTCCTCTTTTGGCAACAGCAATTGCTCTAGCATCGATGCTGCCGTACACTATTTGTACAGCTGTTTGCGAGGATTGGTAGTATTTCGGAGGAGGACGAAATCCATGCGTGCACGCAGGTTGATCCATGCACGTTCGGTGAAGCACACTACTCTATAGATGGCTGAATGGACTGCACGGCTCGACTCTGCCCAGGCCTAAAATTTAAGTCCATGTCACATCGACATTTGAATACTAATTAGGAGAACTAAACATAAGCTAATTATAAAATTAATTGCACAGATAAAGACTAATTTGCGAGACGAATTTACTAAACCTAATTAATCCATCATTAGCACATGTTTACTGTATCACCACATTATCAAATCATGGACTAATTAGGCTTAATAGATTTATCTCGCAAATTAGTCTTCATCTATGCAATTAGTTTCGTAATTAGTCCATATTTAATACTTCAAATTAGTGTCAAATATATGATGTGACAGAGACTAAAGTTAAGAAGGGGTATCCAAACACCCCCGGCACGGCCTAATAAAGGACTCCGAAGGACACAGTTAACGCGCGACGGGTTGCGTTTTTGGGAAATGCGCAACCCGTCTCCTTCCTCCGAGCGATGTTCCCTCCCTCTTCTTCCTCTTCTCCGGCGTCGTCCTCGCCCTCCCCACGCCCCCCGGCTTCCGCGACCTGTGGTCGGCGGCTCCCGCCACCTCATCATGCCGCCCACATCCCACTCCCGCCCCTCAACCACGCCCTTGTCCTTGTCCTCGCCCCCGTTGCTGCCCGCTGCTCCGCCGCGGGCGGTAGGGTCTCGCCGGAGCTCTGCGACCGTGGAGCTCCCGTGAGACCCTACCGCCCGCAACGACCTCCTCCTTCCCCTCCCCCCTCTCACGGGAACTCCGCCATGGCCATGGGCGCCCCTCCCAGACCTGGCCGGCCGCTTCCACCGCCACCAGAAACATAACGCCGCCCTCCGGCCGTGCCCACCGCCTGGCCGGTCGGCCTCCACCCGAACCCCCTTCTAAGCCCGCCAGAGATGGAGAAGAAGAGAGGGAGAGTTGGCGAGTTCGTCGTCTCCGACGCTGGCGACCTCCTCGCCGGAACCCTAGGTGCCTTCTTCTTTCTCTCTAGCGTAGGCACGGGCGTGGGTGCGGGCGCAGGAGCATGGGAGCGGGTCGTGTCGTCGCTTTTTTGCGTATCCCATAAGCAAATTGTGTCATGTCGTACATGTCCATAGGTTGGCATGACCCCACATCATCTTTGTCGAGGTGTCCTGATGGCCTATGGCCTGGTGAGCCAGTTGAGCTCAAGTTGTGTCTCCACTGAATCTATCGCGTTGGCTAGGCTGCTGTGTTTGTACCTACGCCACCACTAGAGAGGATCAGGGGAGGAGAGAGGAAGAACAGAAGGTGGCTAAGACAAGAAGCTCATGGTGGGTGCTCGGCTACTCGAAGAAGAAGGTGATGCGGTCTACAGGAGCAGCGGAGGCCCGGAGGCCGAGGGAGGTGATGGTGGACGAGGAGGCACGTGGGAGGATAGGAGGTGATGCGGGAGCTAGGGTTTAGAGAGTCGACGATTATATATTGTAAGTTAATGGACTATATCGGACGAACTAGTAATTGGGCCCGACCGGGCTAGCAACTCATGCTGGAGTACCGGTCCAGGCACGGCCCACCCATCAAGCCGGGACGACACGGGCACCACACTCGTGCCTGAGCTGGACCAAAAAACGCCCGGTGAGTCACCGTATCCATGGGTCTTGGGCCTTATGGCCATCTGTAGACGTCAAATCTCAATGCACATATGATAATAATAATTAATTAAAGATCGAAGTTTTAATACACGTAATCTAGAAAATGACTTGAGAGAATATATTACATCCTGAGGCATAGGGATGGAAGTGAATTAACAAGCGAACCCTTATGTAGGCTATTTTTGTTTAAAAACTGTAACTGAAAATTTATGTAGACCCACTATATGTGGCGCAAAATGAATTTACAAGCCCACATTAGGGGGAAATTGAGATTCTTGTCTCATCATCCAAAAAAAAAAAGTAAAGATTGGAGAATTTCCAGAATCCAAACAACTCAGTATCTTGGCTTGCAGGGGTGGCCCTTTTGGTTAATTTGTCCATCGTGACCCTACCATGGACCCCTGGTTAGCTTTGACCATTGACATTTTCTTGATTCCAGTTGTCTCGTCGCCAATTCACCATGATGTTCTCACTTTCATATCTCCAAAACAATGACTGCACAAGAGAATAAAAAAAGAGAGAGAATTTCATCTTCAGACACAGAATTGTGATATCAATTGCCCGTGATGGATGAGTAGCAGCAATAATGAACTTACATTCAGAATCTGTTCTGTCCCACCTGCAGCTCTCTTCCCTCTCCTCCTCCTCCTCCCCCTCCTCTTGGCAACCACAACGGCGACCACCTCGCCTCTTCCCTTTGGTTCCATCCTCCAAGAAGTATTTCCTCAACGTCGTCGATCCGTTGCCCGACCTGGCATTCATCTTCTTCCCAATCACCGTTCGGAAGAACTGCAAAGATAGTCCACCAGAGGGCATTGATTAGAGACACTAGCTAGACATGGTTGCATGAAGCAGCTAGCTTCGTTGTGTTGTGTCTGCCGATCATTCGCACATGTACGCATACCTTCTCCATTCTTGACTCTACTGGGTCCTTCAAGCTCCGAGGCAGCGCCGCTGAAAAGCCGCCATTGCAGGCGAACGTCTTCTTGAGCAGGAACTTGAACGACCTCTGCTTGATGCTGCCGCCGCCGCTGCCGCTGTCGAGCAGGTCCCTGGCCCTGGTCAGTATGATCTTGGTGTCCGGCGAGAGGTCTCCTTCTCCTTCGTGGCCGTCGCACTCGCCGTGCTTCGTCGTCGTCTGGACCCTCCTGTCCACCTCCAGGCAGGACGGGCAGTTGAGGAACCTGTCCAGCGGCGGCCTGTCCTCGCCGGCTGCGGAGCCACGGGCGCTCGACTTGGACTTGGCGCGCCGCAGGAGCATGGCCAGCGCGTCCTGGAGCTTCTTCACCTCCTCCACGGTGAACTCCGGCAGGTCCTGCTCCTGCTCCTGCGCTGTCGCCGGTGGAGGCTCCTCGTTGCCGAGCGTGCCGATGGAGAGGAGGCCAGCCTGAGGCCATGGCTCGGCGTCGAGATGCTTCTCTGATTCCTGAATGATCGTCTGTTGTCCCTCTTGGGCTGCAGCGCCTGGCTCAAGTTCAGGAAATGCACGCACGTTTAGCACGGCAATGACTCCACTCCAGTGCGGATCAGTGATCACACATTGCAAGCTCCAAGTGCAAGTGCACTGCGATGAGAGAGTTAAGGTACCTCTATATGCACTGGTGGCCGTTGCGCCGTCAAAGATTCTGTTCTCCGTCTTCCCATGAAATCTGCTCTGCATCCAGTTGATGATCTGCAACCATGCAACAACCAATAAAAATACAGAACTATAAGAATTTTCGTTCGTACGATCGGCCATGAGCCCAGTTCTTGTTTAATTTCCCTATAATAATGCCAGTGAACTCTACTTACCCCCATTGTTGTCTGGTTCCAAGAATCTGTGAGCTTAGATTCACCTCCAACCACCTTGAGCAAACAATGCAGTGGGGCGGGAAGCCACTGGGCTATGGCGATATATAGGACTTAGATACAGGGGTTCTCTGGTTGGTCCCAGAGAGAGGCCCTTTTGAGTATGTTCTCACCAGGCCAATCGGGAGCTAGATAGTGAGAGCTCTGGGGGAGTGAGGTAGTTTGGTCCCCAGCCTAGGGGAGGATTAAGCTTAAATAGCAGGAGATTAGCATGCCATCGCTAGCCGTACTTGATGTATACAATTGGCAATTAGTGCGGATGCTCCTACTTGCAGCAGCGTGTACTTACACTAAATTCTTCTAGTGACAAATGGAATAATAGACAGATTTGCTTGGAGTTTAAGAAAGCACATGCTGCCAACTATCATCTTTTGTCTTGGGCGTATTTTGGTGATATAAAATTGGGACCAAAGTGTGTATTTGATTGTGATCACAGAAGAGCTAGGGTAGTGATTCCATGCTTTTCAGACATGTTCATGTGCCGCTGGCCTTAAACAAAAGAAGCCTAATCTGCAAAAGCCGAACCCGGAGCCTTACCTTAAGCCCAAAATAGTCCCTAGCTAGCTCCGACTTACTCCCTTCGTTCTAAATTATAAGAAGTTCTATTTTTTTCCATAGATTTTTCTATGCAATTAGATATACACTATGTTTAGATTCATAGTAATAGCAATATATCAAGAAAGCCAAAACGTCTTATATAATTTGGAACGGAGATAGTAGTTTAATAGCAAAGGTCTTTACGAGATGACTTTCACATTCAATTTCTCCTTTTCTGTATTATCAATTTCTATGAAACCAACCTTTACATGTTATTGACATATCAATGCAAATAGAGGATTCAAAAAAATTCAATGGACAAAATAAGCAATTGATCGATCTCATGCCCAAAGGTGTGCAGACATTATCATACAACATACATATGGTGCATTGGGATTCAAATAGTTTGTCCCCAATTATTAGTGATAATTAGTTGTTCATGTTGTTATCTGTAATCAATGGCTATTAGTGTAAAAAACAATGATGGATGATAATTTGTGGTGTGTTTAGCACAACTATGACAATTACTTATTATGAATGAAGGTTATGAACAATTAAATATAGATATCACATTTGTTCAAAATATTACATATCACATGACCTGATGCATCGATGAGTGATCGAAAGAAAGCCACAATTCATAGCTTCTCTTTTTGAACAATTAAACAAACGTTCTAGAGGTATCATCTAACAATATTATAATTCTTTCACCAACCTTTGTACCCTATATTCAAAGCATCTATTCGAAATATAGCTTATATTGGTAAATGAGTACATTTTATCGTATATTGTTTATCAATCTTTATCCTCTATGTTCCCCAAGAACCAAACTCCAAACCCTAGTGGTACCTTCTAGAATACCAGCAACTAAACAAACACTAACCAATAATGAAGCAACACTACCATTTTTCTTCCTCAATGTATTACTCAGGTATCACTAATGGTTTTAGAGATTACCTAGCCCACCACAAATAGGAGGAGTTTTTGTCTTCTCCCACCAATGCTTACAAAAGAACCTCGCTTGGAGGATACAAAACTATGGGGAATCCACTCTCCCTAAGTGCTCCTCCGAACTAGAGGTAGTAACATCCTCCACACTCCATATGTATTTAGATTTAGTTGCTAAGTTGCATTAGGTTTTATAAGAATAATATGATTTTCCCATTGTGATAAAATATTGAATGAGCTAGAGCTCAAATTGGGATCCCATTTGGCACATTACATCTTCCTAGATATAGTTGTATGGAGATCGCTTAGATCAAAACCTAACTCCAATTTAAGTTAGAGATCTAGTTCACGTCTTGATTATGGTAGATTAAAAAATAATGTCCTCTCCTTTTTGTGTGTGTGTGTTGTGGGGGGGAGGGGAGAGGGCCTCGTTCATGTACTTTTTCATAAAAATGGTTTACCTAGATTATTATATAATTTAGTAGGATTGCAAAATGTTCAAAATTAGTTACCTTTGGTTACATTATGTAGCTTAGTAAGTGACATTACATTCTTAATATAATTGAATTATTGATTTTTTTCATATATAACTTACTAATATTTAGTTAATAAAGCTGCCCATTGGCTTCCCCAAAGGCCTACTCGCATTCTTCGACGATGAACTTTTAGTGTTATGGTTCTCGGATCCTGAAAGGCTTAAAATTTTGGAGATCCACATGTACTTTGAACTACTCCCTCCATCCTATAACACTTCTCCATGGCCTCACGAGAAAACATTCCACAATGCTTGTACGTTAAGAATATCTAGAGTGTACTTATTATAGTATTTTCACTCTTTATCTTTAATTATGGGGCCTTTTGATAGTGCTGCATAGAGCACCTTCTCCGTGAGAATCGCTCCTCCTCAGCCAAACAACAAAAATCTACATAGATTCTGATGAGGAGTAGACAAGAATCACTTCTCCATTTATATTAGGAGTTAGGAGCTAAAAAAAATTGCTTCTCACTACTCCCTATCCAATCCCCTCCAAAATCAATTTTCACCTGCTCTCCATTCTGCCCTCCCCCACCACACACACCGAAATCAACTAGAATGACTGTATCAAAGAATAGAGGAGATGGGGCTAAGAGTCAGGGATTGGAACTTCACCAAACAAACCCTAAATTCTTTTGCAAAAACATATTATTGTGAATCAGGCGAGAACCGGAACGGCGGAACCCAACCAGATAGGCGTGTTAACGTTAGTACAACCTTTTTTTAAAAAAAAAATGCGACGAGCACAACTGCTTTTCTGTGTGCGGCAATAGATTACGAGTCAAACAATCTTCCCTATGCGCGCCTTCCCGAGTTGTGACACATAGGAGGGAAATTGTGCAATGTGAGATGATGTGAGATGGATTATTCTAACAGCTTCCAGATATATCGATGAGGTGGCCTAGAAGAGATGCATGTTATGTTGCGTCAAGATTCGGCCACATGAAGAGACACGCTAGTGATTTCCCCGGTGCGCTATTTGACGCATGCGCTGATGCATGCACGCACAGCCCTGCTTTTGACCAAAACACGCAGCACCACCGCCACCACACCATTGTTAATTTATACTCTTTCCATACTAAAAAATAAAGTTATTTTAGACCAGGTTTAGGTCAAACATTAGGAATATTGAGTTTGGAAATATGAAAACCATATGTATAGATTTGTCTTGAAAAATACTTTCACAAAAATTTACATTTATCACTTTTTTTATAAATATCTTTATAAAAATAGGTAGTCAAAGTTATGCTTTGGAGACCATATCACTCTCTAAAATGACTTCATTTTTTTAAGTATGGAGGAAGTACGTATATAAGAAGAGACAGCCTATCGGAATTTAGGGCATGTCAAATCCTAGACATTCTGATGAAGCACCTCGGTCCGCCAAAATGAAGCCTGCACTGCAGCGGAGTATTATAATTTGCCCAAAACACAGACGACACCATGCTAGTTTTTGCACCAGGTCGCTCAACAAAATCCTTTGGAAATTCTTGTAACTAATGAATGGTGCCTAGCTCTTGGAAATGTCAAATATGTGGAATCTGGAAAATCTGGCCCTCGAAGTAAACAGTACGTTACTACAATGACACCGAGATCAACCCCAAAACCAAACACTAATCGTAGTTACTACAATGACATAAATAGTTGTTTTGATGCTCTCGATGTTTAATCTCCACCAAAGAATTATGTGTGCAATATTATTATTATTTTAAAAAATAGTGTTTAGGATTAAACTATCGATGTAGATATGTTGTAATGTTTCTGCCAAATAGTATATAAATTTATCTAAAGTAATAGTTGTCATGAAGTGTTAATAAAATGAAAAATGAATTGTGTGAGTGTCATTGCTATGTAATGCGCTAAGGGTATATTTTTCATAATGCTAAAGTACATAAACATTATATCACTCTTACATGTATGCTTAATTATATTGCTCTGCGTTGTGTCATAAAATATATATTTTTACTTTGAGCTAGCTTTTTATATAGTTAGTAGTGTTATAAGTGGGTAATTTAGAAATATATATAGTACAATTTATGGTCATTGCAAATTTTTTCAATAAAATATATTTCAAAAATTAAATTTGAGGGGATATTTAGCTTATTCTTCATATAGCATAGGTGCAAATTTTAGATGCAAATTTAGGATGTTATTTAGAATTATTTATTATAATACCATGAATTTAAGTGGTTACTTTTTTTCCACCTCTGCCATTTTGAGGGTAATTCAGATAAAAGCTTAGTGTTTAGTTTATGATATTTTTCTAACTTTTTCAGCCTTTTCGTAATGGCTGAGGTGGGTAATTTTTTAGAAAGCAAATTATATCCCATCATTGTTATTATCAATGGTGATTATAGTTTACCGAACCAATGGATAGATCTTTCTTTTTTTCTGTGAATTTCTAGGATTTATTTTTCGCTTGAGCGTGTCTTGAGAATTAAAATAAGGCTCTGTTAAAGTCTCCAATTAATAATTAATAATAGTAAGATATATCAAGCGCCAAGTGTGGCACAGCTGGCTCAGTGTCTCTCTTATCACACAACTTGTAAAAGGAAAATTGCATGGCTTAGATACTGCTGGGGGAGATGAATGAAGCTCTACTATGATTTGGCGACAAACCAAAGCATGTGGGGTACTTTATTCAATTTACCTCGCTCTATGGTATTTGTCCTAGAATAATTTGGAGCCCAGACATCTGGTAGAATTATTAATTTGAAATCACCAGTACCACATCTGGTATAATATTGCCAACCAATGAGATGGGGGGTACTTGAGTGTACATTTGATTAAGAGCCCTTGCATGCGCTGTGACCAGGAGTGCTTGCTTAAGCTTAATGATGAGCAATCAAGGTAACTTGCTGGACTAATGGGAACCTTTCGTTCCTTTCCTTAACATATATATATACTATCAGAGACGAAAGGTACTGTCAACGCAAGTAAACTAGCTAGTCCGCCTTGAAATTTGGCAACTCGATTCGGTCAGAATTGACCCTACTGTAGTAACTGCTCAAGTCATGGAGAACCTTCCACGTAGGAGGACAGAGAGAATATATATAAGCACGATTTATTAAAGCCAAATATACTCCTATCTGATACTGCAAGAGCATCACAACTTTTAGACAAGCTACTTGAACACGTGGCCACTAGCCCATGCCGGGGCTCAGGAGACACCGCGCGCGGCTCCGATCCAGTGCTCTCTTCTTTGCGTACGACCTTCACATGGATTGGGATTAATTCATTATTTCATTGCTACAATCTGGTGAGAAGAAACTGTTGTCAAGAAAAAAAAAATAGAAGCAAAACACTATCCATTGCATTGCTCGAGAGCTTGCCACACATGCGCATCGAACAATCGATGGACAAATTTCATGTAAGATATCAAAAGTCGATACACGCTTTTTAATTATGATTTTACCATAATCTCAGCTGCTAGAAATTAATGTTCCTTCCCTGTTTGTTTCCCCTCTTTTGCCAAAATTTTTGCTGTTTTAGCCCATCTTTTGACAAAATAGATCTAAACAGCATGGCTAAAAAAGAGCAAAACCTGAGCTGCTAAATTTTTGGCATTTTTGGACCCCAAGAGGCCCAAAACTGGGCAAAAACGCGTTGGGGCGGGAGCCGGACGCCCACTACCCCCGCGCGCGTGATCTCCGTCTCTCGCGCGTGGTCTCTTGGGCGCTGGAGCGACTGACCTGCAGGGGCGCGGCGCCGGAGCATGGTGGGGCACGGCCGCCGGATCTGGGCGGGGCGCAGCGCCGGAGCTGGGCGGGGCGTACGGACAAGCAGAGGAAGAAGATAATGAGGGCAAATCAATCTTTGTTTGGTACAGTGCTAAAGTTTTGCCATGCATCTAAACACCAAGATATAAAGTTTGAATGTCTAAAGATTTGCAGCAAAAGATTAGGGCCAAAAAGTTTTGCCATTCCAAAAGCATCTAAACACCCCCTAGTATGAAAGCCATCGAATTTGAGTTATGATTGTTGGAATCGATGCACCTATTTGGATGTTTTATTTTTCCTTTATCAACGTCGATGGTGATGCTAAAAGTTTTCAGCGAGGAACACGGGGAAAGAACTACTCTTCGAGCTTGGGGCTATGATAAAAGAACATGCTGAAATATGGCAAGATGTAAAGAACAATGAGGAAAGGAGCGGCTTGGGATCGAAAGTATTTTGATGATTTTTACGGTGGGGGAAAGGAGCGGCTATGGGCTAGGCGTCTGAAAAATACAATGTGGCTTTTCACAAAGTTACATGGCGTCCAGTCTATAACATTGCATTGCACTAGTACATAAATAATTATTAAAGACGGCTCCTATTTCTAGTAGAGGCGGACAACTTAGCAAACCGCATGTAACCTTAGTGGAGAGCACTATATATAGCTAACAAACTGGCAGTTTTCTAAGTTGTCTACCTCTATTAGAAAATAAGATTTTCAAAGACAGTTACTTAGGTCAACCGTCTCTGAAAATAGGTGATGGCTAGCGACAGTTTTGTTAAGTCCACCATCCCTAAAAATTGATTTCAAATGTGGTTGACTAAGTCAATAGTCCTTAAAAATAAGTGCAGTGCAAATAAATTCATATCTTTTTTTTCAAATGAAGTCGGATGAAGACAAAGTTTATATCAAAATTATAGACCTCGACGAGACTAAAACTTTATAGTTGATAAAATTTCGTTTGAGATCATTTAGGGTTCTAAATATATAAATTAAGTTCTCATATTTTGAATTTTAAATTTTTTAATTTTCCAAATGACCTTGGATAGAGACACGCTCTATATCAAAGTGTAGTGTTCAATAAGATCTAAAACTTTATAGTTAATTTTTTTCCTTTTAAGATCATTTACAAGTCAAAATATTAATTAAAAGATTCGTATGTATTAGTATAAATAGATAGCATCATATGACTAGGCACAAGTGATTGTGTGTTGCGGTGGTAGGCGACAGAATCCTGGTGGCTGCACTTGTTCAAAACTTGTGGTAATTAAATCTTGTGAGATATGATCGGTCCTCTAGGCTTCTGACCACATAAACAAATTATTTATTTAATAGACTTCTAAATGATTTTAAAAAAATTCTAAAAATTATTTTTAGGGATGGTTGACTTAAGTCAACTGACCCTGAAAAATAAATTTTAAAGACGGTTGTCTTAATAGAACTGTTCCTGAAAATCAATTTCTAGAAGCGGTTTTAAAACCGCCCTTGAAAATCACTTATTTTACAATTGATGGTATATTAGCAGTTTTTTAAACCGACCCTGATGATCGTTTTTTACCGTTACAAAAAATGCTTTCTGTACTAGTGTTGCTTACCATATGCTCAGAAGCATGTTGTATTACTTTGTAGTACTCCCTCTCTGTTGCTGGCACACAGTGATGCCACATTGAACCTAATCAAGTTCATGTTGCTAATCCCAATGATACATGCCTTTGCTATGATGGACATACACCATCATCTCCAATTTTAAGACACCAATATTCGAGCAGGGGCATTTGAGTGCTTCACAAGTCATGTCATGCATCACTTACATTTTCCTCTCCAGAAGATCATCTTGTTTGTGCGCCTATCAGTCGGTGTTTAGCAATGTGTGGAGAAGATACATATGGTGATTGTAGCCACCATCAAACCAATGTAACAAAGCTACATGAGTTTGAGATATAGGAAAATGTTACTTTAATTGACACCCAAGTCGAGATAGTAGTCTTCATATTGTTGTTCAATGTTTTCTTTTGAAAGAATCAGGATGGGTTGCTCCCTACACTGGTTATGTGTGTATATATAATGAAAAGCAACAACAAAAAATACAACTTGTCAAGGGAATCAGAAAACAAAGAAAGAGACAAAGAAAATTAAGAAGATTACAACTGGCCTTCTAGCCATTGGAAAATTAGAGGGAAGTATCTGCCTTTCACTCGATGAATAACCAAAGTGAATTCTTTTCTTAAAATTGATCTGCAACTCTGAAGGGTTGGTGTTATTCCTCTGAAAACAAGATCACTTCTTGACATCCAGAAGCTCCAACACATGAGGCCAATCACTTGTAGAACGGTGCCTGGAGTTGATGCTTGAAGGATCTGAAGATGTCTTTTGGCTCTTGAAGTTTGTCAAGTTGTAGATTGAGGGAGCGCCAACAAACTATCACAAAAATTGCATGAAGGAAGAGGTGTGCAGCAAATTCCTCAACTGAAGATGTGCAATGTACACAATTATAAGACTGCAGAACCATATTCTTGCGCTTCAAAAGTTCATGTGTACTAAGTCTGTCCATGAGAAGTAGCCAACAAAAGACTTTGTGGTTCGGTTGAAGTGAGGATTTCCATAGCTGCTTGAAAGCTTGTGTGGCAGAACCGCCTAATCTAATACCTCTCAGGAGTACTTGTCTTCCATTAGACGCTAAGTACTCGAGGGAGGACACTAAATTACGTAGTTCCGTCGAGCACACCCCCAAGGGAGAACCCAACATTTTCCCATCAGGATCACAAATGAGAGAATAAAGCTTATAACATTTTAGCCATTTCTTACCTCCCTTTCCATGTAACATCAGAGTATAATAGTTATTGTTTATAATAGCGGAATATGATCATGTTATCAGAGTTATGAACAATTTAATTTAACAACGGAATATAAACATGTGATCAAAGTTATAGCAGAAATAAATATATATTCATGACATGATAAAGCATTGATATATAAACTATGACAACAGATTATAAAGCTTCTATTTATAAAAATATTTAGTGAGAGTTATAAATAAAAACTATGATCACAGCGTAAAGGAATCCTCACTGAGCCCACCAGGAGATTCCCGCACTCAAGTGTCAGCTCTAGCATCCGCCTGTCACCTGCAACAGGGTAGAACAAACCCTGAGTACTCAATTGTACTCCACAAGACTTACCCGTAAGGAGAAAAGAAAAGACTCTAAGGATATGCAAAGCTATCTGGCTTGTGGGTTCATTGCATCTACAGGAGCATTACTAAACGTATGTCCTTATATTCAATTTTATTAGCAGTCGTCATTAGTTCATTAACTAACCATTCTATGTAAGCACCTGTACTACTTTCAAGCAGGTAGTAAGCAATCATAACCAATTTTACATCTTTCATATTCTAGTTCTTACTACGGTGCTAGACTGTAGACAAGTCATACCGGATCACCCGACGATTCGTGAACCAATGTATCCTAACTGGGTACCCTAAAACACACGCCCTGCTTGTACCCCAGGCACAAGCAAGACCAACCCACTACCCTCCTGTCACGGGGTCCAGGTCCCCGTCCAAACTTGGACTCAAAGCCTCCACTTCTGAATCCCGGACTCAGTGTGGTGCTTAGACCTCCACCATCCCCGCCTCCAATCAGTCGGTCCGGAAAGAGCCAAAACCCATGACAAGAGAGCAATGAGTCTTCCTGCGCCCATAGACAAGTATGTGTTCAGGATAATAAGTCTGTGACCTGACTACCATCGATTGCAACGGCTGGTCCTTAACCGACATATGCGGAACAAGTGCAACCCGAGCCTCACTTGAATGCCAAATCAAGTCCAGATCCAAAGTACCATTCTGCCCAGTCTCCAATTATCATTCATATATATTCCATGTGATAGTAATATAATAACAACAATAATATATTTCCTATCTCTCGTGAGTGACAGGCAATCACTCGACTTCTACCGGAGTCCTATAGCATAGCAATCTACCTGATACTATCATACTAGTAAGACTCATAGGATAAAGATATATATATACAAGTGGGTTTCATTCAACTCCTTAAAACTTAATGCACAAACATAATATAAAGTGCAAAAAAGTAGGGATTATGCACCGGGGTTTGCTTGGGTAACATATAACCAAAAGTTAGTATTCCATCTTTGTGTCCTGATCCCTGGCACCATCTTTTCAGCTACTCCGTTTGATACCATCGATCCACCGTCGTTCCTATTATGATATGTATTGATGCAAATGCAGGGGTGGCGCGATCAATCAAAAGGCAACAACAATTCTTAAAATACGAGTGCACAAACCAAGCTAACTCCTATGACTAATATATTAGCTAAGTATTAACTTCACTAAATAAAGCATCATTTTCATCAACAAGTACTAATCCTTACCCAATCAAGTCTCTTTTTGATTTATTAGTGATTTAATATACTCGAAACTAGAACACATTAACTACTCTAGTAAACTAATTATTATTGGGCTACAAGAATTATAGAGAACACCTGATAACACTTCTAACCTACTGTAAAATTTTTAGAGCTAACACTATCACCGATTTATCACGGAAATTCCTACAAGTTTATGTCTTAACAATATTATGTATGTTAAAATAATTAGAGCAACCCTAAAAACATACAGAACCTATGCGAACAAAATACACTATCAGATAGATCATGATTTTAGAAACTTAATCAAATTGGTTTGGCATTTTTGTGATTTTTCTACATTTTATTATCAATTTTACAAGATCACTGCTTTGGAACAAAACACAAAACCAGAAAGGAAAAGCTTCATGGGCTCAGCCTGGCCCAGCACTGCCCGCTTGGCCAGCCACCGGCCCAACGGCTAGAGGCCCAGGCGGGGGCGGGGAGCGCGCACGGCCACAGGCCGTGGCCCATGGCACGGCGCGGCGTGAGCGGCCCAGGCGGGGCAGGCGGCGGCCCAGCCGCCGGCCCAAGCGGCCCAACCAGGGAGGCGCCGGCTCTTTTGCGAAGAGAGCCCTGAGCTTCTCTCTATTCAACCCGCAGTACATCACACACTATGCATCACTATTTATATGAGTCGCGGTTTTGCATTGGGAATCCTGAAAAAGCTTCTATTTCATTTTCTCACCTTCTCTCTTCTTCAGCTCGTACACAGAGCATGGGAAACTAGAGGCAGCGGCCATCGGTGAGGCTAGGACCCGGCCGGAGAAAAGCCGGCGACAGCTGGGAAGAGCCGGCCGGGCTGCGCGGCTGCGAGGCGCGCCCGTAGGCACTCGCGGCGTGGCCCGAGGCGGCCCTCAGCCTACTGTCCGTGGGAGCAGGCGGCAGCGGCGATGGTTGCGCCGGCGATGGCGGCTTCCAGCAGTGGCATGGGTCGGCGTAGGAGGCGCAATAGGGGCAGAGGAGATCCTAGCCGCAGGTGCCGGTGGCCGTGGTAAGCCCTACCACAGCCCGCAGAGGCATGGCCGCGGACGGCGGCAGTGGACGAGCGGCACGAAGGCGGTCACTGCGGCGGCGGTGCTGCAGCGCGCGGGTGGCGGCGCATTGGCGGGGTGTGGGGCTGGAGACGGAGCTAGCCTGGCGCGAGGTGGCTGGGGGCAGCGGGCATGGCTACGGCCGGCAAAGCTTTGATGTCATCCATGGCGTTCGTGAGCAGCACAGGGAGAAGCAGAGCGAGGAGGGCGAGAGCAGCAGCTCGTTGCGGCGGCCATGGCGTGCGCTCGGCTCGGCAGAGGCAAGCAGAGGGAGAGGCCGAGAGAGTGAGAGAGAGTAGAGGCGAGGACAACAGCTCGGTCTTGGCTTAATGGCGCACGAGGCAGCAGACAAGCAACATGGCAAGGACGTGGGTAGGAGCAGAGCCATGTGCTCCCCTCGGCAGTGGACGCAAGGACAGAGCAGGGCAGGGCGACGCGGCATGTGCGGCCACGACGGAAAGGTCGCAAGGACAGAGCAGGCCGTGGTAGGTGAAATGAACGGCTCACGATGCATGCTGGTAAAGGATACGTATAAGTGTATTTTCGATTGTATTTCGTTATTTATTTTTCAATAGAAAAACAGCAAGGTGATTTAAGTACATGGCCTTGCTCGGGCACACGGCCAAGTTGAGCACGGTGTTCGGCCCGCGCAGCGCGACGACAAGACGGGCAAGGTAGCCCGCGAGTGCCAAAGCATGCGGTGACCGCGCACACCAGGCCAAGTGACCGGAATCATGCGCTGCACGAATGTTAAAGCGCGCCCAATTTCTAATCCAGCCAAGTTAAGACTAAACCAACACCTATACCATCACAAAGCACTCACTTTAATGCAATCAACAATAAAAAACATGCAACTAGTGTTTAAACATTTTTGTTAAAAATTAAATGCCAAAATAGTATTGTCTACCACCCTTCATACTTAGAAACGTTAAGGTTTTCAGTTAGGACTAAGTAATCATTAACTCTTTTGTCGTAATTTTTAATAGATCTAAACCTTGCTAACCTCAACCAACAAATACTTCATGCCATAGTCCATACCTAATACTAACCCGCAGGAGCAAAATATATAAGCACCATTTAACTAATTCGCTCAATATGATTCGCCAAAAATGGTATTTTAAACATAAATTCAAGTGTTTGCCGTCTTAACGAAAAGGCTTATCTTAATTTCCTATTTGATCATTGAGCTCCCACAACACTAGTTAACAACATCTATTTCCCAAAAGTTAATGTTGCATTTCTATCTACTAAACTTGTACTTCAATTTTTATTCAAGTACTAAATGCAAGTTATGTTTTATTCTTGTTTACAGAAATTGCTTTTCATGCCAAACAATTAAAACTATTTCTCCTATTTTCTTATTAAGATTTTCATTAGCACATTTAAGTAACTAACTCACTATATTTATAGATCTATTTCTCAGGCCATAACCTCAGTGCTAAACGAGCTCGTAACACCAAAGGTGCTACAGCTTGGTATGTTAGTAAGTGACCACAGAGAGTTTTATATGCTTTGGCAACTGACAAGTTTGTTGAACCCCAAATGTAGGTCCACTTGTCATTATCCTGTGTAAGGTGGAGATTTTGAAGATCTAGAGACAAAATTTGTAGTTGTGGAAAGGCTGTGATAGACAAAGGTAGATGGAAGAGTAGCTGTAGACTATCTAGATTTTTTTTGCCTTGGAGATGGAAACCTTATCATTCTTTGCAAAGGAGTGCAATTCAGGATAAAATTGATTGAGAACTCTGTCATTCTAGAGGTCCTCCCGCTTGTACCATTCCGAACAATAATTGAGGCGGCCTCTTTATAAGTGTTTAAAAGTCTCAAGGTATCTCTCCACCAAAAGGAGTCTTTTCGTAATGTGACTGGGGAGTTTGTTGTTGGTGTAATGCTTTTCCCAAATCAAAGCAACCCAGGGGGTATCTACCTTGTTGAAAAACTTATGGAGGTGCTTCAACAGAAGGGCTTCATTTTGTGTTCTTAGATTTAGAACACCTAGACCACCTTCAGGCTTTGGAGTGCAAACCATTGACCATACTACTTTTGGGGGAGTTTTGTTGTTTATATCTACCCCACGCCAAAGACAGTGCTTATGGTATTTATCAATTTGCTCAATTATAGTGACATTCAGTTTAAAGGTGCACATATAAAAGGCCGGTAGAGATTAGAAAACTGCATTGAAAGACGCCCAACTTGAGAAAGAAAAACTAAAGTGGAGACAAGTCTTTGTTCACATTTTGTAACAAGGGGTAGAAAATTAATCACCTGTGGTTTTGTTAAGCCCAGCAGGAGACCTAGGTAAGTAAAAGGCAGAGTACCTTGGGGTACATCCAAACATAGCAGCGAGAAGTTCTAATTTGTCGGGAGTAACATTAATGGGGTCATCATTGACTTTGCATAATTTACTCTTAGGCCTATTGATTTAGCAATGTTGTTGAGTAAAGCTTTGAGAGTAAAAAGCTCCCTTCCACATGCTTTCATGATAATGAGAGTATCGTTTATATATTGGGTAATTGGGAAATCAATCTTGTGTCTGCCTATTGTAGGAGGTCTGCAGCCAAAACAAAAAGGAGTGGAAAGAGACCTAATCTTTTCCAAATGGGCCGCCTGGCACGGCACGGCACGGGCACGGCATCGGCACGCCACGGCGAGGCACGGCACTATGCGGCACGGCGGCCCGCCGTGCCGTGCCTGTTAGTGCCATCGTGCCTAAGTGGCAGCCCAGGCACGACACTATGGAGAGGAAATCGTGCCGTGCCGTGCCAGCAGGCACGGTGGCACGCCAGTGCCCGTGCTGGCCCAGGCACTAATACATTTTTAAGAGAGAATTCCTTATTTGACACTGGGAAAATGAATCGTTCCTTTCTTGGCCTTGAAATTTTTTCCGTTCCCTATTTGACACTCACTTCAACTTTCATCCATAATTTGACACTACCGTCAAATCCGTTAGCTAACAATTGTTAATTGGTACATTAAAAGACGTTTTGCCCTAGAAAAAAAACGAGAAGCAAATTTGAGAGGAAAAAAACCTGCGCCTTTTTTTTTCTCAAATTTGCTTTCGGAGGCGGGCGTGTTTTTTTTTTTTCTCTCAAAACGCCTTTTTCTAACACAAAGCTAATCTTTTAGCTAAACGGATTTGACTATAGTGTCAAATTAGGAATAAAAGTTGAAGTGAGTGTCAAATAAGTAACGAAGAAAATTTCAAGGCCAAGAAAGGAACGACTCATTTTCCTGGTGTCAAATAAGGAATTCTCTCCATTTTTAACCCAAGTTCATCAGCACAAGTGCACAACTCAACTAGTCAGGAAAACACAGCAAACACACAAAGTTAAGAAAATAGGAATATATTTGGAGCATGTGCAATGGCTGCCTCATTAAAAACCTGCTAGGTAAAACTCACCCTTGTGAGAAACCCTAGTCAGAAAAAGAGTACAGCCTAGCTCCATTAAAGTTCAATGTTCTTACATCATTGTCCAAGTCCAAGTTCTCATATTACAGAGCCAAGTTCAAGCTAAATGTAAAGACTAAACTAATAAATATATGCTTCAAGCTTCAAGTTCAAGCTCCCAGCTGGCCAGCTGCAAAAGAAGAACAGAGTTAACATTAGGAGCACTGATTAGTTAGCAAAAGAAGAAGAGGAAGTTAGGGTTGTGATTTACCTTGGCGGCCGGGGCACTAATCAAGATAAAGCTCTTCAAATGTTTCCTCCAGCTCTGGGTCCTCCATATTGTGCTGCAGCCTTGCCTCCGCCAACTCCCAGTCCTTGACGCGGGTGAGCCACTCCACCGTCTCCGGCTTCAGCCTCCTTCACCGCTCCTCGATGATCCTACCAGTCATATTAAACGTAGATTCTGAAGATATGGTAGACACAGGAACAGTTAAAACATCTTTAGCCATGATGGATAGCACTGGATATGTCAGTTTGTGCTCATGCCACCATTTCAAGATGTCAAATGAATCATCCAACTGGCTAACAGTGTCACAATCCAAGTATGAGACAAGTTCAGAAGCATTAGAAGTCAGAGAAGTAGCAACATGCAAAGAAAGCGATGAGAGATGTATCTCTAGATAGATTAAGAGAGGAATGCAAAGAAGAAGTACCCCCACCGGAAGGACTAGGTGTATCATCATCATAAATTTCATCCCAAATGACCTTTTCTTACTGAGACATGTTTTTGAGGGACAGTCCTCCTCAACCTAATGACTCCATATTTCTCCTCATACTTATTGAAAACATCAAGAAGCCTAGCTCTAGTGCCAACTTTGTAAGCACTTCAGAATCAGATCTTGGTAAGGTTCATCAACTTCCTCAACACTTTTGCAAAACCCTTCATTTTAGCTCTAGGGTCCAAGATGAATGCAAAAGAATAGAGCAAAGGTATGTCCCTCCAATATTTATTATATTTGTCTATCATAGGTTGAATCACATTTCTCAGGTGAATGTCATTACTATAATTGTTCAGGTGTATAGCAATCTTAACCAAATAATGAAGCATAAGTGGAGATGTAGGATAGTAAACACCAGACAATGCAACAGTAGCATCATAGAACAGTTCAAGAAACACAAATACTTTTTCAGCAACAGCCCAATGTTCTTCAGTTAGAAGCAACTCACTATTCTCACCTTTAGGATAATTGGCATGTATGAAAGTAGTGAAAGGATCTTTGTGAGGAAGCAAAGTCTTAAGCATTAGATATGTAGAGTTCCACCTTACATCCATGTCCAACTGAAACTTTTTAGGCCTAACACCCGCTGCAATGCAAAGTCTTTTGTATGCTACAATCCTCTGATTAGATGAGTTTAAAAATGATATTGCAGTTCTAAAAACTTCAATCAAAGGTTTAAGATAATTAAGTGCCTCCTTGACAATCAGGTTGATTATATGGCATGCACAACGTTGATGCAAGAACATAGTACTAACAGCAGATTCAGGTTTAGGATGTCTTCGATCCTCTATAGGTACCTCAAGACCAAGATATTTAGACACAACAGGTCTAAGTTTTTGCATGGCAGAAACATTAGATGAAGCATTGTCCAAAGTAACAGCAAACACTTTTTCAGCAACACCATAATCACCAAGAACAGATGCAACTCTATCAGCAATATTCTATCCATTATGGGAACAATCAATAAGCACAAGACCAAGCACCCTCTTCTCTAGTTGCCAATCAGGGTTTATGTAATGAGCAACAACACTAAGGTAGTCCACTTTGGCTTTGCCAGACCATATATCAGAGGTTAGGCACACACAATTAACAGAATCAGAAGCAAGTAGCTCAACAAGCTTAGCCTTTCTATCAGAAAACATTTTGGCTAAGTCTCTAGTGGTGGTTTGTGTAGAGACAGCCTGAAACTTAGGATTATGAGCATTACAGATGTATTCCTCAAATGCGGCAGATTCACCAAAGCTTATAGGAACATCTACCCTAGCAAGCAATCGACAAAGTTCAGTACGAGCATGTATAGGACAGTAATCCCAATTACGCATAGAACCATCAGGATTAAAAGAGATCTAAGACTGACTAAAGCTCCTAGTTTTCTCTCGCCTAACAGCACATTTATCCCTGTGACGACGGAGGTGGCCAGTGCCAATTGCAGATCTACCAGAATACTGCTTTTTGCAATGGATGCAGACAGCGCCATACCTGACATTCTTACCTTTGGGGCCCATCTTGAACAGCTTCTTGAAGTCAAGCCACACATCAGAGGTATAGGGACGTGATACCTGGTCGTCGGCGTTCTCATCTTGTTCGTCGCCTTGGTCCTCTGCTCCATCACCACCTTCAACGTCGATCGGATCATCGGCTCCACCTCCAGATCCACGACCGAAGAGCTCTTCTACCTCCTCGTCGCCCATGTCGTCGTCTTCGTCTTCTCCAGGGAGCTCGCGCAACCTCTCGGACTCCTCATGGTACGCAGACAAGGCAGCCTCGACTGTCTCTTCAGAGGGGGGCCGGGGAGGCATCGCCACTGGCCTCAAACGGCTGCACAAGTGCACATGAGCAAGAAGAAGTAGATCATTAGATCAAGATTCAAGAACAAGAAGAAGAAGACGGTCAAGATCAAGAACTAAAGAAAGAACAAGAACGGTTAGGGTTAGGGTTTACTGCGGATTCTTACCTCAACGACGCCGGCGACGTAGACGGAGCTCGGAGCAGCTGTGAATCAGCGGATCTGAAGAAAGAAGAAGAAAAAGATCAGGAAGAGAAGCATCTTCCGTGCCAGAGCTGCCGGAGGCGCGAGAAGAAGAAGAAGATGAGTGCTCTTACCTGCATCTTCGGAGCCCCGGAGCTGCCGTAGGGCGAGAAGAAGAGGTGGGGACGGCGGCGGGTCGCCGTCGCCCGTCGGAGTCGTCCCGCGCCGTCGGAATCGGAGAGGAGAGCCAGAGAGAGCGAGAGGAGAGCGCGGCGGGGGAGGGCGAGAATGATTTAGGGTTTGGGGTGCGAGGGGGAGCCGGCTGACGACGCTGCTTATATACACCCCCACCCCAACGGTGGAATCCAACGGCTAGAATCGTAGGGGTCGGGGGATCCAACGGCCATGATGGCTCGAAGCCGTGCCGATGCCGGGCCAGGCCTTTTTTCGTGCCGTGCCTCGTGCTGGCCCATGGGCCGAATGTGCGGCCCAAGCATGGGCACGGCTGCGGGCCGTGCCAGGCACGGGCACGATGCCTAGCGGGCCGGGCCGGGCTAGTGCCGTGCTTTTTAGGGCCGGGCCCGTGTCGGCCCATCGGGCCTGGCCCATTTGAAAAACTATAAAGAGACCCTTTGTCTTACTCCTCTTCTACAATAAAAGGTTTTTCCAAGTGTTCCATTGAGAAGAATAGAAAAGTGTCGAATCCAAAAAAAAATTATTTTCATCCATCTCATCCACTTGGGTCCAAAACTTTTGGCCAACATGATCTGTATCATAGCCTCATGCTCAACCTTGTCACATGTCTTCTCAAAGTCGAGCTTAAGAATGGCAAGTTCTTTCATGGAGTGATGACAAAGGTGAAGGTAATCAAAAGGCCAAGCAAGGCAATCTTGTATAGTCCTTGATTTAATGCAACCATATTAATTTTGATGAACACAAGTCGCATGATGTAAACGTGTAACCTGTTAGCAAGAAGCTTTCTGATAATTTTCATTGGACAATTCAGAAGTCAAACGGGCCTAAAGTCATTGACTAAAGGAGGAGCAGGTTGTCTTGGTACTAGACTACTAGTAGAGTTATAAGTCAGCCATTAATACTTTGCAGGCGGACTGAACCTTCGTAAAACAGCAGAGTTACGATTACGATGCGGAACGGAATGGGTCAGCTCTCGACGTATCCGATCCGACCGTTTTTCCGGCGTGGCCACTGTCCCGCGCGCGGAGTGCTGCACGTGTCCATCCCGAGCCAGGCGTCCTTCACTCCTTCCTTCTCGCCGCCGTCGTGTCCTCCTCCATCCCTGCAGCTGCAGTGGGGGTGGACCGGGGATCTCCGCCCCACCTCCGATTGGTTCCTCTTTTCCCGTAGCCGTTGGTAAGGATACCCTAGCTTCCGTGGATGCGGCGTTGTTCGTCGATCTCCTTCTACAGAAAGAATTCTTTTTTATTTTTGGTACGGGCACTCCAGCTCGTCGCGGATTCAGTTCATTTGCCGCGCGGCGGAGTACTTGATCTGCAGCTGATTGTTTTTCTTTTCCAACAACTTCTTCCGCGAGTGTCACTCAGGTCCTCCCTTGAGTCCCTTCCCCTCCCCTGTGCTGTCTGTGCTGCAGCCAAGAGAAGTCGTTGCTGCAGAGTGCAGAGAGCCTCGGATTGGATGTGGGATGAAGTGATGGCATCGGACGGAGGATCCTTCTCTAGCTTCCGGGAGTTGTACGGCAACATCCACGGCCCGGCGGTGCTCACTGGCGCCGCGTTTGCGCTTGTGGCGCTCCTCATCTCGCTCTGGCTCATCCTGCAGCACCTCAGATCCTACAACGATCCAGCCGTAAGTAACTGATGTCTTTAGTTTTACGCCACGTTACATTCCATGAAAAAGTTCTGATCCCCCTGGTGTGTAACTGTTGTTTATGGCTTGTTTGTTGTTATCCGTGCTGAACAATTGTACTCTCCTGCTGCTGAAATCCTGCAGGAGCAGAAGTGGATCATAGCTGTGCTGTTCATGGTGCCTGTTTATGCCTCTGAATCTGTAAGCGCTAGCTCCGCTTGTTCTGATGCCCAATCGAGGCAGAGAAGTGCTATTGCAAGTAGTAGTAGTTCTTGAGAAGATATTAGTGTAGTTCATCACTGCTTCACGAACACTAACTGGCTTCAAGTACTGGTGTGGACGTGTGGTTATCAATTGATTTAGGATCTCCTTTTTCCTTGTAATGCCTTTGCAGTTTTTGTACTGACATGAATTGATATCCCATTCCAGTTTTTGATTCTTTTCAGATAATTTCACTGTGGAATTCAAAGCTCTCTCTGGCTTGTGATATATTGCGGAATTGTTATGAAGCCTTTGCTCTGTATGCCTTTGGACGATACTTGGTCGCTTGCCTTGGTAATACTGCAGAATAATCTGCACCAGCATGCTGTGATCTTTTTCGTTCTCTACAGGACTCATTGTGATCTTGTGATGAGCAGCTACATATTTGTGCTGCCACTCAGTCCCTCTCTGAATTATTCGTTGCACTCATTTGTTGTTACATTACACTTCAGGTGGGGAAAGACAAGTGTTCCATTTGCTTGAGAACAGAAAAGGGGACGAGCTGAGCGAGCAGCTGCTAGAGAGTCAAGACAAGACACAAGCTCATAACCGAAGCAGAGTGTACAATTTCTTTTGTGACCCTAATGCTCTGGGAGAGAACTTGTACACGATTATAAAATTCGGTCTTGTGCAATATGTGAGCTATTTTATAATGAGAAAATGTTCCCTCAACTGACACTGGCAGATAATGACATGCCATAACTTTGTTTGACAAAATTGCAGATGATTCTGAAGACACTATGTGCTTTATTGGCGTTGATCTTGGAGCTTTTTGGAGCCTATGGAGATGGTGAATTCAAGTGGAATTACGGGTATCTGTCTTTTTCACTTTTTTGGTTATCGAAATTAGTAAAACAGCTGAGCTTGAGGAGACCCAAATATAGTTTTTTTTATTGCATCAGATTCATAAATTTCTTTCTATCTTCTACTAAACAAAAAAGGAACTCTTCAGTATTTTCCTTCTTTTTGTGTGCAAATAATTATGTTTCGCTGTTATGTTGTTTTCTAACATGTCATGCTTTTATATGCAGATATCCTTATATTGCAGTTGTCATAAATTTCAGCCAGACATGGGCGTTGTATTGTCTTGTAAAATTTTACAATGCAACACATGAAAAACTACAGGCAATAAGGCCACTAGCCAAGTTCATAAGCTTTAAGGCCATTGTATTTGCCACTTGGTGGCAAGGAGTTGGCATTGCAATCATTTGCCAAACTGGACTCCTGCCCAAAGAGGGAAAAGTGCAGAATGCACTACAGGACTTCCTCATTTGCATTGAGGTAATCTTGTCACCTCCTGGTGGACCATCTTTTCCTCGTTGCTTGAGGGTAAAACTCTAATCCCTTTCTGGTAGATGGCTATCGCAGCTACAGCGCACGCCTATGTCTTCACTGTGGAGCCGTACCAGCGCATCCCTGTACTTGATCATTGGGAAGTCACATTTGAGGAAAGTAAAATGGAGGCAAAGTTAGATGTCAACGATGATACAAGCAGTACACCAACTACCATTGAGCAGCAGGAGACCCATGTTGAAGCTCCAGGGACAAGCATCAAGGAGAGCGTGCAGGATGTTGTCCTCGTTGGCGGCCAACATGTAAACTGATGGCTTCTGAATTTCAATAGCTTGGCACCTTAATTCAGAATTCTTCATGTTTAACATAATTATACTACTGGCTACTTCTTCAGGTTGTCAAGGATGTTGCCCTTACAATCTTGCAAGCGATTGGACCTGTGGAGAAAGGTGTCGAGAAAGGAGTTGGGAAGATTCAGGATAAGTTCCATCATATCTCGCTGAAGCCAGGGGACAAGAAAGAACCTGAAGTTGATGTGGAGGAGCACATCACTGAGAATGTTGTGGATGGCAAACCTGTTGCAGTCAACGCAGAGGTTGAAGTCGAACAGAAGGTGCAAGATAGTGGCAAGGAAGGTGAAACTGCCGTGGTTGAGACTGATGTGGAAATCAAAAGAACAGAGAAGGACGATGACGTGTAGTGCTCACCCAAAGCATCTGAAGAATTCCATAAAGCTAACGAAAGTAAAATGTGTAGTGCTCACTCGTATCGGCCTGTTCGTTTCGGCTGAATTGGCTTATAAGTCATGGCTGAAAGTATTACTGGCTGGTTTGGTGTAAGAGAAAAATATTGTCCAAGCCGTGGATTATATGTTAGCATACATAAGCCATGTAGCTGCATACTGTAAATAGGCATTGCACTGCACGTTTATTTTTTTGCTTCAGTTGCATGCGCGAGCGCCGAGTTGTGGTGGCCGCGCAAATAGGAGGTAGTGGACAGCGAGATTAACTCGCGCACAACCTGGGCGCCGAGCGGTGCACGCACGCCGCGGACGTGGGGATGGACGCGTCGTGCGCGCGTCGTGCGGGCATCGCCAGAGCTCTGCATGTTCGTTAAATAAAAGGAGAAGAAAACCACGAAAAGCTGCGGTTCATTGAGCAGCACAAAATTCTCTGCGTTCACTGTCTCCATGAGTTCGTGTGTGTGAGTTCTTGCAGTTTTCTCTGTGTCCCGGCGAGAGCCTTTGTTCCCGACGCCGTACATCGTCGCCCAGGGCCTAACAAGTGGCATCAGAGCTAGGTGAGCGGGAATCGCGGCTGCCATGGCTTCACCACCACCGCGACCCCGAGGCCGTACCCCGCCGGACGCTAAGAAGAAGCAGGTTGACGGCTCCAGCGGCTCCGGCAACAAGACGCCGCCGCGCTCGCCGTCACCACGTCGCTCTCCACCGCGCCGTTCGCGCGACGCACGTCGTTCGCGCACCCGGGACGCACGTCGTCCCCGGGAAGTCATCGTCGAGCGCGTCATCCACGAGGGTGGCGGTTCAGGCAACTGGCCACAGCTGACGCGAACCAACTACAACGAGTGGGCGCTGCGCATGAGGCTGAAGATGCAGGCGCGTCACATCTGGGACGCCGTCGAGTTCGACGACGTAGAGTACGACGACGACCGGCGCGCGCTGGACGCGATCTGCAGCGCCGTCCCGGAGGAGATGGTGCCGGCGCTCGCCACCAAGAACACCGCCAAGGAGGCGTGGGAGGCCATCCGCACGTTCCGCATCGGCGACGACCGCGTGCGGAAGGCGACGGCGCAAAATCTGCGTGCTGAGTACGAAAACATCAAGCTGAGGGACGGCGAGGCGATTGAGGATTTCGCGCTCCGCCTCACCGGCGTGGTTCAGCGGCTGGGGTCCCTGGGAGATCCCGAGCCGGAGCCTAAAGTCGTCGCCAAGTATCTACGGGTCGTTCGTCCCAGGTACAAGCAGCTCGTTGTTTCAATCGAGACTCTGCTGGATATATCGCAGTTGTCGATCGAGGAGGTTACCGGAAGATTGAAGGCGGCCGACAACGTCGTTGATCCGGCTCCTCCACAAGCTGCCAGCGGCAAGCTACTCCTTACGGAGGAGCAGTGGCTGGAGAGATACAAGAAGAAGGAGTCGTCACGCGGAGGTTCAAGTTCCGGCGGACGAGGCAGGGGCCGCGGCAAGCCACGCGGACGCAGGAACGGTGGCGAAGCGCGCGGCGCGTCCAGTGGCAGCGCCAACGGAGCGAACAGCAACAACAAGTCGCGAGCCGGGCCAGATGACATTTGCAAGCGTTGTGGCAGGATGGGACATTGGGCCCCGGACTGTCGCACGAAGCTGAAGACAGAAGCTGAGGCCCACGTGACCCAGGATGATGAGCCCACTCTCATGTTTGCCTACGGGCTACTTGAGGGCGAGTCAGACGAGTCGTTCCCCCTCGCGCCGCCACCAAGCCTCACCGTCGCCGGTAAATCCGTCCCTGCCGCGGCACCGCCGCTCAAGCTTCTGGAAGCCAAGGTCTTCGTCGCAGCCAGCTCGGAGGAGGACCGGGACCCGAAGCGCTGGGTCCTGGATACCGGCGCCACCAACCATATGACCGGCGTCCGCTCGGCATTCTCCGATCTCGACATCGGGCGTGGTAGGCTCATCCGCTTTGGCGACGGGTCGGTCGCCAAGATCGAAGGCCGAGGCACCATCCTCTTTGCGTGCAAGAACGGGGAGCACCGCACGCTCGCCAACGTCTACTACATCCCCTGTCTGACTGCCAACATTATCAGTGTTGGGCAGCTTGATGAGATTGGTTTTCGTGTGCTTGTCGGCGGGGTCTTGAGGATTCGAGATGAGGATCGCCGCCTACTTGCTAAGGTCCACCGCAGCCCAAGCCGGTTGTACATCCTCGACACCGAGATCGCGCGACACAGCCAGCTGGCGGCAAGACGCGCGGAGGACCCCGCTCGCACGCCCGCTATGGGCATGTCAATTTCGCGCGCTTCGAAAAGATGGGGCGTGACAAGCTCGTGCGCGCGCGATGCCGCTTCTTTGACCACGTCGACCAGCTTTCTGCGACGCGTGCCTCGGCTCGGCAAGCAAGCACCGGCGGACGCCGTTCCGTGCGCGCTCTGCGCGCGTTCCGCAGGCGCTCCAGCTCCTCCATGGGGACCTCTGCGGGCCCATCTCTCCACCAACTCCGGCGGCAACCGCTACTTCTTGCTTTGCTTCGACGGCGACTACACACGGTACATGTGGATAGCCCTGCTGCCTTCCAAGGACGAGGCGGCCGCGGCGATCAAGCGCGTTCAAGCCGCGCCAGAGCGCAAGACTGGGAAGCGCGTTCAAGCCCTCCGGACGGACCGTGGTGGCGAGTTCCTGTCTGCGGCGTTCGAACAGTATTGCACCGACATCGGCCTCCGGCGTGAACTCACGGCGCCCACTCTCGGCCAGAACGGAGTGGTGGAACGCCGAAACCATCGTGGTCGGCACCGCCACGCATGTTGAAGGCCAAGCGGCTCCACAGAGTCTTCTGGGCGGCGCGGTGTCAACGGCGGTCTACCTTCTCAACAGATCGTCGTCCAAAAGCATTGGTGGAAAGACTCCTTACCAGCTGTGGACGGGCAGTGCGCCGGGTGTTCAAAGACTGCGCCGCGTTCGGATGCATCGCCCACATGAAGCTCACGGCGCCCGAACCCCAAGCTCGATGACCGGAGTCGGCGCACCATCTTCGTCGGGTGCGATCCTCGGCTCCAAGGCTTACCGTCTCTCACGATCCAAAGGTGTCACGGCGAGTCCATATCGGCCCAGCGACGTCGTGTTCGGCGACGAGGGCGCCTGCCGAGCTGGGATGATGAGATCCCAGGCGGCGATCGATGACTTCGTCGCGAGGAGGTGACACCGAGCTGCCTCGTGTAGTCACGGTGTGTCAGACGAACACGCCTATACGCCCCAACACCGCAAGCACCTCCACGTCGAGCTCTCGCGCAGTACCACGACGTCGCGCCTTCGACCCGCACACGCCAAAGCCTGAAAGCTGCTGGGCGGGCGATGGAGTTCGCCACTCCACCGAGCAGCGGGGACATCCACCTCGGCGCCGATGCGATGACGCCCTCTCCGCTTTCGCGGGTTGAGAACATCCTCGGTCAGCCCCTACACCGGACCGCACACCGGACTTGGAGGAGCAGCTCTTGCTGGCTAGTGATGCCGAGCCAAGCTCTTTTCGATGAGGCGCAACAACACGAGTCTTTGCGCGCAACGCGATGCTCGGCGAAATGACGGCGATCGAAGCCAACGGGACGTGGGAGCTCGTCGACTCTCCACCTCGCTCCGACCCATTGGACCGAAGTGGGTGTTCAAGGCCAAGAAGGACGCAGCGGGGCTCATCTCCAAGTACAAGGCCCGGCTGGTCGCGAAAGGGCTACGTCACGTAGCGGGCGTGGACTTTGACGAGGTGTTTCGCGCCGATGGCGCGCGCTTTGGAGTGTCCGTCTTCTTCTCGCCACGCCGCCAACGAGGATGGGCGTCCACCACATGGACGTGAAATCTGCGTTCCTCAACGGCGCGAGCTGCAGCAGGAGGAGGTTTTCGCCGAGCAGCCACCGGGCTTCATCCTAAAGGGCCATGGCGCGCAAGGTCTGCTGCGCTTGGTGAAGGCCTCAGACGGTCTGCGACAAGCTCCTCGCGCTGGTATGCAAAATGGACAGCTCTCTTGGTCTTGGTTTTCAGCCGCAGCCGACTTCGAGAGCATGCCGTGTACTTGCGCGGCGAGGGCGTTCATCGCCTCGTCGTGGGGGTGTATGTCGACGACCGGTGATCACGGGCGGCGACACCGGCGACATCGACAAGTTCAAGTCGCAGATGAAGGGAACGTTCGGATGAGTGATTTGGGACTGCAGCATTACTATCTCGGTCTCGAGGTGTCCCCAAACGCCGCAAGGCATCACCTTGGGGCGAGCACGACTGCACCAAGATCCTGCGAACGCAGGGTCGACGACGGTCAGTAACACCGGTCCGATCCCCATGGAGCCGCGCTGAAGCCGAGCAAGAAGAGCACGGCGCCCATTGTCGATCAAACGGCGCGTCTGTAAGTATCGTGGGCTCACTGCGGTATTTGGTTAATACTAGGCCGACCTAGCCTACTCGGTTGGCTATGTGGCGAGCAGTTTATGGAGGAGCCGACGACCGAGCACACTTTGCAACCGTGAAGAGAATCCTGCGCTATGTCGCCGGGACACTTGACTACGGCCGCCGATACACCGTGAAGCGAGCGAAGAGGCTGAGCTGATCGGGTTCAGCGATAGTGATCTTGCCGGCGACACGGACACCAGGAAGAGTACCACCGGCGTCATCTTCTTCCTCGGCGACAACATCATCACTTGGCAAAGCCGAGCGAAGGTCGTCGCTCTGTCTTCATGCGGGCGAGTACATAGCGAGGACTACTGCGGCTTGCCAAGGAGTGTGGTCTGGCGCGCGTCGCTTTCGGCGGCTGAAGGGCAAGCAAGAGGGAGCGTCCACGATCTTCATCGACAATCGATCGACCATCGCGCTCAAGAAGAACCCGTTTTCCACGACCGCGATAAACACATTGATGTGAGGTTCCACTTCATCCGAGAGTGTGTCGAGGAGGGCAGGGTGAGCGTTGCTCCTGTTGGCACCGCTGAGCAGCTGGCGGACATCATGACCAAGGCTTTGTCTCGGGAGCACTTCTGTGAGTTGCGTGCCAGGATTGGTCTTGTGAAGATTAAGTAGGATACATGGCTTAGGAGGAGATTTGTTAGCATACATAAGCCATGTAGCTGCATACTGTAAATAGGCATTGCACTGCACGTTTATTTTTTTGCTTCAGTTGCATGCGCGAGCGCCGAGTTGTGGTGGCCGCGCAAATAGGAGGTAGTGGACAGCGAGATTAACTCGCGCACAACCTGGGCGCCGAGCGGTGCACGCACGCCGCGGACGTGGGGATGGACGCGTCGTGCGCGCGTCGTGCGGGCATCGCCAGAGCTCTGCATGTTCGTTAAATAAAAGGAGAAGAAAACCACGAAAAGCTGCGGTTCATTGAGCAGCACAAAATTCTCTGCGTTCACTGTCTCCATGAGTTCGTGTGTGTGAGTTCTTGCAGTTTTCTCTGTGTCCCGGCGAGAGCCTTTGTTCCCGACGCCGTACATCGTCGCCCAGGGCCTAACATTATAAGCCAGATACGAGCAAATAAGCCGAAACGAACATGCTGTCTGGGATTAAACCATCCTGTCTCCTAATACAGTGATTAGAATTATATCGACGTTGCATACAACTTGTATATAGTTCATTCTTGAAAGATGTACATACGGAAGACAGATGCTTTTTATTGATCGAGTCAAGTTAGATAAACACGTGATGCCTATTCTATACATTAAATAATGGAAGTATTTACATTACTATATATACAACAGAATCTCACAAACTTGCTCATGTGCCCTCAGTTCGGCCCGCCGCAGCACAGCTCTGAGCAGCACTCGAAGCATCCCAGACACGCGAGGGCAGCGCAGGCCTGCGCCATGACAATGGCGCACTGGTCGTTCATCTTGCTGCACGCCTTGATGAAGCACATGCAGCAACAGCAATCCGCCACGCGGCTGCAGCAGCCAACGGCCTTCTCGAATATCACAAACTTCTCCGGCGCTTTCATGTCTCCGAATCCTGTTGTCAGGTTCTGCCTTGTTGCCGCAACATCACCAAATCCCAGTGCTAGGCCACCAAGCGGCATCGCTGGTAGCTCATCTGGGCTGCTTTGTTTCGTTGGTTTATTCTTCGCCTGATCAAATACAGCAATATTAGTCACAGATTGTGGCGGCTTTCTAGTTTAAATGTAAGACATAATCTGCTGCTCCCCAAATCTCTCTGCTGCAGATTAGGAGATCAAGCTGGTCAGCTCGGCTGTCCAGTCTCTGCTGCTGTAGCAGTATGACAATAGGTCACCTTTAGTACATTAGTTGGTAGCTAATATATCAGCCATGTCTTGGTAGTGGGCTGATCTAAGCATTGTACTGCTAGTACTAGGAGTAGTTGGGGATGTACTCAGCCATACCTCAGTGTACCTGGTAAAGGTACATGTAGTTGTATATATACTACCTCAATGCAAATGGAAAAGGGCAGTTCAGTTGCCACATTCAGAGTTTCAGAGCTGCTGCTGCAGCCCGAGCAGTGTGTGTGCTGTGCTCACCTCTTCTTCTACCTCTAGCCAAAGTGAGTGTGTGGGTGTGCTGGTAAGCTAATTGCTTACCTGTGCAAGGATCCCAGGGGCCAACATTAAATACATATTTTGGCTAGCGTAAACCATCATATATTGGTGCAAGCAGTGTGCTTTGAGTCTCGGTATAAAAGTTGTCTCTGAAACTCTTGGGAGAATGTACTTTCATGTAAGATATTAAAGTCCATATTTCCAAATGGACCAATGAAAATGTTGAAGAAACAAAAAAGAACATGAATATTCAAAGATGTGTTGCCTTCTGTATGGCCCTGTTGCTCTGATCTTAGAGTTTACAGTCTTCATTAGCTTGGATTGACGATAAACCAAAATTTAGTTATTATAGAAATATAAGCTTTGTTGGGAAAAAAAATCGACCTGTTGTGCTGGATCTATTTTGTCCAAGCTGGTTTGAAGTAGTACCATGCGTGTGTACTCAGAAGGAAGGCTATTTTGTATGCTTAATTTCACAACCTGTAAGTTAGAGCAGAGAGGATATAATGTTATAAAAAAAACTATTGTTATTATGTGCACAGAAATAGACTGCAGAAACCCTAAATGTTGGCAGAAAGTAGCCACGATGTATAACGGTTCTAGTTGTAATGCAGTGGTGGTTATTTCACTCTTGACAAGGGAAAAAAAATAGAAAACAGCTAAACGATACAGTAGTGACAAAGTTGTAACATCACGATACTTGATTGCAAGGACTACTATCACAAAGGATCAGTAGTTCAGTACTAGTAATACCTTACAAAAGGCAATGGCAGAAAAGAAAGCAATGTATAAAACTATGAGCGCAATTTGAGACAATTCTTTCTTCCAGTGTCACATGCGATGTTATGACCGGCGTCCAGTACGTTAGGCGCCAGCGCACAGGTGGCTAGGAGGCCGGCGCACAGGGGCTATGAGGCGCCTGGATTAGATGGGCTAACGGCCCAGTTATCTTTATTTGCTATCTCCCTCAATAGGATATTTATTTCTTAAAACAGTATTTTATAGAGAGGCTATATATATATCTTGTAAACAATTATTGGAGAGGGAAGCAAGGCAAACATATCCTATCGATGCTTTCCTCTTCAATAATTGTTTACAAGATATATATATATATATATATATATATATATATATATATATATATATATATATATATATATATATATATATATATATATATATATAGCCTCTCTATAAAATTCTATTTTAAGAAATAAATATCCTATTGAGCGAAATAGCAAATAAAGATAACTGGGCCATTAGCCCATCTAATCCAAGAGCCTCATAGCCCCTGTGCGCCGGCCTCCTAGCCACCTGTGCGCCGGCGCCTAACGTACTGGACGCCGGTCATAACATCTCTCCCCACCTGGAGAAACAGCTCGTCCTCCAGCTGAAAATCCGGGTAGAGGTCTTGGAACTCCTGGAGCGGCTCCCAAGTGGCGTCCTCTTCAGTCATGCCATGCCACTGGACGAGGACGTGCCAAACATCTCGCCGAAGTTGAGCGCGCAGGACACGTGGTGGAGCAGGGAGGAGACATCCATCATATGTAGGAGGCACAGGCCCTGGAGCAGCTGGGGCGTCCCCGCGGTGAGGCTTCAGTAACCCCACGTGGAAGACGTCGTGCAGACGGGAGCCCTCCGGAAGCTGGAACCGATAGGCCACCTTGCCAACGCGTTCCAGGACCTGGAACGGACCAGCGTAGCGGGGGCCGAGCTTCCCCTTGGCGCGAGGATCCAGCGTGCGCGTCGGTCGGTGGAGGAGGCGCAGCCAGACCCAATCGCCCACCGCAAACTCCAAATCGCGGTGGTTGGCGTCGTAGTAGCGTTTGGAAATCTGCTCAGCTTGGAGAAGGCGTTCTCGGACTTCGGCCAAGAACTCATCACGCTCGCGAAGGAGGTTGTCGACGACCTCCAAGCGGGAGGCTCCCGCCGTGTAGGGCAGCAGGGGCGGTGGAGACCTCCCATAGACCACCTGGAACGGCGTCGTACGCAGGGCGGTGTGGAAGGAGGTGTTGTAGCAATATTCCGCCCATGGCAGCCAGTCCACCCACATGCGCGGGCAGTCACCGGTGACGCAGCGCAGGTACATGGCAAGCACCTTGTTGACGACCTCGAACTGACCATCCGTCTGCGGATGGAAGGTCGTACTCATACGGAGCGTGACGCCTGCCATCTTGAAGAGGTCGCGCCACACATGACGCGTGAAGACTAGATCCCTGTCGCTGACGATGGAGGAAGGAAAGCCGTGTAGGCGGACAATCCCCTCGAAGAACGCACGGGCGACAAACGTAGTGGTGTAGGGGTGGCCGAGGGCGATGAAGTGCGCATATTTGGAGAAGCGATCGACCACCGTGAGGATGACGAACTTGCCATGGACCTTGGGCAGGCCCTCGACGAAGTCCATCAAAATGTCAGCCTCACACCTGGGATGGCACATCAAGGGTCTGCAGCAGGCCGGCTGGCTGCAATGTCTCCGTCTTGTTGCGCTGGCACGTGCTGCAGGTACGAACAAAATCCTGCACAAAGGAACGGTCGCCGGGGATGAAGAAGTCGCCACGGAGGCGCTGCAGCGTCTTCTGTACGCCCTCATGACCAGCCGTGTGCGCCAAGGCAATGGCCTGGTGGCGCAGATCGCCGTCGGCCGGTATGTAAATGCACGAGCCATGCAGTAGGAGGCCCTCGGCCAGGCGCCACGGCTCGGCGAGCTCACCGTCCTGAAGCCGTTGACGGAGACGGCAAGCATCGACGGCAGAAGTAGTGGCAGCGCGAATGTCATCCAGGAAGCTGAAGGAGGACCCCAAGAGGGCGATCGCCAAGGCCTCAGGGGTACCCACGGCGTCGAAGTCGCGACGGGACAGCGTGTCGGCCACCGTGTTCAAGCGCCCCGGACGGTACTCGACGGCAAAGTCGAAGCCAAAGAGCTTGCTGATCCACTAGTGCTGCGGCACGGTGGAGAGGCGCTGATCGAGCAGGAACTTCAGCGCGAAGTGGTCGGTACGAACGAGGAAGTGCCGACCCCAGAGGTAGGGACGCTAGTGCCGAACAGCCTATACAAGGCCGATCAGCTCCCGCTCGTATGCGCCAACTTGAGGTGGCGCGCGGCGAAGGGTCGGCTAAAGAAGGCGAGCAGCCCCTCATCTTGGTGGAAGACAGCCCCGAAGCCAGCGAGGCATCGCAGTCGACGATGAACGGCCTGTCAAAATCCGGAACCTAGAGGACCGGCCCTGAGGACAAGGCGCGCTTAAGCACCTCAAACGCGGTCTCAGCCTCCTCTAACCAAGAAAACACATCCTTGCGCAAGAGGCGGGTGAGCGGTGCAGCGATCGTGCCAAAGTCGCGGATGAACTTGCGGTAGTAGCCCGCGAGGCCGAGGAACCCGCGTAACCCGTGAGCTGATCACGGAGGTGGCCATGTCATGACGGCGGCCACCTTGTCACCGTCCATGGCAACGCCGTCTCCGGAGATGACGTGGTCGAGATAAGCGACCGAAGGCGCCCCGAAGGAGCACTTCGACCGCTTGAGGTGCAGTCGGTGCGCCCGAAGCGTGTCGAGGACGAGGTGGACGTGCTGGAGATGTTCAGCCCACGACGAGTTGTAGATCAATATGTCATCGTAAAAGACAAGCACGAACCTGCGCAAAAATGGGCGAAGGACGTCATTCATCAGCGCCTGGAAGGTGGCCGGCGTGTTGCAGAGCCCGAACGGCATCACGAGAAACTCGAAGTGGCCATGGTGCGTGCGGAATGCTGTCTTTTCAACATCCGCCGGGTGCATGCGCACCTGGTGGTAGCCCGAGTAGAGGTCGAGCTTGGTGAAGAACGTGCACAATGAAGCTCGTCGAGGAGCTCATCGACCACCGGAATGGGGAACTTGTCCTTGGAGGTCTTGTCGTTGAGTGCCCGGTAGTCGATGCAGAAGCGCCAAGTACTATCGGCCTTCCACACCAGGAGAACAGGGACGAAGAACGCCGACGTGTTGGGCCGAATGACACCCTGCGTTAGCATGGCCTCGCACTGGCGCTCCAACTCATCCTTCTGGAGCTGCGGGTAGTGGTACGGCCGGACAGCGGCGGGTGCGGTCCCGGGCAGCAGGTGGATGCGGTGGTCGTAGGGGTGTGCTGGAGGCAGGCCGCACGGCTCTGCGAATACGTCATCGAACTGGCGGAGTAGACGGTCCAGCAAGGGCTGGTCAGGCGCTACAGCCACCGCGCGAGACGCCGGCTCCCGTATGTCGTCGCGAGGGGAGCCGAGGCCCTTCCACAGGATGCGCCAAGAGCCTCGCGTGAAGGCCATGCACAGGTCTTCGAAGTCCCAGAGGATGGGACCAAGCGTACGGAGGAAGCCGACGCTAAGGATGACGTCGAAGCCACCGAGGTCGATGCCGAAGCAGTTGATGGAGAACTCCTCGGTGCCAATGGCCAATGCCACGTCACGGGCGACCCCTTGACAAGGGACACGGTCCACGTTGGCCACCAAGGTCCGCATGGTGGGGTGCGGTGCTGTGGACTGGCGAAGTCGACGCATGAGGCCGGTGTCGATGAAGTTGTGCGTGGAGCCGGAGTCGAGAAGCGCCAGAAGGCGGTGGCCGTGGACGTAGACATGTAGGTGCATGGCATTCTCCATCCGGATGCCCGCGATGGCGTAGAGGGAGACCGTCGGAGGGGTTGCAGCCTCTACAAGCGCTGATGAGTTGGCTGCCTCCTCAGGAACGGCAGCAAGGGCCGCCACCTCTGCAGGAACGTCGTCGTTGAGGTAGTCGGCGGACTCTAGGTAGAAGAGACGCTGGCATTGGTGGCCACGGACATAGGGCTCATCGCAATTGTAGCATAGGCCTTGACGCTTGGCCGAGCGAGCTGTTCGGCGGTGCGGCAGCAAGCAGACGGCGAGACTTCGCCGAGGTCGGCGCAGCGGCGCGCACACAGACTCTGAGGCCGCGCGCTCGAGGGCAGCCTGCGGCAATGCTTGGCAAAAGTTTGCGAGACCCAGGCGTTCTTGAGTCGCGCCCAGCGTGTCTTTGAGGGCGGTGGCGTCATGGGTTGCAGCAGACGGCTCATCATAGGCCCTAGCGAGATGTATCGCCCGCTGGAGGTCCTGCGGCTCGTGCAGCTCCACGACCACCTTGATGTGCTCCGAAAGACCGCCCACGAACAGCTCCACCTTCTGGAGCGGCGACAAGTTGCGGGCATGGCACAGCACCGCGTTGAAGTGTTCGGCGTACTCCTGGACCGTTGACAGGAAGGTCAACCAAGCAAGTTCGGACAAGTGGGTGCCACTAACTGTCGGCCCGAAGCGAAGGTTGCACAGCTCCTTGAAGCGATCCCAAGTCGGCATGCCCTCATCTTGCTCCAGGACGTAGTACCAAGTCTGGGCTACGCCGACCAGATGGTACGAGGCGAGCTAGACACGATCCGCCGCGAGGGTACGTTGGCCCCTAAAAAACTGCTCACAGTGATTGAGCCAATTTAGGGATCTTCGGCGCCGTCGTAGATGGTGAACTCCAGCTTGTAATAGCGTGGGGGCGCCATGCCCTGCCCTGCGCTTGGGGCAGGAGCCTCCCACTGGAGGGTGGGGTTGACGCCAGCGGTGAACTGGGCGTCCGTGCCCAGCCCGCCGACGAAGCCAACGGACTGCTGGTGACTCGAGCCCGCCTGGCTAGAGGCTGCTGTCGTGGCCGGGTTTGGCGAGGCACCTGCCATGGTATACATCGGGGCCACTGTCGATGCCATGATGTAGGAGGGCAGCGACGATGGAGAAGGCGGCATGGGAATCTGATGGATCGGAAGTGGCTTGGTTGGTGACGCGCCCGGCAAGGACAGGGTCGTCGTGCCGTACCCCGGCATCCCATAAGGAAACACCGGAGGCAGGGAGGCAGCAAGCGACGGCGCCGGCGTGATCCGGGCCTCCATGTTGGCGAACCGAGACGAGAGGTCAGCGACCGTACACGCCAAATCCGCTAGGGCCTTGGCCATAGGATCCGACGCTGAAGTGGACGGAGCGACGATGGAGGGTGGGGTGGGCGGCGGTGCAGTGGAGGAAGTAAGCGACGTGGTGGTGACCGGAGGACCTGACATTGCCGATACCAGATTGGTAGAGCTAGGGTTCCTACCGGAGTTGCTGCGGAGGTTGTAGGGATGGAAGAGGAGAGGACGAGGTCTGATCTCTCGGCAACGGCGAGGAGCCGCGGCGACGAGAGGGCGGCGGCGGCTACTGCTGCAGCCCTAGGCGTGCGTGTATAGGACAGGGAGCATGAGGCTCACGAGATGGCCCTTGAGGCTAGGCAAATAATGTTTGCCTTGCTTCCCTCTCCAATAATTGTTTACAATATATATATATATATATATATATATATATATATATATATATATATATATATAGCCTCTATAAAATCCTATTTTAAGAAATAAATATCCTATTGAGGGAAATAGCAAATAAAGATATAATTGGGCCATTAGCCCATCTAATCCAGGCGCCTCATAGCCCCTGTGCGCCGGCCTCCTAGCCACCTGTGCGCCAGCGCCTAACGTACTGAACGCCGGTCATCTCGTGAGCCTCCTGCTCCCTATCCTCTACACGCACGCCTAGGGCTGCAGCAGCAGCCGCCGCCGCCCTCTCGTCGCCACGGCTCCTCGCCAGCGCCGAGTCAGACCTCGTCCTCTCCTCTTCCATCCCTACAACCTCCGCAGCAACTCCGGTAGGAACCCTAGCTCTACCATGCGATATGCTTGTTTCATAGGTAAATGCGAGGCTTGTCAAAAACATCACCAAAAGAGATAATTTTGTTAATGACTCGTAAATTAACAAATGAGTTAAATGCACCGTAGGTCCATTAACTTTTGGTGGTGTGTCATCTAGGTCCATTAACTTTCAAACTGCATTTTTTTGTCCATTAACTTTTGGTCGTGTGTCATCCAAGTCCATCAACTTTCAAACTGCATTTTTGAGTTCATTAACTTTTGGTGATGTGTCATCCAGGTCCATCAACTTTTAAATTTCATTTTTGGGTCACTAAACTTTTTAACTAGTTCACCGTAGGTCCATACCCCTTCGTTTAGCGAATAGATCTGACATGGCACGCCAAATAAGCAGCCACCGTGGAGTATGTGATGAGTCCATAGCTCCTCAAGATGTTCATGGAGACTTGTCTAGCAATAATTCAAATGTAGCAACTGGTAATTCGTTAATATCCTCTGGTCCTAAATTTGGAACTATTATTTTTAAGGATAAATATATTGTGGACATGGAGAAATTTACAACTGTTGGACTGTCATCAAAGATATTTTATAGAGGTACCTTATTATTGCGTGGAAAGGAGGAGAAAATGAAGCCAATAAAATACATGAGTACTAATTCTAAAGAGGTGGATATCATCAATGGAATTTTCTCAACGTGATTAGCATCCTTGCCGTAGTATTTTATTATTTCCATGCATTAGTTTCCTATCCAGTTGTGATACACGATCTTTTATCTAGCATCTAGCTTTTAGTGCCTGCGTGCACCTGTGTACGTGAATCAAATTGGTGGCTGCGTTTGGACGTGCCATGCATGTTAGCCGAATCAGGGACTCAGGGTCAATCGGTCCTAGTTGGGCTGGTGGAGTCCGAGTTTTGTTTGGGTCAGATGGCTTGTGTGCCTATACCTGTGGCCTTCGGCCTTGTACCGGGTAGATTATACTGGATTTTATTGTGGAGTTTATTCCCCGTCGAGCCGTCGCTCGAGAAACCCTAGACGGTGATCCCATCAGGTTCTTCGTATTGAAGATTCTGGATGGTGATCTCGTCCTGTACTCCACAGTGGCTGTTTTTTTGGCGTGCCATGTCAGATCTATTCGCTAAACGAAGGGGTATGGACCTACAGTGAACCAGTTAAAAAGTTTAGAGACCCAAAATGCAATTTAAAAGTTGATGGACCTGGATGACACACCACCAAAAATTAATGGACCCAAAAATACAGTTTGAAAGTTGATGGACCTGGAGGACACAACACCAAAAGTTAATGAACCAAAAAATACAGTTTGAAAGTTGATGGACCTAGATGACACACCACCAAAAGTTAATGGACCTAAGGTGCATTTAACTCTTAACAAATTGAGTTATCCATCTCGTGATTTTGGCGATTCTTTCACAGTTTAAGAATTTATTTTTAATATAGACATTAAACACGGCCCTAAAACGAGCACCAACAGTCATACTAAAACTTCAGCATCTTGGTTGCAGTGTTCATTTAAGGACCTTCAGTGTTCAGCCACTAGCTGATGTGATTCTAGCATATTTTTTCTCTAATATACAGGACAGCTGTGTATCATTTCTGATGCACACAGCTCTCTTGTGTGTTCGAGAAAAAGGTGTGTATAATTTCATTAAAGAACTAACCTATCATACAAAGTGACACGACAGACAGATAAGAATTAGCCTTTAATGGATTAAATTACCTTTCGCTCGAGCTCTTTATTCTCCATAAGCCATGCTTTTGCTGTGAGAAGATCCATCTGTTGCTTTGCCAATACCTGAGATCGGAACCAGCAAATACAACAACACAGCCTTTTAGTCCCAAACAAGTTGGGGTAGACTAGAAAAAAAATAAACATAAGTAGACCAAGAGTACTTGTTTAGTTCAAGGAATAATTAATTTCTTATAGGCCACTGCAAACAATATTTCAAGGGAGGATGGATATGCCATCCATTGTGGCTCTAACTTCTGTCTCAAATCAAAATTGTCAGTGACACAGTGAGGGATTTAGCAAAAATTGTAGTGGCTAGTGAATATTGAATCCTTTTTTGATCAAGGATATGCAGATACTTTCATGACTACAGACTTCAGCAATTAAAACATCAATTCAGTATTCAGCATATTATTGGAGCGATTGCCTTCATAACAGATGGGGCTGCAACTGCAAGACAAAGCGGTATTCACCCGTTCGGTTAATCTGCTGTGAGGGTGGTTTGGGGTTGTGACTGCTAGTATTTTGGTTCCTGGTTTAGTATAGTTACCGGCTGTTTGGTGTTTTGATTTGCTGGACTGTCTGGAATGGCTTTGAGTTGGGTGGTCAGTGGTCTTTCCATCCAGGATGATGTAAACTATTTGAAGGTTTTTGGCATTGCCTTCAACTCTAAAAGAATTGCCTAATTTTTCCTACCAAAAATGGATGAGTACATCACTGAAATAAACAGGCCTTGTTTGAGCTCTGCTGTGCCACAGGTCCAGTTTGCACGAATGTGGTCAGAAGTGTTGAAATGGAAAGCGAGGGTGTTGCTTTTGCAACCACAAAGAAACTATTCACTACCTTTTCTTCAGTTGCCATTTTGCTACATCAGTTTGGCGCATTTTCCAGAACTCCAGATTGCTCTAGGTACAAGTCCACCTACAAGTATTGTGCACATGTTGGTGGATTGTCTTTTGGGTGTGGGACATGAGCAAAGGAAAGGAATTTTTAGGTTCAGGTAGCTGCTCTATGCTCTATGATCTACAGGTAGCTGCTCTATGCTCTATATGGCTATGTTGAAATGATATTTGTTGTTGATAAAAAGACATACATGTATTTTATGCGAACATCTTCAGGGGAGTTTATTACTTCAGACATTGGGCTTTGTTTCAAAAGGTGCAGGCATTGGAGGACATACAAGTGGTATCCCAAGCTTTGGAGGTCGTTACCATGAACTCATTTACAAAGAATAACTGGCAATTTAATAATAAGCAATGTGGCTAATATTTTAAGCATCATCTGGGTGATTGTATTTATTTGAGATTGCAGCTTCACTCTATAATAATGGACAAGGTTGTATGCATCCCATGATGAAAAATGCCGGAACAATTTCCTGGATCTAAATTCAAGCTATGCATGGTATGGGGCATTTGAGTCTTTCTCATAGTAAAGAAACTCTACCCAAATGCCACATGTTATGATAGAAGTGTATTCAATTACATGCAATTGCAGTGCTACATTTGCAATTATGCATTTATTCTGTGGCATATGTGCAAATTGAATGAGACAAAGGCAATATGCATCTGTCCCATAAAACAATTCAAAATAGGAGAACAATTTGGTACTATGACCTTGTACACCAGTAATATAGTCATAATCATGCAAACCATAGAACTTTGGTTGTGTGTCTAAGTGTGCCAAGAGAGGAAATGGTTCAAAGTCAAGTCAAATTAACAAATTGCATTTACATGTTTTGTTTGGCTACCTTGTTTAGTGCTCGCACTGCACAATCTTTAACTGGACAATTGGAATGATGCATAAAACAGATGGGTAAGCCACTTCCAATATATCTGGTTACACTGTAAGTTTTAAGTTTCTTGGGGTCAAGAAGCCACTTCAAATTAATCCAATAGAGTTCAGCCTTAAGGTAGAGGAAAACTTCATTCTTATTTTGTACAAGGTATCTGTATTGGCAATTTAAAATAATTGACCATCAAAGTTACTCTGATACTTATACTGTCTATTTCATTGAATGGTGTACATCAGCAGGTCAGAGTAATTGTAAAAAAAAATCATCTGAAAATAACTACATAAGAAGTATTGAGTATCTTACTTTATCAAGAGGTATATCCTTTATATGTTGGACTTTCAATTCAATAGATATTTCACTCATGTCAGCCAAGTGACCCTTGGCGATAAGTGTCTCCGGAAGCTTGCCATTGTACCTTCCAGAAACACACAATGGATATTTTGCTGAAATGTCTGGAATATATTCAGAATCCACCTGATTGGAAAAGAAAAGCTTGAATGTAAGAAACATAGCTGTATAACCAGATAAGGAAACTAATGGCTAAGATACTGGCACAGTTCACTCGGCTTTAATCAACTTTCTTATTGCAATGACAATGGCCTAAAAATTACATGCATCTACAAGGTAATCCTTCCTTTTAAGATAGTTGCATAATCTATGGGATTCATCATTTCAATAGTAGACCCAGCTTTGTCCTCTGTTCTGGCCCAATATATCAATTGCTGTGGACAGTTTGTTTCTTGTTGTGTGCACAAGGTAGTTGAACAGCTACTTTGAAAGGAGACCGTATCACACTGTATAGTAGATATAATCTTATCATCAGGAGAATAGAAAAGGTAATTACATGGGTTGCTCTTTCACAGGCAGCAACAGAACAGTGAATGTACACTAAAAATTACTCACTTCAAAATCTTGAATATGCTTTATGGCATCAATGGAAACATTTGACACTATAGTGCTTGAGGCTTTCTGGAACCATTGAAGCATTTGACTCTCAATTGATCCTGAGGTGGAAAAAATCAGAATAAAGTTCAGTTTTACAAATTTGATTAACCTCCTCAAGTCCCTTTATAATATATGTCAGTCAACATATTTAATATTCATTAGTTTTACTCGATAAGAATCCATAATGCCTTCTGTTTTGAACTAATAGTTGCTGGACTCGATGGAAATACAAAAAAAGATATCAGAAGGCCTATTATATGAATATACTGATTTTGGCAACATATTAAACAAAAATTATATTATCGGTAGCAAAATCCTAACTTTTGATCATGTAGCAACAACAAAAAAGGCTTCTAGTCCTGGCAACTTGCATTAGGCTAACTTTTGATTATGCAAGAGCAACAAATTTTCTTGATCAATTGAATGAAGTTTGACTTATGATCTAGAAGACCAAGATGATATCTGAGATATGCATCATGTTGCTTTCTACTTATATCAGCAGGTCGGGGTAACTAAAAAGGCATGAGCTCATCTAGGCAAGCTACAGCACGGAATGTCAAAGAAGAAAATCTACAAGTGGGGACTAAAAATATAAGAGCATAATGCAATACTTGAATTCCATCAAAAGATACTGTGCGCAGAACAGGGGAAAAGGAGGGGGGGACACATTTGGCTTCTGAGATAAAAGGGACAAGCATGTCCATACCTGTATCAAATGCAGCACCATAGTGACCCTTACCAATCGATGCCAACATCCTCAAGAAATAATGGTTGCAGTATGAACCTAATATGTTGTTTCCAGCATTATGGAAAACAATTAGAAAATTTATCTGACAAGTAAATCAGCAGTGTTATGTAAGAAAATCAAATTTTATACCCACCACATACCACATACGACAAGAAACAATATTATTGCACTTTAGTTCTTTCACAAGATTTAAGGAGTACCCTTAGCAAAGTTGAGTGGTTCAAAAGAAATTATAAAGCAAATATCTCCATAGGAAGATGTTGGACTAAAGGATGCATACATGACTCTAAAAAAACAACAGAGAATTTGCCTACATGGTTTAGCTTGATATGATTTTTTAGTAGAGTAGTTGGATCAGTGGTGCAATACACAACCAGTTATGGTACAAGATATTACCTAGCCCAAAAGTAGAAATTCGAGGAGACTTAGATCCACTTTTAATAAGCTGAGTTTTCAAAGTATGGCAGATATTCCGTTCATCATCAACTGACCCATCAGTAACAAAATAGATTTGTGGAAGGACATCATGAGAACTTGACAGCAAAGCCATTGCCTTGTAACCATGAAAAGAGGGAAAACATGAACAACAATGGTGACATTGAACATATGACAAACATTAACTTGTTATTGTCTTCATACGTCATACCTCACTCAAAGGATGCATGATGTCAGTGCCACCCTGAGCGACAAAGTTTAGGTTCATCCATTCAATAGCATTTCCGATTGTTCTTTCATTTACTTGCTCCAAACGTGATGAGAATGAGTGAAGCTCATCGTTAAATGTTATTATGTTGAAGTAATCTCCTTGCATAAGATCAGAGAGAGTAGTGGACATAGCATTCTTAACACTCTCAAGAGGCTTTCCTTGCATGCTTCCACTTGTATCAATGATATAAACAACAGCCTTTCTAAAGACCTATCAGATTACTCAAATGAGATAATAAATTACCATAAAGGGGGACTTTTACGAATATAAAAAGGGGTCAAGAAATAAATATTATTTTCATGTCAAATCAATATTGTTCATACCATTAAATAGAGCCACTATATATTATTTTCATGTCAAACCAATATTGTTCGTACCATTAAATAGAGTCACTATATCTTCAATAATGGCCGAGAAATAAAAGATTTCATGTTAACATTAAAAAGATATAAATGTCTGAGAAACAACATAAATTAACAGCACCAGAAATTTAGAGTTATTTGCAATTAAAAAAAAAACTAATTTCCCATTCAGCTTACTACAGCCTTTTACAGATTTACCTCCTGATTTTCACCTCAACGAAAACATAACCAACCATTTGTAACCATCAGATTGTATCCACTAACAAGTGTTTTATTCATGATGTCGAGACAACATGATGACACCCAAGCAAGAGGAACTACCTTTCTATTCTCGTTATTTCCAGGTAAAAGAAAAAGGCAGAACATATCTCTGTCATCATAGTCACGCAATGTTGAGGGCTGCACGAGAACTCCACCAGACAAATCACCAGAATAAACCTATAAACATGATGACAAAATAAAAGTTGGGCAAATGGGTGCATTCTCATCTCCACTGAAAGTATGAAGTAAGATTAGAAGAATTGAACAGGCATAAATGAAAATATCAAACAGGTACAGGTAACTCAGAGAAGGCATCGGATAACTCACAGTATATGCAAAGGTAAAATCTTTGGTTGACCAATTCTCAACAACTGCTTCGTGCAGGAAAGACAATTTCTCACCTTGCCTACTTTTTTCCTGAAACCACAGCAGACGATTGAGCGGTAATTATATGTTGCAAAGCAAAAGCAGTAAATACTTGATTACCTTCAAGGGATGGCTTGTTCCCTGCAACAAAACCTCTTTACTAACACCACTATTCACAGTCAACTGTATTTTCTCCTTTTTCATGAAAACCTTTGGCAAAGGGTTCACATACTGCGGGAAACGAAAAGGTACTTCAACAGAAAACTGTCTGTTGTCATATAGCAACTTCTGTGACCATCTGATTGTGGCAAATATATCTTCTCCACCTCCAACCTAGACACAAAGGAAACTAATCAACAAAAACCAATGTGGCTAATAGAAGCTTGAAGCTTCACAGGATAGTAGTTGGCAACAATTGGAGAAGTATGTAGCAAATACCTGTGGTATTGTTAAGGAAAATAGTTCCTGTTTTAAAAGACCCCCACTCTCGGGGATTTCAATCTTCACTGCACAGTTATCCTCTATATCAATTACATGAGTATTGTATGATCTTTTCCCAACAGTAACCTCAGCGCGTAGAATTGAACCCTATTAGTGAAATTTTTCTTAGATTGATGCCAGAAGAAAATCACACTAGAATTATTTCAGATAATATAAGCATTGAAAATTAATGCCAATAAAAATACAGTAGCACATATATCTTTTCTTAGTTATTAAGTGCTTACAGTCATGGCATGTGCATTTTTCAAAATTAAAGAATCCCTACGATATGCACACTGATGGGTACATAAATGACATTAATTCTCTTATGGTCGGTATCATCAAGCTACAAAATTTAACTTGCAAAGAAAAGGAGTTGTTAAATTAAAGGAAGAATTTCATATCTGGCCCTTGAATGATCATGAGAGTACGATTTTGGGGCCCCAACCCAAATGACAGACAACTTTAGCCATTAAATTGGGGTCTCATTTTTTCAATCTGGTAATTGGACTGATATGCATTATTTAAAACACATCCTACGTGGCAAAACCACTGCCATGTCAGCAAAAACTACTCCTAGCTTCAAAACAGCTGAAGGGTAAAAAACGCCCTGTTTGAATAGTTGAAGGGCCGAAGTTGTCTGGTATATGAGTTCAGGGGCCAAAAATCGGACTCTCATGATAGTTCGAGGGCAAAAATGGAATTCTTCCTAAACTCAAAAGTCAAAACATCTGAAAGAGCACAAGGAACAGCACTAAAAATGAAAGAAATGGAACTTCCTCATGCACAGTTCCCAAGTTCCATGAAACAAGCCTTCTCTAAAGTGGTTGTCAACCAACACCAGAATGCAGGAGAAATTTATATCATACAGTCATAAACTGAACATGTTTTAGTAATTCTGCTGGAGAAAGCAAAGCTCCTAATCCAAATAAAAAGTAGTCCACACTACTTCTGTCTCTCAGAATTACAGTTGAAGGCGTGCATTTTTGGGGGGGCAGAATTATGGGTTCCAGTGAAGCAATTCTCCAAATACTGTACAACAACGACGAGCACAAAAGAATCCAGTAGTGGAAGTCTTTGTTGGACAAGTGCACAAAGAAAGCTATCCCTTAGCAAGTTCAATCCGATGCTACTTTCTTGTAGCAGGGAAAGCAAGGAATTTGTCTTGCTTTGTGCCAAAACCATGCTGGAATCCACTGGCAACAGAAAGACAGGGCGATGGCCCCAATGGCAGCCATGATCCAGGCCAATGTAGGTCAGGAGTAAAGACATAATGGCACAAGGTTAGGTCCTGATTTGCGTGATCCGGAGAGCACAGTCCAAAGCGACAGCAAATCGGGGCCCCATCCACCTAACAGGAATCAAACTGCCGGTGGATGCAAGTGAATTCTAATCATTCCAACGCCTAACCATATCCAAATCTAGCAGAACAGTAGCAACAATCGATGATAAAGGGCGGGGGAAAAAACGAATCGATCGGAAACGCAAAGAGCAAGGAAAGGATCGAGTGCGGGGATGCTGGACCTGGTGACCCATGGGCACGACGATGCGGCAGTGGCACGCGCGGCTGCGCGTGATGCAGTGTAGCCACCAGCGCGCGCGCAGGGCGACCTCGGCGGTGGCGCACCCGGCCGCGGCGGCGCAGTCGACGCGGAGGTCGACCTCCCGCATCTGGAGCGGGATGAGCGCGGGCGGGTCGAGGCGGCCGTACACGTGGGGCTGGTAGCTGGGCACGTCGGGGCTGTCGACGGCGCCCGGGTCGACGACGACCGCGTACGCCATGGGCGCCGCGGGCATGAGCTGCTGCCGCAGCAGCGCGGCGGCGGCGGGGTCGTTGTCCCCGCGCTCCATCGCCAGGTGCGGGCGCGGCGCGGGCAGCCCGCCCCCGTTGGGCAGCACGAGGCGCTTGGTGAGCTTGAGCCCGTCCTCCACCGCGCGCGCGAAGGCCTCGTCCATGCGAAGCTGCTGCCCGGAAGTGGCGCGGCGGCAGGCGGATGGGGAGTGGGAGTGGGAGTGGGTGGGGGGAGGGGGAGGGAGAGGGCAGGGTGGTGGGAATGGCGCGGGGTGGGGTGGTGGGGGGGTGGGGGTGGGGGTGGGGGATCAGGGGCGGGCGCGGAATCGCGAGCTGGGGCGTGGTTTAAGTGGAATCCCGTGGAGCCGGGGAGGATCAGTGGAGGAGCGCGGAATCGCGAGCTGGTTTTGGCGTGGTTTAAGTGGAATCCCGTGGAGCCGGGGGGGCCTCGTCCTCGTCCCTTTGGCAAGTTGGCATCGAAATCGCCTCGCTTCGGCTACCCGTCCGGAAAGCGACCCATTGGACCGTCGCCCGTCGGCAAGACTCAGGCCCGCAAGTCTTCCTCCCTCCCACGCGATGATGAGACGAACATGGCGCGTATCGCGCACCCACGCTTAGGCAACGACGAACCCGCGTGGGTCTGGGTCTGGGTCTCTGGGACCACCGGAATTCTTCGGACATCCCGCCGAATCGCCGATGATTTGCGCATCGCCTGAGTCTTTCGATTCCCGCGCGGCGGACGCTGCGTGCGGGCGGGAGCGCGGATGCTGCGTGCATGGACGGCCCCACATTGTGGCCGGCCCACTACCATGTTTCTTCGTTTCGTTAGCTGGATAGCCAGTGTCGTTATTTCAGGTTTTTTTATTTTCTTTTCTTGTTCATTTTTTTTTCTTTTTTCATTTATTATTTTTGTTTTCTTTTATTTTCCTTTCTTTGCTTTTCTATTCTTTTTCCTTTTTATTTTCGTGCTTCATTATTTTTTATATTTTCTTTTTTCTTTTATGTGATTTTTTATTATTCTTTTAGTTTTTATTTTTTTTATGTTTATTTTATTTCTTTTTGTTTTATTTTTTTATTTCCTTTTCTTATTATTTTTTATTTCCTTTTTCATTTTTTATTTTTGTTTTTGTTTTTGTTTCATGTGATTTTATTTCTTTTTCTTTTTCTTTTTCTTTTCTTGCTTCATTTTTATTTTTATTTATTTTATTGTTTTTGCGGCCTGCCTCTAGGTATGTTAGTTCATTTTTTATTTTATTTTTTTAATCTTCTCTTTTTTTCTTTTCTTTTCTTTCTTTTGCTTCATTTTCTATTTACATTTCTTTTTTGTTTTATGTGATTTTTTTATATTCTTTTATTTTTATAATTTTTTATGTTTCTTTTATTTCTTTTTTTTGTTTTCTTTTCTTTCGTTTTCTTATTTTGTTATTTCCTTTCTCTAATGTTTTTGTATTGTTCATGTAGTATACATGTGACGCTCTATGTTTTTTTATAATGTTCACGTGTTATACATGTGATATTTTATTATGTTCACATGGTATATATGTGATGTTCTATGATTTATTTTTGTGATGTTTGCGCAGTATAAATATGATGTTCACGTAAGTATACACTAATGTTCTATAATATATTCTGTGATGTTCACATAGTATACATGTGATGTTTATGATTTTTTTTCGTGATTCATATGCGATGTTTTATAATGTATTTAGTGATGTTCTATAATGTATTATATGATGTTCACATAGTATACATGTGATGTTTGCGTAGTATACTTGCGATTTTTTATAATGTATTTAGTGATGTTATATGGTATATTTTGTGATGTTCACTCAGTATACTTATAATGTTCTATAGTATATTTTATGATGTTTCAAAAAGTATCCATGAGATGTTCTTTTAAATTTTCTATAATGTATTTAGTGATGTTCTATGGTGTATCTAGTGATGTTCACTCAGTATACTTGTGATGTTCTATAGTATCTTTTAGGATGTTTCAAAAAGTATCCATATGATGTTCTTTTAATTTTTTCTCTATTACGTGTTTTTAATTTTTTCCTTATGATTTACTCTTTATTATTTTTTATTAACGTTATGTATTTATTTATACTTATGTATATTATAATATCAATACATGAACCTAAAACTAGAATACTGTTCTTCTAAGCCAGAAATATCAGTCTTACGAAGACAGAACATTGTTTTCTAAACTTAGAACATGTCTCTGTTCAGTAAAAGAAAAATATTCTATCTTTATAAAATAAATGTTCGTTAATAAAAATTTGTTCAAATATATCCACGTGGGATCTTGTTTTGAAGGATTTATTACAAGAAATCTGATGGTGTAATCGGAATCTCGTATGACTTTTTTTAGTTGATTGAAAGTCATAAGCGAGAGGTGGGCCTAAGCTGTGCAGTATAAGAACATCCCACGTGCGCCAGAATCTCCCATGTCAGTATCGTATATGAGAATCTCCCGCGCCGGTATCAGCCACGCGCGCGCTGCGTGTTTGGCGCGGGGTACCGGTCCGATTGACCGGACCCTAGCATCCCCCTGGGACCACCGTGTAGGCAACGCCTGGGCCTGGCTGGATACACGGTCATGGTCCGCTGTAACGGCCAGTTGGAGGCTAATAATTTAAGTCGGGGGGAAGGTGGCTGCACGAGACGTTGGACGAGCAGCTACAACGTGTGAAAAATGGGTGAAATCCTGGAGAGAACCAAACTCATATCTTACACTAACTTCTTACGCAGCCAGACAATACAATAACTAGTAAATAATAATCTGAACACATCCTAAAAAAACTGCCATGGAAGCACTCACCTGCAGCGATCCACACAGCACACTCACGTACGGTCCTACTAAGATTTCCATTTTCTTTACTGATATATATAAGACCCTTAAGCGATGCTCAAGCGTTGTAGCAAAACTAGAAATCAAGGATTGTCAGTGATTAGATGGTTGAAACATCCAACATGCTAAGTATTTATGTGTCCATGTTGATATCATCTGTTGTGGTTATTTTATCAAACAACAATTTTATGATAATAACTAGATAGCATAAATGACCAATCGTATCATATATGTGTGCCCGTGCGTGCGAGATAACATATATGCCCATCCATGCTATTTTATCAAATAAAATATAATATGAGATGAACCATCATCTCATAATATGCGGATTTAACATATACGCCCATCCATGCTATTTTATCAAATAAAATATAATATGAGATGAACCATCATCTCATAATATGCGGATTTCAGAATTCTACTATAACTAGTTATGATGACTATTTTCAAACCTGACATTAAATGTGCTCGACTAAAACAAAAAAAAAGCACAATAACAACTTTTATAAGCAGCACATCAGCGAAGCAAAGATTATCATTCATGCCAATATGAATAGTAGCACCCTCTCTCTTAACTTTGACTATCATATTATAGAGAATCACATGAGCTAGCATGATCCTTCTATCAGTTTTTCTCTTCTATAGACTTGTAGGTCGGCGAACAATGGAAAAAATGGATTGCAACACCGTAAAAGCACACTCCACATCTTTCCTTGCCTCTCCTTGGTGCTTGGCAAGTAATTTATGCTTCTCAGTGTTGGGAAAGTGGTATAGTCTTGATGAAGGCAGCTCATTCTAGTGCCTGTTTAGTTCCTAAAATTTTGCAAAATTTTTCAAGATTTCCCGTCACATCAAATCTTTGGACGCATGCATGAAACATTAAATATAAATAAAAAATAAAACTAATTACACAGTTTAGACGAAATTCACGAGACGAATCTTTTAAGCCTAATTAGATTATGATTGGACACTAATTGCCAAATAACAACGAAAGTGCTACAATACCATTTTCCAAAAAAAATCGCCAACTAAACAGGGCCCTAGACATATCCCATCATCAGCAAGATAATAACTTGTAGTATACTCATTCTCAGTGACTGAAAACTTAAGTAATCGTTGCTCAAGTTTGCTTTATTTCTTTACTTTGTCAAATATTGGATGGGTATCAGATGGTGGTTCTTTCACCGAGTGTCCTTAGGATTACTAGGTTGTGTTCATTAGTTGACGCTCTCGTAGTGTTGGAGGTTTTGGCAAAAGAATAGAGTTACTTTCCGACGTGTGATGTATAAGACTATGGTATGTTTGGTTTTCTGGCTTAGTTGTAGCCTAGCTAGGCTAAATCTGGCTCCAGCAAGCTAACATGGGGCTGTTTGGTTGTCTGTACTATCTAAACTTGGCTAGCCCCACAGCGTGTTTGGTTGCCTGATTTGTTTTGATATAGTCACCTCTTCTCTAAATCGGTAAGTTTACTCCTTTGAGAGATTTCGTCGAACATGTGATGGACATCCTCATGGCAGCAGCAAGGCGAGCACGGCAGCACCACGGGCACGGCAGAACGCTGCTCGAGTTTGCTGTATAAATTAAGATGCTGCTGGAATGCTGGTTTGCAGCAAACATTCGAATACCTGAATACACTGGAATCTGAAGGATGACAAAAATGTGCTGATGCCATTACACTTCTGCATCTAAGAAAAGATCATAACCACATGAAGTTCAAGTCACTGGGGCATGTTCGTCATCAGCTCAGGGCTCACAGAAAGATGACACCTGCACACACGGTCGTTTAACAAAATGATCTTGGGCTGGTTTTAGTTTATTGTTCAAGTTGTTAGAAACCTGAATAAGAGAGCAATTGCGCACGGAAGATCACTTCGTCTATGTATACAAGTGGCTGAAGAGCTAAGCAAAACTTGTCTTTCTGAAACTGCATAAATTTCTCATGCTACAGAGGCTCAAACTGTCGCTCCACCTACCGTAAAAATTACAAGAAAGAATGCGCACTTCTGCCATTTCAGATGGTCTTGCCCGTGGTGCTCAGCACCGTGCAGAGGGCAGAACAAGGGTCGCCGCCGTGCCGCGCCTGCTCGCCCAGGCCACGCGCAGGTGAGCCCTCGGCAGTGATGGAGGACAGCGCGGCGGCCATCCTCGGTGGTGACGCTCCGCCATGCCGAGCGCGGAGATGCAGAGGCCGCCGGACAGAGGGCGCATGTCGTCTGGGAGGAGGAGGGAGCAAGGGAGGGCCGCACCGTCCGCGAGTAGACTCCGCCATCCGCCATCCGCGCCATCCCTGCGGACTCCTCTCGTGCCGCCATCCGCGCGAGGCCAGGGCCGCGCCCCTGCTGCGAGCGAGGTCGAGGAAGGCATGGAGGAGGAGCGGCCGCGAGGGAGACGACCACCGCGCCGCGAGCGAGGAGGAGCAGCGGCGCTCGAGACCTCCGCCGCCGAACGAGACCTCTGACCGGGAGGTGAGGAGAAGGAGCACGAGGGCTGGCTCAGGCCTGGCTCCAGGAGAACGACCGATTTGGGCGTTTAATCTTGGCAAGTTAAAGGGATAGGGATGACCAGACCAGCCCTAGCCAGCTCTTAGTCGACAACACTAAAATTGAACCCCAAAGAACCAGGCTAGGGATTAGCCATCTAACCAAACACATCCTATATTTGTGATAGATATTTAGATGATAGGTAACAAATGAGTTGTCTTTGATATTATCTTTTCTTATTATATGTGAGTGATTTGAATTTTTGGACACATATAGTTTGTTTCTGATTTTATTCTTAAAACTGAGTGCGATAATACCTACAGTGAATGGAAAGAATTACATGCCTTCTTGCTTCTCGGAGGTTGCTCAAAAAATACGATAACAAAAACAGGAGCTCAAACTTACAGTTAAAACTGACGTATAAATTGTTTGGATTAATTATTGTTTTGGGTGGTGCAATCAAACGTGTTATCCATAGGGCTAAGAAAACGATCTGGTTCTGCACCTTGATGCATGCGCTCAAATGGCCCTGCCCTCACCCCTGCCCACTAATATCCACGATCCATCCACGTCAGCCTTGGTCCGCCTGCAGCTGGGGTGGACAGCAACAGCTTTTAAGTAGGGATGAAAACGGATCGGATACGAACGGATACCACTCATATTATATTTGTTTTCATATTTCTGTTCGGATTCGGATTCAGACACGGATAGCGTTCGGATACATATACGAATACTGATTGACTTCGATTCACGGATCTCGAATAATAATGAGTATCGAATACGGTATGAATCGGATTCGGAAAGGTCGGATACAAATATCTATTCTTGATATTGAGTAAAAGCAGCGGCGCTATATATATATATCATACGTGCAAAACCATTACACCACTCTATGAGTCCATAATCCATCTAGATTAAGCCGAAAGACTAAAGAGAGAAAGCAACAAATAAGATAAAGATACTGATACATCAAACATCATATAAGCACCAATCTTGCAAGATGAGTAGAAATAGCCAAGCACATTGCTTCATGGGTCTCATGGAGTCATGGTCATGGATTCAAGATCTACAATCCTTATATAGGCCATTTTTTCATTTTGAGAAAGTTTGAACAAAATGTAGTTCAAATTTCACAAGTGTGTGACATAGTTTTAGAAAGTCTGTATGAGATTTAAGAATTTGTGACTAGTGTTTGATAAAACTTTCTCAAATGGGAAAATAAGCTATATAACAATTGTATATCTTGCTGAGATGATCAAACTTGGTATTCAGAGTTTTTTCATCTGAGGTCATTTAGTATCTCATTTGAGCAAGTTTGACCAAGTCAAATTTGGTCAAATGAAAAAACAACACTTTGACTCTAGTATTATGAACTCTAAATGACTTCAAATTGAAAAGTTTTGAATACCAAGTTTGTTCAACTCATCAAGATCTACGATTCTTGTTTTGGTCAACTTTCCATTTGAGATAGTTTGGACGGTTCAAATTTGTGATTTTTAAATTTCGATGCTTACAAACTAGTTTTCGGAACCCTAGATTGTCTCAAATTGAAAAGTTTTGAATACCAAGTTTGTTCAGCTCATCAAGATCTACAATCCTTATATAGGCTATTTTTTCATTTGAGAAAGTTTGAACAAAATGTAGTTCAAATTTCATAAGTGTGTGACATAGTTTCAGAAAGTCTATATGAGATTCAAGAATTTGTGACTAATGTTTGATAAAACTTTCTCAAATGGGAAAATGAGCTATGTAACAATTGTATATCTTGCTGAGATGATCAAACTTGGTATTCAGAGTTTTTTCATCTGAGGTCATTTAGTGTCTCATTTGAGCAAGTTTGACCAAGTCAAATTTGGTCAAATGAAAAAACAACACTTTGACTCTAGTATTATGAACTCTAAATGACTTCAAATTGAAAAGTTTTGAATACCAAGTTTGTTCAACTCATCAAGATCTACAATTCTTGTTTTGGTCAACTTTCCATTTGAGATAGTTTGACGGTTCAAATTTGTGATTTTAAATTTCGATGCTTACAAACTAGTTTTCTAACCCTAGATTGTCTCAAATTGAAAAGTTTTGAATACCAAGTTTGTTCAGCTCATCAAGATCTACAATCCTTATATAGGCTATTTTTTCATTTGAGAAAGTTTGAACAAAATGTAGTTCAAATTTCATAAGTGTGTGACATAGTTTCAGAAAGTCTATATGAGATTCAAGAATTTGTGACTAGTGTTTGATAAAACTTTCTCAAATGGGAAAATGAGCTATGTAACAATTGTATATCTTGCTGAGATGATCAAACTTGGTATTCAGAGTTTTTTCATCTGAGGTCATTTAGTGTCTCATTTGAGCAAGTTTGACCAAGTCAAATTTGGTCAAATGAAAAAACAACACTTTGACTCTAGTATTATGAACTCTAAATGACTTCAAATTGAAAAGTTTTGAATACCAAGTTTGTTCAACTCATCAAGATCTACAATTCTTGTTTTGGTCAACTTTCCATTTGAGATAGTTTGGACGGTTCAAATTTGTGATTTTTAAATTTCGACGTTTACAAACTAGTTTTCGGAACCCTAGATTGTCTCAAATTGAAAAGTTTTGAATACCCAATTTGTTCATCTCATCAAGATATACAATCCTTATATAGGCCATTTTTTTATTTGAGAAAGTTTGAACAAAATATAGTTCAAATTTCACAAGTGTGTGACATAGTTTCAGAAAAGTCTATATGAGATTCAAGAATTTATGACTAGTGTTTGATAAAACTTTCTCAAATGGGAAAATGAGCTATGTAACAATTGTAGATCTTGCTGAGATGATCAAACTTGGTATTCAGAGTTTTTTCATTTGAGGTCATTTAGTGTCTCATTTGAGCAAGTTTGACCAAGTCAAATTTGGTCAAATGAAAAAACAACACTTTGACTCTAGTATTATGAACTCTAAATGACTTCAAATTGAAAAGTTTTGAATACCAAGTTTGTTCAACTCATCAAGATCTACAATTCTTGTTTTGGTCAACTTTCCATTTGAGATAGTTTGGATGGTTCAAATTTGTGATTTTTAAATTTTGAATAAATATCCGGATAATATCCGTTTTTAAATATCCGGATATATCCGATACTTATCCGGATTATCCGATATCCGCCGGATATCGATGATATTACATCCGTATTTGATATCCGCCTAAGATATCCGTTTTAGTATTCGTATCCGAAAAAAAACCCGGATATCCGAGTAACTATCCAAATAAGTGTTCATATTTGTTCGGTCGAACGAACGGTCGAATAAATATCCGTACCGTTTTCATCCATACTTTTAAGTAATGGCGAAACTAGCAATCATCGACCAAAGTTGGAGAATATGTCTGTTTGTTTCGCTGAAAAAACAAGTTGAAATATTGTTTCGACTGATTTGTTGTGAGAGAAAACACTGTTCTAGTTAAAAAAAAATAAGCTAAAAAATACGGATTATAAGAGAAGTGAATATGACCTATATATTAGCACCAAAATCTCTCCTTTAGGAAAAATCATCAATAACTTAGTCCTTCGATTTTTTTTAGAAAAAAGATGGACTTAGAATTTAAATTGAGCGTAGCTAGGATCGAACTCCGCACCATATCACTGCTCTAACGCAAGCATACCCCAATGTTGGCTTTAAATAAAAGTTGATGCGACGTCTATGCATAGGGGCGCAGAATCACTATTTTCTAACAGCTGCACTTCCTTCCCGAGCCTCTTTTCCTATCACATGTCACTTTCACTGCTCTAATTCTCCTCTCATGTATCCTCTCTGTCCTTTTTAACTATCCTTCCTACTTCCGAAAATTCAAGCGTATTCAACTTTGATCAAATATATATATAAAATATTAATATTTATGGTATATAATTAGTATTATTAGATAGATTATTGAATATATTTTTTAATAAATCTATTTGAAGATATAAATCGCTGAAATGTTGTTTGATACGCTTTGTAACATGTCTATATGCTCTTGACGATTAAAAGTGTCTAGCAACGTGTCATTTTGAGACATTTTCAATATCATTATAAAAAGTGTCTTTAGATGCCTTTTGATAGTGAAAACGTGTCTAATATCATGTCATATTGAGACATTCTCAAAATCGTTTCAAGAAGCTTTTTTAACCTATGTTACTATAAAAACATGCCTAGAGTGACTTTTTCTTGTATTGTATAATAGATAATGAGAGATTGTACTAGCAAATATAAGCACCAAAATGAGTGCATCAAAACTTCTAAAAAAAATTCAAGCTAGGCACCATAAGATAGAGCATACTTTTAGAGAAATTTTGCAACCAGTGTCATAATTTTATGAGGTAAAATATTTTTCTATAAATTTTCTAAAATTGATACATATTTCAGTATTTTTAATTGCATTGTTTTTTGTGTAAAAATATTGGAATAAATTTTTGAAAATTTATCTTGAATTTTTTGATACTTTTAGAAAATATTTCTAATTCAATTTACTTGCCTGAGTTTTCATCTTAGTTCGATTTATCTCCTTTTAAAGTGAAGCCATATCAACTTAGTTCGATTTATCTCTTTTTAAAATGTAAAAATAAATGGTTTTAAAATTTGAAAAAGGTAAAAAAACTGATTTTGTAGCTCAGAGAGAAATATAAATTTTCTCTAAGGAAAGAATATGGATCTTACTTGTGGCCCACAATTCTTTGAGCCCTCAGCCAACAAACAGGCCCATGAGCTTTATTACCTAAAATCTGGCCCACCCCCCCTGCTAGAAAAATTGCAGCCATGCATGAGCCCACGGTTGGCGCTGCTTCATGATTTATGGCCTTTTAATTTCTTCAGCCCTGAATTCGGGGAAATGCTTCTAATCTAAACAAGAAATGACTAAACGAGCTAAGGCTATGACAATTTGCAAGGTTTTGTGGTCTTTTAGAGTTTGGCGCTTCTTAATGCGTTGCTGCTTCGTGTTTGGGCCAAGATGGCATGAAGGTCCTTATACCTCTATAGTCCTTCCGTTTGGTCTTATTCAAACATGTATCTTTTTTCAATCATATACGTCTGGCACGCATCCTATCCCTATTTTAGTGCATACGAAAGACTAAACCTGGAAATCTCTAGATGCAGTCACTACAAGTGGCTTGATGTTAATGATCATGTCATTTATCATTGAAAGAATATATGGCCATTAAATTCTAAAATAAATCTAGAAAAATACGAGCACTGATTGAAGAATTAAACAGGATGGGCAAGTACACTATGAAGAACCTAATCAGCTGAGTTAAGCTCAGTTCACATGCATTATTTGTTGTCATGATAACATTTGAAAGTGAACTGAACCCTTGACCACAGAAGTTGTTACCTGATGTTGGAACCCTTGGCAAAAAAAAAAAAATTTTCAAGTCTGAACCCCTCAGCAAAACCTAAGGATCTTTTCTTATGTATTTAAAAGTAAAGTTGCATGAGCATATCAATCCGTACTTGAAATTTCCATGGATGAATTTAGTACGTATAATTAAAATTGATTATCTTTACTATGTCTATCGATTTTATAATACAAGACCTATTTAGATACTATATAATCACTATCTGATTCTGATAAATTTACCAGTCACTCTATTTATGACTAGATATTTTTGGTTCTAGGAATTATCTTTCTTTTCTAATGCATCTTATGATGATTAAAATGAAGCCCACATTGAGAGAATCCAATTAGTAATATTAAGCTATGTATTGTCATATTTTGCATTGCACCATTCGTAGGCCTTCAATATGTATATTTAGTTGAAACAAAAGGTTAGTTACATCAACTCCTGTTGCACGTGCTCTTTCTATAATATCATGGATCTATGTTTTGTCTTTTAATTTGGATCTTATTTGTTGTCGCGGTTTTTATCCATGTGTTAAGTTGACACTCTATTATTGTATTTTTATTAAACCTTTTGTATTTTATTAAAAATAGATTTTAGGTTCTAGACTATACTTTACTACTGTGGCATAAACAATTGTTTTAGCTTGCACTACGACACTCAAGATGTTAAATTTATTTGCCACATCGAAGAATTATATATGTGTAGTAGTACTGTTTTAGTTTATTTTTAAAATGACATAGGTGGTTAATCTTGATACTATGTTATCTTTCTATAGATGTGGGCAATTATTTAAACCAAATTTAGGAGTTACTTTGATATCTTTCATAGTGGTAGAGGTGAGTAATTTAGATGCAAATTAGGGGTTTATTTTAAATTACCTTTCGTAATAGCAGAGGTGGGTAACTTAGATGCAAATTTACTTTATGTGTTTTCATAGTAATGGTAGAGGTGAATGTTTTCAAAAAAACATAATAGATTTATTGGCTATTATTGACAATGACACTTAGACTCTACCAAATTTAAAGTCTAATATTTCTGTTTTTTCTAAGAATTTTTCGTGCTGCGTCTCTTAAGCAGTAATGTGTTGCCGCAGTTGGAGTTGGAGGTATCACGGCTCACGGGGTTTCAAGCTACGTACGTCATTGTTTTTTGGCAAAGTGTGAAAGTAATAGAGGTTGTTTGGTTCCAGCCATGGCTCACCACGCTACACTCATGGCTGCCATGGTACTTTGTTTGCTGTTTGGTTTGCACCTACATCAAGGCAGCCACATGCTTTTTGTGCGTTGCTTTTCGCCAAGGTGTGGTGGCCAACTTCCTCGCCACGCCACAACTTCGGTGGCCGCGCCACACCTCCCGTGGCGTGCGGTGACCGGGCACCAAACAGGCCCATAAAGTGACCACCTTGGCAAAGTGGTACTATGGACCTGGTACCCTTGGCAAAAAAAAAAAAAGAGTCTGAATCCATCTTAGTGAAACCTAAGCATATTTTGTCCTGTACGTAAAACTAGAGCTGCATGGGTATGGCCTACTCCCAGTGGAAATGTGGAATCGACACCATTCAGCAGCACGAACCAGAACAGCCACTGAGCCACAGTTAGCAATAGTACCCGTGTCGCCGACACTAAAAAAAACATGCTGCAAAATGCCAGCCATCCATCATCAAAACCATCGATCATCATCTCCGGGTAGTAGCATGCATGCACGCAAAATTTCTGATGGCCATCATAGGTACACAGGCAGCAGCGCGGGGCGCAGCAGGCGGCGCTGCACCTGGGGCAGGCGCAGGTGGAGCAGCGCGGGCACGGCGCGCAGCACCCGCAGCCGGCGCCGGCGCACACCACGCGGCACCGGCAGCAGCAGCAGCAGCAGCAGAGCTTCCTCAGCCGCGGCGCGCAGGAGCAGCTCGGCGCCGCTGGCCTCTTCAGCTGCAACGGCGGGCACCACCCGCCACCGCCACCGCCACCACCGCAGCAGCAGATCCACGAGAGGTAGTAGCTCAGGCAACTCTTTGCTCTGCATGCATGCACAAACGCAACTTCATAACTTCATTCACCCAAATACCCAATGCAAGCTAGCTAGCAACAAACAGCAGCAGCATTTCATCATGGTTCACTGATGTACTCCTATTCAGTAGTAGCTGATGGTTTCTGACGACATGTTGAGGAATAATTGAAACAATTATAGTAACAATGAGGTGACGGTTCTGAAAAGTATCCCTTTAGATGCTCAATTAAGTGTTAGTGCAGACAACGACAAACTGATTGCTCTGGGCTGACAATGTGATGTTGATGGCATGGCAGTTTAAAGTAAACGACAAGCTAATTACTCTGAAAGTTTGTAGTGCAGTACAGTGGAGGGGTGCAGGGGCTGCAGATGAAAAAAAACAGCAAAGATCTTATACAAGCTGTTGAAGCTGCTAGAAGTACGCTGGTGGGACTGAGGCTCGCAGATGATCACAAACTCCATACAGCTTGAATTGAATGGATATATGCACTTACATACTTTTCAGAAAATGGACAGGTTGTGTTCTCAGTAGGACAGTAGACAGTAATAATGCAGATATATATGTGTCACTCACTTCAATTTCAGCTGGTGTTAGTTTTATGTCTTATGCCGATTTACAGACACTGTTATCTTTCCGTACATTGTCCTACCTAACAATGATTTTAGAATTAGGAAGTAATGATTTTTTTCTCGTACATGTTAGTCTTTTTCATGTGAACTGCTAGTACTCGGGAATATATACTTGACAACAAAATAACATTACTATATACGTGTGCTAATGGTAGGAACCAACAATATTAAGAGTAGTGATGAGCAAAGGAAGTACCGGAACTTCTTCAGAAACTGCTGAGATTGATCATGGCTTCCTTTCTCTGGCTGACTGCTTTTAAACAGATATATAATAATAAAAATGCAGCATTCATGCTAGTTAAAGACAAATTCACAACCTGAAAATCCATACATCGTTAGGAATGGATCCGGATTGCTTCCAACAAACTCATCAACCCTGCAAAGATTCATCAAAGAGAGGCAATCAACAGAGAATCATCTGTGGTTTCTCCACATGGTCAATATATTATAGCAGCGATTTATATTCAGATAGAAACCTAAAACCAGTAATCCGACCATGGCTATCTAGTCTAGTATCCAATCCAAACAACAATTGATGCATCGACATTTGAATGAGAATATGTTTTGCAGTTTAGATTAAAGAGAAAAATCGTTAATCTTCTGATACTAGCATTTTCAGCCATCCTTGCGAAAACACTGCAAGTAAGGTCCCCTGTATACACGTAGTAATAATAATGGAGTGTTGTTCAGCTTACTCTTTGCAGCATCCGGAGGCAGCGTGGACCCCCTCAATGGAACTTATTTCGCCCTGCAGCAAGGAAATTAAATCGAGCGTTTCATTTATATATAATATATAATAATATTATATTCGTAATAGTAAATAGAGTTAAATATACTGGCGGCCCTTAAACTTGTAGCTTTGTGTCACTTAAGTTCACGAATTCTCAACATCCAAATTTAGGCCCCGTTTGGCACGGCTCCACTTCACCCATGAAGCTCTTTTTTGGGGCTTCAGCTCCATGAACAGCTCTATGGGTGGAGCTGTAGCCGTTTTGATAAATCATTTGGCAAAACAGCTTCACATATAGTTTCTCTTAAAATATGCTCTCAGAGAACGCCATGTAGAATGAGGTGAAGTCCAGAGAAACCTCTATTTTTGGCTACTTCCCACCCCAAAGCTCTGTGAGAGCACGTTTTTAGGAGCTTTATCGGTGGAGCCGTTTTATTTTACCCCGTTTGGCAGAAAACGACTCTAAGCAGCTCCTGAAGCCGCTAGAGAAGCCATGCCAAACGGGGCCTTGGTCCCCTGAACTTGTTAAATCGTGCACCGCAGGTACATATCCCTTCTTATAGCTGCTGACTAGGATAAAATTTTATAAAAAACACCCTAGCATAGCCAGGAAGAGCGTAGCAGGTCCATACCCCCTTCGTCGCGATCTCGTGCGCGGTAAGCACCGCGAGCGCGCGTCGAGGCTGTGCCCCGTCACCGTAATGCTCAGCAACGGCGTGCCGCTCCTCCCGCTGTACTCATGGGCGATCCGTCGTGCTTCGTCGCGCACCTACCATGCTGCTGCATGCAGCTGTACGCCTCGCCTAGCGCCGTGAAGAGCCTCCACAACCCGCCCTCCACCATCGCCTCCTCCTCGCCGGTCGTGGTCGGGAGCCGGGTCAGGCCGGACTTGAAGTTGTCCACCCACTCGCAGCACGTGACGGTGCCGCGGGACGCGATCACAACGTCGCGGCGGCCGAGCCGCTCAATGTCGCGCTCGTCGTCGCACACCGCGACGAAGCCGATGTAGCTGGAGCCGCACTGCGGCGACGACGCAGCGGCAGCCACCCGGGCGCTGAGGTGGATGCGGCGTGGAGGAGGCGCGTGACCCGGTACCCCGTCCCCGGCATCCCCGCGCGGCGCAGCAGGGATCGGCTCGGGAACCGGTTGGAGCCGTAGGACGACGCGCCGCTTTCGAAGTCGAAGCTAGCGTAGGCCGCGCTCACGAACTCCCCGTACGCCGCCGCCGCCGCCATGTGTGCATGCACGTACGGCTAGTCTAGCTACCACACGTTGTCTCAAATCGATCGAGCTAGCTGTGCCTGTGAGCAACAGAATACCCGCCCTTCCGCCCGGCCGCCTCCACGCGAGCTAGCACGGCGGCGGTGGGCTCGCCCACGAACACTCGCTCCTTGCCCCCTTGACGTCCGCGTCGCGATGACGGGTCCGGGTCCAGCACGCGCCGCAGCATGTCGCGCAGCGCCGGCGAGAACCACCCGGGCTGGGCACCGGAACCTGCTCGCGTAGACCTTTCGGTACATGTTCTCTCGGCCCTCTCCCTCAGCCCCTCTCGGCCTCGGCGCGACGCGAGAGGCCCTCTCCCTCCCGGCCTCGGCGCCATGGCCTCGCCGTGGGGAGCTGGGGCTCCCTCTCAGCATGGCGGCGCAGGGATGGACGTGCACGATGGGTTCGGCGCACGTGACGCCACGGGTGCAGCAGATGGACGTGCACGCAGGCTATGCTAGGGATGGACGTGCACGATGGGTTCGGCGCACGTGACGCCACGGGTGCAGCAGATGAACGTGCACGCAGGCTATTCTAGGGTGTTTTTTTTATATAAAATTTTATCTTAGCCAACAGCTATACGAAGGTATGGACCTAACAAGTTTAGGGGCTGAATTTTGGTTTTAAGAGTTCATAAATTTAGGTGGCATAGAGCTATAAGTTTAAGAACTATCAATGTATTTAACTCTATAGTAAATACTAGAGTATACTGCTGGTAAAGTAAAAGCATGTGTTCAGCTGTCAACTTTTCAGGCGTTGTCTGGGATATTTTTAACACGCAGCACACATTCAAAGTTTGAGTTACTGATGAAAACCAGCTGGGGGCTTTCCAATATTCTAACGAGATACTGCAACCATATATATACAAACGGCCGTACGCCAGCATATATATATTGGCATCAATGCAACATCGTTGTTGTGTTGGGAACAGAACACAAACAAGACCATCTATTCGTTTGATTATATCAGCCATGTTTATCAATATAATACGTTTTTTCTCTCACAACAAAACAGCATCAGCCGGCTTATAAACCACATAATCGATCTAAGCGAACATGGTGCTCCTAACAAATACGGTGGTAATGCATCATATGCATCAAGAAAGGAAGGCATGCATACACAGCAAGCTGGTGTAGTAGGTCGTGAGTTTGTAGTAGAACATCAGTTGTATTCGAATAAATTTGTCAGTTTAGATTAGTTATTAATTCTGACATACTGATGGCACGTAGGCATGGCACCATGCAGGGCTGTGTTTTTGCAGGCTCATCGGGCAGTAAATAGTGTTTAATTAAACATATGTTTTCAGGAATATTTTATTATATTGCCTGGTAGCTGAGCTCTGATGAGTGATCAGGATCCAGGATGGACAGGATGAGTAGTTGGAAATGTGGAGTCATTCCCAATACCACCATGATAAGCAACTTTATGTCCAGTATAACATAAATAATAATAAGACATTAAAACGAGAAGGTGGCCAGGCTGGACGAAATTTTTCATGATGAGTTGAAGGAAGCCTGCTGTAGGCTGCTGAAACATGTTTTAGCAAGTACTACCTGCTATAGTTTAGCGCTAATGTAGTATTATAGTGACACACTGACGGCTACATGGGTGTAGTATTGTAGTGAAAGCCTGCCTGCCATATATGATAGGATAGGGTCGAGTAGTATACTCTTTAGGAGATGCAGGTGACACCAAATGCAAGGCAATAATCAAAGCGTGGGCCAGCCCTTGTATCTTCTTCTACATGTACTAGATCCTAGATCCCTTAAACCCTAGCTAGATAGATAGACAAAAAAATCATTATCATTAGTAGTAGCAGCAGCAGCAGCAGTGCTTTATTTGAGATTGTGTCATTGTGGGAGAAGTAATGTAGTATAGTATCATTAGCAGCAGCCAGCAGGTAGAAGAGAAGAAGAATCCAATGCAAGCTACCGGCCGGTGAGAGTCGTCGGAATCGTGGGAAATATGGTAGGCAAAAGGAATATAAAGAGCAGAGTTGAGGCTTGACACGCGCGCAAATCCATGGTACGATCCGCACGTGCCCAGAGGCAGAGAGATTAAGCTGGTGACGATTAGAACAGCTACGATGGATTAAACTAAAGCTTTTTTCAAGTTAAACGGCCTCATCGATCAATCGCCCCCACTACTACTGCTGATAGCGTTTCAGTTCTCGGCCGCCGGCCGGCCCATGGACACCAGCAACTGGTAATTTTGAATGTCGTTGAGACTAGCACACTTTATTTATCCTTACATATATCACTTGTGCATGCGATTGAATCGAGAGAGAGAGAGAGAGAGAGAGAGAGAGAGAGAGAGAGAGAGATGAGAGAGGCAGCAGGAGGAACACAGCACATTGTAGAATGTAGATAGCTAGGTGATGCAAACTGCAAAGATCGGTCCAGTGCAGTGTGGGATACTCCTCTCCTCTAGAATAATATGCGAGAATATAATCGAAGTCTGAGTTGAAGCATGCAGATGGTAGCTTCATACTACTAGCAGTATAGTATTGATCCGTACCTCGAGGAAGCCGATCTCCCTGTGGAGCGCGTCGACGGCGAGCTGGAGTCGGTGGCGGCCGCAGGGGTCCGGCGAGGCAGGCGGCGACTTGGGCCTCGGCGCCGCCGCCGCCGCTGCCCTCATCGATTGTTATATTGGACGAACGAACGATCGATCGACGAGCGAGCCGCCGGCAGAATAATGATGAGTCGAAGGAGAAGGGAAACACAGGCAGAATGGGGCTTGGCGAAGGATCGAGCGACGAATTAATTAATGAACAAGCAAGCGCAAGGAATGATGGAGCTAGCTAGCCAGCCAGCCTAGGTGCAGTGCAAGCAGCCTTAAATGGCGGTAGTGGAGCGAGCTGCAGACGAGCACATGGAGGGAGGAGGAGGGGAAGGGAGAGGAGGCGGAGGAGGGAGCGTACAGTGCAGTGGGACGGTGGCAGGTTGCCGTTTCGGGCGGCAATGATGGAGGGGAGAGAGGGGATAGAGACAGCGCCGGCCAAGCCTTCGTTTCTTTCCGCAATACTGCTGCTGCTGCGTAGGAGTAGTGCGGCCTGCGGGGGTCCGGGCCGCGCGTCGCGCGCCCTTGTTGGCAGGAGACGAGGAGGAGGAGGAGGTCAGGTTGAGCCAGCGGGAAAAGGAGGAGTATCATGCAGCAATGCAAGCTCGTCGCAACGTACAGCTAGCTAGGAGTAGCTAGCTTGGCCGCCAGCACTGAGACGAGACGACTGATGCCGAAGTGACGAGTGAGCTACTAGCTCGGAGTAGAATCTGGTACTACGAGTAGCATGAGGACCGGGGGAAGACAGAGAGAGAGAGAGGCGTGGCAGAGGAGAGAGAGACTGGGGCTTGAAAGATTGTCGGGGCCGGATCTAGAGACGGACGGACGGACGGAGACAGGGAGCAGGGGCGCAGGGCAGCCATCCAGGTCTCGCCGGTGGGCGGTGGGGTCCGTCCGGTCCGGGACAATGTGTAGGAGTACTCCTATACTGTAGCTCCCGGCCGCTACTCTACTCGATCGCTGCCCGCGCTGCGTGCTCTGCTCTCGTCTGTCGCGCTGCTACATGTGCTGCTCCCCTAGCTATACTTGGCTTTTGTCTATAAAGCCCTGGTCCTTGCAGATGATTTGTCATCACACGCTTCATTGCCAATTATACGTGTTCCAGTTATAACGGGATATCCCACACGACAGGCTAAAACCTAAAACACATTACCTAAATGTTTGTTTAGCTGACCACCTATTTTTATACTACCTATATATTTTTTTTTTTGCCTTCAACTCCGGCAACACTACCTAAAACATACTACCTAAATTCATTTGTGGAGTGAATGACATGTGGGACCGTGATTTCATCCTCTCACTCTTGTTCTCTCTACGCCGGCGAGGACATGCTTGGAGGCAGGGAAGGCCGCCGCGGGGAGGAGGTGCGCCCTCAACGAGGTGGAGGACGGCCATGAAGGATAAGGCGGAACGGCCATGGCGGACGGGGCAGAGGAGGCGCGTCCTTGCCGGGGCGGAGGACGGCCGTGGTCGCCACGGGGAGGAGGCGCGCATCCGGCGAAAGGACACCAACGGCTGGGAGGGAGCGGCGCATTTGGGCACTAGGCACCGGCATCGAGAAGGGAGCAGCGTCGGGGAGGGAGGCCCGCATCCGGCCGGCTGAAAGGTCCTTATTTGGTTTTGGTAATTGAGTAACAACCTAGGTGGACTAATATGTGTTTATGTGAGATATATAGGTGATTAGTCCACAAGTACATCTGTGTGAGCAACACATGCCATAGAGGTGGAAATGACTTGGATATATTGCAAGGCTCACACATGTGATGAAGGAGCTCATTGCATATGAGACATGACATGAAGTCATGTGATCAAGGTGGAGAAGATCCAGACATGACTTGGCTCGACGGACCGGTTGCAAGTGTGAAGGGCAAGTTGAGTGATGACTTGGCACCGATGGACCGAAGCAACGGTGAAGAGCAAGTGAAGTCAAGATTGATGAACCAATATGGTCACGTGATGATATGGACTGGATCATATCATTGTCGATCATGTTGGTGCATGTGTTGCATCAACATCGGAGGAGTTGGAATGGAATGCGCAAGGCAAAGGTATAACCTAGGGCATTTTATTTCACCGGTCATAGGTGTGTAGAGAAGTTGATGACCGACTTTAGGATAGATGATCATACTATCAAGAGGGGGCAAACTTGTTTGCATATCGGTCATCTAGTGCCACTCGAGTGATCTAACTTTGCATCGTTGCTAGGATCGAGTGGCGTGACAAGATGAGTGGCTATCTCCTTAAAAATGTTTGTGAAAAGTTAACACACATACACATGGTGGTGTACACTTGGTGGTGTTGGCACATTTACAAAGGAGAAGAAATTGGAGTTGAAACGGATCAACTCGGCGAATAAACAGAGGCAAAACAGGTCACTAGAGGTGACCGGACGCTGGCCTGGGCTGCACCTACGCGTCCGGTCTTGCTCTGTAGTGAAGGCGTAGGCGTAGGTCTTCGACCGGACGCTGGCATTGAAAATGACCTGACGCGCATGGCCGCTTTGGGTCCGTGCTGACGTACGTTGACGTGGTGGCGTGAGGAGCAGCAGTGACGCGTGGCAGGCCGTGAAGGACCGGACGTTGGTGCTACGTCTGATGGTGACCGACTAGACACGCCCGGTTGCAAAACAGAGGCTCGGGAGCTCTCTGGAAATGACCGGACTCTGGCAGCGGTGCGCCCGGTCATCGATTCTCATACTATAAGTGCTTCTCAGTAGGTACTTTTCTACCCGATGTACTTGGATCCAAGAGAAGAGTCATGCATCCGCGTAGATAACAGAAGTGCAGTGTGTCGTAGCCTATAACCTTAGGTAGACTGTCTGGCTACGAACATGTGTTGGCTGCCTACCCTTGAGAGCATAGCTACTGTAATAGGAAGCCTGCAGGCTAGTATGCAGGATGAGCTACTCGCACATCTTGCCACCCAGCCGACGCCATCTGTACACATTCGGGTCCGGGTACAATCCTTCATGGACAGATGTCGACAGACACCCTAGAAGAACTGACATGGGACTACTGGATGTGCCACCCCACCAGCCATCACAAAGATTTCTTCTAGTTGTAGATCCAGACTACTCTACTATGAACAACTACGGGTTTAGCCTACCTCTAAACCCTTTCACAAGAATTCTTCTAGTCACTACAGCTCTTGGCTATGCCAACCGAGTACTCCCGGGGGCTAGTCTACTTCGCTCACCACCATATTTGCAAGCTACAAACTCTAAGCCACTTCGCTTCTTCTACAACTGAGGTTCAAGTGCTCGCCAGGGGGGTTTATAGGTGTTTTGACGACGTCTACAGACCAGGTTCACGCGGAATACACAGACAAACTACTGACTCCTACATAGGTTCACATGCTACACTACAAAGGTACAGTGCGTCCCACTACACCTTTTCAGTGTATAGGCAGCCATTTCCCAGCACATGTGAAGTTACAATACACCCAGTAGCATCTTTGATGGCATATTCTTACGGATATACTGAGCATCTTTGGACCAACAGTACTATAGCTTTGCATGTGACTTCGACAGGTCCTTCCTGCTTCTGTACAAGCAGTCAGGACAATAATTTTCATTGGCACTCTCATCCTCGAGTATATTCTTTTTAGATCCTTGTTTTGAGTACAAGTACTCGGACATAGGCTCGGGGGCTATAGGGTACATATCCTCTACGTATGTTTTTTCTTTTAGACCCTCTAACTCTTTGTTTTGCAAATAGCAAAAGGCTCAAGGGCTACACTCAGTGAGTGAACTTTCCTAAAATGTGCACGTTACCTAGAGGCTTTATAGAGCACATGGTTTCACTCACGAAAGCACTCGGATTACACTTGTTTCTACTCGGCAAGACCAGGAGGAACAAGAAGGCTTCTAAGTTCAACCATGACACGCTCGGGGGCTTGACGGACCAGGGTCCTAGGGCTTCCTCATGGGAGTTCTACCTAGATGGGCCCTGGGATGGCCCACGATTTGTTGAAGGACACGAGACAAGGTGGCGTGGACTTCAAGCTATTCCAGATCAACTTAGTCGGCTTACTACGAAAGCTAGATTCTGTAATAGGACTAGGACTCTTCTCTTGTAACCGACTAGGACAAGATACGTGCCCTTCCCTATCTCCTGTTGTCGGGGACCAATACTGGGGTACCCAAAGAGGAGGGACTAATGGCCATCGATGATAGTTCATCCAAGTAGTCAAGGGTGCGACTATAGCTCCGACCGATCTCTAGGTGCACAAGCTCCGCCTCACCCGACCCCGAGGCCACGGGCTTTGCCTCGCCTGACCCCTAAGGGTTGGCTCTACCTCGCCTAACACCGAGGCCGTAGGCTCCGCCTCGCCCGACCCTCGAGGGTTGGCTCCGCCTCGCTCAACCCCCGAGGGTTGGCTCCACCTCGCCCGACCCCTGAGGGTTGGCTCTGCCTCACCTAACCCTGAGCCCATAGGCTCCACCTCGCCCGACCCTCGAGGGTTGGCTCCGCCTCGCTCGACCCCCGAGGGCTGGCTCTGCTTCGCCCAATCCCTAAGGGTTGGCTCTGCCTCACCCGACACCGAGGCCACAGGCTCTGCCTCGCTCGACACCCAAGGGTTGGCTCCGCCTCGCTCGACCCCCGAGGGTTGGCTCCGCCTTGCCCGACCCTTGAGGGTGGCTCCGCCTCACCTGACCCCTGAGGGTTGGTTCTGCCTCGCCCAACACCGAGGCCGTGGGCTCCACCTCGCCCGACCCCTGAGGGTTGGCTCCACCTCGCCCAACACCGAGGCCGCAGGCTCCGCCTCGCCCGACCCCCGAGGGTTGGCTCCGCCTCGCTCGACCCCTGAGGGTTGGCTCTACCTCGCCCAACACCGAGGCCGCAAGCTCCGGCTTACCTGACCCCGAGGGTTGGCTCTACCTCGCCCGAACCCTGAGGGTGGCTCCGCCTCGCCTGACCCCTGAGGGTTGGTCTGCCTCACCCGACATCGAGGCCACAGGATCTACCTCGCCCAACCCCCGAGGGTTGGATCCGCCTTGCCCGTCCCCTGAGGGCGGACTCTGTCTCGCCCGACCTCTGGGGGCGGGCTCCGTCTCGCCTGACACTTGGGCCGTGGGCTTTGCCTCGCCTGACCTTTAAGGGCTGGCTCTGCCTCGCCCAACCCTTGGGTTTGGGCTCCACCTCGCCCGAGCCTTAGGTTTGCGCTCTGCCTCGCCCGGCCTCTGTCGAGGAACTCCGCCTCGCCCGACCCTGAGGCCGAGGATTCTGTCTCACCCGACGAAGACCCGTACCACCGCCAACCACTCCATGTCCAAGCGTATGGCCCTGGGTCAAAGCTCTGACACCAGGAAGGAGACTGGCATGCCTCGATGTAACCTGCGACCACAACAGGCCATACCTAAGGGTTCACATCAGGAACAACATCGGGCGTACCGGTGCTGTTCTATCTAACCTCAGTACGAACACTGACGGGTGCGTCAGTTCACCACGACGTCTGCCAGGACGGGGTGGAGTGCCATGACCGGCAGACGATGCTTGTGCATGGCGCTAGTGACGGATAGGGCCGTGACGTGAAGCTGTCCCTGTTGACATCTACACGGTCGGTAGGACCCGCATAGAAGAAAAGAAGGACCCGGTGATCCTAGGGGACCTCTTCTCCTTATGACTCTCCTATCCCCCCCCCGTTGTAACCCCAGCTTTCCCTTGGCCTATAAAAGGGAAAGCAGGGCATCCCATTAGGGGACATCGGACTGACGATCGCATCAGGACTCATCACAACACACCACAGGAGACTCGAATCCAATCAACTCATCGAACCCCGAGCATACAACCGAGCTATGACCGAGCTCTCGGCAGCCGTTCACCCTTTCCATCAGAGACTTGGGACCTATCCCTCTCTCACCCGTTTGTAACTGCTACTATGAACTTTTCATGCTAGTAACATGAGCGACACGAACGAATTGGACGTAGGGACATTCTGCCCCAACCAGTATAAACCTCGTGTCCTCTTAGCACACCATCTGAGCTAGACGCGCAATATTAGAAATTTACTTGTTGGTGGTAACTCGAAACACCGACAGTTGGCGCGCCAGGTAGGGGCCTTTTTGCTCGTCTCGATTTCCACACCAGGCCTCGGATAGCTAATCGCAACGTCAAGAGCACCCCGAACCCATCACTCATGCCATCAAGGTAGGTCCTATGCCAGCAGGTCGCCCTTTATTTACGCGTGTTTTCTCTTATCAATTTTGCTATCGAGCCCCCGACCCCAGCAACGGCAAGGGGTCGGGTCACGCTCGAGGTCTGGCAAGGGTGTCTATTCGGTAGACATTCTCGATGCCCGACCCCTTTCTTGCTCTAAAACTTAAAAGCAAGGTGTGTGGAAACAAATGCTGGGTCAAATTGGTTGGACTGCAAGAAATCTATGCCCCGGTGGCTACGACATTTTTTTCTCACCAGCATGATCGGAGTTTGTTCCCCGCACCCTAAGCTTTAGCCTCTGCCTTCTCAGGAAGGGTTCGGAGGGGGCCACCTGCGGAATCTCCATCGAGGAGAGGCCGGCAGGTCGCCTAGGTCAGTCGGACGGCTCGGGCCACTGCCGAGAGACGGGTCACCCTTACTTTACGCGCGTTCTCTCTTAATTAATTTCGCTATCAACCCCTCGACCCCAGCAACAACAAGGGGTCGGGTCTCGCTCGGGGGCTGGCATGAGTATCTATTCGCTAGACATTCTTTATGCCCGACCCCTTCTCACATTGAAAAATTTAGAAGCAGGGTGTGCGGAAATAAACTCTGAGTAAAACTGGTCGGACCGCTAGAAACCTATGCCCCAGCGGCTATGGTGTTTCTGCTCACCAGTGTGATCAGAGTTTTTGTCCCCACACCCTGAGCTTTGGCCTTCACCTTCGCTGGAAGGATTTGAAGGACCCACTGGCAGAATCTCCATCGAGGAGAGGCTAGCAGGTCACCCGAGCCGGTTGAACGACTCGGGCCGCTGCCGAGAGACGGGTATGGAGAAGTGGGATGCCTCATGCAGGTTACGCCAGCTCCATCATGAACGACCGGACCCAGACCTCACACTGACATGTCTGGTAAGGGCTCCCCGAACCCGTCACTCGAGCCATCGAGGTAACTTTACCAACCCCCACTTTACTTTTCCAATACATGAGCATTCACTCATTCATTCTCATGCATACATTCATTCATTCATTCATCCATTCATCCATACATTCATCCCATACCTCCAAGCATTGCATATGCAATTGTTGCATCACAACACTTTGTGTCGCTTCACGAAGCGGTAGTCGTCTCATTCGACATGAGCGGCGACCGACCGAGGTTCAAAGGTTGGCCCGCGAAGGGCTTGAGGCCACTTCGCGTCAAAAAGAGCCAGGGGAGAAAAACCTAGATGAGACCCAGTGGCCTTTGCCAACCCCGCTCAGAAGTGGACAGAGACATCTTGACTTTTCTCATTCGATCCTAACCTCGAGCCAAGCCCACAGAATCCCCATCGAGGGGAGGCCAGCGGGCCACCTGAGTCGCTCTCTAGAGGACACAGGCATCTACCAAGAGGCGGGTTGAAGAGGAATGGAGTGCCACATGAGGGCTATGCCGACCCCGTCAGTGGATGATGGACCCGAATTCCACTCAAACATGCCCGTTAGCGAGCTCACCGAGAGCGACACCCGAGCCATCGAGGCAAGTGTCGTTAGCTCAGCCCCTCCGGTTGTGGAAACCGAGGATGGGGTGATGCATGAAATTCGGTCGACCCCTACCGAGCCCCATGGGGCTCGGGGGCTTGAGCGGCCTGACCCTAAATCGGGAGTCCAACTGACCGGGGTTCGAAGGCTAGCTCGCGAAGGGCCCGAGGCCACCTCGCGTCGAAACAGAGCCAGGGGAGAAAACGTAGATGAGCCCCAATGACCTTCACCCAACCTGCTTAGAAGCAGACAGGGTTATATCAACCTTTTCATTCGATCCTAACCTCGAGCCGATCCCACAGAATCCCCATCGGGGGAGGCCATCGGGCCACCTAAGTCACCCTCCGGAATGGCTCGGGCATCTATCGAGAGGCGGGTTAGGGAGCAATGGAATGCTACATGAGGGCTATGCCGACCCAGTCACAAACGATGGACCCGGATTCCACTTGAACATGCCCGTTAGCGAGCTCACCGAGTGTGTCACTTGGGCCATCGAGGCAAGTGATGTTAGCTCACCCCTCCGGTTGCGGAAACCGCAAGCGGGGCAACGATCACAAAGACGAGCCGACCATCGACCGCACCCCAACTATGTGTGGGGGCTCGAGGAAAGTTGGACTCACAAGGAGACTGAATGTGCGGTTGTAGAATGATGGCTCAGAACCTAGGGAGGGGGTACGTGCGAAAACAAGAGACATTTTCTCTTACTAATTTCGCTATCCTCTCCTCGATCTTTTAGTGACACCCGACCTAGCAACGACAAGAGGCCGAATCTCACTCGGGGGCTGATAAGGGTATAAATACACCCTTTCTGAAACAGTCGCCGCTCCCGACCTCTTCCTCACATTGAACCTAGTGGCAAGGTCTGTGGAAACGAACAACTGAGCAAGGCTGGTCGGACTGAAAGAAACCTACGCCCCAGTGGCTATGGCACTCTTGCTTACTAGCCTGATCAGAGTTTCCCTCCTACACCTCAGGCCCTACGGTCTTAACAAACGGAAGGGTCAAAACACGTGAACCCCTTTTCACACATAAAAAGGGAGGAAAACAAATTCGATCAAACATAACAAAATGATAAGTTTGTTTAGATAGTACAGAGGGGTCGGAGTTTGTCCGCTTGTTACATGAATGATTGCTCGACCTATCTGCCTAACTAACGCCTCCGAGAACTATGCTCTCTATTCTGTCCGGCAGGTCCTATAAAAGGGGAGCCACCACCGTCTCCATCTCCTCTAGCTCGTGGGCTTCATAGCCAGGAGCGAAGCCGTGGCTCATCGTCTTCAGGTCGATGATGTCCCTGTAATGAGAATGAGCAATCGCAAAGGATTGATTAACCTCAGTGTGAAGGGCATTCCTCTCGAGCTGGCGCACCCGAGCCGTGATCTTGACGGCACGGGCCACGAACGAGCTGGTCCCCTCCGACCGCACCACCTCAAGGTTGTCGCTCAGGATACCGAGCTCATCGCTCTCTGCCTGAAGATTCATCCTCGCCTTGGTGAGGTCCACGGCCTACCCGACAGAGACGCTCTTGGCCTCTAGCTTCTAGGTCATCGCATTTCCAAGCTTGGCCTAGAGGGAGCCGACCTTCTGCTACGCGTCGTCGTGCTCTTGGTAGGCCTGGTCACACTCTTGGAGGGCTTGGTCGCGGTCTTCGTGAGCCACGCCGTGCTCCATGTGGAGCCTCTCCGTGGTTTGGAGCAGCTCATCCCACTCCTTGTGCAGCCAGGCGACCACCGCGGCGTCTAGACTTGCCCTCCTCTCTAGGGCGACGAGCTTCTCCTCGACCCCCAGCTTTAGCTCCCTTTTCTTCTCAACCTCGGCCAGAAGGTAGAGGATCCACTGGCGGGTCTCGACATCCTTCTAGAGCAGCTCGTCCCGCTCCTTCCTGACCTTGGTAGCCTCCTCCTTGTCCCTCGGTGATCTCACCGATAGGGCCTCAAATGCCCTCTTGGCCTCATCAGCATGCCAATGGGCCTCGGCCACCCATGACCGAAGACTGTTTGCCTCCTCGGCGAGGGAAGTCAGCTCTACCACTCTCTGCTGGGCGGCAACAAGCTGAGCGGTCACCTCCCCGTGCAGCCACGCCTCCTCGATGAGGCAGTCCTAGGTTTCCTTCTAGTCATGAAGGAACCGAGACTGAGACGATGGTCACAATACAAAAATATATAGAGAAAGAAAAGTTTGAGAAGCAGGGTCAAGCGAATACCCAGCCGGAGGGAACGACAACGTCGGACAAGGCACCTCGGGCGTGGTCTAGGGCTTCAAGCATGGACGCGACCCCCACGTCGAGGCTCTCCCGCTCCATGCTCTCTGCGGCGTCATTGAGAGTTAAGAGCGTCGATGTCGGATCCTCCAAACTTGCCCATCGAAGTAGGGGCTCGCCCCGCGTAGGCGAGTGGCTGCCCACTGACATCAATGCCAGGGATGGCTCCCCACCGGCTCCGATCACCGCCGACCCTTCTCACCGTGACGTCCCCACGGGACACTCCCTCCGGTGACTGAAGGGGTCAGCGGTACGGACACTGACTCCTCTCCCAACACTATGACCTCCGTGGACCTATCGGCTGTGCCTCCCTCCATCCCGCCCACGCCAGACACCGCCATGATAGTGACCGGCTATGACCCACCTATCACAGCCACCACCACCTCCGCCTGCGTTGGCGGGGTCCTGACCGGATTGCGTCGTGCCCACCACGGTCGGCACCATGAGCACGGTCGGTAGCCCCATCCACCCCGTCGTCGGTAGCGGTATCGCTGCCGTTGCCGGCTGTTCCGCGACCTCCAAAGGTGTCCCATGAGCCCCCGCGACCGCCTGTCCCACCAAGGGCACGGGCGCCACCATGAACAACGCCTGATCGGCCGGCAACGCAGTCGCACTGGCACCATTCCCGCCCGAAATGGGTGCCACGCTAGCCGATGGCTGCCGCCTAGCTTGAAGGGCGATGCTCTTCTTTGGCGCCAGCACCAAAGGATTACGCTACCTCCTGACGCTGCAAGAGACAAAAAGCATAAGTCACGATGAAATCCAACCAAAACAGAGAAAAATAGAGGAGCTAATGACTCACCTCAGTGCTGTCGGGTGGCGGATACATTTGGGGGGTTGAACCCCCTGACCTATGCTCCTCCTCATCGAGGCGGGGCCATTTCGAGCCTGGCCCCTGCTCTTGGGCAGCGGGGCTCGCTCCCCTTGGATCTTGGGGTGCGATGGTGGAGCCACCCACTTCCGCTGGCACCTCAAGCGAGGCGACAGTGCCACCCGCTCCTGTTGGCTCCTAGGACAGGCCGACAGTACGGTCCATCTCTGCCGGCTCCCTGGACGTGCCCTCCCCTCCATAGAACGGGAAGGGTCCCAACTCCTGCATAGACAAACCGCCACTTGTCAGCACATCCTCATTCTCTGGGTCGTCCCACTCGATGTCGTCGACTACCTCATTGTCGTCCCCATCATCATCATCACCGTCGCTGTTGGTGTCCTCCCTTCGCTCCCATGCCTGCAGCTTCCACTGCTTCTTCTTCCTCTTGTCCTCCTTCACCTTCCTCAGCCGCTCGCCCTCAGCGCAATTCACCACCCTCACAGACGAATCCCTCAGCAACGGTGCCGGATGATCCATGAAGATGAGGTCCCTCAACTAGTCCCGTCCCTCTCAAAGTTAGTATCAAGAGGTCGGGAAATTGATTGAAGAGGAGGTGTGAGGAAGGGAAACTTACGAAGATGACATGGCCTGGTTCCATCTGTATTAGAGGATGTCCCCGACCGGTAGACAAAATCAAGGGGGTGCCCGCGTTGTCCCACGAGGGCTCCATTGCCTCCTTGATGCGTTGCGTGATCTCGGAGTTGGGGAGAGCCCCCTCGGTGAGCGCCGTTCCGTCAAACGACATCTTGGGCGCCATCGCATACAACGGGAGCACACGCATCATCAACGGTGCCAGCCTCCTTGCATGGTAAGCCTTGATGATGCCTAGCCTCTTTAGGCCGCTCTCCTTCAGAATGTGGATGGTCGCGATGTGGTCCCACATCCTCTTCTTGTGCTTCTCCAGGACGCCCCACTTCCTCCATGACTTCGGGGCCTCTTCGATCAGGTGACCGGTGAACTCTGGTAGGGGGGCGCCGGTGTCGTTCTTAAGGTAGAACCACTGCCAGTGCCACCCCTTGTTGGATGTTGACTGCCGCATCGATAGGTACTCGCCGACCCGATTGTTTTGGAGTTGGATGCTGGCGCACTCCATCGGCTTGTGCAGCTCCTGCCTACCGCTTTTCTCCCTCTTCTTATGGAGGGTGACGGCGAAGAAGTACCTCCATAGATCGAAGTGGGGTCTGATCCCCAGGAATCCCTCGCATAGGGCGACAAATGCCGCCATATGCTGGATCTCGTTGGGATTGAGGTGCTGTAGCTCGCTCTTGTAGTAGTGCAGCAGCCACCGAAGAAATCTGTGGGTGGGGGTCACGAACCCATGCTCATGGAAGTGGGCGAACGACACCACATAGCCATCGGGCGGCGACGACAAATCCTCCTCACCGAGCAGCAGCCACTCCTCGTCCAAGGTCCGCACACGGAGAAGACCACGCTAGACAAGGCCTTCCATGCGCTGGAAGGTGATATCGGAGCGGCACCACGGATCCATTGGAGGTGGGGGCGGACGGATACGGGCTCGACGACGATGGAGATGTGGAGGCAAGAGACCTAAGCGATTGGCGGCAGTGGTCGTAGGTGCGGAGGCAAGGATGCAAGATATGAAACCCGGGGGATGAACCCTTTGGTTTTATAGGGCAACATGTGCGAGGAAACCAACCACACGCCTACATCTCTGTGCCTGCCATGATCAACCATAATGTCTCGCAGCGGGAAGTGCGCACGCAATCTCTGTCTGTTCCCTCGAAAAACTCATTGGACGTTTCGCCTCTCTGGACGGGCCACAACTCATCTCAAGTAAGAGGAATACATATAAAAAGACACCACTACGGCCTGCCTAGGCCCAGGAGTTCGAAGGTTGGCCCAACAATGAGTTCGACAACTGCTCCGGGTACCCTTAGAGTAAGGAATGGAAAGGGATGGGCCCACAAGCGTCTAGTACCTAGGTGCATGAGTGCCACGGGCATCCCGGCCCATGACCGAGTCTCGACCAGGTACGATCCATGTTTCTTCCCTAGAGAAAGGCAAAGAGCTCTCGGGACCGGTCAAATGGACCCGAGAACTATACAGATTGACCGCTGAGAATCTAAAGTCGATCGCCGAGCTAACCCAAACCGGATCCCCGTGTATGGGATGCTGGGACCCCACTCGAACTAGCCAGCTAACAACTCTCCGAGCACCATGGCTCGTCCATAGATGAAAACCATGGCATGGCTCACCCCTCCGGTTGCGAAAACCATGGACGGGGTGACAATCACGAAGGCGAGCCAACCTTTGACTGGACCCCCGCTATGCGTGGGGGCTTGAGGAAAGTTGGAGTCGCAAGGAGACCAGACGTACAGTCATAGAATGATGGACCCCTGCGGGGGTCAAAAATCAAGAAAGACCTTTTCTGAACAAATCTCACGGCCATACCCACAAAGGGTCTGACCTTGACGAGAGGGAATCACCATCCCCAGGTCATGCCGTGGATAAAAAAGGCCAAGGCCCTCAGCGTCCTCCCATTCAGAAAAGCCTCCGAAGGAGTATTCTCCTCCTCTGAAGGCTCAGGGGCTACTGTCGAGGACCAATACTAGGGTACCCAAAGAGAAGGGACTAATGGTCGATGATGATAGTTCATCCAAGCAGTCAAGGGTGTGACTATAGCTCCGACCAATCTCTAGGTGCGCAAGCTCTGCCTCGCCCGACCCTTGAGGGTTGGCTCTCGCCTCGTCCGACACCGAGGCCACAGGCTCTGCCTCGCTCGACCCCCGAGGGTTGGCTCTACCTCGCCCGACCCTCGACGGTTGGCTCTGCCTCGCTCGACCCCTGAGGGTTGGCTCTACCTCGCCTGACACCGAGGCCACAGGCTCCGCCTCGCCCAACCCCCGAGGGTTAGCTCCGCCTCACCCGACCCCTGAGGGTTGGCTCCACCTCACCTGACCCGTGACGGTGGCTCTACCTCGCGTAACCCCTGAGGGTTGGTTCTGCCTTGCCCGACACCATGGCCATGGGCTCCGCCTTGCCCGACCCCCGAGGGTTGGCTCCACCTCACCCGACCCCTGAGGGTGGCTCTACCTCACCCGACCCCTGAGGGTTGGTTCTGCCTTGCCCAACACTAAGGCCGCAGGCTCCACCTTGCCCGACGCCCAAGGGTTGGCTCTGCCTCGCCCGACACCGAGGCCGCAGGCTCCACCTCACCCAACCCCCGAGGGTTGGCTCCACTTCGCCCAACCCACGAGGGCTGCCTCGCTCGACCCCTGAGGGTGGCTCTGCCTCGCCCAACACCGAGGCCATGGGCTCCGCCTCGCCCAACCCCTAGGGTTGGCTCCGCCTCTCCTGTCCCTCGAGGGCGGACTCTGTCTCGCCCGACCTTTGGGGGCGGTCTTCGTCTCGCCCGACACCAAGGCCGCGGGCTCCGCCTCGCCCGACCTCTAAGGGCTGGCTCCACCTCACCCAACCCTTGGGTTTGGGCTCTGCCTCACCTGAGCCTTAGGTTTGCGCTCCACCTCGCCCGGCCTCTAGGGAGGAACTCTGCCTCACCCGACCCCAAGGCCGGGGATTCCGTCTCACCCGACGAAGACCCATACCACCGCCAACCACTCCAAGTCCAAGCGTATGGGCCTAGGTCAAAGCTCTAACACCAAGAAGGAGACTGACATGCCTTGATGTAACCCATGACCACGATAGGGCATACCTGAGGGTTCACATCAGGAACAGCGTCGGGTGTACCGATGCTGTTCTGCCTAACCCTCGTATGAACACTAACGAGCGTGTCAGTTCACCATGACATCTGCTAGGATGGGGTGGAGCACCATGACTAGTGGACGATGCCTATGCATGGCGCCAGTGATGGACAGGGCTGTGACGTGAAGCTATCCCTATTGACGTCTACAGGGTCGGCGGGACCCGCATAGAAGAAAAGAAGGACCCGACGACCCTAGGGGACCTCTTCTCCTTTTGACTCTCCTATTTCCCCCCCCCCGCTGTAACCCCTGCTTTCCCTTGGCCTATAAAAGGGAAAACAGGGTGTCCCATTATGGGACATCGGACCGACGATCGCATCGGGACTCATCACAACACACCATAGGAGACTCGAATCTGATCAACTCATCGAACCCCGAGCATACAACCGAGCTGCGACCAAGCTCTCGGCACCCCTTCACCCTTTTCATCAGAGACTTGGGACCTGTCCCTCTCTAGCCCATTTGTAACCCCTACTACAAACTTTTCATGCTAGTAACACAAGCGGCACGAACGAACTGGATGTAGGGACATTCTGCCCGAACCAGTATAAACCTCGTGTCCTCTTAGCACACCATTCGAGCTAGATGCGTAATATTAGAAATTTACTTGTTGGTGGCAACTCGAAACACCGACACCTATATAAAGAGAGGTACGGCGCACCCCCTTGTAACCATAACAATCATACAGTCAATTAAACACAAAAGGCAACACACCAACTAAACATAAAGGCTATTACTCGACAAGAGGGCCCAAACTAGTATAAACTATTCGTCTCTTTACGTTTACTGTTGAGTTCTACGTACGCTGACGAGAGCACAAGCACGGGACCTGACGCAACGTGGGTGCATTCGGTCAATGTCGGGCGCGTCCGGTCTTCACTTGACCGTTGGCGCGGTGTCAGTGACCATTGAGATCGGGTGGCTCCGGTGGAACGATGAATGACACGTGGATGGCGTAGAGCGATCGGACGCAGGACCGGTGCATCCAGTTGCCTTGACTTCCGCCCAGTGAAGGGGTAACGACTAGTTTAGCCCGTGGGGCTATAAATAGAAGTGTTGGGCAGCCTTTTGCTAGTTGCTGAGCACCCTTAATCCTTGGTGGCTTGTGCACGTGTGCTTGGGAGCCCTCTAACTCGTGCTCGCAAGAGTGTGATCCGATTGCGAGTGAGTGTGATTCTAGTGCGTTGCATCATGAGGTTGCATCGAGTGGCACTAGGTGATCGAGTTGGAAGCCGGTGTTGCTTGTTACCCTTGGAGGCTGCCACCTCCAAGATGGCTTGGTGGCTCGTGACTCCATTGAAGCATGTGAGAAGATTGTGTGGTGCTCCGGAGGATGACTTATGAGGGGGATTGTGCTCACCCCGTGGGATCATGAAGAGCAACTCTAGTTGAGCATGTCATTGAGCTACCCTCACTTTTGGGGTAGGTTCTTGTGGTGCCCGACGTGCGGTCTTGGCGGGTGATGCCAATCAGCCGCCAAACCACCAAGTGAGCGGTCAACACAACAGGGACGTAGCTTGGTGGCAACCAAGTGAACCTCAAAAGAAAATCACCGTGTCAACATTGTCTTCATCATCTTCTCGGTGGTTTGTATTACTTTCATTTATATTGTGATTGTGTAGCTTGCTAGTTGCCTTCGTGCTTGTGTAGCATAGAAGTAGCTCCCTTGCATGGCTAATTTGGTTTTAGTAACCTTATTAGTCACATTGCTTAGTTTGTGTAGCTAAATAATTTGCGCTCTCTAATTTGGCTTGTGTAGCCTTGTTATTGAGCATTGCTAGTGAGCTTAGGTGGCTTTGTGCTTTTGCATCACTAGTTGTGTAGGAGCTCCCTCGGTTGTTTGAGTACTAATGCATAGGTTTGTGTGACCTTGCTCTAGAATTGTTTAGGTGAGCTCTAGGTAGCCCAGCACCTTTGTTGCATAATTAGGATCTTTATAAGGTGCTTGTGAACTTAGATAGAGGGATATAGTCTTGACTAGACCGATAGTTTTAATTCCGCATTTGTTTCGGTTAACCGACGCGTTTAAATTTTAGAAAGGACTATTCACCCCCCTCTAATCCGTCATCTCGACCCTACACATGGTATCAGAGCTTGGTCTCTTATTTGTGGTCTTCACTGACCCAAGAGAATGGCGTCTAGTGGGATAGTTGATTGTGAGACACATTTCTGATGGCATAAACTTTACACTTTGAAAAAAATCACATGCTTGATCATTTTCGTGCAAATGGACCTAAGTTTTGGTGGGTTGTCACTATAAAGGACTATTCACTTCCCCTCTAGTCCGCCATCTCGACCCTACACCGGTAGGGAGAGCCGTGGCGCCCGTGAGGCGCACAGGGCGGTGCCGGTGGATGGGCACGATGGTGACCTTGCTCTGGCAGCACGGGGGAAAGAGTTGAGCGTGCTCGCACGGGTGAGGGAAATGACCGAACAAATTTTTAGCTGCCCATCTATTGGCCCAACAGATGTAGGTAGTGGGAGGGAAAATTTGTTGGGCCAACTAAAATAGGTAGTCAAGTAGGTAGCATGCTGGAGTGGATTTTTTGTCCTCCACTACCCAAATATAGGATAGGTAGTGGGTTTAGGTAGCCTGCTGGAGATGCTCTTAGCCCTCGATCCCTAAACACTTGTCGTTATTGGTTCGTCTGTCGAAAGCTTAACTAGATTTATAGAAAATATTAGCATCATTTGTACCTCTAAATAAATATATTATGAAATTGGATCCAATGATATTAATTATGTATCATAAAAAATATTTCTCAGAAAGCGAGAATGACAGTTATTTAGGGACGGAGAGAGTAGACTCTTTAGATTACAAATTTTTTCTTTCTATTTTCTCTGTTTTTCCTGTAGAAATGAACTTATTTCTATTAAATTCCTATACAAGTTCTGTTAATTTTAATTGTAGGTTCCAACAGGGGGCTTTGGACACTTGATATGTTAAATGAGCAATCAAAGTTGGTAAGCTTTACTTTTCTTCTAACACAATATCTATTTAAATACCTGATATTTGACGTGAGTAAAAAAATGAAGTTTGGGTTTCTCCACCACCGAGACGTGGCCCCTGGAGGTCGTCGCCTTGCCGCCTACTTCAGGCTTAGCTTATCAAGCTTAGCCAAAGTCAAAAGTCATTCTAAATCAAGTTATTTTCATTTTAAACAAAAAAGAGTCCAATCAGAGCACTTTTGTAACGAGCCACCGAGCTAGCTCACCTAGGGATGAAAACGGTCGGAACGGTCGGGAAAACCCTCGAACCTTTTTGTTTATATATTTTTATAAGGAAACATAATCGGGATCGGGAATACTCGGTCGAAAAAAGGGAAACGGGATATTCAGGACGTCTGGAACGATACAATGCGGTCGGATACACGCCGTTAACGTTTGCAACCGATAAATTAATTCAGGAACACTAACTATCGGGTATCGATATTAGGGATACCCAAAGCAAGGAAGTTAGTGTTCACGCTGACTTTCCTTGATGTCTCGAGATGAATTAAAAGGTCTTGCCCGACCCCAAGGCCACGGGCTTCGTCTCGCCCGACCCCGAGGCCACGGGCTCTGTCTCACCCGACCCCGAGGCCACGGGCTCCGTCTCGCCCGACCCCAAGGATGCGGCTTCTGTCTCGCCCAAGGCGCGGGCTTCGTCTTGCCCGACCTCGAGGCCGCGGGCTCCGTCCTGCCCGACCTCGAGGCCACGGGGTCCGTCCTGCCTGACCCCTTGGGTGCGGGCTCCGTCTCGCCCGACCCCAAGGATGTGGTTTCCATCTCGCCCAAGGTCGCAGGCTCCGTCTCGCCTCACCTTGAGGACGTGGGTTCTGTCTCGTCCGACGAGGACCCATACTGCCGCCAACCACTCCTGGTCCAAGCGTATGGGCTTGGGTCAAAACTTTGACGTCAGGGAAGAGGCTAGCTTGCCTTGAGGTAACCCGTGGCCATGATGGGCCATACCTGGGGATTCACATCAAGAACAGTGTTGGGAGTGTCGGTGCTGTTCTGCCTAATTCTCATACGGATGCTGACAGGCCCGTCAGTTCACCACAACGTCCGCCGAGACAGAGTGGAATGCCATGACCGACAGATGATGCCTACGCATCGGGCTAGTGAGGAATAGGGCCGTGACATGGAGCCATCCCTGTTCACATCTGTAGGATCGATGGGACCTACATGAAGGAGAAGAAGCACCCGGCAACCCTGGAAGCCTTCTTCTCTCTTGTTCTTCTCCTTTTCCTCCTCTATAACCCACGCTTTCCCTTTGCCTATAAAAGGGGAGGCAGGGCACCCCATGAAAAGGGGGATATGGACACAAGAGCATGACATGAGCACATGGCTGAGCGGCAAGCAAGCTCTCAGCACCCGTCCACTCCTTCCACCAGAGACTTGGGATCCTCTCTCTCTCTCTCTCTCACCTGTTTGTAACCCCTACTATAAACCAAGTGCCAGTAACACGAGCAGTAGCGAACTGGATGTAGGGACATTCCACCGGAACCAGTATAAACCCTCGTGTCCTCCGAGCACACCATCCAAGCCAGACGCGCAAATACAAATTTACTCGTCGGTGGTCCGAAAACACCAATAGTTGGCGCACTAGGTAGGGGATTTTTGCATGTCTCGACATCCACATCAAGCCTTAGATGGCTAGTCATGGCGTCAGCTGGGTCCTGGGCGCGCACGTGCACTTCAAAAACTAGACTTCATCATTACGACGGAGGGAGAGTTGGCGTAGGTTCCTGCCGCTGTCTAGCCTCTCCACTCCGCTGGCCTCGACGTGATCACCGAGACGCTTGAGGAGCTACATCTGCACGCACCGGAGGCCCATGCCCCCGGGAGCGACCAGCTCCTCGGCTTTGATTACAGGAGGCTAGAGCGCCAGCTCGGCGCCTTCTTGGGGCCGTGACCGTCTTGGGAGGACCTACGCTGCCTCACCTTCTCGTTCGCTAATGTCATGACGTAGCTTGTCGGAGGAGAGCCACTCTCCCTAGAATGTCTCATCCGGAGTGCCCTGACAGCGCTCCCATCTGGTTTGCGCAACGCCATAGAGACCATTAGCCACCTTGTGGTGCAGCACATGCCCTCATCCCCCTACGAATGATGAGTTCATGGGGACGACCGAATACCTCGTGGAATCTTTTCACGACCTTCTCGTGGGAGAATCGGAGACGCCCTCCGACTCTAACTCTAGCAGGGAGAGCTATCACCCCTCGTGAGAATGTTTCATGGCAGGTACCCCTAGGGATACATCGAAAGCATCCATGAGGGAGGGGCTACCCCAACAGACGACCTTGACGATGAGGTCGAGGGGGATATAGGGGCCCTACCTCACCTGCGGGTAGAGTAGTTGAGGGCGTGGCACCAAGAACTTGAAGAAGGATGACTCCAGCTTGACCAGCAACACGCGGAGCTCGAGCAAGAGATCGAGCGCCACGAAGACGGTGGGCGTGTGTGCGTCGTGGCCCACGACGTGAACCGAAGGATCATTGAGGACGACGAAGCCCTTCCACACTTCACCCGGGCAAGCCAGAACATCACTAACACGGCGGCCTTGCTCCAGGGGCTTCCTGAGCCCGCGATACCCAAGGATCATTGAGCCCATCTCGAGATTGGCACGCTACTCGAGCATGCGGCGGTGCAGGAGGCCGAGAGCTCACTGTCCCAACGACGTGACCTCGATGCCAACCAGCATGCGCCCTTAGAGCAACCCGACAGGGACATGTCAGTCCACTAGGCGCAGTGAGGCGGCAGGCCACGCGCCACGGCCCCGGTGCATGAGCGTCTTGGCCTCCACCATGACGCGCGCAACACCCTGGATGCCCGTAGGTGTGCCCGTGGTGATGAGAGGGAGGAGGATAGCCGCGGCTACCACCCTCATCATGGTAGACGCTACGATAGCGGCGAGGACCGAAGCTCGTGCCCCGACTTGCCAGGACCTCAGGCCTTTAACCGACACATCCTCAACGCCGTCTTCCCACCTCGGTACAGACCACCGACCAACATCCTAAAATACTTTAGGGAAACAAACCCTAGACTATGGCTCGAGGATTATCGACTTGCTTGCCAAGCCGGTGGAGCAGATAGTGACAATTTCATTATCCGCAACCTTCCATTGTTCCTGGCCGATTCGGCGCTAACATGGTTGGAACAGCTTCCGCCCAACCGAATCCAAAGTTGGGCAGACCTAAAAGAGATCTTTGTTGAAAACTTCTAGGGCACATACGCGCGTCCTATTAACCCATGGGATCTCAAAAACTATTGACAGAAGTCTAGGAAAACTCTTCGTGGGTACATCCGACGCTTCTCTCGGCAGTGCAATGAGCTGCCCGACATCACCGATGCAGACGTCATATGAGCTTTCCTGTCTAGGACCACCTGCGAGTCCCTGGTTCACAAGCTAGGAGGCGATCGGGGCGATTTTTGACCGTCCCAAGGGCAAGGCAAAGTGGGACAAGGATGTCGGCGAAGGCGCCTCCAACCGCCCCAACAAGAAGAAAAACAAGCAGCGTCGCGAGGGCTCGCTCATGGCCACTGCCGACCATAAGGGGGGTCGAAAGCCTGCTGAGGGTACCCCAGACCACTTCAAGAAGCTGCTCGAAGGGCCATGCCCAAATCGTGCTTTCCATGTCAAGCACCTATACAAGAACTGCATCCTCATGATGCGGTTCTTGTCCGGAGGCTCAAACAAGGGGAGCATAGGAAGGAGCCCAAGCCAACCGCAGACGACGCCGAGGGGAAGGATGATAGATTTTTGATGCTGGATGGCTACCTCATGATCTTCAAAGGGTCGATGGCCTATGACTCCAAGCACCGCTAGAAGCTTATGCGCCACGAGGTCTATACGACTAAGCCAGCCACACCTTCCTTCCTCCGATGGTCAGAGTCCGCCAAAACCTTTGATCGGACCGACCACCTAGAAAGCGTCCCACAGCCGGGAAGATACCCGCTCATGGTCGACCCGATCATTGGCATGAAGCTGCTCACTAAGGTGTTGATGGATGGAGGTAGCAGACTCAACATCATGTACGCTGAAATGCTCGACGCCATGGGCATCGACCGATCACGCATCCGGCCGATCGGGGCACCTTTCCATGGCATCATGCCTGAAAAGCAGGCCGTGCCACTTGGGCAGATCGATCTGCCCGTTACCTTTGGGAATTCGACCGATTATAAGATGGAGACCCTTACCTTTGAGGTGGTCGGGTTCCATGGGACCTACCACGCCATCCTGGGACGTCCATGCTACGTGAAGTTTATGGCCGTCCCCAACTACACCTATCTGAAGTTGAAGATGCCTGGTCCATGCAGGGTCATCACCATCGGCACCTCCATTCAGCGCGCCTATGAGTGCGAGGTCGAGTGATGCGAACATGCCACGGCAATTGTCGCCTCCAAAGAGCTTGCGGCCATCAGGGAAGAGGTCATCGAAGAAGCACCTGACCCCAAGCAGTCGGACGGGTCTTTTGAGCCTGTAGAGGGCGCCAAGGAGGTCCTCATAGACCCCAGCGGCTCTGAGGGCAAAGTGGTGCGCATCGGCACCATGCTTTCCTCAAAATAGGAAAGTGTGCTCGCCAACTTCCTCCGCACCAACAGAGACATCTTTGTGTGGAGACCGCTGGACATGCCAGGCATTCCAAGAGAAGTCGCCGAGCATGCCTTAAAGATCTAGCCAGGCTCTAAGCTAGTGAAGCAGCGCCTGTGTCGCTTCGACGAGGAGAAACGTAGGGTCGTCTACGAGGAGATTGGGAAGCTTTTGGCGGTCGGATTCATCAAGAAAGTATACCACCCCGAGTGGTTAGCCAATCCCATTATTGTACGAAAAAAGAGTGGGAAATGGAGAATGTGTGTGGACTACACGGGTCTCAACAAAACATGTCCAAAGGATCCATTTCCTTGGACACACATAGACCACATAGTTGACTCGACCTCAAGGTGTGAAACCCTTTGCTTCCTTGATGCGTACTCTGGGTACCATCAAATCACGATGAAAGAGTCCGACCAGCTCGCGACATCTTTCATCACCCCATTCGAATCATTCTGCTATGTCACAATGCCGTTCGACCTAAAGAACGCGGGGGCCACGTACCAATGCTGCATGCTCAAGTGTTTCGGGGATCTCATCGTATAGACCATCGAGGCCTACGTCGACGACATCGTGGTTAAATCCAAACCGACTGACCAGGTCATAGCTGACCTAGAGCAAACCTTCTTGAAACTCCGAGCAAACGGTATCAAACTCAACCCCGAGAAGTGCGTTTTTAGGGTCCCAAGGGGCATAATACTGGGTTTTATCATCTCCAAGCGCGGCATCGAAACCAACCCAGAGAAGATCTCGGCCATCATGAGGATGGGTCCGATTCAGAACATAAAGGGGGTACAGCGAGTTACAGGGTGCATCGCCGCGCTCAGCCGCTTTATCTCACGCCTTTGCAAATGATGTCTCTCCCTCTATTGGCTTCTAAAGAAGGCCGACCGCTTTGAATGGACGCCCAAGGCCCAAGAGGCAAATGACAAGGTCAAGCAGCTCCTAACAAAGGCCTCGATCCTGGACACCAAAACGATGGGGAACCGCTTCTGCTCTACATTGTGGCCACCATGCAAGTGGTCAGTGCTGCCCTAGTGGTAGAGCGAGAAGAAGAGGGACACACCCTCAAAGTGCAGCGTCCCGTGTACTTTATTAGCGAGGTCTTGTCCGATTCCAAGACTCGCTACCTCTAAATCCAGAAACTCCTGTACATTGTCCTTATCGCCAATAGGAAGTTGCGTCACTACTTCAAGTCGCATCCGGTTCTGGTTGTGACGTCCTTCCCTCTCGGCGAGGTCATCCAAAACCAGGATGCCACAGGAAGAATCACGAAGTGGGCACTCGAGCTAATTGGTTAAGGCATTTCATATGCCCCTCGAATGGCCATCAAGTCCCACGTGCTGGCTAATTTCGTTGCAGAGTGGACCGAGTTCCAAATACCGCCAGCAGTCTTCGACCAAGAGTACTGGAAGATGTACTTCGATGGATCACTGATGAAGAAAGGCGTCAGCGTGTGGCTAGTCTTTGTTTTGCCCCTCGGGGTACACATGAGGTACATGGTTCGCATCCATTTCCCCTCCTCGAACAATGTGTCTGAGTATGAGGCACTCATCAACGGCCTACGCATCGCCATCGAGTTGGGTATCCGACGGCTTGATGTCCGGGGCGACTCCCAGCTGGTCATCGACCAAGTCATGAAGGAATCAAGCTGCCAGAATGCCAAGATGGCTGCGTATTGCCGAGAAGTCCGCTAGCTGGAGGACAAGTTCAACGGTCTCGAGCTCAATCACATCCCGAGGCGTCTCAATGAGGTGACCGACACGCTGGCGATAACAGCGTCCGGTCGAGAGCCAGTGCCGATGGGCGTCTTTGCCAGCGATCAGTACAAGCCCTCGGTCTGCTATGAGGAGCCAGAACAGATCGATGACGGGCCACCTACCCTGGGCTCGGCGGCTAACCAGCTGGCGGCTCCATCCGATCCTGAAGTCATGGAGCTTGACAAGGATCCAGGGACAGAGCTCGACCCTCTGGCCGACTGGAGGACGCCTTACCTCGACTACCTCCTCCATGAGGCGTTGTCGATGGACAAAATGGAGGCTCGGTGACTCACGCGTCACGCCAAGTCCTTTGTTGTTATTGAGGGCGACGTCTAGAGGTGAAGCCACACCTAGATCCTGCAACGCAGCATCCCCATCGAACAAGGGAAGAAGTTGCTGAGTGATATCCACGGTGGGGTCTATGGGCACCATGCTGCACCTAGGACCCTGGTTGGAAACGCATTCCAACAAGGCTTCTACTGGCCTACCACAGTAACCGACGCTGAACAGATTGTGTGCACCTATGTAGGGTGTTAATACTACGCTCGACAGACCCACCTGTCGGCCCAAGCACTCTAAACGATCCCCATCACATGGTCGTTCGTGGTCTGGGGGCTCGATCTGGTCAGACCTCTCAAGAGGGCGTCCGGGGGCTATACGCACTTGCTTGTCACTATAGACAAGTTTACAAAGTGGATAGAGGCTTGACCGATCTCCGTGATCAAGTCTGAGCAAGCCGTGCTATTCTTCCTTGACATCGTCCATCGCTTTGGAGTCCCAAACTCCATTATCATGGACAACGGCATGCAATTCATAGGGAAAAAGTTCCTCTGATTCTGTAATGAATACCACATCCACGTCGATTGGGCCGCCATGGTGCACCCTCGCATGAATGGGCAGGTCGAGCACGCGAACGGTATGGTCCTACAAGGCCTCAATCCTAGGATCTTCAACCAGTTGAACAAGTTTGGTAGACGATGGGTCATAGAGCTTCCCGCGGTGCTTTGGAGCCTGAGGATGACCCCCAGCTGGGCCACCGGCTATACGCCATTCTTCATGGTCTATGGTTCCAAGGCTATCCTCTAGACTGACCTCGATTATGGAGCGCCGAGGGTCAGGGCGTACGACGAATAGGGAGCCGTGGCATCCCTCGAGGATGCCATGGACCAGCTAGATGAAGCGCGCAACGTTGCCCTCCTCCGCTCAACCAAATACTAGCAAGCGTTGTGTCGGTACCACAGCCGTCGAGTGCAGGGTCAAGCCTTCAACGTCAGAGACCTAGTGTTCCACCTCATCCAGAGCAACAAAACTGCCACAAGCTCTCTCTGCCATAGGAGGGACCGTACGTCATCACGGAGGTACTTTGACTAGGCACCTAGAAGCTCAAGACCATCAACGGTGAAGTCTTCGTCAACGCCTGGAACATCAAACAACTATGTCGCTTTTACCCTTAATCTACGCATGCTTTCTCTTATCGGTTTCGCTATCGACTCCTCGATCTTTAGTGACACCTGACCCCAACAATGGCAAGGGGTCGGGCCTCACTCGGGGGCCGATAAGAGCATATCTATCCGGTAGACATTCTCTATGTCCGACCCTTTCTCATGTTAAGATCTAGAAGCAAGGGTTGCGGAAACAAATGCTGAGTAAAACTGGTCGGACCACAAGAAACCTATGCCCTAGCGGCTATGACGTTTTTGCTCACTAGCTTGAATAGAGTTTTTTAACCCACACCCCGAGCTTTTTGGCCTTAACTACGGAAAGAATCAGAACACATTAAAGAGTATATCTTCCTGACAAACATTCTCTGTGCCCGACCCTTTCTCATGTTAAGATCTAGAAGCAAGGGTTGCGGAAACAAATGCTGAGTAAAACTGGTCAGATGGTAAGAAACCTACGCTCCAGCGGCCACGGCGTTTTCGCTCACCAGCATGATCAGAGTTTTTTCACCCGCACCCAAGCTTTATAGCCTTAACGACGGAAATGGTCGGAACGCATTAACCTTTTATACAAAAAGGGGAGAAGAGCTAAAAATCTGTTTGGCCATAACAAAATTTAAGAGCTTGTCCACTTATTACAAGTTCGCCGCCTGGTTTATGTACCTAACTAATTTCTTGAGGATGATCTCATCCTCTATCTCGGCAGGTAAGTCCTATGCCAGAGGGGCCACCTCCTTCTCGACGTCGTCCAACTCGGCGTCGGTGTAGATAGGCGCGAGAACCATCATATGTAAGGAGAGATACAGAGCTAAAAACGCACCTATGGCCCATTTAGGACCAGGAGTTCGAAGGCTGGCCCGCCGATGGGTTCACAGCCGCTCCGGGGCACTCTTAGAGCGAGTGGTGGAATGGGATGGGCCCACTAACAGCCAGTACCTGGACACACGAGCATCATGGGCATCCCGGCCCATGTTCGAGTCTTGGTTGGTTCCTAGTCCATGGTTTTTCCTCGAAGAAAGGCAACAAGCCCTTGGGACCGGCTGAGCGGACCCAAGAACTATATGGATTGGCCGTCAAGAGTCTGGAGTCGATCACCAGCTGACCCATGCTGGACCCCCGTGAACGGGAAGCCGGGGCCCCACTCGGACTAGCCCGTTAACAGCTCATCGAGCACCATGTTTCATCCATCGAGGAAAAACATAGCACGGCTTAGCCCCTCCATTTTATCAGAAAAAATGCTTGAGGGATGACAATCACAAAGACAAGCTGACCCTCGACCGGACCACTGCTACGCATGGGGGCTCGAGGGAAGTTGAACTCATAAGGAGACCGAACATGAGGTCGCAGTACGATGGCGGACCGATTGGATCCTAGGGGACCGGAATCAAGAAAAATCTTTCCGACCTCCCGAATCCTACGGTTACATATCCCAAGAAGACCGATCGCGACAAAAGGAAATCTCCGTCCTACCAGGACATGCCGTGGGCTACAAAAAGAAGGCCAAGGCCCTCAGAGTCCTCCCGTCCAGAAAAGCCTCCAAAGGAGTATTCTACTCCTCCACAGGCTCGGAGGCTACTGTCGGGATATCGATATTAGGGATACCCAAAGCAAGGAAGTCAGCGCCCACGATGACTTCCCTAGATGGCTCGAGACGGATTAAAAGGTCTCGCCCGACCCCAAGGCCACGAGCTCCGTCTCGCCCGACCCCGAGGCCACGGACTTCCTCTCACCTGACCCCTTGGGTGCGGGCTCCATCTCGCCCGACCCCAAGGACACGGGTTTTGTCTCGCCCAAGGCCGTAGACTCTGTCTCGCCTGACCTCGAGGCCGCGGGCTCCGTCTTGCCCGACCTCGAGGCCGCGGGCTCCGTCTCGCCTGGCCCATTGAGTGGGGGCTCCATCTCGCCTGACCCCAAGGACGTGGTTTCTGTCTCACCCAAGGTCGCGGGCTCAGTCTTGCCCGACCTCGAGGACGCGGGTTCCGTCTTGTCCGACGAGGACCCATACCGCCGTCAAACACTCCAGGTCCAAGCGTGTGGCTCTGGGTCAAAACTCTAACGCTAGGGAAGAGGCTGGCATGCCTCGATGTAATATGTGGCCATGACGGGCCATACCTGGGGATTCACATCAAGAACAGTGTCGGGCGTGCCGGTGCTATTATGCCTAATCCTCGTACGGGCGCTGACAGGCGCGTCAGTTCACCACGACGTCCGCTGGGACGGAGTGGAACGCCATGATCGGCAGATGACGCCTGCGCATGGCGCAAGTGACGAACAGGGCCGCGACTTGGAGCCATCCCTGTTGACATCTGGAAGGACCCGGCAACCCTGAAAGCCTTCTTCTCTCTCTCGTTCTTCTTCTTTTCCTTCTTTGTAACCCGCGTTTTCCCTTAGCCTATAAAAGGGGAAGCAGGGCGCCCCATGAAAGGGGGGATCTGGACACAAGAGCATGACATGAGCACATGGCTGAGCAGCAAGCGAGCTCTCAACACCCGTTCACTCCTTCCACCAGAGACTTGGGATCCTCTCCCTCTCTCGTCTGTTTGTAACATCTACTACAAACCAAGTGTTGGTAACACGAGCAACATCGAACTGGATTTAGGGATGTTCCGCCCGAACCAGTATAAACCCTTGTGTCCTTCGAGCACACCATCCGAGCCAGACGCGCAAATACAAATTTACTCGTCGGTGGTCCGAAAACACCGACACTGACTCACGCAACCACTTCAAAAGTGTAGCTCGACACAACAGATTCAGTAATCACATCATGACATCGGCTCTGTTCGGCATGACTTATTGCTGCTGCGGCTGATTTGTAGAGCTGATTTGTTGTGAGAGAAAAACATTGTTCCATAACAGAAAAATAGGGCTGATTTTGGCTTATAAGCTCAAGCGAACAGAGCAATCAATATAATACAAAGAAGGGTCCATCCCAAACTGACATTAGATAGCTGTGAACAGTTCCAATTCCAAATAACTGGAAATATTAGATAAACATAACTCCAAATACGGTATTCTACCGTGGGAACGTTCCCGCTAAAATATGGGATCCACGAAAACGGTAAGAAAAACAGCTTACCCGAATTCATTTTCGTTTATACCGAATTTTTTCTAGGAATTCCGAGCAAATGGTATTGGATCGGTTTATACGGTAAATGGTGGTGCCGGTTGGTATGGGATTTTTCCTTTGCATCCCTAAGCTCAACTAGCTTTTTGTCCAGCCTAGACTAGTATAGGAGACGACCGACGTCCCTGGCCAAGCACATCAAGACATTCCTCTCACGCTTTGGCTCGGCCACCGGTCACCGGCATCCGCGTCGCAGGTGGCCAGGCCAACGGCTGGCTTCTCCTTCCGTCGTCTTTGTGTGTGTGATTGTTCATTTAGGGCTCGTTCGTTTCGCCCTCATTCCGCGTGGATTCATTCTAGATGATCAAAAATAGCATAAATTTGCACACCATCCCAGGCTGGAATCATTCCAGGCATCCATTCCGTGAGAAACGAACAGGCCCTTAGTCTGTTGTTGGTGTTGTGGCCATTGAAAACTTGTTTGGTCTCATCTCGTGCAGTGATGACTGATGACTGTTGTTCAGCTATGGCTTTTTGCAAAGATAGGCAGAATCTGAGGTTCCCTTGATGTGAGCTGATGCTCTGAAATTGACTGCTGATCCATTATCTATTTTTGAGCAATAAAGACCTACATCCACCATGCAGTAGAAGTGGAAATTCCAAAGACCTTGTACTCTGTGCTCTGAATCTTGTACACTCTGTACAAATTAAGATGTACCTGTTGCTTTGAACACGTCGGTTATTGTGCTCTGAAAATAGTGACCTTCAATCTGCATGTGAACGTGAACTCACTCTCACTGCTGGATTCAGGTTCTTCGCCGAGTGCTTGAGGCACTCCGTAAAGGTTAAATTGCACTCGGCAAAGCCTTTGCTGAGTGCGGCACTCGGCAAAAAACACACGGTAAAAAATTGATCGGTAAAGCCCTCTTTGCCGAGTGTTTTTTATCGGCACTCGGCAAAGGCTTTACCGAGAGCCCCGGGGGCACTCGACAAAGAAAAGCGACCATCACGGCGCCGGCCCCGTTGACGGTCGCTTTGCCGAGTGCCAACCCTGCAGGCACTCGGCAAATATTTTTTATTTTTTTTTAAAAAAAAATTCTTTGCCGAGTGTCCTCTATCCAGCCCTCGACAAAGATGTTTTAATTTTTTTTTCTAAAAATTCTTTGCCGAGTGCCCCCTGACCGCCCTCGGCAAAGTTTGGTTTTTTTTTTAATTTTTTTTGCCGTGTGCCCTCTGGCCGGCACTCGACAAAGTTTGATTTTTGTTTTAAAAAAAATTCTTTGCCGAGTACTATGGTCATGGCACTCGGCAAAGCTGGAAAAATGATTTTCCGAGCGCCCATTTTTCTAGCTTTGCCGAGTGCTGTAACCATGGCACTCGGCAACGGGGTCCTTTGCCGAGTGCAACACTCGGCAAAGTGACCCAAAACGGTAATTTTTAATTTTTTTTATATTTCATCATGACAAATAAATTCATACAAACATATATCACATATATATCTCATCCATCACATATATATCTCATCCATCCACACATCCATCCGCACATATCACATCCATCACAATATATATCACATATATAATAATAAGTGCTCAAGTCCATCCAAATAAAACCACAAGTCCATCAAAGTCCACAAGTGCATCATAAGTATATCACAAGTCCATCACCAAGTGAACAACAAATGAAAAAATACAACGTGCACTCATCTCGGCCACTGCGACTGTGGTGAAGGCCCAGCTCCATCATTCGGAGGTGCATGAGGTGGATTATTCAAACCACCGTCAGATGGAGACTGCACAAAGGAGAAAAGATTGCATGTGAGACAAGATTATTTGGATAGCTAATCTAGGAAGGTAGAGGCCATACAAGCAAAGCATAAGCGAAAGTAAAAAAACTTTCATACTCACAAGAGTAGCTGCAGCTGTAGGATGCGGAGGCGGAGGTGGAACCAACAGCCCAGCTGGTAGAGAGAAGCCCACACGTTGCCCAAGCCCTTGTAGGAACTCCATAATATCCGTCAGCCTCTGCACCTGGGCCTGCCGCTCGGCCCCTAGCTAGACCGCCATCCTCTGCTGCCCGGCCTCCAGCTCCTAGCGTTGCCTCATTTCTTGTTCCAGCCGGGCCTGCAATATTTCACTCCAATGTTTCAGTAATGCAAAGCTAATTAAGGTGTGTAAAGATCAATGTATGACGAGTAAAACAGGAATAACCTCGAGTGCGTCGACCCGGTGCTGTGCAACGGTCGGCCGTGTGCGAATGGCTAGGCTCTCGCTCGTGCTCCGTGCTCGGATCTGGGAGAGAGAGGGAGTAGAGGCCATGTCGATGACGCCGTCGTCAAGCCAGAACTGCCCATGCTTCTTGCCTTACCTCGCCCTCATGATGGCCTCTCCATCAAAGTCCTAGGTGCTCGGATCGTGGTCTGACCCATGGAGTGACCTCGCCACCTCAGTGTACTCACTGATGCAGGAGTGGACGCTCGGGTTCGTGTATGCCTCGGGCGGGTCCTCCAGGTTGAAGGAGACGTCGGACGTCGCCTTGCCCTTGTGGGCCATACACCATGCCTGGAAGTCCGAGCAAGCTTGGCCACTATGTGACGCCGACTGCGAGAAAGACAGCACGATGATTAGAAATCAGGCAGAACTGAGCGTCACAATAGATAAATGAATTCGTGTACCCATCCTTGTTTGTATCCGGTGAGGCTGCGACTGCCTTGATGGTGTGCTGGACCTTGCATCTGCAAACGATGGTCCCGGGCATCCCTGTGCATCTTGAGGTACTCCTCCGTGAACCACCTCTCCACCATCATCGCCCAGCACTTGGGATACGCTTGGAACCACCAGGGAATCATCTACACGTCATCAAGTATTGGACATATAAGAAGATCAAATTAAACCAACTTAATCTCAAAACGAATCAATATTGATGTTCTTCATTTACATCAAGGTACTGCTCCCGGGTCAGCTGCATCTCTCTTGCTTCTTTCTTGGTTTTCCTCTCTCCAAGCTTCGACCCGTAGTAGGTTATGATGGCCTGGATGCGCACCTCGTGATGCATGTCGATGATGAGTTTTTTATAAGCTTTGGTAGTCACCTGCTCCGCCCTGGCCTCAAATCCCTCCTCGCATCTGTAATAAGTCTGCATACAAAAGCGATGTATCCATTCATTATTTCAAGAAAAGTCCAATGAATGCGATGTATTGAGCAATGTTGTGTGAGGGAGACTTACCCAAAACTCTACCTTCACCCGCGCCGCCTTGTTGGGGTACTCCGCATCGATGGCGACGGCGTAGTGGTCAAACGAGTAGGCCGGCTCCGTCTTCGATGCGTACGTGACAATGCCTAGGAAGTGTTGCCTGCATAGAAGACCCAGGGTGCCGTTGACTAGCCGTGCGCTACCACCCGACACAACCACCCAGTTCCTGCACAAGTGATTAAGAAAAATTATTAGTTTTTTTCATCATATCATATGAAGTAGTGGTGATAGCATATAAAATTACTTACTTTTGCCTTTCGGGGCGAATCACTAGGCGTTGGTGAGGAAGCGGAACCTGTGGGAGGCTCGCGGGACCTCACAAGTAGACACTCGAAGAGGAGTCGGAGGAAGCGGAACCCGTGCCTACCGGCTCCGACTCGTCATCCTCGTGCGGCCCCTCCTCCTCGTCCGTCTGCCGAACCAGCTCCTCGTCCGACTCATCCACGGGTGCCACCTCCTCCTCTAGCTCCTCCTCACACGGCGTGGGAGGAGACGACCTCCTCCTCCTCCTGTCCGATCCCTCCGCCTCCTCCTACAACCGGCGTGGTCTTTGGTAAATCAAGTTCACGGACCTATGACGGTCACCCGCCATCTTTGTTCAATCACCTGCAATAAAAAAACAAGACGTAATTAGAAATAGGTGCAAAAATGAACAAAACATAATTACAAAAAACATAGTAATACATGTATTAGAAATATATGCAAAAATGAACAAAACATAATTACAAAAAACATAGTATTACATGTATTAGAAATAATCTTCATGATTGAGATTAGCTGGATCATAGGTCTCGTCATCACTATCAACATTGTCCAACTCATCAACACTATCCGAAGGAGGAATGTTGTCTTCATTGTCATTGCCTAAACGTAATCACTCAAGCATTTGTATGTCCTTCAGATTTCGCACCTCGTCTCCAGCGTCCTCGTCATCATCCCTTTCATTGTCTACTTCCATTCCTATCTCTTCGGTTAAGTCTATGTCAAACCTCCCTTGTAGCCCCTCTTCTTGATAGAACTCTCCATCATATGTGTTTGGGTTGAAGTTGTAATCTTCATCGTTTGGGATAGGTAGTTTACCGTGTGGCGATACCTTGTGCACAATAGACCAACCCTTAAGATGCTCGGCGTCTTTGCACGCATATGACGTATAATAAACCTAGATGGCCTGTTGAGCCACAATGTAGACATCTTTTCCTGGATAGACGGAATCCTATCGAATCTCGACTAGCCCAAGCTTAGGGGTCCATCTCGTTACTCCAGGATGAAACCAGTGGCATTTGAATATGGCAGGAGTAAGAGGTTTGGAACCATAGAATGATAGTTCATAGATTTCTTCAATTCTTCCATAATAGTCGAGTCCATCAGTGCCGGACGTAACAACTCCGCTGTTTGTGGTTTTTTGATTGGGCCGACTCTGCTCGTAGCTTGCTGTGTGAAAACGATATCCATTCACGTCATAACCGGTAAATGACTTGACCCTAACAGCACAGCCGTTTGTAACTTGTCTCAGCTCATCACTTATAGGCGCATCAGTTTGGGCTTTCTGTTTGAACCAACAAATGAAATCGGGGCTCTCTGGTCCCGCACCCTATGAAAGAAGGGTATCATTTTCTTGCGGGGTAGGTTGCCTTGATCCATGCCAGGATTGACGAAGAAATTCCCTATACCAACGAGAAACAAGGGGGTTGGACAAAGAAACAAGGACATACGACGAAATGAAACAAGTTCGTTCAGAACTTACCCAATGAACGGCTGCACCTCGACAAGGTTGGTCAACACATATAGCATGATACTGTGCCACTCTTCATTTTTCAATTGCTTAGTGGTTGATGCACTTGCGCTTCCGAGTTGCCCTTGGAAAAGGCTGAGGTTCGATTCATTTTCGCCAGCATTGTAACGACGGGGTGGATTATAAACGCTAGGAAGGTTCTGAGTGTAGTATTTCTCTGTGAAGTTCGACACCTCCTCTAGAATGTATGCCTCTGCAATGGAAGCCTCAATTTTGGCTTTATTTCTACATTTTTTGCGAAGAGACTTCAGACATCTCTCGATTGGATAGCACCAACGGTACTGCACGGGCCCCCCATTCGTGCCTCATACGGGAGGTGCACAATCAAATGTTGCATCGGCAAGAAGCAGTCGGGTGGAAAGATCTTCTCCAACTTACAGAGCAACACGGGTGCCGCTTTTTCCAAGTCATCAATGACGGTCCGAGAGAGCTCCTTGGCACAAAACTGGCAGAATAAGTAGCTCAACTCTGCCAGCACTTGCCAGACATGCTCCAGGACATAGCCTCGAACCATCGTCGGAAGAAGCCGCTCAATCCATATGTGGTAGTCATGACTCTTCATCCCGTTGACTCGCAGAGTGCCTAAGTTCACTCCCCTCTTTAGATTCGCTGCATACCCATCAGGGAACATTAGCATCTGGATCCATTCAAGTACTTCCCTCCTTTGGTCCTTTTTCAAGACAAAATTGGCCTTAGGCCTTCTCCAGGTCTTGCCACGACTAGGAGGCTGCATCTCTTGATTTGGTCTATCGCACAATGTTGCTAGGTCCACTCTAGCCTTAGGGTTGTCCTTAGACTTTTAAGTGTCCATGAGTGTTGCCCAAAGTGCCTCGGCGACATTCTTTTCAGTGTGCATTACATCAATGTTATGTGGCAGAAGAAGGTCATCGAAATAGGGGAGCCTCGTCATGCCTGAGATATGAGTCCACATATGTTGCTCACCATATCCCACAAAACCACCTTCTTCATTGGGCACGAGAGCATCTATCTGAGCATGAACCTCGGCACCAGTCATCATCCGCGGTGCAGGGTTTGTCACTTTGACACCTTTCGTAAAGTTCTTGATGTCTTGTCTGAATGGATGGTCAAGAGGCAGGAATTGACGATGTCTGTCGAACGACGAATACTTGCCACCCTTCTGCAACCAAATGAACCTCACACCTTCCTTGCATATTGGGCATGGGAACTTCCCGTGAACACACCAGGCGTAGAATATCCCATACGCCAGGAAGTCATGTAGGGAGTAGTGGTACCAAACGTGCATTTTGAAGGTTGTATTTGTAGCTCGATCGTATGTCCATACCCCTTCGTCCCAAGCACGGACCAATTCCTCAAACACGGGCTCCATGAACACACCCATATTACTCCCTGGGTGTCCAGGAATTATCAACGACAAGAATACGTTATGTCGTTGAAAGGAGACACCAGGGGGGGAGATTAAGGGGGATAACGAAGACGAGCCAACATGTGTATGGGACAGCCATCATTCTATAAGGATTGAACCCATCTGTTGCTAGCGCGACACTTACATTACGAGCCTCATCTGCTTTGTCATGATGTTTATCATTAAAGCGGATCCAAGCTTCACCATCGGATGGATGTACCATCTTGTCAGGATTGTACCATTTGCCATTTTTGTGCCATGTCATCTGTTTCGTGGATTCCTCGGTCATGTATAGCCATTGGATCCTCGGTAGGAACGGAAGGTACCATAGGATTTTCATGGGGATCATAAGTTGCCTCTTCTAGCCATCATTAGAGTCTACCTCCAGGTACCTGGAGGATTTACACTTTGGACAGAACTTTGCATGCTCATGTTCTTTCCTAAATAGGACGCACCCCTTCGGACAAGCATGTATCTGCTCATACGGCATCTTAAGTGCACGAAGGAGTTTCTGTGACTCGTACATGCTCTTTGGCAGAATGTGGCCCTCCGGAAGCAGGGTGCCAATCACGGCCAACATCTTATCGAAGCCTTCTGACTCAAGTTTAACTCGAACTTCAACCCCATTAAGCGTCCAATGGCATCCAGTTGAGATACCATTGACCGATCGTGAAGGGGTTTCTGTGCTGAGTCCATCATGTCGTAGAACGCCTATGCGGCTGCCTCCATCTTCTCCTCACGTCCCTCATCGAACTGTCCTTGGTGAAAGTCATCTAACATGTCTGCTACCCCGGCATCAACATCAAAAGCCTCCACCCGTGGTCTCACCACCTCCTCTCTCATACGATGGGCTTCACCATGGTGGACCCACCGGGTGTAGTCTGGCGTAAATCCATTCTTCATAAGATGTTTACCCATTTCCACCTTGTTTACCCTTCTCCTGTTTCCACATTTGCTGCAGGGACACAAAACTAGGCAATGTCCTTTAGCAGCCTTGCCAAATGCACTGTTCAAGAAAGCATCGATCTTGTTCATCCATTCCATGGTGTAATCACTCTGACTTCTCCAGCCCGTGTACATCCACTAACGGTCATCCATCCTCTAACATATGTATCAGCGAGTAATGTAACCATCAATTGCATCTACATGGTGTTTCTACTGTCTAATAGGTGAGGATAGGTCCTAATCCCACCCGCGGATGCGTAGATGAGGTTAGTTTCCATGCTCTACTCCTATCCGAGACAGAATTTTGGCAGCACCTCCCCGCTGTTCTCCAGATACACGTCCTGCCAAAGAAGAGTGCGTATCCGGAGAACAACAGGGAGGTGATGCTGAAACTCTGTCTCAGACCAGAGCAGACCATGGAAACTAACCCATCTACGCATCCACGGGCTGTCCAAAAAACTTGGACAATCCAAAACAGATACGGTCATAGATATGCAAAGATCTGCATACCTCCAACCGTATCTCTTTCGAACGGGAGACGCCTAACTGGGTTACACGATCTACGACCATGATACGAAAAGAGGGGTTATACCTAGGGTGACGGTGGAGTCAGGCTAGCGGGGCCGTGGCGGGTCGGTGCAGTGGCGAGGTGACGCGGTGCAGGCAGACCGGCACGACGACGGGAACTCCGACTCGGCTCCAACGGGCTCTTCTCTACAAAAATGGAACAAAATATTGTCATTTAAAAAAAATTCGGCAGAACCTCCCTTGCACGGTGAGGTTTCCAAAACCTGCAAAAAACAATGGCACGATGGCCGACAAGCACATATGTCTCAAGAGAAGCCATATAGTTTGGATATCAATCCATGCAGAAGAATATATCCAAGTAGTAGCACTACTTCTACTACTACTTCCACTATTGCTACTACTACTACCACTGGTTCTACTACTACTACCACTATTGCTACTACTACCACCACTACTTCTACTACTACTACCACTAGTTCTACTACTACTACTACCACTAGTTCTACTACTACTACCACTACTTCTAATACTACTACTACCACTAGCACTACTACTACAACTAATACTACTACAACTATCACTACCACGACAACAACAAGAGAGAAGGCATACCTGACGGGCGCCAGGGGGTAGGGGCGGGCGGCGTCGGGGTCGGGGTCGTCGGAGTCGAGAACGGGGTCGGGCACGGGCGGTGTCGGGGCGGGCGGTCCACGGGGCATGGCCGGGGGCAGGGCCGGCTCCTACTCCTCCTCCTCCTCCCCTCCTCCTCCTCCTCCTCGCCTCCTCCTCGCCTCCTCCCCTCCTCCACCCTTGGCGTTAGGCATGGCGTGGCGCAGCCGACACGCCGCCACACACCACCTGAAAGCTGCGAGCGGCAGCGGCGCCGCAGCGGGCGCGGGAAGAAGCGGCCAGCGCGTGGCATGGCGGCGAGTGGTAGCGTCGTCTGTGTCTGGCGTCTTGGCGGGCGGGGCAAGCGGGCGCATGCAGCCAAGCAGGCGGCCAGGCGGCGGCAGCGTGTGTGTGTGTCGTGGGGAGGGAGGGAGGCCGGTTTGTCTAAGTGGATGGGCCGTTTGCCGAGTGCCCCGATCTGGCACTTGGCAAAGGAGGAAGGTTTGCCGAGTGCCAGATCGGGGCACTCGGCAAACATGTTTTCCTTTTTTTTTTTGAAATCTAAACCCTAAACCGCACTGCATCATTTTTTTAAAAATACCACTTTGCCGAGTGCCGGGCGTGGAGAGGCACTCGGCAAACATTTTTAAAAAAAAATTGACGCTCTTTGCCGAGTGCCTGGTAGCTGGCACTCGGCAAAGAGCATGTTTGCCGAGTGTCAAAAGATGACACTCGGCAAACCAATTTTTTTTTTTGTATTTTGACCTCCAAACTTTTTCTGTAGTCCTCTTATAGTACTTGGTACTCCATGTCGAAATTTGGTACATTTCCCGAACTGTTTGCTATATTTAGTTAATTTATTTCATTTAATTACAGTACCAGGACATCTCGAGATGTCACGATATTACAGTACTTGAGAAGGTTTGCCGAGTGTACATCGTTGCCGAGTGCGGCACTCGGCAAAATAGCTCTTTGCCCAGTGCCCGACTTTTAGCCCTCGGCAAAGAAAGTTGCACTCGGCAAAGGCCCTGTTTCCCGTAGTGTCTTTGATATGACTGGACAAAAATGTTGCAATTATATATGTAATATATGATTTATATTGGTGGTTTTTTTAAAAAAATAATATTATAACCACGTTCATCTTATTTATGTTTGGTTTGTTTTCTATCAGATAGCAACGCAATGGTATATAAAATGATATCCATGATTGTTCTTGACTATATGCAGAGTATTAAACGATTTGTAGACAATAAAATTAATAGTTAGTACATTATTATACTATATGTCTTTTTATCGACCACTCTTTGCTTGAACATGCCCCAAGCGACCGATGTTGTTTGACGAGGAAAGGAAAGGAGACGGCAAAAGCCATCGAAAGAAACAGTAGCCGTAGCAGGATTATTAGGTTCTAGCGTTGGGTGCGGCGGCGAGTAGTCGAGCGTGGCCTATGTATGCTTGGCAGTGATGGAACAGTGATACGGGCTAGCTAGGATGAGAGGTCCCTGGAGCCTATAAAAAAAATAAAGGGCTGTGGCTCTCCTCTCATGTCCTCTAAGCCTGCCGACTGCCGTACGCCGTACGCGGGCGGGGGGTCGTTGGTTCGTTACTACGTTACGTCACGTCAACGTGACCACGGGACCGCTACTACCTGCGCTAGTGACCCGACCCCAGTGTAGGCGTCGCTGGTCGGCACATGCAGAATAGGAGGGCTCAACATGCACGCGCTCATGCAGTGCAGTGCCCCGTCCGTCCGCCCACTGCTCTGCTTGCTTGCCACTTTGCCAGAGATATGATTGAGAGAGAGATCCAACAAGAGATAGAGGACATCGATCGATCAAATGCTGAATGGAATGTGGGTGCGGCCATAGGACACCGCCACCAGCCTCTCACCATTTCGTGTCTCATCTGCTCTAAGGTCCTGTTCGGCTTATCCCATTTTTGACTTGTTCGGCTTTTTTTTTTAGTCGGAACAGTGTTTTTTCTCACAATAATTCAGCCGGAACAGTGTTTTCAGCCAGTTTCAGCCAAGTTTCATACCAGCGAACGGGGCCTAAACGTCTCGCGTCCAGAATTCTTCTCTCTTGCCATCTGCTTCGCTTCGGAGGCTAATGCTAGCAGCCGGGAAATCTTGGTAACAGGCAAATCCATGGCCTTAGCTCATTCAGTCACACGTACTTAATTAGCGAAAAAAGGGATCGGAGCTGCACCACCAAAGAAGCCTACAGGTATCTCTCTCTAGATCCATAGCTAGATGCAAGTGACTCTCAACTCAAGGAAGCAAATGGTGTACACAATTCCCTTTGGTTGCGACTTTGCCAGAGCAGTATGATTTAGTTTAGATCCTCCTCTTAGAACTGACCTGACCTCCTTCCTATATATACATGGAAGCAAATGGTGTACACAATTTTAATTTCCTTGTCCCTTATCCTTCATGACTCTTGTTCTAATGAGCTATATAACAATGCAAAAAGCTTCTCACCACTTTGTGGATGGTATACTTGGAAATCTATAAATGACTTAAGGTTTAATAATAAAAAGTGGACCATTAAAAGGGTCCACCTTGAAACTAATGCAGACATGTATACATCCACGTGTACATTTTACATGAAGATCGATGAAGAACAGATAACCACCAGCTTGATACCAGGAGACCAATGACAGCACGCAATGACATAAGACCACTAGGTAACTTTCCCTATATCTCTCACAGGTGCAAAATGCTATATGGACGCTGCCCTAGAACCCGGTGGCTCCAGAAACACTCCAAAAAATGTGGGGATTGGGGTATTCATTGTAATCCCTTCGGGGTAGACTATGAACTCTCGATCAGATGGTGTCAAGCTCACTATATGTAATTGAAGCTGAGATTGCAGCTATTCTTCTAGCAACAAACATTATTGCCAAACATTTCGCGCTCATGCCTCAGACCCCATAGGGCGTTGTTTCACAGGGTCGTCCCCGACAAGCAAGTTGTCATGCTCGGGCAGATAGACTTGCCCGTCACCTTCGGCGCACGGGCCTACGTCTGCATTGAGACCTTGATGTATCGGGTTGCACGTATTTTCTGGACACCTACCACGCCATCTTGGGGTAGATATTATATTGTATGCGAAATTCATGGCCGTGCCCAATGCAACTACACCTACTTCAAGTTGAAGATGTCGAGTCTGAACGATGTCATCATGGTGGAAACTAGCTTCCCACAGGCTTTACCTAGATCCGCTCGATCATGCCAATGACAATAAGCTAGATAGCTTTGTTAGGTTTAGTCGAGCTTAGGCTCGACCTAACCTTATTTCAATTAAATAAAATAAATTATAATGACCAAAATAAATGCCAGGTGCAATAGAAGGTTAATCTCACATAAAAATTTGACTCGCTTTTAGGTGTCAATTGTGTAGTATATCCGTTGCAGGTTAAGAAAGGTGGAACGTGAGTCATACACCTGCATGCATGCATGTCGAGATGCTAGTGAAAGTTTTACAGCTCTAAAAATTATCACCAACGTCATGTTGGTCTGTTTGCTCTGTTGGAGGATAAAGTCTATATATCTCTTCTGGATCTCGCACTCACGTTGTGGGTCTATACTGGCCATAAAAAAATGAGGAAGTGAGAGAGAGAGACGCCGAGGACAGAAGGATGTGATAGAGTGACAGATTAAAATGAATGGAAGCGAGGGATGGATGGAAAAACTACCGTACTTTAAAATATACACTGATAAAAGCTTATTGGTAGGAATCGAAATTAGTTTTAATTTGCAACTTTATTTGCCTTTTTAAAAGACAAAATTAAATTTTGACTTGTCCTCTCAATGCAAGTTTGTACGTAGATGATGCAAAGACCAAAGTGCGTGCAGTTGAAATCCAAGGTCCTAATACTAAAAATTCTTTTTGCAACTAGGAATTGAAAGTCATGTGTTTTCTAGCGCGTCTCAGATTTGGGCCCAGGTAATTGGACTTTATGTCCGTCACCACTGAATTAAACTGCATAAGTAACCAAGTGGGGGCAGCTGCACCACTGCTCACCGTTTGTCCCAGACTGTCTAAAAAGCTCCCCCTATCTAGCACCCACTGCACTGCAACAACAAAAACAAGACAAGTGCCAGGCACTGTGCAATCGCATCCATCATATATGCATGGGCCTCTGTACTTTGCTTTTCCTTGCATGCACGTCAAGTTATTTGATCACTTATTTATAATATTTTTATTAAACGATTTAAAGTTTATCTAAATTTATGATGTAAAGTTATACTACAAAAATATACATCATGTCGAATTCATTGACACTTATTTGGTATTAGAATACATATAATTTTTCAACATAAATTTGACCAAACTCAAAGTGTTTTATTTGAGTATTAAATTAAAAGCTAGTTTACTATAGCTTTTCAATTATAATACTATTATAGCAGATTAGCAGGACTAAGAGAAGCTCCAAAAAAAAAAAAACCAGCAACCTACTACGTGCGAAGCTTCCAGTTTTTCACTCTCTCTCTATTTTTTTAGTGCTCATTAAATATAAATAAAAAAAATAACTAATTGCACAGTTTAGTTAGAAATTACGAGATGAATCTTTTGAGCTTAGTTGGTCCACAATTAGACAATATTTACCAAATAAAACGAAAATGCTACTATTCATCGGGTTGAAATTTTTTTCAATCTAAACAAGGCCCTAGTCATTTTAGTGCTCATTACTCGCGAGATAGTGTATTTAGAGCCTGAGCCGGAGCCCATAAAAGCCTGGCCATGCCAAACGAAGCTAAGTTAGGGCCTGTTTGTTTCGGCTCCCAAGGGCTCCGGCTCCTGTGTGTGTGGCTATTATTGTTTTGTACCGTATGATACTGTAGCTAGAAAGAAAAAGGCTCCGGCTCCTTTCACAGAACGGCGCGAAGCCATGGTTTTGAGGCTCCATCGGCTCCGCTACAATGGCACCACAGTGGCTGGAGCTAGAGCTGGCTGAAGCCCTTAGAATTGACGAAGAGAGTACTAGCAATGGTTTGGAGGATCTCTAACTCTCTCATGTAACAGTGTAAAACTAAACTAAAAATAGTGAAGAGGATGGAGTAAAAAAACAGAGAGGGGGGCAGAGAGGGGCCAAGCCAATAGTAGTAGAAATTAACTGGAAAGAAACAAAGGAATTACAGGCTTACAGCAGGGGTACAGTGCAAGTGCAACCCTGAACAAAGGCAGTGCAGAGAAGAGTTGTATCATCTACAATTATACCAACCCTCTCTTGTTTTCTCTCTCTCTCTTTATACAAGAGCAGCAACAAGCACTGTTAAAAAAAACCCTATAGTTAGGTCGCGCCACACTACCCTGCTACGCTTTTCCCTGTCCAGCCGCAGCAGTAGGCATGTGCCACTCCCAGAACTCCTCGCTCTGGCCGGGAGCCCGCCTCCTGACGGCCCTCTCCGGGTTCGGCGACCTGGCCGCCGCCGCTTTCTCGTGCCGCCGCGCCTTGTCTCTCCGGTCGCCGCCGTCGCTTCTCCTTGTCGTCCCCTCCTTCCTGGCCTCGTCCACGCACGCCGCGGCCGGCTCGTCGGTGGCCGTGAGCAGCGGCTCCAGGTCCTGGACGACGCGGGACATGTCCGGCCGGTTCTTGGGGCTGCCGCTCAGGCACTGGTACGCCACCAGCGCCGCCCTGTGCGCGGCGGCGGCGGGGTACTTCCCCTCCAGGGCCGGGTCCATGACGCGGGGCAGCTTCTGCGGGTCCTTGAGCCACCCGCGCATGTGCTCCACCAGGTGCTGCTCCCGGCTGGGGCGGGCCTTGTCCACGGCGCGGCGCCCCGACAGGATCTCCAGCAGCACCACGCCGAAGCTGTACACGTCGCTCTTGGCCGTGAGGTGGCCCGTCAGGATGTACTCGGGGGCCGCGTACCCGTGGGTGCCCATCACCCGGGTCGACACGTGGGTGTCGTCCCCCTCCGGCCCGTCCTTCGCCAGCCCGAAGTCCGACAGCTTCGCCTCGTACTCCTGCAGAATTTCCAACTCAATTGTTAGCCATCTGTAGAGCATTACGGCCCATTTTTAGACCCAACTACCAGGTCAATGGTCCAGTACTCCAGTGGATTGTAACTCCAAAAGTGTTGCTGGGCTGCAGCTAGCCCATAATGCAATGCGCCTTTACTGTTCATTTTTGAATAAAGCTGTGATACCTGAAGACGAGTTGCCTTTGAATGAAGAAATTAATTAAAGTATGAGGAGCAAATTCTAGCCAACCAGCTCCACATTTTGAACAACACCGGAGGAGCCGAAATTCAAAAAGGAGTGTCTCGAACCATCCTTGTCTCTTTTGCCTACTCTCCTTGGGTTTCCCTTTTCATTTTCTTTTCTTTTTTTTTGTTTTTTGCAGGAACAAAAATGTAGTATGAAAGGATGAGAAAAGGAAGCATATCATCGGATGATGATCAATTGTGCGGGTGGGAAGGAGAGAAAAGAGGGCTGTGATTTTGTCAGCCCTCCCACAGCCACTTGTGGCCGCCGCCGCCGCCGCAGTTGAAAAGAGTAGTATAGTACTAGTGCAGCGGCGATGGTAATAAAAAAGGGTTTACTAGTACTAGGAACGATTTGAATACCAAGTCAACGACTCAACGTAACTACTGGCCGCCGTCTGGCACGCATCAACTTAAAGGTTCAGTTTGAACTTTGAAGTTTATTGCGTTTGATTCATGCCAAGTCAACCTACTCCTGTCGTACGTCAGTGTTAGAACTAGGGTACAACTTTTTCCTAGTTTTTATTTTTTTAAAAAGTTGGTTGTCTGATGAAGAAATTTCTTGTGAAGAGAAGAGATTAAATAAATTACAGTTGTATTTGGTGAATATTATATACTACTAGTACAGTGTGTATGTATTACTGTACGTACGGGGTCGAGCAAGATGTTGGATGTCTTGAAGTCGCGGTAGATGACGGGTTTCTCGGCGTCGTGAAGGAAGGCGAGGCCCTTGGCGGCGCCCACCGCGATGTTGAGACGCGTCGCCCACGACAGAACGGGCGGGAACTCTGCAACATGCATCAATTAACAAGGAACCAAGATCATTAGATTGTAATTGTATCACATGTGTATAATAAACAATTTCAATGAACTAACATGAATGCTACAAGCAAGATGATGCAGTATAATCTTTTTTTTTTTTTTTTTTTTTATTTAATTATTTTGCATTATTGGTACGGTGACTATACTACAAATGTACTGGCATGGATCGGATCAGTTAGAGAGACAGTCACGCACCATTCAGCATTAACAAATACTACATATGATTAATCCATTATATTGCTTGTCAACTGCCATGTCCCCCGTGCGGCGGCTAGCATGTATAGATACAGAAACTACCCAAAAACTATTTATAGCGGTCAAATTCAATGCAAGCGTGCATTGATATATTATTTAGTGGATTGTATGTATACACAGACTATTTTAAGCTAGAATTTTCTAATTTTGACCAAGCTTATAGAAATATATATTGGCATCCACGATAAATAAGTTCACTGATCTCAAGACATATTGCATATGGTTGAATTGAGTGGAAACTCATTTCAACAAAGGTGGTTGTGGACTTGACGACTCACGGTTTTGCTGCCCTTTCCCGATCGGATCGAGCCGGCAGAGAGTAGTTAGCCGGACACGAAAGAAATTGGAGCGTAATATACATGCTAGTAGTACATACAAGTGTCAAACTTTGATTGATATTCATTCACCGTTATGCATCCGCCCACTACAGGCTACTAGAGCAGCGGAGCGTGTTCATCTTTTTCTACAAACCAGAAACTAAACGCCGCAAGGAAACCAAGGGCGCAAAGGCAACTAGGAGTACACATTACTATTAACAAAGTCAACGGTCTCATGTAAGACTGGTCAACCACCTAGCTTGGGTAGTTTGGTCAATATCAACTGGTCTCCCTTTCTAGGCCTAGCTCTCTTTCAGACGGTGTTTTTTTTTCTACTTTTTTGGGTGTTTATACCAGCTAATCCGATTCATGATCGATCAGTTGATGATGAGTTGAAGTTTTGTTAGTGCGGGCTAGCTGGAGCACGTTGTGCACACATGGTCACAATCCAATCCAATCCTATATGGATGGATGAAACCAGAAAGCTACAGCTACCTAGCTACCTATAGCTAGCTAGCACGAACTGGCCTGGATCCACCCATCGCGTTAGGCTCCGGTTGCTCCGCTGAAATTGGCTGAATAAATAAGTCAAAGCTGAATTATTGTGAAAAAAAACACTGTTTCGGCTGAAAAAAAGAAGCCGAACAAATCGGCTTTTAAGGTAAGCTGAACGGGGCCTGTTGGCAACAACGTGGTCAAAAGCAATGAGCTGCTGTCTACTAGCAGTAGTAATTAAGCTGTGTACATGTACATTATGTAGACATATGTAGTATATACCTAGCAGTGCAGTACAACTAAGTGAGATATACTGTATGCTGGTCTCTAATCATTTTACAGTAGGTGATAGTATATATATGCATGTGGGTCCAAAAATAAGCCTAGCTAGTTTGTCAGCTTGCCGGCCTATACACGGTGATATAATCCATTCTCGGCTGACATGGCACGCATGGCCAACTAAGGGGCCGTTTGGTATGGATTCACAGGCGGCTCCCGCTGCCAAACACCACTTTCCTCAACCGATTCACCCATGGAGCTTCGCAAAACACAATCTCACAGACGCAATGTGTCAGGTAGAGCTAAAAAATGGAGCTTCTCCCTGCTCCCATCTGACCCCAGCGGACTCCAGCGCGTGAAGGTCGAGTCTGCCCCCGACCTCAGGGAAACGCATGCGGGGAGGGCGGCCGCGCGCGCAGTCGCCAGGGTGGCCGTCCAGGCATGGCTCGTCGGAGCTCCGAGCGCTTGAACGCGTGGCCGCCGGGTGCGGGGTCGCGCGGGGCCGTTGGGTGCCCGAGCACAAGGCCGCCGGGCAGCCGAGCGCCACGCACAGGGCCGCTGGGCGCGGGGTTGCTGGACCACCGGATCTCCGAGGATGGCCGGGTGCGAGGGCGAAGCGGTTGCGACTCTCACGCCTGCGCGATGCGGGAGGCGAGCGGTTGGGGAAGATGAGGAGAGAGAAAGAATGAAGGGGAGGGTACGGAGGAGAAAAATAGGCATGGGGAACAGATAACGTAAGAAAAGAAAAGGAAAGAAAAGAGAAGAAAAGAAAAGAAAAATGAAAAAATAGGGGTATTATAGACTTTATACGCTTTTTGGCTACCCGGGGATGCTGTTACGCCAAACGGTCTAAAAAAAAACAGCTTTAGCTCCCTAAGAAAATCTACTCTTCAGAAGAGTTAGAACAAAAGCTGTTTTTAGAGGAGCTGAAGCCCTACCAAACGGACCCCAATAATAATTAGATATATATTTGTTCATATACAATATATACTATGATGCTATTTTTATATATGCGTAAATAAATAACAAAATGATGATAAATTTAACGAGTACCAGTAGCTATATAAAGTACTGTTATTGCTAATTAACCGGCATGCATGCAGTAGACAAATAGTAAAACTACTCACTCTTGAAGAGGTGGTTGTCAAGGCTTCCCTTGGGCATGTACTCGTACACCAGCAGCCGGTGCTCCTCCTCGCTGCAGTACCCGACGAGCTTCACGAGGTTGCGGTGCCGGAGCTGGCCGAGGAAGATGACCTCGGAGAGCCACTCCTTGTGGCCCTGCGCGCCCTCGGGGTCCCACAGCTTGACGGCGATCTGCTGCGCGCGGAGACCCGGCTTGGCGCCCTCGGCGACGGCGCCCCGGTACACGGGGCCGAAGCCGCCTTCCCCCAGGAAGTTGCTGTCCACGAACCCCTGCGTCGCGGACTTGAGCTCCCCGACCGTGAACACCTGCAGGTTCGACCCCACCAGCGACACCGACAGGTCCTGGTCCGACGCCGTGCTCATCACGTCCGTCAGCGACAGACGCTGGTGCTGCAGCCCCGCCGGCGACGGGGACGGGAACGACGACGGCGCGGGGGACGGCGCCCGCCCGTGCTTCGGCGTCCGAGGGTCGACCTTGTTCCGCCTGCTCCCCGCCGCGGCGCCGCCGAGGCAGCCGCAGAAGAGGAACTGCCACGCCGACACCGGCTTCTGCTTCAGCTGCTGCGACTTCTTCTTGGATGACCTCGCCATCTATCGGTGATGATCTACCAGTCTGTCTATCTGTCTATGCCACAGCCACACACCATGCAACAAGTTTGAGACTTTGATGAGCTCTATCGATCGATGGATCTTCCGTTGAATTTGCAGGCGCTGGAGGAGTAGATCGAGAAGAAGGCGCGTGTGTGGTGGTGGACTGGTGGTGAGGGAGTTGACAAAATGAGGAGGGGATGGAGGGGTATTTGTAGAGGCCGGCCGGCCCGGGGCGAAGTAGCTAGCTACCAACCATGCCGAATAAATGGACGGGACGAGACGGAGGAGCAGCAGCAGCAGCAGCAGACCGGCTTTTTCCCACCCGGCCTCTTGGCTAGCTCTACCAGTAACACGGGATGGGGAGCCGCGTTCGATCGATCGGCTTCCACTCCATTCCACAGCGGATGACATGTCGCCGCGCTGACCGTTGACTTGACAGCTTCAACGCCCTCCATTTTCCTTTCTTCCTGCCTCCCCACCCCCCACTTTGTATGTACAGCACTTTTTATTTTTCCTTCTTCTTTTTTTTTTTCATTTTGGCTGCTGATTGAGTTAGCTTTCATGTTGATGGAAAATCTGCTGACGCGGCTAAAAAATCATCCTGTTTTCTTTAGCAAAAGACAATGCTCATATACATAACTTTGGCTTTGGCTAAATTAAAGTGAAGCTTATCTAATTTATACTAAGGTTATAGAAAAATACACAAACATTTATATTTCATCAAATTAGTTTTTCATTAGTTCCACTAAAAAGTATGTCTTGATAGTGCATTTGTTTAATATTATACATCTCCATGTATTTTTTAGAAAAAAAAGTTCAAAATTAGATAAATTTGACTTAGACCAAGCTAACTTGAATTATTGACCTATAATAATTTGGGACATGGGAAGCAGTAAAAAATAAGACCACATTCAGCATTAGTCATTCATTGATCTTGTTCTGTGGAGACTAAGCTCATCAGCCTGATGATGAGAAAGCATCCATTACCCAAGATGGTTAATGTAATAAGCAAAATTACCGTGATCAGTTCATAGGTAGAACAAAATTAAATGTACTGTGCCACTATGTAGTAAATTTATCTTAAAATTGTTAGTACCTCCGTCCAAAAACACAATTAAAAAAAGGGATGATTATTGGTTTGACACTAGAATCCCTTTTTTCAATTGCATTTTTTTTGGACGGAGGTAGCAACAATTTTAAGGCAGAGTGCATTTGTGTTCTGATAACTGATCACATAATTTTGTATGGGAAGTTGAAACCTGAAAATAGTAGCCATTTAGGTTTCAATATGTTGCCAACGACAACAATGCAATTCACATGGATAAGCAACATGGACTTGACAGCAGAAATGGAAGTGCATGTCATCGTTAAAGAACAGAGACCCCCGGGGACGCGTGTGGCGCATGGATTGCCATGTGCACGCACGTACGTAATACGGAGTATAATATAAACATGTGATAAGCTAAAAATGAGAGGTTGCCGTTTCTTATACCCAACCTAAAAAAGAGGTGAATTAGGATTTTGCAGGGGAGAAGCCAGAACGTTGATCTTTACAGGTTCCTAACTTTCTATCGATCTCTCTAGTGTAAGCATGCGTGAAGCTATAGGGGTTTCCCGCCATTTATTCCTTCATTTCATTTAATGCTATGCTATATAGGAGCAGAGTAGTGCTAGGAAGTATATATGAACCAAGACAAATCAGCTAGGGTTTGGCTTCCAGGAATTCTAGTAAACAAAATGATTAGAAAGACTCCCACACAGGTGATGAGGTGCATGCACGATGATCACCAATTGCCTCCTCGTTGAGTTATTGCTTTGCCATTATATTTTTGAAGGTGACCCAACTCAATTGCGCTGCTAGTTTGAAGAGGCCAACATACCATTCATGTAATTTTGTTCATGCTAGCCTTACCGTTATTGGTTCTCCTTTATCCTATTAACATTTTGTTCCTTCCACGACATGCCTACTAGCTCCTTATAGGTAGAATTCAAATTTGGCGTAGGTTATAACATTTTCATCCTTTTGGGGTTCTACCATATATATATCGTCACTTTGCTCTATCCATCAGATCATGCTATGCATATGCACTTATCCCTCACAAAATGGATTATCTTTACTTCCTCTCTATTCAATCTTTAACGCATTACCTATTTAAATACTCTATAACCTCTATTCATTAGTAATAAATTTACCAATTATACTCTAGATGTTTCTAATTATTGTGATGTTTTCTAGGATTTATGTTTTTTATTTCTATCTAACACATCTTATGAGGATTAGGCCTTGTTTTGACATGGCTTCTACAGGCTCCGGCTCTATGCTACATTACCATTCATAGATGAAGCTGTTTTTCTCTCTCTACTTGAGCTCTGAACTTCTTGTTTTGTTTCTATTCTTTTTTTCAATAAATCTCAGTAGGGGCGCAAGCCCCTCCTGTTCCTTAAAAAAAAAAAGAGAGCCTAAGAGCCGGTGATGCTAGCTTTGATGTGGAGGCTTCTTGAGGACCTCCAATTAGTATTACGAGATGTGTTGTCTGTGGGTCTTAAATTTATATTTGGTCAAAACCTAAACTTAAGTTATGTAAGCTCTTTTGACACCCCTTTATGTCACATCAGGAATCTATATTTTGGCTTTCAACTTTGATCTTATTAGATCTTGTTTGTTATGTAACCATTTATCCACATGCTAAGTTGAAGCTCTAATGATTATTTTATATTTTTTTATTTTTAATTTATTAGAAAAATCAATTCTAGGTCTGAGACTATGACATTTATGATATAGGGTTTAATTAGCTATATCAAAAAATTATACGTGTAGTAATATTTTTATAAACTCACAGCGTGCTAAAAAGATTATCAATATTAATACATCATAATGTTTAGTCAAAATGTAGAAACTTATCTAAAATAACAACTTACAAAAGTAGTATTAATATAATTAAATGTGAATTGTCATTGTTGTGTAGTTTGTTAAAGGAATATTTTTTTTCATGATCTATAAACTATTAATATAGAATAATGTTTTAGTCAAAATGTATGCATGTTTACTTCGCCTATACGGTGGCACTTGCACATAACATTTTTAATTTAACAACGGTAGAAGTATGTAACTTAGAAACATAGTATATTGTACTATTATGATTATTGAATTATTTTGTATAATAGTTTATATCGGTATTTTAGATATAGATTTGAGAAATATTTTATATTTTTATAATAGTAGAAGTGGATAATGTAGATACAAATTAAAGGTGGTTGCTTTTATATTATCATGCATAATGACATCTGTGGGTAATTTAAGGTAAATTTAGGGGTTACTAGGAAATATGGGTAACTAGATGTAAACCTAATGTTATTTTAATTTATCTTTTATAATAATAGAGATGAATAATTTGTATATAAATTAATTTAGGATTTTACTTTATGTATTCTTCATAATGATATAGGTTAGTAACATTTTGGAAGTAGAATATATCCAATGACTATTGTTGGTAATGTGATTAGAGTCTTTCTTTCTAGTTGTGGTTCAATCATAACTTACTATCAAGATGAACTGTGAAAAGCTTAGCTGGTTAGGTTCTTTTGTGGTCATACCTGTTCATCCGGGTTTAAGAATGGTACAATATGTACTTGGCACTGTTGACCTCCTTGTCCTCCTCGTCGCCGCCGCGAGCCTCCTCTATCTCAAGGAGTTTAGCGTCTTTTGCCCTTTGGCTCCGGGGAATCACACGCCATGCGGCACCTGCCTGACCGCCTCATCGCCGACTTGTTCAACCGCACCGTCAAGGCGCTTGACCTATATGCAATGCCGCAATGGCCTTGATCTCATTCGCGAGTGGCACAAACACCTTCCCATCGCCACTGTTATCCTAGCTTCTTCCTCCTCTGCCTCCTTGTAGCATGGGGATGCCCGGACCCATCGTGCCCGTAATGCACTTGACCACACCATATATCCTGATGCTCGACGATAGGGAGGACGTTGGCATCTTCGGCTAGCGCAACTGTATTATATATGCTCATAGATAGAGAGAGAAAAATGGTAGGGCGGAAAGGGAGAAGAAAATAAAATATAATGTAAATGTATTATGTTGACATAGGTCCCATATGTTAGAGACATGGAATAGAGGGGATAGGTGGGCATGACATGTGGACCCTATATGTAATGTATAGCTAGTGTGTCTTGTTAGCGTACAGAGTAGGTTAGGCTTCATTTGGACGACCTAAATGAGAGTTGAAACAAAATTTTAAAGACCCAAAAATAATATTTTGAGAATAGAGAGACATAGATAACATCTATTGTGAAGTTGAGTGTCCGACCATAATTTTATATAGTCCAGTAAGTACACACGGGGAGATCGAGAGAGTTTTACCTTAGTTTTTATTTTCTTTTGAAAGTCAAAGTCGTGTCTTGTTTTTAATGCACAGCAGCTAAAGCGGACGTTCAAACAAGCAGCAGTTGTTGCTGCGCTTGTCATCGTCATCATCGACAGATCGTCTTCTCTCATGCGCCGTCCGGCCAGTCAACTGGCTGATGCGGAACGGAGACACGGTGGCGTGCTAGCTGCGAGCCATAAACAAATTAATTCTAGCGTCAGTCGTCGCCGGAGTTCACAGCGAGCAGATCATCGCCATCATCGGCGTACATATTATTGAAAAAAGACGCCGGGATCTTACTCCTACACGTGATGGTGCACGGGAAAATTAAACCGGCCGGGCACCGCGTGGATATGCTCGCACCGCGCGCACGACCCCGGGAACTCTCGCGCGTGACAAACTGCCTGCTATCGCTTTGGTCCTTTGAAAATCATCTTTTTTCCCCCTAAAAGTACGGTAAAAGCTCCGCTGCAAAACTTTTAGGAGAAAATTTTTTTAAAAAGAAAACTCGGTCTAGTTTTTAGGTAGGAATCAGACATGATACAACTAAGGAGGATGCTATATATGTCCCACATAACTTTGGTATACACTGACAAGTTAACTAACAAATTCACACAACGATTTGCCCGTGTGAGATACACTGAGCCAACTTGGCCGAACATAGGGCGTGTCTGGGACTGCGTATCCTGCGGCGGCGGCAAAAAGAATCCAATAATCATGCCAAACAGCCTACGGTCACGATGATTGTTTCCACCGCACACGGCAGAGGAATCGCAAAAATGAACTGCACCGCGAGTTTCTTGTACCGCGGCTCGACCCTCGCGGTTCCTATACCGCACCGCGCGGTCCACGACCGCTGTCCCAAACATGCCCATAACCAAATTAGCAACTTGATTGCACCCACTCCTATATAAGGAGGATGCTAGGGTGCGTGTCTTGGTGACTTGTTAGTAGGGTAGTTACTCTTTGCAATGTTGTCCATAGCAAGTTGTGAGTTTGCCTTTTTGGTCGAATTGTTAGTTGGGGTCACAAAGAGGGTTTCGTCGTTCTTCACAACAAACTCGATTGCATATCGATTAGGGCTTTCCTACCTCGCTTTATATAGTCCGAGGGATAGAATTACAGGTAGCTTTACTGTAGCACCATATTATCAAATTATAGACTAATTATGTTTAAAAAATTTGTTTCGTAAATTAGTCGCAATCTGTGCAATTAATTATTTTGTTAGTCTATATTTAATACTTCATGCATGTGTCAAACATCCGATAGGATATGGACTAAATTTTAGGAGGAGAAACTAGCCTCGTCAGTAAAGATGTCCAGAAGATTTCGGCCTACTTCAAGTAGTCGTCCTGGCCTATCCTATCTCTAGAAAGCTAGTTGTGTCCTCGACCTGGAACATGGAACATGTAGTACATCTTCATTGACCGATCGACCTTTACTTATTAGTACATTGAATAAATAGAGAGATTGTACATGCTTCATTAGATATAAACATCCTACTTCTAACTATATGTGCACATGTGACAGTCTTACTGCTTTGGTAATAAATCTCTAGCTTCTCCGTGTAAAAAATCTTGAAAAAAACGCCCTTCAGCTATCTTTTCAGTTTTTACTTCATCTTCTCAAAAGCTAACCCTTTTGGATGTTTAGATGATAGCTCCACAGTTGGATTGTTTGTTTTAGCTGCTGGCTTGCGCATTGTGATTAGCATAATTCTGTAAAAGCTGAAACAAAACATGTTCTAACTTGAGCATCTAATTAAACTTCAGGAATGAAATTGGAGGGATCAGATTTTAAATTCGCCAGCAGGCGTGCAAACAACAGTAACCAAATCTTAAAAAGTTCAGGCCACATTTGGCTCTAGCGACTACATGCAGATAACATGGGCGCGCCACCCAAAACCCCCTACCACCACTGAAGTCTGGCGCCTAGGCCACCAGTCCTGGTGCTGCGGCAGCCTCACCCTGATTGCCACTCTTCTTCTGGATCAAGGCACCATGCTCGATGAGGTCCTGGATGGCGTCCATCATGGTCTTCTCGATCGGCCTTGCAAAGTGTTGCGCATATAAGTCAAATTTTTCAGGTAATGGAGGTTTGTTAGCACCTGTGTTATCAGTACCCGCAAGGTCTCCCAGTTTCTTAATTAACAAATCTTGTGCTATTTCAATCGTCCCCTTTCCGGAGTTGGCGATGGCCTTTTGCGCTAAGCGGGAACTTTGTCATTTGATAGGTGGGCTGGCTCCATTTTTGATTAAATTCTGCCGTGGTCTTTGCGTTAACAAAGGTTGGGGGAGTGGCTTTGGAGATGGATTCCAGAAAAGCATCTATGGGAGCCAGCTGTTGGTTATATGAGGTGCAGTGATCACTTTCATCTCCCACCGGAAGTTCTTTCTCTATGGTTGGGTTTTGCACAGGTGATGAGTGATTGGCGTTTAGGGATGGCCTAGGTTGTTCTATGATTACAGACTCATCATGCATCCCAGGCCGGGGTGGGGGACTCACCAGGATGTCCTGAAGGTGTCCGAGTTCCATCCCCAGATCGGCTAGTGCCTCCTCGGCTGTCTTGCCTGCCTCCTGCTCTGTAGATGAAATAGGAGCTGTATTAGGTGTTGTACCTGTGTCTGTACACACGCAATTAGCAGTAACCTCAAACGCAGAACTATCAGTAGCATTAGGAGTAATATTAGGAGGTGATGTTTCCTCACTTGGAGTGATGCCACAGTAGTCACTGCTTGCGGCCTTGCCCTGCATCCCCTCAGGTTCTGCCATATATCTCTGCAGAGGCATTATCAGAATTGACAACATGAGGCATTGTTACAGGTCCAGTTACCCTAGTGTCACAGAAATTGAATTGCTCACTCATGAAGGAGTTGTTGGTAGTGTGGCCATCCTGTCCCCCTTCCTTCTCCTTGTTGTATTGGTTGTGCGCCTGCTGGCTATGGAGCCTTCGGCGATCCTGGTTGTGCGCCTGCTGGCCCTAGAGCCTTCGGCAGAAAACATGTATGAACAAGACTTGGGGAGAGAACTGGGACCTGCTGGCATTGTTGCCTTCGGCCCTCCCCATCTGCGCTCTTTGGACCTCGGGAGAGAACTGCGGTCTGCTGGCTCTGTTGCCCTCGGCCACTCTTAGTCGTGAGCAAGTAGTAAGAATTACTCATTATGTCAGCTATGAATTGTAACGGGCTGTGTTGGAATGTGAGAGGTTTGAACGATGGGGCTAAGCGCGCATATGTTTGAAACCAAGTATTATCTACTGGTGCTACAATTTTTTGTCTACATGAAACAAAAATCAGCACCTGGACACGTAGTCTATTAGTTGAGACAATCGGGGCAGAATTGGTGAACAACGTAGCGTTCTGCCTTCCATGGGTGCCAGTGGAGGAATACTTATTGCTGCATCCGATCGTTTTTTCAACATAAGCCAACCACACCTCACCGCCCACACAGTATCGGCAACGATAACGATGCTAGCAGAAAATAAGACTTGGACCATAACCGGGGTCTACGGACCACAGAGTGACGCGGATAAACTTTTGTTTCTCTAGGAGATCACGGATTTGCGCACACTTTGCCTACCAGCCTGGCTAGTGCTGGGAGACTTCAACTTAATCCTAAATGTGCAAGAGAAAAACAACGCACGTCTTAACCTGCCAATGATTAACAGATTCAGATCAACAGTAGACAATCTAGAACTCGCTAGGATTGATCTAAGGGGGAGGAAGTATACATGGTGCAACGATCAACAATCTCCAACAATGACAAGAATTGACCATTTCTTTGCATCCGCGGATTGGCTTGAATTGTTTCCAAGAACCGACCTCCGAGCGTTGGCCTCACTCGGCTCGGGCCATAGCGCTTTATTTTTACAAGGGGATGTTAGCCTAGATTTTACAGAGGTTTTAGATTTGAGTCTCACTGGGCGCATAGACCAGGTTTCCTGGATACCATTAAAGAATCATGGATCAAACCGGTTGTCGGTGTTTTTGGACCGGGGGATCCTCAACCAACTAGTGAATTTGACTGCGTGCCCCTAATCCCGGATGGTGATGCAAAGAGACACAAGATTTATACTGGTTCAAGCAATCGGTGCCCTACGTCCAGTCTGAGAGATCGATCTTGTATTCCTTGCACCGAAGTGCTTGTAGTAGGGGGTTACAAGCTGGGCGAGAGAGGGAGCTAGTCCCAGGTCTCTGCATGGAGCGGTGCGGGCTGCTTGAGACATTGCTCTCAGGTAGCGGGGAAGCGTGTGTCTGGATCTACGTGAGCCTATGCGTGAGTTCGTCTATCTTTTTTCTAGAAACGGCCCCGGCCTCTCCTTTTATAGTTGAAGGGGGGATAGGGGTGATACATGTGTTCGCTATGCAGCGTCTTGTGAGCGGAGGTGGCGTGTCTAAGTACTGTAGCTTGCTACTGTGGCGGCATGGTCAACGGAGTGGTCTTGTCCTTAATACACTGGAGCAACGCGCCGGTCACACCCGATCTTGTGCGACGTGGGAGCTCCAGTGATAGCTTGGCGTAGGGCATGGCCGACGACGTGCCGGTCGCTGTACGTTCACAGTGTAAAAAGCCGAGGCTCAGTTGGTGCCGAGGCCGAGCCATCGTGGGGGCTCGGCGGGCGCAAATCCCAAGGCTGTCGAGACCCTGAAGTGGATTGCCGAGGCTTGGAGGGAGTAGTTGGTCCTATACACTGATTCCGAGGCTATACTGACCCGGACTTGACTCCCCACACCGCGCTGTTCCTGGAGCAGGAATTAGGTGGCACAGTGCAGTACGAGCGCCAGTCATAGGCGCAGTGATGAGCACAGTGGCCGGTAACCCCTGCTCAGTCCTGTCTCCCATCCCGTCGGCCGCTCTGCTGCACTGCATCAACGTGCGGCTGACATTGCAGGAGTGGTTGGACGCATGACGTTTTGTCGGAGAAGTCGGTCGAGACGACGGCGACGAAGTTGTTGCCGAGCCGGCCTCGAGCGAGTCGGAGAATCGGTACTTCGTCCGAGGCCTAGCAGGGCGGGGTCTCGGGCGAGAGGGCCTCGGCAGGAGGGCCTCGGCAAGGCGGAGAGTCGGCCTTTCGTCCGAGGCCTTTGCGGTGCGGGCCTCAGGCAAATCGGAGAATCAGCCGAGACCTCGTGGTTGTCCTCTGGCTTTGATATTGGCAAGATCTAAGCAATCTTTTCAGTTCTTGCTTAGGGTACCCCTTTTTATGGTATCCGACAGTAGCCCCCGAGCCTTGGGGAGAGTGCGAGCATTCTCCCTGAGGCTTTGTCGAGATTCTAGCTTGCAGCGGCTCCCGTCAGGATTGTGTTTTGTACTCGTGGTTCCGGTGGGTGCGCGCGAGCGCACCCACCGGGTGTAGCCCCCGAGGCCCTAGAGGAGTGGATTTACTCCTCTAGGGGCTTTTTCTCTGTTGAGTAAGGAGTTTTATCGTGTTTGTCGGGCCCATGAGTATGAGTTCGGGTCGCTGGACCTTGGCTTAGTTGCAGGAAGAGCCCCCAAGCCTGTATACTGAGCGAGAGGGCGATCAGTGGGTTCCCTGTCTTTTTTGGCGGCCCTCGCGCATCCTTTTCGCTCGGAAGGAGGGGTGGAACATGTCAGGCTACCCTCGGTGGGCACGAGCAGTGACATCTCTGGTGAGCTGTTATCGGGTCAGTCCAAGTGGAGGCCCGTGCCCCATTCGATACGAGTCGGCTAGCGGTCCAGAGACACACTCGAAAAGTACCAGAGGGCTTCTCTAGTGGGTCCTAGGGTCGTTCGATAGGCCCCGGGGGCTCGATGCCTCCCTACGGTGGGATCCCATTCGGAGACCTCCCTGTCGGTCTCGAACATGACTTAGGGCTTCCCAAGCACTTGCTTGCTTGGACATTGGCCATGTACGGGCTTGCCCACAGTCATCCCTGACTCTATTTGTCCTAGGGTGGCTGTCGAAACCTTTGGGGGGCCCAGCCTTCGAACCCCTGGATTGTAACGGGCTCGGTGCCCTTTTTATCGTGTTTTTCTGAGCCTCCGCACGGAGCGAGAGGACGGTCAGGAGTTCCCCTGGCTTTTTGTGCGACCCTCGCGCATCCTTTTTGTTCGGAAGGAGGGGTTGTTTGCCGAGCCCTCGCGTGCGAGCCTGGGTCGCTGGGTCTCGGCAAGGTTGCAGGAAGAGCCCCCGAGCCTCTGCACGGAGCGAGAGGGCGATCAGGAGTTCCCCTTGCTTTTTGTGAGACCCTCGCGCATCCTTTTCGTTCGGAAGGAGTGGTGGAATATGTCAGGCTACCCTCGGTGGGCGCGAGCGGTGACACTTCCGGTGAGCTGTTATCGGGTAAGTCCGAGTGGAGGCTCTTAACCCATTCGATAGGGGTCGGCTAGTGGTCCAGAGACGCACTCCAAAAGTACCAGAGGGCTTCTCTAGTGGGTCCTAGGGCCATTCGATTGGCCCCGAGAGCTCGGCGCCTCTCTACGGTGGGATCCCATTCGGAGACGTCCCTACTAGTCTCGGACATGACTTAGGGCATCCCGAGCGATCGCTTGCTCGGGCCTCGGCCATGTACGGGCTCGCCCATAGTTGTCCCTGACTCTGTTGTCCTAGGGCGGCTGTCGAGACCCTCGGGGGCCCAGCCTTCGAACCCCTGGACCGTAACGGGCTCGGCGCCCAGTTCCTTAGTCTGAAAGGAATCGGGTGGGGGGATATTCCCCTCCCATCGGCCGACAACGGCGGGCACGCCTTTTGAGGCAATTTTTTAGGGCCTGCTGTTGCTGCGGTTGGATGCGACGTGGTGTCAGCGGACGGGACATAACTGTTCGTGCGATTAATGAGGAAAAGGTGGGCGCGTGGGCGGTTAAATCGGATCTGGATTATCTGTGCCGGATTTGAGGGAAACTTCCCCGATTTCGTCGCCCATCCGTTTCGTCCCCTTCCTGCATAAATATGCAATGAGCCTCGCCCCTCCCCTCCTTACCTTGCCTGCATTCACTTTTGCTGCCCTCGAGCCATTGCTAGGATCAGAGAGCACCGGGGAGAAGAAGGGAGAAGGGCGAGAGAGAGAGAGAGATTTAGAGAGAGAGAGATTTAGAGATTTACCGCCGTAGCAGCATCCTCCACCGCACAATGGCCGACGGCCCTGTCATCCTCCCGGCGGATCCTTGGGATCCGTCCAACGTGTCCATGGAGATGCTGCGGTCGCTCGTCGATGACGGCCTTCTCCGCCCGATCATCGACCCCGATAGGCCAGAGTGGATTGCTCCGTCGGGCGAGCCGGAGCCGAGGCCACGCAAAGGGTACGTCGTGAGCTTCGTGTCTTTCCACGAGCGTGGTCTCGGGCTGACGGCGGACCGATTCATGCGGGCGCTCCCACATTACTACGGCGTGGAGCTGCACAACTTCAACCCCAACTCCATCGCGCAGGCGGCCATCTTTGTCACCATCTGCGAGGGGTACTTGGGCATTGCCCCCCATTGGGAGCTATGGCTCCATCTCTTCTGGGCGGGGCATACCACCAAGCCGACAGGCATGACAGGTACGAGGAAGACGATGAGGGCTGGTGGCTGCACTCTTCAGGTGCGCCAAGACCGGCAGCACCTTTACATTTTGGCCCAGCTCGCGTCAACCAATCGCCGCTGGTACACAAGCTGGTTCTACCTCCGCAACGATGACAGCGGACTTCCCCCCTATACCGGGTGGATCGTGGAGGACTGTCCGGAGAAGTGGAGGTATGGTGTTCCGAGGGAGGATCAGCCCAAGCTGAAGCCGCTCCTGGAGGGCCTGGAGAAGCAGCGGAACTGCGGCCTTACGGCGGCTGTGGTCGTGGCTGCCTTCCACCGCCGGAGGGTGTTGCCGCTGATGGCTCGGCGGTGGTGCCTATTCGACATGAGACCGGATGAGCCGATCGAGGGCATCTGGATGTCCGCCGTCCCCCTCCCCGATGAGGAGATTCTACGGCGGGCGAGGGAGACGGTGGAGGGGCGGCTGAAGAGCGGTGGTCTAACCCCTATCGCGATGTGCCCGTCTTAGGGGTACCTCTCGCTGGTAAGTCACGCGCTGCTGCGGCCCCCGAGGCCTCTTCGTTCCTCACCGTTTTCCGTTCCCTTACTTGAGTTCGCCGTTCCAACAGGGGATGAGAGACGTGCGAGCCTCCCGCCGCCCGTTCCCGAGGATGCAAAGTGGCGGGCGGTGAACCGGGCGCATGCCGAGGCGCAGAAGATGAAGAAGGATGCAGAGGAGGCAAAGCGCAAGAGGAAGAACCTTAAGCGCGAGCAGCTGGAGAAGCGCTGCTGGCAGCAGAGGCAGGACGGTCTCCCGGTGGAGGCGTCTCCATCGCCGTCGCTGTCGGCGGACTCTTCGGACGAAGATGAGCGAGGCGGCGCGGGGTCCCTGGACCATCTCCCCAATGTCGGGGGGACAGCGCCCGGGGTGGGCGATCGCCAACTGTCAGTGTTTTTGGACCGAGGTGTCCTCAACCAACTAGTGAATTTGACTACGTGCCCCTAATCCCGGATGGTGATGCAAAGAGACACAAGGTTTATACTAGTTCAGGCAATCGGTGCCCTACGTCCAGTCTGAGAGATCGATCTTGTATTCCTTGCACCGAAGTGCTTGTAGTAGGGGGTTACAAGCTGGGCGAGAGAGGGAGCTAGTCCCAGGTCTCTGCGTGGAGCGGTGCGGGCTGCTTGAGACGTTGCTCTCAGGCAGCGGGGAAGTGTGTGTCTGGATCTACATGAGCCTATGTGTGAGTTCGTCTATCTTTTTTCTAGAAACGGCCCCGGTCTCTCCTTTTATAGTTGAAGGGGGGACAGGGGTGATACATGTGTTCGCTATGCAGCGTCTTGTGAGCGGAGGTGGTGTGTCTGAGTCCTATAGCTTGCTACTGTGGCGGCATGGTCAACGGAGTGGTCTTGTCCTTGATACACTAGAGCATCGCGCCGGTCACACCCGATCTTGTGCGATGTGGGAGCTCCAGTGATAGCTTGGCATAGGGCATGGCCGACGACGTGCCGGTCGCTGTACGTTCACAGTGTAAAAAGCCGAGGCACAGTTGGTGTCGAGGCCGAGCCATCGTGGGGGGCTTGGTGGGCGCAAATCCCGAGGTTGCCGAGACCCTGAAGTGGATTGCCGAGGCTTGGAGGGAGCAGTTGGTCCTATACACTGATTCCGAGGCTATAGTGACCCGGACTTGACTCCCCACGCCGCGCTGTTCCTGGAGCAGGAATTAGGTGGCATAGTGTAGTACGGGCGCCAGTCATGAGCGCAGTGCTAAGCACAGTGGCCGGTAACCCCTGCTCAGTCCTGTCTCCCGTCCCGTCGGCCGCTCTGCTGCACTGCGTCGACGTGCGGCTAACGTTGCGGGAGTGGTTGGACGCGTGACGTTTTGTCAGAGAAGTCGATCGAGACGGAGGCGACGAAGTTGTTGCCAAGCCGGCCTCGAGCGAGTCGGAGAATTGGTACTTCATCCAAGGCCTAGCGGGGCGGGGTCTCGGGCGAGAGGGCCTCGGCGGGAGGGCCTCAGCGAGGCGGAGAGTCGGCCTTTCGTCCGAGGCCTTTGCGGTGCGGGCCTCGGGCGAATCGGAGAATCAGCCGAGACCTCGTGGTTGTCCTCTGGCTTTGATATTGGCTAGATCTAAGCAATCTTTTCGGTTCGTGCTTAGGGTACCCCTTTTTATGGTATCCGACACCGGTGAACACTCAAGACGTCATCCTTCGGCTCCATGTCAAAATGCTATGGACAGCCAAAGCTCTAAAGAATTGGCGGCGAAAATCCCTCAGTGGTTGGAAATTGAGTTGGGCCATTCTAACTCTAACCCTGGCAAACTTGGAAAAGGCACAAGAAGAGAGATCTCTCACACAGGAAGAATGGGAGTTCAAGAAGTATCTCAAAACAAAATCCATGGGGATCGCAGCTATACAGAAATCACGAGCTCGCCAACACTCAAGGCTAACTTGGATTCGGAAGGGAGACACCAAAACTTATTTCTTCCAACTACATGCAAACATGAGGAAAAATAAATCATTCATTGCCACCCCGAATGGAGACTCGGGACCGGTCATCTCACAGGAAAACAAATCGGCTCTGGCTTTCAATCATTTCTCAAACCTGATGGGCTCTCCGAGTATAAGAACTAGAGCAATTAATTGGGAGGAGTTGGGCTATGAACACCATGATCTGGAGGATCTCGACGCACCCTTCACCTCGCAAGAAATTGAGGCTATAATCAAAGATATGCCATCTGAAAAGGCGCCCGGTCCTGATGGATTTATAGGATGCTTCTACAAGAAATGTTGGTCATCATCAAAGGCGATGTGATAAAGGCGATCATGAGTTTTTTCAATAACCAAACATCAAAACTACACCGATCAACACGCAAACATTGTTCTGTTGCCTAAAACCGAGATGCTTTGCCAGCGTTATCGGACTACAAACCTATAAGCCTAATCAACGACTTTGTGAAAATCATTACGAAATTACTACATAAATAGACGGCACCTCACATGAATGACCTTGTGTCTAACGCTCGAGAATGCATTCATAAAGAAGAGGTGCATCCATGATAATTTTATCTATCGCATAGCGGGTGATCCAACTACTACATAAGAGAAGGAAGCCGGCCCTATTCATAAAATTAGACATATCCAAAGCATTCGATTCCATTGGATGGAGCTTCCTGCTAGAGGTACTTGAAAACTTGGGGTTTAGCACAAAATGGAGAGATTGAATCGCGGCTTTACTTGGCTCGACAACCTCAAGAATTCTGATCAGTGGTCAGCTGACGAAGGAGATAAGACATGAGAGGGGGCTCAGGCAAGGGGACCCCCTTTCACCACTGCTGTTCATCTTAGCTATTGACCCATTACAACACATCATCGAGGTCGCTGCGAATAGAGGCATTACAATCTAGTTTTACCAAGGACAGTGAACCTTCGGTGTTCACTATATGCGGATGATGCGGCAATTTTTGCATCCCCCAGTAACTTGGAAATCGATCATTTACATAGAATCCTTAGTTTCTTTGGAGAATGCTCGGGACTCAAAATCAACATCTCCAAAACAGAAATCTACCCGATCAGATTAGACACCAACACAGTCGTGCAATTACTTCAAAACTTCCCTGGCAAAGTTTGCAACTTCCCTGGCAAATACCTCGGCCTCCCTCTCCATGTGCGGAATCTGAGAAAAATAGATGTGCAACCCCTTTTGGATAAAATTGGTGCAAGATTGCCGGGGTGGAAGGGGAGATTCCTATCTTCAGCTGGGAGAGAGACATTGGCAAAAATGGTGCTCTCCTCTCAACCAATCTACCACATGACGGTGTTCCCCAAACTCAAATGGCTTATAAAAAGGATTGATCAAATGAGAAGAAGCTTTCTTTGGAGGGGATAGACACCTGACAAGGTCTATGGAGGACACTCGATCGTCAACTGGACTACATCCTGTCGTCCCAAGATTAAGGGAGGGCTAGGAATTCTAGATTTGGAACGTTTCACATGAGCGCTTCGCCTATGTTGGCTATGGTTCCAATGGCGCCAAAATGAAAGGGCATGGAAAAAATTAGAACTACCGTGTGATGGCCGGGACAGGGACCTCTTCGCAGCATCGACGATAGTAACGATCGGCGATGGCAAAACTACCAAATTCTAGACTTGATCGTGGGTGCAAGGAATGGTGCCTAAGAGCTTTGCACCAACCTTATTCAAGAAATCCAAGAGGAAGAATGTCATGGTGCAAAAGGCAATACAGGACAACACGTGGATTTCTCACATCACCCCAATCCTTTCAACTGCCGAAATTCAGGAATACGTCTGACAGTGGGAAGCTGTACAGCAAGTCCAGCTTGACGCTAGTAGGGAGGACAGCATAATATGGCGCTGGACGGCAGATGGAGAGTATATCCAAGAGTGCATACCGCATTCAATTTGAAGGATCATACAGCAAGCTACGGATCATGCCGATATGGAAAGCTAGGGCTGAGCCGAAATGCAGATTTTTCGCGTGGACGTTGCTACATAAGAAGATCCTCACAGCAAACAATTTGATAAAGAGAAATTGGCCAAATGACCCTATATGCAAACTATGTGGAGTTGATCCAGAAAACCCCACGCATTTGTGCAAGGGTTGTCCCTTCTCAAAACAAGTATGGTCCATCTTGAAAACTTGGTTTGGGCTCTCAGCAATTGACACAGTGGGAGACAATGGGTCGCTCCATGGTTACTGGCGCAGATGCAAGCTGCGGATAGATAAACCTCACAGGAGAAACTTTGATGGCCTCATGATCAATTTTTGGTGGAACATATGGAAAGAGAGAAATAGAAGAACTTTGCAAAACAAAAGCTTGCAACCAAGGGAGGTGGCATTCTTATGCAAGGAGGAGATCGATCAATTCCGATTGGCCACAAGACCAAATGCAGAAGCTCATCAGTAGCGTTTATTTTCCTCTGTTCCCTTTCTCTTTAAGAGTTCTACTGGTTTTGTTTTCTTTGCTCAGTAGAGTGGTTTGGTCTGTATGCCCTTAGTAGAGTTGAGTCTGTTGTTGAGGTTGTAAAAACTTTATAACACCCCTTTTTTTCCTTTCTACCGTCTAATAAAAATTCGGCAAAAGCTTTTTGTCGCCTTTCGGAAAAAAAGATTTCAAATTTGCACGACTTGTCGCTTGTGGCATTAATTAATTCCAAAACCCCAATAAGAAAACACGAGTTTGAGCGGTGACGCTAAACCCAATCCATGCAACACCAGTACATTGAAGAAATGCAGAAAAAAAGAACCGTCATCATCTGTCTATTCTCAACTACTAAATCCGTTCCAAATTATAATTCGTTTAAATTTTTTTGACCTCAAGTTTGACCACTCGTCTTATTAAAAAATTTATGCAAAATATCACTTCTTTTGTTGCGGCTTGCTTTATTAACAAAAGTTCTTCAAGAATGACTTAAATTTGACTATGTTGGCACAAATTTTTTGAATAAGACGAATGGTTAAACTTGCGGTTAAAAGAGTCAAATGAACTATAATTTAGAACGGATGGAGTAGATCACCCAAGCGCACTTGCTAGCCGCCCAATCTGTGTAACTTGCTTATAATGAATGGAACACTTTCCCTTTCAAAAAAAAGAACATTTTCTAGTAATAATTCAGTCAATAGCCGGTGAGCCGAGAGTTTCATTGTTACTGGAGGAACTGAGAAAAGGGCTACCTGGGTTGGTCTGCCGTCTACTTCCAAGAACGGATCCGAGCCAAAGCCCCAAATGCATACCATTGCAGATAAGCATAGTGACACACATATCATATTCAAGTGTTTATGCCATATATATATTGTGTGTGTCACCCTCCGTCTTAATTCTTCCTCTCTTGTGTAACAAGCCGGGTTTTCGAGCATCCAAAATATATGAGCTTTTTAAATTTTTCCTGCGATGTGTGAAGCATGTAGTCGCTAGGTCAAACCTAAGAGACCTTGCTAACAAATCGTTGCATTCATATAGACTTGGTTGTAGGTGTGTGCCTTGTACTTGAGTAGGTTTCGAGTTGAGAGTTTTGTTTAGAGTTGGAGTGCACAAATCCGTAGCAAAATCCTTCTCAATCCCTTTTGAATCTCTCTCAAATTTCTTTCGAATCCTTCTCAAATTCTCTAAATCCTAAAAGGAAAAATCCTTTATCCTTTCTTAGAGCATCTCCAGCAGTAGCCCCAAAAACAGGGTCCCTACTTTTCATTTGGGTGCTTCCAATACTTTTGGGGTCCCTGTTTTCTGGGCTGAACTCCAACAGTAGCCCCTAAAATAATTAACTTGCACCATGTCGCGCCCACAAATGCTCCACGAGATCGTTTCGGAGTTTCTCATGTCCTTCTTTATCTTCAATCTCCTTGTGTTTCCTGAGAAACTTGGACATCACATTTGGATTGCGGCATTGGTATTCCTTCCTCAACTCCTCACCCCCATCCTGATCATAGTCGTATCCCCCAACATCATCGTCATCTCTCTCATTCTCAATTATCATATTATGCAAGATCACACATGCTGTCAAAATGTACCATAACATCTTCTTGCCCCAAAATCTTCTTTGGACCCACGATCATGGCAAAGCGTGGTATGTAGAACACCAAATGCTCTCTCAACATCCTTCCTAGCCGCTTCTTGAGCTTGTGTGAAGTGAGACTTCTTGTTATCCTGTGGATTTCCATAGCTCTTCACAAATGTAGCCCAAGAAGGATAGATCCCATCTGCCAAATAATAACCCATGGTGTACTTATTGCCATTCACATTGTACTCAATTGGAGGTGAAGTTCACGAAGTTGAGTAAGCTAAAAAAGGGAGACCTTGAAGTACATTGATATCATTAAGTGATCCCGGTAAACCAAAAATGAATGCCAAATCCACAAATCCTCCGATGCAACCGCTTCAAGGATCATAGTTGGACCATCCACATGTCACTGTGTACACACCTTTCCATTCAGGTTGGGCAATTCTTCCACCTCCAATGCATACAGTCAATGCATCCAAGCATACACAGCCAACCCCTTTTGTTGTTCATCTCTAGCAACCTTGCGATTAGATCATCAACATGGGTGGCCTCAAGTATTGCTCACCAAAAACATCAACCATTTGCTCGAACAAAGTGCTTGAAAGCCTCAATCATAGTACTCTCAAAGAAGTCTCACAACCTCATCCATGGAATCTGCAAGAACATCATAAGCTAGCATCCTAAAAGCTCCAACCACTTTACGAAGGCGGTTGCTCCAAGCAACCCCAACGCATTTAGCCTTTGCACGAAATAGTCATCATGTGCCTCAACTCCTTGAGCGATTCTCAAAAACAATGGTTTAGACATTACGAATCTTCTCCGAAAAGAATCATCATTGTAAATTGGAGGATCTGCAAAATAATCTGCAAATCATGCGCGAGTTACCAAAGCATGAATGTCTCTTGGCACCACTTGACGACCGTGCATTGAACCACAGCGACGCTTCTTATTATGACTCCTTTTCTTAGTCTCGACAAGCAATAGCATCAAAGCGCAACCAAATCATCATTGTCCGATTCTTCTTCCTCCCACCATTGCTCAAAAAAATCATCTTCATCATCGGTGAACACCATCTGCAGTATCATTGTCACATATTAATTTGAAATTTTAGCAAAACATAGTCATCAGACAAGAATCAATGCTCAAGAAGCCACACACACGTATCCTTGATTGACATGCATACTACTAGCAAGGCAAAAGTACCTCCTAGATGTATATCTCATCCACACACACACTTCAGAGAACCAATCAATCGATGAAATCGAATCACATGATACAATATTCGTTAAATCCAAACACGGGATAAGCCGCAGCCAATAACTCGACGATGACGGTGCCGTGGAGCGAATGCCAAACATAGGACGATTAAATCGAGGCGCGAGGCATACACGCACCGCACAAACAGATGGTGACGATGGTGCCGTGGAGCAGATAGCGGAGGTGTTCAGATCAGCTCGCGTCGCATCCACGACGAGTGGGCGCGGACTGGGACAGGAATCGCAGTCGCTGGGGAGTCCACGTCGGCGGGAAATCGTGGGGCCAGGCGAGTCCGCGCCACCGGGAAGTCGTGGGGGCGGGGCAAGTCCGCACCACCGGGGAGTCGTGAAGGCCGGGTGAGTCCACATCGCCGGGGAGTCACGGGGCCCGGGTGAGTCCCCGCCGCTGGGGAGCCGTGGAGGCCGGGCGAGTCTGCGCCACCGGGGAGTTACGGAGGATTGCGGCAAGCGACAAACCCTAGCGGCGCACCATGGGGAAAAGTGAGTCGCGTGCGAGCGAGAGACTGGGGAACGACGCGCGCGGGGGAAAACGAACAGAAACTGCCGTTTCGGGGCTGTGTCGAGACCCAACAGCGATGCGGTCTAGAGGATGGAATTCGTTGGGCCAACAAATTTCGGGTCCATAGTTGGGGGCCTGCTGGAGTTGGATTTTTTATCTAAGACCCCATATTTAGCTATGGAGGCTTAAGTAGGGGCCCTGCTGGAGTTGTTCTTACTCAACCAGCCCACCTCTCTTTCTTCTTAGCCCAGCTCCTCTCCTCCTCCAGCTGGCCCGGCTCCCCTCTTCCTCTCCCGCCGGCCCACGGCGCCCTCCCGCGCCCCTTCTGCTTCACGCGGCCCAGCTCGCAGCGCAGTCGAGCAACGCTCGCCTGGCCCATCCCGCGTGCAGAACCCGCTAGCCAAGCCAGCCCCCACAGGCCCAGTCGTGGCCCCCGTAGGCCCATGACCCGTCTAAAACCCTAGGCGCACCTTGAGCCACACCCAGTCGCGCGCCCTAGGCGACTCGTGCCGCCGCCGCCGCTCGAGCGAAGCCACGCACACCGCACCCCACTCCTCGGCGTCCGTACCCCGAGCCCCGCATCTGCCACCACGTGTCCCATTCGTGGCACGGACGCCGGAGATCATCGGAGCTCCCTCGAATCCTAGCTCGCGGCACCTATAAGAGCCCTAGCCATCGCCGCTCCCAGCTTCCTCCCCAATCCACCGCCGCTCCTTCTTCCTCCTTCCTACTCACGCCACGCCGTGACCAGCCCTAAACCCACAATGCCACCAGGCCCGTGCTACCGTGCCACCAAGCTTGCTGTGACCGCCTTGCTCGCCTCCATGCCCCGCTGTGCCGTGACGTCACGCCACCACTACCCCGACGAGCTCCTCTTCCTTGCCTCGTCCAGCTCCTCTGCCTCAAGCTCGTCGCGACCACCTTGCCAGCTTCTCCTCTTTGCCAAGCCGTAGCCCGCCAGAGCCACGGCCACGCTCTGCTAAACACCACCGCCACAACGCCGGGTTCCACCTCACCTCTGCACCGTCGTCATCGTGCGCCTCGCCTCAAACCCCTTCGCCGAGTCCCGCGACACCGCCCCTCCTCTGTCCATGCCTCGACGGGAGCCATGGACGCTGACCACGCCGCATCCCTGCTCCATCCTCGTTGTGTCGGCGACCTCGTCCTCGCCGAGCACCCCGACGCCGAGCCGTTGCTCCTTGCCGAGCATGGTAGACCACGGCGCACTGCATCCACATCGTGCTCTGGCTCCTCCTCTTGCCGAGCTACGTGACGCCGCGCTCTGCGTCATCCTTGTTGCAACCATGCCAGGCCATCTCCACCGCGCCGGGCTCCTACACCGGCCCGCAACACCACCATGTCATCGCTGAGCTCCTCCTCTACCACCGGTGAGCATCCACGCCCAAGCTCCTGCTTTTCCCTTCCTCACCAGCGGTCAAAGCTTCCTCCTTTTCCTTTTTCATCGCCGTTCATGGCTGACACCAGCCCTTGTGCCATGGTTTTCACTACCGCAGGGAGGTGACACCTCCACTCTTCCTCGACCATGGCGAGCCCTGCCCTATCCTTGCCATCTAGTAGCGCCCCGGCGACCCAGCACCACGCCAGAGCACCTTCCCCATGGCCGCTCGACCTGCGAGCTAGCTGGCAAGACCAGCAGCCACTGTCGGAGGACCGAAGCCACGTCCAGCATGCAGCGGCCACCTCTGGGACGTTTGCAGTCACAACCAGCAAGCCCCGGCCTCCTCTAGCTAGCTGCGGCCACCTCCAGCTAGCCGCAGGCTAGCCACAGCAAGCTGCAGCTAGCTGTAGTTCGCTGGAACATGCCGCTGCAGCCCTCTAACTCCAAGGTCGACCCTTTGAACCTAGTCGATGCCGTTCTCGACGTCGGCAAAACTTCTAATTTATATTTCCTTGCTCTTCCAAACTTGATTCATGATCATCTATATGATATCAATATCTATGAATGCCTGTGCCGTGCCTTCACACCGGTCTATCCACCTGTCTATCTATCTCCTGTGCTATGGAATGTGATACTCCACTTAGCGGTTGTTGTGTCGGTTTAGTTCTTGTTCTCTTGCGTGTTTGTGTTGTTTGTCTGTGGACCGTGCCTTCGAGCCGGTCGAGGGAATTGTAGTTCATTTGAGCATTTCGCCCGTGGGTTCGTCTCGTTGTAGCCGTGATGCCAAGCGTGACTTGTTCTCTCGCGTTTTAGTTGTCTCCATCGAACTACGAGCGTTAGCTCCTATCTTCGGCCCAAAGACGAGGCTATTGGGGACTCAATGCCAATATCGACGCTGTTCGTACCCACACCCTCCTAAGCCCTTCGTAACCTAGTCTAGTGGGAGGATTAGGAGACGACAACTGCAGAACTACGGAAGCCAACTCGTTAGGTATAGCCTGTGGCCACGGGTTTGTCTCGCCATGACCATCGGGCTCTACCTCTCTTTTGCTCTTTTGTTCCTTCCTATCCACCTCACATGCTTGTGCCACCTAGACCATGGCATTTCCTTGGTTCTCGCGGTGACAATCGCATCGCTATGGACCATGGGAATAGCCTTGTGCCGATTTAGTTGCACCTAGGTCATGGAGCACTACGAGTTGGTGTGGATCGAGAGTCCACGGGGTTTTGTGTCTCTATTCTTTCAACCCTCGCCCGTTCCCATGGCGTGTTGGTCGAGAGAATGCGGAGACCGTCCTTCTCTCTTCTCTCCCCCCTATATCAATCCCCGTCGATCTAGTAAGATGTGGATTGATCTTCTTGTTCCAATTTCTTCGGTTCATGTCTATCACCATGGCATGTCGATCGAAGTGCCACGGAACCAAAAGTCCCTAGTTTGTTTGCGTCCCTTAGTGTTTGTTTGTTGCTCTTTTGATTCTTTTCCTTTAATTCCCGTTGGCTTCTATGGTGAGTGGATCTAAGGAAGGTGAATCCCTGCCCCTTTCTTTTGGCTCTTCGTGCTCGAACCCTTGTATGCTTGTACCTATTTTAGACCTTAGAACTCTCTAGGATCTCGCGGTGACAACCGCACCGCTTAGACCCTAGGGGTGTCTTGGTGCCATTTAGTGCTCGTGGGTCAAGGTACCCTATGAGTGGATTTAGGCGTTTGTGTTCCCTTGTGTGTCGCTCCTTTCTGATTCCCCGTCTTTTGCCATGGTGTGGGGACTAGAAGAAGTAGACCACCACTCCTTTCCTTTCTCCTCCCGTTCCACCATCTCTTTGGTTCCCAACAATTGCAATGGCGTACGGATTGAGAGAGACCAGAACTGTTTCCTTTTCCCCCTTAGCCCGCTCTGTTCGATCCTGTCCTAGCCATAACGATCGGATCAAAGACCGGACTATCACTTCTAGTTAGCAAAGCTATGGTCTATGTCATGTTCTTAGAACCATGCGAGTCGACTCGATCGACCTTTAGAGTGCCATCTCTACCGAGGATGTAACATGGACATGCCTAGATGACTTTCTCCTTTTCAAGCCCGAGGATACGGACTCACTTCGTGAGGGCTAGTCTTGTTTTTTGTGGTGTTTGCTTATGATGAGCAAGGGTCTAGACCATTATTCTTGAAGCCGTACAGGTCGACATGATTGACCCGGGAAGTATTGGCTAGGCTGTGACTTAAGCTTGTGCTTAGCAAATAACCACTTCTACCTCTTTTTGGCCCAAGGGTCAAAAATCCTCCGCTAGGGCTAAGTCCTTTTCCCTTGGTGTTCATTTGGTGTTGTTTGATCCTTCTTAGTCTTGTAGCCTTTTTAGAGTATTGTTTGTTTATTGCCTTGTTTGTTGCTCTATCGAGGTAGTTGCATCAAGGATAACGTGATCGGACCAAGACCTGTTGGAAGAAGGAAAGCGTGGATGATAGCAGGACTTCGAGGAGAATGACTACGAGTACACTGAGGATCTGAGAGATGACCAGTAAACAGGTTCCACGTCCCACCCATCCTCGTAGAATCCTATTAGACATGCAATAATATAGCTGCTAGTGCTTTACTTTCATGCAAATGATCTGTGATAGGTTGCATGGTAGAATTGCTTGAAAGCCATTACCTTGACGCAACCTTTACCCCTGCACACCCGCTGTTAGGATAGACGCTCGCATACTACTTACTACTTGCTTCTACTACGCATTATATCTATGATGTGATGCTTGGTGGAGGATTGTTTGTGAGTGGCTAAGGCACATGGTGCCGCTAAAACTGGTAATAACTTGGGGAGATCTTGGCGTGCATCTTGGGTGTGTGGTGAGGGTTGAGTCGATCGGGCAAGATCTTATGACGAGTCATTGGACGAGTCTTGCCGGGGGGGGGGTGCGATCTGGGCATCCCCTACGAGAGGTACTTGTGGCGGGTGCATGTGAGACGAGGAGATCCCAGGGTGGAGTGTCTTTGTGGGATGAAGCCCTAGGATGGAGGTGTCGCCGAGGCACGGGGTGTTGGTTATCCCCTTTGAGAAGATATCCTGTCCGGTCCCCCTAAGGACTGGTATGTCAAGAGAACCGGATCATAGTACCCTATGTGCATGCCACTCGTTCCTGAATGGGCGGGGGACGGATGCTGACCAGCTAGGATGGTGCCACTACTACTAGGTTGGAAGTGGATAGTGTAGGGAGGTACGGGCGTATGGCCCACACCCTCCTAAGACAGCATAGTGACCTCTGGGGCCCGGTACTACGTCTCACAGTCTCAGCATTTCGGTGGACTCCGGGGTGGCCCAGGGCTGAGTGGTAGGGTGGCATTGCACCGGTTGGAAGGTAGCCCGGTATCGGCCTAGGCGGGATGCACCGCCAATGATGGTGATCTTGTGGTTCCAGGTGTACACGCTCTGCAGAGTTGATCGATCTATACGTATAGCCGCGTCCTCGGATATGGACATTCCTATGACCTACGCTTCCCTTGATTAGTGAGAGGTGTCCTTTCTTCTTCTCCCCCTGGGTTTGGTGTTGGTTCCCGGCTTGGGCTGTTGAGGCAAGGTATGAGCGGGAGTCATCCTTGCCGCCTAGAGAGTGAGAGTGTGGTGAGATGTGCGTGATGGGATGGGTGAACGTGTGGATGAGATGAGTTAAAACTTGATGAACTATTATAAAATATGGATGAACTTGCATAGGAAACCTACAGCCATATATAGGCCTTTTGCTCTACCCTTGAATTTCACTTACCACAAAGCATACGCATAGCCTAGGGTGGGAGCCAGTGGCCAGTACAAATCGTACTGAAAGATATTTGGCAGGTTTTGGATGTCATCTACGACGACGACAACGGAGATTAGAAGGATTATATGGTCTCGTGCCTGCGCTCAATTTTGGTTGAGGAGATGAAGATGAAGTCTACGCCCACTGTTGTTCTACGCCTATTCTGATGATTGCTCATGAAGGAGGTGCCTTCACCTATCAACGCTCCACGTCGACTCTGATGATGGTCTGTGAAGGAGGAGCCTTCACCCATCGACGCGCCACGTCTACTCTGATGAAGCCCTATGTGCGTTTCCGCTAGTATAGCGGTGTATTTAGGTGCGTAACCAAGTGTTGTAATACCTTGTAAACTTGTACTTCCGCTATGTATGAACTATGGTATTAACTGTTATTTAATAATGTGATGGCTTGATCTCCTGGACTATCACATTATAATTCGTATATGTGGATTTTCCCTTGTGAAAAAACTGGATCGTTGCATCTTGTTTCTTTCTTTCTCTGCGTCGAATAGCGATGTACAGAGCAAACACTTTGGTAGGTGCAACGGCAGCTCAAGACTCTTCACTCTTGTGTGATCTCACTCATGTCATGTAGTGACGCTAACCATACACAAAGTCTTGGAAATGTATATAGCACTTGTTTAAACCCAGAAAACAGAGGAGGAATAGTGCACACTGATGTTTAATTGGTTTGCTTCTATTCCCTTACGACAGCAAAGCTAGCTTAGCTGCCACTCTCGAAGGAGCTAGGGCTCTTCAAGACGAAACAGTGCAAATAATTGGACAAAAATACGCGCAGGGAGATTCTTAGATATCCTTCTTTGTGAGTTTGTTAATTGCAACACGTCAATTAATACGTCGTTGTCGTCAGTGATGTTATGTATATCTGCTGATCAGCACTGGAATAACGTAAACTACTGAATTTTCTCCTAATTTGCCGGTTACAAGCAAGCACTTAAAATCTCTGCTCTGATTCAGTCAGCTATGCCTTGTACTACCTCCATGCTGATTTTCCCCCCCTTGTAGCCACTACTAGTTCACAATAGCATAAGTAGTAACTTAGTGTGTGTGTGTGTGTGTGTGTGTGTGTATATATATATATATATATATATATATATATATATATATATATATATATATATATATATATATATATATATATATATATATATATATATATATATATATATATATATATATATATATATATATATAGACACACACACATGAAACCATGAGACCGTGAGGACCCTCGTGTTTAGTCACGTGTCACTTTTCTTTCACTAGATTAAGACCCTTTTTTATTCATAGAACTGACAACTAGTCTCTAATTGCTCCTATTTACAGACTAGTGGACTAACAACTATCCAACTTGATTATCACCTTTAAGTCTGCTTGTTTGGATCGTTAGGGACTAAATTAAAAATTAAAGTAGCCAACTAATTGTTAGTCGTATGGATCCAAACAGGGTCTAACCCTAGTAATGACTCTGTATGTTCTAGTTTCCGTTGTACTGTACTGTTTGTCAATACTTAATAGTAGAGGATCAGAGCAGCTAGGCTCCATCCTGTTGAGGTGCAAAACATAATATCAACATGACCAATAGCAAATCATCAACTTGTCTGGAATTTGGACCTGTGCGCATATATAAAACCAATGACTTGCCTTTCATGCTTCAATCATAGTTTTACACAGAACCGCCGTCTCTGACTATGCTGCAACCTTTTTTCTCTCTAGCTAGATAGACTAGATAATACTACTACCATCAACGCGTGCGTGCGTGTGCGATCGTTGTCATGCTGATGGTTCAGTTTCATGGCAGGTAGCGAACAATATAACTGAGGTCAAGGTCCAAGCAAACTACTCCTACTCGCTTTGGTTAAGACTTGCGACGACGGTTTCAATCTAGAGGCAGCAAAAAGGAGTGCTACTTGGATTTCTCTCACAACCGGATTCCCCTCCTTTGCCGAGAGCCCGAAGCTCTCGGCAAAGAGGATTTCACTCTCGGCAGATCATTTACCGAGAGCTGCTCTCGGCAAAGAGCGGTCGGCAAAAGGTCTCCCGGCAAAGGTTTATTTGTCGAGAGCCCCTCTCGGCAAACTCTTTGCCGAGAGCAAAATAAAAACTCTCAAAGAAAAACCTAACTCTCGGCAAAATATCACCATTATAACGGCAACCCGCCCATAACGGTCGTCCCATACACTTCTTTTGCCGAGAGCAACTCTCAAAAAAGAATTTTTAAAAAAAAATAAAATAGATTATGGGGCTGAGGTGGTTTAAAAAAAAACTTCTTTGCTGAGAGCCAGCGCTCGGCAAAGGAAAGGTTTGCCGAGAGCCAGCTCTCCGCAAAGGAAAGCTTTGCTGAGAGCCCTAGAATATGCTCTCGGCAAAGAGTCATATTTGCCGAGCACTAGGCCAATCCGGATCTCGGCAAACATTTTTTTTTTGAAAAATATACTTATTTCTTATTTAAATAACTGCAGCAGCAAAAAAAAATTCTTTTTTTACTCCGCCCAGATTTTTTTCAAAATAAATGGAAAAAAAATTTAATCCTTTGCCGAGAGCTGCTCTCGGCAAAACCTAATAAATCTTTTCTGAGAGCCACTCTCGGCAAAGAAAGGTTTTTTTAAATATTTTTTTTCAAAATGATTTTTTTAAAAAATAACTCTTTGCCGAGAGCTTCTAGGGGCGCTCGGCAAACCCTTGATGCAGCCGTAAAAAAAAAAATCGGAGCCGAGAGCTAACCAGAGCTCTCGGCAAGGTTCTTGCTTCGAGAGCAAAACCCATATGCTCTCGGCAAATAATTTGTAAAAAGAATTAAAAAATAGCAAACGGCTCCCAAAAAATTACGAAATTTTGCCGTGTTACAATTTATGCTTTCTAATGACTATAGAAAAGTTTGGAAGTCCAAAACCTAATTCACAGCGTGACATTGTTTGAAAATCCTAATGGATCCTTCTCAACTCTATGAAACATATTCGGAGATGTTTGATTGTAAGAATCGACGCCACTTGCATGCGAAACTTTTTCAAATTTTTACCACGACCTCCAAGTGTGGTACCATGACTTTATTGCAAATATCACAATTTTCCGACTTCGTTTCCGTTTTTAAGAATTTTTAAATCGTTCGCGACATTTTCGTGGTATTCGATTAAGTAAAATAAAAGGTGAAAAAACGTCAACAAGATGTTATTTGGCCTCAATAATGCATAAATAGCATGAATATCAATTTATACTTAATTATTTCCGTGTTTAAATCACTCGTCGTTCAAATTTTAATTTTTACCCGTGATAAAAAAAAGCGCTTGAAATGCAATTAATTAAATAGATATAGCAAATAATTACAAAAATACACAAAATTTTAATATTGAGTAGAACCTATAGTATGTGTATAGAGAAAAAAGTTTAGAGCGCCCAAAAAAAAAAATAATAATATATTTTGGACAAAAAAGCGAGGAGAAGAGAAACACATGAAATAATAAGCACCCTTTGCTTTGAGAGCCATACATGGCTCTCGGCAAATAAATAACTTGTGCGAGAGCGGCTCTCGGCAAATAATTAACACCGTAAGCCTAAATAACGCTGGAAGCCTATTGCCGTGCGGACTTCTTTGCCGAGAGGCCGGCTCTCGGCAAATGTTATGTTTGCCGTGAGTTCTTATTTGCTGAGAGCGCAGCTCTCGGCAAAGGACAAGTTTGCCGAGCATTTTTGTTTGCCGTGAGCCGTGCTCTCGGCAAAGTTAACCTTTGCCCAGAGTTTTACTTTGTCGAGAGGTGCTCTCGGCAAATCAGTTCTTTGCTGAGAGCCCTTTGTTTTGCGCTCGGCAACTATTTAGGTTCTCGGGAAAGGCCGGTTTTCCCCTAGTGTCTGTAGCATTTGTGGAGTATAATGCAATGTTTTTGAACAATCGGTCAATCGCCACTAAATATGTTCGTGGAAATATCCACCAACAAGGAAGGAAGTTTCTAAATTCAGTTGCTGAACTGACTGGAGTTCGTCCCTGTCGTTGTCAAGCTCTAGTTGAGATAGATATCTTTTTGTTTCCTTGCTACATGCTCTCTTATTGGTACTGATTCTGGAATCTGGACTGTAAAACACCTCGCTTCAGAGTTCAGAATTGAATGGTGTGTTTACATGTAAAACTCTCATATTGTCCCAGGAGTTTGAGCTACATGGGCACCACACAGTCGCCTGAAACTTCCAGACATGGTTCAGGTCAACGGATCGAGACGGAGAGATAGACGAAGGAGAAAACGAAACTTTAGGCAGCTTCCCACCCGCACAAAATCTGCACGCAGCATATCAAAATTACACATATGAAGCTGGATATACATACATCCATAATGATGTGAATGCTCAGTTTGAAACTCCGATGTATACATGCTCTGCCGACGTGGATGCTCATGTTTTGCACGCAGCATACACAGCAGGACACATGACAGGGACACATGAGCACAAGAAATGAAAGGAGATTGTAGATGGTAGCCTCTCCTTTTCTGAATTCTGAAAGGTGGTGATTGACAAATGTGTGAACGTGAAACTAACAGAAAGGAGCTTCTTTTCTAGGGATGGATATAATTCAACAAACTGCCCGGCCGGTCAGACATGAACAGCCTGCTCGCTTGTTGGTTTCAGCCAGGGCTTATCAGCCAGCCAACAGTGTTTTCCTCTCACAATAAACCAGCACCAGCCAGGCTTATCAGCCCAGAAACCAACCAGCGAATAGGCTCGAAAGCGTCATGCGGCCTTCGCTGCAGTCTGCAGGTTAACAGTGGAATAGTAATATCTTTTCAGGTAGGTAACTTGCTTTACCATACCTCCTGACTCCTGAGTCGGCTCCTGAGTTCTGATGGATGCACGGAGAAAATAAAGCACGCATGAAAACAACAGAGACCTCCCTCGCTTGTTTCCTTATCGTGATCCAGCTGAAAAAGAGGACGAAACCTGGGTGGGTATGAATGCAAGTGGCTTGCTTTGCTTGGGTTACAAGTTACAACCCATGGCTTATTTAGGTTTTGTTTCGTACAACTCGATAAAACAGCTTCACGAGTAAAACTAAAGTTGTTTTAAAAAAAACGTTTCATAAAATAGCTTGTAAGAGAAGAAATTAGAGAGAGAAAGCTGTGAGAAGCTAGCATTTTCAGCTTCATGAGTTTTACCTAGAAAACAATACCTGTGAGAGGAAGCTGAAAAACAGCTTTTACGGAGACGTTATTTCATCACGGTTTGTTTAGTAGGAGAAATTAACAAAACAGCCTTGTAAAGTTTAGGACAGAAGAAACCTACCAAACAGACCTGAGTACCTTTAGTTCTTACTACTGGTGGTAGTTTTCATGTTGCATGTGAACATCATGGAATGAACAATCGCTCCTCGCCCCCACGTCGCCCCCCATGCGGGCGACTCGGGTGGCCCCTCCCCATAGCGCCGCCCCCAGCCTTCTCCCTCTACTGCCACGCCGCCGCCGTTGCGGGCCACCGGCAGTGCTGCGCGGGCTGCCGGGATGGCGGCGGCGGGGCTTCCTCGGGCTGTGGCGGCGTGGGCACTCCTTCCTCTCCCCCACTTTTCTCCCCTTCCTCCATGGCAGAGCTGCGATGGCGCCGGCAGCTTGGCCCTCTTCAGGGCCCTGGGCAGCCAGATCCGGTGCCTAGGTGGTAGGATCTGGCGACCCATGGGCGAGGGACGGCGTCTCCTTAGCAGGTGGCCGGGGGCCGACGGCGGACGGGGACGCAACCAGAGGTGGTGGCCTGGACGGCGGTGGCTGGCCAGGCCGGCTTGCCCGCGCTGGATCCGGTGTCTCCCTCCCCCCTTTGCTTGGACGCGAGCTTCGGCTTGGTGGTGGGTGGCGCCGGCGGATGCAGGCCCTACGGCGGCTCCGGCTTTGCCTCGTCCTCGTCGTCCGTTGTGCTAGCCTTGGCGGAGGCAGTCAGGCTTGCGCTCGAAGTTCATGTTGCTGAGGGGCGGTTGGCTATGGTCGTCCACGATGAGACTTGTTTGGGCTTGGGTGTTGGGGGGTTTTGGGCGAAAGCCCTGCTTGGCGCTTTGGCTTAGTCCGACAATGGTGACACCTTTGGTTGCACGTCCCTCGTTGGAGGCATTGTCGTGACTCGTGAGGCCTCCTTACCCTTTAGGAGTTTGGTTGAAAAACATTGGTTCTCCTCTCGGCGTTGATGACATCTACGGATGTCGTACCCCTCCTCAGAGGCATCGCTGTGGAAAGCTACTCCCCCTTCTAGTTTACATTGCCTGATGCTTTTGAGGATCGTGGGCTTTGTGTTTGTATTGCAATTACATCTTCTCCATTAATACATGCCTGGCATATTCGTGTTGCTGGCTCTTCAAAAAAAAAGTTTCCATGTTGCAGCCATGCATCCAACACAAGATGAATTATTAAGTAGCAAGTTGATTGCAGGGTTTTAGTTACAGACGACATACATACGATCGTGAAAAATAATACTGTTAGCATTTCACGCTTTGTCCAAGCTAATTAATCTGTTGTGTCTCCATCCAACAAATTAAAGTTGCATGCGAATGCGATGGATAAGAAGGGGGTCAATGCAACAGGGCCGCTGTCAATGACCACACGCTGAGCACACACTGGAGACTGGAGTGGAGAGCAAGTGGCTCTAGAATTTTTGATCCACTGAAACGTGCCAGTCAAGCAGCAAGCGGCCGAGGAAGCAACAAAGCGGAAAACCACTTCACCTCGGAAAGGCAAAGTGGCCGATGTTTCCGTGCATGTGCACATTGAGCTTTACAAATTGATTGCGTGCGTGAGGAAAACCAAGGAAATAGGACTACAGAGTATGCATCGTGCTCTATAGTTTAACTAGTGCAGCTGGGTCTGTCACTGCACGTCATCGAGAATGAGACGCATTATATATATATATATATATATATATATATATATATATATATATATATATATATATATATATATATATATATATATATATATATCCTGGTGATTATTTAGGCTTCTTAATTCTTCAATTAGAACCAAAGCGTCTTATAGTAAGCTAACAATGCGTTTGGTTTATCAGTAGCGGCACTGTTCGCCGCGCCTAAACACGCCTAGGCGTTCGTCAGATCAAACACGTACGCTGTTACAGTCCTGAAGCATGCATGAGAACTTGCACAGAACCTGCACTGCACTGCACTGCACTGCATGCGAACCCGGTCGGAGAACGCCGGACGGTGGTACTGCATTGGTATGAACTCTGTGGTTGACAAAATATATAACCTGTCCAGGTGATGATCCGGACGATATATATGGCCGCAGCGCGTGCGGCGACATGATCTTGGCAAAGATATATCATATATATGTGCGGATCGGTGTGGGTGCGCGTGGATGACGCGACTCCCGTCTCCCGCACATCTCCTGAGATCGCCGGCCGGTCGGTTCCCTAAAAGGCAGGGGGGGCTTTGACGATCATCTCTGTGTTAAGAGTGCTGATCGCATCAGGAGTGGAACCACGCGTGCATAACGCGCGCTAGCTGAACCTGTCAACCAACTGTGTGAAACAATAATGCGGCCGTGTTGTGTACTACGTCCGCCGGGAGAGGAGGATCACACGGTTCCAGGCTAACATCAGCATGACATACCTATGCTGTCACTAGGGTGTCAACCTTTTTTTGTTTTGTTTATTTATTACAGGTTAATTTGTTCCTCGTCTTTCCCTTAATTTTTCCCATGTCAATCAATACTACTGCCACTAAGTTAGGAGTTCTTCTGCGTGTCTAATCCATTTTTATATCTATATCTATATATCTAATAATCTCTATCTATATCAATATCTATATCTATATCTAATTTTTATATCTATATATCGTCTATATCTATATCTGTATCTAATAATCTCTATATATATCCATATCTAATTTTTATATCTATATATCTATATCTAATAATCTATATCTACATCTATATCTATATCTATATTTTTCTATCTATATATCTATATGTAATAATTTATATCTATATTTATATCTTATCTACACATAATATCTATCTATATTTATACATAATCTTAAAGAGCTAAATGATTCTTCTGTCTCTCCTTTAATTTTTTACTTTCTAAAGTGCCCTCATGTCTCTTCTAATTCATATTTGACCCGACCTCATGACCCGTGCCCATACGAGTCAGAACTGTGTGCTTTTAATTTGTGCATAGAGCAATAGTCACTACTAGAAAACTAATTTTAGGAGACAAGCTCTCTAATTAACAGCAGCAGACATACCTAGTGACCGCCACCATAAATCGTCAGGGGCCTCTAGAAAAATGCCCGCATCTTAAAATCATTTATGGATGCGAGCGTCTTAAGGTGACCATCTCTAAAAGATGTCCATATCTGAAAATCTCTATTAACAGAGGTGGCCGTTCTAAACGTCTATCTCTAAAAATTGATTTTCAGAGACGGGCGTTTTAAGATTTTCGTCTCTATAAATAGTTGCATCTAAAAATAATTCATAATTTGTTCATATAAACTTGGATTAAGACAAACTTTATATCAAAATTGTAGCCCTCGATGTGATGTACAACTTTGTAGTTAAAAAGTTCATGATTCGAAACTGTTTAGAGTCACAAAATATTGTTGTGAGTTCATAGATTTTAAAAATTTTGAAGTTTAAGATTTTCAAACAATCTCAGATGTTGACATGGTCTATACCAAAGTTGTAATTCTCAATATAATCCATAACTCTGTAGTTCAGTCTTTTTTATTTCAAGTCGTTTAGAGTCACAAGTTTGTATTCTCACTTTATAGATTTTGAAATTCAAAATTTAGAACTCCTAAACGACCTTAAATGTTCACGTGGTTAATATCAAAGTTATAGTGGCTGACGTGATCTACATGTTTTCCGTTGATAAGGTTTTTATTTGAAGTTTTTAGTGTCTCAACATTTTGTTTTAAAATCAAATCTTTTGAGATCCAATTTTTTTATTTTTTTAAAAGCAATCTCCAATGGAGACACATCCTATACCAAAGTTGTAGTGCTTGACAGGATTTAAAACTTTATAGTTGATTTTTTTTATTTGAGTTTATTTAGTAGCCAAAATATTCAATACAAGATTATAAACTATTTATATAAAAGGTAGAATCCTATATATACTCAAAAGTAAGTGTGTGGTGCAGTAGTACGAAACCATTAGCGGAGGTGATCATGGTGTCCGCGTCCGGAATTCTGGTTCGCAATTCGTTGGTTTTTTGGGTTTTCTGGAAAGCATTAACGGACCCTCTGACTCGTAGTGATGCTTTGCTGGAGGCGGAAGCTGTGCCCACCTTTGTTAACCCAAACGACCGCCTTTGAAAATGGTTTCAACTAGCGGCTTGAAGGTGAATTTTTCTTCCTTGCCATTGATGTTGAGATTGATCTCCCTGGCTCCCTCCCAATGATGAAAGGGGTCCTGGTGTCAACCTCCATGTCGAGGACCACGGAATCCACAGGGACGAAGAAATTCTAGATTCTTACCAGTATATCCTCCGTAATTCCCATTGGATAGCAGATCATTTGGTCGGCCAGCTACAAACACATAGTAGTGGGGGACAGACAATGTAATTAAGCTTATCAAATACCGCCTTGTGCATGATGTCGATGCCTGCTACAAGGTCACTTAGCGCCTTGTTGAAGTCCTGGTTTAGTTTTGGTAACGAGTGACAATATTAGTAAACTAATGTATGTCATGTGAGATGAGTAGATGACTTAGTCCACAAGCTTGTCTTAAGCAGTATGAAGGCTATTGATATTTCTTATGCTGAAGTAGATAACTCCGCAATCGCACAAAATATCATTATAGAGTTTGACCTAGGAGTATCCCAAGGTATCATATTAATGGTTTAAGAGTATTGTAACTAATAATGGTGTATCTACTAATTAATATAGCAATTAGACTAAAGTGGGGGTAAGTCGTATGACAAGAATTATGATTAATGACACACACAGAGATAGAGAGAAGAAGTACATGCATGGTAAGGATAGATGAGCAATCTAGCTAGGTTGGGAGGACAACAGGTAAGAACAAGGTTCCAATACTCTTCTCTATTGGTACAGTTCTATTCTAGTATAGACCATAGGGATAACTAAAGAATGGGTCATAGCGATCACACACAAGAACACTATGGAGTAGCAGTTCCTCTCCGACTCTCAAGGGGGTGAGAAAAGGGTGATCAGACTAAGGCTGTCAAAAGCTCTATGAAAACACCAATTCGAATATGGTGGGTTACAAAAACCTGACAGGGGCTACCACAACTATCCGTGGGACTGGGCACAAACTCAGTAACCTATAGTCTAGACACCACGTCTATACTGCTGATCACTACTCTAGTCAAGTACTATAACTAGGACACTCGATGCGAGTGGAGATACCATGCTATGGTGTGATTCGAATATTCTACCCACACTTAGTTAAGCAACTAAGGCCTAAACTAGATAACCATGAAAGACATTCAAGTAAATAGAGAAGATAACTATATTAATACTCAAGTCTCACAAAGGAAAATCTATGAAGGGTTAATATAAACAGTGAGAGTGTGAATTAAGGAGGGAAGCAAGATAAAAACAAAGGTAAAAGTAGAAGGTCTAGTGCGTTACCAGAACAACAAATGAGTAAAAGGGTTGCCTATGAATTTCTCTACTACCTTCATACAACTTTGATTACGATCTAGAATAAACTAGTAACATCTTAGCTTAACTAAACTAGCACTTTAGCAATTTGGAACACCAGTACCTTTCTAATCATTGAAGGGTGGGGGAGAAATAGGGGTTCAAGAGAAGGCTCGCAAAGATCTATGAAAACACCAATCCTAACATGGTAGATTACATTGACTTGATAGAGCTACCACCCCTGGTGTTACCACAACTATCCATGGGATTGGGTGCAAACTCAAGTCAGCCTAGACACCATGTCTACACACTATTCATTACTATTCTAGAACCCTGGTGCAAGCTCAACTTAACTCTAACTCTCAACTACACTATCCTAACTACAGAGCTAAGAGTGAAAGTGGAACTAGAGCATCTTGATTTTCCCTTCATTGCTTTAGAAGTGGCGTCAACACCTCGATTTATAGTGTTAAGTGAAGTTGGTGGTACTTATAGGTGCAAAGGGAAGGCGGATGATCGACATAGAGGGTCATCGACCCTAGGATCTCTCGCCTTTGTTGATCAATGCCCCATGAATTTGCTCTTGGAGGCAGTTGATAGTTCTATATGTCGGTCGTTATGGCGGTTATGCTTCTTTACATGGTTTTGTGGGACCTTTGATCCAAGTGCTCTCCATCTTGTCCACTCAAGTGAACCAACAACATTGATCCTTTAGTATATATTGATCTAGATTGTGTTCTCTCCCATGTGAACAAGATTTGAGTGGTGTGGGTCTAGGGCCATGCTTCCCTACCTAGTGTGGGTCAGTCGACCCCCTATGGGGCCATTCTACCTCATTTTCTTCCACTTTGTTCCTAAAATCAAATAAAAACAAAACTTAATGGAACTCTATTAATTAAGATAATATCATGCATGGAACTTAGTTTTGCATCTCAATCCGAGAAATGTTGATGGTCGAAGTATGCTCTCCCTATATGATCCAAAACATTCATAGGAGAGGGAGGTAAGGACGTTTTCCATGGAGTCGATTATCCTGACAAACACAGACTGGTGCTTAATGGGTGATAATTCAGGCATGAGCTATAGATGCATCTATCGTGTGGTGGCATCCTGATAGGTAGACGACATATTCCTCAGCCTGAATGTGAGTTTAGGGGAAGAGTGCAAACTAGTCTCTTATGACTGGTGTTTTGGGTTCATTACCGTGGCGAGCATCGTGGTTGTTTGTCAAAAGTCGATGTGTGGGTCTCCAGTAGCTCGGCCACTCAAAACATGAAAGGGACACAACTCAATTTATCCCCGTTTGGGTTTCTGAGCCCTACATCAAGTAGTATAATGATCTTTCTGCTAGGAATGCCTAATCGGGGGTTATAATGGTGGAAATCGAGAGAGATTGGAAGGGGGTCGCTAAGTGCTATCCTAGAGTTCGTCGGTATTGTTCCTTAGTCCCTCGATGTTGGGCCAAATCAGAATCCTTTGATCCCTTCTCAGGGGAGCGGCACCTCCCATAGGGGAGGACACGGTATACAAGTCGGCTTGGTTCTAGTCTATGGTCTATGCATCGGGTGCATGAGTCCTCTGGTGTGGCATTGTTGGATGTCTCCTTGTCATGTAGGAAGGAACCGATAGCATCGCAATCACCTCCTGACGCCGCTGCCTCCATTCTGGCGCTTGAATGTCAGGGGCTTGCCTGCTACAGCATGGCATCCCTCGGGTGAGCCTTCTCGAGGCTTCCTTGGTCTACAAGAAGTCATCGCTTGGAGGGGCTGATGAGCGGGCCCGGGAGTCCTTCGCCCCTGGAGTTGATGAAGACCTTTGTCCCATTGTGTCATGCCTGTTCTGTGACCCTACCGAGAAAATGACCGATAGGTCCTCACGCTCGATGAACAGGTAGACGGTGAAATATCTCCATACCTGTCAGGTTCTAGGTGCCTGACTGGTTCATGGGCTAGATCATGGCTTGTGGCTTAGGGCGCCGGTTGCTGCCTAGGCGCTCGCCCGGGTGTGTGCTAGTGGAGGTTAGGCTTGGGTTGTCGTCGCTTGGTAGCCCCAAGCCATGGTCGAGCCTCAAGCCTTGAGTGGTGGTACCAGGAGCACTTGGGCTCGCCCTGACCCCTTTCATAGGGTGCGCATGAGCGTACCCAATGGGTATAGCCACCGAGCCCCTGAGCAATCAGTGGTCATGCGCACCCAATGGGTATAGCCACCGAGCCCCTGAGCAATCAGTGGGATCGGTCAGGGGGGTCTGTCGGTCGACTTCCTCTTTCTGGGACTTAAGCTACCCCTATGTTAGACTCTCGTCAACTGGTATGGAGCAGAGTTGCTGAGGAAGAGCTTGAATCTATCAGGCTGACGAAATCTAAGCTTCCGAATTGTAAGGCCTAGTTGCTAGCAAAGGTAGGGGCGAGGACTAGATGTACCACTTTGTCTATAGTGAAGTAAAGGGCGCCAAAGGAGAGGCCCTAGCCTAGAGCAAGGTTGCCAACACCATCATTGCCAAAGAAGCCCATCTAATCTGTACAGAAGAATCTACACCCAAGACCTCCTACCTAGTGCACTAGTCACATCAATGTACTATCCACTGCAATGAATTTCTAGTGAAATGGCTAGTTTGGCTGAGGGCGTTAAACAAAATCATTGTGATTGTGCGATTATTAACTTCCAAAATTGATTCATAGCGATTAGTGTGAATGAGAGCAACAACTGGAATGTTTAGTATAATATGATTACACAAACTTCCAAAATAGTTTGTAAACGTATCAACCCACCTCACATCATGTGTGAATGGGAGCATCACCAGGGAAATCTTGGGGCTGTAGGATTTCACCAACTTTCCAAAATATTTTTAGCCATAGCATCAGCCCACCTCTATAAAGCGGCAAGGTCGATTGTTTTCTATCACAAAAACAAAAACAAAACCAAAAGTTCCCTCCTTGCTTTCTCCTCTCTAAAGCACCAAGCGATTGCTTGACCGTGGGTGGGACAATATGCCCGGACCACAGAAGATGTCTCCGCAAGAGAGAATTCATGCTCCACAGCGGGAGTATGTGCTACGTACTCCACGGCGGGCCGTGACCTCACGGTCAATCCATGGCAGGTTGCAAGTTTTAATTCAGTGGGAAGGCTTTCCTGATGAGAATGCTTCTTGGGTATATGTGGAGGAGCTTCGGCGACTTTACCCTTTATTCCGTCTCAGGTTTGGGATTGTGTATCATCGTCGTCGTCGTGGACCTGGTGCATGAAACAAGGCTGACAACAACAATCTACCGAATCATGAGATTCATATTATCTTAGATCATCATTTCCCTATTATCTGTTATTGTGTGTTTATCTTATACCTAGTCAACTTTTGTTAGCCCCCTCTATAACTGAGGCTGGGAATTGTTTGCTTTGTATTGTTTGGAATATATGCTTTTGTTTTCTCATGTGTCACCACATTTTTCTTGAAGCTACCATCAATGAGATCTAAAACGTTATAGGTGGAATTTTCTCAACGCTATCCGTAATGAAGTATAAGTGAGATTATAGGGAGGGTTGAAAGAGGTAGGGAGATTTTTAGTTTGAACGTTGAAAACTTTTGCGTGAAAAACTTGCAACCGTGAGTCTCTCCATCTACATTTTTTTTCAAAGTTTTCAACACTAAGCCTAGATGCATATATATATATATATATATATATATTTCGGTCTTTGACAAAATTAATCACTCATTCAAGCCATGATAAACAATGACTTTCTACCAAAAATAGTTGTACATGGATGAAAAATAGGAGTTTGAGTGGCAGTGCTACTAGAGGTAAAACGGCTAGTTTTACTATGGATTGTAGGATTCCAGTACCTTCCTAAATTGTTTTATTGTGGTTAGTGCAAATGAATGCAGCAACTTGAATGCTTGGTACAACGAGGTTTGAAGCATTGAACAACTTTGGGATTGCAGAATTTCACCAACAATTTGAATAGTTTATATCTATCATATGAGACAACTTGTATTATAAAAAATTCAAAAATTTCCTCCCTGTATGTTGATGGTCAGTATATGGTATAAATTCGACCATCAAGGTTCTTAGTAAAGTGAAGATTAAAGCTCTAGCGTCGCGCACTCAAGACACATGAAATTTATACTGGTTTGGGACGGAGCCCTACGTCTAGTCTCAGAGGGGTTCGAGTTCATGTTCCTCGGTTCAAGTGCTCAGAAGGCTTACAACGGTGGCGCTCGTAAGCGTGGGTTCAGGAGTGAGAGAACTCTAGGTAGAGAAAGCCCGATCCTAAGAATGAAGGCCCGACTCCCCTTATATAGTCTTGGGAGCCAGGTGACAATTGAGAGGGAAGGTTCTCCTGACCCGAGTGGTCGAGAGCCCGAGGGGAGGGGGAGCTTGGGGAGCTTGGTCGGTGGGCCCTCTGCGTCTTGTCCCTGCTTCTATTGCATGTCTAAGTATGGTCACGGGGTTCTTGTACCTCACGTCAAGGTATAGTGTGCCATGGTGGCACAGTGCGAGTCATGGCTGGTATGGCGCGCTACAATGGCACAGTGCGGGTCGTGGCCGTCAATCTCGCCGTCCTGTATAACATGGGTGCATAGTGCACGTCGTGGCCCTCATCCTTGTGCCTATTATCCCGAGGGGGGGGGGAGTGTCGTGGCGCCAGCGTGCGAACAGGGCAGTCGTCCTCTGCTGACCATCATTCTTCCCAGCCATGGTGGCATTGTTTGATGATGCAGTTGTGCTGTTAAACTCATAGACGATTTTAAAAGCATTCAATTTTATGATGATATATTATGTACTGAATCTCATCGAAAGATCTACATCAAAGCTGTATAGAATTTCATAATAGGATTAAGTCCATTTTTACCCCCTCAACTCTTATTTTTATCTAATTTTAACGCTCGACTATAAAACCATCTAACTTTGGCACCTTAACTACCAAAATTGTTTAATTTTGACCCAGAGCCATATGAAAACCACTCAAAACTGTCTCAGGATCGAAATTGAACGGTTTTGATAGTTGAGTTGCCAAAGTTAGACAAAAGCAAAGAGTTGAGGGGCGAAATGGGCTTAATCAAGTACTTTAGTTTTTTAAGATATATGAAATTTTTTGTACATTTAGATTTATTGATTGATGGAAGTGTTTGGCCATGAAAACTCAATATAAAGTTTTTGGGGTGGGCATACCACCTGGATGCGTCTCCTAATGGGCTCTAAGACGATACATGCCTAAGTAGACTAAAAGACGGTGGCACAACACCCTGACAGATTCTGGATGTGACTTGTTTTGCGATTGCCATTGACTCCGATGGAATTTTGATGTCAAACCAACGCCATCGGTTAATTTATGAAATTATCTTTCCATGCATAGGGGATCCTCAAAACAGAGTCTGCATGCATCTTGGGCGTCTGTTTTACTACTAGCTGCTCCTAGAGGCTAAGCCAAACTCGAACTTGAGTTGGACTGGTCTCCTGCTTAACTTGGACATCTTTGTTGGTCTCCTCAGCCTCCACAGCTCTCTCCAAGTACTTCGTGATCCTCTACAATGTTTCTAAGAATGATAACATTATTAGGTAGCAATTTATTCTTAAAAATGAAAAAGATAGCTTAAAAACGAGCTCACCTCTAGATTTAATTGTTGCATTCGAGCTCTAACCATTGATCCTTGCATAGCAATTGGAGGATTAGCGGGCACATCCTAAAGAGTGATATCCTCATCAGGATGACATTCAGTCCCACTGGACAGATGTCTAATCTCATCATTTAACAAAAAATAGAGATAGAATCATTCTACTGAAACACCGGAATGAATCTGTCTTGTCCCTCATTGTCCCCAAAACAAAGGCAAAAGTCTCCTGGCTTCAAGTTGTGCATGTCCCAAACAAAGATTGTTTGTCATTTTTTTTCAAGACTCAGTATAGACGCATAAGCTCATAAACATAAGCCCTTCTATCAACACACGCACACATAGTAACCAGCAGCATATGGCTCCCAGATGGACAGGAGGAGTCGTGCACAAACCATAAAGATAGCTTTAGAACCATGGTGATTCAATTAATTCTTAATCCAAAAGAAATAAGATAAAGAAACAAAAGGTAAATGGAAGTTCTAAATTACTAGATAAATCAATAAAAAGGAAAAGAGAAACAGGAGTGATAAATTAGCATATGAAACAATAAAAATGCGACATCTATGAGACTATGAACCACGAACACAGGAACCAGCAGCAAATGGCTGCCAACTGATCGTCGGAGTCTAGTACAAATCATAAAAGATGGCTTCAGAACGATGGTGATTCAATTAATTCACGAAATCCAAAAGAAATATGATAAAAACAAAAGGTAAATGGAAGTTCTGAATTAGCAGATGAAATAAATAAAAAGAAAAGGAAAGAAAAATGGGAGTGCTAAATTAGCATATGAAATAATAAAAAAAATGCGACGCCTGAGAGATTCGAACTCTCGCGGGGAAACCCCATGTACTTAGCAGGCACACGCCTTAACCACTCGGCCAAAGCGTCACTTGGTCATGATCACAATAAAATTTCAAACTTGAGTATTTCCCAACCATCTCCGAGTACAGAACCAGGTTGCACTGAGCCCCTGACATGGTGACGCCACACTCCCGGAAGGCCGAAACGGCGAAGCCCAACCAGGGCCACCAAGCACAACCGCGCTCCAACCATGGACGCCGGCGGCGCGCGTCCATCGGCACCGTCGGCCGCCGCTGCCGCAGTCGCGGGGGCCTCCGTCGCGGACGAGCCCCGGGACGCGCGGGTGGTGCGGGAGCTCCTGCGCTCGATGGGTCTCGGCGAGGGCGAGTACGAGCCCCCCGTCGTGCACCAGTTCCTGGACCTGGCCTCCCGATACGTCGGAGACGTGCTCGGGGACGCCCAGGTCTACGCCGACCACGCCGGGAAGGCTCAGATCGACGCCGACGACGTGCGCCTCGCCATCCAGGCCAAGGTCAATTTCTCCTTCTCCCAGCCGCCGCCGCGCGAGGTACCAATCCCACCCAAAATCCTACCTTTTTGTTGTTCAATTTCGGCAAATGAGTTGGCTTCTATAATTATTTTCTTATATCCCGCCAAAATCGTTGTTTTCTCCGTCGGCTGGTGTTACACGGTCGAATCCACCAACCCTAGTTATTGTGTTGCCCGTGTAGTTGAAACTTGATTTTGAATTAGTTTTGGTTTTGCTGGATTTGTTGGCCGAGAACTTGGGATTTCTTCCATTGTTTCTTTATAATACTCGTAAGAGTTTTTCTGGCATCTCTCTAGTCTTGAAGTAGTATCTATTCTATGTAGTCTCGAAATTATGTCTTTTAAATTTGTTAACTCGTCCCCGCTCAATTCCATTGAAAGAGAGAGGGAAATGTCGACTTACAGCATAGGTTCAGATCTGTTCAGAAAGAGGTTCAATCCTAAAAGCCACATAGATCGGAGACGATAACATCATAATCCAAAACATAACCGGTAAGAGACGATTCAGAATTCTAAACTACTAGTACAAAAATTCACGTGTTGTAATAAATTCTTCTACAAATGAGGTAATGAAGTTTCTAAAGCTGCATCTTCATCTATTCTAAAATGGTATTTGTCATCCCTGTGCTGCCTTGCAGAATATGGTGATCTTTTTACTTCCTACCACATCAAGAACAACAACAACAAAACCTTTAAGTCCCAAATAAGTTGGGATAGGCTAGAGTTGAAACCCAGTAGAGCAATCAAGGTCCAGGCACGTGAATAGCTGTTTTCCAAGCACTCCTATCTAAGGCTAAGTCTTTAGGTATATTCCATCCTTTCAAGTCTCCTTTTATTGCCTCTACCCAAATCAACTTCGGTCTTCCTCTGCCTCTCTTCACATTACTATCCTGACTTAGAATTCCACTACGCACCGGTGCCTCTGGAGGTCTCCGTTGGACATGTCCAAACCATCTCAACCGGTGTTGGACAAGCTTTTCTTCAATTGGTGCTACCCCTAATCTATCACGTATATCATCGTTCCGAACTCGATCCCTTCTTGTATGACCGCAAATCCAACGTAACATACGCATTTCCGCGACACTTATCTATTGAACATGCCGTCTTTTTGTAGGCCAACATTCTGCACCATACAACATAGCAGGTCTAATCGCCGTCTTATAAAATTTGCCTTTTAGCTTCTGTGGTACCCTTTTGTCACATAGGACACCAGATGCTTGGCGCCACTTCATCCATCCTGCTTTGATTCTATGGCTAACATCTTCAGCAATATCCCCGTCTCTCTATAGCATTGATCCTAAATATCGGAAGGTATCCTTCCTAGGCACTACTTGACCTTCCAAACTAATATCTTTCTCCTCCCGAGTAGTAGTGCCGAAGTCACATCTCATATACTCAGTTTTAGTTCTACTGAGTCTAAAACCTTTGGACTCCAAAGTCTCCCGCCATAACTCCAGTTTTTGATTCACTCATGTCCGGCTTTCATCAACTAGCACTACATCGTCCTCGAAAAGCATACACCAAGGGATGTCCCCTTGTATGTCCCTTGTGACCTCATTCATCACTAAGACAAACAGATAAGGGCTCAAAGCTGACCCTTGATGTAGTCCTATCCTAATCGGGAAGTCATGTCTATAACAATTTTAACTAGTAATAAAACTTTGGCCTTACACTAGGATCATAATGTCTAGGAACTACCTTTGTTTTTTTTTTTGGAAAGTTTAAAATCTCATTGCATCACCGACAAAGTACAGATATAGGGCGAAGATTGCCCTGTTCGAAATGTAACTGCCTTTCAAATAGGAAAATTACAGCTATTGCATCCCTTGCTACATAAGCTTTAAATGGTTCAGCTTAAGATGGATTTCCTATACCTAATAAATTTTGAAGGTACCCACGCAGTTGCATTTTGAAGTTATAGATGATTATATGTAGATGATGCCCTATTGATACTTGTAGGATTGAATTCTCTGTTGCATTAGGGTATTGTGTTTTGTTTTTATTTCATATTTCCCTCTGTTCTTAATCAAAGGTGAACTCTCTGTAGCATAACACTATGGTTGTTGCATTGCACCTTGATACAGGAAGACCATAATTTATAGCTAAATTTAAATCATCTATCTTTTAATGATTCCTTCACATTCTTAAACGCCATCAAAGACTAGTACTTGACAGAATACTAGAACTGCACTGGACTAATTTGCTTTCTCCTTTGGTTGCATTTGTACTTCTGCATTGTATTTGTTTCTTGTGTGTCAAAATCTTCATTGTATGCATCTACCTATGACAAGGCTATTGGTACTTTTTGTCCAGATTCTTTGATGAAAACACACTGACTCACCAATTCCTATTAGATCTGCTATAATATTTGATCTGTTGACAAGTTCATACGAAGTACGGACCGACCTTTGAGCAGAACCACATAATCAAGTGTTCTATCTGACCATTCAGTGGTAAAGTGGTGTTATGGATATGAAAAAAGTGTTTGGGTGCTTCTGACTACACCTAGCATTGAGTTTTAAGATGCATTTCTGGAAGATTACAATGTTCCAGCACAATTGATTTCTCCTTGCTTGTTATGAGGCATCAGCGGCATCACTAAGGATATTTGTTGCCTTATGATAGACATCCTTAATATGTTGATAAGAGGTTTCTTTAAATGTCGTATTACTAAATACAAGTAACATGATCTCAGTTGATCCCTTGGACTCTGCACAAAAAAATTATAATATGTACTTGCTCGCCCAGAAAATGATACATTGCTTACCTAAGGAAGCTTGGGAAGTACCAATTAACATTTGAAAAGAGTAAATTTATATGTTTCTTGCTTAGCTCATAATGAATAATCTTTCCAGTCACAAAGCACTGTTTCAAGATGTTTGTAGCCAACAATTTAAATTTTTGGCTGTATATTTAGATTTGGCTTGTGAAGCTTTGTTTCAAAAAACATTTTATTTTTTTATTATAATTTTCTGAGGTTATTTAATATAATACAACAGATAGTACTCTTTGCTTGTGTTTCATTAGTAGATCATATTGATCTCCAATATCACTTTTTCTTGTGATGGATTATACAGTGACAACTTGACCTTTTAGTGAACAATCTCTAAATTTGCTCTTTTTTTAATGGTGGATTGCAAGACTCTTTCTGTTAGATACAACTTTGACCTTTAGGGAATAGTCTCTATATTTGGAAGAGTTCTCGTCAGATGCAAAGAAAGAAAAGTAGAAAACATCAACCAACAGCTGAACCCAGCAACCAAAACCATCTTTTTGCCATCAAATTTGACCAACATGACTACAGAACTTTTATATTTTTATAAAGAACTTCTACTTGGACTAGAAAACCAAGTCATTGTTAGGCATCTTCAAATCATCCCACTAGAAAGAGTACGTTAGTTGATCTTCAGATTTTCCAAGTGGGCTACCACAATTCAGAAGTCATTCATTACCTCTTTGCCTTGAGATGAGAATCCCAATGCCACAGTATGTTAGTTGTTGAAGCGTGTTATGGTATTAAGTATGTGCGTTCACCTTGAAATAAGAAGATGTGATGCTGATAGATCATGCTTAGTCTACAGGGATCTCATATTGCCTTTTTATGTTCCTACTTCCTAGACTCCCTACTGCAAAGAAAGCCATTTATAAATATAGTTGTTGGATGTTGTCTTCTTAGCACAACTAAAAGTGTATGAGAGTTGTGGTGAAACACTGGAACTCATGTTTTGGTGTGTCTTCTCTGGTTATGGGCTACTTAACATTTTGAATCTAGGGGTTAGTAGGAAGCTCTTGTTATTTCATTGGATTCTTGAAAAGTTGATCCAATCTTCTCTGTAGAGAACGTGTGCATAGCAGTGTTTTAGGCTAACAAGTTATTTCCTCTTCTTGGTAGGTTCTCCTTGAGCTGGCCCGGAGCCGGACCAGAATACCTCTGCCCAAATCAATTGCTCCTCCTGGCTCAATTCCCCTCCCACCTGAGCAGGATACACTGTTGGCCCAGAACTACCAACTCCTACCTCCGTTGAAGCCGCCACCTCAATTTGAGGAAACAGAGGATGAGAATGAAGAATCCACAACCCAAGTCTGACGCCAAACCCAGCAAATTCTAATCCAACCTTCTCGCAGGATCAGAGAAATAACGAGCAACAGCACACTCCCCAGCATGGTCAGAGGGTTTCATTCCAACTCAATGCTGTGGCAGCTGCTGCTGCAAAGCGTCCTCGGATGACCATTGATCAGCTGAACATGGGCTAACCATTCATCGTCGTCGGTTAGACTAGTATCCTTTTCCACAACCACTAGTCTGGAGAATCATGTTTTGAAGAGATTAGTGGTGTATTGGTATGATCTTATTGACTACCACCCACCTATTTAACCACGAGATGTGCAGTACAGCAGCAGCATAAGTTTCTGCCTGCAAGCACGTTGCTTTAGGGAAGGAAAGCAACTGTGCTAGTAGTGTATTTTGTTCTTGCTCACTGCTACAATGGTATCTGGGTTTGCATGTTCTTAGTAAAATTAGCATTCATCTCAAGAGGGCAAATATTGCTTTATCAGTATTGCAAGTTACTTCCTCTGTTTTAAATTATAAGACGTTTTGGCTTTTCTAGATATATTGATTATGCTATGTATCTAAGTGCACGACAAAAACTATATATCGAGAAAAGCTGAAATGTCATATAATTTTTAGTATTAGTTATGATGGCACCAAATTGTGATTTTTATCCACAAGCAGGATTGAAACAATTAAAACATTGAACTAAAAAGAACATGAAAAACATAGTGCCGACTCTTCCACCCCTTCATAGCTTTTGTTCCCTATATCACCCTGGCGAGTGGCCGTGAGGTGAGGCATGGAGTCGATGCTGACGTCTACCCAACGTCCTCTACTGGACCGAGATTGAAAAAAAACACGTCCTCTACTAGACCTATCAAGAGCCTGTTAGATCCAGGCAGCTAATTGTTAGCTGCTAACTAAAAGAAACCACCTAATAATTACTTTTTACTGGCGGCTAATTGTTAGCTGCTAGCTAAAAGAAGCCAGCTAATTACTCCCTCCATTCCAAATTAGGCAGTAATTAGTTAGCTTCTTTTACTAGCAGCTACTGCTAGCTAAAAGAAGCCAGCTAATAACTACTTTTTACTAGCAGCTAATTGTTAGCTGCTAGCTAAAAGAAGCCAACTAATTACTATCTCTATTCCATACTATAAGTATAAGACATTTCTTATAATTTGGAATGGAGTACTTTTTACTAGCAGCTAATTGTTAGCTGCGCTTAAAGAAGCCAGCTAATTACCTTTTACTAGCGAGGCTATTAGCTGAAACTTGTTTGGATCCTCCAGCTAATAATTAGTAATAATTTATAATTATTAAGAGCTGGCTAATGATTTTTTATTAGTAGTACTTCGCAATTAAGAGCCAGCTAATATTTTTTATTAGCTAAATAGATCATTTTGAGCTATTAATTTGGTTATTGGCTGAGGTGTTTGCGTCCACTAGAGCTAATTTTACCAGCTAGTAACTATTAGCTCATAGGGTCTAAATATGACCCAAGTACTCCTACTAGACTACTTGAGTACTAGCACATCTACATTGCAATGGAAACTTCAGCTACTTTGCACCTGCAATCGAATATTGAGTTGCCCTCATCCTGAATTGATAAACGTGTTTTGATCAGGGAAACTCATGAAAATTTGACTCTTAAATTTTCTTATAATATGTTGTCATTTGCTAAAGAAAATATCATCGTAGAGGCACTTTGAATGCAAGTTTTACATCCTAGTCTTGCGTGTAATTTGAGTAATTTGAGTATGCATTAACATACCCTCTACTGATCAAGTTTTAAGTGGTATTAGAGTTTTTCCCAAAAAATATGAAATTGCAGTACAATGTTAAGTCAAACCATCTTAAGTTATGAAATAAATTTTCATAGTACACTTATTCAGAGTTATAAATGCTAATACTATTTTCTTTAAATTTTGATTAAATTTAAGATAATTTGACTTAAATCAAACCTAGAATTACATCTTTTGGGGACAGAGGTAGTATATGTTAAGTTGGCAGATTTTGTATATTCAAAACAAATCATATTTGATCTGATTGATGTTGAATCTCACTAGTCACTAGTTCTCTACACTCAGTGTTTTCATCTCCACGTATAACACGTGAGATTCCTGACTGTGGCACTGCAGTGAGATGTTTTATAAGGCGTGTTTGATATGGAGCATAGGGGTGGCTTGGCCCGTCAGCCAGCCCCAGGCTAGCCACGGCCTGGTCCAGAGCAGACACAAGGGCGTGTTTGATTTGTTGTAGTTGAGGAGACATGCCCAGGAGAGGCTATGTTTGATTTCTTCCAGCCAGCCCGGCCCAACACCAACTACCTCCAACTATCAGTTGGAGATGGTGTTTGATTTGGGTCCGGCTAGGCATAGACCAAATACCAGAATCAGCAGGGTAGAGAGAACAAGAGCAGATAACAGGTAGTTTCATAAGCATGCAAATTGATCAAACAAGAAGTTACAACAACAGCAATGTGAATTAATCATATTGGCCTCAGACTAAGTATTGTTGTCATGCATTAATTAATCATAGCTGCCTTCAGATAATTAAAAAACAATCTTACAGAGAGATCAACAGCACAAATATGAGTTCAGTACGTACAACACTTGTCCAAAAGCATAACCAGATAAGACATGGGTTCATTAGAGAAGAAAAACATGAAGGCAGGTAATCATGCTTAGGTTGTCATCATTGGCCTACACATTGCAATTACACGAAGGAGACTTGTTTAGCTTCTGCCAAAGAGCAAACAACATCACACAAAGAGCCAATATAAGCACATTCTTCCAACATCAGTCTTACCATCAACAGCAGGAATGCATTGACAACAGTCATCTGGGAGCAGCTGGGAGGGGAGGGGAGTTGCTGCTCCCAGAGATGCATTGAAATCTCTCACTGCCTCTTCATAATTCTTGTACTTCAAAAACCTAGCATTAGAGAACCCAAGAACTTGTTCATTGCACTCATGCTAGGTTTTGTAAATCCCAGGTTTCTTTCCAATGAAAACCACATAGCAAGGGACCATTTGCTGTGAAATCAAAAATTGAATTAGCCTCAGTCAATTGCAAAAGCAAGCCATGAGTGTGGCATTGAAGATCTTGGGATTGAGAGAAGAAACAACACATGATCCTAAATGCCACACTGATGAGGTGTTCATCTTGATCAACTCAAAATGTTGACATCACAGGCTAGATAAAATTGTGGCCTCAGCTATAGAATTTGGTGCTGCAATTCATGTATGTAGTCATCACAGGTGGCTGCACATGTACCAAATAACTCCAGAAAATCAGCAAGTTTGAGACTGCAAAGTAGGAACCCAACATCAAGGCTGCCATCAATTCTCTGCCATCAGCCTATTGGTGTTGCTAGAGAATGGATGCATGGTTCAGATAGATTTGATGACAGCCATGAAAACCAGCAACCAAATGCCATGAAAAACAAGAACAACATACAGTTGTGTAGCCACCTCATATATTTGTTCACAATTTGCATCATAGGCCATATCAGAACCCACATTAGGCACCAACTCATGGAAACACAACCAACAAATCCAAGAAATGACAGAAATAGATGAAAGCATGAAGTAAAGTTTGAAACAAGTGCAATCCCAAGACCATGAAGGCCATGAAATCCATGGGCACATCCATTCACTGCCATCAGCATGGTATGAGTATGCTGTTGCTTGGGAATGGATGTGTCCCACAGGTTCAATGGCACCCCATGAATAGCACAATGTAATACAGTCCTCTCAATGCAGCAAGAACATAAAGAACCATAGCAATATAAAGTGACAAAGAAACTATCAATAGTAGTAACTAACAGAGGTTACTAGTTAATGCATCAAGTTTGTCTCCAAATAAAAGTTTAGCCCACAACAAGTAGGCACAAATACCACTACCAAGTAACACTTGGTCAGATATAGTTAGCCACCCTCCTACCAAGCAAACCTAAAAGGACAGGTGCTGGTTAGCCATCTACCTGCATAGGAGCTACACCAAAATGGAACCCAAAAGAGAATAAAGTGGGTGAGGGAGTTGGAGGAACTATACATCTCAACTATCATCCCCCTCTATGCCTTGTTGTCCTACATGGATTGGCCTACATGTAGTAGTTCTTGGCTAGGTAGTTCCTCATCTAAATATCCCTATGGCTATCCACCATGTTCACAAAGCCCCTGCCTAAGGCCTTGTTGTCCAACATGTAAGTGTAGGCAACAATGAGAGCTTCTTCAGTGAAGCCCTACATCTCCATGACTGCAAGATAGAGGGCAGGATCCACATGTGCAGGCCTAGTCTCTCTAAGTGCATTTGCCACATTGTTGACAGCATCAGACATGTTAGTTATCATAAGCATCTCATCCTCACTGAAGTTTGCCCTTTTCCTCTTTGCCCCAACAGTGGAAGTGAGAAGGTCAGTTGCCTTGCTGCCCTCACCAACCTCAGTGTTATATTTGACATCAGTAGCACTAGTGAAGCCATGGCCCTCTATCTTAGCAGCCACACTGTTAGCTTGGTTCACCCCAAGTGGCTCACTAGACCCTAGGGCATACCTACCAGTGGCCATATCACTACTAAAAATGGTCTCTATCTCAGTGTAGAACCTGATAGGTGTGTTGAGGAACTCAGCATCCTTAGGGTGGTCCTGCAGTCAGTGTATTGGATTAAATAAACAAGGAAGAAGAGAAATAGTGACTACAAGTGTGCATGACTCAGTTTTTACCTTGCAATGGCCTAGGTAGTGCTCAGGTGAAAGGTCCTTGTTTGGTTTTGGTAATTGAGTGACAACCTAGGTGGACAAATTGAGTTTAATGTGAGACACAGGTAATTAGTCCACAGGTACATGTGTGTGAGCAACATATGCCATGGAGGTGAAAATGGTTCGGAAATGTTGCAAAGCTCATACATGTGATGAAGGAGCTCATTGCATACGAGACATGACATTGAGTCATGTGACTAAGGTGGAGAAGATCAAGACAAGACTTGGCTCGACGGACCAGTTGCAAGTGTGAAGGGCAAGTTTAGTGATGACTTGGCACCGATGGACCAAAGCAATAGAGAAGAGCAAGTGAAGTCAAGATCGATGAACCAATACGGTCATGTGATGATATGAAGTGGATCATATCATTTGTGATTGATTGGTGCATATGTTGCATCAACATTAGAGGAGATGGAATGGAATGCGCAAGGCAAAGGTATATTTGTAGGGCACTTCATTTCACCGGTCAAAGGTTGTGCAGAGAAGTTTATGACCGGGTTTAGGATAGATGACCGTACTATCAAGAGGGGCAAACTTGTTTGTATATCGGTTATCTAGTGCCACTCGAGTGATCTAACTTTGTATCGTTGCTAGGATCAAGTGACATGGTGAAAAGAGTGCTAACCCTTTGGAAAAATGTTTGTGAAAAGCCAACACCTTGTGCACGTGTGTTACTTGTTAGCAATCCAAATTAAATCAAGTACTTAGGTTCGCTAGCTTATGAATAAACTCATACACTACCACTAGATTCAACTAATCATTCAATCAATAGTGGTAGGCTATGAATTTTAAAATTTTATTTGTCTTGCATGATCCTATAAAGCATGTACTATATGCACTAACCGTATACTAGTAAGGGATGAAAATAATCATGCACATTACAATGATACCTTTGCTATGTTGGAGTAGAGGATAGTCACATAGATTCCAATTCATCACTCCAATAGCAATGTGAAGTCCAATTATTAGCATGGTGAAGACCAATCATCAATATAAAGTACATTCTTCACCCATATGAATTGAAACCACTAATGATCAAGTGCACTATCTTGTTGTGGTTGGCTTGCTTATTTTCTTGATCAATGCTTGCATGAGAGCATCAATGTAAAAATACTACTTGAAATATCATGACTAGCTTCCTTTTGGATGTTGCTTGTTTTTCTTAATCAACCATTTTGATTGCTTCAACTAAGCATCTCAAATGTTTCTCGGATCACCACTTCCATATTAGCCTTTCAAGTACCACACTTGGTTTACCTACACATAGACGGCAAGTCCCTACACTAGGGAGAAGTGACCTCTCTCCAAAGAACCATTCTAGATACTCACTTGAATTGACTTTGTTTGATTGATCCAAGTGATGGACTTAACTTGATGAGTAATCATGAAACCTTCTTTAAGTCCTTTTCTTTCCATTTGTTTAAGTCATTTTGTTTCTACCAAATGATTTCCAATTGTTATTAGAACTTAACCTTCATCTTCATCTTGAGCTTGGTCTTGATCTTCTATTTGAGTACTAAATGTGTGCCAAGTACAACATTAGCAAGATAACCCTTGTAAGAGATGTGAAGAAGCTTGTCATTGGTTCAAACCGGACTTGGAAGCTAAGGCAAATCAATTTAGTTCAAGTCATCTTAGAAGCTCATGATAAGTAACAAGAGTACAAGCATAAGACAACAATGCAAATGGATATCTAGTTTGGATTGTTTCAAGTGGCATCTAGACTCAAGTATTTCATCAAGAATTCACAAGTGGTGTCTAGATTAACTTACAAGTGATATCCTACAAGTGGTACTCATAAAGATAGCAAATGTTCAAGAAATGGTTTTTATTGACAAATCAATCATAAACGTGGTATCACATCTCTACACATGGTATCATTCATACAAGATGGTGGTTACACAAGTGATCCTCAACTTTAAGTGATCATCAAATGAAGAATGCTTTCCTCATCTAGAAAAGCTCAAGATTATCAAGTGAATGACCCATGCTTGGACATAGGGGGAGGAGCCCCACTACAATTGGTATCAAGGTCATAAGATCCTACACATAGTGTCTAAAGAGCTATACAAGTGGTGTCCATAAAAAATACAAGATTCTAGCCTCAACCATCTTTGCATCAATAAGATGCACACCTTTTATAGAAATTGATAACAAAGGGGAAGAGATTGTACAAAGATATGAAAGCTTTAAGAGAGTTTGAGACAAAAAAGTAGAGGTTGGACATGGACATGGATAAAGAGGAAGCAACATTGAGGAATTGAGAAGGATCAAAATTCTTGAACAAGAGAAGCACATAAATAGGGGGGCAAGCTCATGAACTTGTGTTTGATTGTATTTGATAAGTGCATATTCATGTGCTTGCTTGCATTACATAAGTTTTTAAATTTAATATGCATGATTGTGTGTTGCATGTTAGCTGTAGAATTTAATTGATGAAACGATAACTAGCATGCATAGGATGGTAGCTAGACTTGTTTTTCTACATGTGGTACTAGAACCTTGCTTATAATGTTGATCTCATAGGGTTTCTAGTATTTTTATTGTCTAGCTACTCATGACCTTATAAGTGCAACTCTGATTGGTATCACGCTTCAAAGGTTAATTCTTTACACCTTAGCATCATTGGTAGTAATTACTCTCCCACAATTCCAATCTATGCACATGTGCAAGCTTCAAACCAAACACTCTAACACATCTGTAGGGGGAGCTAATACTACCATTTTGGGTTTGTGGTACTTGTCTAAAATCTTTACACATGGTAAAATTTCTTTGGCAAGCAACATAAATCCAAAAGTGCTTAATTTCCATATCTTTGTAGAGTTGTCAGCAATTACCAAAAAAATAGAGATTGAAAGGTTCTTGTTTGGTTTTGGTAATTGAGTGGCAACCTAGGTGGACTAATTGTGTTTAATGTGAGACACACAGGTAATTAGTCCACAAGTACATGTGTGTGAGCAACATATGCCATGGAGGTGAAAATGGTCCGGAGATGTTGCAAAGCTCACACATGTGATGAAGGAGCTCATTGCATATGAGAAATGACATTGATTCATGTGACTAAGGTGGAGAAGATCAAGACAAGACTTGGCTCGACAGACCGGTTGCAAGTGTGAAGGGCAAGTTGAGTGATGACTAGGCACCGATGGACCGAAGTAACAGAGAAGAGCAAGTGAAGTCAAGATCGATGAACCAATACGGTCATGTGATGATATAAGTAATTTGCACTCTATAATTTGGCTTATGTAGCCTTGTTATTGAGCATTGCTAGTGAACTTAGGGGCTTTGTGCGCTTTGCATCACTAGTTGTGTAAGAGCTCCCCTGGTTGCTTAAAGTAATAGTTGCATAGGTTTATGTGACCTTGCAAGCTAGAATTGTTAGGTGAGCTCTAGCTAGCCCGGCATCTTTGTTGCCTATTTAGGATCTTTGTAAGGTGCTTGAAACTTAGATAGAGGGGTGTAGTCTTGGCTAGACCGATAGTTTTAATTCCGCATTTGTTTCGGTTAGTCGGTGCGTTTAATTTTTAGAAAGGACTATTCACCCCCTCTAGTCTGCTATCTCGACCCTACATCAGGTTCTAGCATTATGGCATTGGTCTCATGATCAAACAGTGCACCACTAAGGTCCTTCAACTTGCACACCCTAGCCCACTTCTGCCTCCACTTCCTCAAGTGATTGTACACTTGAGTAGGGCTGACAGCTTCACCACTATACTCCCTAAGAGCCTTTGCCACACAGTTGACATCCTTATCCTTGAAACACTTGTCAGTCCTACTGCCATCAGATACTATCTAGGACATCCTCCTAAGGGCAAACCCATATGTGTTATTATTCCACCTCATGGGGGGCCTAGCACTAGCAGCACCCCCTGGGCAGGCACTACCTTAGGTGCATCAGCCCCCACATCAACCACCTCAGGTGCAGCAACACCCCCAGCTAGCCCAGCACTAGCCACATCAGCCATGTCAGCAACTAGCACAAATCCAGCCATCCTAATAAGGTCACCGTCCATGACATCAAGCCAGGTATCAACAACAAATAGAAGATGAACAAGAGATATAAGATGAACAACAGATAGAAGAATTATAGCAGGTTAGTCTCAATCATGTCCATTAGTTATTACACATGAGCAGTACACCACATGAGTTCCATATCCAGGGTCTACAAGCTAAAATCATACATGAATGGAAAGCATGAATCAAATCCTAGCAGTACCCCTAGCAGCCCACATGGCATTGCAAATGCCATCCCTTCTATTAGACATGCCAGTTGAGTCCTAGGAAAATATATCTCCCGCAGGCTAGGTTTCATGTGCCTTAGGCTGGCTGCCTAGAAAGCTCTCCTCTTCTGGGACAACTTCATCAGTGTCAAACCCAAGCATCTAATTATGGAGAATGCAACAGGCCAGTACAAGCTTCACTTGTGTCTTGTATGTGTGGAATGGTTTGTTGTCTAGGATACAAAATCTGTTCTTGAGTGCACTAAAAGCTCTCTGCATTGTCACCCTAAGGGATGAGTACCTTAGGGTTAACAACTCCTTAGCATTGGTAGGATAATTGCGGCTCCCATATTCAGACATGTGGTACCTCACCCCCCCTATAGGGAGGGAGGAAACTAGTGCGGCAAGCATAGCCAGCATCTACAAGGTAAAACTTCCCTACAAGTGCACCAAAAGATATACTACAGTGAATGTGTGTGACTGTTTAAGGACAACAGTGCATGGACTAATGAATCAACACTGCATGGACTAATAAATTTAGTTACCTTCTGGTACAATGAACCCAGCATTTCTCTCAATTGCATCAGCTAGGATGAGGGCATCATGGGTTGATCCCTCCCATCCAGCAAGTACATTTGTGAACTTGAGGTCAAAGTCCACAATAGCCATCACATTTTATGTGGGGTTGTGCTTCCTACCCCTGAAAGCCTGCTACATGTGTCTAGGCACCCTTGCCAACACATGTGTGCCATCAATGGCACCAACACAGTCCTATAAATGTTTTAAATAGGGGATAAGTCCACAGATGAACAATTGGTTGAACCTAAGGCATATAAGCAAGTTTAATGAGTACCTGCATAAAAAGGGTACCATCTTTGGCTACCCATGATTTTGGGATGTGTGGCATTGCTTGGAGGTCTGATCATATCAGTCCTAAGCTCACCAACAGCATAAAGAACTTGGTGGAAGACTCTACTAACTGTCTTAATAGGCCTCCTAAAGGACTGGTGAACTACCCTGAACCTCTAGTTGTGACCAACCACATGGAGGAACATTGCAACCTGCTCCTCAACAGAACACCCACTAATTTCTAGAACAAGGCCTCTACCTCTAAAAAGATTGCATAGAGCAAAAAAAGGGAGCTCTGGTCATACGCAACATAGGCACTCATCATTAGCCTGTTATATATCATTTGGAGGGTTCCTAGCCTATGCTACTGGCCTAAAGACCTAGGACCATAAGGTACAGGCTCATGTTGGGCCCTAATTCTTCTAAGTCTAGTGACAAAAAAAGATAGCATCACCACAACGATGGCAGCTGCTTGCCTGGGCATCATCTCACGCTGTTCAGTTGGATCCATCTACATGCATTTAACATTCAAATGTATAACTCAGTTCTAGTAGATCCTGGCTGGCCTCAACATGAAAGTGTAAGCATTCACAGCAAGATAAAATAGCACGGCTGCATAAGAAAAAATGCCTCCTATGCATTGGACATATTCATCATTGGCCATATAAAACTACTAACAATTCAGCAAACACATGAAGCTGCTATAAAAACGCATTCTTAGCAACAAGACCAACATCATCGACCAAGATTAACATTCCACAGACACAAATCGAAACCAACAAGGGCAAGAGGAAACCTTGGAATCAAATCAATGGGGGATAGGGGTCGATTTCACCTCGGGGGAGTCGACGGTGAGTTGAAGTGGCGCTAGACGGAGAAGAAGAAGAGCTGGCGATGAAGAAGTAGCAGATCTAGTATGGGACGAAGTTGATCCACCCGAACCAACACTAGATGCACCACCACAACATGGAGAAGACTAAGGAGGAAGACGACCGCCTCCGTGGAGCCCGGCAGGAAACGCAGCAGCGTCGTGGCCAAGCGGATCCCAACCGGGGGAACGGAGATGAAGCCCGGAGAGGAAGAAGACCGCCGCGCCACACACCACCGCACCATCACCGTCGGTCACTCAACATGAACGCAGTAGGGAGAGATGGGGACGACAAAGCGAGAGGAAGGAGAAGGAGCCAGCGGGGGAGGGCGGTAGCTTATAAGGACGGCGGTTTTCACCGGGGAGGAGCGCGCGCGGAAGTTTCAGGGTTCCCACACGAGCCACTGCCTCCGCCCCGAAATTGCCCGTGTGAGGATGGAGCGAGCCAATCCCGGGAGAAACGAACCCTAGGGGCGTTTCCCTGGGTGCAGGAGAGAGGGGATTTTGCACACCGCGAGCTGGGCCAGAAGCTAAGCCAAGTGAATCAAACAAGCTCCTCTGCAGCTGGAGGACGTAGGGCCACCCCAAAGCCCAATATCAAACACGCCCATAATATATTGTATTAACTAACTATTGAGCTGCCAATTGATTCGATTCTCCCTGATCACACGAAGCAATGCAAGTACATGCTCTTGATTTGGGGTACGTGGTTACCTGCTTAGCACATTTGTTTACTCGGTGCGTATATGCATGTTGGTACACTGCTGGTACTTTGAAATTAGATCAAGCAAAGCACGCATGCATGGGGCAGAGAAATCAACAAAGGAATCGTATCGATCGATCTATACAAAAATGGCCACCGACAACTGCAGTAGCTTTCTTCTTCGAAAATAAGGAGGGAGGGGAAAAAAGGCTACACCTACACAGGTTTCGCCGTGGCTTCCCGTACACCGCCGGTGCCCAAAGTCTTGGCTTACCGTACACATGAGAGCAGAGCAACACACTTCCCTGCACCGGCGGCACGGCAAGGCGTGCTATGTTCCATGGTCCATGGACCATGTCCAAGGCGCATCTGCTAGCTCCTGGGACCTGGCCACCTGGGGTGCATCACCTGTCAATTCAATTTGATAGACGATAAATCATGTATATTCAATCATAAGTGTGGTGTACATGTATATACTATAGCTTCCATATCCAACCGACTCATAGAAGCATTGTTCGGTGGATAGAAAGCAAACGTCAATCAAGGCCAGACTTGCCAAAACAGTACACGCCAATCAATCAAGGGCTAAACACGTTGGTATGCAAGGATACAGTGCCATGCAAGGATTCATTTGTCTAACACCCCCCGCAGTCTCAATGTCGTCCTCAACCATGAACATTGAGACTGGATCGAAACTCGGTGAAGGCAGATGTCGATAGCCCCTTGGTGAAAATATCGGCGTACTGAGACGAAGTAGGAACATGGAGAACTCGAACAGCTCCAGCAGCAACCTTGTCCCGAACAAAATAAAGATCAATCTCAATATGTTTTGCGTTGATGCTGAACTAGGTTCGTCGACAAATAAGCAGCGCTCACATTGTCACAGTAGACGATAGAAGCCTAGTGGACAGGACAGTGAAGCTCAAGGAGAAGTTGGCGCAACCAGGTCACCTCGGCAACAGCATTAACAACCGCTCTGTATTCAGCCTCGGCACTGGAACGAGAGACCATCGGCTGACGCTTGGAAGACCAGGAAACCAAATTATCACCCAGGAAAACAACATACCCGGATGTGGAGCGCTGTGTATCAGGACAACCTGCCCAGTCAGCATCAGAATAAGCCATCATGGAGGACACAGTGGAGGAGTGCAGTTGTAAGCCAAAGTCCAGAGTACCACGGACATAGCGCAGGATCCGCTTTACCAAAGCGAGATGAGGCTCACGGGGGTCATGCATATAGAGGCATACTTGTTGAACGGCATATGCAATGTTAGGTCAGGTGAAAGTGAGATACTGCAGGGCGCCAGCAAGGGCACGATAATCGGTCACATCAGGCACAGAGGCACCATCACCGGAAACCTTGGCAGAAGTGTCAATAGGGGTAGAACAAGGCTTACAATCAGACATACCAGCTCGCTCCAGAATATTTAGCATATATTGCCGCTGAGAGAGAAACAGCCTGCCATCACGCCTGGTGACAGACACGCCTAGAAAGTGATGAAGAGGGCCCAGGTCCTTCATCGAGAACTCCTGAGTCAAGGCGACAATAATGCGTCGAAGAAGAGCATCGGACGAGGCGGTGAGGACAATGTCATCAACATATAGAAGTAAGTATGCCAAGTCGAAGCAATGATGGTAAATAAAGAGCGATGTGTCAAACCGAGCACCAACAAATCCAAGGGACAAGATGTGAGAGGCAAACCGACTGTACCAGGCACACGGTGCTTGCTTCAAACCATACAAGGACTTTCGAAGATGGCAGACGTGATCAACATGAGAGGGATCCACAAATCAGGACGGCTACTCACAGTATACTTTCTCCTACAGAGTGCCATGAAGGAAGCCATTCTTCACATCTAGCTGATGAATAGGCCATTGATGGGACAAAGCAACACTGAGGACAGTGCGAACAGTGGCAGGCTTAACAACCGGACTGAAAGTCTCATCATAGTCAACACCAGGACGTTGAGTGAAGCCATGAACCACCCAACGAGCTTTGTATCGGTCAAGAGACCCATTAGAAGCAAACTTATGACAATATACCCACTTGCCAGTGACCACATTAGCCCCAGTCGGACGAGGCACAAGATCCCAAGTATGATTCTGCTGTAGGGCAGTAAACTCCTCAATCATCGCTGCACGCCAATTAGGATCGGCAAGAGCACCACGGTACGTCTTGGGAATGGGAGACAAAGATGTGGCCTGAAGGTTGAGCCGTTGCACTAGAAGGCGAAAACCCCGCTTGCCTCTGGTGGCCATAACATGGTCATTGATGGGTGGCGACACAGGAACCACCCGCGATGGTGGTGAAGATGCCAGTGTCCCGTTGGCAATGGCCGATGGTGAAGAACCATTCGGGGCAGCAGGAGTGGAGGGCGTGGAGGCAACTGCAGATGCGGCAGACCCCAGCAACGCGATCAGGAAGGAGGCAGCACCAGTGGCCGGGGTGCTGACGTGCTCAGGCGGAGGCGCGCCAGGCAGAGGCGGAGACACGCCTGGTGTTGGTGGGCGTAGCTGGAGAAGCGGCGGGTGCGAGGGACGGCCTGGTGATGCTGGCAGCAACCTGGGATGCACGAGATCCACCAGGGGCAGCATCACTGACCGATGGAAGCCGACGACCGATGGGCTGTACCGAAAGACCTTAATCTACCAAAAAATCATAAGTGGTGGATGGCAACTGGGCCTTCCGATTAGCAAATGGAAACACAAACTCATTGAACACCACATGACGAGAAATAATGATCTTATTGGAAGACAAGTCCAGACACCGGTAGCCTTTGTGATCGGAGGGATAGCCAAGGAAAACACACATGGCAGAGCGAGGCGCAAGTTTGTTGATGGCTGTGGTAGAAAGGTTGGGATAGCAGAGACAACCAAATACACGTAGATGGGAGTAAGAAGGCCGAACCCCATGGAGAGCGAAATGAGGTGTTCCGAGGCTTAGAGTTTTGGTGGGGTGAAGATTGTGAAGATGAGTTGCTGTGTGCAGGGCTTCCACCCAATAGGATGGAGGGAGGCTAGCTTGGAACATAAGGCTACGAATGATGTTATTAGTAGTGCAGATAATGCGTTCAGCTTTTCCATTCTGGGGGGAAGTGTGGGGGCATGGCATGCGAAGAGCAACGCCATGGGTGAGGAAAAAGGAGCGAGTGGAAGAGTTATCAAATTCCCGGCCATTGTCACATTGGACGCTTTTGATGGTGGTTGAAAACTGAGTACGGACATAGGCAAAAAATGGGCTAGGGTGGCGAAAGTGTCGAATTTTAGGCGGAGTGGGAAAGTCCACAAAAAATGGGAGCAGTCATCAAGAATAACCAAATAATATTTATAGTCGGACACGCTGACAATAGGAGATGTCCATAAATCACAGTGAACTAAATCAAAGTTCCGAATAGCACGGGAACTGGAATGGGAAAAAGGTAAACGACAATGACGACCGAGTTGACAAGCATGGCAGATGGACTCAGTGTCACGTTTATTACACTCTATAGCGGCACTGGAAATGAGTTTCGTTAACGCCAGCGAGCCAAGATGACCAAGACGGCGATGCCAAAGTGAAGTGAATGCAGCGAGGAGAGCTTGGGGACTGGGGAGGTTGGGCAGTAGGGGGTAGAGGTCACCGGTACTATTGCACCTAGCGATCACGCTCCGAGTGTGAAGATCCTTCACAGAAAGACCAAAGGGGTCAAATTCAACTGAGCAAAGGTTGTCAATAGTAAAGCGACGAACGGATATCAAATTTGTAATAATATGAGGGGAGACAAGAACATTCTATAGAGACAAAGGGCGTGCATAAGGAAGAGCGGTGGAACCAGTGGCGGTGACAGGTAACAAGGAACTGTTACCGACAACAATATGGGAGGGAGTGGAACGAGACGACAAATGGGAAACAAAGAGAGTACCTGTGTCGAACGCCATATGGCTGCTCGCGCCAGAGTCCATGTACCATTCACCTGAGGGTGGGGGCGTCAACTGCATGGTGCTGAAGGCGTTGGCGAGGCCAGCTGGATCCCAATAGCCGGCGCCGGACATAGGAGTCCACAACGCCGACTGCCCAGGGTAGACAGTGCCGGTCGATGGTGGTGACGGCACGGTGAAGTACTGTGCAGGCACGCCATGACCCGCGGCAAGTAGCGCAGGAGGTGGCGGTGGGGCGCTGACATGGAGCCCCACAGGCATAGGCAGGGGCGCCAGGGGAGGATGCCAGCCTGGGGTGCCAGGGCGCACGGTCGGAAAGGAAACCGGCGGGCGTGCGTGCAGCCAGACTTGGACAGTGCCGGACCAGGGGTTTGCTGGCAGTCCAAGGTAGCGAGGACCGCCAGAACCACGCTCTCGACCGCGCCCCTGGCCACGCCCCTTGCCGTAGCCGTTGTGTTTAGCTGTTGCCGTGGCCGTGCTGGGGAGGGCCAGCGGGTGCGCCACTGCTGCCAGGAACAGCCACCCCACCAGTGGGGGGCGTGAGCCTGACGGGGCCTATGCGGAAGCAGCAACAAAGGCTACGACGGGACGAGCCTTGGCCTTCTGCATGATCTCCTCAAGGTGCAGGTCAGCACGAACATCAATAAATGATGGAAACGGCCTCTGCCATGCAATGAGCGCAGCCAAATGCGAATACTTCTCATTCAGGCCACGAAGAACATTAAGAACAAGAGTGCGATCGTGCACAGGCTCGCCAAGATCGCCGAGCGCGTCGGCCATACTCTTCATCTTCCGGAGGTAATCGGTCATGGAGAGATCACCTTGGAAGAAGTTGCGGAGTTCGGCGTCGAGGAGGAGGGCACGAGTCTCCCGGTTGCCGATGAATTGTTCCTCGATGCCGAGCCAAACGTGGCGAGCGGTGGGCACGGTGGAGATGGTGTTCTGGAGCCACCCAAGAACTGTGCACTCCATGCGTGCCCACGCTGGGACCATGGGGAAGGCCTCGTCGGAGAGCACGTGATCCGTGAGGGCATATTTGCCCACGACGAGGAGAAAGAGGTGGCGCCACTTGGAATAGTTGGGGTGCTGAGATCGAGGATGACCGGGACGAGCATCCGGATGTTGGGAAGGCCAACTGCCTGGGAGTGGAGGTCGGCGATGGCAGCAGCCTCACGAGCACGAGCTTCGGCTTCCAGGCGAGCGCGCTCGTCAGCCTCAGACTTGGCACGTGCGGTGCGATCGGCCTTGGCGGCGGCGAGGGCATCAGCGTCAGCCTTAGCACGAGCAACGCACTCGGCCTCGGCTTCGCGGAGATGATTGAGCTCGGCGCGCTCATCGCTGGAGAGTGGCATGGGCAAGGGAGGGAGGACGCTGGACTGGGGTTAGCCGGCGGCGAGAACTAGAATAGGTCGCAGGATGCGGCGGCTGATACCATGATAGACGATAGAAATCGTGTATATTCAATCATAAGTGTCGTGTACATGTATATACTATAGCTTCCGTATCCAACCGACTCATAGAAGCATTGTTCAGTGGATAGAAAGCGAACGGCAATCAAGGCTAGACTTACCAAAACAGTACACGCCAATCAATCAAGGGCTAAACATGTTGGTATGAAAGGATACAGTGCCATGCAAGGATTCATTTGTCTAACACAATTTACCATCGACTCGCGGTGCACGGCCCAGATCATCCACCATGATATGGACGCGTGGACCGGCTCCACGGGCTCAGCCACTGCACGCCGGCCGCCACAGCGAGCAGAACGACACCGGCTGCCCCTTCCACCGCAGTGCCACCGCGCCGGCCGCCCCCGACGCCGACATCTCCCAACCGCCGTCGTACTTCCTCAGCAGCGACTTGTTCGACTCCACCGCCTCGTCCCCGAACGCGGACTCCTCGAACCCAGCCGCCGCCATGCGCTCCCGCCACGCCTCCCTCCCTGCCCCCGCCGCCTCCGACGCGACGGACGTGCCGGCCTCGGCCTCCAGCAGGCGCCTCTCCTCCCCGTCCCTCCCCTTGAACGCCGCGGACGTCGACTCCAGGAACCGCCACAGCAGCTCCAGCCTCGCCGTGAACTCTCCCGCCGCGGTGCCGTCGCCCCCGCCGTCGAGCTCCGAGACCACCACCAGCTCCGGGTTGAGGCCTCGGACCTTCCTTAGGATCTCTGTCCGCTCGTCGGCGCCGGCGTGGCCGAGCCGGAACTGGAGGCACACGACGAGGGCCTCGCCCGGCGGGGAGGCCAACCCATGATGCACGGAGTCCAGGGAGGCCGCGCGGCTGATGGCGAGCTGCAGGTTGATGGACTTGGCGTACCGGAGGAGGTGCGGCGAGAAGTCGTACCCCGGAGGCGACGACGAGAAGGGCGCCGGCGGAGTGGCCGCGGGGCCCGCGACGGTGAGGCGGACGGAGGGCGGCGCGCGCCCGCCGGGCAGCCGGGTCAGCGACTCCAGCAGCGTCGGCCACTGCACGCCGTGCGAGACGCCGAAGTCGACGACGTGGAGCGGCCGGGGCTCCGCGGAGCCGCCGCGCGACGCGGCCTGCGCGATGGCGGCGTTGGCCAGCGCGTTCGGGAGCGCGAACCACGGGCTCACCTCGTGGAACCTGATGAGCGACGCGCGGAACAGCCGCGGCTCCGCGCCCGCGAACGCCGGCGTCGGGCACTCGCACGGCGGCACCCGCACGGTCGCTGCGGCCGCGGGGCCAACGGCGGCGGGGAGCCTGCGGGCGAGCGCGCGCAGCCCGTGCGCGGCCAGCCGGTGGTTGGCGTCGCCGGAGAAGGAGGCGAGCTCGCCGAGCACGTAGAACAGGTGCTGCACGCGCGACAGGTTGCCGGCCTCGACGGCGGCCGTGCACGGGTTCAGAAGCTGCTCCGCCCACCTCGTGTCCCGGTCGGATCCCGCTCCCCCGCCCTTGGAGCTGCCCTTCTTGCTGCCGCTGCCGCTACCGGCACCTGGCCTGTCCTGGTCCGCGCCGCGACGCTGGTTGCTGCCACTGTGGGCGGACGCCCTGTGCGCCGGGGACTTGCGCTTCTTGGACGAAGGTTCCGACGGTGACGACACGGCCGGTGACGCAATGCTTGGCGAGGTGTGCGCCAGGGGCGGACTGGTCGTCGTCAGCAGCGGCGCCGGGGGCGAGAGCGTCTGCGCCACGACGCTGCCAATATCATCTTGCTGCGCCGCCGCGGGATTGGACCACCACCCATAGCCGCCGCCGGCGATGTCGACATCCGCGGTGAGGAAGGAGATGGAATCCTCAAGCCAGTTGAAGCCGCTGTTGGTCGTGGTGGCGGCGAGCTCCGGGTGCTCCTGCTCGTGGCAGCTCATGGGCTTCATGAATGCAATCTTGCAAGAAGATGAGATGTGCATGGACATGCACCAATAGCAACAACAGGTGGGAGTGGATCCGCTTGGCGTTTGCGTCTTAGTTAGGCCCTGCTTTGATTTGTGAAGCTTAATCTAGGGTTTGATGAATTGATTGGAGGTTAATGAGGACGGAGCAGAGATCAGTGGCCTTGTTTATGCATTGGTGGGGTTATTTTAGGGTTCTGCCCTCGTGGAACTGACATATTCCCTACATTTTGGTGGCATATGGCTCTGTGAAGTACACCATAGCATATCTCTCGAGATTCTGCGCTCGTCGTAATTAACAAAAGGACCTCAGCAAACTTCTCTTAACATAAGGCAAGCTTGATTGGCTGAATTTGAATGTTCAACTCCAACTTCTTATGCTTCTCAACTGCTGTTCTAGATGACTAGATAAACCATGTATGTCCCCATTATGAAGCAGAGTATTAAGGCCCGTTTGGCACGGTTTCTCTATCGGCTTCTGGAGCTATTTAGAGCCATTTTGTGTCAAACGGAGTAAAATAAAACGGTTTCACCTACGAAGTCCCTTAAATCGTGCTCTTACAGATGTTTGAGGTGGGATGGAGCCAAAAATAGTGGATTGAGGTGGGATGGAGCAAAAATAGCGGCTTCACCTTGTCCTGATGAGCCCTCATGAGGTTCTGCGAGAGCATGTTTTAAAAAGTTCTATATGTGGAGCTGTTTTACCAACGGTTTACCAAGAGTTGCTCACGGAGGTGAAGCAAAAAAAAATCGTTTTCACTAGCAAAGTGAAACCGTGCCAAATGGGGTCTAAACATAGTCTTACAAGAATCTAATAAAGAAAAAAAGAGAGGCAATTTTGATGGACAAAATTGAATCATGATCGGAAATTCCTGAGTGTTCTGTTTTTTAATTTTTTGCGAGGAGAGTGTTCTCATTACGATTCAGTTCCATTTTTACTCAAAGTTTTGAAAATCGACGATTATGTCTCGCCTCGGCGCGCCTAGTCGCTAGGCTATGGCCTGGCGCCTAGACTAGGGGGGTAATTGCCCCTCTAGGCGGGCGGAGCGACTAGGCGGAGCTCGGCGGCGACTCGGCGGCGCCCAGGAGCCCTAGGCGGCGCGGAATCGAGCTAGGCGGGCGACGTGGGCCATCGCGCGCGAAAGAATGGCTCCGCGGGTGAGTGCGCGCGCAGAGCTCCAGGCGCGGGAAAAAGCCGCGCGCTGCTGCGCTGGAGAAGGATAAGGGGGAGAAGGGGAGAGAAAGTCGTATTCGCCTCGACCTCGACCTCCGCTGGGAAGCAGGTCCCGCCGGCTGCGCTGCTCGCCGGGAAGCAGATCCCGCCGGCGAGCCTCCTCCCCGCCTGGCAAGACCCGCCGGCGACGCTGCTCCCCGCCGGTCTCCTTCCTCCTCGACGAGCTCATCCCCGCGGGTCGTGCTCCTCCCCGCCGGGAAGCAGGTCCCGCCGGCTGCGCTGCTCGCCTGGAAGCAGATCCCGCCGGCGAGCCTCCTCCCCGCCTGGCAAGACCCGCCGGCGACGCTGCTCCCCGCCGGTCTCCTTCCTCCTCGACGAGCTCGTCCCCGCGGGTCGTGCTCCTCCTCGCCGGTCTCTTCGTCTTCGTCGCCAGAAGCTCCTCCCCGCCGGTCTCCTCCCAAGGTCTGTATGTCCTCCCCTGCTCCTCTGTTTTCTTCCCCTACTTTGTCTGTTTGCAAACATATACAGCCGGTCTCCTCTGGTTCCTTTCCCTGAGTTGTTCCTTTTCCCTGCTCTCCTCTCCTCTGTTTCTGAAATCTGAAATTGTTGAATGATTCCATGTATCTACTATGATGAATCTGTGAAATTGTTGACTGCATCTGTATCTATCTATATATATATATATATATGAATTTGTTAACTGATTGGCGATTGCATGTATATGTTTGTAATTTGTTGATTGATGGCTTGAACTCAGATGACGGAAACAGAGGGTCAATCTGAAACTGCAAGGTATGTCTACTGGTCCTTCCCTATTTTTTATCTAAATTATTCATGATTTGTGCTATAAATGTATATATTATATATTGATATATAAATATAAATTGGTAAAACGTCTAGAAAAACGCCTAGCATCGCCTAGGCTAGACTAGTCGCTAGGCTAAAGGTCATCGCCTAGATTTCGCCTAGCCTAGCAAAACTTTGTTTTTACTACTAGTGTTCTGATACTCCATCTATCTATTTTGTAACGGAATCTCAAGCTTTGAACTCCCTTCTTTCTTATAATATGGAGCATTGCTCTTGACTCGGATATGACTCGGTTCATTCAACACTTGGTTTGGTGACAATTGTATATTTACTCTGTCTTTGAGACATCACGGTTGCTGGGAAACATTGCGACAGTAATGCCGAAGCAGTTTAATGGTGGAATTGCCGCCCCCATTGGATGGGAGCCGGAGAAGGGCGGCTGTCACAGCATTTCGGTACAGGGATTAAGAGTTTGGTTGGAGGGCGACAGGAACGGCCACTACTCGATAGTTGGTACGCCTATGTTACTTGTTGCTTGGATCCATTCTAGATCTCAAATGATTGGGATCCAAATGACACCATCACAGGTGCATGTGGCCTGATGTGGGGACACCCATCCCTGCCCTGCAAATGCTTATACTGCTGCTGCCTTCAGCGATTGCTCTTTGTTTAGTTTTTGCTGAAAAGGTCGGATGAGCTCACTTCGATCTACCAGCGGTCGACAGATGTTCATCCTGAAAACTGCGATGCGTATTTTAGTTGATTCTCTCTGTATTCTTGCTGAGTATTGGTATGTGCAGACCCCAGAATTTAAATTAAAATACAATGCACTATTAAGAGGTGTGACTTGCAAGCTTGAAATTTTCTGCTTCTTCTGAATAATTTTGGAGACACAAGAGCGCACATTGGTCATCTGAAATGAAAAATAGCACTATGCTTCTAGTTGGTATGCAAATGCGCGCGGCAAACCCAAATGTGTGCGTTTGAAGTTTTCAAACAACTCTTGTTTTCCATGAAAGGCCACACAGCTGGACTCTTTCAGTGTTTGTAAAAGGTAGGGGGAATTCCTTGTGTGCCATTAAAAAAAAATCGCGATGCCCTATGAGTCCTTGAAAAAGTTCAGCGGTCTTCGGCGCCACTGCTCCAAACTTTTTGTGCCCTCCATGCCACTGCCGTCAATCTGGACTCTAACGCCGTCAAACTGTAGGTGTGAAAAGTCGAAAATACCCTTAAGTCTAAATATATTATTAATTTTTTTTGAGCATTTTAACGACTTCAAATGAAAAAACTCAAAACTAGAAAGTTGTAGATCTCGTCGAGATCTATAATTTTCATATAAAAATTATCTTTATTTAATTTCACAAAAAAAATATGATTTTTCTAAGATATATTAATCATATCAAATCATATTTTTTTGCGGAATTAAATGAAGATAATTTTTATATGAAAATTATAGATCTCGACGAGATCTACAGCTTTCAGTTTTGAGTTTTTTTCATTTGAAGTCGTTAAGATGTTAAAAAAAATTAATGACATATTTAGACTTAAGAGTATTTTTGACTTTTCACACCTGCAGTTTGACGGCATTAGAGCTCAAACTGACGGCAGTGGCATGGAGGGCACAAAAAAGTTAAAGTAGTGACGCTGAAGACCGCTGAATTTTTTCAGGGGCTCACAGGGCATCGCGATTTTTTTAATGGCACACAAGAAATTCCCGCCAAAAGGTAACTGCAGGCTGATTGGTTCCTGTCATAAGCACAAATTCAGCAAGCTGGACAATTTTTTGCTTTCTGGAATGCTCACAACTCCACTAATATACTTATTCAATTGTGAACTGTACGGATGGTGATGGTAAAATTGTCATGGAAGATGCACACAAGCAGTAATGCAGTACTATTCAGACGGCAGCATGTCTTTTATATTGCTCCGTCCAGACATATCTTACTCCAAATCCATCAGTCCTGTGTCTTGGCCACAACACTGGATACTGTACTAAGATAGCTGTTCCTTTGTTCTATTGTGATGGATGCTATGGTAGTTTTCACTGGTCTAGCCAGCAATTTTATCCATATGCCTAACTCCAATTCCCTTCTTATCGTCTTCTCAGATTTCTCATTGAGTTTCTTTTTTTTTAAAGTAAAATGCCAGGAGTTTTCTCTTTCAAATTAAGACAGGAAAGGGAGCTTTTAGACAAAATACAATTTACAGCCAAGGCTGCAGCAGCACAGCAAACCGGGACGAAGATAAGGCTTAGACAGGCCTCGAACACAACCAAAGCAAGCAAAGCGAACTGCATGGGGTGATCTCGTCCATGTTGAAATATGAAGTGAATTAGCCATCTTCTCCATGAGCTTAAGGTTTTTGATTGAATTGGTCGGTGCATACAACTCAATATGATATCAACAGTTGCTCCATCTTGTTCGACATCGGAGACTTGGGGAAGCCCCATGTGAGAGGGAGTATTGGAATATAAAGTAAATTGCTCATGTTCCCTATTAAGTTAAGCTTTTGGATTGAACTGGTCAGTGCATGTAATTTAATAGTCCAAAAATACGGAAGACAGTTGTGTCTATTGATTGGTGACTAGTAGGGAAATTGCATGTAATTATACAAATTCTGATAATAATCATTCGATATCATTGCACAAAAAAATTGATAAATATTTTCGCAGCTTTCAGTGGCTCCACCTCTTCCTTGTATAATTCCACTTGGAGGTTGTTGACCTATCAGTACACTTTTCCTTGTGATATGATAAACAAGCCACTGTAACATGCTAGCAATTGACCTGTTTTATTTCGAGTGTCCTTCTAGATATCAGTGCAAAATATGTTATTTGCTTGTGTTTTAACTAATTCTTTGGTGTAAATAGTTGACAAATAAACGATGCTTTCCTTTTTATGGAGGTTACGTAGATCTAATTTAGATTCTGACAAATTATATATAAACAATGGTTTCCTATGTATGATTTGCAGGAGGTTGCGTAGATCTAATTTAGATTCTGACAAATTGTATGCATCTCAGCACATCTGGCGTATGCTTTAAACTTTCAGACTAGTTGGCTGTTCTTATATTGCCAATCCCAAAGTAGGGATACTTCGCAACTTGTATGCAGTTAAAAAGAACCAAGTGACAGTGATATCTTTGACTCTTCAGTCTTGATCATTTCAGCCTGTTCGCTTGTTGGTTTCAACCAGCCCAAACCAACCAGCCAACAGTATTTTTCTCTCACAAAAAACCAGCACGAACCAGCCCAAACCAGCACCAGCACCAACCAGCGAACAGGCATTGAATCTTTCGGCGTGAATACTTTGCATTAACTTGCACTGCACTTTACGTTGATCTGAATTTATCATCTCCTGTTTCTATCAAACCTGTTGTCTACCTCAGCTCCACATGTTCAGACTTCAGACTGAACTCAGTCTTCATGCTATCCAAATTCATGGGGGAAATTGTGGAGCTGTAGTAAGAACACAATCCAGTGCAATGATTCGTCGAACTTAGAGGCAATAATGGTACTGCGATTAAACAAAACATGTCCTTGTCCATATCCTAAGCATTGAGACAACATCACACAATTAAATTAGACCACAGACAGTAACCGCCTCGCATTTTTCTTCCACTCACAATCATCCATGTCACTGGAGCCTTGGCAGCAAGGGAGCTCCTGTCCACTTGAAACCCAGGACCACATCTATGAAAACCATACAAACAATTTTGATATAATAGTCTCCATGTTGCGTTGGGCGAATGCAAGGTTGGCACACAAGACCTCATCACCTCAGTGTAAGCAACAGACTAAATTATTCAAGATTCTTGTGGTGACGAAGCGGGGCAGGAATATACCCCTATCAAATCCCTTGTGCCTTCATAATAAAAATGGAATTTGGTTTCAGAGCAGAAATCTTATATCTTGACGTTGGCGATGTGGATGTGCCCATTGTTTATAGGGCGTATTCTGGAAGTACCTGAAAGAGGAAAGAGATAGTACTTTCTTTTTTTCTGAAACGAACAAAGAGATAGTACTTTCCTTCCCTCATCGATTGATCTGGATTTAAAAACCTGCAAATTGCACCGTTTTGTCATTTGTGGTGTGGTTAAGGCAAGTGTAGTACAACCTTGCAGCAAGTACAAAAGCTGAATCACAAGAGGCTTGTACTGATGAAACCAGAACAAAAATCAGAAGCACGTTCAGTGAAAAGTCTGTAAGGTAGACAGCTAACAGATGGAGTATAATAATTTCCTTTGACGTAATATATGTTTCTTGGAACAATTCAGCCTGAGCAATGAGTGACACCATCTTGTGGCACGTAGCTGTCCTTGAAAGCACTGCACGTACATTATTGGCTGGAACACAATAGTGTTAATTGTGTTTCAGTCAATAATACACTGTATATACGTTGCCTTCTGAAATTAGATATGTTTTTCTCCCTTCTCTCAGTGCTCACACGCCAACTTGCAGAGACCAGCAATGCTGGTTGTTTTCTCGACCAGAAACATCGGTTGACATCACAGGGTTAGGGTTAGCTGAGGTCGGCTGCCCTGCCCTGCCCAAGAAATCGACGGAAACCATAAGCAATGAGTGCTGATGACAGACCAGTGAAGAAGGTCAGACTAACTTTGGATGGGTGAAAGCAAAGTTAATCTCTTCTGAACGCTGAGTGAGAGAGCGAAGAATCAATGATTCGCTGATGGCCTATTGACCACGGAGTAGTGAACAGAACAGCATATGAGGTAAGCAGGTAAGCTTGCTTGAATCTATCATGCATGTTTCTTGAACCATCCTTGTGATGTTGCCTCGAGTCAGCACTAATGCACCATCATAAGCATAAACAGCATCCAGAGATGTCGCTGTCGGAGAGGCATCTTGCCCCATTCATTGTCCTAAGCAAATTGAAGAGCTCTGAATAGCTTAATCAAGTTTGCATGACTGCATAAGAAACCAAGCCACCTGGCCAGTGGAATGGAAACACGAAGTAAGCTGCCCCTTGCCTCTCTAGCTTCTTGTGACTTTACAGATCTGGACTCCTCTTCTTTTGTTAATTTATTTACTTCTTTGCCCAGCTCTTTGGTGATAGCACAAGATTATTCTGTATACTTTGGCAGGTTGCGGTGGCAGGCAAAATGAGTCTGCATCTCAACTTTTGCAACATTCTAACATCTATAGATGCACTGTGGATATGCATCATTTCAGAAATTTTCAAACTTCTAGGTCTATGTTTGTACGGGGTCCTCTTTTTTTAGTCAAACAGGAGGGGTAAAAACACCCCTACTGGACTTTTATTAAAGATAGTAAAAACAGAAGTCCAAAAAGAACGAAGTTAAGAAACAAAAGAAAGAGAAAGAAAATGAGAAAGATTACATCCGAGCTTCTAACCGTAGACTAATAAGGGGGAAGTATTTCTGCTTTGCCGGATGGATAACCATGGCAAACTCCTTCCTAAAGACACACTTGGCTTGCTCCACCGTGGGCACAATTCTTTGGAAGATCCAGCAGAGAAGTATAATAATATACATGAAGAAAGGAACTCTTAACTGGTGTTTAAAGGTTGTGAGCACATGTATGACAGAATGAAGAATTGAATATTACCGTCAAAGTGGATATTAACAAAGTTCCAGCAGGCAAGAGCAAAAGGACATTGAAGAAAGAGGTGGTCCAGAGACTCTTCATGATCAGTAGCAAAGAACGCAAGTGTAAGACTGCAACTCCACATTCCTCCTTTTCAACAAATTTCTTATCCTAAAACGAACCTTTTGAAGAAGCCAGAATAAAACCCTGTGCTTCGGTTGACAAGAGCATTTCCCAAGCCATGAGAAAACACCATAGCAAAAGGTTAGTGAAGGTCTGAAGCTGCCTTCTAGCTGCATTAGTTTTCCTTGTTTATCACAACTTTAGCTAACGGCATAAAGTTTGCTGCTTTTAATGATAGAAAAGGAAACAATACAACATTTGTTCTTTGAGTGCCATTATGCCCATTTTCTTTGGCGCGCAGTCCATGTTGTGTTTGGTATCAAGCGAGCCCCGACATTCTTACCATCTATTTGGCAGTTGGTCGAACTTCAGGGGCAAAACCATAATATAACCTTATTGACTAGGGCTGCAGCTCCTTGCTGGGTAATTTGGCTAACAAAGAATGATACAGTGTTTAATAAATGTCATCAAAAAACGTTTTTGCAGGTTCTATTCAGAGGGACGTACTGGCTTCGGTTGTAGGCTCTGTTGTAGCTCATGGATGATCACAAACATGAGATGCTTGAGGCGTGTCAAGTCCTAGAATCTTGTGCCATGGAGTTCTTCATATCCAATAGATGGCCTTTCATTTTCCATTTACAATAATATTGTGGAACTGTTGTAAGTGTTTAAAGTGAGTGTATTTGTTTAACTTCGGACTAATGCCTTTTTAAAAAAAAGATGACTGAAATTGGAAATTTCCACTATAAAAAAAAAAGACTAACGGCTGACCGCGGATTGCCTTCATCTGGTTCATTTGCGACCTGGTACGAAGCTGGATAAGAAATGTAATGCTAGAGCCTAGAGCTGGTATGGTTAAAACAAGAAGAAGAGATTTCAATAAAAGGCTTACTGATGGATTTCTGCTGATCTTGCACTGGAAACAGGCCGCTATAACAGTAGAGAAAGATGCACCAGAAAGCCGAGAGGCCCATGGGCCAACATGATTGTTCAAGGAAAGTATGAAGACTGAAGAGCGAGAGCTCAGAACGGTTGCATTGACTGTTACAGGCCCAGGCATCTCATGTAGTCATGTCACTAGTCATGCTACCGACGTAATGGCATGCCATATAGGCCATATAGATCATACATCTAAAGTTCTTGCTAAACCAGCAATGCATGTCTTGTAAACAAAATTTAAATCTCGTGCTGTTTTTCCAGGCATCGGGTCTTAATCTAGTCTTTGAATTGATTACTATCAGAATGTTATGTGCTTTTGTGTTAAACTTTGTAGTCTGTGTACACTGATGCAGAGATTGGGAGTGCTTTCAAGAGTGCTGTATCAACTCAATGTAACTGTCTTGAATTTTAAAATCTTCCCTATCATAAAAAATGGCCCCCATTCTGAAACATACATCTAGAAATAGCAGCAAAAGTGGCCCCCATTCTGCATATATACACGAGTGAGTACATTACTTTAGAAATAGCAGCAAAAGTGGCAGCACAGAAAGACCATGCAAGAATGTACACTATTATACAAACACGCAGCAGCAGCAGCAGCAGAAGTTGATAGCTTGATAGTTGAAGCAATACCAAAAGGAACCCTATTACCATGCCATAGCCTGATTGCTTATTGCTTATTGCTCTTCTTATCTAGCAGTACTGCAGTAGTTCTTCTACACCTTCAAAATGTACATACAGGTCGGTTCTAGTTCTCGTTGCAGGACAATTGCTGAAAGGCGTCCTTGACCGCTGCTATGGCCGCTAGGTACTTGCTCCTGCGCTCCAGGTACATCCCCTCCCGCACCAACCGCTGCCCGGTGTCGTCCATCTGCAGCAGCGTCTGCTGCTCCAAGCGATCATCGATGAACAAGCGTGCGACGAGGAACGAGAGCGAAGCAGCGGTATGTAGGCTGTGGAGCTGATCGCCCTGATGATACGGCAGTGGTTTCTGGTTCAGCTTGTCCGAAAGCATGGCCACATTCTTGAGGTGCTGTTCCACCTGCTGCATCAGGCTACCCAAGTCACCCTGTGGCACAGAGTCAGAGCCTTGGTGGTGGTGGTCACTCAGCACCTGGATCCTTGCAACCACATAGGGCTTTGTCCTGACGATGTCGATTACCCGGAAGCGGTCTTTGCCCACGCAGGTGAGGAAGAAGCGGCCGTCGGTGAGCCTCTCGCACTCCACGACATGGACGACGCACCCGACGTCGGCCATCCTCCCGCTGTTGCCCGCCGAGCAGATGACCCCGAACCAGAGGCCCTGCTGGAGCAGGGTGTGCATCATGATGCGGTGCCTGAACTCGAACGCCTGCAGCTGGAGCGTGGCGCCAGGGAAGACGACCGATGGGTACATGAGGATGGGGATCTCGGCGGTCTGGTCTTTCGGGGTCTGAACAACCTCGTCCATGCAGCCGTGCAGATTGGCCTTGCATTTCAGCAATGGTGTACGGAGCTGCTGCTTCTTCGTGGTCGTGGCAATGGCAACTCTTGTTTGTTGTGGTGGGTCGGGTCTTGGAGGAAGCTTTGGCTGGTGAGGAGACAAGGACGATGGACTGAAGCTGTGGCTGTTTGGCCTTGCCAATTTGGATGGAAGGTGCAGGGTCCTGAGGGCCATTGTATATGTGTTTCCTTCACTCAGAGAGTAAGAGTAGTCTGATCAACTCTGCACAAAACAAAAGGAGTTGGTATATGTCAGGTGGCGGAATTTCCAGCAACAATCTTACACAATCAACTAGTACAGGTAAAAGGACAACTCACAAAAGACAATTCACAATTTTTGTTTCTATAACAAAACAATGAGAAAATTGCATGTTGCCTGAACATAAAAAAAAACCAGACAACTGAAAGTGCATAAACAAAAGAAGAGATACATATACAGTAGTATATATATTCAGTAAAAAGATTTAGCAACAAAAGGATTACCCTTTGCATACAGATTGAGAACAAATGACCTGTTCGCTTGGCTGATAAGCCATGGCTGAAAGTACTGTTGGCTGATTTATCGTGAGATAAAAATATTGTTTGTTGGCTGAAAAAGTACGGCTTATAAACGTATGTCTTATTACAGGCAAGCCATGAAACATGTATCTACGATGATTGCAGCAGGTTTGTTTGAGTTACAGAGATGGAAGTTTTTAGAGTTGTTGGAAAGCCTGCACCTATGTGCAGTTGGTACCGATTGCGGGAAAGAAAGAAGAAAAAAGAAAAGAAAAATGTCTGTTGTGCTTATCATCATATAAATAAATAAATAGATGAAAACCACTGCTAATCCTCCTGAAGTGAGTAGCTTGCAATTGCAAGTGAAGCAGGCTGAACATTTGAGTTAGGTGTTGTTGGATAAGGAGTCGTCCTCGGATGATATAGACGGGGCGGGGAACTAAATAATCGAGTACGAGTAGCAGCTCCGAGGCTAGGCTGCACATACTCATACTGGCATGGCGTGTTGGTTTGTTGGGTTAAGAGGAATCGAAGGGCCGATCCGTAGTAAAACACACACACTCGGACTAGGCGCGACAGAAACAAAACAAGATGCAGCAAAACTAGGCGCGCAGGCAGGATCTTGAGACCTGGTTTAGTGGCAGAACAAAGGTTTGCCGTTTGCCGGGGACACGGGCGGAAGCACGCAGGAAATGAAGGAAACGGGTGGTGTAGGGATAGGGGTTGTTACCTTGGTAGTAGTCTGACGGACGGCGATGAGGATCCAGGTCGTTGCCGGGTTGCAGTTGCAGCACGCAGCAGAGAGCCGAGGGGACGATGGACGAAGAGTGGAGAGAGCACAAAGCAGGGAGGGGAGGTGGGCGGAGAAAGAGGAAGGTAGGCAGGCGAATGGATAAGAGCAGAGGAAGATCCGATTTCTCCGATGATAATAATAATTTATACTTCTAGATAGATAAAGGCTCGCACTTATACATCCCAAACGCTAGTAAATTCTCCAATTGCAAGCAAGTACCGGACCGGACGGGCAGTCGCTGGCGGTGGTCCCGTCCCGTACTGGTCGCTTCAATCCAATCCACGCCTCCAAGGCTCCAAGTAGTGGGATAGGAATAGGATGGGTTAACGGCTGGTCGCCATCTTTGGCGGCAGTGCAAAACGTCGGCGTAACACAAAAACAGGGTGCCGTGCCACCAATCTGTGGGCGGCGGCTGCCGTGCCGGCCGCGGTGGCTACCTCTGGGCCTTTGGCACCTTTGCCGGGACTCAGCCCCGTTTGGCACAGCTCTTGCAGCTCTTGCAGCTCCGGCTCCTTCACTGCACTATAGTGATACTGTAGCATGAAGCCAATGAAGATGTAAATCGTGGTTTCTCCGGCTCCTCCTCTTCCTAATTCATTTTTCTTTTCGGGAAGCGAAATGGCTTCTTGCTACAGTGGCAAACGATGGTTCTACAGGAAATGAGAGGAGGAGCCGGAGCCCTAGGAGCCATGCCAAACACAGCCTCTGTCTCTGATATGAATAGAAAAAATAGAAGAGAAGTAGTCACTAGCGATAAATAAATTGCTGATCTATTTCACATAGTCTAAGAATCTAAATTGGTTGGTTCGCCGTGGCTCAGGTCCCTTGTTACTTCACATCACATGATCGTTCAATTCATTCGCAGTGGGATTCCATTTCCAGACAGCGGTCTCCCCTATCTCAGACACAACAACGTCTCCATCGCTCACCCTTTCTATTATTAAAGCGTCTAAAAAAATAGATATTTGCTAGTGCTCTCTAGATCGGGACCGCTACGCTGCTCCAAATATCTACGCCAAATATCTTCACCAGAATCTAAAAAGCGCAGGGAGGGGAGCGCTTTTGCCTACTTTGCCTTGGTGTTTCTTTAATAATAGAGAAAGTATCTAGCTTCATTCTCTAAAGAGATAAATCAGACCAAATTATTACAAGTTAACTACGACAACAACCGAACCACGTTTACATAAAAATCTAACTCATAATTCAATTCTTGAAATAAATGGCTATCCAAAGAATAGAAGAAATGCATAGCCGCATTCTCTAACTTGCTGCATGTCTCTAACACCAACTCCTTCAGTTCCTCATGCCATTGTATGTGGGTTCATAAATGTAGTTAGTGTGTTCCCCTGAATAGGACCAGCAAAAGAGTTTTCTTGTCGATATTTATCAAACACAAATTCATTATTGTTAGCCATATAGACCAATAGTTCAGCGACCACGACAGCTCCAGGCCAACGAAATGTCCACAACCTCCAAAAGGACCAAAACAAAGCACAACAAACTTTACCAAAAAAAAGATAAGGCCACCGAAAGGGCCGAATCAGTCGAAGGGACCAAGAAGATCCCATTGTTCCATGAAAAACCTCAACCTCATGGCTCTCCAACGTGGTCCTCGTCAAAAAAAGGAAAGTGGCGAATGTTCATGGACTTCACCTGCCTAGACAAGGCATGCCTGAAGGACAACATCCCACTGCCTAGAATCGACAAGCTGAATTGTTCAGAGTGCCATTTGGTCCTTGGACTCCATATACAAGATATGACAACTCCCCAATGGACTGGAGATGTGGTATCCACCCAAGCTCAACAGAGCTACCGACCCTTTGAATCACTCCATTCGAGAAACACAAGCCGAGGGGTGGCTTGCAGTAGCACTAAGCGTGTCACTAAAACCTCGTCCCATGCCATCAACTTATGCTTAATTGGTAATATAAATGCTATAAACTATAGTCATAGGGCTTACTTCTAACCATTACCACAAGTTTTGATGGCTATGTCAGTGGAGGAACAAGGTGACTATGGACATGATAAAACACTTCATCAAATGCCCAATTTGACTACACCACGTCAAAGAGCTCGCCAAGAACACGAAATCAAGCTTTGGTTCACTCAATTCAGAGTTCGGACAATAAAGTTACGCCTTCTAAAAGATTGCAACACGAGTGGGACTAGAATTGGACACAGAGGGAGATCGGGCGACCCTAATTAGGCTTGGGCGACCTGGACCTATGTCCAATGACCATCAAACTTGGTCCAAAGCCTCTTCACTCAACAAGAAGCCCAAGAAAAGCATTGGTGACACCAGAGGCCCACATGGGGCGTTGGGCGACCCAACCCAGGCTCATCCACGTCATCGATCCTCTCCATCAATGAAGAAACACTTAGGAGGCATCCCACATGTTCATTCAATGACGGTTCACATCAAGAGATCAAATGGATCCATGTGGCCTCTCCCAAAGATCTATGGGCTCACCAACCGAAGGAAAATAATTCCACCATGATGACACTTCATACCCAAGCAAAAGGAGAACCAAGGATTAGTGCACTATCCCAAGATTGATGACAAATGTGCTAGGGTGGCGTCAGGCGACCCCACCTAGGTCAACCGATCTAGGGGCCCCCACCAAACTGCCTTGGGCTCCTTCCAACTGACTCCGGGAAGCCCCCTCAACCGTTGGATGGAAAGTCGGTGGAATGGAGGGTCGGCCAACCCTCAAGGAGGTTGTCCAACCCCACCATGTCAGCTCCACCAATGTAACACCCCAAAATATGTTTTATATGTCAAGAAGCATAAAATGGTAAAAGGTACGACAAGAGTTTTATATAGTGTGAAAGCCCTAGTTTGGTTTTGGATAATTGATGAAACCTAGTGTACTAACCCTTGTTCTTAAGTGTTGTGATTAAGATAGGGTTGTACACACCAACTGGTGGACCTAGATGATGGTCATGGTGATGGTGGTGGCCAAACTTGAAGATCAAGGGCTCCAACTTAGAAAAGAAGAAAGAGAAAAACAAAAACCAAGTGTTGATCAAGGTAAAGGTATCAAATAGGTTTTTGTTTTGGTGATCAAGACACTATAGAGAGTATGATTACATTTAGAATCGATAGCCATACTATAAAGAGGGAAAATCTTTGGCTAAGCGGTTATCGAGTGCCACTAAGTGACATGATTCTTGTATATGTACTAGGGACCTAGTGTGCTAACTATTAACCCTTGTAAAATGCTTTGAAAAATGCTAACACACGTGCAAAATGATGATACACAGTGTGCTTAGCACTTGGGAGCAAGGGTAAAGAAATAGAAGTTGTTTTGGAGGTGAAAAGGTCAACATGACCCTGGTGGAGAGCAACAGGACCATTATGAGATGGTCCTGTTGGTCTATGTTGAACATTGATGGTTCTTGGATGGGAATTATGTATTGATCCTTTATGCTTTGGACAAAATATGCATTTGGGATGTGTAGCCCTCTGCATAAGCTTTCCAAAATATCTAAGATCATCAAAATCGGAGTTTAGAGCTAAGAGTTATCGTTGTTTTAGCGCTTAGGACTCAGGCTCAGGACCGGGTCCAGACCATGTCATCTGGGTCCGGTTCTACTGTTCGGACCATGTCACCTGGGTTCGGACCATGTTTTCTGGGTTCGGTTGAGCGTTTTTACATGTGTTTGAAGGGACAAGACTCAGGTTGGTCCGGTTGTTGGGTCCGGACCGGTGCGGAGGAAAAACCCTCTCTGGATTGAACAGGACCGAGGGTTCGTTGGTCCCGCTTGCTTTCGTTCGGTTCTAGGGTCCGGTTCTACATAGTGTGACGCGATTTTTAGTGATTGTTGAGATCTAACGGTAGCGTTTGAACATGGGGGACATATGGCAAGATCCGAGGGTCTGGACCTTCACTGTAGATGGTTCGGAACCATGGTCCGGAGCCTCGGTCCGGACCTCCCCGAGGGCATAACGGCTATAACTTTTTGGGGACTCCATAAATAGAGCTAGGGCGTGTTTGGCTCACTCTCTTGGTCATTCTTACATGTGATAGCATCCTTTGAGCTAAGCTTAACCTCTTCCACTCATCTCCATCATTGATTCATCATCTTTGTGAGATTAGAAGTGATTCCTAGTGCATTTGCTTGAGTAATTACAGCTAGTGGCACTTGGGGATCGTTGTGGCTGCGGATTTCTTGTTACTCTTGGTGTTTGCCGACACCTAGATGGCTTGGAGCAGTGAAGGAACATTGGCATGAGTTGGTGATTGTTCGTGGCCATCTCCCGATGATTGTGAGGGGTCTTGTACCTTCCCTGGTAGAGAGCCGAAAGGTAACTCTAGTGGATTGCTCATGTCATTGAGTTACCTCACTTGTGGGTAGGTTCTTGTGGTGCCTAATTGTTGGGCTAGATGTGCGATACATATTAGCCGCCGAACCACCAAGTGTTGGTCAACACAATGGGGACTAGCGTGCTGGCAAGCTAAAAAGTTATTGTTTGGTTTTGGTAATTGAGTGACAACCTTGGTGGACTAATTGTGTTTAATGTGAGATACACAGGTGATTAGTCCATAGATACATCACGTGTGAGCAACCTTTGCCATGGAGGTGAAATGGCTTGGAGATGTTGCAAAGCTCACATATGTGATGAAGGAGCTCATTGCACATGAGACATGACATTGAGTCATGTGATCAAGGTGGATAAGATCAAGACAAGGCTTGGCTCAATGGACCGGTTGCAAGTGTGAAGGGCAAGTTGAGTGATGACTTGGCACCAATGGACCGAAGTAATGGTGAAGAGCAAGTGAAGTCAAGATCGATGAACCAATATGATCACGTGATGATATAGTGTGGATCATATCATTTGGTGATTGGTTGGTGCATGTGTTGCATCGACATCAAAGGAGATGAAATGGAATGCACAAGGCAATGGTATAACCTAGGACATTTCATTTCACTGGTCATAGGCGTGTAGAGAAGTTGATGACCGGGTTTAGGATAGATGGTTGTACTATTAAGAGGAGCAAACTTGTTTGCATATCGGGCATCTAGTGCCACTTGAGCGATCTAACTTTGCATATGTGTTAGGATCGAGTGGCATTGAGAAAAGAGTGATAATCCTTTGGAAAAATGTTTGTGAAAAGCTAACACACATCCACAAGTTGGTGATCACTTGGTGGTGTTAGCACATTTACAAAGGAGAAGTGGTTGGAGTTGTTGTGGATCAACTCAGCGAAGAAACAAAGGCGAGAAAGTGTCACTGTGAGTGACTAGACGCTGGCCTCGGGAGGACCTACGTGTCCGATCAAGTGGCAGCTAAGAGCGTGTGGTCTCGGTCTTGTGATCAGATGCTGGCGCGAAGAGTGACCTGACGCGCAGGGGCCACGTCTGGTCATCTCTGACGTTCGCTGACGCAGTGACATGGGCTTAGCGTTGACACGTGGCAGGCGGTGAAGGATCGGACTCAGGTGCTGTGTTCGATCGTGACTCACCTGACGCGTCCAGTCACAAAATAGATGCTCATGGAGCTCTCTAGAACTGTAGGGTGGAGATGGCGAACTAGAGGGGGGTGTGAATAGTCCTTTCTAAAATTTAAACGCGTCGGCTAACCAAAACAAATATGGAATTAAAACTATCGGTCCAGCTAAGACTACATCCCTCTATCTAAGTTTACAAGCACCTTATAAAGATCTTAATTATGCAACAAAGGTGCCGAGCTAGCTAGAGCTCACCTAAACAATTCTAGAGCAAGGTCACACAAACCTATGCACTAGTACTCAAGCAACCAAGGGAGCTCCTACACAACTAGTGATGCAAAAGCACAAAGCCACCTAAGCTCACTAGCAATGCTCAATAACAAGGCTACACAAGCCAAATTAGAGAGCGTAAATTACTTAGCTACACAAACTAAGCAATGTGACTAACAAGGTTACTAAAACCAAATTAGCCACGCAAAAGAGCTACTTCTATGCTACACAAGCAAGAAAGCAACTAGCAAGCTACTAAAGCTAAAATAGTCACAAGAGCAACTACACAAGCACAATGTAAATAAAAGTAATACAAGCTTGTGTTTCACGAAAAGCAAACCACCGAGAAGATGGTGAAGACAATGTTGACATGGTGATTTTCTCCCCGAGGTTCACTTGGTTGCCACCAAGCCGTGTCCCTATTGTGTCGACCGCTCACTTGGTGGTTCGGCGGCTAATTGGCATCACCCGCAAGCCCACATGTAGGGCACCGCAAGAACCTACCCTGATAGTGAGGGTAGCTCAATGACACGCTCAACTAGAGTTGCTCTTCGCGATCCCCGTGGGATGAGCACAATCCCCCTAACAAATACTCCTCTGAAGCACCGCACAATCCACTCGCATGCTTCAATAGAGTCGCAATCCACCAAACTATCTAAGAGGTGACAACCTCCAAGAGTAACAAGCACCATCAACTCACAACACGATCACCTAGTGCCACTCGATGCAACCTCACGATGCAATCGCACTAAAATCGCTCACTCACTCGATCGGATGATCACTATCAAGCTTAAGTGAGTTAGAGGGCTCTCAAGCACCACCACACATGCACCAAGGCTCTAGTGTGCTCAACAACTACCCCAAGGCCTGCCATGGGGGTATTTATAAGCCCCCACATGAAATACAACCGTTGCTCTAAAGATTCCCTTTTCTGCGAGGGCACCAGACACGACGGTGGTGGCACCGGACATGGGGTGGCGGTGCCCCCCAACGGTCGAATCCAACAGCTAGTTTGACTAGACATGGTCACCGGACAGGCAGCGGTGGCACCAGACAGGGGGTGACGGTGGCACCGCCCTAGGGGTGGCAGTGACCACCCAGGCCAACCCACGAAACACCCTCTCTCTGGATAAAAGGGGCGGTGCACCAGACATGGCACGGCGGTGCACTGTCGTGCTTGTGGCGGTGCACACTGCCACTTCCAGTGACAACACCAGCACCAGCTCTCCTCAGCCATGTCAAAGTGGGCACTGCCCTAGGGGTGGCGGTGCCCCCAGAGCAACCCACTGCTCTTGGCCTCCCAGCCGGTCACCGTCATAGGGGTGGCGGTGCACCGGACAGGGGGTGGCGGTGCCCTTGGGGCTCCACTTCGAGCCTGGTTTCGCCTCCTTTCTTCACCTTTCGACTTCTCCTTTGCAAGTGTGATAACACCACCAAGTGTTCACCAACTTGTGCACGTGCGTTAGCTTTTCACAAACATTTTACCAAAGGATTAGCACACTTTTCTAAACACCACTCGATCCTAACACGTATGCAAAGTTAGATCGCTCAAGTGGCACTACATAACCGATATGCAAACAAGTTTGCTCCTCTTAATTGTACAACCATCTATCCTAAACCCGGTTATGCACTTCTCTACACAACCTTTGACCGATGAAATGAAATGCCCTACAAATATACCTTTGCCTTGCGCATTCCATTTCATCTCCTCCATCATTGATACAACACATGCACCAACCAATCACCAAATGATATGATCCACTTCATATCATCACGTGACCGTATTGGTTCATCGATCTTGACTTCACTTGCTCTTCACTGTTGCTTTGGTCCATCGGCGCCAAGTCATTACTCAATTTGCCCTTCACACTTGCAACCGGTCCATCGAGCCAAGTCTTGTCTTGATCTTCTCCACCTTGATCACATGACTCCACGTCATGTCTCATATGCAATGAGCTCCTTCATCACATGTGTGAGCTTTGCAACATCTCCATGCCATTTCACCTCTAGGGCAAAGGTTGCTCACACATGATGTACCTATGGACTAATCACGTGTGTATCTTACATTAAACATAATTAGTCCACCTAGGTTGTCACTCAATTACTAAAACCAAACAAGGACCTTTCAATCTGCTCCTTTTTAGTAATTAATGACAGCTTAACAAAGATATGGAATTACCAAAACCAAACAAGGACCTTTCAATCTCCTCCTTTCAAGGTGCGTCCGGTCAGGTCTTGGCTGCTTGTGCGGGAGTGATTTGACGTGGCTCGGGTGCGTCAGGTCATGGGCTTGGCGTGTCCGGTCATCTTTGAACGTAGAGCGACACATGGACGACGTAGCACGACCGAAGATGTGGGGGCTTGTGTAGTTGCTCTGGTGACTAGTTTAGCTTTAATAGCTTGCTAGTTACCTTCTTGCTTGTGTAGCGTAGAAGTAGCTCCCTTACATGGCTAATTTGGTTTTAGTAACCTTTTTAGTCACATTGCTTAGTTTGTGTAGGTAAGTAATTTGCGCTCTCTAATTTGGCTTGTGTAGCCTTGTTATTGAGCATTGCTAGTGAGCTTAGGTGGCTTTGTGCTTTTGCATCACTAGTTGTGTAGGAGCTCCCTCGGTTGCTTGAGTACTAGTGCATAGGTTTATGTGACTTTGCTCTAAAATTATTTAGGTGAGCTCTAGCTAGCCCGACACCTTTGTTGCATAATTAGGATTTTTATAAGGTGCTTGTGAACTTAGATAGAGGGGTGTAGTCTTGGCTAGACTGATAGTTTTAATTTCGCATTTGTTTCGGTTAGCCGACGCGTTTAAATTTTAGAAAGGACTATTCACCCTATTCTAGTCCGCCATCTCGACCCTACACAAGCACATGAACCTCGGGAGAAAAATTATGTGTCACTTGTCTCTTGGATTTCTCCCGGTGATTGATTTGGTATTTATTGATTGGTTCATCTCTCTCCTGCCACGGCGGTATAACCAATTCACTCACTCTCTTGCATTTACATTGATTACTTTCTTGCCTAGTAAAGCTCTTTAGTGTAGTTAGTCTTGAGAGCTTGTTAGTTTGGTTAGTGAGGCTCTTTAGTTAGTCTTTGAGAGCTCACTAGCTTAGAGAGTAGTGACTTAGCCTTTGTGTGAATCTAGAGATCATAGATTATTCAAATTGTTGGAATAGGTTGCTTGCAACCCTTGTAGAGCTAGAGCAAAATTGCATTTTGCTATTTAGGTTTCTAACCTTTTGGTCTAGTGCTTTTGTAGAGATTTTTTATTAGGTATTCACCCCCCCCCCTCTAGCCATTTAGGACCTTTCAGAGTGGCAAAAAAATATTTTTTTATACGTAGCTCGGATGGATGATCAAAGACCATAGATGCGTAGAGCTCGTTGAATGCATTCTGTTTGACTACTCATACATGTTGTTTGGAGGTCCTCATACACGTTGTTTGGAGTTCGAATCAGTATAGTATTGTCTTTGGAAGATTGGAGGGGAAGAAATAACATGAACAGTACATTGAGCTAGCCTTTTCCCCTTTCCCTAGCCTTTTCCTCTCCCACAAAACCTAATTCCTTTCATGTTCTATTGAGCCACCGTCTCTCTCACGCATCGGAGAAAAACAAGAGAAGACCGGAGGATGGAGAAGAGAGAGGGAGAGAGTTAGGGCTTGATCCTCGTTCGTTGCTCGTATGCCTTCCTCCTCATAAATTGGTGGGTCATCTTCTACTCCTCTTTTTTCCCTCAATTCCATGCTTGGCGTCGTTGTTCTTGATGGTGTGTGTACGGGCGGAGTAGATCAAGACGACGAGAGGTAGAGCCGCGAGAATCGCCGTGAGGAAGAAGGATAGTGGGAAGTCAATCGTTGTGGCTCTTCATCACGCTTGCTTTTGGGGTAAGATTTGTGTTTTCCTCCATAGTTTTTTATGTGAATCTATGATAGGGTTCACCGAATTTGATGGATTAGTGAACGTGTTTAGGGCTCTGATCTCGTAATTAAACTCTGCTGTTTTCAGATTGTGCTGTTCTGGTTTATGTACTATTTAAGGTTATTTTTATATGCTAAAAAATTATAGAAAAATAATATTTCAGTATTAGACATCAATACCTTTCTTTTGGCATAAATATCACCTTCGTAGCTCCTGTAGTTTGGGAGATATGCTCATTGTTTGATGGAGCAGCTGTGCTGTCAAATTTCTGGACAGTTTTAGTGCGTTCCACTTTATCATATTTTGCATCCAGAATCTCATAGAATGGTCTAAATGGAAGTTGTAGGGAATTTTGTAAGCTTTCCCAATTGTTAAATATCATAAACTTTGGATCAGCATATGTCGAGTTATGGTTATTTCAGTGTCCCTTTGGATGTCCACTCTCTTGGAGCTCCACTCTCTTTATCATACTTGTTGTAGTAGTGGTAGTGTCCCTTTGGATGTCTCTCATCCAATTGTAGTATCTAGAAATGGGGAGATATGTGAGGAGAGAACTAGGGAGGAGCTGGGCCTATCGGATCCTCCTTAACCTTGTACCTCGGTGGGTGTAGCTGGTCATCAAGGAACATCTAGAATATTATATTACTCTGGTATCTCTAGCTTTTCTATTTAATTAAATTCAACATTTACTTTACTTTACTTTACTTAGGGATCGCTGCTCGCATGGAGTGCTCTAGTTTTAATGTTAAATTAGAGTAGTAAGCATTAGCATAGACGCGGTGTCTAGTCTAGTGTTTACTTGAGTTTGCACCTAATCCCACAGATAGTTGTGGTAGTCTCAGGGGTGACAGCTCTGTCATGTCTTCGTAATCCACCATGTTCGAATTGGTGTTATGTAGAGCTTTCGGCGCCCTTAGCCTCACCACCATTTTCTCATCCCTCTGGAGGGTCAGAGAGGAACTGCTGCTCCGAAGTAAGAAAGTTAAGTAATAATCATGATCCTTGATTATCTAGGTATCTAGGGAAACCTTAGGAAATCCCTCTCTAGCCACCAAAAGTATTTCATCGTTCTATCCTTGGACATTCTTGATTCTTTGCTAGTTCACTTATCGTTACTCGTGGAAATCAATACCATAGAATACTCTTGAAAGCTACATTGATATTTGTGCTCTTTTAGAAAGTTATAGTTCTCATATAGTTCACTTTGTAGTTGAAAAGTTATTTATTTGAAGTCATTTAGAGTCCCAAATATATGTTCTAAATTGATAGATTTTAAAATTCAAAATTTAGAATTCTAAACGACCTCGAATGTTCACAAAGTTAATACCAAAGTTGTAGTGGCCGAGTTGAGCTATATGTTTCCTACTGATAAAGGGTGTACCCAGTGCAGAGAGTTCCCACTCTATGTGGGGTCTGAGGAAGGGTGTTAGTGGCAAGCCTTACCCTCGCCTATGCAATACGAGGAGACCGCAACTCGAATCCGGAACCTTCCGGTCACAGACAGTAAGGCTCTATCGCTTGCACCAAGCTTGCCCTTCATATGTTTGTCGCTGATAAGTTTTTAATTTGAAGTCCTTTAGAGCCTCAAATATTTGTTTCAAATTTACATATTTTTGAGATTCAAATTTTTTGAATTTTTCAAACAATCTCGAATAGAGAGACATCCTATACCAAAGTTATAGTGCTTGACAAGATTTAAAACTTTGTAGCTAAAAGTATTTTCATTTGAGTTCATTTAGTAGGCATTTTCAATATAAGATTACACAATGTTGATATAAAAGAATAGCATATTATATATGAACATGAATATTTGTTTGGTGTAGTGGTAGAGAAGTGCTGGTGCTAAGTGGTAGGCTGTGGGTTCTATTACTTGAAGTCACAAGTCTTTTTGTTGTTTTTTTTTGTTTTCTGAAGACCATTAATGGAGACGGGCATGTTAAGGTGTCCGCCATATCCATATTAAAACAATTTTAGAAAATAGATATTCTAAGCCATGTTTTTTTGAGGGAACTAAGCCATGTTTGTGGCTCAGCACTTCTCATTCTAATGTCGGGCCCTTGGGCCAAAGCTTGGCCGTGCAATTTATATAGATTTGGTATATCTCTAGTTCACTGATGAAACAATTTCTTGTCTTTTCTTTTTTGTTTTGCTTTGGATCTGAAGATGTTTCAGAAAACAATTGGTCAAACCTCTCATAGTATATCTAGGAGAGAGAGAGCTGAGACCAGCTTCAACTCTACCCGGCGTCCACCTCTTGTAAGATCGTGTCTTAAGGAGCTCTGCTTGATCAATTTTATTCGTTTGGCAAAAAATAGCACCAAACAGAAGCTACTCCTGTTAGGCCCCGTTCGTTGATCGGGAATGACCCAGGAAGAATTCCAGGCCGGTATCTTTACTCAATTTACAGAAGCATTCACTGGCCGGATTAATTCCTGACGTTATAATGCCCCAACCGAACGAACCCTTAGAGAAGCCATGCTAAATGAGACTTTATCTATACTCTATACTTATATATATAATATTAAAGAGGTAAAATTTCTCTCTACCTGATTTTCGTCCGTCCATCTTTTTCTCTCCCGAGAGTCACGAATGCATCCTCACATCGGCTCCGTCTCCTATCAATGTATGTAACGTAGTCCAATCCGGATGCCTGCTTCTATACGTTCCGATTTCTTTTTCCTTCAATAGCATGTTCTTTTTTTCCTATTTATTGGCTGGTCCCATATAGAGGAGAGCACACGTTCTCTTTTTAAAATTTTTTTTGTTCTCCCTTTTCCTTATGGTATCCTGTCTGGTTTTGGTTCCTCTATTTCTTTGTTACAAACTCGTGTTTAGATTTCTCAATGATTTTGTTTCCTTTTTCCATGTTCAAGTAATAAATATGAAAATAGAGATAGAGATAGAAATACAAATAACAATAACAATATAATAATAATGAATATATTCCAGAGCACGTTCTTTTTCCTATTTATTGGCTGGTCCCAGATAGAGCAGAGAGCACACGTTCTCTCTTTTTTATATTTTTTTGTTCTCCCTTTCTCCTATCGCTTCCTGTTTGGACGGTTCCTATATTTCTTTGTTACAAATGTTACAAACTCGTGTTTGGATTTCTCATGATTTTTTTCCTTTTTTCCATGTTCAAGTAATAACCATGAAAATGGAAATAGAAACACAACTAAGAATATAATAATGAATATATATATATACACACCTTAAAGGCTTCGTTTGGCACCAAGGGACCAGAACTCACGTGGTAGACTGTCCACGTGGGGATCGGGATCCCCAACCATCTGCTGCTCTAATCCCTTCAATCCGTTGGTCATTTGGAGGCACGGTGATTAGCTTTGGATTGGCTCATTTCCGCAGTGCTTGTTGCACTGAACCGTGGGAGACCTCAAAAATCAGGAAACGAGCTCTAAAATTTAAGAAAATACTAGTAAAATCCATGTCTAAAATTCAAAAAATAACAGAAGATAAGCAAGACAAACCATTTTAAAATTCATAAAAAGTGCATGACCATTCTAAAATTCATCTCTAAAATCACAAAAATATCAGAATAGAAAGATGAACGAAAAAATAATCTCGAAACAACTAAAAAATCATCTGAAAATTCAGCAAAAATACAAATTGCGAATCTGAAATGTGCTGGCTCCATTTAATTCAATCCAGCAAGGAACATCTGGATATAAAACAACTTATCATGCTAGTTCATGTCAGCACACATGTTCTTTCATCTGGATATAAAATCATAGTTGAAATGTGCTCTAGACTATATGCATGCCGTCATATCTCTCCAATATCATTATAAAATATTCTAGAAATTTAAAATAAAAATTACAAGACTGAACATGACTTATATTGTATGGAACGTATCCTTGGTCCCAACCTGCACATTCAGCATACAATGGCCCCAACCTGCACATTCTTACAAGACTGAACATGATTGAAATTTTGCCACGGTGTACCACAAGACAAGAGCAAGGGAGTCACAGTAAAGTCAGCAAAAGCAATATTACCCTAAGGCTATCTCCAACAACACCACCCAAAATACAAGATCTATTCATCCTTTGGGTAGCACTACAGGCAAAATATTCAATACCTATTCGCATCTTCTCCAACAACAAAACCAAAAAGAGAATCATTTCCAAAATGGGTTTCTAGAAGAGAGGATGCCCATATTAGGTTGTGCCTCTCAGGCAACCCAAAATAAGTCTCCCGTATGAAAAAATTACAAAAATAACACTCGAAAGATTGATTCTTTGATTACGATGACACTCGGATGGATGACAAGTGGGTCCATCTGTGTCTATGAATGTGGGTTCAGTGTCAAATCTACAAACGACCTATATTTCGAGTCCTATTTTTGCAAATCGCCCCTCCCATATAGGTATTCTGTTGAAGATTGATTTTAGATCTCTTGCTACCCATTTTATGTTTGAGTGCCCATATAGGTTCCTTGTTGGAGACAGTCTACGAGCCCACATATAACCTGCACCATATATGTAGTAGCACTAGTAGCGGTATGATAACTTAATTCTCTTACTATATACAGAAAGTATGACTGTAGCTAAAAAGGATGCAATATGTATGTCTGCATTGCAACATGATAATATCAATCTATGTTGTGCCCTTATGTTGCAGAAGCATCTTTCATTCCTTTAGCTCCTTGTACCTATTCCAAAAGGCAAGCATCAAAGAAAAGTAGGTTATATGTCTGAAATTCAGTGGCTAAACCTCCCACAATAATTCATAAAAATAATGTCTTAATTGTCAAAGACAAGTACGACTTATATCTAATCTAAATAAATATATAAAGGTACAATATATAATTAGCATAGTATGCAACACATTGGTGATGCATTAGCTGCAGCCGGTTGTTACATACATAAAACAACATATATAAAGTTTGCTAATTTGCTATATATTGCTAGCTAGACGGTGACTCTTCATGTCGCATACATGTAGCTCGAGGTCATCGAGTACATTTGTCATTCACCAACAGGACATGTAGCTTGATTTTGCTCTGGATTTCACATAGTGGAGCACAGCAAAAATATAGCAAGCCGGAAAATTTCATGTAGTGGAGCACAGCAAAAATATAGCAAGCTGGAAAATAGAATTCAAACTTTGTATTGATACAACAAATATATCCTCTGACATGCGAACAAGAAGCCAGCAGCAGACAACATGACATGAGCAGTTTTGGAGGTGTCCGTGCATTCATACATAAAGTTGTTCAGTGAGAAGAGGTTGGTTGTTCAGTGAAAACATGGCATTCACACAATTTCTGCAGATTTTCTGCAAACATGGCAATTTCTCAATTGGACTCCAAGTTAGAAACATGAAACATCACAGTGACGTGCAGGTACAAACATGGCATCACACGCAAGATATCACAAGCAAGAACATGGCATCAACAAAGAGCGGAGAGGAGGGAGATCCGGCCGGACCTGGAATCTTGGAGATAGCACCGCAGATCCAGATCTTGGAGAATATAGGTATCAGTTAGTAGGACCCACAAGTAAAAACCACGGCACTTCGTTCCGTCTCCTGTCTTCAAAATAAAATAAGCAACGCACGGACACATGGATGCGGTCTCGTCCACTCATCGAGTTTTGTCTTCCACCCCGTATCTTCCGGCCCTGTTCCTCATCTGAGCTCCTTCCCCATCCATGGAGAATCTACATCAGGCGTCCACCGGACTTTCCCAGCGTGCTGAGCGAGCGCGCGTGCGGTGGCCCGGCCGCCCGGCGTCGTGAGCGAGCGCATGCGGCAAGGCCTTCCTGGGGGCAGTGGGTGAGCGCACGCAGCCGATCCCGCATGCAGGGATGGCGGCCTCGCACGCGGCGGCAGCACAGCTACGACGGTGGCGGCCTTCTGCACGGCCTAGGAGTCGGGGAGGCCAACGATTGCCTGGATCCGGTAGCTCCGCGGCACCTGGATCCGGCTGCTGCGTAGCCCGGCGCCGCAGCTGCGAAGGTGGAAGCGGGAGAGAATAGCAGGGAGCCCGGCGCCGCGCGTGGAAGGGCGCGGGGATGCGACGGAGGCCGGCGGCGCGAGGAGTCTGGCGGCATGGGGGCCGGCAGCGTGGGGAGGGATGAAGCCGTGAAGCACCAAGGCGCAGCAGAGACCCGAGAACCTTCCAGACCGAGGCGAGGACAGTTGGACTGGGCTAAACTTTTCAGGGGCATTATTGTAATTTCACCTCTAAGTCTCGGTATTCACGCCCGGTCCTAGAATTGTAATTTTTTAGACGGAGGGAGTTGTAAATTCCTGGCCTTGGTGAGAATATTTTATTCTCTATTGGATCGACATGGGTCGGGTGGGTTTTTCTCCAACCCCGCGTCACCCAAATCCGCTTTTCTGCATCCACATGGGTGAAACCCCGGCGTGGGTTGGTTTCCATCTGAGACCGGGATCACCCCATTCCCGATCCATCCAAGCCTATCCAAACGAAGCCTAATAATATATTAAAGAGTCAAAATTTATGTCGTAATAATTTTCTTCTGCCTCTTCTGTTCATCTCGGTTTGTTCTCTGCTTTCACCCGACTTCATCGTGTTTTACAGGATTTTAAGACAGTTCATAGTTACTTTCATTTTTTCTTCATCTCAATTTTTCCCCGAGCCTACCCACGGAACCAGTTCATTAGCCTCGCGTGTTTCATTAGCAGCGCGCCCCACCCACCTTCACACCCACTCATCAAAGTCTGTTATGTTGGCCCTGTGCACTGCACCATGCCCGCACCTTGTCGGCTTTATGCGCCTCACCACGGCGCACAACCCGCATAGATTCCGAGCCCCGCTAGCTATGCATGCACTGAGAGCCCTGGACTCTCTAGGCCACGCCGACGCATGCGCCCGTGCAATGGAGAACCACCGTGGCCCGTACACGACTATTCTGATGAAGACGGATGACTAACTCGTGTGTTTGTAAGATGCTTGAAGGTATCAATACATATCGTCGTCGAGGGTGTCGATACATATTGTCATCGACGGATTCCAAAAAAACTCGATCCGCTATGGCTAGACAGCCCCAGGTATTCTAGTTTAAGAAGAAGATTTTCTCACGTAGATCGAGAAAACCCCCGAACCTCTGTCCCACCCATACACAGCGACACCACAGCTATGTGAGATGAGCTGACCATACACATGTGCTTTGGACGTGGGGCAGACGAAGGAGTCTTTTTTACCTTGCTCGGGGAAAAATCCCCGAAAACAACAAGCGGATGCGCCACACCTAGGGCTCGAACCCGCACCACGAGGGTGCTAAACCAGCCGGCCCTAGCATCCGTTCACATCAATGAATTCAAAGATGATAGAACTGTGAACACGAGGACTGAGGAAGGTGTTAACAACTTAAGAGTGAAAATATATAAAAAGTTAAAACAAAAGCTAAAAATAGCTCTCTCTTTATTAAAAAAAACGAAACTGACGTTAGAATCAGTCTGGGCCAAAATCATCCACTACAATGAGCAGCGGTATGGCACTAAACCGAGAGCGAGAGGCACATCTCTGGATCAAACTCTTTAAAAAAACGGATCAAATAACAGAACAAGTAGAGATCAAAGGACTGATGTCTGATACGGAAATCATCTGAGTTGCCAACGGCTGATACCAAATCTGTAAATGGAGGTGTTCCATCCGAAACCAAATGAACACTAAATTGAACGGCAGGAGCGGCCAAAACTAATAAAAGAAGAAACATTATCTCCGCACTTGGCCGCCTAATCAAAGTCTGTCTCTGCCTCTCTGGTTTAGTACTGAACTGTCAGCGGCTCGATTAACTCCCTTAGAGGAGCCAGCTCTGCGCTCTCGATCAGCTGGAATTTCTGCAGGGGAAAAAATAGTAATAACATCAATAAACATACGTAAATGACACCATCAAGAAAGCAAGAATGTTGAAACGATAAATTTTCTTCAGAGAAAATAAGGCAGACCACCAACAGCATAAAAATGCAATAAGTCAAGCAATTTTTTTGAATAAAAAAGGGTCCTACTCTCCTCATTTATAACTGATTGGGAAGTAAATTCTTGTTTGAATAAAAAGGAGTATTTAAATCATTTATGATATGTTATGTTCTTGAAAGAAAACTTTGAGTGCTTCATATATTATTATCGAATGGCTTGAAAATTAAATGTGACAACAATTGGATCGAAAATTACCAGTGTGAAGAACACAAAGTGCTTGAAGCAAGTGTTGAGATGTGCCTCTTCCTTGAGCTTGACGATCATCTGAAAGTGGGAGTGGTATATGTGCGCATACACCCTGAAGAGGCGCTTGAAGATGGTCTTGACAACGTCACGGAAGTTGGGAGGGAAAGGAGCTCCTGTTTAGCGTCAGCATTGCAAACAAAAACACACATGGTCATTGATCAGACAAAAATAAAAAATAAAAAATCTCAAACCCAAGTACACTTTTCAGTGTGCAATGTGTTGCAGTCTACGACGAACGAAGAAAGAAATTACCAAGCTGTTGTGGGAATATGGCTTCATCATCCACCTGAATTTCTATCCAGTCCATCAGGTAGTCCACGTACTTGGGTGCAGACACCTTGATGGGCACCTTCACCTTCACTCCATCTGCCCACCTGTACTCGTACCTGTGGAGATTTAATTTCATTTTCATCAAACAGTTTAAATTTTCAGTGTGACAATATTTGTTATAATTTGTGGGTACATAGAAGAAGACAGTGTACTTTGGTCCAGCTGCCATGACTGGGCAGGTATGTGGAGTGCAGAACTCCATCAGGGTGCTGTACAGAACGTTGATGTGGTTGAAGAAGTCAACAGCTGCCATCAGAAAGCAATGCAAGTCAATTAGACACTACAAGTAGAGAAACTGCAGTGCCTTCAAGCCATCAAGTATAGGCCAACCAACGTGACCATCAAGGACTTTAGTATTCCTACTGTGCAAAGTACAAAATAGGGATCTGAATTTGAGCATTAGAGATCTAATTAAGAACTGAAATTGAGGATCAAGAAGGATTTAATTTACTGTTGACAGCCAGCCACTCGTTGAGATCCTCCCCAATGGGCAGACGGACGGCCTCTCGCAGGTTGCCGCTGCCGAGAGTGGCGTCAATGTGCTTCCTCAACTGTGTACCCTGGAAACAATCACAAATTAACTTTCAGCATACAAGAATCGAGCATAAAGATATAGATGGCGTAGCATATACGGAGTATATACTAGTAGTGAAAAAAACAACGTGATGCAGGCTTAATGAATGTGACTAGCTATATACTTATTTCATCCAAAATAATATCTCACGTCATCATATTTCTAAATTTACTTGTGACTACTGTCGTTGTAGAAAATAAACAGTCTTTCAACATCGGTTGACGCTAGTGACAGAAGGAATATAATACCAATTTGGGAAGAAAATACACCAAATCATAGATTTTTTTCCCTCTTTGTTTCAAGATTTTTAGGCCTTTGAAGCTATTATAGTCTTTTCACATGTCATGGGTATGGTTATCAAATTGCATTTTATTAAGAGCTTAAAATTAAGAGAGAGAGAGGAGGGGGGGGATATGGGCCTTGGACCAAACACAGTATGGTCCATGGCCCACATGTAGGTTAGGTAGTAGTAACGTAAGCTATGGGCTCGTTTGGATGGTATGAAAAACTAGCCGAAAATACTGTTTATGGCTGGTTTTAACTGCTTCTCTCTCATATATTTTTCTAAATTTTTCTAGATTCCTTCAAATTTCTCCAAGCGAACAGGGCTTATGTAGCTTGAGCTATGTATAGATATAACAAATTAGTGCTTCAGATCCTGTAACATACATTTCCAATCTGGTAGGTCTCAGCGTGGTAGCTTGAGCTACATGTAGACAAGAAAAGCGCTTGAATCGGTAACTACTCCTCCGTCCCACGAAAACATACATACAATTATAGCACGTTGTCACGCTTTTATTATCTTAAGTTTGACCAATTATAGATAAAAAAATATCAATATTTATAATATCAAATAAATATCATTACATTAATTATAAAATGTATTTTCATAATAAATTGATTTGGAGCCATAAATATAAATATCATTCCCTGGAAACTTAGTCAAACGTGAACTATTTTTTCTGGCATTAAATATAGATTAATTATAAAACCAATTACATAAATGGAGGCTAATTTGCGAGATAATTTTTTAAGCCTAATTAATCTGTCATTAGCACATGTTTACTGTAGCACAACGTTGTCAAATCATGGACTAATTAGGCTTAAAAGATTCATCTCGTAAATTAGTCGCAAGTTATGTAATTAGTTTCGTAATTAATATATATTTAATACTACATGCATGTGTTTAAATATTCGATGTGACAGAAGTTTTAGGAGGACATGTCGAAACCAAACACCCCCAAAGCGTTTCAAATCCTGTAACATAGATTCCTAGTCTGCTAGGTCTCAGCTCCACTAATAGTAAATGCCTTTATTCTCCATTTGTAATTTTTTTCTACGCGCAAGTGAGTGGTGTGTCTCCTCACTACTCCAACACTTGTGGAGACATGCAGCCTGTTCGGGAGGCCGTATTGTATCGTGGATTATTTACTGTTGGCTGGTTTGGTGTGAGAGAAAAATACTGTTCCTGACTAAAAATTTACGATCGTTTACAAGCAAGCGAACAGGATGTGCTTCGAATTTTTGTCAGACAAGGCTCGCCGTACCTCTGCAGGGGACTATGACATACCACGAGGACACTAACTGGTAGGCTCCCAGTACCTCTGCAAGGGACTCTTCTGGCACTAACAGGTATGACAAAGATGGATGCATACAAGGAGTTTAGAGCAGCAAGCTCCTGATACAACTCTAAGTTGTACTGTAAACTCTTGTTTTCCATAGGCTCAGAGCTGACAGCCTACAATTAGAATGTGGTCCCCAAGTAATTTCTACTATATATTTGCTAGCTGGCTCCAATTTAACCCTGTAAACAGCTTTTGTGAGAGTTTTGGCGTTGCAAGAACCGTAGCTAAATGCGTTTCAAGGAATCAATCCCTGCCTGACAGGACAAATTAAAGTGAAAGAAAAGGCGCACGGTTTCAGTTTCTGCTTAAAAAGATCATTTGGAACTTGGAAGCAAAGGAACGAGCAATAATTTACGAGGTGAAATCACAGGCGATGCAGCTAGCTCTAACTGATTTCTCATGATTGCAGCGTGTATTGGTTTTTTTTTTTGAGGAAACGTGTATTGGTTTATTTGTTACATAGCCATAACTTTATTATTGATAAAGCTTCTTGTATCATAAAAAAAGTTAGAGCTATCACTATGCAAAAGATTATCATTTCAAGGGAAATAATTATCATCATGCAAACATCGCTCCATAGGTAAAAAAAGGTATTCCATCAATTGATCGTGGCTCAAAATTCGGCAACTACTGACGTCCTGCTATAACATGAGACCAGATTAGGATGCAGAACGTATGTAAATCATTTTTTCTTTTCTTTAAAAAATAATGTGAGGAGTTTGCCGTGAAACGTTATTAAAAGAGAGCGAGAATTAAAAGCAGAAAGCAAGAAAACCAAAAGGAAAAAATCCGGCCAAACCACCCTACCTTTCTAACCCCTTAACCTTTTTTATTTAGTTTGTGAAGTAAAATTGGTTGACACACTATCACCTCAACTCAAAAGTAATACGAGACCACCAGGGAAGATTTCCCCAGGGTGTCGCATTAAGAGGGTGCCGCGCTTCGAACCCGGATCGGGCGGGGGTTTCAACGACCCCCTGAGTTCAACCCTCTAACGGCTACAACCGCGAGAAGCTTGGCCTATCACCTCAACCCCATCCCTCGTAATCTAATAAAGGATGGAGTAATCATGGGACGAACTCATGATAGACAACATCATCAAGAATGGAATGGTTCATCAAGCAAAGCGCATGCCGAGAATATCCACACCTCATGAGTCATGACACGCCAATAGGCACAGCTTACCTTGTTCCCGGGCGACAAGCTCTTCTTTGGCCTGAAGGTCCTCTGGTGGTTCCTGCAAGCGCATGCGAGATCCGCCGCCGCCACGGACGACAGGAACCATCATCAGAACAACCGGTTCAGAGAGAGGAAGAATAAACTAACATCTGCGTGCGTACTTGCTGCCGCTGGAGAAGAAGCTGCTCATCCTGTCCGTCTCCGAAACGAACGAAGGACCTGACGATGAGCAGCACTGATGAGTAGCCGTCGACACTGCACACAGATCACTGTGTGTTTATATATAATATATATATGTATATATGCCGACCCCTACCTGTGGCCCGCTGCTGGCTGGCCTTGCCTGGCAAGCTGCGTGTACGGTCACGGTGTGTGTGCTTTTCAGGCTCTGTTTCACCGGCGCCGTTCTTGCGTGCTGCGGTGCGTCCAAGGCAAGGCGCGGGATTATGCTCCACAATAAAAACGTTGTAGTAAAGGCTCATCCAAGGGTATGTTTGGTTTCCTAGGCCAAACTAGCCTGGCTCGCCACCACTGAGCAAGGCCCTTGGTGGCCAGGCGCGAGGCATGCATGAGGTGGATGTTTGGTTGCTTATACTAACGTAACCCAGCAAAGCTAAGCTAAGCTGTATAGTAACGGTGTTCAGTTGCGCGGTTGCATGTGAACATTTGAAATTCAAGTGCAAGTGGAGTTTGTTTTGGTATGCGGCATGCAGTACAGGTCTGGTTACCTCGTACTAGCGCTTGTAACGTCCTCGTACTAGCGCTTATAACGTTACCACACAAAAGATACGATCATCGCGTTCAGCTGGTATAGTTCCAGCTCAGCTTGTTTCAGCTTATTCTTTCTCACAGAATACTATTCAATCATCCAAAAGCCGAATAAGCTGAATAGAGTTGAATTGAGTATAAGGCACCAGTGATAGATGTTTACAACAACTTAATAATTAAAATGATAATGATAATAGCATAGACTAAGATTATGGCATCCTTAACCGTAAATGTACGATCCTTGGGCTTCAATGGTGGTGCAACTGTTGGCCCCTGGATCTCTCGCACGGGTGAGCCGATCGCTCACCGGTATTGCCGACCACACACTATGGCTAGAGGTAGAAGAATAGAGAGAGAACAGAGCGCGCGCACACACACAGCACAAGCACCAGCGTTGGTCGAAGCTCTGTAGAGGACATGGCAAAACTGAACCCATCTTTACTGAGTTGCAGTGGGAAGCTATTTATACAACTCTACCCATCTAATCCTAGTACACAGACATACACAGGCTGCCATGCTGCTATAATGACTAGATGTGACAGCAAGGCTGACTTTGGCGCCTGCCCCTGTTGTGGCTACAGTGCGGCAGGGGAGCCTTTCGGCGCCTGCCCCTGCAGCAGCTACAGTGCAGCAGCAGGGAGCCCTTTCGGCACCTGCTCCTGCCGTACGTTCACACCGATGGGAGAGCAGCAGATTACTTTACAATTCTTCCCTTAATCCTGCTGCTAACCCTAGAACCTCCACCATGCCGATCATCTTCTTCAGCTCCATGAACAGAAGATGCCCGAGCGACTTGGTGAAGACGTTCGTGAGTTGCCGACCAGTTTCGACGAACTCGATGACGATCTGCCCTCTATTGACACAGCCCCTGAGGAAGTGGAACTTGATATCGATGTGCTTGCTCCGGTCGTTGAGAATCGGATTCTCCGCGAGGGCGATGGTAGGCTGGTTGTCCACCATCAGTACTGGTGGGTGAGCTTCCACACCGGTCAGCTCGCCCAGCAGCCGGCGTAGCCACACAGCTTACCACGCCGTTGTGGCCACCGCTACGTACTCTGTCTCGCACGTGGACAGCGCCACCACCTTCTGTTTTAGCGACAGACATGAGATTGGAGCCGAACCGAGGAAGACGAGCACGCTAGAGGTGCTCCGCCGTCCGTCGATGTCCCCCGCCATGTCTGCATCGCTGAACAAAGTGAGCTGCAGCCCACTTCCATCGGTCTTGGGGAAGACGATCCCCTGATCCACCGTCCCCTTGATGTAGCGTAGCAGCCACTTCATCGCGGCCCAGTAATCCTCTCGGGGATCCTCCATGAAGCGGCTGATGTAGCCCACGATGAACGTAATGTCCGGCCTCATGTGGACTAGGTAGCGCAGACCGCCTATGATGCTCCAGTAGATGTTGCATCTACCTTCATCGCGGTACTGGCCTTCGTCAGCTTCAACCGCTCCTCCATCGGAGTCACACACGGCTTGCACTCAGCCATGCCGCTCCGCTCCAACAGCTTTGAGGTGTACCCGCTCTGACCGAGCGTGAGCGCCTCCTTCTCTTGTCTCACCTCGATGTCAAGGTAGTAGGAGAGCGCACCGAGATCGCTCATTCAAAAATGAGCCGCCATCTCACGCTTGAAACTATCGATGTCCTCCGCACACGCCGCGCGTGATGATCAAGTTGTCCACGTACCGCGCCGACGACGAGCTCCTCCTTCCCGTCACCGCGTGTAGAGTGCGTGCTCGGTTGCGCACCGTGTGAACCCAAGCTCGCCCAGCGTGGCGTCAAGCTTGGTGTTCCACGCTCGTTGGGCCTGCCACAGCCCGTAGAGCGCCTTTGCAGTCGAGCACCATGTGCTCCGCTCCCTTGACGGCGAAACCGGAGGTTGCTGGCAAAGACCGTCTCCGCTTAGCTCACCATTGAGGAAGGCCGATTTTATGTCCAGGTGATGGACGCACCAGTCTTTCGCTGCTGCCAAAGCCAGTAGCAGTCGGATAGACTCCATACGCACTACCGGCGCAAAGACTTCCTCGAAGTCGATGCCCTCGCGCTGGACAAAGCCTCGGGCGACGAGACACGCCTTGTGCTTGACAATGGCGTCGTGCTCATCCTGCTTGACCTTGTACACCCACTTCAGGCCGATCGTACGGCATCCTAGAGGTGGATCGACGAGCTCACAAGTCTCGTTTTCCTCAATCGCCTTCATCTCCTCCAGCATCGCCCGTTTCTAATTTGCATCGCGCTCGGCCAGCGCAAACGTGGGTGGTTCCTCTGCACTGATGAGAAGCAGCTCTAGGTCATTGAGCAGCCGACCCGCTAGGCCTGAGGACCCTATGCCACCGACGATGTCGTCCAGCCTATGGAACCGTACCTCCTCACCGCCGTGGAAAGCATCCACGAACTCTGAGATATCACTTGGAGGTGAGGCAAACTCGATCGGCATCGATGGGGTCCCCTATTCCGCCAGAGTAGTCAGCACAACATCTGGAGTGCTCAACACCCTGGCTGTAGTGCTCAGCACTACTCCTAGACCACTCATCACCACTCCTAGAGTGGTTGGCACCACTGTAGGAGTGCTCGACACCAGTCTTGGAGTGGTCGACACCACTAAAAGACCTCTTGGCTCCGCTACAAGAGCGTTCGGCACCCGTCCTGGAGTGGTCAGCACCACTGCAGGACTGCTCGGCAGCCCTCTCGGAGTGATCGGCACCTCCCTAGGAGTGCTTGGCTCTGTTGCTGGAGTGGTTGGCACCTCCTCTCCAGCGTCTCCACCACCGTGAATGACCAAGTGCTCGACGACGAAGGTGCTGGTGAAGCCGCCAGCTTCCCCCGTGCCCGGATAGTCCCAGTCCTAGGCCGCCATCTCGTCGAACACGACGTCGCGCGAGACAACCACCTTGCCTCCGCATGGGTTGTAGAGCCGGTATGCCTTGGTACCTTCCTCGTAGCCTAGGAGCACTATCGGTGTGCTCCTGTCCTCTAGCTTGGTGAGGACCGGCTTCGTCTTCCTAACGTGGCCAATGCAGCAATGTCCAAAGGAAGGACACGCTCGGCTTGCGCCCATACCAAGCTTCGAACGGCGTCACACCCTTCAGGGCCTTTGTGGGCACACGTTAAGGATGAACACCGTCGTGGTCACCGCCTCACCCCAGAACCTAGCCGGCATGCTCTTGGTCTTCATCATGGATCAAGCCATGCCAACCACCGTCTGGTTCTGTCGCTCCACCACGCCATTCTAGTGTGGCGAGTATGGCGCAGTGTGGTGTCGCGCCATACCCTGACCCAGGCGGTACGCAGCGAACTCCATTGAAGTGAATTCGCCGCCACGATCAGTCCGCAGCATGCGTAGCTTCTTGCCGCTCTCTGCCTCCACGCACGCGTTGAACTTCTTGATCGCCTCTGCCACCTCGTCCTTGCCCATCAGGAGTTGCAGCCACATATAGCGACTGCAATCATCTAGGAGCAGGAGGAAGTATTGCCGACCACCATTTGTGGCTGGCGTGATTGGTCCACAGAGATCGCCATGGATGAGCTTGAGAGCGTCCGCCGCGCGATACTTGGCCGCCTTTGAGAACGGTAGCCTCCTCTGCTTTCTGGCCAAGCAGCTGTTACACAGCTCGCCTGCGTGCGACGTTGCCATTAGGAGAGTGGCCTCATCAGCCTGCGCTAAATGAGCCTTAGCCTTCTTCTCAAGCTTGCGATTTGGGCACTCCTTTGACCAATGACCCGTCTTCCCACAGCGCCGGCAGGAGTTGGGGTCGACCTTCTTCTTCTTCTTCTCCAAAGAAGCCTTGCTGCAGCGCTTGCCATCCATCGCCACCGTGGCGGAGGAGGCTTCCCGGACTTCTTCATCTTGGCAACCCACTCCTCTGTCGATGGCGACTTGCCACCGTCCGTCGTTCTTTGTGGCTGCTCCATGCGCTTGTCCACCGCCCGCAAACGGCCTGTCACATCGTCAATGGCCTGCTCCATGCGCTTGTCCACCGCTCGCAAATGGCCTGTCACATCCTCAATGGTGAGGGTGGATAAGTCCAGCATCGTTTCTATGGAGAGAGTGATCTGGATGTACTTCACCAGCACGAAGTGGAGGTACTTGGAGACTGCCTCTTCTTCATCGATGGTGACGCCGTGGCTCCTCCACTTGCTGATGAGCGATTGTAGGTAGAGGGAGAAGTTGTAACACCTCGGGTGTTTAAAATACTAAAACCTGACATGTCATCATATGCATTGCAAAGCATTTGGCATTTGGTGAAAACTTTGAGATGCATACACTAAAACAAGTTTATATTCATGTGGTATGTGTTGAATTGTATTGTTTGACTTAAATTCACAGTTTGTTTGGTAAAATTTGAAGTAATTTGAAAAGGCGTAATTCTTTAAATGTCCCCGTTTTGAATTCAAGTGTGTATTTCAAAATCTAGACAGAATTAGGAGATGGTTATAGAAGCAAAGTTGTAGAACTTTCAATTTTGAACAACTTTTGTTTTTGGAGATTTTTGAGTTGTTATGAAAAATTTGAGAGTAAAATGTTGAATTTTTGGCGTATGGCAATTTTGTAATTTTTGTGAACAGTGTTCACCGCCTAAGCTACATTGCCGTCGTTCCTTCTTCGGCGTTCCAGGCGTGTCGTGGCCGTCTTTGATGTCGCGCTGGCACGGGAATAGCTCCGTCGTGGCTTCCTTGAGCTTCTGCGCCGCGCTATAAGTACCAAGACGTCGTCATCGTCGTTTTTCTTCCTTTGTTTTCACCACCGTCGTTGTCATCGCTCCAACAAGCTCGCATCGTCTCCCTAGCGCTGTTGCCATCTCGGTAAAGGCCGTCCCTAGTTCCGTCTTTTCCTTGCGAATCCAACCATACTAGCCTTGATCGCTGAAATTGCCGAGAACTTCGTTTGTCCACGCTTTTTCTTCCTCGAGGTCAACAACTTCACCATTCTATGGGCGTGTCATCGTGGCGAGCTTTTCGGTGAGCCGTTGTCCATGTCGGTGTACTTACGGTTTCGTTTTGATGTTTGTAGTCTTTAGTCGGTTGTTGTTTACTCATTTTGATCGCCGCGATCGCGGTTCTCCCTCACCGACGATCTTTGCTTCGGATAGCTCAAAGATAGTGGTCGGATAGCTCAGCATAGTGGTCGGATAGCTCAGCATAGTGGTCGGATAGCTCAGCATAGTGGTCGGATAGCTCAGCATAGTGGTCGGATAGCTCAGCATAGTGGTCGGATAGCTCAGCATAGTGGTCGGATAGCTCACCATAGTGGTCGGGTGGTTCACCATAGTGGTCGGAGAGTTCACCAAAGTGATCGGTGCTAGCGTGGTCCCATCAGTTACGGATATGGTTTGGTTAGTTTGGTTTGTAACTGTAATGCGAAGAAAAATTGTATCCAATTTATTAATTTTTGCATCCATCATCGAGCATCATGTTTCATATTCCCCATCATGTAAACATGGCAATGTTACTACGTGTAGTAAACGAAGGTGAACGCGTGGTAGTTAATCAAGTTGCGGAGAAGGTTGATCTGTCTGTTGAAGTCGGATCGAAGACGTGTGAAACGTCGCAGGAGCCAGACTTTTCCGTCAACGAAGGCAAGCCCCGGATGCATATAACCCTACCTTGTATTTTACAAATTGATTTCGCTTTTGCTTTTCATTACTGCATTAAGTGATTAGAAGTCAAGTGGAAACCTAATTGTTGCATTATCAACCTTGTTGTTCCATATCTACCTTGTTACCCGTTTAAAAATCGTATATGCCTAGTTATGCTTAGCTCTGCTTAGACCGATCAGAGTTGGGTGATACCTGTCACCTGCAAGTTTTAAATGGAACATTGGTTAATTATGTTAGCATGTGATATGGGAATGTGGAGTAATAAATCTAGACCGGGCGGACTCGGTGTGTGTGAGCCACAAGACATGGAGGTCTTGTGAGCGGGTTCTTTCCGCCTGTGTCGATTAAGGTCCGTGCGTTGTTGACACATGTGAGTTGAGAATTTGTAGTACTAACCACATACTCCGGTAAGCCTAAACTTGGCGATTCTATTACGAGAATGGCTACTCGCGCCTTTGGGAGGGAGAGATGGCGGAGAAGCGTGTACCCTCGTGGTGGAATGTGGCGGATTTGAGGTGTGTCTTTGTGCTCTCGGGTGGCGCGGACCCGTTCTTGTTTGAGGAGGATCCAAGGAAGGTTGGTATAT